>MUAA02000004.1:1330506-2661012 GCA_014180765.2 Marchantia paleacea
ACCTTGTGACCAGTCTAAGTCTCAACTTGGGCTCTCCAACTTTTGAAAGTTGCAAAGACTTCAGATTTTTGTGTGAGAAAATAGACCCACACAAATCTTGAGTAATCATCAATAAACGATACATATTATCACTTCCTAGAATATGAGGCTTTAGGAGAGGGTCCCCACACGTCACTATGTACATACTCAAGTAACTCTTTGGAACTGTGAGTTCCAACACCAAAGGCTTTTCTATGTTGCTTGCCCATAACACAAAATTCCATGTCAACTTTACCTAAACCAGGTAACAAGTCCCTATCTCGAAGGAAGGTCAAGTACTTGTTACTCATGTGTCCCATTCTAGAATGCCAAACATGAGCCATCTCAGGCTGAGATTGGATAAGATTGACTTCACCACAAATGGTATTGCCCTCTAGCACATATAGATTTCTATGCTTGTGTCCTCTTAAGATAGTCTTATCACCTATTCTCACATCACGTACTCCTTGTTTAGAACTCCACTCAAGGCTTTTTGAATCTAACATTCCAAGAGAGATAAGATTCTTTCTCATTTCGGTATAAAACCCGGCGTGAGTCAACGTACGTTTGACTCTATCAAACATGTGAATCTGTACAGATCCAACACCTTCAATTCTACAGGGTTGATCATTTCCCATAAGAACTAAACCGCTTGATATTGAGAAAGTATGAAAAAACTCTCTAATGTAACAAATGTGATAAGAACAAGCACTATCCAAAATCCATACATCACCAACGCCCTTTGGTGAGTTGCATAGGGCATACCTCTGGCTTCATAGTCCATCTTCGAGCAAGTCATCCTCCTCATCAAAATCTTGAGCCACATTGGCCAACAGACCACCATCTTCCTGTCTTGGGACCTACCCCTAGACATGGATCTACCTCTAGATCCAAACTTCTTCCCATCCTTCTCAATCCTTGATTGTGACCGTCCACGGGTCACATTGATCTTGCACTGCAGATGAAGAGGATGGAGTAGAGGGCAACATCATCTTCTGATGTAGGTCATCAGTTAGGAGAGCACTTACAACCTCATTGTAAGTGATCGTTTGTCTATCATGATGGAGCAACACTCGTGACAGTGACTGCTATGAAGCAGGTAATGAACTTAACAGATGAAGGGCCTTTCTCTCATCAGTTATCTCCTCTTCCATATTCTGAAGATCAATAACAAGATCACCAAAGACATCAATGTGATCTTGGATCTTCGTACTTGTATCTTTCATCTTGAAGTTCATCAGCTTCACTGAGGTGTACAACCTATTTGACAGCTCTTTGCGATGAAACCGTAGCTGAAGAGCCTCAAACAATAACGTACAATTGTCATACTCATCAAAATGAGTATGACATCAATTTGCTTCAGAACTGAAGGTTGTAGATGGAGTATAACAATACTGACTGCTTGCTATTGAAGGTCCTTCCAGTCTTCGTCATCGAATGTAGAGGGTTTAGGCCTCAATGACTTGCCCAAACCGGAAGCCTTCAACTTGCCTTTGATTTGCCTCTCCCACAGAAGATAGTCACCACGCCCATCATATTTGACAATGTCAAATCCGGCTCCTCCTGTCTTCATGAATGTCATCTCGCTCCGTCTAGGTGTTGAACTCGTTCCTTGTGTCTTTCGATTGTCAGATGGAACCTCCAAACTCGACTTCTTCCCACTCATATGAGAATAATGGAAATTTACCCCCAGATCAAAAAACCCCTAAACCACAGGAGATATTGTTGCTTTGTTTGCACTAGTCTTCTGTGATCTGATCTCTTATCTTCAGTTGAATTTCATTATCCAAGCTGTCAATGAGAGCTCACCTCTATCACAACTAAAGCCACTCGTCTCCAGCATCTGTATCTCGAGTTTGGAAAGAATCAATCGACTCGAGTCAAGAATTTGGTGAGACGGTATGTAACGGAGGAAACCCCACACTATCCAATCAACTCTCACACAATGAACAATCGCATGTAGTCCAAAGAACTACCTTGTCGCAAACCAAAATTCAGATTAGAAATTTCTCTCACTTCCAAGAACTACCATCTAATGCACGTTGCGAGAGGAAAAAGCACGTGGAGCCAACCAATAGGTAGCAACAGCCCGACCGCCCGCCCGCCAGCCCCGTGAGCGATTAAACTTTTCAATCGACAGATTCCAATTTAGTCAGTGCCCACGCGAAGCTTTGTTGCGTGATGTTGTCCCTCTCGTGCTCTAACGCAGCGGGCGAAGTGGAGTTGAGTTATCTTCAATGAAATAGAAAAGGGTTGTTGTCTAAGAGGAAGTGATTTCTGAGGCCGAGGCGGTGAATGTGATTATTTGGTCAAGATTGAGATGGGAGATGTGGGTTGAGGCGAGGTCAAAGTGAAGAATGAATGAATGAATGAATGAATGAGTCTGTGTCCGGGAAAATGTGTCACGTGCAAGCACTTACATCAAATCAACATCGCCAACACAAGAGAGCGGCAGCGAGTTCAGAAGTCATGTTGAGTCAAGCCTACTTGGATGTAGAAAAGGGCCCCCTGAAGAATAATCAGAATTAGAATCCGTTGGTGGGTCGGGGTCGGGGTCGGGTCGGTCACACCTTGCTCATTCAATAGTCACTCCATCACTCGATGCTGCTTCCTCTGCTAGAACTCGAGAGCGGCAACCTCAATATGATGACTTCCACCAAATTCTCGATCAAAAATACGAGTTGAGGTCATCTCGGATCCAGTGAACTAGACTGCCCGCATCATCGTCGCCTAAAACACGCGCACTAAAAGACCATGAATTAGCTGATATGGCTGCCAACGAGCAGCGATTCCACTCTCTTATGCTCTTGTGGACATTCCCTTGAGCCCCAATCAACCTATCAATCTCTCAACATGACGACAATCGCTCTGATACCAATTGTTGGTCTGAAAGACAAGAAATACTTTGAGAAGCAACATGCAATCAAGAGACAAGACATGAAATACGTGGTTCACCTCACTGAGGCTACTTCCACGGAACACAGAGTCACTTTACTAAATAACCCTAATTTGTGTTGCAGAGAGCTTCTGCAAGCCCCCTTATATAGTAATACCAGCCCTAGCCCTAGTCTAATTAAATATAGTCAAACTAACCAGAGTTACTCAAGACCTGAGTTAACTCCTAACAATTTGATTACACTGCTGAACCATTAAGTTTTTCTACATTCCCTCCTCTACATGTAAACACAAACAACAAGGCTATCTAAACTAAAGCTACAAACAAAACATGATCTCATGAAATGTCGTCACTCGATTTGTGCTAAGAGAGTAGACAAAACATATGACAACATTTGGTGATGAGTGGAAATTTTGTTGTTTAATGGCGTAGCATAATAGAAAGACCAAGATATTACAATAACGAACAAAATGTCACAGCATGAAAAGAAATATGTTATATAGGAAAGTGAAAATCAAAATGGAATACCCAAAGTTTCATACCATTCATTTCCTGAATCCGCAGAAGTATACCCTCAGCATGTGGACCAGAAAAACTGGCAACACAAGCATTACTCTTGTTATTCATGTACTGAAGTTTCTGAAGGGGAAGATTCTTGCAACAGACTCTTTCCTGCTTTTGCAAGAAAGAATAACAAATTTTGCTCAAAAAGTTGGCATGCCATGTATGTCAGGATCATGCAGTTAAATAATATTTTAATGTTGGACATGTAATCTGATGGCATCAGGGAAAGAAAATCTAGTGTTGATCACTTTGGTGAGTTAGAGAGCTCGAAATTGCACAACATGTTCATAAACATTGATATCATAGGAATCAATTTTGAAAACAAAAATATGTACATCATCAAGCAATACTCTATCTCAATTCATAGGCTTATTGATTAGAAAGAGGAAAATCGCAGCCAGAGATTCATATGCACACTATGTAGTTTACGTTCAAACTCCTTCCAGATCTTTGATTATATTGTTAACTCTATCAAATTTTCAAGTGCGAAACTCGATAAAGCAAAGCATACCCAAGACATCATCTTATTGTTTATATGAACAATACTTTTGTTTCCGCCTTGGATTGTTTTTTACGAGGTCTCTGTATTAGTTCGTTTGAATATTGAATTAACTGTTCAAATATTAAACGGGGACCATGATAATATTTCTTCAGTGGGCCCCAGGAGGGCAAGGAGGACGAACTCTAGGACAAAGAATACGAGCAGTGAGAGGCTGGAGGATGTTCACACCGACCGGTCGATGGGTGGGACGATCCCAAGGTCCCACACATACCCCCACAGGCTACCTAAACCTTCCATTCGGCCTCACTATGAACTAAAGGTACGTGGTGGCCCCACTGTAGCCCCTAAAGGCCTCCATAAGGCAGCACCGTAAGCTAAAGGTCCGGCACAAACCGTCGACACAACATGCGTGCTACATACTCCACGGGACTTCCCGTCGAGGCTTACAGAAAGGCGGGACTGAAAAACAGCTGGCACGACATTGCCGGGGACTCCATCCATCCAAAGTAGTAATAGATCTATTTTCTACTAACCATCAAGCCCTCGCAGATGACGTCCTACAAGATGGCTCCATCTCAGCCGTCCGCAGGGATACGAGCCGTGGATCGGACCGACAGAGCGACATTTCGAGCGTGAAATGCGGCGTTTGTCGTACCAGCCCGTCAGAGGAGTTCGAAGGAGGAGGAGGAGGGAAGGAAAGACGACGGAAAGAAGCAACGGGTTTAGCGTCGCCATAGCCAACCGATCGTCGGTCTTGCGCTCCGTACTCAAAGGGCAAAAGGGGCCCCGCCAGACCGGGTCGGGCCGGGCGCAATGCGAAACGCAGAGCAGACAAGAAAGCCACGGCTCGCTCGCCGGGCCACTTTTGCGAACGTGCTGCGGACGATCGATCGTTTCCTGCAGTGCAGTTTCAAAGATTCGGGGAAGGAAGGAAGGAAATGTCGGGCGATGATCGATGGCACACATGCAGCCCCGAGGCAAACGAGAAGCAGAGGCTGGAGCAGCAGGACGGCAGGTGACGAGGAAATTCGCCATCATCTCCGACGAGGAGTAGGAGGGAGGAGAGAGAGAGAGAGAGATAGATGGATGGTGTCAGGGCCCATGGATGAATAATGATGGGCTGGGCGCTTGTTCTGGAGTCGGGTCGGGTCGAGGCGAGCCCCAGATAGAGGAGGAGCAGACGTTGGAGGCTGGATCAAGGATGTGAATTCAAGAGAGAGGAGGAAGCGGAGACGGAGGAGTTGGAGTTGCAACGTGTATCGCTTTGCAGCTGTCGGGTCGAGTTTGGTTTGGCCTCGATTTGGGATAATAAGCCTGGGAATTTTAGGAGGCTGGTTGAGATTGAGGGATTGGGCTCGTCCGAAGTCAGGTGCTGCTGGCAGGCAGATGGCAAACAGCAGGGTGGAGGGCAGGATGTGGTGTTGGAATTTCCCTCTGTTCGCTTGTGACTGCAGGTGAGCGAAGATTTGAGGGAGTAGAGGAGGTGGAGGTTAGAAGGAGTTGTGTCTGAGAGTGCGTGTTCGGTACAGGGTGCAGTTGGAGGAAAATACAAGAGATCTGCACAAGTGACAGCGAATCTTGACTATGTTCTTGTAGTCGAAAGGATAGCTGTGGACCTCAAGATTAGGGCAGGTTTAAGGAAAGAGGTTGGTGTTTTGACTGGCTATCTGATTGTGTCTGCATCCTCTCTTGTCCTCCCCCAGTGCCGCTTCGGCTCGTTCGAGGTTGATCACATCCTCTCAGGTCGATCCAGAAAACTCCAAAATACGTCGAAGCCTCCAACTTATGCTCCCGTCCACTTTCCGGTGCATCGAACTTCACCAAATTGGCTCAGGTTCATCCAAGAGAGACCAAGTGTCGTGCAAGCGATAAGCTCACGCTTTCTGTTGGGGGTTCCGTCTCTGCCGTTAGCCATTGTACTGGGTGAGGGTTGGATTATTTTGGGGAGTTTGGGAAAGCTTCGGGCAACATGGACTTGACATCGATACGGGATGCGTTTGATCGGGTTTCCAAGAAACAAAAGGTTTCATACTCGAAGACACAAGAGGTTATTGAGAAAGTGCAACAGGAAATTGAGAAGGTAGCAAAGGTACTCATTGAGATTCCAAATGGGCCTGAGGCCGGTGATCAGAAGCGGGCCCTTCTGGTCGAGCTGCAAACAAAACTGAGCGAAATGGGACCGTCAACGCAAGTGGGTGCATCGCAGAAGGAGGTCAACCTTGCCGTGAGCAAATATGGGAAGGTGGTAGATAAAATATTCTGCACCGACATCGCGAATGCTTACAGGGACGTACAATTCGACCCCCATGTTATTAACCAGATTGTGGCGCTCCACTTCTACCGTCAGGGTCTGTTCGATCTCGGAGATTGCTTCGTGAAGGAAGCACAGGAGGCCGATGGAGCAGGTCTCAAAGCGCCCTTTTATGAAATGTACCAAATACTGGAGCAAATGAAGGCTAAAAACTTGCTGCCTGCCATCGTTTGGGCGACAAGGCACCACGACGAACTCCAGAAAAAAGGGTCGTCTTTAGAATTCAAGCTTCATCAGCTCCAGTTTGTAAATTGTCTGCATCAAGGGGGCCGGAACGCTGCTCTACAATACGCACGTAGTTCTTTCGTGCCGTTTGCAAGTAATCACATGACGGATATTCAGCGACTAATGGGTTGTCTGTTGTGGGCTGAGCGATTGCAGTCCTCCCCTTACGCTGATATGCTGGCTGCAACTCATTGGGACTCCGTAGCCACAGAGTTCACTAGAGAGTGTTGCAGCCTTCTGGGACAAGCCTATGAAAGCCCCTTGCACGTCACTATTTCAGCTGGTGCCCAGGCTCTTCCCACTCTGGTGAAACTTGCAACCATTATGGCAAATAAGAAGCAAGAATGGCAGAATATGAAGCAGTTGCCAGTGGAGATCGAATTGAGCAAAGAATTCCAGTTTCACTCCATATTCGCTTGTCCTGTCTCCAGGGATCCGTCCACAGCTGAGAATCCGCCCATGCTTATGCCCTGCGGTCATGTTCTATGCAAGCAGTCCATTCAGAAACTGGCAAAGGGTAATTTCCGAACTTTCAAGTGTCCATATTGCCCTTCTGAAACAACGGTGGCACAGTGTCGGCAAATTTTCTTCTAGGAATTGTTTGACTCAATTTATTCTAGCATGGGGTTGGGCCTGTTCTAGCTTTCAGGGATGGATGGTCATGACATCATGAAAGGTTGACTATTCAATAGGGTTATTCTTGTGAAACAAGGTCGATAGTACGTGTACAGCTTGTCTTGATGTAGTTTTTCCTGTTCGTAGTCGTTTAATATTTTTCCTTCCTTCTTCCTCCGTTTTCTCCCAATCTTATCCAGTTTTCAAGCTTTCTGTAATAATGTCTGGTCTAAGTTGCCCTCTGAATAGAAGTCAACGAGGGACTGAGTTCTACTTCCTCCAGCTCAACACTGGGTGTTGCTGTGGGAGTTTATTTCACGTATGTCATGCTGGTTTTCGTATTGTACAAAATGGGACGAAGCTAAGTCTTGACTGGAGATTGCTTTGGAGTCTGCCAGTGAAGTCGTACATAAGAAGGCATGTTAGAGAGGATTCGCCCTTTAAGGTTGCAAAGGATCAACATAAGTGTTCGATAATCTAGGGGATCAGGGAGTTGAGGACTTGTGGGCACCGGTAGGTATATTGTACTGGTGCTCCATGTTCAGATACAGAGTCAGCTGCTTGAAACGGATTACACCCCAGCAGTTATACAAACCGAAAGATGGAGTTAGGTTCCGTTTCCCCTCGGAGACTGTCCTTTCGTGTCATAGATGGTTATTTACAAAGTACTGTACAGAGAAATTCCTGCAGATTGTGGATACAGTGGAGGCCTCTTGGAAAGCAAACGTGTGAACATGAGGAATGCAGTTGATAGGTCCATGTCCCCGAATTCTCGTGGTCATGGTTATTGCGCCAGAAGAGTGGTCCTTCTTCATGTGGAATCCTCCTACTCGACAAGAGGGCTGGAACTTGTGTGAATGCTGTGATGAATTCATATGGGATCTTCACGGCGACACTGATGGACAGATTCCAAAATTTATCAGAAAGAATTGTACCTTGTAACATAACTGGCTGTCTAATAATAAGATGCCGACTAGCCTTCTAACGATTTACGGGCATTCTCATGTCAGAAATGCGACCAGAAAGTCGTCCTTCACACATCCTAACCGAAGGCCCTCTAACTACTCTTGGTGGGAGGGACATAAACTGCTACTCCAACTTAACACCAGTATTATGTGAGGTCCAATCTCCCACGGGCGGAGCTGGACTTCTTACAGATCTAAGGTGCTAGCGTCTGTTGTAAACACAGTCTCTTCATTTGTTCTCTCATCACCTAAACTGGGTAAGTTGCGATCCGTGTGACTTATACACAATGAGAGTTTGGACACTGTGTACAGTCAAGATCTTGAACACAGAAGACTAGATAACCTTCAGCCTGACCAATACTTATTCTGGCCCTCTGTCCTAACGACCAGATACCTGCAGTCTAAATTGCAATTGGATTGGCATTAGTCGTGTGGACCTACCGGACTGTTCGGTCTGTTGGGTCTGTTTATAAACCATTTGGAAAGACGTCACCCATGGGTTCTCGTCCCACGCCTGAGAAGGCACGAACGCAACCGGCAGTGCACTAGAGCTTGGCAATACATCCGGCAAGAGTTTAGCCCTCTCTCCTGGAGGTCGTCCTTTTGATCAAGTAATCATTGGGAGACCCTATTGACATGGCTAGCCTGGCAAAATCCTTTACGCTTGCACCTTCTCCACCGGTCTCTCGTATCGTTGATTGTCAACTGAACAATCTGTGTCGTCTACGTTACTGAAGTTAGGTGCCCTTTTGTGAGAACTTTCGCGCTGCTACGTCGTTGTTAAATATCTCCAGTTCCCGGCTGCATCTCCAAAACAGAGTCAAAGAGACCACTTGGTCAAAATTGCGTCCTCATAGAACTTGGCAGTTGAGAGAATCCGTAAGGTGGGGAACTTTTCATCGTTTACGTCTCGTCGTAAGCGGAATCATGTTGGAGTGTGTGCGCTCCTGCGACAGTTGTTGCACTCTTTGATCCTCCCAGTTTCTTTCACTCATGCTTTCGCTTCTCGGCTTTTTAACACTCTAATTCTTCTCTGCGACTCTGGGGCTGTTGATGGTGAGAGGTACTCTCTCACCATGAAAGGTCTCTACACTTCTTGCTCAAGAGGTGAAGTTATGATTAATCAAATTATAGAGCTTTATTGTGCCCACATCCCACTTATTTTTCCATTCCTGTTTCTAAGTCCACCCGTCCCTGGTTTTATTTTTTCCCTCGTAGGGACAAAGCTTTGCCGATGTGGATTTTTTAGGACGAATCAGAATGGAGGATTCTCCTCGTAACAACCTGAGTTCTCTTACTTCATCTTGATAACTTTTAATGTATTCTCTTGGGTTCTTGTATGATTCTAGCTTCCACCCTTTTGCATCTACTCTATATATATATATATATATATATAACATTGTATGTATATGTAATAAAATGTTTCATCTCTTTATTGTATATTATCTTTGTTGTGTATGTGTGCTTATTTTGTATTTAGTCATACCCGTCTCTTTTCAAATTACATATTGTCAAGTGAGTTTTGTTTTTTTAATTCATGTACTTAAATTTAAATATTAAATTTTTGGAATTTCAAGTGTGATATTATTTGTGATTTGTATACTACGAATGATTTATCTTCTTTTGTTTTAATTGTAATTTATATGAATATTAATAGAATTTTTTTTTAAATTGAATTTTTATTTTAATAAAAATTTATGATAAATATTAAAAGAATATGTATATATATAAAATTATGTATATTAAAAAAACTTTAGAATTTTTCAAACACTTTGAAACAAAAAATGATGTGTATATTTGAAAATAAAATTATTAATATGATTTGACATTTGGAATTTAATTAAATAACTATGAAAAAAAATATATCATCAACAAAATTTATACATATAATTTTAAAATCACAAATTATTCTTAGTGTATTCATTATAATATTTTTATTTAAATGTTATGAATTTTAATTTTTTACATGATTATAAATTTATTTATTTATTTATTATGACGCAAATTGATATTTTTGTAATTTAATTAACTAAGTAAATCATTTCTTTGAATTAATAATAAATTAGGTGATTCTATAATGATTGTTTATTGTATATAATTGTGTTAACAATATAATAATCATTGTATGTAATTTTTTATATGCAAGAGCTTATAATACATAATATTATTTATATCATATGATAATTTTGTATTTATTATAAATTTAATTATTCTTTATTTTAATTTTTGTAATGAATGGATTAGTTGAATTTATATAAAATTTTGTCTTGACATTTTGTTTTGGACAAATATTATATAATGAAATTTTAAAATTCAAAGAATGTGTAACAAATTACGATTTAAATTAATATTTACTATAAAAGATAATTTCTTTTTCCAACCAATGTACGATATAAATTAATATGATTGAGTTTTACTAATACCATAATAAATAATAAAATTTTATATAAATTTATAATTTTATATATGAAAAATTTGTTATACATTTCATTCATACAAAGTTATGATTCCTAAATAATAATTTTTAATAAAAAATCATTTCATCTCATTAAAAATATATAAAATTAAAAAAAATTGATGTTTAACAATAATAATTTTTTTAAATATTAATTTTCCAATCATGATATATTTTCTTATATTAAATTTATTTATACTAAAAATATATTGATTTAAATATTTTAAAATTTTTTTATTTAATATGTATTTTAATTTTTTTCTTAGATTATTTAATATTTATTTATATTTGTTTACATTTTTTTTAAAATATCAATACAATAAATGATAAAATAACTGCTAGTTGACAGTTATATTTATAATTTTTATGGTTTTAAAAAAATTATATCATTTAATAATTTGAAGTATATACATACAAATTTCATGGAAAAAAATTATAATACATCAAAATATAACATTATAATAAAAAAAATTAGAATAATATTTGAATTCATTAATATTTTTTTTTAAAAGTATTTTATTTTATTTAATATCTATTTTAAATAAATTTTTGTAAAATGATGAAATTTAATACAAAAATTTAATGAAATTAATTCATTGACATTATTTTTCTTATCCTATAAATATTCTATCAATATTCATAAAATTTTATAATTAATATTTTATTTTAAAATTTTAATATTATTTTGAAAATAATTTGTATCTACAATACTAAAATAAGATGTATTCATCCTTGATTTAGATTTAATGATATTTATTACGTTATTAATAATCTTGAAAATAATGAATTTCTCAGAAATGTTTATCTTTGATACATTTTTCAGACACAATTTTTTATTCAAAAGTTTCAATTCTTTATGCATATATTTAATTTTATAAATTTTTTATATCAAAATTATTTTTAATTATCATAATTATTCATTAAAATTTTTGATAACAAATCAAAATTTATTTTTAAAATATCAAAATTTAAAAGTAGAATTTGTGTTGTTGAAAATTTATGAATTTTTTATTATCATAAATTATTAATTTTATTCCATATACATTTTTTTTATGATCATTAATAAAATGATCATATATATTGTTAATAAATGTAAAATACTATTTTAATTCAACATATGAAATTTCTTTATTTATTTAAATTTAAATCATGTTAAATGTAATAAGTATTGAAGTTTAAATCATATTATAATTTTAAAAAACATATTTTTACAGAAGAATGGATACAATAGATGAAAGAATTACACCAAAACTTAACTGATTTATTAAGTACAATCTTTATCGGAAGGAGAAATATTTAAAGAAGAAAAAAAAAATTAGATGAGAAAATTCAAATCTTTAAAGATGATCATTTGGTTTTTTTTTTAATCTTATTTGCACTGTATTAATTGTGATTATATGATCTCGTTGCAAGCCAATGTATGGGATTTTTGAAGAGGCCAAGGTGTGAACATGATGTTTTGGACGCAGAACTTCATACGAAACTATTGTACGAACTCTTGGAACGACACCTCTACAGATCCGGTATGATACACCATCGGCGTAAAGGTCATGGCACCTGTTGCTGGTCGCTGATAAATCAAAGAATTATGGCCCTCCACGTTGCAAGTGACAAGTATCATGGACTGGGAAGCGGAAGAAACTTGTAAGGTCTGATGAGAGTGACGTGGAAGAAGGCGAAGTAACGAGGGACAAAACCGCGCATCGGTTGTAGTGGATTTGACGCAGTTCGAAGAGCGGAGCCTGTGACTGTCCGATCAATCGATCGTGGTCAGACGAAGAGGGCGAGGAAGTATGGTAAGAGAGTGTTCGATGCTCGGCACGCGGCGTTCGAAAAACCTGCCACTGCATGAACCAAATTTGCCAGGTCGGATAAGGGCTGCGAAGTGGCTACGTCTGTTGCGGACAAGTGTTCCGGCACATCGCTGCGAGTAACTGTCCTCATGCAGAACTTCTCGTATGCTCGCCTTATAAGCTCCGTGCCTTGCAGCTCAAAATCAGAGAATCTACTTTCCCGATCCTCCGCATCCTTCAGAAGCTCAGACTATATAGCTGTGATAACAACATTTGCACTTGAGATTCCTTCTGCGTTTGTTCTTCTTTTCTCCGTCGTTCTGCTGTCGAGATATTTCCCGTCTCCTTTCATCTGTTTCTGCCGCAAAGTGCAGTGACACGCTCTTCTTCCCATCTGAAATTTGTGCTATAGTTCCGCTGTACGTGAGGGACCATGGCTGCAAGGAGAGCCTCGGCTCGTCTACTCAAGGTCTTGCAACAGTCTGCCGCCGCCCAACCTGCCGTGCCAAGCTCTGTAGTTTTCCGACCTGTCGCTTCTTCCCTTCCTGCACAGATCGCAAGCTTCAATGTCGAGTCTAGCGTGGGCAGACCTGGAGCTACCTCCTTCCGCCGATTGTATGCTGCCGATGGCCAGGTTGGTGACTCACATCCGCTATGTCTCAAATCATCGTACCAGCTGTGACAGTCTCACACTTTTGTACATCCCATTGTTGACTTCAATCCTAGTGAAACAGGGGAATCTGTCCTTTCAGTGGAGTTGCCTAGTTTTCCATCCGTATTGGTTCCCCACTCAGTGGTACACAGTAGTTGCGCTCGTCTATGATCAAATTCCAGACTGCATGCAAGTAGCTTCCTTGACTCCAAAACTATCGTAGAAGTAGTACTTGCACTCGTGAGCTCAATGAAAGCGTGCTGTAATCGTGCCTGTGAAGTAGGCATCGTAACACTTACTGCCATGCTTTTCCTAGCTTCGGTACTCACACATAACAGCTGAAACTCGCATTCCATCTACGTTTACCTGCATGCAACGTACTCGTACAACCCCATATCTTTGTCAAGCGCTTCAACTTTTGTTGTTTTCTAGCATGAAAAGTCTGATCAAGTGTTTGCTGGGAACCAAGCAGGCTGCAAGAGATGTGCATCATCATGAGCATGAGAAAACGAAGATGACCAGTGAAGGTGGCGGTTCTAAGCAGGACTTTCACGAGGCGAAGGAGAATGTGAAGGAAGGGACTGGGATGGCAGCCAACAAGGGAAAGGAAGCTGCCAGTGACATGACGGACAAAGCCAAGGACTACGCCCAAAGTGCCAAGGGTCAGGTGGGCGAAGGAACGGAGCAAACGAAGGAGAAGGCGAAGGATGTGGCCGGAAAGATGAGCGAGGGCATGGAGCAGACCAAGGAGAAGGGCAAGGAGATATACAAGAGCGCCTCGTCCAGAACCAAGGAGACGATGGGAGACATGACCGACAAGGCAAGCAAAGCTGTGGACCAGACCAAGGAGAAGGTGAAGGACACAGCGAGCGGGAAGGCGGAGGATGCCAAAGACATGATGAACGACAAGGCCGAGCAGAGCAAGGGCGTGATAGGAGGCATGAAAGACCAAGCGTCCAAGGAAGCTGAGACTGCCAAGGACATGTTCAAGGATTTGCCTCAAAAGACATCTGAAACCGCAGCCGGTATCAAGGAAGTAGTAGTTGAAGTTGGCAAGGCCGTGAAACGCGACGCGGCCAAAGTAGCAGAGAAGGTAGGCCTCAAATCAGAGGAACCTAAACACTAGAACCTGAACCTTGTTAGATCCGAGTCCCCACATTAGATTCTTCTTAGTATCAGTCTGTACAGATGAACCATAAGTGTCAAATGGCACCTAGTTGGGGCGATGCCCAATGAACAGAGAGTTTCTCTGATCATGTTATCTTAAATGTTCTCTAGAGCAGGGTAGGGCGATAAGCTCTCGGCTTCTGAGTTTTGAATCTGATTCACTTACCTTCAGAAATAGCTTCTGCAAACAAGAATCTGTACTATCAAATCTGATTCGGATTTGTTTCATTTATAGAGCTGCCGATATCAAGATCAAAATGATCTCGTTAACCTGCATGCCTACAAAGTTCTGACAGAATTGAACAGTTCGTGAAAGCGGATTCCGTTCCTGAAACATGACGATTCGTCTCATCAGAATGTATGGTTTGAAAATTCAACTGCTTTTCGTCAAATCATCAAAGAGTGTATCTGGTTTATCGAGCAACAGATCGTTGCATTTTAATTTGCTTTGACTCGTGTAGCTTGCTGGTTTAATTACTAATTTATTAATTAATCGTTTAATTTATGAACGTAAAAGGAACTTGAGTGGGTTTGTTAGTGTAAAGACTCATACCTGTCATTAGTAGAACCAACAGTACCCGTCACGCATGATGAAGTGAAAATATTGTCATTTACAGACTTGCAGAACGCATGAAAATATCAGTGAATGAGAAAACGAAGGAAATGTATAATGTCAGGTGTAGTCCAACTACATCTAGCACAAGAGGAAAAACAATTCATTGTCGATAATCGAAAACGAAGTCTGAAAATATTGTGGAAAATTATGAGTATGTAAAATGTACTTGTTATATATACTGTTCACTTTTGTTTGCAACTTTTTTCAACATGTATGATGAATGCGAAACTCTCGCTATTTAATAATAGGATCGTTCAAAATTATGGTAACCATTTTCTTTTATAAAAACCTATCGTTTCCCTAAAATACTTCGCATAATTTTTCATAATTCTACTTTTATGGCAATTTGACTAAATTTGTATAAACATCATCATGGACAAAATCCCGGTTTGAAATGTTCACTCTACTTTTCACACATGAAAAAGAAGGAGATGAGAAAAAGGAGAACTTTTTGTGTTTGAACAACTATGTACGCAAAATCGACTCATGCTTTTACTTAAACATAGAACGGTTGAAAAAATCTACCCGGAATGCTCTATTTAAATAAACATGGTTCAACTTATATGCATATGTATGTTCACAAACGTAGAATTATACACTTCATTTCATTACACGTGATAATTATATTTGAATGGTGAGAATTCCCGTAATACCTACCAATTATCTTGCTCAGTCGTAAAGATGGCATGAATATATGTAGATGCATTGCTCAAAAGTTCATTTGTGAGAAGCTCTTGCAAATGTAATTTTAAATCAATCTCAACTTTTATAGAATTTCATTTTATACATTATACTGATTATTTCTCTTTTACAAAAATGATGTAATGTACAATTTAGAATTTATTTAATTTCTGTTTAAATTTACTGGAAAAGATTGATTATCATTATTTGAAACACAAAATTAAATGAAGAATATAATCTTAAATATTCTAAATATAATGAATTTATTGGAAATATGAAGAAATATATTTATATATAAAGATAAATATATGAATATGAATAAATATATATGATTATAAATTAATTTCAGATTTATGTCAATGTCTAAACCTTTAAAGTAACAAAGCCTTGAAGCATTTTTTCGCAATCTAATTTTTTCATTTTAATATTTCTTAAATTTACATTTTAAATTAATACATTATTATTGATCAGTTTATTATTCATGTATAGATACAAATATATTCATTCTAAATTAGATAATATATTCATAAATAATTTTTATTAACATATATTCATATTTTATTCTTTCTTGTTTGTATAAAATTATATTTTTTACTTCAATTAGGTATTTTTGTATTGAGCAACTTTATTTGTTATTTTTTCTAAGAAATTTTTATTTATAGAATTATAATTTTTTATGATTTTTATGAAATTATTTTTGTATAAAAAAAACCATAATTTTTTTAATAAATTATTTTTCATATTTTTAAATATGTAAAATAAAAATAAAGTTTTATATTTATATTTAATTTTAATTAAATAGTTTTAAATAATTAAATAATTTTAAAATTAATTTTAGAATATTTTTTATGTAATAAAATTATATTGAATTTTATTTTTAAATATTTTTATTCAGTTATTGCAAAAATATGAAATTTTAAAATAAAATTATTGATTTAAAAAGATTTTTTTATTATTTCATAAAAATTTAAATTTTATTATCAATTAAAAATTGTAGATTATAAAAATTATCTATTCAATATTAAATCTACTTTATTATAATAAAAAATTTTCAAAATTTTTTTAGGTTATATTAAATAAAAAAATTATTCAGTTGAAAAATTAAATGATGAAACTACTATGAACATAGATTTGAAAAATTTGTGAATGATTTATTGATTATTATTAATGAGTTTGCATCAATGGTTTTGAGTTACATGTTACAAATGCTTGTAATGTTGGGTAGAATCTAGGAATACATGTATTTATTGGCATTGATAATCTAGTGTATGCTAATAGCCATGAGGCTAGGATATTATTATGTAAGTCACATATTTTTGTTTAAACACCTATGTGTTACGAGTTAACTCAGGTCTTGAGTAACTCTGGTTAGTTTGACTATATTTAGTTAGACTATAGCTAGGGCTGGTACTAGTATATAAGAGGGCCTGGGGGAGCTCTCAGAACACAAATTAGGGTTATTTAGTAAATTGACTCTGTGTGTTCCTTGGACGTAGCCTCAGTGATGTGAACCACGTATTTCCTGTCTAGTCTCTTGATTGCATGTTGCTTTTTCACGTATTTCCTGTCTTTTGGACCTACAATTGGTATCTGAGCGATAGTTCAGAGAATTGGAGCAATGGCGGAGTGTCGCTGTTTGTGAAGACAACTCGGACAGAGGACGATTTGTGCACGAGGAGCTCCCGACATAGCGTAGCGTATTTTGGGCGGATCACACAAGTGTTTTTTTGGAATTTGGGAGTGTTCGGGTGCAGATCTGGGAGCCGGAGTCATTGCAAAATTGTAGACATTTAGGGTCTGAAGATTTGGTGTGAGGAAGGTTGTGGATTTTGGAACTGAGCTGGCAAGCCATCTCCCTCTCAACCGCATCCAACAATTGAGCGTGGAAGTGAGAGTGGTGGAATGGATTCAATCCTAGGTTCGATGGGTTCCCCTGTCAGAGCTGGCAAACAATGAAGCGCAACAAACTGTCATGTGTTTGAAGGAGCAACTAAACTCTTGTGAAAATTGGATTCTAAACCCGGTAGTGATCAGTTCAGAGGCGACGTCACATTTGGGGTAGCTCAGGAGTGCAGAATGGAGTTTCCCAATGTGTTTTTCAACGAATCAGAGTGAATTCAGTAGCAAACATGTCCGTGCATGTGTAGCGATTCATCATCCAGATGCACGGTGTCGTGTTGTGACGCGGCTACTATGAGAAGATGATGACATGTGCCATCTTCAAAGCTGTTGTCATGACGGCGATAGTTTAGGTTAGGATAACCGACGGCGCACTGTAAGGCTGTTAAGAGCCCACCGTTGGATCTACTTTGTAGGGTCATGATGTTGAAAAGGCTCCAAGAGATATTATCTTGGACCTTATCAGATATAAAGCGCAGTCAGGATGGAAAGGGTATGGGAGAGTACTAGACACATCACTTTGCTGACTAAGGAGCATATCTTATCGAAGTGGAGCCGACGAGGACATGGATAGAGGACAACATGATCCTCCAGATGTACCGATGCCTAATCCATTTGTGATCAACATCCGGTGTCTTCATCGTGATCATTTTCGGGCGTGGTTAGTGTATCATTTTGGAGATAACTTTCTGCAACAAGTGATAAACTCTCCAACCGATTATTCTTCCAGTTGTTTCCTACGGCGCGATTTGGGACGTAACGATTAATGCGTTTTGATTTAGTTTGGGCGCTATGGATTTGAACTTACCAGTAGTGGTGGCTTTCAACACATGGGTTCCAATCCATCACTATTGCTTACCGAAAACAAGCCATAGGGAGTTGATTGTTATGAACTTTGGCGAGGAGTATTATTCTCAAGTTATAAACTCCCCAGTTCCGTTTGTAGTTCCGTTCATACTTAGCCGGTTTCGAGTTGTCATTTTGACTCTTTATTAGTGGCAACTCGTATTGTGTATAGGATGGCTAAGTAGTGTGTTTAGGATAGTTGTAAAGCTCTAAGTTAAAATGGAGCTAATTTGGCCACACTAGAGGTCAAAATAACACTCTTCATTCTCATTGGTCTTGGAGTTTGGGCCAATGAGGGCTCTTGGACAACTTCTTCGAGGTTTTGAGGAGTTTTGGAGACCTTCCAGGGGAACATTTGGAGATCTGAGGATTGGGTTGGAGAGCTGACGGGACGAGCTACGACGTGGGCTCAAGAATGGATGGATTTGAAGGATTTGTCACTCTGAAGTGATGATTCAAAGTTAGAGTGAGAAATTTAGACCTTTGAGTATATTTGGAGAGTTTCTGAGAACCTTACAAGGGTTTTGGGAGATCTGAGTCAACAAAGATATAGTTTTCGACTCAAGCTTGTGTTTTGATCGAAGTTTTGACTCGATTGGACGAGTTTTGAGTACAGAGTGATAGCTTGAAGTTTGTGTATACAAATCAATTGCAGGCGCACTAAGCATCACGGTTAGTACAGAGATCATATCTTTTGATATCAGAAATTTCTGTCAATAAAACTTTGCACAGTTCAAGTTCTGATGATGAGTGACCTTCTCATAAAATCTGGTAGCAATTGAAGTCAAGGATTGGGATGTGTGACGGGTTTTGTACACATGGATCTGCATATCGCCTTGTGTTACAGTGGATAAATCATCAATTGTTTTGAGAGATCTAGGAACGAAAAACATTTGAAACTTTTCTGAGTGATAGTAAGGGTCGTGGAGCAATTTTCTGAAAAGTTTGAGCGAAAGTTATTGGTCGAATCATTAGATATCATAGTCTTCTTCCGCTAAAGTTTTACCGGCTATAATGTGGAGTGCTGAGGAGAAGAAGAAGAGATTGTCAACTCACACGAGGTTCTAGAAGGTTCTTCTACAGCCAGGCGCTCGGGCGTTCTCAGAGCAAAGAAATGTCCATGCGACAACGGTTCCGGTTGCAAATTATCTAATTGATGCGAGAGCGATAGAATCGACGACGATTAGAAATTTGTTGCAGTGTTGGAACCGACCGAAAGCAAATCCACTTGACAACAGTGGAGGTGAACAGATTTGTAACTTCATATCGGATTTCTGACAAAGCGCACGCGGGATTGCTTGTTAGTCAAAATCGAAATCGGGAGCGCCGAATTCCTTCTTCGGGAGATGCGAAAAGCATGGGCCGGAGGGTGTTTGATGTCGCAAGATCTGCATGGTGTTGATTAGTTCAGACATTGATTGTTTGTTCGAGAAAGCTTCAGTCGATGTTGGAGAGCAACGTGCTATTGCAGGATGGAAATCGGGTCGAATTGACGATCTGATCTGCGGATACGAGGCACATTGCGTTCCATAACGAAGAAATTGTCTTCTAGCTTGGAACCAAGAGCAGTGCATCAGATAGTGATTGGAATTTGGGGAAATAGTGCATTCCTGAGAGTCAGAGTTGAAATTCAAGACCTCGTGGATGTCGACATGAGCAGATCAATTTTGTGTGATTGCTAGCGATGAAAGCGATCGAGGAGTCTTGGCTTCATTTGGTTTGCCGATTACTCAATTGATTGATCAATCGGGAGGTCGGTCGACCATGCGCAATCCTCGAGTACCCGCTTTTGTCGTAGCGTTCAGGAGTCTAGCATCGATGGTTTCGGCAGCAATCTCGTACTCCAGCCGTAGCTAGTCACGTTTGCCATCGAGCTCATGTGATAGACACAAGATCTAGCGGAAGGGCATGGATGGGAATTGACTTGTGGAACACCCCGATGTGAATTCACAGGCTTCACAACTGTCTTTCTCTTTCTGTGGTTGTCTACTCGACTTGACTCAACTCGAGTTCATCTCGTCGCCCTAGTCCAGGCCAGCTACAGGACCATCCGGTCCAACGTTGAGCAGCACGAGACTTATGTGAATCGGTTGATCCGAACAGATTGCGTAGAGGAGGCCGGGGTGGAAAATTAGTCATGGGTTATATACAACAGTATCTCTTGTGGTTTAGGGATATTTTGACCCAGGATAAATTTCCATTATACTCATATGAGTGGAAAGAAGCCAAGTTTGGAGGTTCCAGCCCGACAATCGAAAGTGACACAAGGGGCCGAGTTCAACGCCTAGACGTAGCGAGATGTCAGTCATGAAGACAGGAGGAGCCGGATTTGACATTGTCAAATACGATGGGCGTGGTGACTATCTTCTGTGGGAGAGGCAAGTCAAAGGCAAGTTGAAGGCTTCCGGTTTGGGCAAGTCATTGAGGCCAAAACCCCCTACATTCGATGATGAAGACTGGAAGGATCTTCAGGAGCAAGCAGTGAGTATTGTTATACTCCATCTACAACGCCGGTTTTGAAGCAAGTGGATGAGTATGACAATTGTACTTCATTGTTTGAGGCTCTTCAGCGAAGGTTTCATCGCAAAGAGTTGTCAAACAGGTTGTACACCTCCTTGAAGCTGATGAGCTTCAAGATGAAAGATTCAGGTACGAAGATCCAAGATCACATTGATGCCTTTGGTGATCTTGTTATTGATCTTCAGAATCTGGGAGAGGAGATAACTGATGAGAGGAAGGCTCTTCATCTGTTAAGTTCATTACCTGCATCATATCAGTCATTGTCACGAGTGTTGCTCCATCGTGATAGACAAACGATCACTTACAATGAGGTTGTAAGTGCTCTCTTGACTGATGACCTACAGCAGAAGATGATGTTGCCCTCTACTCCATCCTCTTCATCTGGTACGGCACTAAATGTGACCCGTGGACGGTCACAATCAAGGATTGAGAAGGATGGGAAGAAGTTTGGATCTAGAGGTAGATCCATGTCTAGGGATAAATCCCAAGACAAGAAGACGGTGGTCTGTTGGAAGTGTGGCAAGAGTGGTCACTTTAAGAAAGACTGCCGTGTGAAGACCAAGGCTACTAATCCTCCTTTGGCCAATGTGGCTCAAGATTTTGATGAGGATGACTTGCTCGAAGATGGACTATGAAGCCAGAGGTATGCCCTATGCAACTCACCAAAGGGCGTTGGTGATGTATGGATTATGGATAGTGCTTGTTCTTATCACATTTGTTACATTAGAGAGTTTTTTCATACTTTCCGGTATCAAACGGTTTAGTTCTTATGGGAAATGATCAACCTGTAGAATTGAAGGTGTTGGATGCATTGCATTCACATGTTTGATGGAGTCAAACGTACGTTGACTCACGTCGGTTTTTATACGAAATGAGAAAGAATCTTATCTCTCTTGGAATGTTAGATTCAAAAGGCCTTGAGTGGAGTTCTAAACAAGGAGTACTTGAGGTGAAAATAGGTGATAAGATTATCTTGAGAGGACACAAGCATAGGAATCTGTACCTACTAGAGGGCAATACCATATGTGGTGAAGTCAATCTTACCAGATCTCCACCTGAGATGGCTCATGTTTGGCATTCTAGAATGGGACACATGAGTAACATGTACTTGATCTTCCTTCGAGATAAGGGCTTGCTACCTGGTTTAGGTAAAGTTGACATGGAATTTTGTGAACATTGTGTTATGGGCAAGCAACATAGAAAAGCCTTTGGTGTTGGAACTCATAGTTCCAAAGAGTTACTTGAGTATGTACATAGTGATGTGTGGGGACCCTCTCCTAAAGCCTCACATTCTGGGAAGTGGTACTATGTATCGTTTATTGATGATTACTCGAGATTTGTGTGGGTCTACTTTCTCACACACAAGTCTGAAGTCTTTGCAACTTTCAAAAGTTGGAGAGCCCAAGTTGAGACTCAGACTGGTCACAAGGTGAGATATCTACGTTCGGATAATGGCGAAAGTATACTTGGAGGAGTTTAGAAGTTCTTGCAAAGAGGAGGGATCACTCGTCATCTCACCACGGTTTATACTCCGCAACAAATCTTTGTTTTTGAGAGGCTCAACCGAACAGTATTGGAGAAGGTGCGTAGTATGTTGAGCCAATCTGGTTTACCATATGAATTTTGGGCTGAAGCTGTAAATACCACAGTGTATTTGGTAAATCTGTCTCCTTCAAGTGCAATCGATTTCTTGACACCGTTTGAATTGAGGCATAAACAAAGGGCTGATTATAGTCGTCTGAGAATTTTTGGTTGTACGGCTTATCCTCTCATACCTAAGGAGAATAGGACCAAGTTGGATCCTACATCCAAGAAGTGTTGTTTTCTTGGATATGCCAATGGTGTGAAAGGTTATAGGCTATGGGATCCTATAGCTTGTAAGGTGATTGTCAGTAGGGATGTTTCTTTCGATGAGCCCAAATCATTGAAAGAGGGGGAGATATCTCGGGCTCCCCGTACTGACAAGGGCAAATCTCCACTCACGGATGTTGTTGAGGGAGAGATTGATCATTATGGGTTTAATGATGCGTCACAAGGAGAAGCCCTAGAACAGATGGAGCAAATTCCTGAACAACAGGAATTGGAGGAGCAAGTTGTCGTTGCTGAGCCTCAAGACACAACACGAAGCGATGGAGATCAACCAGGACCATCTACTAGGAGATCATCAAATCGGATTAGTAGAGCTCCCGAAAGGTATGGAACATGGGCTGATTCATCTATTCTTGAGGATCATGATATGGAAGCTGAGAATGATGATGGCAATGCGTTGATCTTGGAAGAAGGAGAACCTTGTTCATATAGAGAAGCTCAAGCCTCCATCAATAAGCTGGAGTGGGACATTGCTATGGAGCGTGAGATGCAATCGCTTGTTGAGAACAAGACTTGGGAGCTGGTGGAGCTTCCAAAGGGTCAACCTTTGGTTGATAGCAAGTGGGTGTACAAGTTGAAGGATAATCCAAATGGATGAAGAGAAGAGGATCTTCAAAGCCAGGTTGGTGGCTAAGGGCTTCACACAAGAGAAAGGTGTGGACTACAATGAAGTCTTCTAACCTGTGGCAAAGTATGCTACAATTCGTCTGGTATGTGCATTTGCTGCGATATTTGGTCTAGTTATGGATCAGATGGATGTTGTCACGGCTTTTCTATATGGATATTTGGAGGAAGAAATCTACATGAGACAACCTACTGGCTATGAGAAGAAAGGTCAGGAGAAGTTAGTTTGTAGATTGCTCAAATTTCTATATGGATTGAAGCAAGCTCCTATGCAATGGAATGTCAGGTTTGATGAGTTCATGAAAGCACAAGGATTTTCACGGAGTGTGTTTGATCCATGTGTTTACATGAAGAAGGTGAATAATGAGATCTTTAGCCTCATTATTCTTGTACTCTATGTGGATGACATGCTCATT
Organism: Marchantia paleacea; assembly: GCA_014180765.2. Lineage (NCBI taxonomy): Eukaryota > Viridiplantae > Streptophyta > Marchantiopsida > Marchantiales > Marchantiaceae > Marchantia > Marchantia paleacea. The sequence continues at coordinate 1,354,141 of MUAA02000004.1, forward strand.
TTGGCAAAGGAACAATCCGACGTCGATAGATGCAAGAGGCAATTGAAATCTGCATTCAAGATGAAGGATTTGGGTGAGTCCAAGAGGATATTAGGTATGGATGTTCATAGGGATTTGAAGAAGAGGAAGCTATGGTTAAGTCGGGGTACAGTACATTGGTGCTTGTGCTTGACAGGTTTAACATGGCAGACTCTAAAGAAGTGTGGACTCCTTTGGCGGCACATTTTAAGCTCTCAGCAGCTCAATGTCCAATTGATGCAACTGAGAGAGGAAAGATGTCATCAATTCCCTATGACAAGGCAGTGGGCAGTCTCATGTATTTGATGGTGTGCACTAGACTTGATATTGCTCTAGCTATGGGCAAGGTGAGCAGGTATATGTCAAATCCAGGGAAGGTGCATTGGGAAGCTGTGAAGTGGATTCTCCGGTACCTCAAGAGTACTAAGGATTTTGGTCTTATGTTTTATGGTTTATTGGACAATGCCAAATCCTTGTTGGGTTACGTTGATGCTGACTATGGACAAGATCTGGACAAGAGGAAGTCTACAAGCCGGGTATGTGTTTACACTTGGAGGTGGATGCGTTAGTTGGAGATCTACCTTGCGTGAGTGCATAGCTCAGTCAACTACGGAAGCCGAATATGTAGCAGCAGCGGAAGCAGCAAAGGAGGCTATTTGGTTGAATAGACTTATCACTGAGATGGGATTGAAACAGGATGTTGTAAATCTCCATTGTGATAGTCAGAGTGCCTTACATCTTGCAGCAAATCAAGTGATGGATAGCAGGGTGAAGCACATCGACATCAGATATCACTTTATCAGAGATGCAGTTTCTGATAGGAAGATTGAGCTAGTCAAGATTGACGGTAAACTCAATCCAGCCGATTCTTTGACCAAAGTTATTCCTTTAGAGAGTTTCAGGAGGCATTGTGCTACTATGCAGGTTTTGCACAAGGAGCTCTAGTAGAGTTACGCTAGCAATTGTTTGATTCTTGTATATGCTTTACTCCTTCCTAGTTAGGCTACGGCTTAGTTCTAGTTAATCCTTGTTTACAGGAGGGCCTATGCTTTAGGTCTCCTTCTAGGACTTCCCGCGGAGTATGTATATAGTGACAAGAGTTAGACACCCCAAGACATGAGTCAAGGGGGAGATTGTTAGGAGTTAACTCAGTCTTGAGTAACTACGGTTAGTTTGACTATATTTAGTTAGACTAGAGCTAGGGTCGGTACTAGTATATAAGAGGGCTGACAGGAGCTCTCTGTAACACAAATTAGGGTTATTTAGTAAAGTGACTCTGTGTGTTCCGTGGACGTAGCCTCAGTGAGGTGAACCACGTATTTCCTGTCTAGTCTCTTGATTGCATGTTGCTTCTCCGCGTATTTCCTGTCTTTCGGACCTACACTATGAGTATTGTGTTTTGTAAATAAGTCTACACTTCATTGTCATGACTATGATGTGGACCTCTTTGCTTTATGTGATAATTATTAAATGTTTTGATGAAAATATGATTTCATAGGTACAAGAAGTGAAGTGATATGTAAGGTCAACCCATCGAGTGATAAACTGAGCAAAAGTGCAAAACATACATAGCGAAGCGAAAGATATATTGTCTAACCATAAAATTGAACATGTTGGATCTTGTGTATGAAGATGATTTAATGGCTTATGTTGAAAGTGATTTACCAATGAAGTGTCACGACTTATGTAGCGGCATCCATAGTTAGGCAAGTAAGTGCATGCAAGAGCAAATACAACAGTTAGAGCCAATTCTGTAGTTATGTAACCATCTTTAGTTAGTGAGAACTAAAGTAGAGGTTACGCAATGAGTAGATCGATAGTCTTGAGTTGACTATTAGTGGAGTATCTAAAGGTGACACGTCAGCAATCCGTGTGCTCTTTAGATTGTGTTACTTGTGTGTTAGTTAGTGTGTTAGTTGGAGTACACGTCAACAATCCGTGTGCTCATAGGGATGTCCTCCACGTCATCGATCCATGAGGAATTGAGTGGATAGTGGTTGTGTAACCTTATCTAGTTTGTACCTTTTTGAGGACTATATATGGAGAAAGAGAGACCATTGAGGTATCTCTCAACTTCAGAATTTCTTGAGCTATTCCAGTGGTCTCTCCTCACTTCCTTTGTGTTACAAGTTAGCGCCGTTCTCACTGGAATTGCCGTCAGGGTCGACATCGTCGTTAGCAGACCTAAGGCTCAAGAAATAGAGTTTAAATTAGCGCTACTTGGGATGCAGTTGAGCTTTTGATAATGTGGCTATGGTGGAGAGTAGATAGTGCGGAAATCTAGAGTCTTTGAAGCAGAAAGTGGGTTTGGCTCTACTACAATCTCTCTTTTATGCTATGATTATGAGCGGATTGTTCTTGTGGACGTTTTGAGAGTAGAAAAGATTAGTGTGGTACACTTATGTTCTTGTTTAAGGATCTATGTAGTGTGATGGTTGATGTGACAGTGATGTATGTTGTGATGTGATATGTATGTGCATAACAGCAGGTTGGAGAAGAGTTGTCCAATCATTTGGTTATAAATTCTTTTTATATTGCAGTATTTTTAAAAGTATATGTATTAAGTTCATTTGATGATTTTACTTGGATGATGTATCATACAATTGTTATGTGATAGTATGTATACCTGCATGTGGAATGTGTCTATATTGTTTGTGATCATGCATGTATGGCAAAAATCAATTAAGAAGTAATGGTTAACTTTAGAATATTCAAATAACATGGAGAATAAAAACTTATGTTATTCAACACATATGCAATAGACAACAAACTAAACAACTAATGATGTAAGAGAAATGTTAAAAATCCTTGGATAGGGATATGCAACCGTGGATTCTAATTATGCTGAATGGAAGTTTAGAGCCTATAATTATCGTTGAAATTAATAAATCAAAATAACTAGTTTGTAATAATTTTTTGTAACATCATATATTTGTTAAATGAATTTTTACTAGTTTTAATTGATTTTTTAGATAATATCAATATTATATATGATTAAAAAAATTTAAAATATGTTGATTTATCATACTGGTATAATTTTAAGGCAAACACTGTTAAACATTCATGTTGTAAGAATACTACCAACACCTCGAACTGATATCAAATATCTGTTTCGGAAATACCACCTACAAGTCAAACCAAGGTTGTCATTATGTTTGTTTGGGTTCTTTACTCTCGAACATTACAAAATTCAATGTTGAGCGAATTCATGTGTTCAATTTTCTAAAATGTTATCCGCACAAGAATGAGAATAAGTGTTCATCATTTTTGAACACATCAACAATGTTCCCATCTAGGTTGTCTTTGAAATCAACAAATTTGAGGATGTTGGTCATAATGCTTCTTTGTTCTTTGAGTTTTTAGAGAATTTTTACGGCTACATTTCTTAGAGGTCGACAATGTGGTTGCCACCAAAATCTATTTTTCAGTGATCAGTTTGAAGACCCTCAAGAGAGAGTTGATGTGCATTCTAAGAACATTCTCATAGCAAAATAGGGAGGATCACAATTGTACCAATGACCCCATTCAGAAGCCAATTCAAAGATGTTATCAATAGAGTCCAATGCTCAACTAAAGGAAATAATGACCAAGTCTTAACCTTTGTTCATATCAAAAATCTTGATAAACGGTGTTTTAATCCATTAGCTAATGATGAGAATAACTATCTTGTTTAGGCCGTAGATTGTAAACTTTATTTGCAATCACATGACTTATTTTCCGAAATAGCAAAGATACATACTAGTTCATGTGTTGCTAGCAGTAATGCTACAAATGAACTCTTTAGTCAAATTTTGACCTTCATGGAGGTGATCATTATTTGTCACTCTTAAGTCATATGTGAGTGATAACTAGGGTCATACATTTTTCATCATTAACGGATGTTACTTTCATGGACGTATTTTTAACTTCCGGATGAACTGTGATTAGATTTCTCATAGTTTGGTCACATTTGACATACTTTGGTTGTATGGTCACTACCGTGGTCATTTCTAATCATAGTTTGTTGTTGTGAAAAAATAGAAGCTCCCCTTGACATTGAATATTGATACATGTATCACTATTTCTTCAAAAAATTTCCAAGTGTTTAGTTCAACCAATATGAAGTTTGATATCACAAAAGGTAAATTGCATTGATGTGAAGAACAAAGATTTCAACTTTCCTACTTCCCTAATCATTATTTTTCAAATTTTCTAACAATTTAGAGTAATCCTTCATTTGATACCACTTTTGAAAGAGCTAATTTAAGATTTTTAAAAAAAATTATGACATTGCAAATCAAAAACTATGATATGTATGTGACATTTCAAGAAAAATTAGTCTTTGCGTGAAAATATTTGATAAATTTTACTATTTTTTAACCGAGCTTCCATTTCATGGTCACATTAGCCGTTTAATCCATCACTATGTTAAAGAATGAGTTTACACCAAATCCAAATCTAGATACTTCATCATTTGTTTTGTTGAGCAATTTTTCAAAGAATTTTATGGAATGTAATTTCAAAAGAGGTTTTGCATGAGTCTTTTTGAATGTCAAGAGAATGTATATGTTTTCCTTTTCCTTGGAAGAAAAGTGATTTATTCCTCTTTGTGTCAAGTACTTGAAGAAATTGCTTAGTGTAATGTCAACTTGAAATAGTTATTTTCATCCTCCAATATTTTTTTTTGACTTAACCATAACTAACAAACATAATTATGACTAAACAAAATTTAAACTGCACTTTATGTATAATCAAACTAGAAATTTATGGTTAGAATCATGTATTTTACAATATATAGGCTCTTAACTTAGCCAAACAATAAATTGATGATATTGTTGGTCTCACCATTTCTTGATAATGTTCAATCTCTAAAGGATAATATCAAAATTCCTGATTCCTGATATATCCATAGATATAAATACATAAGAATTTTGATCCGTTTTACTTTCATCTGATTTGTATGACTATTAGTTGAATAAATAAGTCATTAATTAGATGCAATATTTATTATAGGAATGATTCTACTAACAAAGCAACATCAAATTATTTTTATCTTAAATATGATAATAAAAAAAATTATTATTTACATCTTTTTGATATATTAGCAACGGCTTATAGATCATTGGATGGAAGATATTTTATAAATCCATTAGATGTAAAATGACATATGATTAAACTTAGATCTTAATTTAAAATATTTGCAGATAAATTTATGAGATGTTTTGACATAGCTATATGACCTTCAAAACGTAGAAAGCAAGTTAAAGTATTTTATCATCAGGTTTCTGATAGAGTGCATGTATTAGTTAATTGTATTCAAATTTGTATGTTATAAAAATCATTGTATAAAGAGTGAATTATTTTCCCAATTTCAAATCAAATAAATGAAGATTATTTATTTGAATGAGTTGTCTTAACTTTTCTCAATATACTCAACAAACTACATATATTGTTGACTTAAAGACAACTCTTTCAAGCAACAAATTCGTCTTATTGATTTAGGTCTCCACCAACATGCCATGGAAAGCTTAGAAAAAATTTGTTGATGGACATAGTTTTGTATTTTCTTGACAATCATTCATTGACAAATCATGTTAGAATGTACAAGGAAATAATGTATCCAAGTGGTTGATTGTTCTATAAAAAAAATATATATGTACAAATATTACAATAACTTTTTATTAAGTTTTAATTCAACTTTTGTAAACCTTTACAAGTTGAATTGACATAAAATAAAATTGTGAAATTCATACATGTGATTAGGTCAAATATTCATCTCCAAATGAAGTATTTGGGCTTGCTTATACCGTTGGATTTAGAGTAGGTTGGGAAAGATGCAAAAAATCATTAGTTGACGAAAGATAAAAAAACCTACAAGTTTGAAACAAAGATTCAACATCACAAGTTTGACCAGAAACTTTTTTCATTAGCACTAAAATGTTTGAGGGGTATGGTTCATGATTCTTTTGGAGACAAATGTTTGTTATCAAATTTCAAAAGCAAAAATTATAAATTTTAATGATTTTTAGAATTTTGAGATTTAAATAATAATTTTAAATATTTTATATTATTTAATTAAATTTATTTATTAAATTTTAAATTAAATAAATAAATAAATAAATATTATTATTTATTTATTAAAAAATATTTACAAGAATATTATTGCAGAAATATGTTATATTTAAGATATTAATAGTTAAAAATTTAATGTGGTTAGTGTCTCCACACAAGGGAATTGAATTTGTTTATTTTTCATCTAGTGTGGGATTGCAAATTTTCACTACCAACTAAAACTAAACTGTTGACAGTCATGTTTGAGACAATTCATGTGAACTTTTTAGATAATTGAGAAGATAAGTTTAAACATTGTCTCCACAGCTTGCCTCTGCCCCAATGCTTAACTCTATATTTGGATTATTGAGTTCAACTAGGTGAACTTTTTAATTGAGCATATTGGAACATTGAACTCTAATTGTTGAATTTGGGAATGTGTCATTGACGTGGATACACTTATATATTCTTTCTTGCTTCATTGTATTCTTGCACCTTATATGTGATGTACTTAGGGAAGCTTCAGACTAAGTGATGATCATTTAAAAGTTACCAAGACATCCATAAACGGATTTTCGCAGCACAAGATTTGAGTATAGCAAAATAGGAAAGTGTTTATTGCAGGAAGATTTTTTTCAATAAAAAATCGTAAGAACCGAAACCGGTGTTTAAACGATTTAGCGCTTGAACACAGGAATGAATTAAATATACAGATCAGGAGGCAAGAGGCCCTAGTGCAGGATGCTTGAGAAGAGACAGTTCCACGTCCTACCGAAAAAGCCTTAATGCGGAGTAAAAAAAAAATCTCTCGATAATCGATAACTGACAGTAGATGCAATACATTGTAATAAATATACTCTAAAATCACGCTTGAGTGGATTTCTCCCGTCGATGTCACCCAACCTTGATTGGATCCTCTTTCCGTCATTGGTCTTGGTTGTTGTGTCTTTGTACTCTTCCCCTTTCCAAGCTTCCTTGGACAAGGCTTCATACTTGAAACTCCTTGTAAAAATATCTCATTTAATTCTTAGACATGTTGCTATATGGACGATAACCAGTTCACGAATTTTCTTCACAAGAGATTTCATTTTATCAATGTAGGGTTACATCTCCACCCTCTCATGCATAGATTGAATGACTTACTTTATGGTCATGGCAATCATTGATAATAAATAAAAGCAAAAATAAAAAGGGAAAAAATTAGCTATTTTAATTTTGTAAGTACAAAATATGTATAGCTTAAAAGCTTTCAAGTTAAATGCTCAAAATTGTGATAAAAGATACCACAAGTTGTTTGATGAATTATTCAAGAATATAGTTTATATTGACCATCAACATTTTACATTGTTGCATGACACTATGAAAACTAGCTATTAAGACACATCAATATTGCCTTATTCGTTAAACTGCTTTTTGTTTTTATCATCTTTTGATGTTTTAAAGCATATTTTAACCCGGAGATTTTAACTCTTAATTTCATGCATTCTATTCTTATGCACTAAACTGCTTGGAAGCAGAGCGTCATGAGTCACTAGTCATGACACACACTGGGAGAGGATTTGTATTTAGTATGCAGTATTGTCATGAGGATTGCCGAGCATAAGACTTAAACACATAACTTGACTACTTCCAGGCACCTGAGCTGGAATAGCTTGGAAAAATTTGCAGAAATCTCTTAACTGTAAAAGATGAAGTATCTTGCATGAAAACCATAGTATCACATGTCACAATTACGAATGAGACTTATAATAATGCCATAACAAGCAACAAGCTTCTTTGGAAGAGCTCATAACAAAGTTGCGGAAACGGATATATGTATTTGCCTAGTAATGAAACCGGCTTTCTATGTTCAATATACGTATCGATATGATCCTTACTAAATGTACAAGTAAACTAAATAAAGTTTACTTGTACATTTAGTACAAGTAAACTTTATTTGAATTTCATGCATTCGAACATTTCAACGTGAAAATGCTCAAGTTGATACAGTCTCAAATTTGCATAGTAGTATCGCAAGGACACATTGTTTTGAGCTGATAAGCATACTTATTTCTCAAATCTATAACCCAACCTGCCTGTTTTGTAATTCATTTGCATTGACAATGCTGGTTTGAAATATACTTTTTTACAAGAAGAAGAAAGATAGGTACAAGGTTAAGATTACTCCTAGACTAATACTGAATCTTCTTGTCTCAGTCACATTTACATATATCTCGTAGAACTGTTATTTTATTGTATATTATCATCGATAGCAACAAGTCTGCATGTTATGTATATTTGAAAAAAGTTGTCATTAAGCAAAATCTTTGAAAAATCTCTATGAAGATCTCCGGATCCGGCTACTCTTTGTTAAATGCCATAAATAGCAGTCGAATTTACGAGATGTGTAATATGCAGAGATGTTAGTTAGCAAGCTCATTTCATCAAAAGTGATTCGAATTACATTGGGGCTTATTCGAATTAGGGTTCACCACTTTTCTTGTGCATTTTGTTTGGTGACATGCACCATAAGAGGTCATGGAGGCGGATGTATCCGTTTCTGTGTGGAAAGCAGAATTTCCAAATGTACCCTGGACAAACAAAGAACAAACAAGTGTTCATGGAAATTTCTATAGTATTTAATGACAGTAAAGCAGAGATCAAAGGTAAGTATTTTTCCATGAAACCCGAAGAGCAATACTATTACAATTCTTCACAAATGAATGAGTTCTTGGTGGTGTGTAACTTGAGGCAGCAAGAGACCGATATACACACGAGAGTAAGCGTAAAAGCTATTTCTGCTGCTCTTCAAGTTAGCTCGCACCAAGCTGCTCAACCTTGTCTGATTCAGTCACTCATCGAACTATAGCAACGATCACCATACATTCAACACGTTTTCAGCTCATTTCAGCACTTATGTGAATCTAATATTGGTATCTAACAAAAAAAATGCTATAGAAGAGACTGGAGATGTCTAATAACAACAGGGCACTCTTGTCACCTCAGTGTAATTCCTCTCTTACTTCTAGTTTACTTCTCGGCCTCTCGCCATTTTTAATTCAGGATTACATGAACCAAGGATCCTCTCCGACGAGGCCTGGTTCTAACAAAGCAAACACTACTAGCTGTTGCAGAGTAACATGTATCTTTTGAGCAAATAAGGCCCAACTTCACGATGTATACGGTTCGCAGATGCAAACTAAGACGGATCTGCAAGTGAACGTTCACATCGGATTCCTCAAATAGTGTCCGTCCACAAGTTTATTTGACTGTCAACGTACAGGACATCTACGACAATTCACAATGCCTATGGGTTCAAATCTTTGAATATTTCGTCTCGAGATCAGCCTATTCAGCCTAGTACTTCCTAAGGGACCAAATCTAGAAGGAAGCGTATTGCTCTGGAGATACCTTTTCCTCAGTTATGATCTAAAAAGATTGGGTCTGTCCGATAAATTGTTTGTGAGAAACTATACGCGTTTCAATGAGAAAATTTTATAGATAATTATGACTACATATAGGTAGCTTCCGATCATGTCAACGTGCAAGTCCTTAGAATAACACACCAACTAAATTATGTTTATTTCACAGGGAAACAAGCATTCACAATCTGAGCTTCTAAATCTAAAAGAAATCGAGTAATTATTCACGCCTGGGTCAGAAAGACGAAACATCTGGTCATACCCAGGCTGGACCTTCTTAATGTCCAGCTTCTACACAAAGAATTCTAGCCCTCCTGGAATCCCATTACCGTCAGAAAATTTAGCTGACACATGCATCACTGGAACCCATCATGATGGAGCTTGGCCCCGTAATTCATGATTTCCTGCCCGAAAGTTCATCTCAGCTTAACAACTGCTTCATGGTGAAAGTGGTTTGTCACCTATCTGGAGGTCGTAAGAGGTTATATATGCACCGAGAGGGCCTGATTGTTCCGGCAGAGAGCAGGGAAAATTCAGTGATAGAATCATTAGATGCGAGTCTGTATTAAAAGAAGGACGCGAGCTCTATCAAGTAGACTAAATAAGCAAGTGTTAAGGCCTGCAGCTAGAGTGATATACGATAGAGCACGAAAGGGTGTTGCACGTCAACTGAACATGAAATCAACCTCGAGGGACAATTGCTGGCACTCACCATATGCGGAGGAGAGAACAGTTGAAGCAGCTGCTCTCTAGGTGCACGCACCGTCGTAGCACTTAGGACCAACAGGAAAGCCGAAGTAGTACTTCTTAAGGCACTTGAATCCACATTCCCCGCAGTTGCTCTTGTCCGATTGAAGATCCACGCATTTGGAATCACAGCAAGTCTTCCCTTCTGAGCACTTCTTGTTGCATAAGAAGCAGTTCTGGTCATCACTGCTGGTGTCGACGCAGACGCCGTCGCAACATGTGTATTTCTTGGCACCAAAATTGTAAGGCTTGGGCCCGTACTTGCAGTCATGGTGGTGTCTGCAGTATTGGACCGGAGGAGGTGGAGAATAGACCGGAGGCGCGGGTGAAGGAGTTACTGCAGGGACGGGAGCTGGGACAGGCACTGGTGCAGGAACGGGTGCCGACTTGGGAGCTACCCTCGTTGAAGGACCTGGTACCGGAACTGGGCCTGGAGCCGGGGCACGAGCTTTCGGCGGTGGTGGAGCGGAGATTGGTTTAGGAGCAGGACCCGGTGCTGGTACCGGTACGCGACCGGGTGATGGAACTGGAGCCGGAGGATAAGTTTTTGGAGGCGGATAGGGAGCGTACACTGGTTTAGGACCTGGGACGGGGGCGGGGACGGGCGCCGTCTCGGGAGCTACGCCTGTTGAAGGACCTGGAGCTGGAACGGGAGCCGGAGGATAAGTTTTCGGAGGCGGGTAGGGAGCGTACACTGGTCTCGGAGCGGGGACGGGCGCCGTCTCTGGAGCTACGCCCTCTGAAGGACCTGGCGCGGGAACTGGAGCCGGAGGATACGTTCTCGGAGGCGGATAAGGGGCATACACTGGTTTAGGACCTGGGACGGGGGCGGGGACGGGCGCCGTCTCGGAAGCTACGCCTGTTGAAAGACCTGGAGCTGGAACGGGAGCCGGAGGATAAGTTTTCGGAGGCGGGTAGGGAGCGTACACTGGTCTCGGAGCGGGGACGGGCGCCGTCTCTGGAGCTACGCCCTTTGAAGGACCTGGCGCGGGAACTGGAGCCGGAGGATACGTTCTCGGAGGCGGATAAGGGGCATACACTGGTTTAGGACCTGCAACGGGGGCGGGGACGGGCGCCGTCTCGGAAGCTACACCTGTTGAAGGACCTGGAGCTGGAACGGGAGCCGGAGGATACGTTCTCGGAGGCGGATAAGGGGCATACACTGGTTTAGGACCTGCAACGGGGGCGGGGACGGGCGCCGTCTCGGAAGCTACACCTGTTGAAGGACCTGGAGCTGGAACGGGAGCCGGAGGATAAGTTTTCGGAGGCGGGTAGGGAGCGTGCACTGGTCTCGGAGCGGGGACGGGCGCCGTCTCTGGAGCTACGCCCTTTGAAGGACCTGGCGCGGGAACTGGAGCCGGAGGATACGTTCTCGGAGGCGGATAAGGGGCATACACTGGTTTAGGACCTGGGACGGGGGCGGGGACGGGCGCCGTCTCGGAAGCTACGCCTGTTGAAGGACCTGGAGCTGGAACGGGAGCCGGAGGATAAGTTTTCGGAGGCGGGTAGGGAGCGTACACTGGTCTCGGGCAGGGACGGGCGCCGTCTCTGGAGCTACGCCCTTTGAAGGACCTGGCGCGGGAACTGGAGCCGGAGGATACGTTCTCGGAGGCGGATAAGGGGCATACACTGGTTTAGGACCTGCAACGGGGGCGGGGACGGGCGCCGTCTCGGAAGCTACACCTGTTGAAGGACCTGGAGCTGGAACGGGAGCCGGAGGATACGTTCTCGGAGGCGGATAAGGGGCATACACTGGTTTAGGACCTGGGACGGGGGCGGGGACGGGCGCCGTCTCGGAAGCTACGCCTGTTGAAGGACCTGGAGCTGGAACGGGAGCCGGAGGATAAGTTTTCGGAGGCGGGTAGGGAGCGTACACTGGTCTCGGAGCGGGGACGGGCGCCGTCTCTGGAGCTACGCCCTTTGAAGGACCTGGCGCGGGAACTGGAGCCGGAGGATACGTTCTCGGAGGCGGATAAGGGGCATACACTGGTTTAGGACCTGGAACGGGCGCGGGGACGGGCGCCGTCTCGGAAGCTACGCCTGTTGAAGGACCTGGAGCTGGAACGGGAGCCGGAGGATACGTTCTCGGAGGCGGATAAGGGGCATACACTGGTTTAGGACCTGCAACGGGGGCGGGGACGGGCGCCGTCTCGGAAGCTACGCCTGTTGAAGGACCTGGAGCTGGAACGGGAGCCGGAGGATACGTTCTCGGAGGCGGATAAGGGGCATACACTGGTTTAGGACCTGGGACGGGGGCGGGGACGGGCGCCGTCTCGGAAGCTACGCCTGTTGAAGGACCTGGAGCTGGAACGGGAGCCGGAGGATAAGTTTTCGGAGGCGGGTAGGGAGCGTAGACTGGAACCGGTGCGGGAGCAGGTGCTTTCGGGTAGTAAGTTGGAACTGGCGCAGGACCTGGGACTGGAACGGGGGTTGGAGCCGGGCCCGGAACGTCAGTATCATTCACTCTTGTGCTGGGGCCTGGAGTAGGACCGTCTGGAATGGGTTCACCTGGAGTCGGTGGCGATGGTGGGGAAGCAGGAGTGGGAGCAGGAGGAGAAGCTTTTGGAGGGTAATAGTTGCGAGGGGGAGGTGGAGGAGGCGATTTATAATAATACGGCCAATTCCAATTCAACAGAGCTCTCCCCGTGGACACGGGTTCTTCCACAACTTCTGCAAAAGTTGTAGATGCGCATATCAACAACACAAATGCAATAATGGGTTTCATGATTCTAAGACAAAACTCTTCGGCTCGCCCCTTTCCACCCGAGGAAGATCGTTGGGATCACTGCAGTTGGGGAGAGATATAGGTGAAGAACAAGGCTCGAATGAGTGATGCCTTTGAGTTGACGTCTGTGATGTATTTATATAAGAGAAAAGGAGGCTTGCAAGGTTCTTGAGCTCGGATCTCACGTCAATCATTCTTGGAAAGTTAATATGCTTTATGGATCATGACCCAAGACGTGCATGTGAAAATCAAGATACTTAGATGTTGCACTCAATTCGAATACAGCACTTTAGGGATGAAGCTGTCAAGACAAAATCTGTTCTACATCTGGCTCCTCGTCTCAAGAATGTCCTGAAGTCTACATTTCAAGATCTCTGTGCACAACAATGTGAGAAAGTTCTGAATTTTAGCCATGGAGGTCATATCTTCAACTTTTAGCTCGTTAGATATCCGAGATTCCAAGCTTTCAAGACGTTAAGAAACAAATATAATATTGCCAATTGCGAGTCTACGATGTTCTACTGTTCGAAAGTCAAAGCTGTCGACCATTGTATAGTGTTTTGAGTTGCCTTTGTACTGTAGTGTTCAGGTATGGGCGTCTACGCTGTGGGGGAAATCATCAGCTGTGCCGATGCATTTTTTATCGGCGTCCTCTCGTGGTCCACTATTACCTCGTACGGATACAAGGGCATGTGCACGTCGACGTTGAGGTGTGTACGATCGCGACCTGCAGACAATGTAAATATCGATTCTTGCTTGATTCAATTCTATTCTTCACAGCTCTCGGCTTTCTCCCTGCTTTTGGTGTCTTTGTCAAAAGTTGGCGGGAATGAAGTGGTGGACTCAGCTGACTCGACCCTTTCCTTCAAATAAAATATGAAAAACCTTCTACAAAGATTCGCTGTCAGCAGTAAATGGACGTGGCACGCTACAGACACCCTTCTAAAGTATATATCAGGAAAGATAACAGTTATGTACAATCATACCACTCACATTACCAAGAATTGACGTAATTAGACAAGATGTATCGAATACCAAGGCGCCGAAAGAGAAAACCAAGAAGTGCAGAAAACAGGCACAAGGTAGAGTAAATTTTACTCTTCTGATCTCAACTCTGGAAAAAGCCTTCGGAACTCAATGGTTATGACAGTATTTGTAGAGATACAATGTCACTCATATGCATTCAAAGCTTTACACCTTCACGTGGAGTAATACAATCTAGTAACAGTTGCATGTGTTACCGTCAAATAGTGAAGATTCATCACAGGTACGGTGTTCCAAGAGGTACATGCTTCTAACTGATGAGTAATTAAGCTTATGCGTAGGCATGCTTTCTATTTCCTAGTTCCCGTTAACGTTCAGACAAGCTGTATTCATGTGCAGTGAATTAATATGAATATGTAACTGGCTGCTGCTTGAAGACCTTATGAAATGTGATGTATACGTTCAGTCTCCATATTCTACCTCGACGTAAAATTTCATGTTATTTCAGCAGGCCAACGTTTAATAGGGAATGTACACGGTTGTTCTCTCCCTCTATTCCTCGCCATTGGGGAGGAATAGAGGGAACCAATGCAACTTAAATTCATTGTTCCTGATACATCTGAATTATAACTTCTTGTTGCCAAATTGACAACTCTATTTGGCCTCGTGCATGTAGTCAGCAGATTTTCGATTCGGCAGTAGTTGCACTTAAGCATCCACGCATGATTTATTGACGATCTTGCTAGTTACCTCATGCAAATCAGGAGGAACTAAGAATCTGTTGCAGACAACGAGTTTTCTGAAGATAGATTCTACTCAGATCCCTCGTCATACAAGTGTTGAATTTTCTCTTAGGTTGATATGTCATACGAAATAGTGTTGAGATGCTTTCCGAGATGGGAGCTGACTGAGAAATAGACAACTGAGACGAAGACCCAGTACTGAGTAGTGTTCTTAGGTTTATAGGGAGTGAACTTGTTTGTATTTCTGACAGGAATTGAGATTCCAGTGTAGACTCAGAGAGATGTGACAGGGCGAGTCCGAGTTAGGAAAGAAATCAGAGTTGGGCGTTGCAGCGGTGGAATCGCCGTAGGCGTTCGTGCCCTGCTCTGACTCTCTTCTCCCTCATATCGATGGCGCTGTTATGCGAACGGTGTATGCTCGGGCATCTCAAGGTCTCACAAACATGACTCCCGGACCTACAATATTTAACAGGCATCCAAGGTTCCCTCAAGATTCTCTAAATCATCCCGAGGAGGTGGTGACAAGCAAGAAGATCCTACAAGAGTCACTGCATTGCACACGGGCAGAGATGGAAGAAGTGCGAAAGCCTACATTGTCTGCCGTTTCTGGGCTTCCACTGACAAATTGAGAACCACGTTCCAGCTGCATAATGTATCATGATTATTGAAAATCTAGCGATGAGGCGAACTTGGAGATGCACAGTGCATAGAAATCTGTTTCTGAGTTCGTACACAACCAGCAGGTGTAGTGTTACCCTCTCAGAGATCTACTTCATAAACTGCTCTTGCTGCTCCGGTTACTCCAATTATTCCATGGGCCCAAGACATCCCATCGGAGGAACAAAATTCTGACCAATTTCCCACTGAAACTAGTTTTAAACTCAAAGAGTTAAACTAGTGATCCGAAGAGTTACAGAAAACGACAAAGCAGCAAACACATAACAACGCTGTGTATAAAGTTCAACAAACATTCCCGAATAGAACATCATAGTCTTCACTTATCAATTGCAGCCGAGTCACAACGAAAAAACACAGAAGAGATGTTTGATGGTAGAACAAGACTCTTGAAGATACAAGTGTTGTGCATCGATAGTGGATGGACTTTGGACAAATTTCTAAAAAGATAATGAGAAATTGGCTTTTCTAGAAGCTTGATCACTTACATTTTTCAGCAAAACTTCCGGAGACATCGCATATTATGACCATTGATCCCGCGATGAAGAGACACCCATTCTTAGTAAAAAAATTGTTATGAGCTTATGAGTCCTACATTGAATATGGTATGATTAATAAGTTTAATGTGTATGTGTATGAACTCTAGGTTGATTCCACAATCTCCCCCTTGACTCATGTCTTGGGGTGTCTAACTCTTGTAACCATATACATACTCCGCGTGAAGTCCTAGAAGGAAACCTAAAGCATAGGCCCTCCTGTAAACAAGGATTAACTAGAACTAAACCGTAGCCTAACTAGGAAGGAGTAAAGCATATACAAGAATCAAACAATTGCTAACGTAATTCTACTAGTGCTACTTGTGCAAAACCTACATAGTAGCACAATGCCTCCTGAAACTCTCTAAAGGAATAACTTTGGTCAAAGAATTAGCTGGATTGAGTTTACCGTCAATCTTGACTAGCTCAATCTTCCTATCATAAATTGCATCTATGATAAAGTGATATCTGATGTCGATGTGCTTCACCCTGCTATCCATTACTTGATTTGCTGCAAGATGTAAGGCACTCTCGACTATCACAATGGAGATTTACAAACATCTGTTTCAATCCCATCTCAGTGATAAGTCTATTCAACCAAATAGCCTCCTTTGCTGCTTCCGTTGCAGCTACATATTCGGCTTCTGTAGTTGACTGAGCTATGCACTTATGCAAGGTAGATCTCCAACTAATATAAAAGGTTTTATAAGATCACACAACACTTTTCATCCAATAATACACTTTCAATAACCTTATGGATTTCATTATGAATACAAATATTGCTAATATGTGATTTACAGCGGATGCGCAACTCTACGTTGTTCAGTCCGTTTATGGCTTGGAAGGGATTATTCCAGCATTTGGAGGGTCCGCCGATGGATGATTATCATGAGTTTCGGTGTGAACACCTTGAGGAGATAGTTTTGGAGACAATACTGATCTCCAAACTACATCTATATTACTTCGGGTACAGTGTTTGGAGGTGCGAGTTCATCCTCTGTATTTGGCACTGATGATACGGTTGGAGCTAGTAGAGTTGGGAAGAGTTCAGAGCCCCCAACCTTTAATCCTATTCTGGAGTTCTTCGCACGGTTGAGGAGAGACTACCAAGGGGTGAGAACTGACAAGCTACGAGGCTTGCAAGAGTTTCAACGGAAGACTGGGAAGAGTCTTCGAGAGGCGTATATCCAAATGCGTCGGTTGATCAGTGTTACCCATGGTGATAGAGGCACAAGCTGTCCAATATTGGTATGGGATATTGGATAGGGAGTTGAGACATAGAGTGAGAGATGCTACCTTACTACATGATACATCACATACGTTGGCCATTGTGTTTTGTCTTGCTGAGCATATTGAGCTCAACATGCAAGAAGAGAGGGTGGTGACTGCTGGGTTCAGCAAGGATTCACCATCTTCATCAACTTCTTCATGTTACCAGTCTACAACACAAACCCGGAGTGGTTATGGTAGACATGTGGGAAGGTGCATCATCCAGACCATTGCCATCCTTTTCAGGTCAACAATCAGTTGTTGGGATGGTGTGTTGGACATGTTGTGGACCTCATCACAAGAAGAATTACCTTCAAGGTCGAAGGATGGATCCTATTGGATCAAAACCATGTGAGCATTGTCACAGACATGGTCACATGATGGATCGATATTTTGATCTCCATCAAAAATTACGATCAACAAGAGTTGCCATAGTAGTCCATGGAAGAGGACGAGGAGTTCAAGGTGGTAGGGTGGTGGTAGAGGCCAACCCCTACATAACTCATTGAAGTTATTCTTCAATGAGTTATGTTAACTTTTTATCTTATGATTCTTTATTGTTACAATCTTGGATTATATCATGGATGAAAGGATAGTCATGTAGCCACAAGCTTTTTTCTTTCCTCCATACAATTAGATCATGGATAGAATAAATTTTAAGTCATATATGAGAATGTTCATAAGTATAATAAGGTCTTAGATTTAAAATATGCATACGAATTGGTGAAAATAATAGTAGAAAAAATGGTGCAATCCTCACATGTGACAACAGCAAAAACACTTGAACAGTAAAAAAGTACTTTGTAGGAGCATAGTTCTTAGGATAAGTAGGAATTTTTTTGGTTTTCGTTAATAAAGAGTTATATTTGGGTTCTGATGAGGGTATTCGTCCGAATATATGTTAGATATGAATACCATTAGGGAGTTCACACAAGTGAATTGCGAGGGAATTTAGGTTGTGCAATCGGTTGGCGGATTGAAGAAGTGTCAAGCGGAGGGTTGATGCCAAGAACCTATGAGACCAGTGCGGCGGGAGAAAAGGATAGTTGCAATGTCGAAGCATCGAACCGTGAGGGCGTGTTTTGAGTACGACTATCGTCGGCGTCCTACATTTGCTGAGATCCTCCGTGCTTTTTTGAGGTATGCAGGCTATAAGTGCTGGATGGTTTTACCAGGAGATGTGATTGTCATCCCTGGTTCGCTTCGTGAATTTGACTAGCAAATCTGTCTTCGGACCTACCTGCTGAATTTTTAGATCTTTTTCACAATCTCTTCTATTTTAAAGTGACTCAAGATACTTTTGTGAATTCTTCTGCATGACTTTGCATGTATCAAGGGAACAAAAAGACCTAATGACATACAAACTTGACATTTTCTTAAGGCAAATTGGCGTAGCATTCTGACATAGTATATGTCTTTATAAATTGCAGACCATATGAACTGTTCCAAGAGGGAGACTGGATTTGTGTCAAAGACAAGCCTGGTGGTAATTGTACAAAGATTGGTATTGTGAAGGTTGTGATTGGACCTGACTCCCTGTACTTACAACTATGCGATAAGCTTGGAGAGCCTGTTCAGATTTCTGGTGGTGATCGCCTTTCATTATGGAAGGATAAATTTCAAACTTGTGAGAGAACCTAGGCGGTGTCGTGTTGTGACGCGGCTACTATGAGAAGATGATGACATGTGTCATCTTCAGAGCTGTTGTCATGATGGCAATACTTTAGATTAGGGTAACAAATGGCATTGTAAGGTTGTAAAGAGCTAGGGAGATCTAGACACATCACCTTGCTTACTAAGGACCTTATCTGATTGAAGTGGAGTTGACGTAGGACGTGGATAGGGGACAACATGATCCTCTAGATGTACCATTGTCGAGTCCATTTGTGATCAACATCTGGTGTCTTCATCGTGATCACTTTTGGGTATACTAAGCCGGTTTCAAGTTGTCATTTTAACTCTTATTAATGACAACTCATAATGTGTATAGGATGTCTAAGTAGAGTGTTTAGGATAGTTGTAAAGCTCTAAGATTCAAAGATTTGAGGATAGGGTTGAAAAGCTGACGGGACGAGCTACAACATGGGCTCGAGAATGGATGGATTTGAAGGATTAGTCACTCTAAAACGGTGATTCAAAGTTAGAGAGAGAAATTTAGACATTTGAGTGTATTTGGAGTGTTTCTGAGAATTATTCTGAGAATCTTACAAAGGTTTTGGGAGATCTGAGTCAACTAAGATACAGTTTACGACTTGGCTTTGTGTTTTGATTGAAGTTTTGACTCGATTGGATGAGTTTTGAGTACAGAGTGATAGGTTGAAGTTTATGTATATAGTCAGAGTTGCAGGATTACACTGACTATCACAAAGTTAGTACATCGATCATATCTTTTGATATCAAAAAGTTATGTCAATAAAACTTTCCAGATTTGAATTTCGGATAATAGGTAACCTTCTCATGAAATTTGAGAGCAATTGAAGTCAAGGATTGGGATGTGTGATGGGTTTTGTACACAAGGGTCTGTATATCGCCTTGTGATATAGTGTGGAAATCAACAATTGTTCTGAGAGATCTAGAGAAGAAAAACATCTAAAACTTTTATGAGTGATTGAAACGGTTGTTGAGCAATTTTCTGTGAAGTTTAAGCGAGAGTTATCAGTCGAATCATTGGATATCATAATCTTCTTCCGCTGAAGTTTTACCAGTTGTAATATGGAGTGTTGAGGAGAAGAAGAAGAGATTGTCAACTCACACAAGATTCTAGAGGGTTCTTCTACAGCCAGCCGCTCGGCGTTCTCAGAGCGAAGAATTTTCCTATGCGACAGCGGTGTGTTTCTGTCATGGTGATGGGACTATGTGTGCCCAGAGCTGTGTGATGAAGTTCGACAGGGGAAAGCCTCGACAATAATCAGCAGCAGAGCCCAACCTAAGAAGTGGGATGCTAGGTTGTGGGCGAAGGCATTGGGACGATCGTACGAGGAGGACAAAGGTGGCATTGATTGGGAAGGATCAACAATGCACACGGCCTTCATGTTCGATGAATGCAAGTGGTTTAATCCCCGAGAGAGGAAGGGGGACGAATGGATACAAGCTCGACATGATCAAGGACGTTTTCAGGAGGAAGGTGGCCCTTACCTTGAATTAACTTTTCTCACCTTAGTGAATCACGAATGCAAGCATGCATAAGGTGAGAATTGTGGAGGGGTTCATTGATGGGACCATTCGGATGAACTGGGGAGAGATCTTCGCGAAGAATGTACAAGCGATGGCGATTAAGCAGAGGGAAGATGATAAGAGCGTAGTATATCTCTCGTCTTTCTTGGTGCACTTGTATGCGAAGATGGAGTGGTTGACTCCTAGGGAGAGGCAGTTGTACCGATTGGAGAGCGGACTCTCAGACCTTGACGTAGATATCAACGATACGAGCAAAGGGTCTAAGAGGAGCTTGGAAATCAATGCGCCACCAGAACCACGACGGATTGGAGAGGTCAGGCCAGCGATGCAGAGCAAGCCTGATTTGGATTCGGATGTGGAAGTGATTGGCATTTTGAGGAATAAGAAGAGTGTGGTAGAAGACAATCCTCCTCATATTTCAACGGTAAAGAAGGGGGATACATGAAAGAAGAAAGTGGAGGAAGTAGCTCCTCTGAAGCCGTCTCGTCCGAAGGTGAAAGCATCGAAGGAGATCGCTGAGCCTATGGCCTTCATGTTGCAGCTGTCCCATAAGTTGGAAGCCGTGGTGGTCCTGGTATTACTAGAGCTGAATGAGATGGGACCGATGTATATCCCAAGGTGGGATCCTCAAGTTGATGGGTATATGGACTTAGTACATATGATGAATCAACTCGCCTTGGGAAAGGAGGATCAATCTATTACTATTCGGGAATTAACGGAGAGTGTGGACAAGCTGTCCAAGGAGAAGACCGAACTGGAGAAGAAGGTCCAGGAGGCGAAGAAGGACTACAAAGAGATCTACCGTATTCATGTGCAGAGATCCACTTCGTCGAGAAGGAGAACATCCATCTTCGGAAGACGGTGCATGACCTAAAGAGGCGGTTGATTCAGGTGGACGTGGAGGCCCTTGCGAAGCTGGAGACCCTTGCTAACATGTGTGCGCAACATCTATTCACACGGTGTGATAGAGTAGAGACGCAGCGGTTAGAGCAGTTGGTGGTTGCAATGGAGAATCCCGGTGACTCGAATGATCGGAGGAAGGAGATGTACAAAGCTTTGGTTCGAGATTTCCAGGAAGCCATGGCTCTTCATCAACAGGAGATCGTGGCAGATGTATAGGAAATGCAGTTAGGAATCGACGCCTTCACGCAAGCAACTGAGGTGCGATCGAGTGGCTTAGATAGGCAGAGCAGACTTAGGAGAGAACGATCCATGTAGGTAGTAGTTAGGAGTAGCAGTTAGGAAATTCATTATAAATAGTTGTAGGAATAAAGTGATGAGATCTTTTTCGTCTTTGCAAGTGTCCATTCTATTGGACTGCAAATTGTAGTCAGGGTAGAATGAGCACTCGAGGAGATGGTGTATTCGTGTTGGAATAGCCTTGACTGGTTCGTGCATTCGTGAAGTTACCCTGATATTCGTCCATGAGCCGAGCCTACCTGTAGTCACCAGGAGTACTTTGTTGAGTGTTTCACCGTGATGCAAGCTTGTACAGAGAGAGATCCCCATCTTGAAGTAAAGGAATTCTTTGAAATCATTTCATCATTGTCTATGGAATTGATTGTGTGATGAGAATGAGGAAGAATTGATCATAGTGATTGCTTCTTGTTTATGTACTCTTCGGACTCTGCAGTCCTGAGTTGTAAAGATGACTAAATGCATGTTTCTCTTCCTTGCTGATGTGGTTTGATCCCTTATTCCCTTGGGAACGAATCTATCTATATGCATTCGGACTTAGTAATGCATACCCATGCTTTTACATAAAGGTCTACCTTTTTCTTGGCGCCGATGCCGGGGAATGAGTCGATCCGACAACTAGCCATGAAGGGAAACTTTTCGGTCACAATAGTGACTGCAATTTTGTTCACTAGCCCACATCCCCGCTATCCCTGAGAGCACTCAGTTTCTTTGGGAAAGAAGAGTGAAGGTCAAGATTGGGTTGCCTAAAGCCCCAAGTTCGGTGAAGGACGAACCACCACCATCGTGTTGATTGCATCTTCAACCATGCATGACAAAAAGACGCACTAATGCTAAGCGGCCCGAGGAGGAGCCTTTTCCAGTGCAAACCATATCGACGGAGGAAGAAGCGAACACCCCTGAACTCACTGCTAGAGGACGGCGTGCTATTGCACGACAAGATGTCAAAAGGAAGGAACGTGAGCAAGGGTGGATCCGACCTTTGGGCCGTCGAAGGAAGAAGGCTCCTACAGAATCCGATTTGGTGACGAACGTGATGGGCCACATTCCACCCAGATCCGGGAGAAGTAAAGCTTCTACGTCGAGAGAAAGAAGTCGCACCAGTAGCCCCGGACGTCTGGACTTGACCGGAAGGAAGTAGCTCCAACTCTTTGGAGGGACCCGTGAGCCCAAGTACCGATACCTCCACCAGAGAGGTAATACCTTTGGGAGACGAAGCATCCGACGAGGGTGAAAAGTGATCAGCCTTTCAAGAAGGATCCAAAAGCTTCGCCGCTAAAAACGTGGGAGAATTGAAGGAGCTCAAGGCAAATCTTGAGCCTCGGTTCATAAGCCTTCAACAAGAAGAGGAGGAGGGGAGATCAGCACGAATGGCGGCCCTGATTACTAAACAGCAGTACCTCAAGTTCAAGGATATGGCGGATGAGGATGACGCCGATTTCTATATTCGGACCTTCGAGGCCATCTCCACAGCCAACAAGCACCAAGACCCCATTGACCAGAGAAGAATCTTCCCTGGCCTCCTTCGCAAAGGGGTCAGGTTATTGATGAACAATCAGGAGGAGAACCATGTGGGGGAAATCGCCACATGGGAGGGGCTCAAAAGTCGCTTCTTGGCGCGGTTCATGGAGATGGGGTACGATAAAGTACTCCTACGAAGACTGGGGGCCATTCGGAGAGGAAAGCACCATAAGCTCAAGGAGTACACTGAGAAGTTCCTAAGCCTCCTGGACCAGATGCCGGCCACCACTGCGAACACCAAGCCATATTCGGTGGCGATGGCCATAGACTGTCACGTGTCCGGTTTGGGGAAGCACGACCCAGATCAAGAGACCTTCTGTCAAAGGTCTGATCCGAATACGGTGGAGGCAATCATTTAGGCTACGGAGGCATACAAATTGTTGAATATTCATCGATATTTGGGACAGATCTCCAAGGGTAAGGGGCGGCCGAAGACCTGGGGTAAGGGAAGGAGAAGACGAAGTCCTTCCATAACCAGTTCATCTTCGTCTGAAGAGGCGACGAGCTCTTCGGATGAAGAGTGGAAATACACCCCCAGAAGAAGAAGCATCATCGCATGAAGGGAGGCGATGATGGAAGAAAGGGGATCTCCTCCAAAGTTGAAGAATTGACCAAGTCTTTGGAGAAGTTGAAAGTGCACTTGGTCAACAATAAAGACAGATGTAAATCGCCAATGCAGAGTAGGACGAACGTCTGGTGTACTATATGTAGGAAGCCGGGGCACACCAACTCGGAGCATCAACCAAGGAAAAGCTATCCGGCTCATCAAGTAAGTTGGGGAAGCTCGAATGAGGCCCCACAGTATGATCACTCCCATGAGGACTACTCCTATGGGGTGCATGAGGGTACTCCCATCCCACCGGTGCATATTCCCATATATGCACATGTGGAGGTGGCCACCACGATTCCTCAGAGGAGGATGGGAGATGGACCTCCTCCATCGGTGAAGCCGAATGCTTGCTACAACTGCGGGATGATGGGGCATTGGTCTCCTCAATGTCCTCAACGTAGGAGGAGGATACCCTACCAGCCCATGTGCAGTAATTGCAGGAGGCCGGACCACACAAATATTGAGTGTGACCAACCATCACAGGCCAAACCAGAGTCAGAACGTGACCCAGCTCATGGGGTTTGCTTCGTGATCCCACCAAAACGCTACGTGGGGGTGAACCAAGTCAGCTTGGAGGACCGACCCCTACCCATGGGGCTTGCTTGGCCAGAAGAAGTGGTGGAGGTCCTAAAAGTGACCACTTGCAGACAAGGTGCGGCTCCCTCCCCACAGCCTGAAAAGCTTAAGAAGGGAAAGAAGGTGGTGGCACATGAGTCTCTTCGGGAGAATACCCCGGTGAACTCCAGCAAGGAGTCTGTAACTCAAGCGGCTCCCTCTACTTTTCCTGCGGATATTCGTCCATGAGCCGAGCCTACCTGTAGTCACCAGGAGTACTTTGTCGAGTGTTTCACCGTGATGCAAGCTTGTACAGAGAGAGATCCCCATCTCGAAGTAAAGGAATTCATTGAAATCATTTCATCATTGTCTATGGAATTGATTGTGTGATGAGAATGAGGAAGAATTGATCATAGTGATTGCTTCTTGTTTATGTACTCTTCGGACTCTGCAGTCCTGAGTTGTAAAGATGACTAAATGCATGTTTCTCTTCCTTGCTGATGTGGTTTGATCCCTTATTCCCTTGGGAACGAATCTATCTATACGCATTCAGACTTAGTAATGCATACCCATGCTATTACACACTTTAGAAACTTGGGCTAGATGGTGGGTTATTGACAAGAGTATGACACATACGCTTAGTCTGAAAATTGATTATGTAGTGAGATTAGTTCTCACATGAGTCATCAACAATAGCATTCAACAAACATTTGTGAAATTTCAAGTTTCATTCAAAAAAACTCCACAAGATTTGTCTAATGAGACTAAGAGCATCAAAAACATCCACTGATTACAATTTGAGCTTAGATTGATACTGACCAAATCTAAGGGTACAATTGTGGATCTATGACAAAGTTAGCCTCACATTTGATTGAGCTTCTATTAGCCCCAAGCTCATAATGTTAAGCAAAAGATATTTTTGAAAAGCTTGGAAAGAGATACTTTCAATAAGATGATAAATATTACACAATCAATTGAGAGAAATTATCATTGATGGTGCCTCATGGACCTAACACACATAGCCAAAAAAATTGAAGTATTGGGACCAGAAGACACATTTAAGCTTGTCATGGTTGCGTCTTGTCTAGGTTTGTTGGGCTTAAGTAAAGCTTATGACAAGACACTTCTAATGCTATCAAGATTGAGGCCAAAGTCATTTTTGTCCAAAAGTTATGATGAGTTTTGTGACTCTGACTTAATGAATTAGAAAATAGATTGGAGTATAATTTTCAAGAACCATAGAGGAGGGTGTGTCAAGAGAACCTCATAAGTATATATGAAAGGAGATTTTTCATATTTGTATAAGATTACATGTATAATGTTGAACGATACAACAAATGATCATATCATGTTTTAATTTATTAATTATTATTCTTTTAATATTTATAACATAAATTTTAATACTTAAAATCTTGCAAAAATATCAATTTAACTTTGATTTTTGTAAGATCAAGTGTAAATTATTGGCAAAAGAGGTGTATTGAATTTAAACAACATAGTGTAAAAAAATGGAACAAATTTCATCAATCATTCAAATTTTTATGCTAAAGGTACATTTCAAACATTTTAATCATGTTTTTTAAACATTTTGTTGACTCTATTGTTCCAATTAGGGTGAATATGACTTAAAATTCATTCTAGTTTCATAATTTGATAAATATAAAATGTAAAATAATTATTTTAAATGAAAATTTATTGAATTAATTTTAATTAATTTTAATCTTGAATAGTATTTGGTGACTTGAGATGTTTGCAAGTTTGTTAATTATATTGAAATAATCATCTATGAAGTTGTGATTGTTTCAAAGATGAGATAGAATAAAGGTGTAATTAGTGGAAAAAAAGAGGTGAAATATTTTAGGATGATATGAATATAGAGTTCAATGTACAATCTTTTGCATTTAAATGTTAGGTCTAGATAAGGAGATAGCATAGTAGAGAAAATCTATTAAAAATAATGAATCTATAGTTAAACACATAAAAAATATACTCAATATATACCTAATGCATGAAAAATATATTTATTTTATTTATATTTTAGATAATTCTTATTTTTTACCTAATATATGTGTAAACACTTCCATACATAATTACATTCTTAAAGTATATGACAAGGTTTTATTATACACCTGAGAGTTTAATCTAATTAGTTATTACATATTTTGAGACATTTTCACCATAGAAAAATGACTTTGATATATGCAAAAGCCTCTGCACAAAATGCTGGTTTCCACTAAAGTCACTTGATGAAAAAATTTCAGATCAGATCAAATCCATGTCATTTATAACATCAACCTTATAAACTTAAACAATAACACTGAAGAGTGTTAAATTTGCATAAAAGAATCGTTTGGTTCCAAATCTCATCTTGCTTACATGGTCGTTTACTGGAGTTTGCATACCACGAAGAAACTTTATGTTTTTAAATATGGTGTGTGTGTTGTAAATGATTTACGGCAAGCTTGACAAATGGATAAAAATATTTTTTGTCCTCTTCTATGTTCTTGATTGCAAGTGATAGAACTTCACAGTGAAATGAACTTTAGACCATTACAAGCTTATCCACACTCTCTCTCGTAACTTGACTCCATCTTCCATGCGGACTTGAAGTTGGTTTGTATGACTTAACAGCAACTTGGATGATGAAGTCCCACGTTAAGTGATAAAATTTCAATCAGTCCATCTAGGCATCGAAGTAGTAATGCTCAGTCAAGCTAAATCTCTTTGCGTCTGCGTCTCATACCACCTCCGACTTCATCAGTAATTCGATCTCGTGCATATTATTCGTTTTGTATATGTAGGTAGAGTCAACAAAGAAATCCGTGAAATTTCGTATAGCCATTTTTTCAGTGTATTCTCCGTGCTTACTTCATCAGATGATAATATCAAACTTGTACTTTACGTTTGCTTTAGAATATTGACAAATTTCTACAAAAGAGACAACAGAACTGCAAGTGTTTTCAAAACAATTAAATACAGATAAAAGATCGAGGTTCTTTGTTAGACTTCTTTTCCCTTCACAACCTTAACCTTATCCTTCGTTCCACGGTTGTTTATAAACACCAAACTTTTTCGCAATTCATAGAATGTCTTCATTAGTATTTTCGTATATGCATAGCAAAAATTGTTTACTATATTTATATATTATACATTACCTCGTTTAATTGTATCCGCCATGGGAGAAAACCGGAATTTCGCATATTATGCACTAAGTTGACTTCGCGATCCTACACCTATTTTCCTCTCAGATGGCATTCAATGCAATAA
The DNA here is from genome assembly GCA_014180765.2 of Marchantia paleacea. Classification (NCBI taxonomy): domain Eukaryota; kingdom Viridiplantae; phylum Streptophyta; class Marchantiopsida; order Marchantiales; family Marchantiaceae; genus Marchantia; species Marchantia paleacea. Next base: position 1,381,593 of record MUAA02000004.1, read on the forward strand.
TTGTCAATCCTACACATCTGCTTTTAGTCCATGTGATCTGAAAGTTAACTGCCACCATTCGGTTTTGCTCCATAGAAGTTGATCACATAAAGTCCACATGTACAACTTGAGTGACAAGGCTTCACGGAAAGTCATTACCATCAGGCACAGGGAGAGAAGGTACTTACTGTAAACTCAATACCTCAAAAAAATCAGAGCCTCGTTAACTCTGGCAGCCAACAATTCCAAAACCAAAACATATTGAAATTTTTAAAAGCTTGTGCTCATCCAATTTGCAGGAAAAAAATGAGTTTTTTCCTGCTCGTAAGCCCGGCTGAAGTGGAACATCTGTCCATCGAACACATCAACGCTAGTCTTCCATCTGATGTCGGTATACGGGGAACTGAGCAAATATGCTGACACTATCTAAAGCTACACCCACAGTATTTGCACGTCTAATGGTAGCACCAATCTGAAGAATGCTCAGCCCCAATGTGATGAACTATAAACAACAAAATGCGGAATAAATGTGAAAGCTACGGCTTGTCAGTTGACCCCGCTAAGTGAAGCTTGTTGAGATGAGGCTCACCTGAATTTAACAAAGACCTGAATTTCCTGCCTAGACCTATCCTACCATTTTATTTTACATATTGAACAGATTCACAAGACGGTATTCAATCATCTACGACTTGTGTTTCGCCTCACTCCAGGAGAACGGACGCTAGGTTCCGAAGCCAACCCAGATTTTGCGCCATTTGCTGGTACCGCCTTTTCATCCTTTATGGCCATAGACGCCGCTGCTTTTATTCTCCGCTGTACGTCCTCCGCATATCTGCGCCACCATGATTCACGATCTCTTCGTGGCATCTTCCCATACCGGGGATCAGGCTTAAGAAGCTTCTTGGCATCGGACCACGATGTTAGGATATGCTTATCCTCCTCAGCAAGTTTTTGAGCTGCCTCAATAGTAATTACGTCCGCAAGTAATAACCTGTATTCTCGTACAAGGCGCTGCACAATAGGGCACACCTACCTGTTAATGTTAAGAGAACACAGTCCACACTCTCAACCCGGGAATCACTACAATCACAATTCCTTCGAAATGAACTCAAATCCTACCTTCAAAGCCTTCCCTCACCAAAGACAGGTAGCAGCAACATCTTTGAAAAGAAGAGTACATCAAGCCTTACATCAAGCCTTACATCAAAAATCTCATTCACATGTTCCCGGAACAGTCTCTCGCGATCAGGGAGATCTAGTTCAGAGTTCGTTGCCCGTCCAAGGGGATCCTTTTCCAATTTTGGTCTTGCTTCCGTCCAGGAAGCCTGAGAAGCAACCAACAGAATCAGTGATGAATTAGCGAAATTACCAGTACAACGGCAAAGAGGAAAGACGCACTTGTAAACTGATTCCGTGACAGTGAAGATAGTAAGTCCTCCCTAACTTTCCATGATGACAGTGAAGGTAAACTCTTTCTTTATAATATTTGGTTGTGCGTTTGATCCTCCTATCTACAACGACGGCATGACTTCTTAGTAGAGAAACTGAGAGAGGTAAAATTGACTATACCTCCGGATCTTTTATCTTCTCAGTTAGAAGAGCCTGGTAGGACGTAACGGCGTCTTTGCGCCTCGCTTTGGCTCGAACTCTATCCATCTCCTGTTCTTCTCTTTCTTTGCGTTTCCGCATTTCTCTTTCCCTCTCCTTGAGTTTTTCCTGATCAGACGGAATCCGCCTTGGTAAGTGCATATTCAAACATGCTGAAGGGCATAAACCCTTCGAAAAATTAGTTGATTTTGAAACAAAAAATCTTTTACAGTAGCAGAAGATAACAGATTCCTCGCATGCCCCAATTCTCAGAAAACTTTACTCTTCAGAAAAACCCTGACATGAGCCATCCTTTAGCCAAAGAAAGATGCTGCACCTCCTCCTCTCTCTTCGCCTTGGCTGCCCGCTCGGCTTCTTGTTCCGCAGAATGCAATTCAGATATGTAGGCATTGAATAAACCCTCCCTCTCTTCTCGCTTTACAGCAATATATCTTGGATCGTTACGTACAATCTCCCGAATCTGAGAAACACATCAAAATAAAGGATTAATGACCACATTCACAAAGCAGATTATCGCATTTTCAAAATGTCAATTCGAGTTCCTGCCCCAAATGGATAGTATTTAGGAAATGAAAACACTCTCCTCCGCTCCTTGCAGTACATCCAACTATGCAAGGAGCGGAATACCGCATAGTGTTAAGAAGCAGTTGACTACGTTTCCGGTTTCTAATTTGCTACTACGCTTGTCCCTGTGCAACTGAAGGCGTTGCTTCGCGACCAGAACAATTAAGAAACAGGAAACACTCCATTAAAGAGTACTTGAAAGTCGAAAGGGACGGACAACAACCCGCACGACTGTTTTAAGAAAGGACTGGCCAAAAGATCAAAACAGTTTGATGTGGTGAATACAAGATCACCAGAATACGTAGTCCCAATGGAACACTTTTCGCTCACATGTCGTTACCAGGAATCAAAATTTGTACATAATGTAGAACGTACTTTAGACCAGCGGCTGCTTGTATTTATGTCTGCCCTCTCCAGGAGCATTGCTTTGAAAGCTCCAACCGCAGCAGCATGCTCAGCTTTGACTCTTTCGTCCTCAGCTCTTCTAAGCGGCAGCACTCTGCAAACAATTAAAATAAAAAAAGGTCACCATCTGCCAACAGTATGATTTCAAGTTGATAACATTCCTTCCTAGTTAAGATGCAGCCTTCAATGAAGATTGTTTTCCAGTAGTGTCTCGCTGAAGGGTCATGAACGGCTACACGGCCTCCTACTTTTTAAGAAATAAATCTTCATGTCCGGGTTCCAGAGGCAAGTTTGCAAGAACTGCATAATTAAGTGCACAGGTCCTCATTTCATCTCATTCACAATGCATTGAAGATATTCAAGATGTTTAGCCGTGCGTTGACAACCTAGGTGAGATTTGAGAGGGCATAGGAAATGACAGAGTAGGGGTGTTTGTCCGCTCCTCTTGACAAGACTACTTCATAACAGAAACTACAAAAGAGTTACCTTCACTGTTGGTTTTACCCACACCAACTATGACCAATATGACACGAAAATGAAGAATTGCCAGCATTGTTAACACAATGATAAAGGCAACAGCTCCAGTTTGAGTAAACCAAAGAATAACACAAAGTATTGTTGGAACCGACGGAAGGGAGGCCCAGCATGAAGCTGCACTCGAAATCTCATGGAATCAGTCAGTGGTACGCGACTGGTGAACTGGTAGCAGGAAGGCAGCAAAAAAGGAAACTATACCTGTAGCCAAATATGCCTCGGCGAATCGCAAAGTGGGACAGGGTTCATCACCTTGGAATCCCAAACATGTCTTATCAACCACATGAACATTAAGCAACACCCGATGTCAGCCATCCACAAAATCAATGGCCGCTTGTTAATCAACTTCAATGATCTTGCTTCACACAGTTTTTTCGTGTCAGCTGAGCCTTTCGACCCTCTCTAATCCCAGAACTGGCCTTTACATATACGATTTCTCGGCATGATGCCACCAACACTCATGGCGTAATCAAAATTCGGGTCATTTCTCATATGATGAACCCTATTGGGCTTGTAGCAATCCAGAGGGGCAAATGCAGACGTTACTATCTTCATATGGCAGTGAGCACACTGAAGGCTAAAAAGATATCTCTAGGAGGACAATTGATAACTCCCTGGTCTAATCTAAAGCTTTTCCAGACACATACCTTTCATTTAAAAGAGTCTCGCGATCTTTCCGCTCCAAAGCCTCAAAACGAGGATCTTCACCCCAGGTTCTGGCAAAGTTCTCATAAGTTGTATGGTAGGTCAATTCCTGCAAGGAAAGCAACAAAACTCAGTTTAAAAGAATGAAGTCAATTAATGGTACTGGAAGGGCAAAATGACCGGACCAACAACGATGACCCCCTATACAAGAACCAGCGTCCAGGACATATTAACCTTCCGCTTTTACTCCACAAAGAAGACCCGGAGAACCACACTGAGGCACCGAATCAAAAGGTACAGCCTATAGGATGTTGACATTTAAAAAACAACATTGATTACCGCTATCTGACCTTAAATTTCTACTCTCCATCTACACATGAAAAAATACCCAGGCAAGAACCCATATTTCTAATTCTTCCTAAGTCCATCAAACGCGGATAGATACTCTAGAAGGACGTAGATACTAAAGGCAAGACTGATGGAGCCGAAAGTAGTCAAAGCAATTGCAAAATACAGCATATGTCCCACACAAAGCACTTGGTTTAGAGTAACAACCATGCAAAATATGCACGCCACCGGAAGAGCTTCCAAGGCTAACAGTTAGAAATATCATTCTTGCACAACCATGGCACAACTTCCAGACCTTAGCTGCCTCCTCGAGTAACTGCTTGAAGCCCTCAACAGCAGCTTTCTGTGCAGCTCGCTTCTCCTTCCGTTCTTCGTCCGCTCGAGTACGCACGTAATGCTCAAACATTGCGCGACGCTCAGTGTGACTTGGTATCGCCTGTTGAACAGGATGTGACGCCCATCAGACAAATAATAAGTATGTTAACAAGCGACATCTCAATCCTTTTCAGGAGTAACCCAATCACAGGCAGCACATCAATATACTACACGTACCTTGAACCGGACATCAAAAATAATCTTCGGTAGCTCTTTCTCCCACTTCGAGAAAGGAGCAATACCCTTCTCCTTCAACATTTCCTGTTACACCACCCCAACATACTATTATTCTGTGAAGTCGGGCCAGATTTTAACATTTCACGAAGAATCAAGATCATCATTACTCAGAATGCTGAGCACTTGCTCAGGACATCCCTAGGTAATTTTTAATCTTAACAGGAAGATCCTATTTGTCAATAGTATAATATGAAGTTACGGTTGACAACGCTGTGATGTTCATTTGAAACATCCAAATTCAGTTGCTTCTTCTTCAGGAAGGAAGTCTATATTTGGCTACATCCTTCCTTCATCAACGGGAGGATATTCCGAAACGCAAGGGACTTCATCAATCACCTTGAATTGTATAACACGCTCTTCTTTAGTTGGCCCTGGGTCTTCCTCATCACTGTCTGACGAGGAGTCTGAAGAAACCGAATCGACATTGTTTCCCTTCGGTTTGTCCTTGGTATTCTCAGCTTTGCCATTAGAAGAATCCAAGGTTGAAGCAGTGATAACTGATGTGGAACCGCTGCCAGGAGGAACAGGAGATGATACAGTTGGAGCCCCGGGATCCTGCAGCTTTTTCTTAATGAGATCTAGGGCAGAGTTCGCCACTAGTCCCTTATGTCCAATAGCTTCTCGCCCGCCTGTTGCTGCCGCAGGAATATTGAGACTAAAAGAAACGATGCTCTTCTCGGCTGTAGTGCCAGGAGCTGCAACAACCTCCGTGCTGGACTTTGAAGCTGCTTCTTCAGCTTGCTTCTTACGAAATTCTGCGACTTCACTAGGAACTTGCCAGCTTGTGGCCTGTAAGGACAATTGCGTACAAAGTTAGGGTAGACCAGGCACAATGTCCATAAACTAATAGAATAGTTTGTAACAGTATGCCATGCTCCTTCTTCAGCAGCATCACCCTTTTCAAAGGTCAAAACTTCAAATATTCATTTGGGACATACTTTCCTATTTGACATATAGATCTATTCTTTTCTAGACAAACAATTCTAGAAAACTCCCGTGGTTTCAAGAGATTCATGGGATTGACTTATACCTGAGATTTAGTGTTGTAATAATACTTCTTGCCATCGTTGGTCGTCACTAAAGCCCAATCGGTTCCGTTCAACCTTTCCCTGCAAAAGTAACAACTAACTGAAACGCGATGTCTTCAACAACCAACTACCTCATCTGCACGCTCTGCAGATATACTCGTAAGAGTAATATCTTTTAATAAGGTCATGTATCAAGGTCATTTGTCGGGCTATATGATCCTCAAAATCATCACAAAATAGAAAGACATGAAAAGAATGTGTAAGATAAAATCGCTACTGCTAACTTCTAACGATGGACTAGAGCTTGGGTGAGTATGCTTCATATGGGGAAAATGACTCACCAAGACACGGGAGTTGGCTGGGCAGTCACTTTTTCTGCCTGCACAGTCGAACAGAAAATTAAATCTCCATGAGTCGCTCTACTCCAGAAAACTATTCATGATAATTTCATACAGCTTGCATTACGATCGTAGACCCGGCTCCCACATAGTAAAAGCTAGGAGACGACCTGCAATATGGTCCACGGAGATACTAACCTCGCCTGTGAAACCTGCCGGTTTATCATAGGTCGATCTGCCTGTAACTGAATTGTAGTAGTAAACAGCACCATCTGCCGTCTTATGGGCTGTCCATGCATCGAGTGCAGCGGTTTCACTTTGGGTGTTCTTGTCCGACGGGTCAAGTGATCCTGGGTCGGATACTGGCACTGAGTTGACCGTATTATTTGATTCCGCCCCTATAGGTCTTCCAAGTGGAGCAACAGAGGCATCTTTACCAGGAAACGGCAAAGCCGAAGACCCATTGTAAGGAGCAAGATGTCCCCACATTTTTGCAGCCTGATTGCCCAAGCCTGGTGCAAGAGTTGGATCACCTCCAGAACTATACGGTCCGCCAACGTGAGGTGGTGCTTTCCCGCCGGACATGTCTTGAGAAAGCCCAATCGGATGGTGTCCAGCGTAAGGCATAGGGTAATTGGACTGAAAGCCTCCATAGGATTGGCGTTGCTGTATTTGAACTGTTTGTTGTTGTGCAGACATCCAGGGTCCCATAGAAGGTGGAACAGGACCTACAGGATAAGTTTGATAATGAGGTGGTTGTGTCAAGGGTGCAGATGCAGGTGGTCCAGGTTGACTGACCACGGGAGCAGGTCCAGATGGAGGCCTTGAAGTCCGATTCACGAGTGGATTTTCAGTTGGAGACCGAACAACCCCCGGTGCAGATGGAGGCGTTGGCGTAGAGCCAGGAACAGGAGGCTGCCATCTATTTCCCTGAAATGTACCCATCGGAGGACCATAAGCAGGCATAGGTTGCATAGGAAGTGGGGCATAAGGACCTGACTGCAACATCGCTGGGGAAGAGCCCTGTAAGGTCACAATCGAGGGCAAAACAATCAACACAAACGTCAACTACCAAAATCTGCAACGTATATATTCAGCTTCCGTAACCTGATATGCCATTCCATCTTGACTAGCAAGGACACATGAAGATGGACACATTGGACGACCAAAACATGCAATTCAGGCCTACAGGTGTCTGCAGGTGTGTCCCCTACAGATCGAGAACTACATTAGCAGAGGATAAATCTACATTAAAAATGTTGTGGCAGGGACTTACAGGGGGTAATGGTGGAGGTGGCTGATTTGGAGCTCCAGATCCGCTCAAATGATTAGGGCTCCTGTAGGCCTGAGAGGGAGACGGCTGCGCATAACTCGTTGGCTGAGACCCTGACGGCGGTCTAGAAGGTGGTCCATATGGAGGCCTGGGTGGTTGAACCTGATTGTTGCTCGTACCTGGTGCACCCCAATAGCTCTGGGGCACAGGGACTGAAGTTTGTTGTGCCCCACCTGGAGGGGGTACTGGCCTTGTTTGCCAGGTAGGGGTTGCCATTTCCTACACCTGAATACATCCGGAGATTCAAACGAATGTGATACTACCGTAAAAGAACTAAAGAAACGCAGAATTGTCTTCAATTTAAGCTGGCACTGCCAATGCCTACAGACAACTGAAAACGGAGGTCAAGAGAACTCAATTCAAACCGGGAAAAATGCCCAACTAAATTCAATTCCAGTAATCAAGTCGCAAATCAGGATGATCTGTGGCGTGTTTTTGCGGTCTTTGGGGTTGATTATTATTTCTTCGTTATTGAGGTGGTTTTAGTTTCAAAAGTAGAAAACAACTTTGTGCAGAGCTCAATTCGAAATCCAGGAGATTAATTCAATTTCTTTCAATCTCCGATTACCCTCTACGAAGCAGTATTTCTACTCTGACGCACTTGTAGTGAATGGGAGAAAAAATCCACATATATGAGAAGGCAACCGAAACCTTTGTCCGACTATAAAGAGTGTAATTTAGAACTCTGAGATTCATAATTGTCGAGAAAAAATAGAAGTAAAGATTCATAGTCGTAAATGGCAGTTGAGGACCAACTCTAGAAAACCATAAAAGTAAGGTCAACTCACATCTGAAAGACATATTACGGCACAATCTTATGAAACATTAAGAAATCAAAGTTAAAAAATCAAAATTTGAAGTTGGGACTAGCAAATTCTCAAATATTCTACAGCTAAATCGTTAAGTTCACTAATCACTACGAGTAAAACCCTAAAAAGAAGAACCGACATACACACCACACAGAAGAACCGCCCAGGAACTTTTGTTTACAGTGATCAATTCGAAACAATGTTCAGACGCATAATTCTCTTAGCACGCAAGTAAGGGGACCACGAGGAACAAGCATCTTGACTTAAATATCACACGTTTCGAATTTACCTTCCCGATTCAGAGCGAGACCATAAAAACAGATGCCGAGCGAAATGGAACGTGCAAGCTTACCTAGATTTGCTAAATACTGGAGGAGACCATGCAGAACTCAGAGAGGACCCTCCCCGGCAGTTTTACCCAGCAGATGATAACCAAGATATGTCTTCTGAAAGTAAACTGCCTGCATCGATCGAGAGAAAAATCTAGAAACAGGAAGAAGCTTGGGACAGAACTGTCTTCAACGTCCTACGAGCAAGAAACATTTGGTGTATTCTCCCGACGAGCAACCTAAGCACTAACGGGTGGGTGGCTTGGTGGCTGCCTCGATGGATGGATGGATGATTCGAGGACAGAGTAAAGTGCGAGATACAGTGTGTGCGAGCTTTGAGCGCGGACGGAGGGATCTCTATAGCTGGACAATTTGAAGAGAGTTGAATGACATGGACTTAGGAGAATGACAGATAGCCGACACTAACTTACTTTTCATTATGAACCAAGTAATATAGCAAAAAGGATCGGAAAACGACACTAAGTGACTTTTCATTATGAGCCAAGTAATATAGCAAAAAGGTGGGAATACCGCATCATGTTTTAATGGATGAAACCAAAGAGGGTAACATGGGCTAGGCCCAATATCATCACAATGGGAGATATGTACTACTTCACCTAAGCATATGAAGAAGCATCACCTAAATTACTCTTATCAGTAAATTAACAGCTAGTGCTCTACGTCATTATGAACTATCATCTCTTTTATTTCTACTTAAGCATTACAACTGAGTTGGACTTGTTTGCCTAGCGGCTAATGAGTTTATTTTCTCAACTTAATATACTTTGTTTCAGTCATTTCTTAAACAAAGAAATGGTTCTAATGGATCAGCTCTTTTTTTGTCGACAGATTTTCAATAACATTCCCCCAAGAAATTAATTGGAATTTGTTGAATAGCTAGCAATTAACTCCTTACATAACAATTATTTCTTAGAGAGCTCATTGTGCGCAAGTACAAGCAATTTTCATTTCCTCAATGTTAAGATGGGTTTCTTCGAGCACATTGATTGATCAACAATGCTTATAAAAGTTACATTGATTTTATGTAATATTATAATAAAAAAAAATACTAAAATTATCATTATCACGACAAAATATTATAATCTACTACATTTAGGTTGAAAGAATTTGTTTATATTGTACAAATTTATTATGTGGATATGTAAATTCAACAAGCTGATGCCCAAGCAATTTCATTAAGGAGTTTGTTGTTTGAATTGATTTTATTTTGTAATTAATGAAACAAAATAGTTAGCAAAATTTTAAATATTAATCTGAGTTATAATCATAAATTAGGAATATGCATCTCATGGATAAAATTAATACTACACTAAAGAAAATGTATTACTTATTGTGAAACTTACGATTATTATGTATAGCAAAAAATCTACCTATAAATATTATACACCTTCTAGTCATTGAATAAACAATTCTCCATATTAACAAATATCATCATATTCAGTTTAAAGCTTGTCTATGAATATTTATGCAGTCATGTGTATATAAATGTACACATGATTGCATAAATTGTTGTATCATTGACATGAGTTATATCCAAACACCCTTTGAATATTGTTCTCACATGATAATATATTGAGTTGTTGTCTTATAGTAGATAACATCCAAGTTCATGACTTTGAAATTATGGTACAATAAATTTATCATAAAAATAAAAATATTGATAATTCATATTGTAATATTATCATTACGAAATTAATCATTTCATAATACAAGACTCAAAATTATTTTGTTCAAAATTGATTATAAATGAAAGTTTAAAATTATGAGCTGAAACTTATAAATTTAAATTCTTTCAATACATTAAATTTACAACTAAAAATCATTATATTTTGTGTAAAAAATATATTCATAAAAATATAAAGTTTCATTATTTAATTATAATTTTATCCTTTATTTAAATCAACAATAAATATTAAAAATGTCAAAATTTTAAATAAAAAATGATTCAAAAAGTACATTAAAAATTCAAAGAATATAATTATTTTTAAATTATTTTTACTAACTTAATTTAAAGATCAAATCAATTTTTGAGGCATCTAGACCTCTTCATTGAATTATTAATTTTTTTATAATAGTTCAAGATAATTTACTCGAGAAATTATGTGAAATTACTCAAGCAATTATCCGAGAATCTCCCTACGAGCTAATGACCTTCGACGGACACAATAGAACTTCATTGAATTTCTCGAGTAAATTATCTTGAAAAATTTACATATGTTAATTAAAATTAAACTTATTAAAGTTTATTTATTTTATTTGAATCTATTTTTTTAAATTTCAAAATTTTTTCAAAATTTTTTAAATTTTTTTTTTCATGATCACATAATTTGCAGAATGCAAGATTATGTTTATTATATTATATTTCATGTTCATTAAATTAATGCATTAACATTTTTGTGATTTATTTTTTTATAATAAATTAATTATTCATTAAAAAATTATAGAAATATTTTTTATAATTTTAATTTTAATTTTTTCATGTTATATTATAAATTAATTAAAATTTGATATATTAAATTTCCATTTAATATAATATTTATTTATTTTGAATGATTATTATTTTAAGGTTTGAGTATTTTATAATTTTTTATAATTTTTTATTACATGAAATTTTGTTATGATTTTACAATTTACATCATATTGTATCAAATTTTTAATTTTATGAAATAAAATATTATAATTTAAATATCCATCATATAAAGTATGTGAAATGGTTCATTACTCCATTCATATTGAATAACATTATGAATGACTTGACTTGTGATTTTGTTATAGTATTTCCATGTACATTGTGTCAAATGCATTTTATATGCATCAATATACTCCCACAGTAGCATGTAAGATGTCACGACTTATGTAGCAGCAACCATAGTTAGGTAGATGTGCACATGCATACCATATGCAGATTATGCAAGTTCGCACTATGTGTGTAGTTAGCAGCAGTGGGGCCTTTAGGAGAGGATTAGAGTTCTAATTAGGGCTTAACGATGGGTAGTTTTTGAAGTTTAGCCATGTCGTGTAGGAACATAAATTCTTTGGAGCTCAAAGTAGGTTTGAGCTCTTATGATCAATGGTATCTTCAATCTATTTGGTGTTGAGTGTGCAAGACATTGATGGAATGAAGAGCGTGGTGGTGATCCAAAAGTAGAGGCCATTTAAAATTTATCATATTAACTATAACCTCTTGATCTATATTATAAAGCTTTGTAGTGATAAGCACCACACAATAAACTCTAGCTAGACTCCACCTCTCTTTCTTTAACATCACAATAAGACCAAGGATAAGATTTTGAGCACTTATCGTCCTTAACTTTTGGATCTATAGTCTCAGTTTGCAAAGAGCTTAACAATGTTCTCAACGGTATACATGTGGATTGCATGTGTATTTGCTCAGCCAATCCAAGGTTCACAATCCATGTCAAATAATTTAGATACATGTTATCCAATCCATGACGTTATGATGGCTTAGACAATGTGGGTATTATTGTAATATCAATATAAAAACCCATAGCTTTGTATCACTTATTAGTGTTGGATTTTACTAACCTCTTTAACTGCTTTTTAGTATTCCATACAATTCCATGTCCTTCCTCTCTTTAGACATAGAAAGTTAGATAATTCGATAATGTGGGTAATGAAGCTCTTGGATGCCCCACAAGGTTTATCACTACCATGGGTAACTTGTCATTATGGATCATTATCTAGGAGTATCTACTCACATCCAAAACACTTTCCATTGTGAGATGAGGATCTCTACACTCCATTATATGACAAACCTCCCTTTGGAGGTTTGTCTAGGAATATCTACTCAAATCCAAAATATTTTCCACTTTGAGATGAGAATCTATGCACTATGTCATATGCTCATAATAAAAACTCTTATGAAGATTTGTCACCCATAGATGTAAAAAATTTGTACAAAATCTTACTGTCCATGAATCCAACAATCTCGTTGGTCCAATCCATGATTGCTTCTTATGTATATTCATCATCACTCGTGCATGTGGTTTGTGACCTGGTTTTTTGGAAGTTCATTATAAATCTAAAAGGGTATTTCACATCCCAATTACTATAACCTTGATGTATCCTCCTACACAAACTCTCAATTCCAAACTCCATACTCTCATGACAACTCTTCTACCTAAACAATCTTAGAAAGACTCAAATATTACTAAATAGATAATGATCCTTTAAAAATACTTCTCCAAAACAAGACTTAAGAGTTGATCCTTAATCTCTCTATTTATACTATTTAGAATTTCACTTTAGAAATTAAAAGTAATTACTGTATAACTTTCTCTTATCGAGTTTTATCAAGATATATATCATAACTCTCAATAGAAATGGTTATATTACAACATATAATTGGTCCACTTGGACCTTCTAGAAATCCAACTACTCTTCAATTGACTTTGATGTATCAAGTCAATCTTGCCCCTAGATTTAAGGCTACTCATCAAGTCAAACAAATGAAATTCTAGTCAAAGAAAATCAAGATAACCATGTGATGGAATAAGATCATAGATTCTCACTAAGCAAAAAAAAATAGTTGTTCTCATCATCCACTCTAGTACATCAAAAACTATCATATCTATTCCTTTAACTTAAATATAACTAGCTAAACATAGTCATGATTAAGGTAAACTTGGATTAAATCACAATTTAGATATAATGTAATCAATCTTGGTTTCCTATAGTTTGTTTTAAAAAATCGTAGATTTTTCACTAGATCATTAAACAACAAAATAGAGTTGTGTATAATCCAAAAAGCAAAAGATAAATTTTGACTTATATGGATACATGACGAGGTGCCTATAATGCACTTGTGGATTGGATAGGATGCTAGGTGTCTTTTAGGAATTGGTTAGAATAAAATAACGAATCATGCAACCTATACATGTTAGCCATGTGGCATAAATTGGATTTCAGACTCTCTAAGTCCTATAGTATATAAAATAATGAGATGTCTTGAGAATGCATCTCATCTTGAAAGCCATTTCAAAATCATTTCCTTAGTGTTACAATGGTATCATAGCATGATTATTGTTCTTAAGATTATGGATCACCCCTCTGGAAATAGTATTCTTGATTGGTTCTGTAATCTGAGTAGAGGCTGTTTGTTAGAGGCTGTTAGTGATCATTGAACTGCAAGTTATGGATAAAGAAGATAGAATAGTACTGACATTCATATTTCTTAATCCATTTCATGTCAAACTATTGTATATTGAGAGAGCAAGGTTGATTCAATATTTAGTTTATCATTTTTGTGTCAATTTTATGGATCAGATGATGAGATTTAGAGATCCAATTATCATGCCTATAGTCATCTATGATGATACTTGCGATCTCATAATCTGAATTTTTATTTAGAGATGGACTTCAATTGACCACCATTGATGAGATTCAACTCACGGTGTGAAATCTGTTGTGTGTAATATCCTAAATCTATGTTTCAGAGCTTAGTTGTAATAAATTTTGGAGAGTAATATTACCAAGAGGTGATAACATCACCTATTACTTTTATGTTGACGATTTTGATAAATTAGAAAATGTTCATCTTAACCATATATTGAGAGAGAGTGGATGGATATGAATCATGGAGTACATTTTGAGAGAAATGATTTTGAGAGATTTGATAAACATATTTGAGCAAAGTCAAACACAAATATAGCAGTTAGCTTGAGAATAGACATCTGTCAAAGCAAGAGGAATGGAATATGAGAGAATGAGAGAAATCCAAATGGAAATATAAATATTATCATCAATTGTGGAGAGTAAAGAAATAGTGAGAGCTTGAGCTCTTGACACCCAAGTTGCACAACAAGCAAGAGAGTTAGATCTTAAGACATCCATGATTCTGAAGATGAAACAAGCTTGTAAGAATTTTTTTTATCAAGGAAGTCAAACCATATAAATTTTGAAAGGTTAGATTGAGATAATGGAGTATCACATTGCTTTGTTCAATATCATGGATCTCATTGCATGTCATCTTTTTGTACTTTGTTGCTAGAGAAAGCTTCTACTTGATTTTAGCGTGGAATGATGGATGTTGTGCATATACATATCACATCACAACATACATCATTGTCACATAAAACATCATAATACATAGATCATCATACATTATCACAAGTATATGATAATAAATCTTGTCTACTCTCAAAACGTACACAAGGACACTTTGCTCATAATCATAGCAAAAAGAGAAATTATAGACTAGCCAAATCCACTTTGAGCTGCAAAGACTGTAGGTTCTCACACTAGCTACTTTCCATCATTGTCACATTCTCAAAGGCTCAACTTTGAAAATTGCACTCCAAGGAGCTCTAATTCAAACTTTATCCCTTGAGCCCTAGTTTTCATAACGACGCTCTCAATCCTAATGGCAAATCTAGTGCAAAGGGCATTAATTACTATGTTCGTACCTACCTAACTATGGATACCACTACATAAATCATGATAGTTGTCATGCACATACATATCGCATCACAACATATATTGTTGTCACATCAAACATCAAAATACATAGATCATCATACAACAGCACAAATGTATCACAATCGACTCCTAAATTGGAGTTTAGATCCCTCTAACACAAGGTAGTCATCTAGACCATTAACATGATATGCCTTTCATGGGGCTAAGATTAGGAGGCCGGATACTACAATGTCCCATTGTTAGTTGCTTGTTTGCAATCCATACCATATAACGGTCAAGCTAATTCATCAAGGATATCTCCACTATCCACTGGGCACCGCAATGAAAGGAAGTGTCAAACATGACATATGTCATCCTTTCAAACAAAAATCACAAATCAACACATTGGCTACTCCATCAGTTGATCCACATAACATACATCTAAAGCATGTCAGCACAATTGTCATGCTTGGATCCATGATACCATCAATGTTTGGAAGGTGACATGGTGCACAAATACACACATGATCCTTTCAAGTCACACCATCACGACCCTCTAAAACCAAAACTCTAGAAGGTAAAACCTCACGTACTTGAAAAATCATGCAACCATCAGTAATATCCAATGTGCTCGGTGTAATATGTTAAAAATAAACGTAATCACCAACATGAAATCCATGAATTCAAAGTCAATATCCACCTCCTCGGATGGTAGCATAACACAATATATCTCTATGCTGAACAATAGACAGATTTTCAAATGTCATGGACATTACTCTACAAAAGATTTATGCTCTTTGAGAACACACCATAATCCAAACATCAAAATTATCCAAGTCCAAGACTTCAGCTGACTCTTGATGAATAGCCACACGTAAGTCTTGATCTTTGCCATATAATAAAAAGTAGGATGAGAATGACGTTAGACATCCTTGCCGGTTAAATTGATAACCCATGGCCAATCATGATAGCTCAATATATTAGTCTCCGAGATGATCTTTTTCCAAGCCAAACTTTCTTAGTACTCTCTTCATTATGTGAACAATTATCTCTATTACACCATGAGCCTCTTGTTGATTTTTTGAAGTGGTACAATGATCGATCAACGTTCAATAACATAAAATCTAAAAATTGCTCAAAAACTCAGCACCTTGAAAAGTCCGCGTCTCCGCTAGTGTTGACTTTTGTGGATGCATTGATTGAGTTATTATAAGCAAACTCAATCAAGGATAAAAGTGCATCCCAACCTTCTTGCTCCTCCAAAGTGAAAGCTCTAAGCATGTCCTCAATAGTTCTATTTGCTTTTTCAGTTTGCCCATCTGTTTGAGGATGATAAGCTGTAGACATGGCTAGTTTGGTTTTGAATAGCCCAAATAGGGTTTTCCAAAACATGCTAGTAAATTAAGTGTCCCTATCGGTGATGAGAACTGTAACTAAACCATGTTGAGCAAAATCTGCATCCATATAAATTCGAGCAAGTTCAGGTGCAGTAACTGTCTTTGTTGTGGACCTAATGTGGATCATCTTGCTCAATTTATCCATAAAAATGACTATCAAATCATAACCCGTAGACGTCATTGGTAACTCACATACAATGTCCATACTGACGTGCTCCCATCTTCTAGTCGGTGTTGGTAGAGGTTGTAGTAGACCTGCTGGTTTTTGATTGCTAGCCTTATTTTGTTGACAAGCCACACAACTTTGAACATAGCTGGTGATTTCCTCTCTTAGTTTTGGCCAAAAGTGTATCCGTTGGGCCTTCAATGGTCTTCTCCACTCCTACATGACCAAACAATATTTGAATCATGTGCCTCCTCTAACTTCTTGTTTATGCGGAGAGCAACATTTGGGGGTATCCAAATCTTTTCCTTATAGAATGCCAATCCCCGTTCTAAATGTGTTCGATCCTGCTTAAGGGCTTGTGCAATCTCTTCATCCTCCTTGGTAGCCGATTCAAGTTCTCCCATCATTCAGAGTGAATCTTCACCTCCGTGATGTGATTAATGCATGGCATTCGTGTCAATGCATCGGCCAACTGTTTCTTTCCCTCCATATACACAATCTTCATGTTGAAATGCTGTCGTTATTTAGCCCAACGAATCTGCCACTTTGAGAGGTACTTTTTGAGTTTCTAAATAAACCAAAGGCTTTGTGGTCATCTCAACCACAAACTCCTTATCTCCGGGATAGTGCTTCCAATGTTTAGTAGCCAACACAATGGCTAACTCCTCCCTCTTTGTGGTATGATAATTTTGCTCCACCGGCAAAAGTTTTCGTGAAAAGAAAGCAATTGGATGCCATCCATCCTTCCATTCCTATTGTAACACTCCTCCAACTGCCACACCTGATGCATCCGTGGCAAGTTTTGTTGGTCTACCGGGTTCATACCATTTAAGGATTGGTGTATGTAAGAGCGCATCCTTCAAAGCCCGAAATGCAATCTCTTGTGTTACTTCCCATTGCCATTTCTGCCCTTGACCTAAGAAATTTGTTAAAGCTTGATCAATACGAGCAAAAGCTTCTACAAATCTTCTATAGAAGCCGGTTAAATCCAAGAAACTACGTATTTGAGTCGATTCTCTAGAGCATTTCAATTTTGAATGGCTTCCACTTTGTCACTCATGACTTGAATGACATCCGCACTAACTCTATGGCCTAAGTAATCTACTTCAGATTTGCCAAACTCACATTTTGACATCTTAGCATACAACTTATTTTCTCTCAACACTTGGAGTACTTCATGAGATGTTTCTAATGATCTTGTAAGGACTTGCTATATATCAAGATATCATCTAAAAACACAATCACTGATTTATCTAGATATTTTCTGAAAAATATCATTCATCAGTCCCATGAATGTGGCAAGGGCATTGGTTAAACCAAATGGCATAACTAGATACTCAAAATGTCCATATCTAGTTCTAAAAGTCGTCTTTTGTATGTCTTCATCCGCCATTCGATCTGATTGTATCCATTGTCGTGTTGTGGCGTGTATTTACTTATGAGAAAATGATGACATGTGTCATCTTGGAGAATTTGTTGTCATGAAGGTGATACTTTAGGTTAGGATAAACGGCGCCTGATAAAGGTACATTAAGAGTCCACCGTTGGATCAACTTTGTAGGGTCATGATGTTGAAAAGGCTCCAAGAGATATTATCTTGGACCTTATTAGATATAAAGCGTAGTCACGATTGAAAGGATATGGGAGAGAGCTAGACACATCACTTTTTTCGACTAAGGAGCTTATATCGATCGAAGTGGAGCCGACGTATGACATGGATAGAGGACAACATGATCCTCCAGATGTACCGATGCCCAATATATTTATGATCAACATCCGGTGTCTTCATCGTGATCACTTCGAGGCGTGGTTAGTATATCATTTTGGAGATAACTTTCTGGAACAAGTGATAAACTCTCCAGACCCGATTATTCTTCCAATTGTTTCCTATAGCACAATTTGGGACGTAACAGTATACGTTTTGATTTAGTTTGGACGCTATGGATCTGAACTTACCAGTAGTGGTGGCTTTCAACATGTGGGTTCCAATCCATCACTATTGTTTATCAAAAATAAGCCATAGGGAGTTGATTGTTAGGAATTTTGGCGAGGAGTATTATTCTGAAGTCATAAACTCCCCGGTTCCGTTTGTACTTCCATTCATACTTAGCCGGTTTCGAGTTGTCATTTTGACTCTTTATTAGTGGCAACTCATATTGTGTATAGGATGGCTAAGTAGTGTGTTTAGGATAGTTGTAAAGCTCTAAGTTAAAATGGAGCTAATTTGGCACACTAGAGTTCAAAATAACACTCTTCATTCTCATTGGTCTTGGAGTTTGGACCAATGAGGGCACTTGGGCAAATTCTTTGAGGTTTTGAGGGGTTTTGGAGATCTTCCAGGAAAACATTCAAAGATCTGAGATAGGGTTAGAGAGCAAACGGGACGAGCTACGACGTGGGCTCAAGAATGGATGGATTTGAAAGATTAGTCACTCTGAAATGATGATTCAAAGATAAAGTGAGAAATTTAGACCTTTGAGTGTATTCGGAGTGTTTCCGAGAATCTTATGAGGGTTTTGGGAGATCTGAGTTGACTGTGATATAGTTACAACTTGGGCTTGCGTTTGGATTGAAATTTCGACTCAATTGGATGAGTTTTGAGTACGGAGTGATAACTTGAAGTTTGTGTATACAATCAGAGTTGCAAGATTGCACTGACTATCACGAAGTTAGTACAAAGATTATATCTTTTGATATCAAAAATATCTGTCAATAAAACTTTGCACAGTTCAATTTCTGATGATGAGTGACCTTCTCATGAAATTTGGGAGCAATTGGAGTCAAGGATTGGGATGTGTGATAGGTTTTGTACACAGGGGTTTGCATATTGCCTTGTGATACAATGTGTAAATCAACAATTGTTGTGAGAGATCTAGAAGAGAAAAACATCTGAAATTTTTGTGAGAGATTGAAAGAGGCTTGGAAATTTTTTTTGTAAAGTTTAAGCAAGAGTTATTTGTAGAATCATCGGATATCATAATCTTCTTCCGCTGAAGTTTTACCGGTTTATAATGAACTCGAATGTAGAGTGTTGAGGAGTAGAAGAAGAAATTGTCAACTCACACGAGGTTCTAGAGGGTTCTTCTACAGCCAAATGCTCGGGCGTTCTCAGAGCAAAGAAATGTCCATGCGATACCGCTTCTAAGATCAAGTTTGGTGAAATACTTAGCTCCATAAAGTTGATCAAACAAGTCATCCATTCGCGGTAATGGATACTTATTTTTCACCGTTTGTTGATTTAGAGCACGATAGTCCATGCACATCCGCATGGAGCCGAGTTTCTTCTTCACGAATAACACTAGAGTTCCATATGGTGACAAACGCTAGGTTGGATAAATTACTTCTCCAACAACTCTTCCAATTGTGCCTTGCATTCCTCCAGCTCGTTTGGTGCAAGTTGATAGGGACTTTTACAAGGAGTAGAACTTCATGGTAAGATCTCTATCTTGTGATCCACTCTTCTTCTTGGTAATAAACCCGGAGGCAAATCATCTGGAAAAACATTTTAAAACTCATTCAAGATACAAGTTAACTCCTCATGTATAAAAGATTGCTCTTTTGGAGCGCTTACATCTCTTATTAGGCCCAAAAAACATACATCTTTGTGATTGATAGCAGTTCTTCCTATCACGTATAAACGTAAGTATTTTTGTTCTGATCTAAGTCTATCTCCAAAGATCCTCCAACTGATAGTTTTTACTATCTTCCTTCGCCAATCTACCTCAAGATTATATTTTTCCATCCAAGACATACCCAAAATAGCATCATAGCGAGCTAATCGAATCACTCTCCACTCCAACAATTCCTTGTATTGCCCAATCTTCAACTCCACTTTCTTAGAAATGCTCTCAATGCTCTCTGTTTGCCCGTTTGACAACTCTACCTTTTCACTATCATCTTTTTCTAAAGCTAATCCCAACATTATAGCAATAGATCGAGATAGGAAATTTTTTGTAGCTCATGGATCAATCAATACTCTCACTTTTACTCCTTCTATCTTGCCATCCGTCACAATCAAACATGTTTCCTTCTTTCTCAAACCATTTACCTCATGTTTGTGATTCCTTCCCTCACCTTTCCTCCTTTTCATCAAACCAGTAAGGTTGCGAGGCAAGATTACTGGTGCTCATCATTTCTCGGGTTTCTATCGGTCATTTCGTCTCCACCTTCAAGATTGTTGAGAGCTCACCGATAGGGAGGTCTAGCTCCTCTTGCTAGAACTCGGGTACGGAAATTCATGGCAATGTGATCAAATCTTCCACAATTATAGCATTGCCTCATTTCTTGTCTTCCCTCCACTCCGTCTCCTCCTCTTGAATTTGCTTCTCGATGAGGATTCGAGTTGCGACGATATCCTCCTTGTGCGTTCACTCCCCTTGGAATGAAATCTTCTCTCCTCCTTATGTTGCCCAACTCCATAGACATTGGTCTATAGTAATGATTCGTGGGAACTGATATCTCTCCGCCGTTGTGGTAGACGTTGGACATTCATTGTGCACAAGCAATAGCCTCGTTCAAGTTGCTTGGATTGTCCCAAATCACCTCATGTTGAATCTTTTTCTTCAACCCTCTCTTGAATAAATTAAGGGCTTCAACTCCACTCATATCTCGTATATGAATTCAAAGATCTCGAAATTCCTCAATGTACTCCTCCACATTTCCCTTCTGTTCAAGTTTCCACAACCTCATCCGTGTCGTGATGATGGGATCAACTGCTTGAAAATTCTGAAGAAGACCTCATTTCATTGCACTCCAAGTAATTTGTTGGCCTGACTCATTGAGCTCCATCATCCAACCCTGAAACCAAGTAGATGCTTTCTCCAACAACAAAGTACGAACAAAAAGACATGCAATATGATCGTTGATATTGAACAAAACAAGATGGTACTCCATTCTCTCAATCCAACCTTCTAAATCTCCCATGGTTCGACTACCTCGGTAAGGTTCTATCTTATAAGCTTTTGTTATCTTCAGAATCATGGATGTCTGAAGATCTAGCTCTCTTGCTCGTTGTGCCGCTTGGGCTTCAAGAGCATGGGCTCTCACTATTTCTTCACTCTCCATCATGGATGGTGACGTCTCTATCTCCATTTGAGTTTCTCTCATTCTCTCATTTTCCATTCCTCTCGTTTTTTTCTTTGTCAATTCTTGAGCTAACTCTTGTACTTGAGTATGGCTTTGCTCAAATGCGTTTCTCAAATCTCTCAACTCTTGAATCATTTCTCTCAAAGTATCCTCCATGATTCGTCTCCGTCCACTCTCTCTCAGTATAGGGTTAAGATGAACACTCTCCAATTTCTCAAGATTGGCAACACAAAAGGAATAGGTGATACACACAATAGATTTCACACCGTGTGTTGAATCTCACCGGTGGTGGTCTATTGAGATCCATCTCTAAACTAAAATGTATATTGTGAGATCCCAAGTAACATCGTAGGTGACTATAGGTAAGATAACCGGATCTCGAGATCTCATCACTTGGTCCATGAAGTTGGCACCAAAATGATAAACCAAATACTGAGTCAATCTTGTTCTCTCAATGTATAACAGTTTGACATAAAAAGGATTAAGAAATGGGAATCTTGTTACTATTCTATCTCCCCCATCCATAACCTGCACCCACAATAACCCCCTTCCACTACTTGCAGCTCAATGGCCAATGCCAACCTCTAACAAACACTCTCTCCTCAAATAATTGTACCAACCCAGACTATTATTCCAAGAGGGGTGATCCACACTCATAAGAACAATAAGCCTGCTCTGATACCATTGTAACATTGAAGTCAATGACTCCGGAATGACTTCCAAGATGAGAGATGTCTTCTCAAGACCTCTCCTTGTTTTATATACTGTAGGACTAGAGAAGTCCGAAATTCAAACTATGCCACATGGCTAACATGCGTAGGTTGGATGTTTTGTTATCTTATCCTAACCAATTCCTAACAGACGTCTAGCACACAATCTTATCCACCAATGCATGGTAGCCACATCATCATTTACCTTTTACTTTTTGGATAGTGCACACCACTATCTTGTCTTTTTGTGATCTACTGACCACTCTACGCTTTGGCTAAACTAACTATGACTAACCAAGATTGGTTACAATATTCCACTTTAGAAATATCCTTTGACCTCTAGTAGTTTTTTGAGTATCATTTTCACATCATATTCCTTTAGTTCATCAATCATCTCTAGTAAAGGAGATGGTTGATGTGTGTTGGTAAAGGAAGAAGAATATGGAATATATCTCCAAAAAAGAGACACAAGACAAACATGATGTATTTTTATGTGTGATACTCTAGTTTATATGCAACAACTCTTATGAGTAAAACTACTTGAAAGTGACCAATAAATCTTAGATTTAACTTTAGAACTCATGTTTACACTAGATTGGTGATAGATAACCACACATGATCTCTCTCTCTTGAAACTCCACATGTCGTTGATAAACATATGTATACTGTTTTTGCTAATTTTGAAAAATGGTTAATTTTTACTTTGTAAGATACACTCCTTGTTAAATTCGAGCCACAACTTAACTTGGGTAAATGATTCTTCCAT
Source organism: Marchantia paleacea (assembly GCA_014180765.2). NCBI lineage: Eukaryota > Viridiplantae > Streptophyta > Marchantiopsida > Marchantiales > Marchantiaceae > Marchantia > Marchantia paleacea. The sequence continues at coordinate 1,404,687 of MUAA02000004.1, forward strand.
ATTATCCAATATAGCCAAACTAGATGGTGTGAGAGGATGTTCTTCATACATAAGAAAGAAAGGGTTGACTTTTGTGGAGGCATCAATCGAGTTCTTCTAAGCAAACTTAATCAAGAATAAAAATACATTCTAGACTTTTTCCTCCTCCAAAATCAAAGTTCTAAGTAATTTTTCTTAATTTTCTTAAGTTCTGATAAAAAAAGTTGAAGTATATTTTTCTCATTTACATTCACATGTGTGTTGATTTTTGGTTATAAGTGTAGCTAGGATAGTATTTCAGAATTTCACATAAATGAGCTACATGGTACTTTCATACTCATGAAAACCTATGAATAAATGTGATCCCTTGAATGACAACATATTTTTTGTTTTAATATTCTCTCCTTATTATGTAATGATCACTAACCATGAAAATAATGCTAAAAAATATTTAAAAAATCGGAATAAAAATATGATGTGATAGATACATTGTTATAGAGCTAAAATCATTTAATTACATACATCATCGTCCACTTTAAAAATGAACAACAATTATACATCTCATGATAATTGATGATTATGAGGAATGACTAGAAAAATAAAATGATTTCATGTATTGTTCTTAACTATACATTATATATGGTCAATAAAAATTTGCATGCAAATTTTTTTATTTATATTTCAGATTATAATGATTATTAATCAAATAAGGTTTTAAACTCTTCATGTAGCTACATTCTTGAATTGATGCCACATTATCATATACACATGTATAATTTTTGTATGATTAATTCTAATTTTTTATGAAAGATTGTTATATCTGAAATTTACATGGATAGTTGCAAGAAAATTACATTAAAAATAATTTTTACAAATGATTCATAATATGTAATGATAATATTTTGAAGAGATTATTGTAAATTATACGCTATTGAGCAAACAATAATGGTAATATGTTCATACAATGAAGAGCGCAAAGGAAGACGCATGGAATGAAAAGCATGCTGAAAATAATGTACAAGAGTACAAAGCAAAGACCCACAAAGTTTTATTTCGTCTCTTATCTAGGATTTTGGATTTTATTGAATTTAGTTTTTCCATCCCATGGCATCTTACTTATCATATTGGAATCCATTGAACTTTATGCTTCTTCCTTTCTCTCTACAAGAAGAAAAATTCCTTTCCGAATGAGACAGGTATGATAGTGGACATGAGTCACTACCAGTTGACTCTCTAAAGAAGGTAATGTCATATGAATCCAAATCAGATCCGAAGTATAATGTGCACCCAACTCACCTTGTGTTATGGTAGACGAATTCTTTATATTCCAGTCATAAAATAATCGCATGTTTCGGGGTGTTGTAGAGTATTTCATTTGGGTGTCGGCTGGTGAAATTATTTCAAACTATCCATATATACAACCACTGCGTAGCCCGTGATGGGCTGCATATTCTCAACCTAGAGCATATTTGTCCACGTAAGGGACATCAACACCATAGTCCAAAGCAAATGCATACGTGAAACTTTTACATGAAGGTCCTTTCAATCTCAAACGAACATGCAAGCACATAGTACTTGAAATCCACTTTTCTAAAGAGTGCATTAGTAACGGTAAAAAATTACTCGACATTCCACCTTTTACAGTTGCGTAGTACAATATTGCAATATATCAGTACTCTTCTTTCACGGTTTTCCGGTGTTTATGCTCTTTACCAGCAATTCGTTTGTCAGATGCTCGATCTCTTATTCTGGCCGACCCATTCTTCGTCGTACCAATCCCAGCGGTAGTGTTCTTCTCGGTTCTCGGCTGGTCTTCTGTTACCATGTACGAAAATCACGAGCTCAGCTTAGCTCTGATATACCGTATCCAATACGGGCAGCAGCGAAATCTGCAATTTGATAAGCTCAGCTGCACAAGCTATAGTTTGGGATTACCACATTGACCGATCTGCACTATGAGATCAACACGATCTGCATTCCCATAACAGGATAATTGGACCTTTGGAGAGGATGGACCTCATTTGTGGTAGTTGGGGAAGGAAAGGTTTAGCAGCCGCTATGAACCTCTCAGCTGGTCGAAGAAGCACGTGCTTTATGTCCAATTCTTTCACCATTGGTCGACACAGCCATAAAGATCTGCTAGATTACACGACACGAGCTTCTCGTGTGCTAGACACATGTTAATACAGTACATCTGTTTCGCTCGAATGTGTTGACTCGCCTCCAGGTCTAGAGTAACGACAAGTCGTTAGAAACGAGAAGTCTTAACGACAAGGATATACGTATACGATGTTCTTATATATGGCCATATATAAGATTCTCTCTCAAGACAAAGCTCCGAACGTAGTGGTGTGTACGAGTTCTTGAAGACTTCCGCAGCCATGATCTAAGACAGTAGATGTATCCATTTGGTGAAGACGATGATATTTCCGCTAGCTTCTAACGGAGCCGGAGGTTATCTGTCATACTACTGGACTTCGTTGACCTCACCCCTCAACAACCACTCCACTAGCCACTAGGTAGCCCCACCAGCAGACGCAGCAAGCAGGGTCTAAGTTCTTCAAGGTCGATGTATACCAATAAAAATGAAGTCGAAATTGATTCAGTTATCCAACTCAATAGGCCGGAGGAGATTCCCTGTCACTGCGAAACCGCATCAATTGATAGATTTTGGTCATTGTCAAAGGGGATTACAGTATACAGTCCCATCAGAGCCTGGACGCGAGCTGGTTAGGCCAGGCTCAGTCAATCCAAGACCAACGCCTTCTTGTGAAACTTTGCACGAACTGACATTTCGAAGTCCCTCAACAGTGTACAGTTGCGAAAGAAGAAGTCATATCGCAACGGATGGTTGAAGGACAGGCAACTTGTCTACATGGGAAGCGAATATCCAGGACGTCTGCAGATGTGGATGAGTTAGTACAGCTTACGATCTATGGAGTCACTCGAGTGCAAAGCTGACCTGTTACACACAGGTCTACCAACAGAGGCGGCGCCTCACGACGACAATAATGCAGTTTCCTTTCTAGCCCGTGCGACACTTGGCAAATGGTGACAGTGAGCCCTCCTGTCCGCAATCTCAATCCTGCATATCCGGTAGAGGGCAGAGCAAAAAGTACAACAATTTCCACTACGAGCTAGCTGGCTGGCTAGCTAGCTAGCTAGCTGCCTCTTACCGAAGTCCCTGGGAAATGGAGGACGGATAAAACTCTGCTCCTGAGCAGCCATAGTTCCTCTTACCCCCAAAACCTCAATGCAGAACATTCAGCGGAAAAATGGTAACGAGTCGAGACTCGAGAGGCACCGGGTTGTATGGATTCGGGGCCACAAAAACAAAACCTGCCTGCTTTAGGACGAATTCAAGCATCAGCATCAGGAATTGGTAGAAACCGCAGCTCAGAAAACCTGAAGAGACCGCGCCTTCCAGTGTAAAGACCTCTATTGTGGTAACTGGCCCGTGAGCCTCTCGAATTTCTCAAGAGTGGTTGCAAATTTCACAACCATATTTTACACATCACTCTCCGCTCCTGATGAAGCTGACAGAGGTGGTCAGTGGGACGGACAAGACATGTACATGTAGTGTCACAATCGTTGCTCTAACAAAAAGTAAGCCAACTGCTAAATAAGGGCATTCCGATCTTACATCATCTACGCACATCTGCAAACATGTACACAATCATCTGCTAGGAGAGAAGTACGGGCGTCTCTTGACACCGACCATAGTCTACAAACAGTCTGAGCTTCCTCCTCTTCTTTTTCTTCTTACATCAACACCTGGCCCATGATCCAACCTCGAGAATTTACCCCAAGCTCGCCCGGTCTAAAAACTGCATCACGATCCTTCGCCTGCGATGATGACGATCACCGACCTCAACGTATCGATCCGACAACATACAATGGCTGATATTACAGCCCAGTTGATGTACATTACACAAAATAGCTCCTCTCGACTCGGGCCGCTCTACGTCGCACGCTTCAAAGAGCTCAAGTCTCCGGAGGCGTAGTCGACCTGAATGGTCTCGTACCTGGAGTAAATTTCGGCCACGAGCAGCTGCGAGATGGTGACGATGAAATTCTTCCCGGCGCATTGCTTGTTGGCCAAGGTCGAGTCCTCCGTCTCGGGGCCATTGGACCACAGAATATACTGCACGAGCTTCTGGCCCTCTTCTCCCAAAAACCTCTTGGGGTTGTAGGAGTTGGGGTCGGTGAACACCTTGGGATCCTTGCAGGCCAGGGGCATGTAGCCCGCCAGCATTTCGCCCTTCTTTACCTTGAATGCGGCCTCGTGTGACTCGACGATCAGATCCTTCTTCGCCCTCCCGTACTGGTACGGCACTGGGGGATCGATGCGGAGGACCTCCCACACGGCGCTCTGCACCATGGGCATCTCCCGCAGGGCGGCGGGGTTCAATCCCCCGTTGTCCTCGATTGCCCTTCTCACCTCGGCGCAGAGCTCCCGCTGGTACTCAGCGCTCGTCGACCCGACCCTCTTGACGATCTGAGGGAACAGAATGTCGATTCCCCCCCACGAATTGAACAACGTGTAGAACACCAAATTGTGCAGAGCCTCGTCGCGGCTAAGCCCGAACTGCTTCTCGGCCATGTCGAGCAAGTGCCCGGCGTGCGACCGGAAAAAGTCGCAGATCTTCGTGTACTGTCTCTTCACGAGGAAGAAGGGAATGGGGAACGTGTGGATCAGCAGCTCGAAGAGCGGAATCAGGAGCTTGGGCAGCCCCGGAACCACAAAGATGGGAAGAATCTGCGGCGCGATCCAAATCTTGGCGGTGGTGGGCGCGCCGGGACCGAGGCTGTCCTTCACATTTGCCACGGGATCCTGGCCAGTGAAAGCTTTGATGTTGAACCGGAGCGTGGCCAGGGCCAGGTCCTTAATGGCGCTGATCTTGCCATCCTTCTTCAGCCCCGCTTCCCACCCGTTGAAGACTTCGGACAGCGCGGCGTGAAACTCCGGGAACACACGCCTGCCGCTGGATTTCAGCACCTCGAAGCAGAAGCCTTTGAGCAGAGCGTGCTTCTCCTCGGACGGATCGAGGTACGCCAGGATGCGGTAGCCGCCGGTGTAGTTGACGTTGGGGCGGTAAGTGCCCGTGAACACGTCCTTCTTCTCGACCTTGTCCACGTCGAAGAGGGTGGGGAAGCTCTTCTCGTCCAGGAGGATGATGACGCGAGGGTCGGGGAAGCCCGGCGGCCCGGGCACCGTGTTCATCCGGTACACGGTGCTGTTGTACTTGTCCCTGCGATTCTCGTAGAATTTCGGGACCCCTTCGGCCCAGTAGTAGTCCATCTTGTCCTTGAACGCGCCGAAGAATGGCAGCCCGTAGTCGCCGGGAATTTCTCGCAGAGGCAGCGTCGTCGTCGTGGGCGGCGTGTCCTTGGAGATCGATACGCATCGGACTTTCGACCCGTGCCTCGATTGTCCACGTCCCCGGGCGACGACGCCAGCTCGCAAGCTTCCACTGCGCAGCTCAGTGCTGCTGCCTCCCAAGAGAGCCGACCTGCTCTGGCTCAAATTCTTCCGGTCTCTTCTTCTCAAGGAAGACGCTGCCGCGATTGGATTCGCTGCTCCAGCAAATCCAATTACCGCTGCTGCCATTTTTATGAGCTTTCTTGCACCCGCTTGTGCTTGGGCTTGTGTGCTTTCAGTCCTCCAGCATCCAAAACAGCCTCTTCTTGTTCGACTTTCCTCGAGCTCGAGGAGAAATCGAACTGACAGCTGACAGAATCAGATATGCTCACAAAACAATGAAACGCACTCTCCAAGTATGCTAAGCATGCGATTGCACCAACAGCACTGACCCACTCACTCACTCACTGACGACCTGGACTGGACTGGACCAGACCGGACCGGACCGAGTGCTCGTCTAAGCTTAAAAAACCCAGTCCCACTCTCAGCCCTGCCTGCTGAGCAATGACTTTGATCGATCTCGATTCCCTCTCTTGCTTATGAACGCGTCGCACCAATCAGGCGTATCTCCTCTGAGCCGGGGATTCGATCGGCTCTTCAGCTCGGGCGAGCTGCGATCTGAGTCTTCGGACAACGAAGAAGACTGAAGACTGGTGCGTTCGGACCCGAAATAGGGGCTTTCCCTTTCGCCGTCGTCGAGCGGGACCTGCCCAGGGCCCAGCACGCGGGAATTCCGATTTACTAAACATGGAACCCTACCTGTGGTGAGTTTTGACAATATAATCCTCTGTCTTTTGCTCATTATGGATACGTTAGTCATCTCCATCCGATTCCATCGACTTTATGTTTCTAGTCGTACACTTGTAGAACTGAGTGGTATCATAGCATCACGGGTCTGGAATCTCGATTCGACCCGGGCAAAGTTCAGTACGGACGGTACTTCCGGCCAGATTGCCCTACCTTTTTCATCGACGATGACCACGCTCCTACTTCTCCTCACTGCAACGCAATGGTCAGAGATTTTCCCCTGATGCCAATTCAGGACAATCCGTGAGCACTGACTGTTTCATATGTAGTTAACAGTTTCTTATGGTCTTGAAAGAGCTTTCATCCTCGTGAGTACACTACCATTTCTTCCCGTCGAGCCCGGTGAAGATCGCTCCTTGGTTACTTTATGGCAGTCGTATGTGCAAAGTCGTATACGAGCCTCTCCATTATACTCAATTTCACTCTATCAATGAATGTGGATAAGACGAAATTTCCCAAATGTGGTCAAACCTCGCCATGAGGTCACGTTAACGGTGGTAGTCTCGGGCCATTTGGCAACGACTAGAGTCGAGATGTGCCAGAAGTATAAAAATGAATATCACTAAAATCAGAACAAGATTGCGTTTTTTTCTGTTGATTTGCTCCCAGTTCAAGAGACGGTCTCTCCGACACATAACTAATCCTTTCTTTTCTCGTCAATCACTTTCACGGTTATGAACCAACTGAATCAAGGTTTCTAGTCACATAGGCTTGTACAATACAACGACTGGACCATCAATGATGGAGATTAGAATTGTTATTTGCTTTTTGTTTGAAGAAGAGAAAAGCTCATATATATATATACAATAACCGTTAAAATTCACCGATCTACGCACGGGGCATGTTATTCAACTCCATTCATTTGATCATTCTATCCCACTTGTGCTATGTGAGATGATCGAGAACTAGAGGCATGTATAATGATTTCAGTTCATGACACATCCCTTCCACACATTTTGGATAAATTGTAATCTATATATATTTCCTAAGTAAGAGTTTGTCCTTGTCCCGTACATGGATAGTTGCTAAGACAATTATCTTTTGGTTCCTTACATCCCAGTCATTCTTCAGCCGCTTTGGGAGTTGGCAGAGCATGCTCACACAACTTAGACTTACCATTCAAACATCGGCACTTTTGACATTTTGGAATACCATGGATTGCCATACTTGACATTATCAGATTAGTTAATTTATAATTTGCATGAGAAAGTATCTAGTATGTTTGGGGTGGAATATGTTATGAACTTTTGTCACGAGTTTAGTATGAGCCAATTTATAGAGGACTACCATACATTGAGATCGTCATTGCGTCCAATGTAAGAGACAGTTGGACCAGAGTCCTAGCTCAACATTGCGACATGGAAATTTAGTAAGGCCTGGGTTGGATTGTACCATAATAGGTGCTAAGTATCAGATTTTCTTATATTTCTATTTCTGCTACAAAGAACTTTGGATTTTGCAACAAAGGAAACATCAAAAACAGATCTTCCTAAAACAAAGTTATGCATTTGTATAGGTAACCATAAGTTTCAGAGTTCAGCAAAGAGACAAGTTAGAAATACTGTAACTTTACTCTAATATTAGTTTTTAATATTATATTAATGTAATCATTATAATCCAAACATTAGAAGTTTGGATCATAATGTACTAAATATTAATTCCAGTTTTACAATTAATTTGAAAAAGATGACATTAACTAAAGAGGCCCTAAGTAGAGTTAATGAACAGCGTCCATTTCAGCAGCAGATTGTGCAAGTTAGAGCCCATGTGTTCCTTGCATGTACGGCAGGGACAAACACATGCTGGAATAATTGGACTGGGCTGGCGGCTGGACACAACACTCTGGAGACGCCTTGTGACTAGAAAACGCCTTCTCATTGCACGAGGGGAATTGCCGAAACAAATCTTACGAAGAGGACGGAAAGTCGATCTGTCAGGCGTCAACCCGTGCAATCGCCTTGAGTTCTCAAGTTTCTTCACACGGAGGGAGGCAATGCAGCTCGCAATCAGGGTAGAAAACTTTTCAGAACCGGCTGGAGGGGTTCCGATCGCGCTAGATGCCTGCAGTAAGTAACTCAGTCTGTAGCTAGCGTGGGGGACTCGTTGCTGGCGTCAGTCCTCCATGGTTCTCTCAAAAGGTTGGGGAGAATAGTTCGAAGCTTTCGTTGATCACAGGATTATGATGCACAGCAAGCACAAGTGTCTGCAACAAAATTGTATTCAACTAAAAAGGTGACCACGAGTACATCTCGTGGCCTAGTTTCATGTCAAATCATTGGGTCGGTGGTTGATTCAGCTAGCAAACGTAGCATCGCAAGCCTACCCTCATCAGGAGCAGCATTGTGTGAGTATAAAGAGCGCATTTGAGCAGGCTTGGCAAGAAAGGAAAGGAATCACATTTCAACCTCCAGTGTCCATTGCAGCTGCTCTGGACTTACTGAGTAAATTGACTGAAAAGTGATTCAAGTTTGTGGCGAGAGGAAACGAATGGCTCGAAGTTTTTGCTCACTTCGAACCTTATTTATCACCCAATAATCACCTCTTTGAAGTCAAAAGCGTGCACAAAGGAAAACATGAGCATGGGGGTGACGAATACTCGGATGTCAACTCACGTGGGCATATTCAGCACAAAAAGTCACCAACAGCGCAAGAACTTTTGCATCCTATACATGTTCCACTGTTGTGAATAATTTGGACTTAAAATCTCCTCATCACTCGATGAATTTACATTTAACCAAACACTCAAGCATATGGCAATTCGGGTCTCACTTACCGTTGGGATTTTTCTACAGACAGGAAGTAAATTTTAGGTTTCTGAGCTCGGGAAGCGGTATGTCTTTTGGCTCCCACCTGTGTTTCACAAAAGAGTGCTATATTTTCTCCCCTTTGTGATGACATGTCCATGTAGAAAGCTCCTCCGCCCTCTAGACCTTCTTTTCAATCGAGTAGCCAACCCAGAACCCCGATTTTGTGATGTACAATCATGGCTATGCCTTCACACACCGAGTCTGATGCTGAATCTATAGGTGAAAAGATAGTGACACGATTCTACTTTAGCATGTTGTTGATGTGACTATGGGTATTTAATTAGGTCCCATAGTTGATTATTATAAGTTCAGGATGAATGTAGTTCCCATAGTTAATTATTACGAGGTCAAGATGAATGTGATAATATGCAGACTTAATTTTTGGTTTATTTATTTTAATAAGAAACCAAGTGCAAGGCGTGAATCATGTTGAGGACAACTCCCGTAGTATGAGAAAGTAGAATTGGCTTTGATACTAGATTTTGAGCTTGAATTTAAATGGTGAGACTTCAAACTTGAATTTATATGGTTAAACTTTGAATTTGAATGGACCTAATGTACAAATAGGAGAATACATATCGACATGGATCATTATATGAACTTAACGTAGATCTAACAATCATGATGCAAGCTCAAGAATATATAGTGTTAATAGTTAAAAAATTCATTCTCTACTCTCAAACTTGAAGCTCGAGAATCATAATGTTCATCACAAGAAAGAAAGAACTATCAAGTGATTTTTTCTGCAATTAGATAACAGCCTGAATAATTATGATGAGGTGAAGATGTTGAGCTTGGATAACACATTAGGTGTAAGTAGATTTCAAGTTGGAGTGTATGCTCAAGAGAGAAAGGTAATTTCTCAAAAACATTGGTGTACGTTGATCAAATTATACTGATGAGTGTTCAGCTGGTGGATTAACCTCAACCTAACATGAACCAAGTTATATAAGTACAGTGTGTGCTTATGAGGTTACTAGAATCTTGAAATTGTTAATGGTGTTCAGACCATCTTACCATCCTAGGTCTTTTTATGTTGAAACGTTTTAAGTTTGAAAATTACAATTCGGCGGTGATGCTTTTGGTTTTTTTTTTTTTTTATTCAAGAAACAAGGGATGATACCAAAGTAAACACTAATCTGGATATGTGGGAGCTTGAAATCTTCGAATATCCGACACATAGATATGCACCTCAGTATCTATGAAAAAGACGAGGTTATCTATTAGAGTGTCACTAAAGAAGCTCTATTCATTGCTGAAGTCAAAAGAGGTGAGTAAGAAGTCTTTATATCCAAATTTCAAGCGAAGCTGATGAAGTAGAGATGCTTTAAGTCCGCTCTGAGTTGGTTGATTACGTATAGTCTTCTACTCTCGTCGCTGGTCGAGATCTCCTTGCCCTGCATGAGGAGTCAATTAGTTCTTGAGCGCTTCGGATACTGAAGGTGCCCTCTTCAACTTTTTGCCTACTCTCCGTCTTCTACATCTCCAATAATCCAAATATTAATGAATTTCACCGGTTGCGAGCGTTTTTACGTGACAACAACTTAGCGATATATCATGATAGATATCCCATCCTTGTACGACTTCCAATGATCCGATATCCGGAACCTGCTTGCTTCAACGTGATAGGGATAATAGCTTATCTTACGGTAGCATCTATGTGATTTTTTTAATCATTTGAGATTAGACACAATTTCAGAATTGGTGATCACTCTCATCCAAAATGGACCCAGAGTGGAGTGGTATCAACCTAGGTCTCCAAGTTCACATCTTTGTTCATATAGCTTTGAAGTTATATTGAGCTAAGGACATTGATTTTGAGAGTCTACCATACTAGGGGGCATGGGGTATCATTTTAGGTTATTGTATAGCCTATTTAAGGTAACATTTTTCTATTGTTATCCATAAAACACTAATTGGTGCAATCCATAAGAGAGCAATCACGTTGGGCAATATTTCTCTGAATATAGTTTGAATATCTTAGTTGATGTATGACATATTTTCCAGTGTGATGCTATTTGGACTAGCCCCATGTTATAGGTTTGGTTCCATATATTCCCATCCCTTTTGTTATTATATTGTGTCTTGTTTCTGGAAAATGTGTGGAGTTCTTTGCTTTGTTGGGTTCTTCAGTCGGCCCTCCATAAATGCAACTTCCGTACGTGCCTTCTTTGGACAAATGGAAGCTTTTACCCTAATCTAGAAATGCAATCTTGCATTACTGGAGGTGGAAAATAGGGCCAAGTAAGTCGTATATGGATGAAACCAAAAGGGTAACAAGGGGCCAGGACTCGGAGATATATGACACATTGCTTCTCATACAAAAAGCTATGTAAAAACAGCTCGTAGATGTAGCACGTGAGCCTTTCTTATAATAGAAGCCGCAAGTAGTATAGAGAAACCTACTAAATTACCGATATTAGCTAAACATGTTTAGCATTCAATCGCTTTCCAGTTGCATGTGGGAGAGTTCAGCTAAACATACAATACATTTACAACCTCAACCTTCGAGGTTTGCTGGTGTAACTTGCTCTATCGTACATATGACACCATGGTTTCAACGGCTTTATGCATATTGTAAATCAGCTACTTCAGGTTTCTCATGAATGATGATAATGATGTATGCTATTACCTACATTGAACTACAACATCATATTTTTTCCAGAATATGGCATGCTTGGTACAAGCAGTCACAAAACATGCTATAGACAAAAGGAATGGATGAAACTCTTCTATGCACATCAACATTCTCATTGATGGTTCCTGGAGTGAAGAGATGAGTTCACTTGAAGAAACCAAACCGATCTACATAGTTTCTGAATGATCCAACTCATGCGAACGAGAAACCCTCAAGTGGTGTAAACCTACAACGGTGAAAGGATCCATGTCACGACTTATGTATTGGCATCTCTAGTTAGGTAGGTGCGCGTATGCATGAACATATACATCAGTTAGAGCCGATTATGCAGTTAGCGCACTAAAACTGCTGTTAGGGCCGGCAACACCGTTAGGAGACCTAGGGCTCAAGGGGTAGTCTTCGAATTAGGTCTTCTTAGAGTGAAGTTTTCAAAGTTGAGCCTTTGAGAGTGTGGCTATGGTGGATAGTAGCTAGTGCGAGAACCTGGAGTCTTTGAAGCACAAAGTGGATTTGGCTCGATTGTAATCTCTCTTTTATGCTATGGTTCTGAACGGAGTCTCCTTGTGAATATTTTTAGAGTAGAAAAGATTATTGTGGTACCCTTGTGTTAGTGTATGAGGATTTAGGTATTGTGATGTTTGATGTGACAATGATGTATGTTGTGATGCGATATGTATGTGCACAACATCCCTCATCGTAGTTCATAAAGTCTTATCCAACTCTCTCCACTGTAAACAAGTACTAATATATTGGGTTGGATTTTTTGCTGGTTGAAGACAACTATCACAACTTATGTAACGACATCCCTAAGGAGGTATGTAAGTGCATGCAAGAGCAGATATATCAGTTTAGAGCCAATAATGTAGTGCTAATTAATGTGCATTGGACTTGTCATTAGATCTAACAATGCCGTTAGGAGTCCTAGGGCTCAAGGGATAGAGTTCGAATTAGGGTTCATTGGAGTGCAATTTTTGAAGTTGAGCCTTTGAAAGAGTGGCTATGATGAATAGTAGCTAGTGCGAGAACCTAGAGTCTTTGAAGCTCATACTGAGTTTGGCTTGACTGTAATCTTTTTTTTATGTTATGGTTATGAGTTGGATGTCCCTCTGGACGTTTCGAGAGTAGAAAAGATTACTTCAAAAGCTCAAATTAGATTCCATGGTGAGAACATTGAATTTTTGGAGAGATAAAGGTGTTTTGGCTAGATTTGATCCATGATAGCTTTGATCTTTTTGCTGTAAAGTGTGCAAAACATTGATGCAGTGAAAACAGTGGTGGCGATCTAGAAGTAGAGTCGAGTCAAAGTTGGTGTGATCAATTTTGAATTTATATATTTTCTGTTTAAGTGCTTAAAATCCAAATCAAAATTTTGAGGGCGGAAGTGTTGCTAAAAATTGACAAATTGGGTTGATGCTCATAGTTACCTTGATGATAACAATCAAGATTGGCTCAAAAGTTTTTGAACAGAAGTGCTTGAAGTCCAAGATTTGATGTTTCTAAATTTTTGGTAAAAAATAAGATCGACATGCTATAGGATTATCATATAGTGTCTGTTTAATCTAAAATTTGGTGGGGTCATAGAAGATGTAAAGTTCTTGTGAAGTGAAAAAGATGTCAAACACAAAGTCAACAACATCAAAATTATAAAATTTTGACGTTTAGGGATCCGAAACTAGAATTAAAAATTTTCAAATTCTAGTAGAAGCTGTCGTGCACATACATATCGCATCACAACATACATCGTTATCACATCAAACATCACAACACATAGATCATCATACACCAACACAAGTGTACCACAATAATCTTTTCCACTCTCAAAACGTCCACAAGGACACTCCGCTCATAACCATAACATAAAAGAGAGATTACAGTCAAACCAAACCCACTTTGTGCTTCAAAGGCTCCAGGTTCCCGCACTAGCTACTATCCACCATAGTCACACTCTCAAAGACTCAACTTCAAAAACTGCCCTCCAAGGAGCCCTAATTTGAACTCTACCCCTTGAGCCCTATGACCCCTAATGGCGCTGTCGGCCCTAACGGCAGTTCTAGTGTGAACGAGCCTAACTACACAACCGACTCTAACTGATGTATCTGCTCCTACACACGTGCACCTACCTAACTAGAGATGCCATTACATAAGTCGTGACAGTTGTCGTGCATATACATATCGCATCACAACATACATCGCTGTCATATTAAATATCACAACACATAGATCGTCGTACACCAACACAAGTGTATCACAATCACCCCCCTAACTAACGGTTAGGTCTCTCTAACACGAGGTAGCCATATAGTCCATAACATGATATGCCCTTTGTGGGGCTAAGATCAGGAGGCCAAGTGCTACAATGTCCCATTGTTAGTCGTCTATCTGCAATCCATATCATGTAACGATCATACCTGCTTGCCTGCTAAATGCATCGAGGACATCTTTACCACCCACTGGGCATCTCATTGAGAGGAGGTGTCAAACATGATATATGCCATCCTCTCGAACAAGAATCACAAATCAATATACTGGTTGCTCCACCAGCTGATCCACATAACATACATCTCAAGCCTACACGTACAACTGTCAGGCTTGGATCCATAGAACCATCAATATTTGGAAGGTGACATGGCGCACAATTACGCACATGATCCTTCCAAATCACACCATCACAACCCTCCAATACCAAAACTCTAGAAGGTAAAATCTCACGTAATCGTAGAATCGTGCGACCAGCCGTAACATCCAATATGGTCGGTGCATTCTACTGCAAGTAAACATAATCACCAACATGAAATCTGTGAATTGAAGGTCGATATCCATGACCAACACATATCAATGATGTCAGATAGTCAATGGTATAGGTCCTACAAAATCCAATCTTCAACAATAATCAAGTCCCATAATCGGTAGAGGATGTAATTGTGTTGTAGGGGCATTAAATGATGCTCGAACAAGATCACATACCATATATCTAACCACAAATTGTTGCACCTTAGTTTGCATACCTCTCCACCAATAGTGACTTTGAAGTAAACTACATGTCCGTTTTAGTTCAAAATGACCTTACTCCTCATGAGCATATTTGACCAGCTGTGCTCTCTTAGATGGAAGTTATACAACATACCGGAATAAGATATCTATCTTTAAATCTAAACGGCCGTGCTCTATGTAATATTTGAGACCGCTCCTTGGCACTCGAAATGCCCACCAAAGCACATGTACAAAGATATTCCAACACCACCGTGTTGTCATGGATGTCTCGACTTACCACCAAACCATCCTCAATCTCAACGTCCAAGGATAATATATCAGCTCTCTAACCCAAAAGAGATATCACATAGCTCTCAAACGCCAACATAATAAAAAAGGCATATGCATGCCAATCCGATACCATCTCCTCATCAATATCACTATGCAATCGAGCCCTGATTTTTTGTCAAATTGAATTGAACATGGGTTTTGACTTAACCCATCTATATCACAATTGTGAGATAAAAGCCCATCGTGCAAGGTTTCATGTAAACTTGTATGATTCCATTAACCATTTCAATGGTTGATGATCAGTGATGATGATGAATGAGTTTCCAAACAAATAACATATGAAATGTGCCACCGCCCAAACAACTGCCAAACATTTTCCTTCATAAGAACTATATTTTGACTCCGCTGCATTGTTGGAGGGACTTGCATAAGCAACTACAAACTCCTTCCCCTCATCATCATGTTGGGTAAGCACTGCTTCCAAACCTAACATACTCCAATCAGTATGTACTTGAAAGGGACGATTTCCCACTAGTCTCCTCGAAATAGGGGCAGATGTCAAACTTTCCTTGAACTCAACAAAAGCTCTCTCTTGTTCATGATCCCAAAGCCATTCTAGATCTAACTTTGTCAGCTTTTTCAAGGCTTTGATTATAGTGCTAAATCCTCGCATATATTGAGGATAGAAGTTTGCAAGTCCATGGAAGGCTGACATCCTACTCACATCTGAGGGTTGTAGAATATGCAAGATTGCCTCCACCTTGATTTGCTGAACTCCTAATCCTCCTAGGTATATGGTATGACCCAAATACTATACCTGCTCTGTAAGACCCAGGGTTGTACATATAGGATAAAATGAAAGTATATCTAAATTGTGCCTAAGTTTATCTTAGTCATGACTATGTTTAGCTAGTTATGGTTAAGTTGGAGGAAAATATAGAGTAACTTTTGGTGTGGTAGATGAGAACTACTATTTTGTTGTTTAGTATGAGTCAAGGAATAGATTCCATCACATGGGTATCTTGACTTCCCTTGACTTGGACTAGTTTTCATTGGTTGGACTTGGTGAAGACCCTTAAATCTAGGGGCGAGATTGACTTGGTACACTAGAAGTCAATTAGGGAGTAGTTGGGCTTCTAGAAGATCCAAGTGGACCAATTGCATGTTGCCATGTACCCTTTTCATTGGGGTTTGTGATCTCTACCTCGTTTAAACTTGGTAAGAGGAAGTTACATGGTGATTACTTGTAGTTACTAGGGTAAGATTCTAAGTAGTATAAATAGAGAGGTTGAGAAGCACCTCTCAAGTAGTTTTTCAATGGAAGTTAGTTTTGGGAGGAGATAGTGTGGTGATCTTAGTTTTAGGGAGCTTGGTTCTTGGAGATGTCATGTTCGGAGTGGAACCTTGATTCAATGAAGACTTTGATTACCAAAGTATCCCTTTCCTTTTGAGTGATATCTTACTCTTGGTGATAATGTGCATAATAGAGCTTGGACTTTGAGAGTTTGTGTAAGAGTGAGCAATAGGATCATGGGCAAAGGGTGGGACTAAGTCCTTCTAGATTCATGATGAGCTTCCAAAAAGCCATCGGAGGTAAACCTGAGTGAGAGTCAGCCCGGAGGTCACAGCTCATGAAAGAACTTACATTGTTTAGGATGCAACTTATAGCCATGAGCAATCAATCAATCAAATACCTCATGCAAATGTCATGCTCCACCTCTGTAACACTATATACTAGAATATCATCGATGTACAACTTGAGTCCATTAGCAATCAATCACTAAAATACCTCTTGCAAATGTCTCTCATGCTCCACCACTATAACATTATATATTAGAATATCATCGATGTAGACCCGGGCACAATCAAGTCCGGTTAGAATCTTATTCATCACTTTTTGAAACTCAACAGACTACCAATCTATCAATCGACATACAAAATCTAATGGATATGCTATGTCTACACCTTAAAAGATTATTTATGTGGCTGGGCATGCAAAGGTTTTTAGTACATTGATTTACCATCATGATATCATCAATTGGGGATTCGAGATAAGGATAAGTCCAAGATAGCCTTTTGGGCAATTGATTTGCATGACAAGGATGTGTTGTATTAGTGGAAGTTCTTACCATTTGGGTTGAAGTATGCATTTGTAAAGTTCCAAAGAGTGATGGATAGGATCCTAACCGGACTTGATTGAGCCCAAGCCTACATCGATGATATTCTAATATGTAATGTTATAGTGGTGGAGCATGAGAGACATTTGCAAGAGGTATTTTAGTGATTGATTGCTAATGGACTCAAGTTGTATCATGGAAAGTGTAAGTTTTTTCAAGAGCAAGTAGAGTATTTGGATCATACCATATACCCATGAGGATTGGGAGTTCATCAAACCAAGGTGGAGGCAATATTGCGTATTCCACAACCCTCATATGTGATTTGGGTGCGAGCCTTCCTTGAACTGCAAACTTCTATTGTCGATATGTGCAAGGATTTATCAATACTGTCAAAGTATTGGCAAAGTTCACAAAGCTAGATCAAGAGTGTCGTTGGGGAAATGAACATGAGAGAGCTTTTATTGAGCTCAAGGAAAGGTAGACATCTGCATGTATTTTGAGGAGATTAGTGAGAGGTCGTCCCTTTCAAGTACATACTAATTGGAGTATGTTGGGTGTGGAAGTAGTGCTAACCCAACATGATGATGAGGGGAAGGAGTTTGTAGTACCTTATTGTAGGACCTTAGTTAAGAATTTTAAGCATGTTTGTTTTTTTTTTTCAAAATAAGATGCGTTATATTTGGAAGAAATGAGAAATGCTTAATACAAATATGCATTTTAGTACGAATATGAATGTTATGAGTGAGTTGAGTAGGTTGCAGATGGCGGAAGAAGTTTTGATGTTTAGGATAATAGAAGTTTGTAACCGTATTGACAATGAGTTTTGAGCCGAACTCTTGAGGTTTACACGATGAAGAAACAAACGGCAATTCGATTGGGAGCAAGAGAGGCTATTCGATTGCCGTCAATGCAGAAGATGTCATCAAAAGTAATCAGACCTTTGGTGACGAAGCTAGACTAAACAATAGATGAATTATTGGGATTGAAGAATCTTGGAGGTGCATTTTTAGCATGGCGATGGGATTATGTATGCTCTGAGTTGTGTGAAGAGGTTTGCGCTAAGAAGGTTGCGAATCCTATTGGGTTACAAGGACATCCCAATATGTGGGATGCAATCCTGTGGGCTGAGGCATTGGGAAGAGATTACGCAAAGGAGAAGGATGGCATCAACTAGGTCGGGTCAGTGTTGCATATAAGGTTCGATTTTGATGAGTCTAAATGGTTTGATCCTTGTGGGAGGAAAAGGTCTAATGGATTAAGATCGATTTGATCAAAGATGATTTCATGAGGAAGATAATGTATACGTTAAACATTCTTGCCACACAAGATTACTTATGTAAGCATGCATAAGATGAAAATAGTAGAAAGCTTTGTGGGATGATCGATCAAAGTGAACTTGGGAGAAATCTTTGCTTAGAATGTGCAAGTGATGGGTGCAAAGCTCAGAGCAAGAGAAAAGGGAGTGGTATATATTTCCTCATTCTTGGACACATGTACTCGAGGATGGGGTGGCTAATCCCAAAAGAAAGGATAAAGTATTAGCTTGACGCAAAAGATATTTTGAAGTAGCCAAATACAGATGAAACCAACAGCAACTCGACGAGAAGTACGGAGCCTAGTGGAGCAAGAAGCTTGCAGTTGCATGTAGTAGTGAACAAGGACAAGATGCCTCTCGAGGAGTTGGGTGAAGTAATGCGGGAGAGTGAAGAAACCATATTTGGACGGGAAGGCTCAATGGGAAATTTGGAAAGGAATGGAAGAAGTTCGAAAATCGATGAGTAAGAAGCAAAAGCTAAAAAAGATTGCTAAACCGAGAAGTCCAGTATCAAAAACATCACGGCCTAAGTTAAAAGCCTCAAAGATTAATGGAGGTGAATCGTTTTCTTCGGTGTTACAGTTGGAAAAAAACTGAAAAATGTAGTTGCCAATTTTGATGGATATGAATGAGATGGGATCAAACTACATCCAAGGTGTGGAAAGTTTTATTGATGAAACTTTTTGATAGCAAAAGATATGATTGATGTACTAACTTTATAACAGTCATTGCAATCCTGCAACTCTAACTGTATACACAAACTTCAAACTATCACTCCATTTTCAAAACTCATCCAATTGAGTCAAAATTTCAATCCAAGCACAAGCATGAGTTGTAAACTATATCTCAGTTGAATCAGATCTCTCAAAACCCTCGTAGGATTCTCAGAAACATCCCAAATACACTCAAAGGTCTAAATTTTCCTCTCTATCTTTGAATCATCATATCAGAGTGCCAAACCCCTTAAATGCATCCATTCTTGAATATATGTCGTAGTTCTTCCTGTCAGCTCTCCAACCCTATCCCCAAATCTCCGACTGTCCCCCTGGAAGGCTTCCAAAACTCCTCAAAACCTTGAATTAGTTGCCCAAGTGCCCTTATTGGCCCAAACTCCAAGACCAATGAGAATGAAGAGTGTCATTTTGACCTCTAGTGTGGCCAAATTAGCTCCATATTAACTTAGAGCTTTACAACTATCCTAAACACACTACTTAGCCATCATATACACAATATGAGTTGCCATTAATAAAGAATCAAAATGATAACTCAAAACCGGCTAAGTATGAACGGAACTACAAACGGAACTTGGGAGTTTATAACTTGAGAATAATACTCCTCACCAAAATTCCTAACAATCAACTCCCTATGGCTTGTTTCCGGTAAACAATAGTGATGGATTGGAACCCAGGTGTTGAAAGCCACCACAACTGGTAAGTTCAGATTTATAATGCCCAAACCAAATCAAAACGTATACTGTTAAGTCCCAAATCGCACCGTAGGAAACAACTGGAAGAATAATCGGGTCTTGAGAGTTTATCACTTGTTGCATAAAGTTATCTCCGAAATGATATACTAACCATGCCTGAAAGTGATCACGATGAAGACACCGGATGTTGATAACAAATGGATTGGTCATCGGTACATATGGAGGATCATGTTGTCCTCTAGCCATGTCCTACGTCGGCTCCACTTTGATCAGATAAGCTCCTTAGTCAGCAAAGTGATGTCTGTAGATCTCTCCCATACCCTTGCCACCCTGACCGCACTATATATCTGATAAGGTCCAAGATAATATCTCTTGTAGCCTTTTCAACATCCCGGCCCTACAAAGTTGATCCAACCGTGGGCTCTTAATAGCCTTATAATGCGCCATCGGTTATCCTAACCTAAAGTATCACCGTCATGACAACAGCTCTAAAGATGACACATGTCATCATCTTCTCATAGTAGCAGCGCCATAACACGATAACGGGAAGCGAAGGAAGCAAAACAAGACTATGGGAAAATCTGTAAGATAAGTAGAGTAGAGTTGAAGTTCATGGAAGTGGAGAACGAGAAACTCCAAAGACAATTGAAGGACATGATGCAGCAGCTGCACGAAAGTGATATAGAGAGACCAACTAGATTAGATTAGACCGTTTCCATTTCTTATTTGTAATATGTCTATTTGATGACTTTGAGCAACTCTTATCAACATGGAATGAAGGGCTATAGGTTATGGGATCATGTTAGTTGCAAATTTACAGTCAGTAAAAATGTGTCTTTCAATGAATCTAGATCATGCAATGTCATACTCATGCTAATGACAAGGGCAAATCTCTTGCCCCAAACATAATTAAGGGTGAGATTGATCTTGATATTTCTTAGGATGGGCCACAAATAGAGGTTCTAGCCATAGTGGAAAAGAATTGGAGTAGATTGTTAGTGAATCACATATTAAACCAACACAATTAAACCACCTTGAATCTTCAACGAGAAGACATTTGAGAACCATAGTTGAATGTCATGCTCATGAAAGGTATGGTACTTGATTCCCTTCAAACCGAGTGAGTGGAGCTATGGAAGCTGATATTGACATTCAGGTGATGCATTGATTAAAGAAGATTGATATCCATTTTCATTCTCTAAAGCTCAAGCTTCTAGCAAGAAGCAAGAGTGGGGTGCATCAAGATAAAAGGAGATGAAATCACTTCTAGACAACAAGACATGGGAACTCACGGATTTACGCCCATGTAAACAAGTTGTCGTGCATATACATATCCCATCACAACATACATTGCTGTCACATCAAACATCACAACACATAGATCGTCATACACTTTCTACTCTCAAAACGTCCACAAGTACACTCCGCTCATAACCATAACATAAAAGAGAGATTACAGTCAAACCAAACCCACTTTGTGCTTTAAGATTCCAAGTTCACGTACTAGCTACTATCCACCATACCCACACTCTCAAAGGCCCAACTTCAAAAATTGGCCTCCAAGGAGCCTTAATTTGAACTCTACCCCTTGAGCCCTAGGACCCCTAACGACGCTATCGGCCCTAACGGCAGTTCCAGTGCGAACAACGCTAACTACATAACCGGCTCTAACTTCTCTATATGCTCATGTATATGTGTACCTACCTAACTAGAGATGCCACTATATAAGTCGTGACAGCTGTTATGCACATACATATCGCATCACAACATACATCGCTATCACATCAAACATCACAACACATAGATCGTCATACACCAACACAAGTGTACCACAATCGTCCCCCTAAATGGCTGTTAAATAGCTCTAACACCAGATAGCCATCTAGTCCATAACATGATATGCCCTTCGTGGGGCTAAGATCACGAGGCCGGGTGGTACAATGCCCCATCGTTAATCGTCTATCTGCAATCCATATCATGTAACGGTCAGACCTGCTTCCCTACTAAATGCATCGAGGACATCTCTACCACCCACTGGGCACCGCATTGAGAGGAGGTGTCAAACATGACATATGCCATCCTCTCAAACAAGAATCACAAATCAACATATGGGCTGCTCCACTAGCTGATCCACATAACATACATCTCAAGCATGCACGTACAACTGCCAGGCTTGGATCCATAGTACCATCAATGTTTGGAAGGTGACATGGTGCACAATTACGCACATGATCCTTCCAAATCACACCATCATGACCCTCCAATACCAAAAGCTAAAACCTCACGTACTCGTAGAATCATGCGACCAGCCGTAACATGCAATGTGGTCGGTGCACTCTGCTGCAAGTAAACGTAATCACCAACATGAAATCTGCGAATTGAAGGTCGATATCCACCTCCTCGGATGGTAGCATAACGCAAAGTATCTCTATGTTGAGCAATAGCCAGGTTCTTAAATGCCATGGGCACGACTCTACGGAAGAGTTCTGCCCTTTGAGAACACACCCTAACCCAAACATCACGGTTATCCAAGTCCAAGACTTCACCTGACTCTCGACGGATAGCTGCAGGTAAGTCTAGATCTCTACCATATAATAAAAAGTACAGTGAAAATGACGCTATAGATGCTTGCCAGCTAAATCGATAACCCAAGGCCAACCATGGTAGCTGGATGTCCCAGTCTCCCAGATGACCTTTCTCCAAGCCAAACTTTCTTAGTCCTCTCTTCACCGTATGAACAACTCTCTCTGCTAGACCGTCAGGCTCAGAATGATCTCTTGAGGTGGTACGATGATTGATCAATGCTCGATCACACAAAGCCTGAAACTCGCCCAAAAACTCAGTACCTTGATGTAACAAACAGGTTACACAAAGGTTTTGTCATTTGTATAGAATTACAGTTCGTTCCCAAAGGAATGAGGTGTTATCTTTCTATCAGCGACGAATATGGTTGTTTATGCTTCTTTTGAAGACTACGGACATGCATAGTCCGAAGAGTCTTTGTGTGAGTAGTCAAGACCACTAAGTCGGTTTAACAAACCATTACCCATCCATTACATTGCTGAGAATCACGCATGTAATTGAAATTACACTCAGATTTCTTGATGGGAGTTGATCACTCCTTTACAAGTCGTCGGCGAGGCGATGTTCTCGTTGAAGTTCTCTGCGAAGTGGATCCGACTATGGCTCATGGGCGAATACCGGGGTATCTTCACGGTATTGCGCACAGGTCAAGGCCAATCAAATGCAACATTCAACGGCTTCTTGAGCACTTCGTTCTACCCCGACTACAATTACGGTTCTCAATGAACACTTGTAAAAAAGCGATAATCCCCTCTAACACTACTCCCTATTTATACAATCTACTGCACCTATTCCTAATCGTTGCCTACACGGATCGCGTCCGACTACAATTCTGGGGGCACCTCGGGTTCCTTCGATGGCGTCTCTTCCTTCAATGCGAAGACATCAACGCTCATCCGCAATTCCCTCGATGTCCTCTGCGATCTCCTTCCGATGGACTCGCATCGCTTCACGGCATTCGCGTCCCATGGCTTTGTACATCTCTTTCTGCGATCCTTGAATCACAAGGGGTGTTCATCGCCCCTTTGTCAAACGTTCAACCTTTCGGCCTCACGTCGTCACACCGAGCAAAAAGGTATTGCGAGCACCTACCGCCAAATCTTCTAGTCTAGCTGGCCTCTCAACATCGACTTCATGCAATTCTTTGCTTTGCCCTCTTCAATTCTTTAGTGCGACTTCTCATTCTCCCTCTCAACAAATTTTACCTCGGCGCTCCGAATTCTCAGATTTCTCCGTAGGCTTGCTTTTTCTTCTTGTCATTTCCTTCTGCACTTCATATACTTTTCTCCATACGCTCCACAGACTCCGTCAGCTGCTTAATAGTCTCCGCTTGATCCTTCTTCCCTCGGCGATGCGGTTAAAGCAAGCGAATCGGCTCCATGTAACCGTCTTCTGCTGGATTCCACCCCCGAATATAAGCGCCTCCCATCTCATTCGGCTCCATCGGAAGCGGCACTACCACCTTCTCCCTTACCGCTAACTGTAGCACCGAAGAAAGTGGCTCTTCTACTGCTACCTTAGTTGCTTTCACCTTAGGCCGCGATGCCTTTGATGCTGGACTTCCCGGGCAATCTCCTTGACTTTCTCCTTTTACTCTTTGGGCTCCATAATTATCTCTACAATGGGGCTTCTCTTCTCTGTGGTTCCTCTTGAGTCCTCCCTTCCGAATATGGCTTCTTCCTCCTCTCTCAATGCCTTCGCTCTGGCCTCCAAAGTTACCTCCTTCTGACTCGGCCTTATTGGCGACTGCACACCATCGTCTTGGTGGGGTCCCACACTTCTCGTCGACCCACTACTTTTGCCATTACTCATTCTTCTGGCCCACCAAGATTGCGACCATATTCACTTGATAGCGTCTCCGCTCTGTGGCGTCAACCACCCCATGCGCGAATACATGTGTGTTAAAGCGAAGAGATATAAATTACTCCCTTCTCTCCCGTTCGCGACCTCTGACCCATCGCTTGCACATTCCGAGAGAAGATCTCTCCCCAATTGACCTTGATTGCACCACCAACAAATCCTTCCACTATCCTCACCTTATGCATACTTACATAAGTAGTTCGTTGGGGTGAGAATACCGATTCAAGGTAAACATTATTTTTCTTCGGAAGTCATCCCGAATAAGATCAATCTTGAAGCCGTTTGTACCCTTCCTTTCCCTAGGATCAAACCACTTTCGCTCATCGAAGGTGAACGCGGTATGCACCGCCAAACCTTCGATCGACTCCATCCTTCTCTTTTGAATAATCTCTTCCCATGGCTTGACCCGAGCAACGCATCCCACGAGTCTGGATGTCCTCTCCAGCCTATCGGATTTGGCGTTTTCTTGGCTCGAACTTCTTCACACAGCTCTGGGCACACATAGTCCCATCGCCATGCTAAGAACTCTCCTCCTAGAGTCTTCAATCGTACTAATTCTTGGGCCGACCATTAAAGCCCCGGCACCAAAATTCGATATACTCCCCGTCGGCATCTTCTTCACAGGCAATTGAATCGCCTCACGAGCTCCCGATCGAGTGACCGATTTCCTCTTCATTTCGGCTACTTGACTCGACGCTCGTTCTTGCTCCTCCGCAGCTCGTTACGCCCGTCGATGTTGTTACTGCTCGCCCTAATCCGTTCGACGCTTCCGACCTCCTTAACAACTTATTCGTCTTGGCCATCTTCGCGCTTATTTCTCCTATTCGTATTCGGCGGTACCTACTTCCTCCGAATATCGTTTATTTATGTTCCAAAAAAAAAAACAGCCTGAAACCTCTAAACATGTCCTTACATACGTCCGTCCCTAGTTGTGAGCGCCCCCGCGAACATCCTATTCGTAGTACTTCTTGATTCGCCACCCATTTACGCGTGTGGCAAACAACGCACCGTCCAAATCCACCAACTGTACTGACCCATTATCAAAGACTTCCTTGACTTCGTAAGGTCCCATCCAACGAAGATGGAGCTTCCCGGGAAATTTCATATAGCGGCTGTCATATAGTAGCACTTTGTCTCCCGCCACCACCTTATGTGGTCTCAACCGACTATCATACTTCTCCTTCCCGGGCGGCCGAATGAGCTTAGTCAGTTCTTCGGCTTCATCCCGAGCTTCCTCTAATCTTGACAATTCCAACAGCCGATGAAGTTGGCTATCCTCGATCGATAGGCGTGCCCCACCAAAATTGACATCGTCGGGATTTTCAGCTCCACTGGCGTAATCGGGTGCATCCCGTAGGTAAGATAAAACGGAGTTTGCTTGGTCGTGACTTTCTCCGCAAAGGCGAAAAAGCCAGAGCGGTGTACCGCACTTTCGCATCCCAATCGTAAATATGGTTCACCGTGACTTTGGTAAGAATTTTACATAGTAGACCATTAGATTTCTCTGTCAACCCGTTAGCTTTGGGATTATACGGTGTCGTCTTCCGATGTTTGATATGGAAATAGGTGGTGAGTTCTTCAATCAGGTGATTCAGGAAATGGGTACCCCTGTCACTAACCAACTCCAGTGGACACCCATAACGACAAATAACCTGATTAAAGAAAAATTCAGCTACCGTCTTAGCATCATCGCGTCGGGTTGCCACCGCCTCAACCATTTTAGTCGCGTAATCCGTAGCCACCAGGATATATCTTTTCCTCGTTCCTCTGCTGGCTGGTGAAATGGGCCCTACAAAGTCAATGCCCCATTTCTCAAAAGGAGCCAACGGCAAAATGGGCTTTTAACGCCACCCGTTGTCTGCGTAGGTTTCCCAACATTTGGCGGGCGTCACATCGCTGAATGAATTTATGCACATCTTTAAACATGGTTGGCCACCAGTAATTGGCCGCCAAAATCTTCTTTACCGTATTTCGCAGGGCATAATGTCCGCTTGCGGCTTCCTCGTGCATCGCTCTGATCACCCTGGTGACTTCGTGCGTCTCCAGACATCTTCGTAGGACGTCGTCCGCCCCTAGTTTGAACAATATTCCTCTTTCTAGTTGATATGGCGCAGCTTTGTGTACAAACACCGTGCGTTGCTCAATTGACAATCCCTCCGGTAATTCCAGCGTTCGTAGATAACGGTACAAATCATAGTACTGCGTATCCTTATATTCCGTAGTTTCGAAACAACTATTCGTGCGGAAATTCATCATCTACCGCTATACCGGTATCTTCGCTTTTCGGGCCGTGACAGAAATCGGCATTCGTATCTTTGACCCCTTTCTTGGTACGACTTTGTAAAGAGAACTCTTGCAACAATAACATCAAACGTGCCAACCGCCCCGAAAGATCGGCCTTCTGCACCAGGTACTTCAGAGGAAAATGGTCCACATGGAACACGAATTCATAACCTAGGAGATAATGCCGGAACTTCCTCACCGCATAGACCATTCCCAGGGCTTCACGTTCCGTAGTCGAATAGTTCCGCTCTCTTTGTTATCAAGATTAAATTTGGGCGAAATAAATTGGGTGATCCTTGCCTTTCTCATCCTTCTGTCCCAACACCACACCCATGGCTATGGAGGAGGTGTCTACGTCCACATGGAATGGCTTGTCCCAATTAGGGGGCACCAGAGTTGGTGCCATGACCAATTCCCGTTTCATTCGTTGGAATGTAGCCTCGTGTTCTGCTGTCCATACGAAATCTACCCCTTTCTTGAGTAGGCCGGTTAGAGGCGCCGCAATGGCGGCATACGCTTTCACGTACCTACGGTAGTAACCTGTGTGGCCTAGGAAGGCTCACGAAGTTCCCCGGATGTTCCTGTGGGGTTCCAACAAGTTAATGATCTTAACCTTATCTACATCTACTTCTAATCCTCGAGCCGACACTCGATGTCCCAATTCCTTCTGTCATCATGAAGTAACATTTCTCCGGGTGCAACGCTAGTTGACTACTTCGGCACTTCTGGAACGTCTGCTGGAGATGATTCAGATGGTCGGCCCTTGACCTGAATACACAAAAATCATCTATGAAAATTTCCAGAAACTTTCTTAAGTAGTCTTGGAAAATGTGTGTCATCATCCGTTGAAATGTGGCTGGGGCATTACACAAGCCGAACAGCATCTTGTGGTAAGCATATGTCCCCCAATCAGTGGTAAAGGTAGTCTTGTACTTATCTTCCTCTCGAATGGACACCTGATTGTACCCAGAAAACCCATCTAAGAAACTATAACATTCGTGCCCCGCCACATGATCCAATATTGCATCCGCAAAAGGCAGGGGGTGATGGTCTTTCTTAGTGGCCGCATTGAGCTTCCTAAAGTCTTGACAGACTCTGATCTTGCCTGTATTTTTCTTGGGAACAATCACAATTGGTGCAACCCATTCACTACTCAACACGGGATAAATAATACCTGCTTGCAGGTACTTATCAATTTCATCTTTAACCAACAAAGAGTATTTGGGATTTAAACGGTACGGCCTCTGCCGTACAGGGACTGCTCCTTCTATGAGGTCTATCCGATGTTCTCCCCATTTCTGGGGTATGCCCTTCATATCTTCTATCTTCCAGGCGAAAACATCTTCGTACCTACTAAGGAGACTCAACAGATGTTGCAGATCTCTGGCCTGCAAGCCTCGTTTAACTTTGAGCTGGTGGCCAGGTGTTACCATCACTTCTTCCCAAGCATCCGCTCCAACTACGCCGTCAGTGTGGCTGGCTTCACTCCTTCCCACACTGATCTGTAGTTGCTATTCGTCGTCGGGAAGGAGTTCTTCCTCTACCTCATAACATTCCAGGTAATTAACTCGATCTTCAGACGAATATCCGGATTCGGTCTCCTCGTCGCTGGGGTCGGTCACGTGTACCTACTTCCTCCGAATATCGTTTATTTATGTTCCAAAAACAAAAAAACAGCCTGAAACCTCTAAACATGTCCTTACACTTGATCAGTCAACACTTCTGCTTGTGCACCAAATCAGCTAAGCATTGCAGCTAAGAACGTATAAGCTGTTCCCTCACTTGACTTGTCGGGCAAGGCCACCAACTCAATCCACTTGGAGAAATGCTCCACCATGACCAACACATATCGATGATGTCGTATAATCAATGGCAAAGGTCTTGCAAAATCCAAGCTCCAACGATAACCAAATCCCATAATCGGTAGAGGATGTAGTTGTGGAGTAGGAGCATTGAATGATGCTCGAACAAGATCACATACCATACATGTGGCCATAAATTGTTGCACCTTAGTTTGCATACCTCTCCACCAATAATGACTTTGAAGTAAGCTATATGTCCGCTTTATTCCAAAATGACCTAACTTCTCATTAGCATGTCTGACTAACTATGCTCTCTGAGATGAAAGTGGCACAACACGAACGCTGCCATCTCCCCATACTCAAAGAAGGTGTCTACCTTCCCATCTGAACCATCGAGCTCTTTGTAAAACTCGATCCCGCTCCTTTGCACTCAAGATGTCCAACAAAGCACAGGTACGAAGATACTCCAACACCAACATGTCATCATGGATGTCTCGGTTTACCATCAAACCGTCCTCAATCTCAGCGACCAAGGCTAACATATCTGCTCTTTAACCCAAGAGAGATATCATATAACTCTCTAGCGCTAACATACTCAAAAAGGCAAATGCATGCCAACCCGACATCATCTCCTCATCAATATCACCGTGCCATCGAGCCCCGGTTTTGTCAACTTGATTTATACATGGGTTTTGACTTAACCCATCCGCATCACGGTTCATCACTCCAGGTCTATGAATAACCGTGAAATCATACTCTTGTAGGATAAGAGCCCATCGTAATGCTTTCCTGTAAGCCTGTCTGATTCCATCAACCATTTCAATGGTTGATGATCAGTGATGAGAGTGAAGGAGTTTCCACACAAATAACATTTGAAATGTGCCACCGCCCAAACAGCTGCCAAACATTCTCCTTCATAAGAACTATACTTCGACTCTGCTACATTGTTGGAACGACTTGCATAAGTCACTACAAACTCCTTCCCCTCATCATCATGTTGGGTAAGTTAATCAAGCCCCAAACCCAACATACTCCAATCAGTATGTACTTGAAATGCACGACCTCTCACGGTGTCTCCTCAAAATAGGGGCAGATGTCAACCTTCCCTTGAGCTCAACAAAAGCTCTCTCCTGTTCAACTCCCCAACTCCACTCTTGATCTAGCTTTGTCAGCTTTGTCAAGGCTTTGGAAATAGTGCTAAATCCTCGCACATATCGACGATAGAAGTTTGCAAGTCGAAGGAAAGCTCGCACCCTATTCACATCTGAGGGTTGTGGAATACGCAAGATTGCCTCCACCTTGGTTTGCTGAACTCCCAATCCTCATGGGTATATGGTATGACCCAAGTACTCTACCTGCTCCTGAAAGAACTTGCACTTTCCAGGATGCAACTTGAGGCCATGAGCAATCAGTCGCTCAAATACCTCATGCAAATGTATCTCATGCTCCCTCACTGTAGCACTATACACTAGAATATCATCGATCAAGTCCGGCTAGGATCCTATCCATCACTCTTTGGAACTCAGAAGGTGCATTCTTCAACCCAAATCGTAAGAACTTTCACTGATACAACATGCGAATCAATTGCCCAAAAGGCTGTCTTGGCCTTATCCTCATCTCAAATCTGCAACTGATGATATCGTGCTCGTAAATCCAATGTATTGAAAACCTTTGCCTGCCCAACTGCATCAAAGATCTCCTCATGTGTAGGCATAGCATATCGATCAGATTTTTTCTGTCGATTGATAGATCGGTAGTCACCACACATGCGTCTATTTGTATAATTGCCATGTATATCCTTCTTGACTGGCATCACCACAGCATAGCCATACTCTCCATATGATATCTCCACTAATCCAGCCTCAAGAAGGTCTTGACACCTACTTTGGATCAGATCTCTCTCCATATCACTGTATCGATAGGGACGAAAGAAGACTGGTGCATCTGTTGTCAAGTCAATCCGTATGTCAGGTCACTTCAAACAGCCTAAATCCTTCATACTGAAGGCAAAATAATTTCTGAAACTCCTCATAAACCTCCACACCC
This sequence comes from Marchantia paleacea, assembly GCA_014180765.2. NCBI lineage: Eukaryota > Viridiplantae > Streptophyta > Marchantiopsida > Marchantiales > Marchantiaceae > Marchantia > Marchantia paleacea. The sequence continues at coordinate 1,435,033 of MUAA02000004.1, forward strand.
TACGTCTTTCTTCTCCTATCACTTTGGGACCAATCTCAATATCCCAAATCTCCTCTCCATCAACACTAGAGATAGAAGACATAGTATATGGTTGCTAAATGACAACCTCTTGAGCAGAAAGCTTTTTTGCTCTCTCATACCTGTGACCTCCGGGCTGACTCTCACTCAGGTTTACCTCCGATGGCTTTTTGGAAGCTCATCATGAATCTAGAAGGACTTAGTCCCACCCTTTGCCCATGATCCTATTGCTCACTCTTACACAAACTCTCAAAGTCCAAGCTCTATTATGCACATTATCACCAAGAGTAAGATATCACTCAAAAGGAAAGGGATACTTTGGTAATCAAAGTCTTCATTGAATCAAGGTTCCACTCCGAACATGACATCTCCAAGAACCAAGCTCCCCAAAACTAAGATCACCACACTATCTTCTCCCAAAACTAACTTCCATTGAAAAACATTACTTGAGAGGTGCTTCTCAACCTCTCTATTTATACTACTTAGAATCTTACCCTAGTAACTACAAGTAATCACCATGTAACTTCCTCTTACCAAGTTTAAACGAGGTAGAGATCACAAACCCCAATGAAAAGGGTACATGGCAACATGCAATTGGTCCACTTGGATCTTCTAGAAGCCCAACTACTCCCTAATTGACTTCTAGTGTACCAAGTCAATCTAAATACCCCTAGATTTAAGGGTCTTCACCAAGTCCAACCAATGAAAACTAGTCCAAGTCAAGGGAAGTCAAGATACCCATGTGATGGAATCTATTCCTTGACTCATACTAAACAACAAAATAGTAGTTCTCATCTACCACACCAAAAGTTACTCTATATTTTCCTCCAACTTAACCATAACTAGCTAAACATGACTAAGATAAACTTAGGCACAATTTAGATATACTTTCATTTTATCCTATATGTACAACCCTGGGTCTTACATTTACCCCGGACCAAGATTTCACTCCGTCCCCGGAGTGAAAGAATCTGATCGTCGATGAAACGGCTTCAACTTGTCGTGATTCACCCGGTCAAAATGTCGCCCCTCCCAACTCCTTCAAATCGTAAGTAAAGTTTCCCACACCTTGTGAACTATGAAAGGACCAAAGTACTTTGGAAGAAATTTCTTTCTTGCTCTCTTATATCTAATGGAATCGTAAAGCATTACCCAATCACCTTCTTTGAAAATCTTCATCTTCTTCGTCCCCAAATCGATTATCATGATACTTCTTTCTGCAATTGTTGAGCCCGGCTCCACACGTACCATGGCCACAGCTCGAGCCTCCTCCAAAGCTCCAACAGTTGTTGACATCTTGATTTGATAGCTTCTACTCCATTCTTCCTCTTTAACTTCCGTTGGATAGTTAAGAAGGTCGTCAAATCAAATTGAATTGGAAGCTTTGACTCGACACCATATACCATACGGAAAGGTGAGTACCCCTGTTGATGATGTCTTCCAAGTCGTCCGATACTCCCACAAGATAGCATGCAGCCTTTTGTCCCAATTTTGCTTGCTCCCGTCCATATGCGCATCCTTGGCCAACATCATGCAAAGCGTATAGTTGGTTATTTCTGCCAACCCATTAGCATTTGGTTTGTAGGAAGTAGTCACCCGTGCCTTGATGGAGAAATGACCTAGCATGGCTTGTATAATGCTTCCAACAAACTCACCACCTCTATCGATACAATTTCTAGAGGGCATCCGAATCTAGTTATTATCCTCTCATATAGAAATCTACCCACTTCTTCCTCACTAGTAGATTTTAGAGGTCTAGCTTCTACCCACTTGGTTAGATAATCTGTAGCTACCACAATGAACTTGTTACCCCGAGGAGTAAGATTCAAGGGTCCTACAAAATCTATTCCCCACTTTTCAAAAGGACCTAAAATAGGAACCGATGTCAAAGGAGGGGTTTTCATGGACTTTTAGCAAAAGCTTGACACACATCACAACTCTTGCAAAATTCCACACAATCTTTGAAAATGCCCTTCCAATGATAGCGCATCTAGGATCTTAAATGCGATTACCTTTCCCGCAAAGTGTCCTCCACATACCGAGCCTTCATGAAACTCCTTCATAAGTTGAATTGACTCCTCCCTTCCAACAACCCTTCGAGTAGTCCATCTCGCTCCTTGATGAAACAACACGCCCTCTATGATGGTATAAGGTTCACATCGCTTCACCAATGCATTCCTCTCCCGTGAATGCATGCCTTGGGGAAACTCTCCTCCCGAGATGAAATCCCATATCCCCTTGTATTCAGCCCGGTACCTTTGTTATGGTGTCCATCATCAACCAAATCCTCATCTGGAAATGTATCATCCACCTGGTTGATCTCCTTCCTCATCGTATGCTCGAGACATCAAATCGGCATTGGCATGTTTCTTACCGGTCGATCCTCAATGATGTAATCAAACTCCGCCAAGAACAACTTCCATCCGGCTATCCTACCCTCAAAGATTAGGCTTGTTGAAAATGTACTTCAAAGCCTTGTGGTCGAGAACGATAGTAAACTTCCCTCCCAATAGATAGTGTCGAAACTTCTTGAGTGAGAAGATCACGCCTAAAGCCTCCTTTCGATCCATTGAATAATTTCTCTCGGCCGCACCATCTGTCTACTAGCATAAGCAATTGGATGATCATGGCTATCTTCATCTAATCGGCTTAGAGTGCATCCTATAGCAATGTTTGATGCATCCGTGTAGAGAATGAAAGGTTTACCCCAATTTGGTTTGGCTAAAATAGGAGCCGTTACCAACGCCTTCTTAAGAAGTTCGAACGCCAATTTGCCTCTCCATCCTTGAGGATTAAATCGTAATCCGTCCCTTCTTCATGTAAACCGTCAAGGCATAAGCTTTGTTGGAGAAGGAAAAGATGAACCGTCGATAGTATCCCACCATTCCAAGGAACCGCCTCAACTTGGTCAACGCCACCGGAAAAGGTAAGTCGAGGATGCGTTTCACCTTTTCTCGATCCACCGCTATACCATCTTTGGAGATGATGTGCCCTAACAACAAACCTTCCTCACATCCAAAAATGCATTTTCTGGATTGAGCGAGGCCTTGGCTTTCTCCAACCGTTGTAGAATTTTGATCAAATGATCAAAATGATCCTCCTTCTTCCCGTATACACAAAAATCATCTATGAAATCTCGCACAAATTTCCCAATAAAAGGTTCAAACACCTTGTTCATGAACCTCTGAAAAGTTCTTTGGAGCATTACATAGACCAAAGGGCATTACCCTAAAGGCAAAAGTTCCCCATGGCGTGGTAAAAGTGGTTTTGAGTGATCTTCGGGAGCAATTTGAATTTGGTTATAACCACTATAACCATCTCCAAAACTATACCACTCATGACCGCCACCTCCTCTAGAATCTCATCTATGAAAGGTAAAGGATAGTAATCCTTCTTTGTGACAAACATTCAACTTCTTGTAATCTACGCATACACGTAGCTTACCATTCTTCTTCTTGACTATCACAATAGGAGAAACCCATTCAGAATTCTCTACCTCATAGATGAAACCCGCATCCTTTAGCTTGTCGATCTCCTCCTTGACCACCACAACGGTAGTTGGTGGATTTATCCGACGTTTGCGACGTGCATCGACGAACCTTCTCCTCTAACTCAATGCGATGAGTTTCTAAGGTTACTTCCTTCAAATCCTTGTAGCTAAAAAGGCAAAGACATGGATATATTTTCGAAATATATCCAAGAACCTTGACTTCTCCTCCATAGTAACCTTGGGACCAAACTTGAGAGTGGAGAGCCGTCGAGTTATCTCATCTTTACTCATCTTCATCTTGTGGGATCTTTCACCACCCCCGGCCTAGGAAGTAAATCCATTGCGGCAAGAACTTGAACTTGAACATCATCGTCCGAGGTATCTTCAGATGATGTCTCCTCATCGGCCGACATGTTGGTGTCAACCTCCGAGAAAAACTACCACTTTCTTCACTCTCGGACTACGAGTAATCACTCAAAGGTCTATCCGAAGTCCCGAGACCTCCTCCGCCACTTGTGAGAGGGACCTTCACTCGATGGTTTTTCGGCCCTATACGAAAGGTAACCCTTATGCCACCGATCGGTTGTCCTCACAAACCCTCAACCAAGGTCTTCCTAACAACAAGTCGTAGCTAGCCTCCTCAAGCACTTGAAAGGACAACAAGGTTTGAACTCCCATCACACTTACCAAACACCTTGTCCACCACTCCAATGGGTCGCACCTTTTGCTTGTTGGCCATCCCAACAATGATGTTGGAAGGTCTTGAAAGCTTCATCCCCAACTTCTTCAACAAACGTTCTGACATGGCATTCACCGCAGATCCACCATCCACTAGTACATCCGAAACATCACGTCCATTAATGCGTACTTCAATCTTGGCCTCGAGTGCATACCTCCGAGGCAATGCATCCACCACTCCTACTCCAACATTCGCCATGGAAGCTTTTCCCCTTGGATCGCCGCTTCTTGGTCCTTTTGGAGCTTAGGCCTCCCCCTCAACTCCTTTCTTATCGTAGGATTTAGAGCAATCAATTTACCAACAGTTATATTGGCTTTTTGATTCCCCACATCCTCCACCACGTCGTATTTGAGCTGGGTAGATGAAATGGAGAAATCATCCATTCCCAACTTCTTTCTCGGTGCTCTCGGTTGACTCACACCACTGGATCGAGTGCTCCGGCTTGGTTGATCTTCCATTGAGATGGACTCCTCGCAAATCTTGCTCTCTTCTTCTCGTGTGCAAGAATATCAACTCTGGAACTTATAGAGCTCTCTCCCTTCTCAAACGTGCACTGATGAGGAAACACATCAATAGACGCTACTCCCTTATCCTTCGATTGACTTGGAGCGAGGAGTAGAATTGTTGTGTCTAACTCCATCATGTTGTCGAGGATTAGGACAATTTCGTTTGGAAATGAGGGCCTCCACAACTAAAGCATGAAACGTGAAGTTCCCTTGTGGTGGATTTCCTTTTTGGAGGATAATTCCCATACCCTCTACATCCTCCCCTACATTCTCGATTCCTCCTCTCCCATAGTTGTACTACGTTAATCTTGAGATCAGCGAGTGTTTCGTGATAGATTTCAACTCATGGTGCAAGTCTACCAACGAGAGAATTTACTATTTGGCGCAAAGAACAACAAGAGGGAGTTGCCATTCTAACCACAACGGTGGTGATGCTTCTCTAGCCACCAAGCTAGAATCATCGTCTTCTAGGCTCTCCTCCATTCGAATAGCAATGCGAATAGCCTCAACCTTAGAAGAGGGCTTGTCATATCTCACCTTGCTTCGAATCTGAGGCTTCAAACTTCCAATGAAGTTCTTTGTCAACATCGCCACAATCCCCACCATGGTTGGCTCGACCTGTCTCCACTCTTTCTCAACACCACACGAAAAGCGTGACTCCAAACTTCTCCGTTCTCTCTACGTATGATCTCACCTTCTCACTCTCTCCTTGCTTCAAAAAAGGTGACTTCACACACTTCTCGTAACTTTCATCCGGAAGAAAGTTTTCAACAAGATTCTCCGTCAAACTCTCCCAAGTGTCTTCCTCCACATGCTCCTTCTTGTACTCATTGTACCACTTCAATGCGAATCCTCCAAGAAGTCGGGCAAAAGGATAGCCCATTCGGGTTTCCTTCTCTCATTGTTTCCTATGCATGCCCTCTTGAAGTCTCTCACAAAAGATTCTACATCTTCTTTCTCTCTCCCATAGAACACCGGAAGCTTCCCCATTTCCAACTCCTTTTGTCGTTGTTGTTGGAAATTTATACGGGACTCCCTAATACAACACAAACAAAACTAGCTCCATTCTAGAGTAATTCATCAATGGCAAAATGAACGGAATTGGTTGGTCCAAGATTGCCATGGCTCTCTCCTCTCCTAAACACACTATGAGCCTTACCCTCATCGACATCTTCTCGATCATTCTGAAAATGATCTCCATCTTGATTAGAACTTGAGCCACATGGAGATTTCAACTTTTCGGTATCTGCACTCAATTTATCTTCAAAGCCCTCCACTAGTGACTCCAACAGAGCTTTCACGCCACTACACTCGTGTCCTAAGGGAAGTCCGGTCACTCCACAATTTTCACAATAGTTTCCACTCTTGGATTCATGGGAGATGATGGTCCCGGATGAAGGTTTAGCTCTCCCACATTTCGTCTCTCTCTCAACCTCCGATCTTTGGTCCTCAAAGGACAACTCACAAGCTTATGTCTCTCCTCTCCACAATAGAAGCAACTCTCATGTTTCGCTCTCGGGGGAACTTTTTAGTGTCCTCTCTTCAAACTCCACTCTGAACTCCCTCGTGTTCGAATCCGCTTGAAACAATCACGTCCAGCCCTTGAGGTATCTTAGATAGCCGGATCTTCCAAAGAGGTTGATCTCCCATTTTCCAATGAGTGTCAAGTCATCCTCACTATGCAAAACACTCATGCACTCACTCTCTCGGAATGACCATAAACAAGGAAAAAGTAAATCTGAAAAGTAAAGCAGTTTTGCTCACTTTTATACCCCCCTATACTTCAGGTATCATAACTTTCTCTATAAAAATGATCTCTCAACGAAATTTGAACCCACATGTAACTTAGCTCCTGATATACAATCGTGCAAAGTTTCAAATCCTGATTCAATTCTTGCACGAATTGATAAGCTCTGTACCCTTTTTCCCGAGAGCTATCTTTCAAAACCTGTCAAGACCCTAGCAAATTCTAAACATCATAACTTTTGATCTAGACATGATATGACTGTTATTTCAAGTGCAAAACGTATCCCATCTACTAATCTAAAATCAATAAAATTATCGGAAAAACTTTGGAAAATAAAGTTTTCCTCCCAAATACGTACTATAGCACTCTCGCCTCATCCCAAACAACACTTAAGTAAACAAAATGTACAAAATAACTTCCAGGCTATCATATAACACTACCGGATACACAAATGGTACATTACTATGCATCATGATCTCGGTTCGCTCTTCCCCACAGTCCTCTCCATATGAGTTCTCATCGTTGCGCTCTCACGGGCAATAAACTGGATTCGAACATCTCTTCTCCTTCTAGACGAGGTCCCGCAACGGAACCAAAAATGTGACCTCGGGCTGACTCTCACTCAGGTTTACCTCCGATGGCTTTTTGGAAGCTCATCATGAATCTAGAAGGACTTAGTCCCACCCTTTGCCCATGATCCTATTGCTCACTCTTACACAAACTCTCAAAGTCCAAGCTCTATTATGCACATTATCACCAAGAGTAAGATATCACTCAAAAGGAAAGGGATACTTTGGTAATCAAAGTCTTCATTGAATCAAGGTTCCACTCCGAACATGACATCTCCAAGAACCAAGCTTCCCAAAACTAAGATCACCACACTATCTTCACCACACTTTGAGTGATATCTTACTCTTGGTGATAATGTGCATAATGGAGCTTGGACTTTGAGAGTTTGTGTAAGAGTGAGCAGTAGGGTCATGGTCATAGGGTGGGACTAAGTCCTTCTAGATTCATGATGAGCTTCCAAAAAGCCATCGGAGGTAAACTTGAGTGAGAGTCAGCCCGAAGGTCACAGACCCAACACCTGACGTCGTGATGCCTCTGACAATGTAGGTACTTTGAACTCCAGGCTGACTCTCACTCAGGTTTACCTCCGATGGCTTTTTGGAAGCTCATCATGAATCTAGAAGGACTTAGTCCCACCCTATGACCATGACCCTACTGCTCACTCTTACACAAACTCTCAAAGTCCAAGCTCCATTATGCACATTATCACCAAGAGTAAGATATCACTCAAAAGGAAAGGGATACTTTGGTAATCAAAGTCTTCATTGAATCAAGGCTCCACTCCGAACATGACGTCTCCAAGAACCAATCTCCCCAAAACTAAGATCACCACACTATCTTCTCCCAAAACTAACTTCCATTGAAAAAAACTACTTGAGAGGTGCTTCTCAACCTCTCTATTTATACTACTTAGAATCTTACCCCTAGTAACTACAAGTAATCACCATGTAACTTCCTCTTACCAAGTTTAAACGAGGTAGAGATCACAAACCCCAATGAAAAGGGTACATGGCAACATGCAATTGGTCCACTTGGATCTTCTAGAAGCCCAACTACTCCCTAATTGACTTCTAGTGTACCAAGTCAATCTCGCCCCCCTAGATTTAAGGGTCTTCACCAAGTCCAACCAATGAAAACTAGTCCAAGTCAAGGGAAGTCAAGATACCCATGTGATGGAATCTATTCCTTGACTCATACTAAACAACAAAATAGAAGTTCTCATCTACCACACCAAAAGTTACTCTATATTTTCCTCCAACTTAACCATAACTAGCTAAACATAGTCATGACTAAGATAAACTTAGGCACAATTTAGATATACTTTCATTTTATCCTATATGTACAACCATGGGTCTTACATTTACCCCCGGACCAAGATTTCACTCCGTCCTCGGAGTGAAAGAATCTGATCGTCGATGAAACGGCTTCAACTTGTCGTGATTCACCCGGTCAAAATGTCGTCCTCCCAACTCCTTCAAATCGTAAGTAAAGTTTCCCCACACCTTGTGAACTATGAAAGGACCAAAGTACTTTGGAAGAAATTTCTTTCTTGCTCTCTTATATCTAATGGAGTCAGAAAGCATTACCCAATCGCCTTCTTTGAAAATCTTCATCTTGTTCGTCCCCAAATCGATTATCATGATACTTCTTCGCAATTGTTATGCCCGCCCACACGTACTTCATACCCACGGCTCGAGCCTTCTCCAACTCCAACGGTTGTTGACGTCTTGATTTGATAGCTTCTACTCCATTCTTCCTCTTTAACTTCCCTTTGGATAGTTAAGAAGGTCGTCAAATCAAATTGAATTGGAAGCTTTGACTCGACACCATATACCATCTGAAAAGGTGAGTACCCCGTTGATGTCTTCCAAGTCGTCCGATACTCCCACAAGATAGCATGCGACCTCTTGTCCCAATTTTGCTTGCTCCCGTCCATATCCGCATCCTTGGCCAACATCATGCAAAGCGTATAGTTGGTTCGCTTCCGCCAACCCATTAGCATTTGGTTTGTAGGAAGTAGTCACCCTTGCCTTGATGGAGAAATGACCTAGCATGGCTTGTATAATGCTTCCAACAAACTCACCACCTCTATCGGATACAATTTCTAGAGGGCATCCGAATCTAGTAATTATCCTCTCATGTAAATCTACCCACTTCTTCCTCACTAGTAGATTTTAGAGATCTAGCTTCTACCCACTTGGTTAGATAATGTAGCTACCACAATGAACTTGTTACCCCGAGGAGTAAGATTCAAGGGTCCTCTGAGAATCTATTCCCCATTTTTCAAAAGGACCTAAAATAGGAAGGCGATGTCAAAGGAGGGGTTTTCATGGACTTTTAGCAAAAGCTTGACACACATCACAACTCTTGCAAAATTCCACACAATCTTTGAAAATGCCCTTCCAATGATAGCTTTGCATCTAGGATCTTAAATGCGATTTACCTTTCCCCGCAAAAGTGTCCTCCACATACCGAGCCTTCATGAAACTCCTTCATAAGTTGAATTGACTCCTCCCTTCCAACAACCCTTTCGAGTAGTCCATCTACTCCTTGATGAAACAACACGCCCTCTATGATGGTATAAGGTTCACATCGCTTCACCAATGCATTCCTCTCCCGTGAATGCATGCCTTGGGGAAACTCTCCTCCCGAGATGAAATCCCATATCCCCTTGTATTCGGCCGGTACCTTTGTTATGGTGTCCATCATCACAAATCCTCATATGAAATGTATCATCCACTTTGGTTGATCTCCTTCCTCATCGTATGCTCGAGACATCAAATCGGCATTGGCATGTTTCTTACCGGTCGATCCTCAATGATGTAATCAAACTCCGATGGTAACAACTTCCATCCGGCTATCCTACTCCCTCATCATTAGGCTTGTTGAAAATGTACTTCAAAGCCTTGTGGTCAGTAACGATAGTAAACTTCCCTCCCAAAAGATAGTGTCGAAACTTCTTGAATGAGAAGATCACGCCTAAAAGCCTCCCCTGTCGATCATGAATAGTTTTCTCTCACCGCACCATCTCGTCTACTAGCATAAGAAATTGGATGATCATGGCTATCTTCATCTAAGCGGCTTTGATTGCATCCTATATCAATGTTTGATGCATCCGTGTAGAGAATGAAAGGTTTACCCCAATTTGGTTTGGCTAAAATAGAAGCCGTTACCAACGCCTTCTTAAGAAGTCTGAACGCCACAGCTGCCTCTCCATCCTTGAGGATTAAATCATAATCCGTCCCCTTCTTCATGTAAACCGTCAAGGCATAAGCTTTGTTGGAGAAGGAAAAGATGAACTGGTCGATAGTATCCCACCATTCCAGAGGGCGCCTCAACTTGATCAACGTCACCGGAAAAGGTAAGTCGAGGATGCGTTTCACCTTTTCTGGATCCACCGCTATCCCATCCTTGGAGATGATGTGCCCTAACAACAAACCTTCCTCACATCCAAAAAATGCATTTTTCTGGATTGAGCGAGGCCTTGGCTTTCTCCAACCGTTGTAGAATTTTGATCAAATGATCAAAATGATCCTCCTTCTTCCCGTAAACACAAAAATCATCTATGAAATCTCGCACAAATTTCCCAATAAAAGGTTCAAACACCTTGTTCATGAACCCTGAAAAGTTCTTTGGAGCATTACATAGACCAAAGGCATTACCCTAAAGGCAAAAAGTTCCCCATGGCGTGGTAAAAGTGGTCTTGAGCTGATCTTCATGAGCAATTTGAATTTGGTTATAACCACTATAACCATCTCCAAAACTATACCATTCATGCCCTGCCACCTCCTCTAGAATCTCATCTATGAAAGGTAAAGGATAGTAATCCTTCTTTGTGTGACAACATTCAACTTCTTGTAATCTACGCATACACGTAGCTTACCATTCTTCTTCTTGACTATCACAATAGGAGAAACCCATTCAGAATTCTCTACCTCATAGATGAAACCCGCATCCTTTAGCTTGTCGATCTCCTCCTTGACCACCACAGCCGTTGGTGGATTTATCCGACGTTGCTTTTGACGTCTTGGGCCAGCCTTCTCCTCTAACTCAATGCGATGAGTTTCTAAGGTTACTTCCTTCAAATCCTTGTAGCTAAAGGCAAAGACATGGATATATTTTCGAAATATATCCAAGAACCTTGACTTCTCCTCCATAGTAACCTTGGGACCAAACTTGAGAGTGGAGAGCCGTCGAGTTATCTCATCTTCACTCATCTTCATCTTCTCGGGATCTTTCACCACCCCCGGCCTAGGAAGTAAATCCATTGCAAAGCAAGAACTTGAACTTGAACATCATCGTCCGAGGTATCTTCGGATGATGTCTCCTCATCGATCGACATGTTGGTGTCAACCTCTGAAAAAAACTGCCACTTTCTTCACTCTCAGACTCTGAGTAATCACTCGTAGGTCTATCCGAGTCTGAGACTGCTCCTCCACCACTTGTGAGAGGGACCTTCACTCGATGGTTTTTCGCCCTATACGAAGGTAACCCTTATGCCACCGATCGGTTGTCCTCACAACCCTCAACCAAGGTCTTCCTAACAACAAGTCGTAGCTAGCCTCCTCAAGCACTTTGAAAGGACAACAAGGTTTGAACTCCCATCACGCTTACCACCACCTTGTCCACCACTCCAATGGGTCGCACTTTTTTCTTGTTGGTCATCCCAACAATGATGTTGGAAGGTCTTGAAAGCTTCATCCCCAACTTCTTCAACAAACGTTCTGACATGGCATTCACCGCTGATCCACCATTCACTAGTACATCCGAAACATCACGTCCATTAATGCGTACTTCAATCTTTGAAGCATACCTCCGAGCCTGAGTGCATACCTCCGAGGCAGCGGCATCCACCACTCCTACTCCAACATTCGCCATGGAAGCTTTCCCCTTGGATCGTCGCTTCTTGGTTCTTTTGGAGCTTAGGCCTCCCCTCAACTCCTTTCTTATCGTAGGATTTAGAGCAATCAATTGGCCATGAGTTATATTGGCTTTTGATTCCCCACATCCTCCACCACGTCGTATTTGATTTGGGTAGATGAAATGGAGAAATCATCCATTCCCAACTTCTTCCTCGGTGCTCTTGGTTGACTCACACCTTTGGATCGAGTGCTCGGCTTGGTTGATCTTCCATTGAGATGGACTCCTCTACGCAAATCTTGCTCTCTTCTTCTCGTGTGCAAGAATATCAACTCTGGAACTTATAGAGCTCTCTCCCTTCTCAAACGTGCACCGATGAGGAAACACATCATTAGACGCTACTCCCTTATCCTTCGATTGACTTGGAGCGGGGAGTAGAATTGTTGTGTCTAACTCCATCATGTTGTCGAGGATTAGGACAATTCCGTTGGAAATGAGGGCCTCCACAACTAAAGCATGAAACTGTGAAGTTCCCTTGTGGTGGATTTCTTTTTGGAGGATAATTTCCATACCCTCTAGATCCTCCCCCTACATTCTGATTCCTCCTCTCCCATAGTTGTACTACGTTAATCTTGAGATCGGCGAGTATTTACGTGATAGATTTCAACTCATGGTGCAAGTCTACCATTGGAGAATTTACTACCTGGCAAACAACAACGGTAGGAATTGCCATTCTAACCACAAGCGGTGGTGATGCTTCTCTAGCCACCAAGCTAGAATCATCGTCTTCTAGGCTCTCCTCCATTCGAATAGCAATGCGAATAGCCTCAACCTTAGAAGAGGGCTTTTCATATCTCACCTTGCTTGAATACGAGGCTTCAAACCTCCAATGAAGTTCTTTGTCAACATCGCCACAATCCCCACCATGGTTGGCTCGACCTCGTCTCCACTCTTTTCTCAACACCCACGAAAGCGTGACTCCGGCTTCTCCGTTCTCTCCATACGATCTCACCTTCTCATTCTCTCCTTGCTTCAAAAGGTGACTTCACACATCAGCTTCTCGTAACTTTCATCCGGAAGAAAGTTTTCAACAAGATTCTCCGTCAAACTCTCCCAAGTATCTTCCTCCACATGCTCCTTCTTGTACTCATTGTACCACTTCAATGCAAAATCCTCCAAGAAGTCGGGTAAAAGGATAGCCCATTCGGGTTTCCTTCTCTCATTGTTTCTTATACATGCCCTCTTGAAGTCTCTCACAAAAGATTCTACATCTTCTTTTCTCTCTCCCATAGAACACGGAAGCTTCCCATTTCCGACTCTTTTTTGTCGTTGTTGTTGGAAATTTATACGAGGACTCCCTAATACAACACAAACAAAACTAGCTCCATTCTAGAGTAATTCATCAATGGCAAAATGAACGGAATTGGTTGGTCCAAGATTGCCATGGCTCTCTCTTCTCCTAAACACACTATGAGCATTACCCTCATCGACATCTTCTCGATCATTCTGAAAATGATCTCCATCTTGATTAGAACTTGAGCCACGCGGAGATTTCAACTTTTGGTATACGCACTCAATTTATCTTCAAAGCCCTCCACTAGTGACTCCAACAGAGCTTTCACGCCACTACACTCGTGTCCTAAAGGAAGTCCGGTCACTCCACAATTTTCACAATAGGTTCCACTCTTGGATTCATGGGGAGATGATGGTCCGGATGAAGGTTTAGCTCTCCCACGTTTTCTCTCTCTCTCAACTTCCGATCTTTGGTCCTCAAAGGACAACTCACAAGCTTATGTCCCTCCTCTCCACAATAGAAGCAACTCTCACGTTTCGCTCTCGGGGAACTTTGTAGTGTCCTCTCTTCAAACTCCACTTTGAACTCCCTCGTGTTCGAATCCGCTGAAACAATCACGTCCAGCCCTTGAGGTATCTTAGACAACCGGATCTTCCAAAGAGGTTGATCTCCCATTTTCCAATGAGTGTCAAGTCATCCTCACGATGCAAACACCCATGCACTAACTCTCTCGAAATGACCATAAACAAGGAAAAAGCAAATCTGAAAAGTAAAGCGGTTTTGCTCACTTTTATACCCCCTTATACTTTGGATATCATAACTTTCTCTACAGAAATGATCTCTCAACGAAATTTAGACCCACATGTAGCTTAGCTGCTGATAAACAATCGTGCAAAGTTTCAAATCCTGATTCAATTCTTGCACGAATTGATAAGCTCTGTACACTTTTTCCCGAGAGCTATCTTTCAAAACCCGTCAGGACCCTAGCAAATTCTAAACATCATAACTTTTGATCTAGACATGATATGACTGTTATTTTAAGTGCAAAACGTATCCTATCTAGTACTCTTAAATCCATAAAATTCTCGGAAAAACTTTGAAAAATAAAGTGTTCCCTCCAAATACGTACTATAGCACTCTCGCCTCATCCCAGACAACACTTAAGTAAACAAAATGTACAAAATAACTTCCAAGCTATCATATAACCCTACCGGATACACAAATGGTACATTACTATGCATCATGATCTCGGTTCGCTCTTCCCCCACAGTCCTCTCCATATGAGTTCTCATCGTTGCGCTCTCACGGGCAAGAAACCGGATTTGAAACATCTACGCTCCTTCTAGATTGAGGTCCCGCAACGGAACCAAAATGTGATCTCGGGCTGACTCTCACTCAGGTTTACCTCCGATGGCTTTTGGAAGCTCATCATGAATCTAGAAGGACTTAGTCCCACCCTATGACCATGACCCTATTGCTCACTCTTACACAAACTCTCAAAGTCCAAGCTCCATTATGCACATTATCACCAAGAGTAAGATATCACTCAAAAGGAAAGGGATACTTTGGTAATCAAAGTCTTCATTGAATCAAGGCTCCACTCCGAACATGGCGTCTCCAAGAACCAAGCTCCCCAAAACTAAGATCACCACACTATCTTCTCCCAAAACTAACTTCCATTGAAAAAACTACTTGAGAGGTGCTTCTCAACCTCTCTATTTATACTACTTAGAATCTTACCCTAGTAACTACAAGTAATCACCATGTAACTTCATCTTACCAAGTTTAAACGAGGTAGAGATCACAAACCCCAATGAAAAGGGTACATGACAACATGCAATTGGTGGTCACTTGGATCTTCTAGAAGCCCAACTACTCCCTAATTGACTTCTAGTGTACCAAGTCAATCTCGCCCCTAGATTTAAGGGTCTTCACCAAGTCCAACCAATGAAAACTAGTCCAAGTCAAGGGAAGTCAAGATACCCATGTGATGGAATCTATTCCTTGACTCATACTAAACAACAAAATAGAAGTTCTCATCTACCACACCAAAAGTTACTCTATATTTTCCTCCAACTTAACCATAACTAGCTAAACATAGTCATGACTAAGATAAACTTAGGCACAATTTAGATATACTTTCATTTTATCCTATATGTACAACCCTGGGTCTTACAGTACTGCTATAGTACCGGTACAAAATCCCATAGTTCGTTCTCTCTCTTCAACATTGGGTTCCACCAACCACTGCAAGCGAGAATCCCATACAAGTCCAGGTCCTCCCTCTCTGTAAGCATGGGAAGCTGGTTAACTCAACAACGTGGATAATGCAACTCTTGGCTGAACCACAAGGTTCACCACTGCCATGGGTGACTGTCAAATAGACCCTTTGCTTGGGAGTGTCTACCCACATCCAAAATACTCTCCACTGTAAGATGTGAGGGCCTCTCCACTCCATCATATGCTCGCAATAAAACCTCCCTTGGAAGAAGGTTTGTTCACCAGAGACGCGGATGGTGTGCACGAGATCCTACTCTCGCTGCATCCAGCAATACCGCTCGTCCAATCCATGACCGCACGTGATGTGCACTCGTCATCACCCGTGCACGTGGATCACCCAACAAGGGAACATTCTCCAAAATGTATGCATGAGAATAGGTTTGTTGTGACTGGAGAGAACGTAATACGCGTAACATCTCCCAAAACATGCCAGAATGTGAATCCTGTAGCCCATGACCATTACCAGCACGTATGTGTCCTTGACATGGCCATCCAGCAATAACCAAATGTATGGTGCCATGCCGAGCAAGGTCTTGCGTCCCCAACAACGAAATATCTAACGGAAAGGCCTGCTGATATCCTCGATCTGCCAACACTGGTAGAAGATCTGGATATCTCCGCACCAATTGTGCCACATGGCGTAATGAGACGCGCCTTGCAATCTCATCTCGCTCGTCATACAAGTATCGATGTACTCTTATGCCAAACTGCAAAACAGCAATCAAACCTCTGCTAATCCCTCCAAACATATCCAGCACACGTATACCATCCTCTGGATACTGCCAAGCAATATGCATTGTATCTAAAGGGGACAACATAGTGGAAGTGAGAATAACTTCCTTCGTCTCCTCCCTCTCCGGAGCAAAATACTCACTCCAAGCCTGATGTATGAGCTGAGCAGCCATCTGTTGTAGCTGCATACATGAAGTATCTAGTGTTCCATCCAACGTGGATGACACTACTCCACTAAGACTTGGCATGATAGTCACATCCTCTCGACCATGACTATCATGAGCATCCATGTTACCCTCCAACAAATCACCAGGCCAAGTAACACAAGTACTTGAAGGCCGCAACATACTCCAAACCTCCACTTGGTAAAGGCCTAGAACCGGTGATGAATCGTACAGATAATCGACTCACTCGGCCCTCGCCAGATTGCCAACCTGGCCGAGAAGAGGCTATCTCCTCCCAATAATCAATTCTAAATCCCTTCGGATATAACACTGCCGCACCCACCAATACATCATAGGACTCTGCAAGTGTAATCATAACACGTGCTCGCGTTGTAGAGCTATATGTGGCATGATCCGGTTGCACTTGCACAGTCAACCCCACCCGGGTGATGTATGGTGCCAGGGCATCACTAGAACCTCCAAGAGATGTCTGAATCTGGAATGGACATCTCTCCACATCGGTCTTTCGCAAACCAAGACCAAGTAGTTCATCCTTACCCAACATAAGGGGTTGTGCACTAGAATCCAACAACATGTGTTGAGGTCGATAAACCTTTCTTCAAGGTCCGACCAAACAGAAGACACCACTTCTGTTATCCAACATCACCGCACTTGATGACATCCTAATACACTCGTATGCCGGCCTCGCTGATAACTCCATCATTCGAGCGGCAGCAGCTTGCCAAGTTCCACTAGTAGTTGTCATGATCCCAAGATCAACACTACTAGTGCTCACACTACTAGAAGCAACCAACACATCTTTTTTTACTTTCGTAAAGTGTGGCTGCCAATCGTAGTACATGGGATGATGACACCCCCAACGTCAATAAATCCTTGGCTGAGAAAACAAGAGAATGAACAAGTGTCTTTGCCGCCCCTACTCAAGTGTTAGCCCATGAGGCTAGTCATGAGGTGAACATGGCATCTCGATTGGAGCAGTTGGAGCAGAAGATAGCAAGTAGCGATGTATGCTTACTCAGACGATATTGATGGTTGGTCCCTACTTGCTCCATCTCCAAGTACATCCACATTGGCTTGCACCCTCATCTCTCCAATAGGTTGTCTAGGAGCCATGGATGAGGTGTTCAATGCCTCAGACAATGTGAAAGACTGAGGAAGTATAACCTGTCGGCTAGCCTCTCCTCTTTGTGGATCCAACTCCATATATGCTTCTCTAGACTCAGTAGTATGTGTTGCACTACGAGTCACATCAACTACACATGGTTGTGCCGCTGCGCACATGTACTCTACAACATCTCCATCATATGATGTAGAGGCACCAGCTCCAGAATCTAATCTTTGTTGGGCTATAGCCACACTTGCTATCTTTTGCTCCAACTGCTCCAATCGAGATGCCATGTTCACCTCATGACTAGCCTCATGGGCTAACACTTGAGTAGGGGCTAGTCCTCTACCACCACCCCTGCCACCTTGAACTCCTCGTCCTCTTCCAAGGACTGCCATGGCAACTCTTGTTGATCGTAATTCTGGATGGAGATCAAAACATCGATCCATCATGTGGCCATGTTTGTGACAATGCTCACATGATTTTGATCCAACATGATCCATCCTTCGACCTTGAAGACAATCCTTCTTGTGATGAGGTCCACCACATGTCCAACACACCATCCCAACAACTGATTGTTGACCTGAAAAGGATGGCAATGGTATGGATGTTGCACCTTCACCACTCTGTCCGGATGGTCGAGATTGTCCCGCATGTCTACCATAACCACTCCGGGTTTGTGTTGTAGATTGGTAACGTGAAGGAGTTGATGAAGATGGTGAATCCTTGGTGAACCCAGCTGTCACCACCCTCTCTTCTTGCATGTTGAGCTCAATACGCTCATCAAGACAAAACACAATGGCCAACGTAGGTGATGTCTCATGTAGTAAGATAACATCTCTCACTCTACGTCTCAACTCCCTATCCAATATCCCATATCAATATTGGACAGCTTGTGTCTCTGTCACCCCATGGGTTAACACAGATCAACCGAGACATTCGGGTATACGTCTCTCAAATACTCTCCCCAGTCTTCCGTTGAAACTCCTGCAAGCCTCGTAGCTTGTCAGTTCTCACCCCTTGGTAGTCTCTCCTCAACCGTGCGAAGAACTCTAGAATAGGATTAAAGGTTGGGACCTCTGAACTCTTCCCAACTCTACTAGCTCCAACCGTATCATCAGTGACAGGTACAAAGGATGAACTCGTACCTCCAAATGTTGTACCCGAAGTAATAAAGATGTAGTTTGGAGACCAGTATTGTCTCCAGAACTCTATCTCTTCAAGGTGTTCACGCGGGAACTCATGATAATCATCCATTGGCGGACCCTCCAAATGCCAGAATAATCCCTTCCAAGCCATAAACGGACTGAACAACGTTGCGCATCCGCTGTAAATCACACCATGAGTCAAACTCCTGGATGAAGTCATCCAACTCAATAGTGCCAACTGTACCCAAATATCGTCTAGGACCCTTGGTGGCCCCATAGATATCGTCCATGTCCCACAACAACGATGTGGGTACACACTCCAAGATATCACCAAGCTCCACTCCGTCACTCTCTGAAACCAAATCAAAGTCTTCTGTGAACCTCAAAGGCCAAGGTTGGTACCGCACTCCGCTACGGGTGCACCCAATGGTAACCCGAGCAGTCTCTCCTCCGAACCTCCCAGAGAACTCCATCGTGACACTAATGTATCACCTCCTCAAAATGCATACAAAAACAGGTCCCCAACTAGAACCGTAAACCGCAAACATAAGGTACCGAGGCACCACAAGGTGCTAACACAAGGGCAACTTTGAAACCTGCCATCACCACGGGCACTCACCCAGTCTACATGTGTCCGCAAGTCCCTGTCTCATTGGGGAGAAATATGGATAGTCCGATTGGTCATAAATCCCGGCCTCACTATCGACAAAGCACATAGGAGCTCCAACACTCCAAACAACAAAGCACCAACACAAACAAACGTGGTGCACAAACAGAAAGCAGAGATGGAGGTATATCAATCACAAGAAACATAAAGCACAATACTCCATCTCAAAAACATCCATCAAAGGGGTCAAATTAACCCAACCGGGACTGACATAGCCTTAGAAGGTTATTTAAAAACACAAAAACTCGATTTTGGAGGTCTTCTGCTCTCCAGATCGATAAACTGACAATCCGGCTATGTATGGAATTGCCTTGAACTAGCCTTGTTTTAATTTTTTTTTTTGCAAACGGACACCGTTTGAAACTTCTGCGGGACTCTAAAAATCTTCAACTTCAATTTCAGACCCCTAAATCTTAAAATTTCGCAATTCTGACACTGCCAACCTTGGGCTTACTGTCTCTACCTAGGTGCGACAAACTTTACATGTTCTATCACCCCACCAAATTTCAGATCAAACGGACACTATATGATAATCCAATAACTTGATGCTCCTATTTTCGACCCGAAAACTTCGAAACACCAAACTTGGACTTAGAGCAGTTCTGTCCGAAATATTTTTCGGCCAATCTCAAATTAATGCTCCAAGACAACTATAAGCATCGACCCACTTCATCAATTTTCAGCAGCGCTTCCGCTCTCAAAAATTCTCGATTCGGATTTACACTAAAATAGAAAATCCAGAAATTTGAAATCGATCACACTTACTTCGAATCGACTCTACTTCTAAATCAGCACCAAGGACTGCACTACATCAACGCCTTGCACACTCAACAGCCAACAAATTGAAGCTATCATCGATTCAAACTCGCCAAAACATCTTCAGCGCTCCAAGAACTCACAGTTCTTACCAAAGAATCCAATTTGAGTTTTCGAAGTAATCTTTTCTACTCTCAAAACGTCCACAAGTACACTCCGCTCATAACCATAGCATAAAAGAGAGATTACAGTCAAGCCAAACCCACTTTGTGCTTCAAAGACTCCAGGTTTCCGCACTAGCTACTATCCACCATAGCCACACTCTCAAAGGCTCAACTTGGAAAACTCGCTTCCAAGGAGCCCTAATTCAAACTCTACCCCTTGAGCCCTAGGACCCCTAACGGCACTGTCGGTCCTAACGGCAGTTCGACCTACGTGCACGCTAACTACACAACTACACAACCGGCTCTAACTGTTGTATCTACTCCTGCATACGTGCACCTACCTAACTAGAGATGCCACTACATAAATCGTGACAAAGTGCTGGATTGTAAGTGGGTTTATGTGATGAAGGATGGAGCTACTTAAGCATATAACAAATTCTTCAAGGCCAAGTTGGTGGCCAAGGGATTCACACAAAGCAAAGTTGTGGTATACAATGAATTTTTTTCTCTAGGAGCAAAGTCCTCGACAATATGTTTGTTATGTGATCTTGTAGTTCTGTTCAATATGTTTCTTAATCATATGGATGTTGTCATGGTGTTTGTTTATGGATTTCTTGATAAAATGATCTTCATATGACAATCGCAAGGTTTTTTGGTGAAGGGTAAGGATAGAATGATATGCATGTTGCTTAAATCGTTGTATGGATTAAAGCAAAGCCCAAGGCAATGGAAAAAGTGCTTCAATGATATCATGTGCTCGCAAGGATTTATACGGATTGTATATGATCCATGTCATGTGTGTATATGAAACAGAAAAGTAGTCCAAGTTTGGACACATTATTCTTGTCTTGTACATTGATGACATGCTTATTACAGTTGAGAGCAAATATGATGTAACTAAGATAAAGAGTCAGTTGAGTTCAACTTTTAACATGAAGGATTTGGGTTCAACCACGAACATCTTAGGCATGGATATTTATATGGATCATAAGGCATGAAAGTTATGGTTGACGCATAAGATGTATGCAAAAAAAATGTTTGCCAAGTTCAATTTGGCAGGTGGTAAGGTTGTGAGTACTCCTTTGGCTGCTCATCTCAAGCTTTTTGTGGATCTTTGTCCAACAACAGCGTCTGAAAATGGCATGATGTTTAAGATTTTTTATGAAAGAATAGTGGATAGTCTCATGTACGTGATGGTGTGCACTCGATTGGATCTAGCATTTGTTGTAGGTAAGGAGAGCAAAAACATGTCAAATCAAGTCAATACTCATTGGGAAGCGAGTTAGTGGATACTTATATATATATATAAAGTTCCATTGGACATGGATTGTTGTTTGATGCAAAGTCAATCAATGCCATGTCACTTTTGGGCTATGTGGATGCATATTATGGGGGAGTTCTATACAACCAAAAATCTACAACTTGATGTGTTTTCACTATCACATGTGGATGCATGAGTTGGAGATCCACACTTCAAAAGTGTATCTCTCATACATCCATAGAAACTAAGTATGTTGTGGCAACATAGGCAACAAAGAAGACAATCTTGTTAAACAAGCTGATCACTAAAATGGGGTTATCACACAATAACATGAGCTTACATTGTGATAGCCAAAATGCACTTCATATTGCTAAGAACCAAGTGATAAATAGCAAAGTGAAACACATTGACATCAAACTTTATTTTATCATACATAAATTGTCTAATAGTTAGCTTAAGCTTGTCAAGATTGATGGAGAGCCTAACAGGACTAGTGCACTAACCAAAGTGATTATACTTGATAGACATTTAATGCATTGTACAAAATTCCAAATTTTGCATCACATAATTATATAGATATTTTATGTAGTCTCTATCCGACATATCGTCTATATCACTTAATTCTAGTTAACTTTCATTGATAGAAGTAAAACTAGTTTACTAATTTTACCTCTATAAATTCAATATTAGCTACATTCGGACCACTCAAATTGTTAACACCCTAAACTAGAGTTAAGGGGAGAGTTTGTAAGGTTAACTCAAATCTTGTTAATCATAGTTAATTTAAATATGGTTAGGTTATGCCAGTTCGGTTAGTGATATGCTACTCGGAAGGCTCTTCGAGTTTCATTGGGCTAGGATGTATCCGTACTAATGGGGCTTCAAGCTCAGAAACATTTTGACCTGTTAATTGTGTACGCCGCCTCAAAATCTGGATAGAATGATAAACCGTTCACTCCGTCTAAGGGGCACACTATCCAGTTTTCGTACAAGGTAGAGGGCAAGGAAACTTGGCCCTTTTGTTACCTCCCTGAAATCATGAATAACCTGTCTCAATGGACAGCCCTGGCATTGAGAAACATTTTGACCTGTTAGTTGTGGACGCCGCATGAAACTCTGGATAGCATGTTCACCGTTCACTCCAACTACACACAATCCAGTTTTTGTACAGGATAAAGTGTAAGGAAACTTGGCCATTTTGTTACCTCTCTAAAATCATGAATAACCTGCCTCAGTGAACCCTGGCATTGAGCTAGAGCAAACTGGCTTCACGGAACATGTCTTTGACTAGGTAATCTTCCGGCCATAAGTTAGATGAATCATTGTAGTGAACAAAGAACATCCATTTATGTACAATCATTAAATGACGCTCAGAAGCAGGTGTCTGCTATGGCGTACACAAGTCAGCATGTACTCGAAATTCGTGTCATGTACAGCTGAACGATATTCTTCCAAGCTTTCTTTCAAAGAGAACATGGCCTCATCTAATCATGCACTCCACATTCAAAACTACGCTTTAATTACCCATATTCAGTGGGTGATAATTCGTTTCTATTCCTTAAAAGCGAAACATCTACATCAAACGTTGCAGCAAACGAGAAAGAAACCTGCACAAGCAGATTGAATAATGACATTTTTTCTTGGCATTCGTGAGCTAGACAGCCCGAATTCTAGTGTCAAGCGGGTCCCTTCTAAGCCAAGGTCTTGCTGATCCTTGCGATCTCCCCTGTAATTCATAATCCTGCGTAGAGTTTTCAGCATACGTGCTTCTCAGAATCTCATAATTTCCTTCACAAACAAGAAGTACATCTGGCTGGACGATCAAAAAACTGTGATCAATTGCCAGTCAGATAGCAGGATAAAGTGATGATCTGGAGAAAAGAAACAACCACCCGAAATTCTATGGAAGAAATGAGAGGGTTCTAAAACTTGGCAACATGCAAAGCAGCATAATAACCTAATTGTCCAGGTCTCCTCTTACCAGTCAGTTCTAACGACTACATGACGAAGAAAGTTGATACGCCCAATGATGTTCATGATTGGATATGAAGTCCTGGCCTCCCTGGTAGAAAGCGTGTACTGTATCAAAGTTCAGTAAGATTTCTTCGTCGCTCTTGACAACTTCTAACCTGGGTTCTCCTTTTTAAACGCTAAGGGTGCTTCAGTTTCATCTTGTGCTTTTCTTCGTCGCATAACCACCTAATCTCAATTATACTTCGACGGGATACATGTCACTGACTTCAAAATGGTTCGTCTATTCACAGGTTGCACCTGACCTAAAAAAAATTGGACAGCAGATGTTACCTCTGGATGCGGCAATTCCTACTTCGTGGACATCCGCAACAGGCTCAGGCAGAAGTTGAACCCTCTCAAATAAGTAGTTCGTAGAAATTTAGAATGGACCGTGTACAAGGAACCGAAGGTGGCCGCATCATCAGCGTTCCCCGGGCCTCGCTTGGCGAGTGTTCACATGTCATTCACCCATCGCTGCAAGTACTGGAATGTGAAACAGAAAATTGCTCAAATTTTTACGATCAGTCCCAGCTTCCCTTATTCCTCCTGTCTGACTTCTTTGACGAAGATTTCTTCTTGTCCTGGAGTCTCCTCTCATTCTCTTTCTGGGCTAACTTTTGGATTTTTTTCTTTGTTTCTTCCGACGGCGGCTGCTGAACGTACGCTGCAGCATCAATCATATCCTGGAGTTTGGCAAGAGCGTCCTCGATGTTGCCTTTTTGAGTTCTCGTCCTTGTAGACGAAACAACAATCTCTCCTTCACCGTTGATACGGTTTTTTTCCTGTTGGAGAAGCTTCAGCCTGATTCTCTCGGGAAGCCAGTTGGAAGCCATAACATTGAATCGCATGTCGACCTTCGTATTGACCTTATTCACATTCTGCCCTCCCGCTCCTCCGCTTCTCGCAAAAGTCACGGTGACATGATCCATAGTAATCTTGGGGGTGGGCTTACCGTAGTCATCCGGCAGATCAGGAACATCATTCAGGAGTTTCTGCACCTGAATGAACCTGGCGGGCATTTTCGCTTTCTCTCCTGCATTCCCGTCTCCCGCCATACCCCTGATCTGCCATCGACCATATCCTCCAGCAGCGGCGGCAGGGCAACACACCGCTCGAGATGCAGAGAACGAGGGAGCGAAAGCCAAATTCCATCCCACTGCTGCTACTGCCGAAGGCGCGGAAACGCGAGCCCAGCACAGTGTCGCCATTGCCTGCAATCTACTTGCCATTCGAACAATCGCCTCTCACTTGACATGACCCCGACCGACCGATCGATAGAGGATTCGGAGTACGCTGACCATGGAAATGCCGCAACACGCTTATGGCCAGCCAAGCGCTATCGAGTCGGGAGCATCTGCTCTTCTACACTACAGGGGCATGCCACATCAGCCCGTGATTATTCACGTGGAGTGACACGCAAGAGCTCGCCGACCTTAAGTAAGCGCTTCAGACTTGCGGTTTGTTGATACCGCTTTGCACAACCTCTCGTCGGGAGTATCTCGGAAATCCAGGAGTGTTGCTGCCTGTATGAATTCGGTCCCACTGGCACGATCTTCCTTGCTACCAGTACTCCGCTTTCCCAGTAGCAAATCCGTGATCGTTAGTAAAAGAGACAATTCAAGGCATTGCTCCTCACTGTCTTCCTGCCTCGTACACATGTCCACTAACAACGTGCCTTCCGGCCTACAAGAGGTTTTGCGTGAGATTTAACATGAAGGGACTGAATCGCCAGCCGTGATTCTTACCTAGATCAACTAGATGTTAATCTTCCGATCTAAGATCTCGTCGGAATTACATCTTTCAGATATTATCAAAATGTTCGCCTAGATAGAATCAGCACGAAATTTAGAGGTTTTCGTGTTCTGTGCTGATGCCTTGGCCGAGCAGTAGAAAGGTCGACGAGAACCAGAATGAACAGCGTCGTTGAGGACGGTGATCTCACATCTGTCGTGACGATACTGCGGGTTTTGCAGTTGAGTAGACTAGTAAGTGGAGGAGAATTATAATGTTTTAACCAATTTTTGATGGAAAGCCCAGTTCAGATAAAAGTGTGCTATAAGGTGTATCTAGGGATGCACGTGCTGCAAGTAAGGGCCTGCAAGCACCTCCAACACGATCGTCACGTCGGGGCTCAATTGGAAACATTGCAGGATGCAAACACTTCTCTAGGAATGATTCATTATCACTTATAATAAACGGAAGATTACTTCATTTATCCACTTTTTCTTCGTTATCCCTCCATCGATTAGATACCCTTCCGACAAGTTCTTGCCGGGAAGATAAATGATACAATCCTTTCTTCAAAAGCGCACTTTACTAGTACGAGAAAGCTCATATCAACAAAGTGGAACTTCTTACTAAATCTTTGCTTCGCGTAGCAACTGCCCAGTTAAGCGAGGGTGGAAACAGAACATAAATTGTCCTTGCGGACAAACGTCCATGCAATCATTTGTGGTCATGTTGGACGTTCCTGACCCAATCTGGCCCACCAGATTAGAACGCTGTGAGTGAGGGATGTATTAAGACCAGAGGTATCCCTCCCGAAGCTGCAGTGAGAAGAAACTATGA
Source organism: Marchantia paleacea (assembly GCA_014180765.2). Taxonomy (NCBI): domain Eukaryota; kingdom Viridiplantae; phylum Streptophyta; class Marchantiopsida; order Marchantiales; family Marchantiaceae; genus Marchantia; species Marchantia paleacea. The sequence goes on from MUAA02000004.1 coordinate 1,461,136, forward strand.
CAAATCGTAAGTGATATCTTTCAGAATATGTTAGTGCGTTCAGTGCAACAAGGAGCCCTTCACCCGAACAAGCTTCTCCAAGGCGAAGTGACTTGACTCGTCTTCGACAAGAAGCCATGAAAGACTGAGGTCATCTTCAAAACTTACAGTCCTCGTTTCACCGAACTATCTGCAGTCTCAGGAGCTTAGGTTGGCTCTCTCTACGTGAACTTAAGGCTTGGCGAACAAAACTGAAAAGGTTTCACCCTGATTTCGACAAATATAATCGGCCGATGTAGATGGAAGAAGATTATCTCAGAAGAAACGATGGGCTCGGCATCCCAGCTGTTGCCGAGGACACTGTACAGAATGATTTGGACTTGGATCATCCAAATTGAAACTTCCCTTCCGGGTATCTACATAAACCAGAACGGATATTCTTGCTCCTGGAATGCTCTGATCTGACAACCTACCCTCGTGACACCTTCTACCTCGCAAAACATCTATGGAGCCGTCCCTGTCACTCCATCTTTCATGACACTGTTCTTTCATTTTACAAATGATACAGAAGAAATCTCGTCCTCGAAAGTGCTCAACCCCTCTTCCGCAGCAATCTACGTTTCCTGGGGGGCGGAGACTCCTCGGGCTCCTCTGAGTTGAGTCGCGTGATCTCCTCTTCTTCTTCTTGGTCTTCTTCCTCACTATTTTCTTCGTTGTCTGGTGACCCGCTTACTCGAGACTTGTTTCGTGTGGAGTACTGAGACCTCCGAGCGGGTTGTTTTCTCCCATTGTCCGACACCGCAGGCTCTGCAAATGTACTGCCGCGACGAGAATTGCCATTGTTAACCGCAGGTCTCCGAGTGTGCCGCTGGATGTTCTCTTCCTCATCGTCGGTGTCAGCCACAGCACCCCCATTTCCCGACACCGCAGGCTCTCGAAGTGTATTGACGCGACGAGAACTACCGTTAGGTTTCCTGATCTGCCCCTTCATGTTCTCTTCTTCATCGTCGTCCTCTGCTGCAGCACCTATCCACTCGAATTGACAACGAGAACATACTCTCGCCTGTACAGAATTCAGAGTAAATTGAGAGATTTTATATAGAAAGCAATGGCATTACTTACATCATGCGAGTATACAGTCACAACTTGGCCATCTTCAACTAGGTGGCCGACCTTTTGAGGATCGAAGCTTTCAGTTTGTGCATCACAGATAAATTCAAGACAGGCCAGAGAGTACCGGAAATACAGGCGAGAAGAAAACTGACATACCTGACGTCCTCGAAATTTCTTGCCTACACAGTACGAGTGCATTCGCACTGGACACTCGTGATTTTGGCAAAGCTCAGCCTGATTTGAGAATATCGAGAGATTAAATTGTGATTATAGCAAACAGACTAGTGGCTTGTTCAAGCAATCACACATACATAATAATAGATAGGCAGGATTCCCGATGAATTGTTTCTCTGAAAACGTTGTCATTACCTCGAGTTGATCTTCCGTACTCAATTTTCAAACTTGTTTTGCAAGGTAAGCGAGGCAATGGACGTAAAACTCAATGACGAGAACCAACCTTAATTGCAGCTTCGTTGCAAACCTCGCAAAATGGCACCTCCAAGTTTCTGAACAACCCTCTGAGTTCTAAAAAGGCCCTCGTTCCTAATGAGACTCCACCCTCTCGGGTGCGGCTAAGCCATTGATCTCGTACCAGAAGTTCCAAGGCTTCTTCTTTTGCACTCATTGTCATTTTGATGGGAGCCGTCGTCTGGCTGCTTGCTGCTCCAGATGACTCCACCTACGCAAGTGGTAGAGTACACAATTCGCGTGGTGACCTCAAGGTTTGGCATTTCCCTTAGTAGGGTCGTATCTGAATACCAAGTAATGACAGCGCAAATCCCAGAGCACAACCCCACTTGAATTAGACTTAAGGGAAAAAACTGAAAACATAAAAATATCAAGAGATTGACCTGATGAGCTTCGGAGGGCTTCAGGTTCAGGGCCCTAGCACTAAGAATGTAGCCTTCACCAGAAGGATCTAAGACTATGGCCTCCATCTGCAATTCCAGAAACCAGTTCAAGTTTTTAGATATCTTCGACTTCATATTAACGCTGGATAGTGAGGGATACCGAGGAAAATCAAAATTGTAATTTATCCCTGACATGTAGTAAAACACAAAGTAGCGTGGTCAGCCAATTACCACAGCTTTAAAGAAGGCAATTTGAGCGCTTGAGTATCTCGACCCGAGCTTTGCCTGCGGGCTGGCGTGCTTGTTTATCATGCCAAAATACTCCTTACCATCGTTTTGGTTCGTAACCTTCTTGAGCTCCATCTCCACAAATTCGAGCTCCTTGTTAATTTCTCCAAGAAACAAATAAAAACCATCTACAATACCAGACAGAAATCAGAATCATCATCACGTCCTACGTTGCCACTAACAGTGTGCTTAAGCATCAGATTTGATTGGCAGCTGACGGGTGCGTGGGTGGAATTTGCTACTTCCTGCTGAAGTCACGAACAGCAGGATTCCCGGGATTTGGTGTTTCGAAAAGCCTTTTATTCTTTTCGACAGACAGCTCAAGTGGACAACTTGGTATTGGGTATACATTAGCTCATGTGCCCCTGAAGCATGTGCCTGCAAGCAGGCTTGCAGCCACATGCTTTCGAACCCCATTCGATGATTACCAGAGGCTATCTCACCCAGACAACCCCACCTTCCGACTTTTACCATGTACTGACGTGATTGGAGTCAGAAACTTTGCATCCGAGTTTTCCTCGGTTGACAACATTCAGAAGTTAAGTCTGCTTGACATTCAGCGGAAAACATTGGGGTACAGATGAAAGAGCCAAGCATCTAAAACCTACCAAGAGAGTCGACCTTTTGAAGTGATTTGTATATTTGGAGAACAATATCCTCTGACAGGGGACCTCTGTTCATAATCGCCTGCAGAAAGGTGTGGTGCTTGACGTTTAAAGTCGAGGCTGTCGGCATCGCTGCACATTTAGAGGACCCTCTCACAGACGAGGCCCCAGTTCTACAGGCTGCAAAAAATGAGCCAATTTATCTCATAATCATTGGTCGGAAAAGACAGCCTCGTCGACCACCAAAATTCGTTCGCGCTGCCACCATCCAACATGTTTCAAACACCCTGCTCAATTTTTGCTCTTAAAGACGAATAGTCTCTTGAATTCCTTTAATCCTAGCAACTCATCCGAATCGTCTTCCGGCGTACACGCTCTAAGTGGAGATGATTCAACAAACTTCTTCAGGCCTGAGAGAAAACGCGGAAAACAACGTTTCCGCGAACATCTCCGAGACCTCCAACCCCGTGAGCTTCCTCCCCGCTTAGCTACTAACTCCAGCAAGTTTCGAAACCAGCCCTGTGACAGATATACCTTTGGTTCAAAATCTTGGCAGTGTAGGACGGATAGAGAGAATTTGTAACTCCTGCCGAACAGTGCCAGTGCCCAGAATTCATGAAGTCTTCGCCTTCTGCAATGGCGGAAGAAAGAAGTGTGCGATGGCGGGAAATCTATCCCCTGTTTGTATCTATGGTCCAGCTGTACAACTTCTTTTTGTCATTAGGGCGGTGCCGGGAAAAGTTAACCACAACTGAAGGAGAGTGAAGAGCACATCATAGTATCACACACGGTTCATTAAAGAGTAAAGTTGAGAATGCTTTTCAATTTCAAAGATCTCGACTTGTTCATCGAAAATGATTATAACCGGGTAAAGGTTTGCAACATCAGAAAGCCATCCAGTCGGATCACACGATTCCCTGTACACGTGGTTTAATGTCATTGAATTTTCAATTTCTGTTGCATGGCTCTCTATGTGTTGAATCAATAAACCTTTAATCTTCTTTTCAACAGATTTTGATTCTTTCTTGAATTGGTCACGTCATAGCAATTTTTCTTTTCTTAATACATCCAGGTAACCAACATCTATTTTATAGAAGAATATTTTTGTCCTCATAGTTTGATATGAGGATACAGTTTAAAATCTAAAAATAAAGCACATGTATTGAGAGAAAATAAATTATATCATTGAATTTTTTACGTCCGAATTCAAATGACTGATTTCACTCCAAAAATAATGTCATAATCGAAGGTGGATAGCTCGTCATTTAAATATGAAAATACATTAATAAAGTAAGTCACATGAAATAATCAGGTAATTTGTCCTTTGAACTTCCGTCCGTGTGTCTATTTCCGGGTCTCTGCGGGTTTTTCCCCATACGGGCGGGGTTTCGGTATCTGGATACGTTTCAGTCGAGCGGAATTTGTCCACACCAAGCCAGATTTCGACTGTCAACCCTAATCCGCCCTAGCAGAGTGAAGGGGTTTACACAGGTGCGCCTCATTCGGTTTGTTCTTTCTCACTCTGCAAATTTGCTGAACTTGTTGCTTCGCAAATCTATTCAGAAATCATGGGGCGGTGTCCGAATCATAAAAACAGCAAGAAAAAGGGTTACTCCCACAAGACCGCACTGCGTGCGAAATTCATGAAGAAAGGAGATGATTTGATTCACACCGAATTGAGGGTCGACGAGAGGAAGCCCCTTCCGCTAGACGAGGATCTTCCTGGCATGGGACAGTACTACTGTTTGCATTGCGACCGATACTTTGCTTCTGCAAACATCCGAGACGATCATTTCAAGACCAAACTTCACAAGAAGAGGGTGAAGATGATGAAGGGCGCTGCACCACATAATCAAGTCGACGCCGACGTTGCTGCTGGCATGGGTAGACCTGATAATGGTCCCAAACTTAGAGAGTCCAGCTCTGTCATTCCTGTCGCCATGGAGGCATTTTGATTCCAAGTTTCCATAGAGTGGCAGATTTTAGGGCCGGCCTTGAGTAGAATTTTGACGGGTTAAGGAAATTGGGTTTGCCTGGGTCTTGCTGTCAACCATTGCGGAAGGAATTGGCTCTTCCTTCTGATGCAATACAGATATTTGGTATCCTAGTCTTACATGTCAACTTGAGATTTCAAAGAGTGGATGTGAAGTCGGCAACTGCCGACTTCACATCCACTGGGATCTGGAGGTGTATTGTGCCGAGACATCAGGGGTGAAACTCTCAAGTGTTCTTAGGCAATTGCGATGAAAGAAACACAGGTTTTCCGAATTCAACAGCTACAATCTTGCTCAGGGACTTTTAAGAAGATTGTTACAGGGACAGATTTGGTAAAGGTGAAAGTGTTGCCCTCAACGCGTTGTGCTCAGCTACTGAGCAACTCGGTGAGAACTCTGCATGTTGAAGTACTTGCTCTGGTCATCACGCGCAGCACCCGTGTACAGCTTAACCTCGGTGGAGGTTCAGAGATCACTGATGGATACATGCATTTGGTCACTGAAGTAGTGCCAGTATGCCTACATAGGAAAAGGCCACTTTGTACTGGGTACATAGAATGGAGCAGCATTGTACAATAAGATATCGGCAGTTTATGCCAGACAGCGAATTTTTTTCTCCTCCGTAGCTTGGACATATCCACACCTTCAAAGTTGAGTAAACATCGCTCCTTCCGGAGTACACAACCTTTGGATTCATTGATTTCATACTAGGGCTGCTGTTCTGTATATCTGCTACACTGCTGTCGTTTCCTGTAACTAGTAGATGGAGGGTCAGCTCGTGCTCTTCGAGCTGACCCTCCCGGACCACCTATTCACCTTCTCAGCTTTGTTTTGGGGAGATTTTGGGAGTGGAGGTTTTATGCCTCCTAATCAATAGCAAAGTGGCGAACGCTACCTCCCTGCATCAGGTCAGGTCTTGCTTTACATCCCTGAGTAGAGTGTTCCATCACTGATGGGCTTGATGTTTCTGCATGGATTAAACTCAAAACAGCTTTGATTGGCAAAATAATCGTCTTAATTATTGGCGCGGTGGTTTGTATTGGACGCTGATGAGATAATGATTTAACACGAGAGGAATGGAATCCGATGGGATATGGCGTTGTGAGCAATCACTTTGGTGGCTTATTATCTGATGGAGTAGGTAGGAGCGTGGAAATCATGTGTAGCCTTGGTGGAAGTTTTGCTTTCAAGGACCCAAAAGCCTGTATGTTCACCAGATACTGGGTTTCCTCGATATCATCGAGATTTAACTGTCTTAGAGCATCCAAGTTAGAATCACCTGCGTGTTATTGCTATGCATTTGCATAGCTAACCGTTGAGTTCAGAGTTTAGCAAGAGACGAGTTAGAAATGCACTTTCTTCACTCCAATATTATTTTTCACACATTTCTCGTGTATAAATATATTAATATTACCTCATGCTAGCTATTGTGAATTTTAATTTCCATAGTTAGTAAAATTCCAAGTGCATAGCTCGAGAAGTCATTGCTTGCGCAGCAGCTTGATCGTCTCTGTTGCGATCTACGTGATGATTCCTGTTACCTCTGTGAATGAAGAAAATCAAGTGACCGTTTTTCCATGCAAGTGCCCCATTGCTTTTCTACATGCCAATCCGGCTTCGGCACATAATGTGTAGTGTAATGGAAAGTGGGTATTTTCATCTTGTTCCCTAAAAGAACATTTATTTATTTCTGACTTGTCTTTTGCGGGTATGTTTCGACTTGGAGCGTATTTTGGCACTGAAGGCACCCTAACAATGATTATTCTAGGGCGGGCTCCAGCAGAAATGTATAAGGAATCCAGCTGTACATGAACTTGAGCGTTATGTTGGAGACAAGGTGGAAGCGGAGGAAAGTTTTGTGCCTGCCGCGACTGTCTGCGGTTATTCTTCAAGCAGTAGATAAACCCGCTGGTTCTGGGCGACTCTTTTGCGATCAAAAGTCGCCATTTCTCTCTGGGTATCTCATAATGCCTGGCACCAGGCATCAAGGCACAGGTTTGGGTAAAGAATTACCACCGATGTGAACATTTGACTTCTTATGGCAAGAAGACCGAACTTAAACCCGTGCAATGCAGGAAGTAAAACGTGATTACCAAACGAAAGGATTCTTGTTGCCCGTCATTTCCTGTCTTCTTTGCAGAAAATAAATCCCTCTTGTACACAGCTTTATTCCCAAAATAGTCGCCAAACTATTTGGAATGGAGATATTGCCATGACTTCTAGAGTACTCCATGCGGAAAACACTGTCGTGGGGAAGGTGTGTCCACTTGTAGCGAAACGTGCATCCTCTCCACTCAACGTCTTTCCTAACTTCTTACAATGTTTCAGTATTAGTTTTGGTGCTGGAAGCATACGATGCTACCTGCATGCTTCGGCCTAAGTGCTGGAACTTACTGTCAGAATATCCTAAGAATTTAGTGGATCTCGGGAAGAATGATCGTGCCAAGTGGAATGTTATTACGACCCTGGCAGTCGGGGATAGATGCCGTCTGAATCTGACGAGTACTGGAAGCAAATATGAGTGGAGTGGTGGAGACCAGAACAGAAGTAAGTCTTCATCATTCTACTGGCACTCTGTTTCTCTGTGCACCATGGAAACATGTTGATGTCATCGCTAGCAGTAAATGTGCAAATCAAACTGCACTGCGTAATAGAAACCGTACGCTCGGGTTCAACTGTCCCTGCTTGAGCTGTCATCCAACCATTTATACGCGTGATTAATGTGTGATACTGTCCTCTTAGCCATCTAGAATTTGATGATTGAACAACTATACCGCTGACCACCGAGGCCATTATTACTCGCGCTTGGAAAGTGGTAGCGATCAGCTAAAGTATCAACGTCTTTCGAGTATTTGAAGTCCCTGACAAGGACGGGAAACTCGTCCCCAAATATTGCGAAGAATAATCGTGCCGGGAGGAAACATAGAGGATGCATTACTCTACTTCCAAATTCCAGAACTTACTTGTTCATTCGAGTAAAGAACATAGTTGCAAGAAAACCAAGTTCGAAAGCAGCGAGCGAAACGGACGCTCCATCAAGTCATCGAGGAGATAACCAGAAGTACTACCTAGAAGTGCGTCGGCAAACGGGTGACGTTTCTAGGAGTGGAAGAAACTCAGCATACTCGAACCCAGTGCTGAAGTCCTGAGTCCTCGCACGAGACACGGTGTTGAACAGTGGGATTGGAAAAGAAACCGCCTGTATCACACAGTGGGTGAGTATATTTTTATCACTCGTTGACACTGAAGGAGAGCTTTTTGGAGCGTGGGTGTGATGTGCTCCCAAGAATCCCGAAGACCAAAGAAATAGTTCTCATCATGGCATAATTGCTACACTACTTCCGGCAACTTGCACGGGGGAAGACTATTTTAGGTTATTATTCCTTGTACCACGTTCCAGATCCAAAGCTTCGGAGCTGCGGGCCCAGGTACTGTAAACAATTCATGATGCCACACAAATCATGCAAACTCAAGATGGCTTTGAATCTCTGTTTTATTTTACTTGCCCTCCTTATACTGCAGGTCAAGTAGAGAGGTTGAGAAAGCCGCGATATATGTTGACATATTTCGTCTCCACAATCTATTCCTAAAGTAAGCTTCCCCGAAGTAATCTGGAAACTTGCGTGAAGACACCCTGACTTTGATGACATTTCTAACTTACACGCATCTAACTTCAGATCTGAATAATCTTGAAGGTCATATGAGAGCTTGTGTGAAGCCGCTTGGTTGACAGTGATCTTTACCCACGCAGCTTCTGCCCATATCTCTATCAGAACTGTCAGGAAAGAATTCTATGTATATACAAACCCGAGGACGCCCGCAAAGGTAGTGCAACTAAACCTGGGGTTCTGGTATGTTTCTGCCACATTCGAGTGGTAGTAGCAGTTGTGCAGGTGAAATTCATCATTTCCTCTATGGATCATCAGTTGCCGTCGCTATCAACATCCGGCTGCTTCAATGTCACTGTTGAGGAAAACACAGTGTTGTGAAATTTCCACTCCATGACTGGCCTCGTAAGCTGGTGTGTCATATCATCGTAGAAGCAAATTTATCAAACCTCGCATGCAAACACTACTGCGTTTTGCGTTCCGAGGGGGTCTCGCTTTCGGTAGTGGGTTCTCGTTCGGACAGGAAGGCCAGAACCTTCTTGTTGTATTCAGAAGCTTTCTCAACTTGTGGCACGTGCGCAGAGTTCTTGATGACGACCACTTGTGCCGTTTCTCCGATGTGCCTACACGAAATCAAGACGGATCAATTCCACTTTCCAGTCTTCGTATGTCATTAGACGCAAATTTCAACACTTCAAAAGAATTCCTGACTTCTCAAAACTCAGCACTCACTGTTTGAGTTGGTAAGCCAGCTTCAGGTTGAAGACCTCATCAAACTCTCCCCATATAATCAGCGTTTCCTGCAGTTGTGGCAGCAAAACTTAGTTCTAAATATCCATGTACAGACTCTTTCTAGGACACTGGTCAGAAGGCTGGAGTTAAAAATGACAAGGTGGCACCGTAAAATGGTGGAAAATCTCAGCATGGCGTACCTGGGGTACGGTGGGTAAAGGTGGCGAACCGGCCTTCCCAAGAACCAAGCCGTCAGCAAGCTCGGTTTTTTCTTTGTAGTTTTTCATACTTTGAGTCTGATCGAACACCACACGAAATTGAACATATGAGCACTTGATATAGGAGCCCCATAAGTGCGTCCCCCGGCATCGCATTCTCCTGGAATTGAATTCCTCACGACTATCAGCCAAGAATTTTCAACAGTGAATGACCCGGGCCTCGATGCATATGACAGCTTTTGACTTACCTCAAGATAGTCCTCCCAGATGAATTTGGGGACGAACATCCTTGGCTCCTTGTAGAATCCTAGTCTGGCTGTTCTCTTCAGCCCCTCCACAGTAGTAGGAAGAAGAATCTCTTTGATGTTCTTTGCATTATATTTAGCGCACAAGGTTTGATCCGAGGACGGATCCATACAAACACCCGAGCTGGAAATTACGAGCCTGTGAACTGAATCAGGGTACAAGTGCGCTACTCTGTACGCTACAAAACCTCCATAGCTCGTTCCTATAATGCTAAATTTGTGAACACCAAGTTGCTGAAGAATCTTGTAGACACACTCGGCCTGGAAAATTTCAGATCTTGCTGGATTCGTGGACGTAGAATCTCCAAAAAAGACGAGATCTGGAATGTACAGATCAAAGAGCTTCGAAAACGGCCCAACCTGATAGTTCCACGAAATCCCAGATGTTCCAAATGCATGCAGTAAAACAAGAGCAGGCTTCTGTGACGGCGTCACAGCTCTTGCCTTGCTCCGCTTGGGAATCCAGCAACTCATAATGGTCCCATCGTCAAGCTCAACTAATCGTGCTTCTAGACCACATGACCTGTAAAAGGCTTGCTGTCTTCTGTAGAAATACGTGACAAAACTAAAATTGAGGCAGCCCACCATTGTTTGGAACTCAGTCGACTGTTTCCTCGTTCCTCCTTAGACCTCGTCGAGAGACCGGAAGAACTTCGGGGTCCAATCTTCACTCCAGAAATTTACATGTACGGCCAGACGAAGGTCAACGCTTAAGCAACAGAGGTTTTCGCTGCATGGGGTCGGAACCGTATTCTAAACTCGTCTCTTCAGCATGCAAAACCTGTGGCTGTCGCAGAGGTCGTGCAATGTATCATCCAAAGACGTCGTCAAATTCCAAAATCTCCGCAATGAAGCTTCCAGCCGCTCTCCTGCTCACATGTTTGGGACACAAAGGCCGATCGCGTATCAGTACACCATCACACTCAAGATTTTCTCAATTATTGGCGAAAAAAGTTCACACACTATGGAGATTTCGCCGGCAGGGCTCTACAATGTCCCAGGTGTTTTACTTCAAGCCCTTCGTGAAAGCCAATCCGTGCGCCGGATGCTGCTAATTGTGAATGATTTTAGTTGAAAGTTTTCGTTGCTTCATTCCAGTACCGAAATTCTTGGACATTGTGGTCGTTCACGGACTGTAAGGATGTCAGGAGATTAGCACATGACCGATATTACGACCTCATAAAATCGCCCCAAAGCAGACACACCTCTGTACGCATCCTCGACAGACAGTTACTGCTACCAATCTCAACATGTCTTCATCGCTAGAATCTTAAACTCCTCAAAACTCTCTTAAACCAAACTCTCATTAACACTCCCTTGCAAGCTCCCAACACGAATAAAGAGAAGAAACGAACAACGGCTCATCACCGGCTCACTCTCTCTCCTCCCCTCGCTCAATCTCTCAATCAGATCAGCTCAAAATCAACTGAACCAAAATCCTCGAAATTAGCAGAAGACGGAGGATTACAGCACGGACGAGAGCGATCCCAGCTAACGAGGAGTGGCACTTACATTGACGCCCGCAAGCGAAGCAGGCATTCGACAACGGGCCGGAGCGTTCAACGAGCTTGCGGTCAAGCTGTTGAAGCTCTCTTGAATGCCCGAGTTCGAACAAGACAAGTAGTCTTCTAGCCCCCGGGAGTAAAATCTCCTTCAATTTAATACTCTCCTATTTAAATGATAAACGGGCCTTGAGACTTTAAGTCCGGTGTCGTATGAGCAATCTTTTGTTGCCTAGTCCGCAAATCACCATCGCCAAGTTACATCGCGCTTTACTTCAATCTCACTCAGGTAGAATATTTTGCCCATCTCTCGTACTGGCCGTCCGATCTGCATGATTGATGGTTGCCATTATTTGGAAGTCTTGCGCAAGAGAACCTCTGGGCCCCATCAGTGGTACAACGCTCCTGGGGGCAGGCGGACTCGCAGAGAGATGGAGACGGAGAGAGAGAAAAGCGACTTGAGATCTGTTCTGACGGTTTCCCGGGACCTGGGTTTGTGTCGTATGATCTACATAGTTCGGATATGTTAAGCGCAGTAATGCATAGTAGCTATTGGGGCTAACCCCATCTACCAGTTCGGTTTCATCCTTTTACGACTTGATGGTTTTCCATCCTTTTTGCTATATTACTTGGTACCCTCCTGTTTATGTTCTCAGATGCTTCTATATATACGCGGCTACGATCTGCAGCCAATGGGGTGTCTTTTCTTGGTGCGATCGATCCAGACTCGACTGGACCCGACAGGGGGCCACCAGTCAACAAGATTCGATGCGCGGCGCAGAGCGTCGGATGCCTCATCGTGGATGGGTTTGGACCGTAGGGATCGAAGAGCAGACTGTAGACCGCGGTCCTTGACCCACGACGACATGTTTCTCGGTGTCGCGCCTAACTTTGCCTTCTGGACAAGCGGCCACTCCGATGCTTAACGCGGTACAAGAGACGAACGACCAGCACAGTTGAGAACCCTGGCTGTAGCATCATCGGGAGGAAATAAATTCCTCCACCTGCCCATGCTTTCGGATTCTATTTTCGGCACTTGCACAGAGACTTGCTCGGTGTAGATCGCAAGTAGGAAGGCACCAAACATTGTAATCGGAATTTTGAGCCAAAATGTGTTCTAAGAAGAGCCATAATTTCCAACGGTATTTCACTCTCATAAGATGTAACAATGCCATGAGGCCATGTCACCATATGCACTCAGAAGATAATTTCCAACGGTATTTCACTCTCATAAGATGTAACAATGCCATGAGGCCATGTCACCATATGCACTCAGAAGATCTCAGGTCAATTGAAAGAAGAAGTATAATAACAAAAAGGATGGGAAGACCCCATCAAATCGTACAAGGATGGAACCAAACCGGTAACATGGGGCTATGCCCCAATAGTATCACACTGGGAAAAATGTCCTACAGCACCTAGGATATCCGAACTATCCAAATCAAAGGTCTACAAACAACAGAGCATCCGAAGAAGCATCACCTAACATGATTGCTCTCCTATGGATTGCACCAGCTAGTGTTCTCTGTAGAGCAATGGAAACACATTGCCTAAAATAGGCTATACAGTAAACTAAAGAGAGTGATACCCCATGTCGCCTAGTATAGTAGGCTCTCGCGCACTCCCTCACAAACATGTCGAAGTCGGTGTCCATAGCTCCATATAACTCCAAAGCTAGATCTTAGGATAGTATCATGATGCAGTGCACATTAGTACATTGTATCATTCAACGGTGTCCCATTTCTCATTCAACTGAAAATAAATATAGTTTTATTTCTCGAGGCATTTGTGAATTTATATTCGTTCAAGGTTTTGAATCAACATAAATCCACAACTATATTTACATTTGGTTTGGCTTGGTTTAAAGAATTGTGTCGATTGCATTCTCCGTAACGTTAGTTATGCATCAACGTTATGATTTTCGTCAGATTATTGACCAAACCAATTTTTTTTAGATGTTTCAACTATCACATGTTAGCTAAAACACACTTACACTAACATGATTAATGGTCATAAAAATAATCTGAATTTTTTATTGATAAATATTTCTTAAAAATTTTACATATTAACATTAATAATATTACAAATGATCAATTTTCATAAATTTAATTAATATCAAAATCAAAAAAGTAGATAAAATAATTTGTATTGCAATTTCAATTTTATATGAAATATCAATGACATAACAATTTTTTTAACTAAAAAAATCACAAGAAGATGTGGTTTAACATTATTCATTAAACATTCAATTAACCATACAGCACATTAGATAATGAATACATTTTTTCAACTAAATAAACATTAATCTTAATTATTTAAAATAAAAAAATTTAAAATCTGATTTTGATGAATATTTTATAACATTTTTATATTTCTTACTTAATCTAAAAATTCATCAATGAAAAAATTTATATACATATTGTATTACTTTTTTTAACATTTTATATTCATTGTTATTATGATGAGTATTTTATGCAAGACGTCAAATATAAATTCAAATCTTGGTCACATTTGATTTTTAGTTTTTCATATTTTAAGTTTATATTAAAATTAGATTAAACTTTATATTATTGAGAAAAAAGTTTTTATTTTCACATCTAATAAATAAAAAAAATCAAAACTTTAAAAAATATATAAATTTCATGATTTAACTTCCAAATTTTGTTGATTTTAAAATACTTTTTTGGGTGATGGGATCTGCAATTCTTCAAATCTAAAATTTTTTTGATCTACATTTTCAAAATTAAAAAAAATTATTATAAAAATCATAAATATAAAATTTTAATATTAAAAAAATTCGATTTTTTATATTTAAAATTAAATTATTTTTTTGAAATCCAAAATATATATTTTTTTAATACGAAACATAAAAGAATACTTAAGAATCTATCCAATATAATTAAATCATGTTGCAATAACTTATGTTAATATGATTTATTGAAATTTTGCATAAATATGTGATATCTATTCAACTTAAAATGTATCAAAATGTATAAGACATTATTGCATCATGTTAATCATATTATCTTATGTAATTTTATTTAAAATTCATATACATTAAAATATAAAAAATTTTAATATGAGATAAATAATATTTAATTTTTTCTTATAAATAATCATGAATTCTTAAAAACATTTCAAATGAATTTTTAAAAAATTTATCTTTAACAAAAAATTCAATTTCAATTTCAAATAATATATATTTTTCAATTGAAAATTTATTTTAATTTATAATTATTATAATTATTTCAAATATAATAGAAATTGAAATATAATCATTCATATTCTTTAAATAATTTTAATTTACATGGTTTTTAAGATGAAATGTTATACAATTTATTAAAATTTAAATTGGTAGAAGATTTTTTTCTTAACACAAAAATTATGAAAATAAATCAACACATACAATGAAAATAATTTCTTTATTTATTGAAAAATTGAAATTTATTTTTTTAATCTCTTTCATCTTTTTGAAATTAATGTTACAATTGACAAATTTTCTATTATAAGTTAATTTTTGAACGTCTCTCTTTAAGAAAATAATGAAAATCTATTTCAGTCAAAAACTAGAAATCCAAAGTGATATTATTTGCACAGTAACTCAAAATACTTATAAGACTGAATATGTCCTGCAAATATTAATCGATCAATTGTGGTCCAAAGTTGACAATGGACCTCAAAGTACATGCTATTGGGAGTATATTCCAAGAATGAATGGACCAAGGTTACTGTAGGTGGACGAGACTAATTACGATGTACTGTAAGCGGTTGCACGTAGAGCAACCGAGTTAGGCGAGATGGACGTGCACCTGGAAGTGGGGGCGAAGCGTAACAGATCCAAGCCCTACAAATTGTGGATCCGATGGACACCTCAACTGGAAAACCCACAGTCGTTTAGCTGTCGAAACAGCACTGGCTGCACAGCACAGTCAGTGGCCATGGAAAGGAGGCAACGGAGTAGAAGAAGATGCGAGTTTGTGCCAAGCAATTTTGGCAGAGTGGGGCACGACGATACATCTGGATCCAGACATGTGATTCGGTCTCGACTGCCGCTGGCGCATCATGTACAGCAGAACCAGGGTTCGGAGCCTCCGAATGCCGCAGCTCTGAAATGAGGCACTCCTGAGCTGGAGTGGACCAGATTTTGCTAGACTATTGAGTTATAGAGCCGGGTTGAGATTTGTGTCCGCTTCCAAATTTTGGCAGTGCTCGCGCTGGTGTCTGATCAGCGCTGCAGCAGCTGTTCTGGACTCGTTCGATCGGCACTTCGTGGGTCGATCGTTTCTCATCCTCCGTTGTGGTCTTGAGCCCCCAGGACCGGAAGAGAAGTGAGTGAGTTGTGGAAATACCGGCTTTTTTTTAATCGGATTTAATTAGTTTGCTCGGCTCGGCCGTGAGCTGAGAGCAGGATCTGTGCAGTTGGTCCAGGGGTACACATATTCCGGGAACCTGGAGCAGACTTGATCCCTCGGGGAAAATTTTGGCACATTTTTGAATTGGCCAAAAGTTGGGGTTGAGGATTTGCAGAGGATGAGATGGCAGTCTGCCTTTTAGGGTTTTAGTGTGAATTGGTAGGAAGTTTTGGCGGAAGGAGGAGCAGGTTGTGAACATGAGGAGGATGATGGCGAAGAAGGGGTCCGACAGGATGGTGGTGGTATCAATGCAGGCATTGGTCGCTCTACTGTGCGTTGTTGCGGCGTACATTGAAATATGTGATGCAGCTGCCGTGGTAGATGTTTATCGCATGATACAGTATGATTTTCAAGGCACACCATTCGGTTCACGTCGAGCAGTTGTGAACCATCATGCAAGCTCTGGATTGTCGGTGCCGGGATCGGATCTTTCACGCACAATAGTGATCCTTCCGATTGATAAAGTGAATGTCACTCTTCTGAATGGTGAGCAGAAGCTCTCGTTTCTGCGAGAAAGGATTTTTTGTTTTTCCATTTTCTCTTCTCTCCAATAGCGAAGCTTCAGCTTTCTGTGTCCATCAGTTCTATATGAAGAAGAGCTGAACATTTTAGCGTTATCATACGCAAGTATCACATGCCTGTCCTCACTGTGTCTGAAAACTTCTTAGATTTGTTAGCTGTTTTGCTTCAGATATGCATACAGTCAGCTGCAAGGATAGATTTCTGTATCAATTGTTGTAAATGATGTAATTGACTTTTAGGACGTTATTCGCAGAATATCTCCAGAGTAGGAAAATGCTGGGAGGTTTGCTTTTGATTCTACCACGCAATTTTGAGAACGGGGGTAAATCATCTGGCGAATCTGACAGTGAAGATTCAGATGGAGATCAACCTTCAGATGTTGCAGCTCTTGAGCAGTGGCTCATCCACAACAATATACCGGTGTGTAATTTCTATCCTCAGTAAGGCGCCTCGTCGCGATCCGTGATTAGGTAGCTCAACATCAGTAGAGCTACTCCAACACTATCAATTGATGGTATGTCATTGGGATTAATCTGTCTGTTGGCAGTGGTTGATGCCAGCACACAGACGTAGCTATTGGAAGGGAGTATTGCAAATTGTTGAAAATATTCTTCTATTTATGGTGTTTCAACCAATATTGGAGAATAGGTTTTGTCTTGGATTTCGTACTTCTGTCGTTACGAAGGTCGGAAATAAATTTCGCAAACTCTACGATCGCTAAGCATTCTCTTTTCGGCAATGCAGTACCCTGTGTACTTTGCGTACTCAGATGAAAGGATTGACAGTGTATTGAAGGATGTCCAATTTAATGATGCTGCTGGAAGGCCTGCAACTGCTTCTACCGGAGGGTGAGTCAATCCTTAGATGTGACAAGCATCTGCTCGCAATTATCATCTTGACTTTCACTTATAGGTCTTTTAAACGGAATATTTTGTTTTTAAAATTTGGTTATCAAGTTGTTTGAGTCTTATGCCTATGACTGGCTTTACCTTGTCCTCTCTGCGGTTGTTGGGGTCCTTTTTTGTCCAATTGCTTTTCGTTATCTTGCAGTTTGTTGCTTTGTTCTCAGGATGATTGATTCTGCCTTTGCTCTACCAGATACAAACTGGTCGTGCCAGTATCAGATGCAAAGAAGCTGCCCTCTGCGTCTTACACAAACATCCAGGTACGATGAAATGAACACTGAGCGGACAAAGCTCAGTTGTAAAAAGAGTATGGTATATTGGAACATTTATGGATTTGGGAAGGATGATTTTTTTTCAGCATTATTCTGTACTACATCTCCTTAGATTTGTATCTTAGACTGAACCTGGTACATCTGCAGGGATGGCTGTGGGGTTTGAAAGGCGATGGAGACATTGCAGGTTTACCCACCATTGCCATTGTAGCTTCGTACGACACCTTCGGAGCTGCGCCTGTAAGTAGTTAATCTAAATTGGCTTTGATTTTTTGTTGAGTCAGTTCCGTTCGAGTATTGCATTCCTTGGTATTCTGCTGGATAGCATTTTTGACCCTCGCTAAGAGTTAGTTATTCTTTGTAACAGTATTTTTACCCTGAGTTTATATTTGATTAACCCCGTTTTGTTTGGTGGGAGCAGGCCTTAGCTGTAGGAAGTGACAGCAACGGCAGTGGCGTGGTTGCTTTACTGGAGTTAGCCAGATTGTTCTCCCGTTTGTATGCCAATTCCAAGACAAGAGCTCCTTACAATCTGCTTTTCGGATTGACCTCTGGCGGACCTTTCAACTATAATGGCACAGCCAGGGTACATTTTCTTTCTGGCCTCGTTTGGTTTCTCCGTAACACTCAAAACAAATATTCTTGTAAATTTTGCTTGACGTCCAACAAAAGATTTACTATTTGTCTGTCCTGTGACCGTTATAGTCGTCACGAAGCGATTATACTCGTACAGTTGGGGTCTGAGGCCTTTCTGTTCCTGATTGCATACACTTCTCCTGTTTGGAGTATTTTTATGATCAGTTTCGTCGCTCTGGTTGTCAAACAGTGGTTGCGTGGCTTTGATCAAAGAGTTCGAGAGAACATAGACTACGCCTTGTGCCTGAACAGTATCGGTAATGCAGACAACATGCGGTTGCATGTATCTAAGCCTCCAGAAAACCTTTTCATCAAGCAAATATACGACGTACGCTTTAGCTCTTGAAACTCCTTATCGGTATTTTAGAAGGTTGCGTTTTTTTCAGTTCATCCGCCTTTTGCATGTTGTCTTGGATAATACTGTATGAATTGATGGCTATGCTTAGATAGTCTATTTGTCGCCAGAGTTTGTTGGACTGTGGCTTGCAGTTTACTAAACTGCTTTTACTGATAACATTGTTCCCAGCTAAACAGTACATATGCCTCTGTTGTTTATGACCATCCACCTTTGACTGCAGAATATTGCAGATGTGGCTAAGGACTTTGGTGTCACCGTTGAGGTCAAGCATAAGAAGATAAACATTTCGAACTCACGGGTAAATACTTTTAGTGATATATCGTTCATAAATTGTTCACTTGTGCAAATGGCGACAACGGAATCATGCTTCATCTGAAGCAATATGACGTGACCTTATTGACGGTTGAGATTGGGAAGATCTTATTGCTGAGTTTCAAACGCTAACGAGAGCTTACTTCGGGTGTTTAGACTTATTTGTTATCCCGGTTGTCTACAGGTAGCGTGGGAACATGAGCAATTCTCAAGGCACAGAATTACTGCAGCAACACTTTCAGGATTGGAAACGGCCCCTAGTTTTCTTGATCGAGTTGGAGGCATCGCTGACCGGAGGTAAAATTATTTGTTCAACTTTTCGATTCCATGATGTGAATCTGCCTGACTGAGATACACTCACGCCTGGTCAAATGATTGTCTTGAATCCACTTTCTTGTAAACGAACTTTGACCTTTATTCAGACTTCCAAGACATTTATAATCAAGGAGGGAACTTGGATCAATATGGCCGATCATTCCTTTAAATTGTTTCTCTCAAGTTGTATGAGGAAGTATGGTTAATTGTCATATCACGTCATGCGTATCAATTGTTGGTGTTGCTGTTCTCAGGTACTCTGTAAATGACACAGTCGTCGCTCGCAACATCAAGATCGTTGCTGAAAGTCTTGCCGTAAGTGTCTCTCGCTTAGGGACTAGTATTTAGGTTTTACTCTATACTCGAGTAAATGATATTGCAGGTTTTATTCACCTTGTCACGAGTCCCTTGACCAAGACACAATCTGAGCCATTCGTTTGTGTTTGTGTGTTTACAGAAACATATTTATGGTCTTGAAGGGAAAAATATTGAGGTTTTTGCTGATGGTAGTAGCCTTGCTGTCAGTCCTCCATATGTGAAACTTTGGCTGGATTTGCTTTCCCGGACTCCACGAGTTGCCCCTTTTCTTGGGAAAAATGCTCCTATCATTGCTGCGATACAGAAGGTATGACACGCTTTTCTTCACAGAGCTCGCTTTCTGGCTGTTTCTTTGAGCTCTTACGACTTGATGCCGTATGTTGATTTATGTTGTCAAATGTGAGGCTGAGTGCCTTGTATTTTGTATTTTGGTCTAAACATTTGTTGCAGATTTCTGAATCATATATAGTTTTGTGGTGAATCAGTCAATGGACATGTTCTAGTCTAGAATGAATTCTCGAACAGATCGACGCTATTGGTGTCATCCAAAACATTGGACACCCACACTTATGCATTGCTAAGCTGGTGAAACTGAATTGGTGAATAGGTTCAAGAGCATAGATAAAGAGGTCGAATGTCTCCACTATGCACTCTGTCAAGACCTTCAAGAGGTTAAAATATTTATCATTTAGACGAAGAAGATTAATTTATGTTGTGAAAAGATTTTCGCACCTCTGAAAGGTGGGCCCCAACATCAAGTTTAAGTGCCATCTCAGATCGTGCTTTCCTCCTCGCCCCTCTCTTCTTCTCAGGCACTGGCATACTATTGAGGTTATTCTTGCGTCTATGTGGTCTTTGTGGGCACTCCATACAAACTACTTAGCCTCTTGAAGCTTCCTCTAGTGTGATCAAATTTTCTGGTGTGAAATTAGATGATTTATTTATGTTAACATTCTCTTTTGATGTTGGTCTGTCAAGGAGTTGGCTGTTCACACAAAGGACGTGAGTCTCCAACATGATAATCTGGACGGTACCTTTTTGTTCTACGATACAATCAAGGCTCAACTAAGTATTTATCAGGTGAATATAACTTTTTTACAGGTTTGGATTTTCTTCACGTTGTCTTGAACCCAATTTATATTCCAATTTTGAGGTTGTGCTTTTCTTCTGCTTTACGAGGAAGAAATGGATGGAGTATAGATTACTTCGAAAGAGGTCCCATTTAAGTTCCATGAACTTACAGATGTTTAGCATACCGAGGTTCTAGTCAAATGTTCGTTTAGTCTTGTAGTTGTGATAACTCTTGCATCCTTTTCTTTGAAATTTGTGGCCATGCATATCCATGAATAACCAATGCCTTCATGACTTCTGCGTGGCTTTTGCAGGTTGCAAGTGTAACCTTTGATTTGTTCATCATGCTCGCTGTTGGTTCGTATTTGGGAATTTTGTTCCTAGTTCTTGTAATTACTACCAAGGTGAGGCTGGAATCATGGCTTTCTTGTTTGAAACACTTCTGTAAGCATGAAAACTGGGAGACTTGGCTTGAGAAGTGAGAGTTGTTCTATGTTCGTTTGTCTTTCCAGTACTAGAAATCCCTTCAAAAAAATGGGGATGGTTCTAATACATGTACGTCGTGGTGGGATTATGTCGGTACAGGGTTTTGATGATTTGGTGGGAGCTTTCAGAAGGCCTCCATCACGGAAGTTGAAGGGCAACTGAGTGTAGTTCGATCGACAACTTCTCTCAGATGTTATATTGCGCAGGAGCTTTAGCTCTAACTGATTCGTCTAGATCATTGCTCAAGGGGCTCTCCCCTCAAATTTAACCGGGGTTTAGTTGTTGTTTTGGAAGAGTGTTGAAATTTCCAGGCAGGGATGAATGGGTCCTCGTTCTTCACCCTCTGGGCAGCAATGCGTAATTACTTCTGAATGAAGAGATAGTTACCGTCTTCACTCATGACGTTGATGTGTGAGAATGAAGCCGAATGTTCCGTCTTTGACTTGCACCACTCGATTTGAATGTTTGTCTTCAGCAGATGCGAGTCTTAGCCTGACCCCATGGCACCGTAAGATCGTGTGGAGAGAACAATCATGGCATTGTCTTTAAGATGTTTTCGATTTTGCGGGAGACTTCGGGAGGACTTGAAGACGTGCAGATCTTTTTCGCGTGGTAATGATCAAGACAAGCCTTTTGTAAAACACCTTCGGAAGAGATTTCTCAGTCGACTATACTATCTTCATATCTGTATATATTTATCCATATCTTACTATTGTCAGTTAACTCCTTATGGCCCAACCCAAGATGGAGTTAATTGAGACCGGAATTCCGAGCTCACTGGGAGCCAACCAACTGGCCGTAGGCTTTTAACCACCCTGATAACGAATCAGGGTGGTAAACAGCATCTTGTGTTTCGTAAGCATCAATGCCTACGAAACACAAGATGTCGAGAAGCCTGAGTATTCTTCGTCGTACAAGACACAGGAGTCCTTACATAATCGTGGCATACGAGGTTTTCTACTAACACAAAACAGAATCTCACTGGTTTGGGCAACACGACAAGCTGTTGTCGGACACATGGTACATTGTAGACACAAAAGATATACAACAGAAAGTGGAATGCACAACGTGCAGTACATGACATAGTGAATTGAAATGTCTGGTACCATACTCGTTCCATTTACTAGTTCCATCGTTGTAGTGGCGTGCAACAGCGCCGGCCGAGCTTCATCTCCAGGGCGACTTCGCACTCAATCGGTACACGCCCTCTCGCAGTAGGTCACGCTCACTTTCCTGCCGTCACGGACCCTGGAATGAGGCGGGCGAGACTACTGCTTCAGGGCTGTACCGACTCTGGTTGACGAGGAGTTGGGGGTGTGTCAAGACGATGCGAGCGAGTAAGCCGGGAAGAACGGGGCGCTGGAAAACCTACGTTTTTGTCCAGGGTGAACACCTCGAACTCCTTCCGTCAGCATTTTTGGTTGCTGTTTTGTTTAAAGAAAAGAAGCCTAATTAATCACTTGATCTTTTATTACTAAATTCTAATCAGCTCTTTCATAACTTGCACTAGATTTTTGAACAAAGTGAACACTGTGAATGAAGGAGATTCTTGACTATAAAGCGTCCATTCATGTCATGCTTCTTACGGAGATAGTGAGTGTGTCAAATAGAACAGTCACTATCGTAATCCGCTACTCGCATGAGTTGCAACCCTCAGCCTGCTTCCTGTTACAACATGAGAACATAACACCACAACTGTCAGGAATCTCCTCCATTCTCGTTGTTACATCTGTTGTGTAAAGACTGATAGATAACCGGGACGAAAAGGTTTGAGTTTGCTCAGTACATCTTGTAAATATTACACGGATCTCTCTTGTCTCTATGTACAGTCCGAGTCCATTCTGATCCAGCTTACAGAACTGGTGACACCAAAGGTCGACTCAAACAAGCACGTTACCAGCAACATTTGGTAGCGCATCAGGGAGTGTTTACTGCTGAACATCTTCATGTATCTTTCGGCTGCTATTAATGAAGTCTCCAATGCTCCCCCCAACCCCACGTTTAGTTTAGGTGAAACCGGTGAACTCATTCAGCTCAAGGTCAGAATGAAAACTCAGCAGTTGCTGTTGAAGGACTGAGAACTGAGAACTGAGATGGGAACGAGCACAGCTACACGACATGATTTCTAAGCTGTCGATTCGACACTGCTGAACTTAAGCATCGATCCAGTCGACGTTGGTCTGAAATTACGATTTTACCCCAGGTTATATTAGGCAGTGGTAGCATCCTCCTTGAGTCCTGTTATCGGTCCAAAAGAAACAAAAGGTGGTGTGAGACAAGATCCCTAGCAAAGCAGCAGAAGACATCAGGCTGAAGCTATGGAACATGGAACACGTTTCAGATCTTTGTTCCATGGATCAGTATCTGTAAGTTGAGACGTTAAAGATTGCACTCTGATCTCGATAAGACATGCCTGCCTTTAGGTCCTATGAGTTCTCAAGTTTGAAGATCAGCAAACGTCTGAGTTCAAGCCTTACAGAAGGAAAAAAACAGAAACATAACAACAGAAAGCATTCTCTTGGCTTTACGAGGACAAGAGGAAAGAGTTGAGTTTATCACTGAGCGAAATTGCGTAATGAGAACTACAGTACACTCATACGGTCCTCTTCCTCACTTTTATACCCAGCACATCCCACCATCTCTGATAAGGACGTCCCCGGAGAAGCATGATCAAAATGCATGGAACAAGCAGAAAATCTATCTGAAAACGTCTTATATCGGTAACCGTGGTCTACTGCAGTTGAAAAAGAAAAGGGAAATTGAAACATGTAGTTTCCAGTTTGTCAAGTGGATGAACAAGAAGAAAGGGAGACACGATGAGCGAGCTGACATCGCAATGGACACAAATTAAAAGAGCGAGCCAGATTCTAGCATTTCAGCAGAGTTTTACATATCGAGGAATGTGGCAACTGCAGGACCAAGAACAAGAGCACAAGGAACGGGAAAAGCTCGACATGGCAGATAGCTTAAGCGGATTGTAATTGCACTATCCGGGTTTACCCGCCATCTCGAATCTGGCACTGTCAGCATTAGTCTTGGAGCAGTTGATGGCTCTATCCTCAGTAGAGTCAAGTGAATAGGCTTGAAGCTGTATGCAAATCCTGACCCGTATTGCAATACATGCAAATAATGGATGTGTTAAAAATTTTGCTAAACTTCTAAAAGCATTGCACATTCTTTTCTGAAATTCTCTTAATATACCGATTAATTTGGTCAGTTATCACGCTGGTTTATAGCAGTTTGGCAAGTGAGATGCTGATGTAACCGTAGATCGTTTTACGAAGATTAAAGAAGAACGTAGTATTTTACCTCAAATCTGATGTGAGATTCTTTGTCGGAATCACAGCTAACGATTTAGTACAATTTGGCTCATCAGTTCTCTCAGGACACCTCAACTATGTCGGATACGAAATCTTGAGCTTTGTGAGGTATGATCTGGAAATTCGTCCATTTGTTTCGAGAAAGGTCAGAAGAGACATGTTTGGGAGCAAAAGTACATAAAATGTGTATGGAACGGACAAATCAAGTGCTGATTTGTTTTGACTGCATTCGGCCACACTTATCGACAGGTCTAAGAGCTAGAAGTCAAAGATCAAAGTACGAGAGAGGTCACATCCTCATGGCTAGTAGCCCTCTTCGAAATGGAAACTTGATATCGTCTGCTTCTCCAGAAACAGTTTGAAGTAGTCGTTTGGAGCGAATGGTCTCCTGCACTTTGTGGCCTCCGCTACTTTTGTATCAAGGTGTTGTCTCTTCATCAGTATTACCGCAAGTTTATCTATGGGGATCATGTATCTTCACATATAGCAATTCATGCCAAGACAGCCTACGCAATGAAACAAACACTCGTCTTCCCTCTTCATCTTCTTTAGTGAGCTGATGCTTTTCTGAAGGGTCAAGATTCTGATGGTATAAAGGCAGAAAAATGGTGTAGGGAGAAGGCAAAAGAAATTTCTTCTACCAGGGGCCACAGAAGAGGAACAGGGAGATCAGCTGAACTACATTTGTGAGTGTTCTGCTTTGTTCAAAGGTGACAGAATGGCTAGCGAAATGGGCTTGAAGGTGTATGGCATGGGGATGTCACCTGCCGTGAGGATTGTAATATTCACGTTGTACGAGAAGGATGCAGATGACTTTGAGCTGATCAGACTGAACCTCGTTTCTGGGGATCACAAAAAGCCAGCGTTTCTGGAGATGAATCCATTCGGAAAACTGCCTGCATTCAAAGACGATGATCTGACATTGTTCGGTAAGATTATTTCAGTCCTCGTCAACCTAGACGAAAACCTATTCCAAACAACGTTTATGAAACTAATAGCATTTTAGAAATAATGCTCCATGCATATTTTCAGAAGTAGATTCTTCATGCACTGATAAATGATCAATTTTACAATTTGTAAAGTTCCATTTCTTGCATTATCCAGGGAGGTTTGATTAGTGAGGACTGAAACATTTCGGACTACAACCACGCGTGTAACCACGAGGCAACCAATTTATATCGCTGCTTTCCATTTGTAAACCATGTCTACAAGGATATACACATACATTACATTCATACGGTTTTCCATCAGTAAGCCGTTTATATGAATTCCTGGGGCACATTGAGCAATTCACCATTCTCTGTTAAGCTGGAGATTGCAGTAAACCGCGATGGTCTAACATACTTTTGTCAACCAACCCGGCGTACAGAGTCTAGAGCCATTGTAAGGTATGTGGCTGCCAAGTTCGAGGGTCAAGGGTCACCTCTTCTTGGGACAACCTTGAAGGAGAAAGCGTTGGTGGATCAATGGATCGAGGCGGAAAGCCAAAACTTTAATGGACCCTGTCAAACTTTACTCGCGCAACTAATTTTCCACAAGGTGTTGATGAATAAGGAGCCGGATGAAGGGGTCGTTGCAACTAACGTGGAAAAACTAGAGGCGGTTCTGGATGTCTACGAGTCTCGACTGTCCAAGAGCAAATATCTGGCTGGCGAATTCTTTTCCCTTGCAGATTTGGTGCATGTTCCCTATTTGCATTTCCTGATCACCGGCACTCGTTTGTCAAGTATTGTCACCAGCAGGAAGCATGTCAATGCTTGGTGGGAGGCCATTTCTTCCCGACCGACCTGGACCAGGGTGCTTTCCATCTAGAAGCTGAGGACATGACTAGCCACGAGCTTCACTAGATTTAAAGTAGGCTTAGAATTCAAAGCAAAAGAGATTTCATCTGCGCGATGAAGATCTCTATAACGTTCTGACAGTCTCTCTTCCTTCCGTAGGCTGAGCTAGAAGCAGGCATAGAATTCAAAGCACAAGAGATTTCATCTGCGCGATGAAAATTCTCCCTCATGTTCTGACAGTCTCTCATCCTTGAGTTCACTCATGCAGTCTTCTGCTTCAGAGGACTCCAGCACATGAATAAATTATTCATTCATTCTTTACAAGACAAAGCATATTCATCCTCCCTCCCATTTGTGATTTCTGTATTGCAGTTGATAATTAAGATGAGCGATTCATGCAAAAGGGACCTTCACTACTCATGCCGGGAAGCTTCATCAGTTACGCTTGTGGGCATTTGGACGAATGAGATGTTTATAATTACATGAATGTGACATACACGGTGAATCACGGTCTTTTATCCGACTCAAGGTTTCTAATAGATGTGGGTTACGAGGGCGTGTGCCTTGCGCGTTTATCACCACAGCTTCAAGAGATAATACACTGATTACTGTTTCCAAAGTCTCATCTAAAATAAAAACACTCTGTACATTTGAGATGAGCATCGAGTTGTACTTAAAAGGCTGATAAACGAAGACGCTGACAACTTGACATTGTGCATTTATTTTTCGATGGGCCAATTTCCTATCTCCAGACCGTTTCCTGCATCACAAGGAAACAAATCCTGTTAAAAATGGGGACTGAACATTTCCTTGAAGAAAGTATCCCATTGTCCGCTACATTCCACCGCCATTACTTCACAGCTTCTTACCTACTGCTAAACTTCACTATACAGTATAGTCACGTACGCAAGTTGAGATAGTGGAATATTTCATTACACAGGTTAAACGGCTACTGATCGAACAACGAGACAGAAAACATACCGTCTGGATCGAAGAAGAAAGCCTGCTTGATTCGTCCCTCTTGTTGCGTCTTCTCGTAGTAAGGAATGGACTTTTCCTGAAATCATCATCAAGTTGGATTAAAACCATTAGGACAGAAGAATAATCAGGGATTCGGTGGCCGAATGCATACTATTTCGCCGGAAGTGCAGACGAGAGTAGTGCAAAAGCGGTAGTTACATCAATGCAGACTGTGCTTACTTTCAAGAGCTCTATGGCAGCGTCATAGTCCGAAACACGGAAGGAGATATGGTGACCCATTGGAAGGGCTCTTTCTTCCCGCCTATTCACAAAGAAAGAATATGAAAACCGTGTCAGAGACCTGTATCATCTGAAGCCCTGGCACAAATTCAACTGCTGGAAAGCGAATAATGTGATCCTTGAAGTGGTAAATAATTTTTGTGGTGAGATGGGATATCCTTCTCAAGCAAAACTCTCTGTGTTTGCATCTCATGACAGCTTCGTGACAATTGCTGACTTCATGTCATGTCAGCCCAGGGCAGAACTCGCAGTTGCCGAAACACTCAAATACAAATGGATGATGACAGGCCATAATGATTCGCGTCATAAGAGGAAAGCCCGAGACAGATCATCATGAAATTGAAGTTCACATCGGATCGTTTGCAAAGACTCTGCTGAAAGCAGAACACCAGTGCCTTCAATTTGGACGAACATTTCATACGAAGTTGACGAAGTGGCTTCTGGGCCTTGCATGGTATGAGCTCTGAGGGCAGATGAGAATCATACCGTGCATCATATGTTGCTGTAAAAGGACTTTCCGGTAATCTTGACTCGGGGTTTCGTTTGATAATGTGAAGTGAGTGAGAAGGAGGCAGGCTCAACCAAACCACGGAGTCTCCGAACTCCTTCGGAGTCTGTATACTTTGAAACCCAAATAACTGTGCAGGAGACGGCACAATTGTTAAGACTAGTTGTGCTGTCTGTTCAACTAAGCCCTCTCCGACTTGCATGCGAAGAATAATTCATACAGGTTTGCCAACGGAACGAAAGACAATATTATTCTGAGATGGTATAATTTGTTCTACTGCTGCACCACAATCTTACGCTTCCCTCTCCGTCTCAGAGGATTTCGGATTACAGTACTGCATGAGCGTGAGCTAAGCTGTCTGCCGATCATAACAAATATAATAACAGAAAGAAGTACCTCCTTGTAAAATTGTGCAGTTTTCAGCACATTCTCTGTTTCTCGAGCTATGTGGTTCAAAAGCACACCACTGAAAGGTCCCACCATATTCTCTCGTCCTTGCTCACAGCTCCAATTTCGTTTACAAACGTAAAGCTCACTCTTGGCACTATGGACGCATGCTCAGAGTTAAAAATCTCAGAGTCCAAATCTCCAGAGTTGAAAGCTCTCAAAGTCTAGCAAATCAAAGCCTCTCTTGATCAGTGATGATGGAAAACTCCTTCTCATATCGTTCGATCGATAGCCTGCATGTTCCTCAGTGACCAGAGTCTGTTCTTAGTCGTGTACAGCATTTGCTCCTTGGACCTTGAGTTTTACTCTGGTTCGAAATAGTCACTTGCAGCTTCTAGTTGCTTGCAGACTCTTTGCACAAGCTATGCAGAAGCTATGGCGGGTGCCACCTGTCGCTTCTTGTAGCAGCATGGAGGCTGCAGGACCCTGTAATATGCCGCGCGTCGTTGATGCTCTCTACCTACGCAGATAAATGCCTGGCCATCTAGATTCCAGGACAGTTC
This sequence comes from Marchantia paleacea, assembly GCA_014180765.2. Lineage (NCBI taxonomy): Eukaryota > Viridiplantae > Streptophyta > Marchantiopsida > Marchantiales > Marchantiaceae > Marchantia > Marchantia paleacea. Next base: position 1,489,757 of record MUAA02000004.1, read on the forward strand.
GTTTTTTAAGTTTGGCTTTGCCCAGGGCAGAATATTTCAGGATATTGGAGAACTGAGCAAAAGGGTGCACATGTCTAAACTTTCATCTTTTCGTGTTGCTTTTGACTTTTGCTGGTTTTATTTCTCTCGTGCAGTGTATACAGTCAGACACTTTTAAACATAATATACTTTTTTGATGTGTACAATTATGCACTTCCGCACATATTGCCTATGCAAGCAAGCCTGTGCGTTTAAGAGTACCCTCCTGATGAAAGGTAACGACCTAGTAAAATAACAAAAAGGATGGGAAGACCCCATCAAGTCATATATGGAAGAAACCAAAAGGGTAACAATGGGCTAGGCCCTGATGAAAGGGCACTTGAGAAGTGTTACCTTTCCATGCATGAATTGTTTGGGGTGATCAAAGCGTTGATAGGAGCAGTTTTAGCAGTTATCAAGTTCATTAAACTGCACTGAATCAATACTTTCGAGAATGTGGGAACTCCATGTAATGAGTATTTAGTCCCTTTTTCATGTTCACATTTTTCATTTGGATGAGAAAGTTGTGAACGAATGCATACATGTATCACTTACATAGTGCACTTATCTATTGATAATTAAGAATTATCAATGACAAACACAGGATTAACTCCGCAATCAACACAGGATTGCGGAGTACAACAGCTAGGAAACCAATTTGGACAAATTAATATTGAGAAGCGGTTAAGCGCAAATATTGTATGGGTGTACAAGGGATTTTTACTCCGAGAATATCTCAAGGTACTACCTTGCAAAACCTTAAGATATTGCATTGTAATGGAACTCTTTTGAAATATTTTAATCTTATTCTCTAAAATCGGAATCAAAATTTTGATGTCTCTGAAGAAAGTGAAAAATTGACTACAAGATGATATCTTGATATATAACAAATCCTTACAAGATCATCAAAAACATCTATGAGAAGTTCTACAATTGTTGAGAGAAAATAAACCGTATCCCTGTCAAAATATGAGTTTGGCAAAAGTGAAGTAGATTACTTAGATTATAGAGTTAGCGCATAGGGCATCCAAGTCATGAGTGACAAAATAGAAACCATTCAAAATTAAAGTGATCCAAAGAATCAAACTCAAATACAAATTTTTTTGGGTTTAACTGGTTTCTATAGAAGTTGGGTGGAAGCTTTTGCTCGTATTTCTCAAGCTTTAACAAATCTCTTAGGCCAAGGGAATAAATGACAATGGAGTATAACTCATGAGGTTGCATTTTAAGCTTTGAAGGATAAGCTCTTAAATACACCAATCTAAATGGTATGATCCAAATAGATCAACAAAACTTGCTACGGATGCATAAGATATGGTAGTTGAAAGAGTGTTACACAAGAAATGGTAAGATGTATGACACCTAATTGTCTTATTCTCATAGAAGCTCTTACCACCATAGCAAAATTATCATACCACTGAATGAGGAGAGTTAGCCATTGTGTTGCCTACTTAACATTGAAAATACTACCTCGGAGATAAGTAGTTTGTGATTGAGACAGATCACAAACATTTGATTTATTTAGAAACTCGGAAGGATCTTTCAAAGCAACATATTTGTTGGATCGAATGGCGATAATTTTTCAATATGAAGTTTGTGTATGTGGAGAAGAAGAAGCAGCTTGCCGATATATTGACACAAATGTCATACATTAATCATATCACGGAGATGAAAATTCACTAGGAATGATGGTAGAACTTGAACCGAGTGACCAAGGAGGATGAAAAGATTGCACAAGCTCTTCAGAAAGCTAAAAAAAATGTTTCATGTTAGAACAAAGATAATTATTACATCAGAACTTGCTTGCATTTATATAGATGTGATTTTTGCTCAACATTGTTTTGTTATAATTTTCATCACTAATAGGGAATCAATTTACTAGCATATTTTGAAAAATCCTATTTGGATTCTTTTAAAAAAAAAAAACTAGCCATATACATGGCTTATCATCCTCAAATAAATGAATAGATCGAAAGAACAAATAAAATTATTGAGGGCTGAAAATTCAAACTCGCTTCATTATGCCTTCTGACAGCTGGACGGACACGCTCACCTACAATGGGTGAGCGTGTCGGTCTCCTTCCTCTAAGTCTGACAACTTCAATGTAAGACTGAGAGGAAGAAGGAGGAGAGGGAGGAGCAGTATACAGATTTTACTTTGGAGGAGCAAAAAGACTGGGATGCACTTTTACCCTTGATTGAAAATTTTTTTATAAGAATTCAATCAACACATCCATAAAAGTAAGCCCTTTTGTCCTTATGTACGGAGAATATCTTCCCCCATCGTATAGTTTGGCTAGAGTAGATCATATGTAGGAACCACAAAACTCAATGAAAAGGGTACATGGCAACATGCAGTTCGTTCACTTGGATCTTCTAGAAGTCCAACTACCCTCCAGTTGACTTTAGTGTACAAAGTCAATCTCGCCCCTAGATTTAAGGGTCTTCACCAAGTCCAACCAATGAAAACTAGTCCAAGTCAAGTCCTGGGTCTTACCGTACTCTACAACATCTCCATCATATGATGTAGAGTCACTAGCTCTAGAATATGATCTTTGTTGGGCTATAGCCATACTCAATATCTTGTGCTCCAACTGCTCTAGTTGAGATGCCATGTTCACCTCATGACTAGCCTCATGGGCTAATGCTTGACTAGGAGCTGGTCCTCTACCACCATCCCTGCCATCTTGAACTCCTCATACTCTTCTAGGGACTGCCATGGCAATTCTCGTTGATCATAATTCGGGATGGAGATCAAAACATCGATCCATCATGTGACAATGCTCACACGATTTTGATCCAACATGATCCATCCTTCGACCTTGAAGGCAATCCTTCTTGTGATGAGATCCACCACATGTCCAACACACCATCCCAACAACTGATTGTTGAGCAGAAAATGATGGCAATGGTCTTGATGGGGCACCTTCACCTCTTTGTCCGGATGGTCGAGACTGTTCCACATGTCTATCATAACCACTCCGGGTTTGTGTTGTAGACTAGTAACGTGATGGAGTGGACAAAGTTGGTGAATCTTTGTTGGACCCATAAGTCATCAGGCTCTCTTCTTGCATGTTGAGCTCAATACGCTCAACAAGACAAAACACAATGACCAACATAGGTGATATCTCATGTAGTAAGGTAACATATCTCACTCTACGTCTCAACTCCCTATACAATATCCCATACCAATATTGGACAGCTTGTGTCTCTGTCATCCCATGGGTAACACTAATCAACTGATGCATTCGAGTATATATCTCTCAAAAACTCTCCCAAGTCTTCTGTTGAAACTCTTGCAAGTCTCGTAGTCAGTTCTCATCCCTTGGTAGTCTCTCCTCAACAGTGTGAAGAACTCCAAAATAGGGTTTAAGGTTGGGACCTCTGAACTCTTTCCAACTCGACTAACTCCAAGTGTATCATCAATGGAAGACACAAAGGATGAACTCACACCACCGAACATTGTATCCGAAATAACATAAATGTAGTTTGGAGACCAATATTATCTCTAGAACTCAATCTCCTCAATATATTCATGCTGGAACTCATGATAATCATCCATCGGCGGACCCTCTAAATGCTGAAATAATCCCTTCCAAGCCATAAACGGACTAAACAACGTAGAGTTGCGCATCCATTGTAAATCATACCATGAGTCAAACTCATGTATGAAGTCATCCAACTCAATAGTGCCAACTGTACTGGAATATCGCATGGGACCCTTGGTGGCCCCATAGATATCGTCCATGTCCCACAATAATGGTATGGGTACACACTCCAAGATATCACCAAGCTCAGCTCCGTTACTCTCTGAAATCAAATCTGAGTCTCCTATGAATCTCAAAGGTCAAGGTTGGTACCGTACTCATCTACAGGTGCATCCAATGCTAACCAAAGTAGTATCTCCTCCGGAATCTCCAAAGAACTCTATTGTGATTCCAATGTATCACCTCCGTAACCGTAGAAGAACATGTCCCCAATTGGAACTAAAAATCGTAATAGAAGGTACCCGAGGTATCACAAGATGCTAACACAAGAGCAACATGAAACTTGCTATCATCATAGGCACTCACCTAGTCTACATGTCCGCAAGTTCTATCTCACTGGGGAGAAATATGGACAGTCTGACTGATCCACAAATCTAGCCTCACTATCGAAAGCACACAGGAGAGCTAACACTCCAAACAACAAAGCACCAACAAAAACAAATATGGTGCATAAAAAGGAAGTAGAGATAGAGGTTTATCAATCACAAGAAATATAAATAACAATACTTCATCTCAAAAACATCCATCAAAGAGATTAAATCAACCCAACACGAACTAACATAGCCTAAGAGGGGCATTTAAAAACATCAAAACTCAGTTTTGGAGGTCTTATGTTCTCCAGATCAATCATCTAACACTGGTAGATCAATTGTGAAAGATGTTGCTATCAACTAGCCTTTTTCAATTTGCTACTTAACGTAAAAAATTTTTTCCAAACGAACACTGCGGGACTCTAAAATCCTTCAACTCTTTCACACCCCTAAACATCACAATTTTGCAATTCTGACACTGTCAACCTTATGCGTCACACCTCTACCCTTGAGAAATTTCACATCTTCTATCACCTCACAAAATTTCAGATCAAACGGATATTATATGATAATATAATAGCATGCCACTCCTATTTTTGACCCAAAAATTTTGAAACATCAAATCTTGGACTTTGAGCACTTCTATCCAAAATCTTTTTTGGCCAATCTCGATATATAGCCCCAAGATAACTATGAGCATCGATCCATTTAGTCAATTTTCAGCAATGCTTCCACCCTCAAATACTCTTGATTCAGATTTACACTAAAACAGAAAATACATAAATATAAAATCGATCACATCAACTTTGAATAGACTCTACTTCTAGATCACCACCACATGCTTCACTCCATCAATGCTATGCACACTCAATAGCCAACAGATTGAAGCTATCATCGATCCAAACTCGACAAAACACCTTTAGCGCTCCAAAAATTCATATTTTTCACCATAAAATCCAATTTGAGTTTTCAAAGTAATCTTTTCTACTCTCAAAACGTCCATAAGTACACTCTGCTCATAATCATAGCATAAAAGAGAGATTGTAGTCGAGCCAAATCAACTTTGTGATTCGAAGACTCCTGGTTCTTGCACTAGCTATTATCCACCATAGCCACACTCTTAAAGTCTCAAATTTCAAAACTCCCTCCAAAGATCCCTAATTTGAATTCTACCCCTTGAGCCTTAAGACTCCTAACGGTGTTATCGGCCCTAGACAGTTCGAGTGTGAACGACGTTAATTACACAATTGCTGCACAATCGGTTCTAACTGATGAATATACTCTTGCATACGAACACCTACCTAACTAGAGATGCTGCTACATAAGTCGTGACAAGAAGAAGAATGGTTAGTTATGTGTATGAGTGAATTACAAGTTGAATGCTATTAGAAAGAAGGATTATCCTTTATCTCTCATAGATGAGATTTTAGAGGAGGTGGCAGGTCATGAGTGATATAGTTTTGGAAATGATTATAATGACTATAACCAAATTCAAATTACCCGTGAAGATCACTTTTACCATATCATGATGAACTTTTGACTTTAGTGTAATGCCCTTTGGTCTATGTAATGCTCAAGCAACTTTTCAGAGGTTCATGAACAAGGTGTTTGAACTTTTTATTGGGAAGTTTGTGCAAGATTTCATAGATGATTTTTTTATATACGGGAAGAAATATGATCATTTTGATCAAAATTCTACAACATTTAGAAAAAATCAAGGCTTCGCTCAATCTAGAAAAGTGCATATTTGGATGTGAAGAAGGATTGTTGTTAGGGCACATCATCTCCAAGGATGATATAGGGATGGATCCAAAAAAAATGAAACACAACCTTGACTAGACTTTTTTTGTGACTTTGACCAAGTTGAGGCAATTCCTTGGTATGGTGTGATACTATTGAACGTTCATCTTTTAGTTCTCCAACAAAGCATTGAGGATTTACATGAGGAAGGGGTCGGATTACGATTTAATCTTCAAGGATGAAGATGCGATGGTGGCTTTCAAACTTCTTAAGAATGCGTTGGAAACTGCTCCTATTTTAGCCAAACCAAATTGTGATTAACCTTTCATTTTCTACACAGATGCATCAAACATTGCTATACGGTGCACTCTAAGTCAATTAGATGATGATAATCATGATCATCCAATTGTTTATGCTAGTAGACAAATAATGCAAGGAGATAAAATTTCTTCAAGAATAGAATGGAATGCTTTGGCTATGATATTCTCATTCAAGAAATTTTGACACTATCTATTGGGAGGAAATTTTACTATTATTACATATCACAAAACTTTGAAGTATATTTTCAACAAGCCTAATGATGAGGGTAGGATAGCAAGATGGAAGTTTTTACTGAAGGAGTTTGATTACATCATTGACGATTGACCTAGTAAGAAGCATGTCAATGCTGATTTGATGTCTTGAGCATACAATGAGGAAAGAGATCAACCGATGGATGATACATTTCCAAATGAGGATTTGCTAATGATGGATATCATGATGGAGGTACCGACGGAATATAAGGAAATATGGAATTTCATCTTGGAAGGAGAGTTTCGCCAAGGCATGCATGCATAGGAGAGGAATGCATTGATGAAGAGATATGAACCTTATACAATCATAGAGAACGTGTTGTTTCATCAAGCAACAGACAAATTACTTAGAGGAGTTGTTGGAAGAGAGAAATCAATTCCACTCATGAAAGATTTTAACCAAGGCTAGGTATGTAGAGTACACTTTGCAAGAAAGCTTATTGCAATTAAGATCCTAGATGCATACTATCATTGGAAGAGCATTTTCAAAGATTATGTGAAATTTTGCAAGAGTATTGATGTGTGTCAAGCATTTGCTAAAAAGCATAAAAAATTTATGCATGTATACAATGAAAGTTGCTACAAAAAAACATAATTGAAGCTAAGAACTTTCTATACAACGTTTTTTCAAAGTTCATAATAATTATATCTATGTACATAGCTTTAGGTCTACAAACTACAATAATCATAAATTCACATGAAAAAAAAACATATAAGGGGGATCTGATTTAGGTTAATATTCATCAAATAAGAATGTATAACATTATTATTCATTTATCTTTTCATTCTACTAGTAATTATATCACATACAGTGAATCTTGGACTTGAATGGCAAAAGATTTTTGTAGCAATGTGTTAAAACATTGCTACAAAAATCTTTAAGGATTGAATACCATTCAAGAAAACTATTTTGATAAAAAAGATTATTGATAAAAAAAATGGATGAAAATTTGTCCAATTTGGATGTAAAATTTTAATTATTAGTCAAACAAGTGTATTGATATATTTATTTATTTTTAGTTATTTAAAATATATGTTATGACATCATTTTAACCTGTAAAATTTTAATTTTTTTTAATTTTGATGCAACTATGCACATGCAAAAATGATATAAATAATTTTTTAATTATTATAAAAAATATAAAATTTCACTAATTTGCACGTCTAAGCTAATCAATATTTAAAAATAGAGTTTGAAATTGATAATTAAAATATGCGTATCAAATTTTTTAATCTTTTGAAATTCATCCCACATAAAAATAATCATAATTATGTTTTGATAGATTGCAAAGATTTTGATTTAACAGAATTCAACTCAAATGTATTTATTAGTCAATACAAAGTGTTGTGAAACCTCATGGTGCCAGGTATGCATGTTGTTCTAATGAATCCTTAATGACTTCTCTCAAATAGAGTCCACCATCTAAACCTCCTTCACTCTTTTCAAAACCTACTTATGGGTCTTCTTTTATCTTCCTTTTTTTAGAAATCATTTTTGGATTTTATAATTTATAAACCTTTTATCTTTGAGGATAGAGAATATATCTATATTTCAGATTTTAATATGAAAATAAGCTATTTTTTAAATTTTGAAATAACATAAAATAGGTAAAAGATTTTGAAATATGGATTTTATCAATTTCAGATTTTTAATTATATTAAACATCTTCAAAAGTTTATCTTTCATCTAAGAAATCGGATTTTCATTGATGACATAATGAATTATCATAACAACTTTATTTTATTTGGGACAAATTTATCTAGATAAATCATATTTTTAGATGATTACACTCATGTTATTTTTCTTTTTTATAATTTTATTGCTGAAAATAAAAATAACATAAGTGAAAAGAGAAGTAAGGAAGTTTGTTTGGAAAAAGATCATTCATAAAACTAGAACACTCATTTATTTTGTTTGGTTATGGATTCTTGATTTATGTGACAAATATCTTTAGCGGCCCTTCTCATCGAACATTCTTGTACATGATAGAGATTCAAATCAATATGCAATTATTCATCGAGAGTTAGTTGAGATCTTGGATTTGTAGAACCATGATGTTTGAAGTAGGATCTACTCTTAAAAAGTAAATTTTTTTTTGTAAAATAATGACAATGGCATTTGAGAATTTGAATGTTGCTTAGTATAGAGATATTTTTCATTATTCTATCATCCGAGAAGATGGATATGGACCTTCAGTACAAAAATATATATTGATGATTATATATATTTGTTGTAGAGTGCACGAACCATATTTGTTGTTACTACTAATCACATCATTTTACAAGGATATGAGGTTTTGACTTATGCAGTTTTGATGTTAGAGGGTCATGATGGTGTGATTTGGAAGTTTCATATGCATAATTGTGCTCTATGTTACTTTTCAAACATTGATGGTAATATGGATCTGAGTTTGAGTAGGCTTGCAATCTATGTTATGTGGATTAGATGGTGGAGGAGCCAAAACCAATATGTGATTCTTGTTCAAAGGATGGAATATTTCATGTTTGACATCTATCATACTTTTGCGGTGCCCAGTGGACGGTGAAAATGTTATCAATGTGGTTAGTAGGCAAGTTGATTTGATCATTATGTGGGATGGATTACATGGATTGCAAACATACAACTAATAATGGGACATAGTAGCACATTGTAGGGACATGTTTAGAGGTTTCAGACTGGTTTTTTTGTTTTTGGAGCATAAATAAACGATATTCGGAGGAAGTAGGTATCGCCGAATACGAATAGGAGAGATAAGCCTTGAAGATGGCCAAGGCGAATAAGTTGTTAAGGAGGTCTGAAGCGTTGAGCGGATTAGGGCAGTTAGTAACAACATCGGCCAGGCGTAACGAGGCTGCGGAAGAAACACGAAGCAGTGTCAAGTCAAGTAGCCGAAATGAAGAGGAAATCGGTCACTTTCGATCGGGGGCTCGTGAGGCGATTCAATTGCATGTGAAGAAGATGCCGACGGGAGTATATCGACCCTTGGTGCGGCTTGAGAATGGTCGAACAAAGAATTAGCACGATTGAAGACTCTAGGAGGAGAGTTCTTAGCGTGGCGATGGGACTATGTGTGCCCAGATTGTGTGAAGAAGTTCGAGCCAAGAAGACACCAAATCCGATAGATTGGAGAGGACATCCAGACTCGTGGGATGCGTTGCTCGGGGCTGAAGCCCTGGGAAGAGATTATTCAAAGGAGAAGGACGGAGTAGATTGGGAAGGTTCGGTGCATCTTTGCGTTCACCTTTGATGGCGAAAGTGGTTTGATCCGAGAGAGAGGAAGGGTACAAAGCGGCTTCAAGATTGATCTTATTAGAGGCGACTTCGAAGAAAGATAATGTATACATTGAATCGACTATTCTCACCACAACGAACTACTTATGTAAGTATGCATAAGGTGAGGATAGTGGAAGGATTCGTCGGGGAGCAATCAAGGTCAATTGGGGAGAGATCTTCGCTCGGAATGTGCAAGGCGATGGATCGAGAGGTAGCGAAGCAGGGGAGAGAAGGGAGTGATCTATATCTCTTCGTTTACGGTGCACATGTATTCGCGTATGGGGTGGTTGACGCCACAAGAAAGGAGAAGATATCAAGTGGCGTGGTCGGCACTTTGGGTGGGCCGGCGGCGAGCAATGGCCTTGATGGTTCGGCGAGAAGTGTGGGATCCCACCAAGGCGTCGGTGTGCCGTCGCCAATGAGACCGAGTGGAAGGAGGTAACCCGGAGGCCGAGCCAAGGCGGTGAGAGATGAGGAAGAGGCCATATTCGGAAGGGAGGACTACGGTGGAACCACGAGGGAGAAGAGAAGTCCAAGTGTAGAGATAATTGCGGAGCCAGCGAGTAAGAGGGAGAAAGTGAAGGAGATCGGCGGCCGGGAAGTCAGTGCCGAAGGCATCGCGGCCTAAGGTGAAAGCAACTAAGGTAGCGATGAAGAACCACTTTCTTCGGTGCTACGGTTGGCGCAAAAAGTTGGAGAAGAATGGTAGTGCCAGTTCGATGGAGCTGAATGAGATGGGAGGCGATTATATTCGGGGTGGAATCCATGGGGAAGGCGGTTACATGGAGTGATTCGATTCTTTGAACCGCCTTTGCTCGAGGAAGAAGGATCGAGCCGGAGACTATTAGCGACTATCGGAGTGCGTGGGGCGTCTAGAGAAGCGAGGCGGAAGTGCGAAGGGCGGAAGCGGCATGCGCAGCAAGCCTCACGGAGAAATATGTAGAATTCGGGCCGGAGGTAAAGTTTGTTGAGAGGAGAATGAGAAGGCTGCACCGGCAATTGAAGAGGGCGAAGCAGCAGTTGCATGAAATTGATGTTGACCGACCGGCTAGATTAGAAGATTTGGCGAGTAGGTGCTCGCAATACCTTTTTGCTCGGTTTGACGGCGTGGAGGCTGAAGGTTGGAGCGGTTGCGGTGGCAATGAATACCCCTTGCGATTCGAAGGATCGCGGGGAAAAGATGTACAAAGCCATGGGGCGTGAATGCCGAGGGAAGCGTGCGAGTCCATCGGAAGGAGATCATCAGAGGACATTAGGGAATTGCGGATGGCGTCGATGTCTTCGCATTGAAGGAAGAGACGTCATCGAAGGAACCCGAGATGCCCGTAATTGTAGTCGGGACGCGATCCGTGTAGGCAACGATTAGGAATCGAAAGTAGTAGATTGTATAAATAGGAGTAGTGTTAGAGTAGGATTATCGCTTTCTTTACAAGTGTTCATTGAAGAACCGCAATTGTAGTCAGGGTAGAACGGAGTGCTCGAGAAGCTGTTGAAGGTTGCGTTCGATTGGCCTTGACTGGTGCGTAATACCTGTGAAGTTACTCGGGTATTCGTCCATGAGCCATAGTCGGATTCACTTCGCAGTAGAACTTCAGCGAGGACATCGCCTCGTCGACAGCTTGTAAAGGAGTGATCAACTCCCATCAGTAAATTTGGAATGTAATTTCAATTACATGCGTAATACTGTGCAATGTGATGGATGGGTAATGGTTTGTTAATCTGACTTAGTGGTCCTAGACTACTCGGTTACAACACTCTTCGGACTATGCATGTCCAGAGTCTTCAAAAGAAGCATAAACTGACCATATTCGGTACATGAAAGATAACACCTCATTCCTTTGGGAACGAACTATAATTCTGTGCAAATGACAAAACCTTTGTGTAACCTGTCTGTTACACACATGACGTACTAATCTTAGTCCGAAAAAGGGCATATCAAGGATAATAAGTTGATGAATTCGATAACTACTTGGTGTTGAGGGACCTACTTGTCAATTAGGAAGACAATTGTGGTAAACTTCTGTTGGTGTATGACAATCTATGTAATGTGATCTTTGATGCAACAGCAATATATATTGTGATATGATAAATATGTACATGATAGCTATCATGACTTATGTAGTGACATGTCCCTTGTTAAGTAGATGTGCTTAGGTAAGAGCATATACATCAGTTAGAGCATGTATTGCATTTAACATCATTTGCACTAGACATGAGATTAAGACCCGTAGTGCCATTATGAGATCTAGGGCTTAAGTGGTAGAGTTTGAATTAAGGTTGTTAGAAGTATAATTTTTCAAGTTGAGCCTTCAAAAGTACGGCAATGAAGCAATATTAAATAATGTAAAAAATTAAATTCTTTGAAATTATGATTATGAGCAAAATATCTTTGTAGACGTTTTGAAAGTAGAATTGATTATTGTTATATATTTATGTTGGTGTATGACAAACAATATATTATGATATTTGATGTGACAGAGATGAAGGTTGTGAAGTGATATGTATATGTACAATAATTTTGTACTCTTATGCCAAAATGCAAAGCAACAACCAAACATATATTGATATCTCCAAACATATCCATCACATATGTAACCACCTTTGTTTATTGTCAAAAAATAGATTTTGTATCCAAAGATGAACATAACAAAAGTAGTAATAACTTCCTATGTCTACTCCATCCCTAGATAAAAGACTCATTCCAAGCCTATTGTATAAAGTGATTAGCCAATTGATGTAGCTCTATACTTAAAGATCATAGAAACTCATATAAAATGGATGATGTTATAGTTACTCCACTAAAACTTGGAAGGTACAAATCTTAATAGAGTACAAGTGTTATTTGCATCCATGTTTTCCTCCAACATATCATCAAGCTAAATAACACAAATACGGAAGGCCACAATATATGTCAAAACTTCACTCAATAAAGGGCTTAAATCATTTATGAACCACACCAATAGTCAACTCACTCGATCCTCATCACATTACCAACTTGATACTCTTTATAAGACCAATGGTTATACATACAGAATAAAATATAATTGTTTCTAAAGTGTGATTAAGTTTATTATGTTAAATTAGTTATGGTTAAGTTGAAGAAAAATATAGGATAGCTATTGATGTAGTAGAGTGGAGGATGAGAATAATTATTTTGTTATTTAGTGGGAATTCAAGCTAAGATTTCATCACATGGGTATCTTGATTTTCCTGGACTTGGACTAGTATTTCATTGGTTTGATTTGGTGAGTACTCTTAAATCTAGTGCCGAGATTGACTTGATACACCAAAGTCAATTGAATAGTAGTTGGACTTCTATAAGGTCCAAGTGGATCAATTGCATGTTGCCATGTACCCTTTCTCATTGGGGTTGCTTATCTATATCTTGACTAAATTTGGTGAGAAAAAATTATATTATAATTACTTTTAGTAACTAGAGTAAAATTCTAAGTAGTATAAATAGAAAAATTAAGAAGCATTTTTCAAGCTTGGTTTTGGGAAGTTTTGTTTTGGATCAAATCTTGTTTCAAGCCTCACTAGTTACTTCATTAGTCTAGCGGCCACAATTTGCCAAATTTCATAAATTATGGCATCATCTAAGGATCATGCATGTATTTGTATTGACAATTTTAGTAATATTGATGCTTAGATAAAAAATACTAATGTTGACAATATCAAAAGTAATCACCGTATCATCTTTGCTTTTGCAACTTATGGTTACAAGCTTAATACTCCAATTTCAATAAATCTTTAGGCTAAAAAAAAATGAAAATAAATAAGAATTTTTGTCGTCTTCAACATTGGGCTAGATGTTATCTTGAAAGATGTCAATGTTGGATCTTATTTGCTTCATCTCCAAGTATATTAACATTGACTTTCATCCTCATCTCCCCTCTAAGCCGTCTAGGAGTCATTCATGCACCCTTAAACAATATTGATGTTGGATCATACTTGCTTCATCTCCAAGTATATCACCATTGGCTTTCATTCTCATCTCTCTTGTATGCCATTTAGGAGCCATGGATGAAGTACTTAGTATGTCATATAGTGTGAAAGACGGAGGAAGTTTGAGTTATAGACCATCATCTTTTCTTTGTGGATCCAACTCCACTAACACTTTTCTAGACTCAATAGAGTATGTTACACTACGAGTCATACCAATTGCACTAGTTTGTTCTACTGCACACATTAATTGTTCAACATCTCCATCATAGGGAATACATGCATCAGCTCCAAAATCTAAATTTTTTGGAGATCCTCTACCATCATCCCTATCACCTTGAACTCCTTGTTCTCATAGTCATATGATGATACAAAAAAAATATTTGAGTGAAATTTGAATGGATTTCACTGAGCTAAGATGTAGTATTTACATGTCTACATGCATTTTGATATTTACTATTGAGTAAAGTCATGATTAAAGGTTAAAGATAAATTTACAGCCAAATTTGATTTGATCTAATCATTGGATCACTGAAAAAAACAAAGACGTTTATTATCATGTAAGTTGTAAGTACGAATACAAAGTATAATAACAAAAGGGATGGGAAGACCCCATCAAAGTGTACAAGGATGGAACCTGGGAAGACCCCATCAAAGTGTACAAGGATGGAACCAAACCGGCAACATGGGGCTAGACCCCATGTTGGTTGTAAGTAGATTGAGTGTTGTGTAATGTACACTTTAGAATTATACATTGAATAATCTACTTGGTATAATGATTCCCCATAGTTAGCAAATTTATTGCTATCATGAGACGTATGATTCAAATCCATTCTCATATTGGGAGGTTCATGTTTTTGGATTCCAGTTTGGTGGAAATTTCATCAAACTCGTACATATCAAAACAACATGATTAAATTTCATGCCATTTTTTTTTTCCTTTTGTACTTCTACATCTTTTCTCGAACAACTTGTACATCTGATGGATGCCAGCTAATTAAGTGCACACAAACTTTCCAGCAAACTGTACATGTTGTTCAATAATCAACAACTGTACCTAGATTCATCTTACCAATATCACACCTTAGGGAAGGGAGGGTTACTTTCAGCTCCCATCGACCCACTTTGGCCAATTGACCAGAAATCCATGCCACTCCTACGCATGTTCTCCACCGGTCTACGTACATCCGTTTGGTGGCAAATATGTTGTCAACTTGTGACATGAACTCCAATCAGCTCGATTGGTACAACACGGGTAGTTGAAGGTAGTTAAAGGTGCACGGAAAGGTTTCTCTATCATGTGACCAGGAACCTTAATTTCGAAACTGTGACTTTCTTTCCTATCTTTCGCATAAATCCTTAAAATCTGAATTTTTCCCGCCTCTTGCTTCAAAATGCAGAAGATCTGTATTTTCTTCGTAGGCGAAGATGTATTGGTTATCAAGATCGTGTTACGCTAATGTTATCTTTTGCTATTTGATCTAGTGTGTTTTAAAGTTGTACATCATCAGGGACAATCTGCAAAATACCTTCCAATATGAGAATATATATCGCTTGAAGCAAATGTCATAGAGAGCTTAATCGTTGCGAATTAAGATTTATTTAGCACATAAAAGACAAAGTTAAACGGACAGGTTTAGTTCTGTAATTAATCTCGCGGTGATGTTCCTTACTGTACAAACTATGATAATTCTGTCAAATGCATAACGCTTGTGGCTTACGCCTTTTCAAGACAAGCCTGAATACAAGAACAGTTTACAGTACTTCAGTGACAACGGATTAAGCACTATATCCAATTGCAGGTTTGTTGAGGTTTGATTAAAAAACAACTCCTGTACTTTCTTTCACGATTGCTTTCACACGGTTAGCAGGACAATGAATTCCGAGTCGAGTACAGTACCTATAGATTGACTCCTGAAGCAGAGACACCGCAGATTTTAAAAATTGCCTACAGAAAATCTGAGTTGTCTGATTTTAAACAGGTAGGATTTTCTTCATATTCGAGTACTAGGAGAATTAAACCGGCAAATCTTCCGGTACGTTTACCGAAGTACGGGAAAAATATCCTTAAAAAATTGCGCAGGGTGTGTCCTTAAGATAAGAATTTGACCATAAAACAGAGTAATATTATCTGATAGCAATATTATAGCAATTTCCACAAATGAAATAGAATACAGTAACATAATTTGGTATGAAGCTAAGTTTTACTTTAAGTAAGAGTGACAAATAACAAAGAGATGAGACACACAGAAGATAGTAATCCAGACCTATGCTTCGTTGTGTATAAAAGATGATGAACTGGGCTCTAGCTGAGCAGATGAAGGTTCTTCCATGGAGTTTACTACCGTAATGCAAACTGCACGTGATAGTTCAAGCACAGAGATCTTTCTGTTGAAAAGCTCATGTTACCTTGCAGCAAACATCTGTACACAAGTTAGCGGAGGTATTTCTCCAAGAGGGTACTAGAAGCGGGTGGGGTGGAAGGAAAGAAACCGCAACATAGATTTGCCACTCCGACACCATGAGCAGCACTCAAGAAGATACTGAAGTGCCTCGTGCAATGCCTGACAAGTTGACAAATCTCAAAACATCAAATGAAGCAGAAGATGGAGAAAATTTGCCATATCCACTGATAGAGAAGATTTTGGCCGCAATTCCCTTCCCTCATGTCTACGGCATAAGACTGGTTTCAAAGAGGATGCACTCCAATTTTCAAGCCCTTGTGAGCCGAAACTCATCCACATGGCCCACATATTGCCCGGCATTCCTCTTCAACGACAAGCTGTTCGGATTCGACAAAAGCGACAACATTTGGGGTACATTCACCTACAGGCCTCTGGTTTCAGTCAGCACCGAGTTCCCTCCTCCAACAATAGCAGGAGCCAGTGTGGCAGGAGCCTTAATGTGTATGTACGAGAGATCAAGAGATGGACCAGTTGTGACTGTCAAAAATTTTCTGACTCGCAAAGAAAAGACCCTGCCTCCTCTTCCTAGTCACGAGGACGATCCGAGTGTCAATTGGTGTCGGCCCATTCTGCTTCCACTTGGAAAGGAGGACTACAAGGTCATATTGTATGGAATTTCCTGCAAAATGGGAGACGGTCCACATCTGGGGGACTATCTTGAAACGCGGGTGTATGATTCTTCGAGCTCGAGCTCGACTCCAGGAGTGTGGACAAAGCAGTCTAAGGCGGTGACTTTCGCAAGCTGTTCTCGCTGTAACGTATATCTGAGTGGAAACCTGTACTTCATGTGGCCATGGAATGACCGCTCCTTCAGCTTCTTCCAATACACAGGCACTCTGTGTGTCATAAATGTGTTTCGCTTCAATTTCGAAAGTGGAACCTTGAAGAAAGTTGGCTCCCTTGAAATCCGTTATGAAACAATTTTCGAGAGTTATCTCAAGTTATGTGGTTCCAGCATCTTGCTTGTGGTCATAGACAGAGCCCCGGCGAACAGGGCCACCGTAACGTTATACCAACTTTTTGAGAACAGTTTGAGCTTGGTGAGGTTGTCATCATGCAGTTTGTTCAGGGGAGATGAGTCCACTGGGTACTGGGTTGCTAGTATTGATCTCGTTGGAGAAGATGATTGTCTCCACGTGTGTGATAAATACATCATGGCTACCTACACCTTAAGTTCCAACACTTGGAATTCATTTCCACCTCTTCCTGAGTCATATCCTTTCAGATTCCTGCCTAAAAGTACAGTCAGTTTCCAGCCCGGATTGAACCCATTTGCAATTCCGTAAGCGATTGTAGTGCTGGTAACGGTTGACTCTTCTAATGTTGAACTTGATAAGTGGAGCTGATAGTAACAGGAAAAGTGTCCGAAGAATAGTGTCCGAGAGGAACAAGGTTATGTGAATAAGATTTGTCTGCTTGTATGTGTAAGACCGGGTGAGAAATTTTGAGCTGATCCTCCCGTAATTGGACATCAGTATGTAAAAGTAGGATCTGTTTCAGAAATCATGAATCTTGATTCTTCATTGTGACAATTGTGTTTTTCTTACTTCTAAACTGAAGGTGCATTCTGTTTTGGAAAATCTTCTTTGTACGATTAATATGGTGTGCATGCATGTACCTTTGCGACGCGTGTAGGACATTCCATGAATTTCTCCAATAAACAACCCTCAAAGCTTCTAACATGGATTGTAAACGAGATGCAATACGTAGTCTGCATGTACGGAGGAGTTTACATCACTAGTATGTAGCTTGTGTCAGCGAGTGAATGGGCCAATGTCTCAAGAACTACGGATGTTCATGTAAATGATTCTATGAGGTCATAGCAAAAGTTGTTCGGAACAAAAGTTACTATGTACTTTTTGTTCATCAATCAACTTGTTAGTGGCCCGGGTGGATTTCTGGAATAAACATTCGTTTCTAATTCTGACACATCCAGCTCGTCCTACATCCATACCTTCTTCTGCAACTTCTTTAAAAAAATGTGCTTTTCACTTGTGTTTGAACTCACCAGAGTCTGTCATATAGATTTGCAAACTTTTAGTTCTCCGCTCCGGCAAGGAGGAAAGCAAAGCGCTTGATGAAATGTAAAGATAATACATGTCTTCGGCTAGGGTACTGTACTATTTGTACCGGTCTTGAGATTAGGCCGTGCTTTGTGTCATAATATTTATCCTATAAATTAGTGAGTCATATCCACTAAGAAAGAAAATAAAATATTCATATAGAATATCATCAGAAAGCAGAAACTTGGTTCTTTGATATGGTCTGAGTTAATGTTGTTTAAATATGTTGAAGATTTGACCAGGCGAGAAACTTTTCTTAGAGTTCTCGTGTGAGACACGGTTGATTGATGAACAATACCAGTTACAGGATTCGTAATTCACTCGATAGGCACATCTTCCGCCGCCCAAAACAGCACAGAGGTTCACGTGAAGCCGAGTTCAACTTCATCGTGACTCATAAATTAAGTGAAATCGAATTAGCGGACATGATAGGTCCCCTGTCTACGGAATCAATGTGCATGAGTATTTCCAAACTCAAGGTCGATGCGTGACTGCGTACGGTAGCTCAAAGCACAGAACAACGTCTAGAATTCCAGTCCTGCAACTCAGAACATGTTGCGAGGCATTTCATATATCACTTAAATATCGCGGAGCCGGAGGGAGCGTGCCAAGGCAGAAGATGTGACTCGAATTGATGTGCATGATGAACGCTGCTGCTGCTGGATCCAGCAAGAGGGAAACACGCACGTTTCTCAGCGTCCTCGGAGTCCAGCTGCAGCTCCCGGACTATAAATCTCGCAATGCGAATGCATGTCGTCAGACTGAGTCCATCTCATCTCTTCTCAACAAGGTCCTCGACGGCATATAACCAGCAAAAATCCAACTCGAGAGTTCAGTTCGAATTGAGAAACAATGGCGGCGCTCGGCTGCTGGAAAACCCCGTTCCTATTAGCAGCAGCACTCGTGCTGCTGCTCGCGAGTCCATCGTCGTCCGAGAGAGTCAAAAGCGTTTTCGCCTCCCTGAAGCATGTGGACCACCATCCCGACTCCCCACTCCACAAATCCGAGGCTACATTCGCCGAGAGGGTCCACAACGCCGTGAAGGACAGCAGCGCCCGAGTCGCCAGCATCAAAAGCATCGTGGCGAGCGGGATCACTCCCAGAGGGGTACAATTCGACTCGGCCTCCGAGGTCTCCCCAAAATCCGGCAGCTTCGAGACGGTGGTCAGTCCATCGCCGGGGAGCTACATCATGACCATATCCCTGGGAACTCCCCCGCAGACGAAGACCGCCATAGTCGACACGGGAAGCGACCTCGTCTGGCTCCAATGCGCCCCCTGCACTTCCTGCTACCGCCAGCCGAACCCCGTTTTCGACCCCAGCAAATCGTCCACGTACAAGAAGGTCCGATTCTTCAGCTTTCTCTGCTTCGAGCTTCCCTCGATCTCCTACAGCGGCGGCTACTGCTCGTACCGCTACGGCTATGGCGACCAGTCCACCACGCAGGGCGACTTCGCTCTCGACACTCTCACTCTCACTGCAGTCGACGGCTCCACGCAGACAGTGCCCAATTTCGCCTTCGGCTGCGGGCACAAGAACCAGGGAACATTCTCGGGAACCGATGGCCTCGTCGGCCTAGGCCGAGGCGACGTGTCCTTCAACGAGCAGATCGGGTCGCTCATCGGGTCCAAATTCTCCTATTGTCTGGTGGATCTCTTCAGCTCCGCCGCCGAGTCCAGCCCCCTCATCTTCGGGGACGCCGCGGTGTCGACCGCCGAGGGACTGGGCTTGAAGTACACTCCTCTCGTCCGCAACCCGTCGGCCGACACATTCTACTATGTGAAGCTGAACGGGATCGCGGTGAATCATCAGCCGGTCGCCGGCATCCCTTCCAACGCTTTCAAGCTGGACATCTTCACGGGCCGGGGAGGAGTGATTCTGGACTCTGGCACGACAATCACGCACCTCATCCAGTCAGCGTACGCGCCCTTGCTGAGCACGCTGCAGTCGCTCATCGCCTACGCGCAAGTGGACGGCTCGCAGATCGGGCTCGACCTTTGCTACGACCTGTCGGGCGTTGCCAGTCCCTCGTTCCCCGCCGTCACTCTGCAGTTCCAGGGCGTCGACGTCGTCCTTCCGGCGAACAACGTCTTCCTGCAAGTGGACAACCGCGGCACCACCTGCTTAGCCTTTGCTGGCACCTCCGGCTTCACGATCGTTGGGAACATCCAGCAGCAGAATTTCTACTACCTTTACGACATCGAGAACGAGCGCGTGGGAATTGCTCCCGTCGACGCTTGCGCGACCGTTGCCACCAAAGTGCCTGATGCCAAGGACGAGCTTTGATGGAGGCCGGCCCTTCGTTCACCGAGAATGAATGAATTCAAAGCAGCAGGAGATCGATGGCACGGTGAAGATGGATGTGATGAATCTTCTGACATTGTGATTGACTCGTATTCGTTGCGACGGACGGGTAGTCTCATACTTGTACAAAATCGATGGTCATTCAGAATTCATAGCTTGATTTCAATTAAATCTTGTGTTTGTGCACTTGCTCCAGCTCAATCTCTCTTTTGCTCGTGTCCGAATAGACACACGACATGCATCGGCGAGAGTTTATGCTCACGCTTATAGGCCTGGATACGGCAGTCTGGGAGTGGACTTCTTGAGGTAGAGCTGGAAAGGATGGATAAATGGGGGAGCAGGATCTCCAGAAGCCGGGGTACAAAAACTGTACAGAGGAAGAGAATTGGAAAAGTATCAAGAGACAGTCAAAATAATTCAGTAGTGTTCGACATCACCGTTGATTTACGGTGATCTGTGTAGTTTGTAAATGATCATTATCACTTAAACACGTAAAGATTGAATTTCGACAATTTACATTTGCTCAATAACGATCGATTTTGTATGCCGAGGAAAAAATAGGGAATCGGAATTAAAAGTTGGCATTATGAGTATGGACACTGAGGTCGCGTCCGAAGAGAACTGTCCAATTCAAGCCAGAAAGCTGTTGTACTTCGTGCAGGATCACACTAGACAGGAGCAGGAGCGGAAGTTAGAATTACTTAAGTATGGAACTGAATCAAAAGACCCGTGCGTGGGGATAAGTACCCCTAGGCCAGATTAATATGGGTCGCAAAACTGCGACCCCTGACCTCAGTAACAGTTCTCGGTATGACAACTACCGACTGTGTAATTATACTCCAATAAAAGCAAGATAATAATAAAGTGACATTGCAAGGTATCGCGATCTCTTCCAGGACTCAGACTCGTAGCAATTTCTCAAGTACGTACCGGATTGCACAAGGCAGCTGCAAATGTTTGAGATTGTGACAATTTGTCAGTAATAAGCTTTGGTCGTCGAGAAACCAAATGCATAAGAATGGTAGGTAGAAACAAGCTTCTACCGAAGAGCGCAAGACATGTACACAGTAGCTAAGTTATTTCTTCCCTGCAAATCTGAGCCAAATATCTGCAGCGCGGAAGGCAGCTAGTTGTGCTAAATCTAGCGAGAAATCAACATCCCCTTGCACCGACATCTGATAAATGATAAACCTTTAGTTCGTTCAAGGGATAGGGAGTTGGAGTAGAACAGCCTTCAGATCTTGAAGGAAGCGACGAACTGAGTGAGTGCTGGGAAACCAAGTGCCAGATGCGCTCCTAGAGAGAAGCCCAAGATGATTGCGATATCTTTGGACTATCGTTATCCTAGAGAGAAGCAGAACTGCTCATTAGTCTACATCCATGCATGCCACTCGCAGAACGGTGACACAACCCTCGCCGAGCTGAACTGACTTATATCAGATCAGATTGCCTCTCGGCGGAGTCCAGCAGTAATGGAGAAGTGTTTGCCAGTAATATCATAGATCTAAAAACATATAGTTTAAGACCATGGCCACTTTTGGGGCAGTATAAACTCTCTCTGGATCTGAATCAAGCTCAGCCCACAAAATGTCTGAAAAGAATGGGATCCGAAATGTTCCGCAAGCTGGACGTCATCGTATTATGATCTCAGATTGTTGGAACGACGGGGCCGGGTCCACCGCATGCATGAGGCCCAGGGCATTTTTTTTTAATGCTAGTGCAGGCAGAGAGGGTTTCGATCTCCGGTTTCGGTACTTGTGGAGCTTAGCCGGAGCCTGTGTGGATTAGAGAAGATGAGTGAGTTCGACGCAGAACTTAATCGCAGGCAGTATCAGAAGGGTGGAATGTATGAGACTGTCAGTGGGAGTGGGATCTGCTTGCCCTTATCAGCTCAGCTGCTGTGACAAGGCTCCGAACTCCAGACATGAGTATCTACTAGAACCTCCTGGGAAGCACATGATAGCACCAGACACCAGCAGCATAGCGCACGAGCACTGTATGCGAAGGTAGAATTTTGGCAATCGGCAGAAGCGCCGGCCTCAGATCGACCGCGCGCAGGGACGACAGTAGATCGGGTCACGAGTTCGGTACTATGCGGAACGCTTGTCCGAGGCTTGGCCAGCCCGGAAGTCCGCCCGAGAATTAGCGTCTGTCGCACCAGCAAGGCGACGGATTGGACTTTACTTCGACATCGATGCACGAGTTGCGTGAAAGCGAAATAACAGAGTAGTAGTAGGAGGAGGAGTACTCTGGGAATCCAGGAGACCGACGCCGGTGGCAACCTGTGCAGGTCGGGTCAACCCTGCAAATTTGAACAAAGCATAATCAGAACCAGATCGAATCAATCAATCAGGTGAGTTCGAGTGATGGCTGACGATATAACTGATGTCGCACACTATGGTGGCAGGCGCTATTCGGAAGAGGCTTCAAAAGCTACGGGATGCAGGACGCATTTACGTCAATTGCAGATTAGATGCAGACCAGGAGGGATCACTGGGCCAGACGATGGCTCGATCAGGTGCGCTATAGCTCTGCTGCACGCGTTTCCGAGCCTCCTACTCGAGTTGCTGCTGCTGCTGCCTCTCTATATAGTCGGAATGCTCTTGGGTCCATCATCCATCGATACCTCTTGTCCTCATCGATCTACGGAATCCACGAGTTATAATCCACCTTGAGCCTGACGAAGAGGAAAATGGCCGCTCTTCATTGCTCCAACCTGGTCGTAGCGGTGATAGCAGCATCAGTAGCGCTGTTAGCAGAACCTTCCATATCGCTCTCGGAAAAATACAATTTGACAGTCAAAACCATGTTCGTGGACATGAAGCACCTGGACCATCACCCCGACTCTCCGCTCCATAACGCCCACTCCACATTCGCCGAAAGGTTCCACAACGCCGTCGTGAGGAGTAGCATCCGAGCGGCGGGGTTCAAAAACATTCTCGCCAGCGGAATTCAACCCCGAGGAGTAAACTTCGATTCGGGGACCGAAACTTCCGCCCCCGGCAGCAGCAAGGCCAGCAGCTTCCAATCGTCTGTGACTGCATCCCCGGGAAGCTACATCATGACCATCTCTCTGGGCACTCCCCCGCAGACCAAGACCGCCATCGTCGATACGGGCAGCGACCTCGTCTGGCTGCAGTGCGCCCCGTGCTCCGACTGCTACCAGCAGGCCGATCCGGTTTTTGAGCCTCGAAAATCCTCGACTTACAGGAGAATCCGCTACTTCAGCCCCCTGTGCGGGCAGCTGCCTCAAGTATCGTACAGCTCCGGGTTTTGCACATACAGGTATGGCTACGGAGACCAGTCGACCACTCAGGGGGAGCTCGCTCTGGAGACTCTGACTCTCACCGCAACCGATGGCTCCAAAAGGACTTTCCCCAATTTCGCTTTCGGCTGCGGGAGGAGGAATCAGGGGACGTTCTCTGGAGTCGATGGGCTTGTGGGGCTGGGGCGTGGCGCCGTCTCTTTGAACGAGCAGCTGGGATCGCTGATCGGCTCCAAATTCTCCTACTGTCTGGTGGATGTTTCGAGCTCCGCGACGGAGACAAGCCCCTTGATTTTTGGAGATGAAGCTATGGTGACTGGCACGGCCCTGGAGGTCAAGTACACTCCTCTGCTGCGCAACCCTGCTGCGGATACCTTCTACTATGTGAAGCTGAACGGCATCACCGTGAACAACAGGCCGGTGGCTGGGATCCCTTGGGGTGTTTTCAATTTGAACGTGCATACGGGACGAGGAGGAGTGATTCTGGACTCGGGAACGACCATCAGTCAGCTCATTCAATCGGCGTATATCCCCTTCTTGACGACGCTGCAGTACATCATTCAGTATCCCCGAGTCGACAGCTCCCAGATTGGGTTCGACCTCTGCTATGATTTGTCGCGGGTGAGAAATCCCACCTTCCCTTCCGTGACTCTGCACTTTCAGGGCGTGGATGTCGTTCTTCCCGCCAACAATGTCTTTCTGGAAGTGGACCAGCAGGGCACCACTTGCCTAGCCTTTGCCGGTACCACCGACTTCACCATCGTAGGCAACATCCAGCAGCAGAATCACTACATTTTGTACGACATCGCCAACGAGCGGGTCGGAATTGCTCCGGTGAAATCGTGTGCCCATCTCGCTACCGCCACACCGGTGCCCAGAATCAGCAGCAAGAGTGACATGTGAAGCAGTTTAAGAATCTGGCGTTTTCTCTCGAAGGTAAGACGTACTGGAGATCGGTCGTGCCTTGAAGAAATGTGTTATTATTATGTACATAGCGTTGGAAAAATTTACGGCAAGCCATCCATCATCCAAAGTCCATGTGCAACTATGATCAGTTAGCTGTAAAATCGTGTTCACCTGTAAAAAGTACACTACTGCAGTAGCTCGCAGCGTAGGTAAAATTTACAGCGAACGATCATCAGATCATCCGAAGTACTTGTACAACTGTCTTTAGCTGTAACATGTGTTCACCTGTAAAATTTACACTAGCTCGCTCTATTCTCTGTGTCCTACTAGACCTGGAAGAGATCAGTTTGGACATATTTTCTCACATTGACGGGCCTGGGTAGAAGCAAAGTGAACGTAGAAATTAGACAGTGCAGGAACAAGGGTCTAAGGTACGAACGGAGTACGAAGGGAGATGCAGAGAAGTAGAGAGTTTACGAGGGCGGGTCAAGAAGTTCTTGAAATCCTTAGGGGATCAAGTAACTTGTAGTTGTCCATCATCACTTGGATTATCTATGGATATTGGAACTTTCTGCACCAAAGTGTCAAGTACTATCATTCGATACGCCATGTATTGTACATCCCACCGTTAAAGTTGCTCCTCATGGTCACATGGACACTATATTCAGTCGATCATGAACTTTGTCAGACACTAGAGAGAAGAAACTTCATGGAATTGTATTTGGATGACTGCCTAATTGCTCGGAACGGCCTTCAAAACGAGCATGACTGTTTGATGGAGAGTGAGGAGTTACAAAGAATGAGGAGCTTTCTGTGATTAGGTCAAATAGAGTCACCAATTGTGCCAAGTATGATTCAATTGTGAGAACTCCTCTGGAGACGAGAGAAATTAAATTTCTGAGAGAAGGCATAAGGAGAATAATTCGGCAAGTGTCGACATGATTTTACACGTTGCGACTCAGTTTCTTGCTGCAGCCTTCAGTAGTAGTTCCCTGGGTAAGTATTACTGTGAGAATTATCACTGATTACATATACATGCCATCTTTTTAGGTGTGCGTATGAGATTGGCCAGATTGGACAAGCTTTTCTTCAGGGAGGGAGAAAAAGCTTCCAGTGCCTGTATCAGTTGTGTGTTATATAAAATTATACACGAAAGGCCAATCACGAAGTATAAAAGAAGTGTACTAAACATAAAAGCCCTCGAGAGGATAACATGAAGCACGAAGCATAGGGCAAACGCACCATCTACAGAATTGGAATCCAGGAACAGATTTAAGTCTTAACGCAAACTAAAATTATTGTATATTTATTTGAGAATAAAGCAGGCCAGTATCCACATTTCCAGTTACAGAAGCACAAGCTAAAAGGTGTCCTTATGAGGAATACGTCAACGAGGGATAGAACCACTACTGACTCTGAAGGCTGGTCCGAATTCTAAAAATATATATATATATATATATATATATATATATATGCCTCGAACCCCAGTCTTATTATAGTGAACAATTTCGGGAGTCGAATATCTGGTGACATCATCATTTCATGATAATCTATATGAGAGAGAAAACATGCGGTTTTAACAAGTGCAAGAAATTTTCTGGACAGTTCTGCTCCACAGTCTTTGCTCACACTTTTCAACACGGAGGTTCTGAAGGCCTTCACTATCCTAATTGTATCTTTCTACCTGACCCGAGCATTTTGTCAGCCAATGCAATCTATGTATGATTCCATTATAGACTTCCGAAGATATTGAATTTTCCTCTATATATTCCTAAACCAAAATACAATTTTCTTTTTCCTCTGTTCTTGGTATTACATGCCTTCGGTTTTGAATCCCGTTTTGAATGAACATACTTCTTTTCTTTATCATTAAAATATTCGAAGGATATGAATGATCATGAGCCCATGTATGAAAGTGCCTCTCAAGGTTTGCGTGCACGGAGATCAAGCGATTCATTAGCATCACGAGCAAAACACTTTTGAAATTGATGTTCATATGTCTTTCCTCAGGAACTTCAGACCCCATACCATTGACCTCTGTCAATGTAACACATCCATTAAATAGAGTCGCATGCAAGCAAATAGGAAAGTTTTAGCGGTTCTAGTTTACGTCCTACCGAAACCACCGAGATCCTGCTCGGTCGTGAATGATGCATGCCCTGGAATTACCAGCAATGATGTTATCTGTGTTCATTCAGAAAGACAAGAGTCAATATATGAGATCGCCCGTAAACAAGGAGATACGACAGTTGTAGAGCATGCTTTTTAGATTGATTTTTAAATAAATATCACATAGTTTGCTTGAAAATGATTATTGCAACACTCGGACAGGTGTTGGACGAACAGTGTAGACCGGGAGCCTCAGGTGTCCACCGCAGGGGTGTGCGGATCAGAGGTGTGTAATTTAGATGCGAGCCATTGCCAGCCGGCACAGCAGAGCTCGCAACTCCAAAATATCAAAAGGCTCGTTTCCTTCACTGCAATCGTCACGTCAACGAGGCAGTACGAAAACTTGGACCCGATCAGAGGTCCAATCTGCTCGGGACCGAGAGTGCACCGAGACCCAAGCCCACGAGTCCGTCGGATCCTGAAAAGGTTTCCTGATTCCTCCTACCGCCTCCAAAAGCAAAATTGGGAATGATCTGACTGGAGTCAGATCATTCCCAATTTTCTGTCAGAGTCAGAGTTTCGAGGGCGAACTGTCCCTCTGTGGTGCACTCACTGGTCACCGTACCCGCACTGGTAAGTGCAGTATCCCCGATTGTATACCTGAGGAAGCTCGCTGCACAACGGGCTGAAGTAACGTAATTTCTTGTAAGTGGAGGACGGGGCGTCCTGCTGATAGCAAACGGAGCTTTAGGGTAGATTCCGCTTTGTGTAGCGGAGAATAGGGATGGTGATTCAGATGCTTCATATTCACGAACAAACTGTTCGCGGTTCCAGATCTGGACAGAGATGGACCTGCGAACAGGACTACTGCTGCTGCTTCTGCTAGTATCGTTGCCGAGAGATTCAAGAGGTCAACAGTCTTTTGGCCATGTTTTTCAACCTCGAGGTCAAATCAGGTTCATGGGCTGGTCATTTTGTCATAGACTGACGAAAGCAGAGAAAATTTTGATTGATTTTTGCAGAAGCTGGCCGTTTTATTATGTGAAGCTCAACGGGATCGCGGTTGATAACCAGGCGGTACAAGGTATTCCAACAAGGACAAATAAACTTGGTTGATCAAATTCAAAAAGTATATCAATCTCAAGGAGTACCTGCTATTATAAAAGGAAGTAAGTAATGAAGGGATGGTGCTTTTGGTCTCGACATCTATTCTGGTCGAGGAGGCGTTGGTTCTGGATTCGGGAACCACGATCACGCAGCTCGTCGATTCGGGTTACAATCTCTTTGTAGCCAGTTTGCAAGGACTGATTACGTATCCTCAAGTCGAAGGCTCGCAAGTTGGGCTGGATCTTTGCTGCGACTTGTCCGGGGAGAACAATTCCCTTTGCCCGACCATGACTCTGCACTTTCAACGGTGGATCTCGTTCTTCCTGCCAAGAATTTGTTGTTGTAAGTGGATCAGCAGGGCACTGCTTGCTTGGCCATTGCCGGTACCAGGGACTTGACGATCATCGGAAATGTTCAGCAGCGAAGAAACTACTTGTACGATGTTGCGACCGAGCGTGTGGGAATTGGCTTCGGTTGACTCATGTGCTACCCTCGCAACAGCACCTGCAATCAGCTCCAAGTCCGAGCTTTTATGAGCCTCAGGTTGGCTGTAAGCGAGATATGATTTCTGTGTGATATAATATTCATACTAATCAAAATTTTCGACATCAGTAGGGGGGACCCACCCTACTGATGTCGAAAATTTTAAAGGTTCAAGATTCAAGGTTCTTGACGTAGTTGTAGTAATTGTTAAGATACAGAAGGAAGTAGCTCGATCTTTCGACACTCTGTACACTTAGACCTGAACAATATCGACACTACACATTACATCACTGATGTTAGCAGGCCCAGATACAAGCAGACAGCAAAATATGAAGTAGACCTAGCAGACGCTATGGCTTGACTGTAGAGACCAATGTACATAGAGAGTACATAACGAAAGACGAGAGAGTAAGGCTAAAATATTTACTGTGATACTTGGTGACCTCTTCATCTGAAAATCTCCACCACAACTGGAGTAACAAGGAAAAGTCAATGTGTAACTTGAACAGTTAGTTTCTTGAATAAAAAATCTCAACAGGAATCTTGAGAAAGTCTAGTATTCCACAGCTTTGAACGTTCGTGCATGGGCATTCTATATGACAAGTATGTTCGAGAGAAACAAACATGTTCTGCAGTACAATCGTAATTACTATTTATGGTCAGTTTAATCTTAAAATCAGCATGGATGAGATTTCCTCCTCACAGGTCGATTGGCCTCTAGTTCATCAATTGCTCCTCACATTTCCCATCCCAATATTCCAGGGCTTGACTAGGTCAAACGGTTTGAGCTATTTGAAGAGTAGTCTTCAAAAATGGTTGTATTATTACTAAGCTATGACGTATCCTCTACCGCTTCAGACAACATCAAATGCATGGAGGCTTCCACAGGTTGCACAAGGGCAAGCTAGCTACAGGGCTTTCAACTTGCCACTTGCTGCACATTCTTCTGTAGTGAATTACTGTTGCGGTAGAAGTTTGAGTGTCGATGTGGAAATAAGGCTGGCAGTCTGGCCGCAAAGAGAGCGTCGACGTAAGTCGTGACTCAATTCCTTGCGGGCAGCTGAGCCGGGAAGTATTTAACATCTTTGAGTCACATATACGTGCCACTTACTAAGCAACATCTAAGCACAATCATGAGCTTTCCCAGGAGTTTTTGGTAGAGTATCACTAGAACATATAGATGTCTACAAAAACACCAACAGGCAAGAATTATAGCAGTTCACATGAGTGTTTATGACCGCACCCCGCAGTCCAAAGGGCACATTCTTGAGGTGAGATACATCTCATGTTCCTTGATTCAATCGCGATTAGATTGTTTTAATCGTGTTGAAACGAAGATTTGAGAAACATCTGCCCCTGACATTCAGACAAGATAATCCAATCTCACGAGGTTAACATTGAGGTAATGTTCAAGGGGTAATTTCCATACACTTAGCTCGAGGAAAGGTGCAGGGATGGCGCTGCTTAAGCACGGGTGATACTGTGGTACCAATTGTATAGTTTACATTCGATTGCAGACTAATACCGTGTATGAGGACAAAGGCCTCAACACATAGATTGACCTTGAGTGTAAACTTCACTTATTATTTTGCAGTGGACGTCGGCATGCAGAGAGCTTAAATCTAAAACTCGGTTGTGATAAGAACACAACCGAGTTTTAACTCTCGTCCTGTGTTCCGGCTGTTCATGATCTTTCATCTACTGAATGTATCTTCGCAGAATCATTATTACAGATATATGTAAAAGGAAAAATGTACGACTGAAAATGTTGATCACAGGAATCAGGAGTCGCTAATGATCAGGTCAACTGTGTGCGTTTATTGAGTTATGTCACGAGAGAGTATTGAACAAATGAGGATGGGCTTCTCACTATTCTGATTGTTTAGTGCAGAAAGGAAGTCATCTAGAATATATCAGAAAGCTCATGATCATAACAGAAGAGATTGATTGTTAGGATAGCGTTCGTATTATGCTTCTAGATCTCATTCCACTACGGCAAAAGGGAATGCAGATCCCTCGACTAGATCGAAATGTTTTGATATACCAGAAGTGAGTGTGTTATAAGCAGATGACTTACGTCGTCAGAGAGAATGAAATTGCGGGTCACCCAAGACTTCATGCATCCAAGACATGGCAGACACCAAAACGCACGAGAGAAACAAAGCATGTTTGGATAGAAAATCAAAAGCAACTCATAAGCTCAAAACTTTTCGCGGCAGAATTTTCTTCGAACCATGCATATGACGAGGTGGGTAGTTTCCCAAATTCACATTAAGAGAGATTTTCGCTCGCGTTTTTTGTTTCTCAGTTCATTTCACTCTATCATCTTGTGATAAGTTTTCAGCGTAAACACGCTGAAACAGGACTTTCCAGGTTCCCATACGGCCTCTATCTTATACTTCCATTGCTCGTTCATGGTCATAGGCCAGCTAGCTTCTAGCATCAGATACTACTATCTTCAAACAGAAAGTTGTTCAAGACTTTTTCCGACACGCTCAGAGGAGCGAGCAAGCGAGCGAATGTTTGCTTACAACTAGAACCTACCTTACAGATTATCGATCTTTCCATGAACATGAAGTTCTGTACATGCTCGAAAGCTTCTCCGTCTACTCCGGTATAAGATTCTTGTTTGAGAATAACAGCCATATTTTTTATCTCCCAGCTTCGCACGCCGTGCAGCTAGCTAGTCAGAACTCATCCTTGGCGGCAGTCGCAGGTGCTGCTGCCGTAGGGGCAGTGGCAGATGAAGTGGAGGTGAGATTCGCACAAGAATCAACGGGAGCAAATCCCACGCGCTCATTCGCAACGTCGTACAAAACGTAGAAATTCTGCTGCTGAATGTTTCCGATGATGGTCAGATCGCTGGTGCCCAGAAACGCCAAGCAGCTCGTCCCGTGGTCGTCCACTTGCAGGAAGATGTTGTTGGCGGGAAGAATGAGATCAACGCCCTGGAACTGGAGAGTGACGGATGGGAAAGTCGGATTGCTGACATTGGACAAATCGTAGCAGAGGTCAAGCCCGATCGGCGAGCCATCCACTTGAGGGTACTTGATGAGCGACTGCAACGTGCTGGCAAACGGAATATAGGCAGAGTCGACTAGCTGAGTGATGGTGGTACCCGAGTCTAGAATCACGCCTCCTCGACCGGTATAAATGTCGAGGGCGAAAGCGCTGGACGCGATGCCTCGCAGCGGTTGATTGTCGACCGCGATCCCATTGAGCTTCACGTAATAGAAGGTGTCCACTGCAGGATTGCGGACGAGAGGAGTGTAGTGCAAATTCAAGCCATTGCCTACCACCAAGGCATCGTCTCCAAAAATCAGAGGGCTCGATTCGGTGGCAGAGCTCACCACGTCAAGGAGGCAGTACGAGAATTTGGCTCCTATCAGTGATCCAATCTGCTCAGGGAACGAGATGGCACCACGTCCCAGTCCCACCAGGCCATCGGTGCCAACAAAAGTTCCCTGATTTCGTCTTCCGCAGCCAAAAGCGAAATTCGGGAAGGTCTGATGGGAGCCATTGGTTGCAGTGAGGGTCAGGGTTTCTTGAGCCAAGTCTCCCTGGGTGGTGGACTGATCGCCACAATCATAGAGGTAATAGCAGTAACCCCAGTTCCAGGATACGTAAGGAAGCTCGCCGCACAAATTACTGAAATAGCGAATTTTCTTGTAGGTGGAGGATTTGCTGGGGTCGAAAACTGTGTCGGGCTGCTGATAGCACTGCAACCAGACGAGGTCACTTCCTGTATCAACGATGGCGGTCTTCGTCTGCGGGGGGGTTCCTAGAGAAATGGTCATGATGTAACTTCCTGGGGATGATGTGACAGGTGACTGAAAGCTGACATCCTTGCTCGTCGTGGACGTGGTTGAATCGAAATGTAATCCTCGGGGTGTGATTCCGCTGGCCACGATGTTATGCAGCCCTGCAGCTCGAGCCTTGCTCCTCTTCACAGCGTTGAGAATCCTCTCGGCGAAGGTGGCCTCGGCTCTGTGCAATGGAGAATCGGGATGATGGTCCAGATTCTTCATGTTCACAAACATACTATTCACATTTTCTGACAACGATGGACTTGCTGACAGCACCATTGCTGCTGCTGCTACGACTAACAAGACATTCAAGCAGCGAAGAGTGGCCATGTTTCCCAAACTCCAGTCCCAAGTCGGCTGTGAAACGGTTAAAGTTTGTGGGCTGTGAGGAGAAGAGAGGAACTGATGGAGAGAAGAAGGTGTGACGATTATATATTGAGATTGATACGTTTCTAAGGCGCATGAATTGTGGGCATAAAATGTACGTGATAAGCTCAGGGATTCTGGCCCTGAAAAACTCCTCCGTCCATTCAGTCCTGCATCTGCATACTTGATAATCTTCCCCTTGGTTTCTTCCAGAGCAATCATTACGAGGTCTATTGAAAGAGCTTGAAATCTTTGCGTTCTTCGTGGATTTCCTCTGCAGACTAATAGTTCTGTGGAGAATTTTGTTACTGAGAACGCTTTGCTCGAGTGAGCAACGCAGTGTGTGTGGGGTCGGACACTCTGGCCGGCACGATAAACACCGGATGGATGCCTGAAGTGCGACATAACTCGTGATTCTGGATAACTATATAATATGTGCTGCAAAGTCCAGAAGGTGACTTTTCAACCCAGTTGAGATGCAGATCCAAAGAAGACAGGAACCTCCAACCTGACTAGTATCATTAGAAAGGGGAGGGATGCAGAAGGAAAGGAGGCGGAAATGATAATGGCGCAGTGCTCATGGTCTTCAGGACTGGACTTTAGATCTTATATGAATCCAGAAAATAAACTCCACATATCTTTCAATAGTAAAAAATAACTTTATTGATACACACCGGGCGGTTCTCATATTTCGGTATTCTGAGCTTTAGCATACAGCGAATTGGTGTCCATCGCCAGATGTTGAGCAGCACTGAATAAATTGTAGTACAACCACAGACGCACCCCCAACAGATCGTTTCCTTAAAGCCCGTTGGAACCATGAACATACGTTGAAGCCAAGTGACCAGATCAATAAAAGGGCCCTTGAAAAATGATTGCAACCATGAGATCTGAGCGTGAAGAACTTCTTATGAAGTTCTTCACGCTCTTTTTTTTTTTCGTCCTGTTAATAATCAATACACTTTAGTAGATCATAAAACACAAGTGTCAGCTAGTGCTTCTTGAAGTAGTTCACATGATTGTATGTCAACTGATTTTATAAATGGAATGTATTACCATCTGAATTCTGAAAATGTTCTTTTGAGTTTTGTCCGGAGCTAGGACATTGCTTTCGAGTTCATATCTATCCAGGAATTAAAAATTCATCTCGGCACTAGTACATTGGTTCTGATATTTCACATCATCACAGTCAGGAATAATCCCTTCAAACTGACGTGAGTTGGCACTGCACATCGAGATTCAACTTATGGAGGTGTACAGCGGTCCAGGTAACAAGTGTAACTACCTTAATTTGAGTGTCGCAAACAAGAAAACCATTTCCATGATCAGCTTTACGTTCTGATTTGCGGATCTGGATTGTTGACTTCAAGTGGATACATGTGTGGCGCTGGACAATCTAGGTCGGAAGGAAGATTGGAGGGTTTGAAATGTGAATCAGCATCTGTTGTTCAAGCATTCATCTGTTGTACAATCAACCGCTCTCCAATTTGCTGAAGTGGAAACGAAAACTTTTGGCCCTCGCATATATAAATTGTCACCTTCGACACATGACATAGTCGGAGATAAGAACATCAAACACGATTGTTATTCGAGAAATCTAGAACAAGGATCAATCGCCCGACACGATGACATTTCCTAGCTTTACTCAGCCCTCTAGTGTCCATCACAGCTCATCCACTAAGCCGCGGGTGGAGGCAAGAGTAGCACACTTGTCCACAGGAGCGATTCGCACTCTCTCGTTCTCGACGTCGTACAGATAATAGAAGTTCTGCTGCTGGATGTTCCCGATAATCGTGAAATCGCTGGTCCCAGCAAACGCCCGTCCACTTGTAGAAAAACATTGTTGGCAGGAAGAACGACATCGACGCCCTGGAACTGGAGAGAGACGGACGGGAGAGTGGGGCTGCTGACGCCGGACAAATTGTAGCAGAGGTCGAGCCCAATGATCGAGCCGTCGACTCGAGGGTACGCGATGAGTGCCTGCAGGGTAGTCAGAAGACTAATGTACGCGGATTGAACGAGCTGCGTGATCGTGGTACCGGAATCCAGAATCACTCCCCCTCTACCCGTCAGAACATTGAGAGTGTAGGCATTCGCGGGAATCCCGGCCACAGGCTGCCCATTCACGCTGATCCCATTGAGCTTCACATAGTAGAAGGTATCCGCCGCGGGATTGCGAGTCAAAGGACTGTAGCTCAGATTCAACGCACTCCCAGTCTCGACAACAGCGTCCCCGAAAATCAGAGGGCTGACCTCCGAGCCCGAAGTGCCAGCATCCACCAGACAGTAGGCGAATTTGGACCCGATCAGCGATCCAATCTCCTCGTTGAACGAGATGGCACCCCGGCCCAGCCCTAGTGGAGCCATCGGTGGAAGTGAGAGTCAGAGTCTCGAGAGCAAAATCGCCCTGCGTGGTGGACTGATCCCCATAGCCATAGCGGTAAGTGCAGAACCCGCCGTTGTACAAGACCTGAGGAAGCTCGCCACATAAGGGGCTGAAGTACCGGATTCTTCTGAAAGTGGCTGATTTGCGAGGGTCGAAGAGAGGATCAGACTGGTAGAAGCAGACTGAGCACGGGCGCACTGAAGCCAGACGAGGTCGCTTCCCGTGTCTACAATCGCGGTCCTCCTCTGCGGGGGAGATCCCAAACTGATGCTCATGATGTACGCTCCCGGAGCTGCGCTCACAGGAGACTGAAAGCCACTGCCGGCCTTGCTCGACACCTCTACCGTGGAGTCGAAATGCTTTCCTCGGGGTGTGACCCCAGCGGCCCCGATGGTTCTGAAAGCCGAAGCTCGGGCTTGACTCCTCCTCACGGACTTGTGAATCCTCTCGGTGAATGTCGTGTGCGCATCGTGCAGTGGCGAGTCTTCGTGATAGTCCAGATGCTTCAAGACCACGAATGGAGCCTTTACATTTTTGGTCGACAACGAGGGATTTGCTGAAAAAACTAGTGCTACGGGCGCCAGCAAGAAGACATCGACGCAGCAGCGAATTGCGGCCATTTTCAACCTCAGGCTCAAGGAGGATATGAACTCGAAGGAATGTGAGGACGATGAGGAGAAGAGATGGACTGCTGAATTGATCGGGACTAGGGAAAAATATACTCTAGCGTTCTCCCTGAATTGGATCCCAAAGCTGAAATAACGTGCACGAGAGATGGATCGATCGGGGCTTGCTGGAGCCGTCGTTTACCCGACAGAACGCTCCCTGTCCGCATTCATCTGCGTGACGAATGTTGTGCATCTCCAGGAGTTTGCTACCATATTCTTAATCATGAGCGGATTTGAAACAATGATAGTTTCATACTGTCGTATCGAGTTTCGCACACTCAAGGGTATCAGCACCACTCGTAGCCAATCCTAGGTCGGTTCCGTCATATCTGCAGCAATGAAATAATTGCAGTATTCATCTCTAGGCTGGACATACATTCGATGTTGCGGTCATGAGAATATTGACCCAACTCGATCACTGTTCGCTATCCATTACAATTCTAATCAAGCACACGTGACCTTGCATGGGCACTACTATGGACTGAGGAAGGCTACGTGTGCTCGAACACTATAGTACTCATGCCTAGGCATGAGTAATATATGTGAATGCGACTTTACATGTGAAGCAGACGAACTGTCGGCTCCACGTTGTCAACTTGGAGGAGGGACAACTACTAGACTGATGCCAAACTACTACCGCACCATAAATTTTGCGCACCCAGAAAGAGCAATTGAAAATACAGAAATGTTCAAGCGGATATTTTTGCAATTGAAATTACGAAAGTATATTACATTATGTTTTTGTTATCTTCATCTCGACCCTGCAAACTCTGCTTAGAAATGCCCGAAAACTGTCTATTCTAAATTTTGATATAGTGTGGAACAAAATCTAGAATTACATTAGAAAACAAGTTCAATGACTACAGGGAAGATCAAAGCCCTCTATTTCACTGTATGGGCGAAAAAGCCAAAAGTTTACTCCAAGTGATACAATTTTTACTTGCCGCCTACTATAGAATGATATTATGTTCATGAAATCTGAGTTTAAAGTTCCCCTTTCTTTTGTAATATATTTGTTTCGTTTCTTAATATAATATAGATGACAAGATAACATTGTATTATATGCACATATGATGAGATGCGTGTTCATATATCATTCTACAGCTCATGACATGGCATGAAGTTCCTTGTTAGTCTCAAATTGAATGTTGTAATTTTTCGCTGACAGGTTTTTCGTTTCTGATTATGGCAGTTGGTGTTTCGGCATTGGCTGCAATATTCTTCATTCGTTGCGATAAACTGATCTTTATTTCCCACATGCCGTAGTTTACCAACATCTAAACATGGGTACTCGTTGAATTGTTGAATGAGCTAAAGCTCCTACGGGTACGGTTCATTCGAGTTCTATCATCAAAATGGTTTTTGGAGACTACGACTGATCGAGAGCAAGTCGAGACCCAAGGAGATGAAGATTAGTCACTGTTGAAGAGTTTGCAAGAGTTTACTACTCCTATTCATAATCTGATTTTCTCACCTTTTCTTGCAACCCAATGTTTTTCTCCTCCGCTGAGCTGTCGAGCTCTGATCTCGACTTTAAATCAGACAATTCTTCTTAAAATGTCCTGACGCGCACCATCCCATCTCCTCGAGAATGTGGATTTTTCATAGATTTTTATATAAGTTGCATTTCGCTTGGCCTAATGCAAAATTACATATTGGCAGAAATGTGTTATAAGCTACTTTCGATCAGATAGTAGTATGCGAGATATGAAGGCGTTTTCATCGCTTGGAAATGACAACATATTAACCTTGCAGGAGAGATACGTCAACTTATGATGGAAGTTGAACTACAAGTAGTTCACACCTCTCTTCAAAAGTTCATTTTATAAAATCTATCGGAGTGTTGATGTACAACAACAATTCAATGCTTCATCCAAGACTTCCGATTCGATCGTTTAAGAAAATGCTAGTACTACTCTTCATATCGAGCTGGGGCACTTTAGTACTAGTTCAAAACAATGACTGTCACAACTAAACCCTTGCCGAAATAACGAGAACTCGATGAATGGAAAATTTGAATGCTTTTCTTATCCTACTTCATTCCGAAGATATAGTCTTATGCAGAGTCCATGTTCAATTGCAAGGTGTTTGATTACGCTACTTCAGAAATCTACATCCGATTCGGATCAAAGCTCGTCCTTGGCACTGCCTGCAGGAGCATCTCTGCTCTTCAGAGTCGAGCACGAGTCGACGGGAGCGATGCCCACTCGCTCGTTCGCCACATCGTACAAGAAGTAATGGTTCTGCTGCTGAATGTTCCCGATGATGGTGAAGTCGCTGGTTCCAGCAAACGCCAAGCAAGTGGTCCCTTGATTATCGACCTGCAAGAACAAATTATTGGCAGGAAGAACAAGATCCACACCCTGAAACTGGAACGTGACGGAGGGGAAAGTCGGATTCGCGACCCCCGACAAATCGTAGCAGAGGTCGAGCCCAATCTGGGAGCTGTCGATCTGAGTATACTGAATAAGCGACTGCAGCTTCGTCAAGAGAGGAATGTAAGCCGATTGGATGAGCTGCGTGATGGTGGTCCCCGAGTCCAAAATCACACCTCCCTGGCCCGTCAAAACATTGAGCGCGAAAGCGCTGGACCGAATTCCCGACACCGCCTTATTATTCACCAAAATCCCATTCAGCTTCACGTAGTAAAACGTATCGGCCGCCGGGTTGCGGATCAGAGGAGTGTATTTCATCTTCACCTTCAGACTGTTGCCAGTGGACTCTGCAGCATCTCCGAAAATCAGAGGACTCGTCTCCGTGGCCGAGCTGAAAGCGTCGACCAGACAGTAGGAGAATTTAGACCCGATCAGAGATCCGATCTGCTCGTTGAAGGAGATGGCACCGCGGCCCAGACCGACCAGTCCATCGGTACCGGAGAACGTGCCCTGGTTTCGTTTCCCACAGCCGAATGCGAAGTCGGGGACCGCCTGAGTGGAGCCATCTGTGGCGGTGAGGGTCAGAGTGTCGAGGGCGAAGTCTCCCTGGGTGGTGGACTGATCTCCATAGCCGTAGCGGTACGTGCAGTAGCCCCAGTTGTAGGAGACTTGAGGCAGGTCGCCGCAGAGCGAGCTGAAGTAGCGGATTTTCTTGTAGGTCGAGGACTTCCGAGGGTCGAAGAGTGGATCAGGCTGCTGGTAGCAAACCGAGCACGGAGCGCACTGCAGCCATACGAGGTCACTTCCAGTGTCGGCGATGGCGGTCCTCGTCTGCGGGGGCGTTCCTAGGGAAATGCTCATTATGTACCCTCCCGGCGCTGCAGCCACGGGCGACTGGAAGCTGCTGGCTTTGGTCGACAGCTCGATCGTAGAGTCGAAGTTCATTCCTCTCGGAGTCACTCCGGCCGCCACAATGCTTTTGAAAGCTGAAGCTCGGGCTTGACTCCTCTTCACAGCGCTGTGAACTCTCTCGGCGAATGTAGTGTGGGCGTTGTGTAGTGGAGAGTCTACATGATGGTCTAGATGCTTCAGACCTACAGAAATGATTTTATCGTTTTCACAAGAAGAAAGATTTGCAAATGCGATTTGCACTACTGCTACCAGCACCAAGACATTCAAGCGGCGAAGAGTGGCCATTTTCCTCGACCTCGATACTGGATTGATCTATGCGTGAGAACAGTGAGAGGAGGAGATGGCCTGTTGAAATGGAAGAAGCTTGCGAGCTTTATACATTTCAGAAAGCTCGGGGCACTGGTTTCTCATGACGCTTGAATAACGTGCATGAGTTAGTGCTCACCCGAGCCGTCGTTTAGATCTGGCGGAGTGAGACCTGCCCGCATGCCCGCCCACAACTATTTCGTCCAACATCCGATCCGGACCTTGAGGGAGAATTGATATTTGCAGACATCACATTACTGTGTATACAGTGTGATCACGGTTTACTTGCCCCAAGCCTAAGCTGAGCTTGACTTGTTCCTGCAGCACTGAGGTATCAGCAACATACTTTGCAGCAGCAGCTGCTGTGGCTACAACATCAATTGTTAAACGTAGATATACCTTTCATTCAAGGTCACACAGTTCAAGAATTTATTTCTCTTCCAATCGTTACGAACATTCTAATAGTGCTTCCTGTGGGGCGGATTATCCGGCAAGCAAGGCATAGTTCTTAAAAATGTGTTCAGAATGGGAAATAACTCGTGATGCTGATCATACTTACGTGTTGAATTCCAGTGGGTGATGAGACACAGATCGCACTGGTATTCTACACGGATCGAACCATGAAGCCGCCAGCCTTCTAGGTTCACACTCAATTGGAAACGCACATATTTAATTCTATTACAGGATCATGGAAGCTGGTGTGAAGTTGATGACGCCTTGGATCTGGTCACAAATTGCAAGCAGAAATTCCTAGGTTCTTATTTGTGTAATTTAGTGCAAACCTCATACTACCGTAACTTCACAAAAATTGTGAAGGTGGTCTTACGTTAAAAGTTTCAACCAGTGGAGAAATAACAAAAAAGAACCCTTAACGAAGACAAGGATTTTGCCAGGACACCGTCAGTATGCTCCCGGACTAAGCTGGGTTCGGACTGGCCAAGCTAGTCCTTAAAGTATTTGGACATGTTAGTTGACTAGTGGCCGAGAACTTCGTAGGTTGGTGTCAAAATATTGCTGCAAGCTGCTACGATGTCAAACTCTTATGTAGATGTGCTATCAAAATTTGAAATAATCGACTTTAGAACATGTACAGCTGCTAAAGAAAATTGAAATTCACTAAATTCAGTTCAGTAACTACTGAGCAAATACAGACATGTACTAGCAGTTAATTGGTAATCCATATTAAATTTTTTGTTTCATGAACGAGATTGCTGTTAGCCGGGATAGCTGAATGTTTTCCTCATGTATCATGCCCATATATTCACGGGCTCCTTCATGCGCAGACTTCGAAATATACGTTCAGCCCCATGTGGCAGTGAACTTAACTTCAAGACTGACTTTCTACTCACCAAAGACTAGTAGTGATTCACTCACTGATAAGTACGACATGATCTTCGAATTAGTGGTTTGGATAGTGTAGT
The DNA here is from genome assembly GCA_014180765.2 of Marchantia paleacea. Taxonomy (NCBI): domain Eukaryota; kingdom Viridiplantae; phylum Streptophyta; class Marchantiopsida; order Marchantiales; family Marchantiaceae; genus Marchantia; species Marchantia paleacea. The sequence continues at coordinate 1,530,323 of MUAA02000004.1, forward strand.
GGTTTGGATAGTGTGGCAATACAGTTTCTTATGAAAAAGCTTTCAAACTATTTTTTGGAGTTTAGGATGTCCATGGACGAGCACTAGAGGGAGAGGCGTGGTCGGTTTACCACGATCAGTTTGTAATTACTGCATGGACTTAATGAAATCGGTGTCAACAATTTGTCGAGACAACTGCGTTCCTGAGCATCCTTTCAACTGTGCGATATCTTTGACATGAAACCGGAACTTAGGTGTAAGACGTCAGTTGTATATGCGTGACGGAGAGCTTAAACTTCTTGCTCATCGTTTTTTTCACTTCATTATCAACTGGTAAATATAAGAACTCGCAATGGAATTTGTGAATTAGTGACATTGCATAAGCAGCACAAGATGTTCGCAGACTATTTACATCGATTCTCGTTGTCAACGTTTATATTTTAGGGAACCTCTGCGCGCATGTAATGATGAGCGGAGAAATTCCTAACGGATTTAGTAATTTCTTGAGCATGATCCCTGCTGAGCTTTGCAAATGAACATTCCCGTCGTGCTATCCAGAATCTTATGTTGATAATTTTCGCATTCAATATCGACAAATCTGTCACAGCTAAATGGATGTTAGATTCTTCAAGGTTCTCTGACATTCTAATGAACTTCACCAGAAATATAAACTCAACGATACAATCTGATCATTTCTTTGAGTCAAAGAGAAAATTAACCTTGAGAAGGAGAACTATTTATCTTTACTGGTGATGCGATCAGTTAATGCACATGCTGAGAGTAGATTGTAATGCCTGCTCGATAAGATTATACTCTAAAATTCTACTATAGCTGACGTTGTGATAAATCCTGAAGCAGTAACGTTGATCAGGTGAGACCCCAGATACTCCAGCAAAAAGAAGTGATATCGTATAAAAGTCGAATTTTTTATCTGTTCAAATGTTTTTGTCATAGTATGCAGACCCCTGAGATGAGCCAGGATATTTTTCCATTCGGATGATCATTTTTTGATATTTCATATGTACATAGTCGCAAAAAACCTGAACTCAGTGTACGATAGGATCAACTCTGGTCGATCTTGGAAATACTCTCCATGTCAGTCCTGATATATTCTCCATCGAAGGAGTGTATAGACCATTCGTGCCGAAGCCCAATTGGAATGCGGAAGAGTTATTATGATTAAAGAACTAGCATGGCGGTGGTAGCAAATCCAATAGGAAGCAAAGTGCATCCTAATTAGTGAGATGCGCTGTTGTGGGCTAAAGCATTGGGCAAGATTACACAAAGGATAAGGATGGATGGATTCAAGATTGATCTCATTCCCTACGAGTAAGAATCAATTATTTTCACCCCAAAGTACCAGGTATGTAAGCATGCACATCGGCATCTTCCACATCGACGACAATTGAAAAGACTCCACAGCCCCCAAACGAATGATAGATCTCTTCTTCATTTTGCTTAATCGCTATGTCGGCTTGTTCACAAGTACACCGCTGCTCACTCATTCGTTGATGCTGTTACTAACTACCCTAATCATGATGGTTACTTCATTCATATGGTAAGAACCTATTCGTCTTGTTCATATTAATACTACATGACATATTCGTATTCGGCAAACCATACTTTACCTGAATATCGCACACTTTTATTCAAAAAACAAAAAAACAAGCTCAAACTCGCTAACTAGGGTCCTACATGAAGAAGAGGCCAGCACATGAGAGAACATCTCACCCCAACCTGCCAAAGAAGAAGTTGAATACGCGAAAGAGTGCAAAGGAAGCAGTGTCATCAAAACCTTCTCGAACAAAGATGATGGCGGTGAAGCCCGGACCAAAGGTCATTGCATAACCATTAGCCTCGGTATTACAACTATCACATAAGTAAGAGGCGGTGGGGATCCCCATACTTATGGAGTTGAATAAGATGGGCCCAATGTATATGCCTGGGTGGGATTCAAATGCTGATGGCTACATGGACTTGGTCCAAATGATGAATCAGCTAGCCATTGGGAAGCATGACAAAACCGATACTATTCGACAGTTAACAGGGAACGTGGACAAGTTGTCCAATTAGAAGACTGAGTTGGACAAGAAGGTCCAAGAGTCAAAACAGTCTTACGCGGAGATTTGCCATATTCGGGATGCAAAAGTGAGATTTTTGGAGAAGTAGAATCTGCAGCTTTGGGAGACTATGAAGTATCTAAAGCGGCGATTGAACTAGGTGGATGTAGAGTCACCCGCTAGACTGGACACAACAAGTGATCATATATATTTTCAGACAATATAGATCCTTGCCAAAAGGTGCGCCCAACACCTATTTGCTTGTTGTGACAGTGTAGAGATGCAGCGGTTGGAGCAATTGGTGATAGCCATGGAGAATCTAGGAGATATCAAAGAAAAGCGCAAGGAGATGTATAAAGTTTTGGATGAGATTTTTGGGATGCCATGAATCTTCATCATTAGAAGATTGCTGCAGATGTGCATGATATGCAGTTAGAAATCGACATATTTACTAGAGAAGCGGAAGTGCGATCGAATGTTTAGATGATTAGAGTAGATTTTGGAGAGAACCATCCATGTAGGTGACAATTAGGAGTAGACGTTAGCAAATTCTGTATAAATAGGAGTAGGACTAGTAGACGCATATCTCTTTTCTTTGCAAGTGTTCAATTCGATTGAACCGTAAATTGTAATCAAGGTGGACTAAGAGCTTGTGGAGCTTGTGTGATTGACGTGTAATCAACATAAACTAGAGCAAATATTTGTGAAGATATCATGGTATTTTTCCACGAGCTGTGTCTGCGTGATTTCACCCAGTATAACCTTCCAAGATGAAATCCCATATCCCCTTGTATTCCGCCAGTACCTTTGTTATGGTGTCCATCATCAGCAAATCCTCATATGGAATTGTGGATGTAGCAAGCTAGACAAAAGAACTAGATAGAGTTTATGCAGCTGAGAAAGATGGTATGGATTGGAAAGGCTCTGCCCTATACACATGGTTTGATTTTAATAAGACTAGGTGGTTTGACCATAGAGAACGGAAGGCTATGAATGGTTATAAAATTGATTGAATAAAAAATAATTTTTTCATGAAGGTCACTTTCACATTAAATCGTTTTTTTCACTGCTGACAATCATTTATGTAAGTATGCACAAAGTACGTATTGTGGAAGGATTCTTTGGAGAATCCATTGGGATCAATTGGGGCGAGATCTTTGCTTGGAATATGCAATTGATGACCTAGAAGTTAAGAGGAGAAGATAAGGAAGTAATTTCTTATTATTTAGTATGTCTTTGTTTTTAGTGCATATGTACTTCTGGAAGGGATGGCTCATTCTTTAGGAGAAGAAGGGGTACCAACTGGAGCCTAGGTTGTCCAATGAAAATGTGGATATCGAGGAAAATAGCAATGGTTCAACAAGTAGTTTGCTAAGGTTGATTCGAGAAGAGGAATTAATTTAGTCAGACCAAGAAGATGAAATGTCTTTAGAGGAATTGAATCGGGTAATAACGTACATTGAAGAGGAGGTCATTGGAGATGGAGGATCTAAAGGGTTTCACATGGAAGTGCAATTGAAGTCATGGTGTGGAGCTTCTCCAAGAATTACCGCCGAAATCAAAGAAACATAAGGTGAATTTGAAGAAAGAGGAGCCAATGCCAAAGTCCTCTGGGCCAAAGGTCAGGGCAACAAAGGAAGATGTGGTGCAAGAACCTATATCCTTAGTACTTAAGCTTGCACATAAGTTGGAAACGTTGGTCATTCTAGTGCTTATGTAAGTGGGCAAATTAGCTCCGAATTACATCTGTGGGTGGGATCCCCATGATGACAACTACATGGAGGTAATTCGAATTATGTAGCTATAGAGAAACATGATCAGTCAAAGACGGTTGCGCAGCTGACGAAGAGTGTGATTTGCATGGAAAAGGAGTGGCAAGAAAAAAAGAGGGAGGAGATAAAAGAGCCAAAGACATCCTACGTTGAGATTTGCCGGATCAAGGGAGCGGAGATCACATTCATGAAGAAGGAGAATGAGCAACTCAAGGCTAAGATGCATGAGTTGAAGCGGCGTTTGAACCAAGTTGATGTGGAGAGACATGCATGGTTGGAGTCACTTGCGAGCAAGTGCATCCAGTACCTCTTCGCCTGATGCGACAAAGTAGAGTCACAACGGTTGGAGAAATTGTCCAAGGCAATGGAGAATCTGGGTGAGTCAAAGGACAAAAAGAAGCAAATGTATAAGACTATTGGACAAGAGTTTAGGGAATCATTGCGGGTACATAGGCGATAGATTGTAGTCGATATCCAAGAGATGCAATTCGGAATCAACGCATTCACTAGGGAGATTGGGACATGATAGGACAACCCGAAGAACATCCAAATTTGTAGGAGAGAACGATGTGTGTAGGTGATGGTTAGGGTAGTAAGGGGTATGAGAAGTACAAAAAGCAAGTTAGCATAGGATTGGGGGTCTCTAATCTTAGATTGTTCTAGGAAGAACACGGTTGTGTAGTCATGGTAGAAGAACTCTTCAAAGCTAGTGACGACAGCTGCCGCTAGAAGCAATCGGCTGTGGATTCCTAAGAAGTTAATCAAGAATTCGGGTTGAGGCTATCGCAAGTGATGCACGTCTCAAGAGAACTTCCAAGACATTTGTTTAAAAATCGCTATCAACCCTTGTAAGTAGACACCATGTCTCTCAATAAAAAACAAAATATTTTGAATCTATTCCATTAACTGATGGGATTGAATGGCACTCACCAGTTTCAGGACTACTTGCATTGTGTTTGCTAGAACCAGCAACTTGTCGATTATTGGAAACATCCAGCAGCAAAATCACTACTTCTTGTATAACGTCGAGAATGAGGGAGTAGGGATTGCACCTGTCGATTCATGTGCAACTGTAAGTGTTACTACTCCACCTCCGAGCTCAGGATCAGCTCAAAGAGGCAAAGTAGCTGCCGGTGCCAGCAGCTACAAGGAAGGTGAGAATACTGGAAGGATTTGTGGGAATATCGATCAAAGTAAACTAGGGACAGATCTTTGCAAGAAATGTGCAAGCAATGGAGCATAAGCTAAGAGCAAGAGAAAAGGGAATGGTATACATTTCCTTGGTCTTGGTTCATAGGTACTCAAGAATGGGGTGGTTAACACCACTAGAGAGTAAGAGATATCAACTGAACGTTGAAGATGCCTTAGGTGGGCCGGATAAGAGCAATGGTAGTAGTGGCTCGACGAGAAGTCTGGGATCCAATGGATGAGAGAGCTTGCAGTCACCTGTAGAGGAGAATAAGGAGAAGATGCCCTCTGAGAAGCAAGATAAAGTAATGCAGGATATTGAGGAGACCGTATACGGACGGAAAGATTCAATGGGGACCATAGGGAGGAGAAATCCGAGTGTGGAAGTAGTTCAGGAACCTATGAACAAGAAGAGGAAGCTAAAGGAGATCGTTCAAATGAGAAGCCTAGTACCAAAGGCCTTGTGGCCTAAAGTGAAAACATCAAAGATTAATGGATAAGAATCGATTTCTTTTGTGTTACAGTTAACGCAAAAGCTAGAGAACGTGATAGTTCTAGTTTGGATGGAACTGAATGAGATGGGGACCAACTACATTCGGAGGTGGAATCTTCAAGAAGATGATTACATGGACCTCATTCATGTAATGAACTGCACAGCTCAAGGGAGGAAGGATCAGACGTAGACAATCAATCAGTTGATGGAGTCGGTGGAGCGGTTGGAGAAACATTATGCAGAGGCAAGGAAGGAAGCCACAACAGTGGAGCAAGCCTACAATGAAATTTGTAAGATCATACGCGCCGAAGTGAACTTGTGGAACAGGAGAATGAGAAGCTCCAATTGAAGAGGGTGAAGCGTCAGTTGCATGAAGTTGATGTAGAGAGACCGGCTAGATTAGAAGTTTTCACAAGTAAGTGCTCATAATATCTTTTTGCTCGATGTGACGAGGTGGAGACTGAACGATTGGAATGATTAACTGTGTTTATGAACAATCCTTGTGACTCAAAAGAGAAATGTACAAGGCCATGGGTCACGAATGTAAATCCATCGAAAGGAGATCGCAGAAGACATCAGAGAGTTACAGATGAGCGTAGATGCTTTCACATGGAGAGAAGAGTCGGCATCGAAGGGTGCATCAACTTTCCAAAGAAGTAGTTGGGCGCAATCTGTGTAGGCATTGGTTGGGAGTAGGTGCAAGAATATGTATAAATAGAAGTAGAATTAAAGTAGGATTATTTTTCTCTTTGCAAGTGTTCATTGAGAAGTGCAAGTGTGTTCAAGGTAGAACGAATGCTCAAGAAGCTGGTGGGTGTTGCGTTCGATTGGCCTAGATTGATGTGAAGTTACTCGGGTATTCGCCCATGAGCCATGGTCGGATGAGCCTCATCAGTATGACTTCATCAAGAACCTCAACTCGACTGTGGCTTGTAAAGGAGAGATCAATCTCCCATCAGTAAATCAGGAGTGGCATTTCATTTACATGTGTAATTGCGTGTTATTTAATAGATGGGTAGGGACATTTGGATCGGATAGAGTGGTTGAATACTGCTTATTTGCATTATTCTTCAGACTATGATCGTCCAGAGTCTACAAAAGATGCATAAACTCACTTCTTCACCATTGGTAGTGAATTAACACTTCAGTCCTTTAGAAACAAACTTTAATTCCTTACAAATGGCAAACCTTTGTGTAACTTGTCTGTTACACTTCTTCCTCACGAACTCCAAGGCTATGACATCCGAATTCAAATCTTCAATCTCTGTGGGAACTTCTTGCCTTGGCGTACCCATTGTTCCAATACTTTGGGTGGATCCACTACTAGTGTCCTCAATTTCCACCTTGATGTTGGATAGTCCAGTATCCAAGCCATACAATTGACGTTCCTTTGGAATCAACAACTCCAAATGGCCATATAAATTCAACAGAAAAGAAGATATATATAGTACGCTCTTCTCATTCTCCTTTAACTTGGCGGCCATTGCTTGGACATTCTTCGCAAAGATTTCTCCCAAGTTGACCCAAATGGAGCCTCCCATGAATCCTTCCACAATCCTCACCTTATGCATACTTACGTATGTAGTGCGCTAAGACGAGAACAACTGATTCAAGGTATAGACTATCTTTCTTCTAAACACATCTTTGATCAAATCGATCTTGTATCCATTCATGCCCTTCTGCTCCCTAGGGTTGAACCACTTCTCATCGAAGTTGAACCCTATGAGCAATGTAGATCCTTCCCAATCGACTCCATCCTTATCTTCTTCATAGTTTCGGTCTAGAGCTTTGACCCATAATTTTTTCATCCCACTACTACGATTACCCTCTTCTTCTTACAGAGAAGATTGCTTTCCCTTGACGCACTTCCTTGCACAACTTTGGATAAACGTTATCACATCGCCACAATAAGAAGGCTCCTCCTAGTTCTCTCAATCTCAACAATTTTGCCGAAGTTCAATCTGCCATCAAGATGAGTGGTCAAATTCTCCCCATCGACACCTTACGTACTATAGGTACTTACATCATTCTTCACCTTGATATTGGATTCTCACTTGCTCTCGATATGTTATGTCTCTGCAAGTTATTGGCACACGATTACACAATCCATCGAGGTTCCTCTCCGCAACCGCCCAACGCTATACCAACCCTAACTCATTATTCCGCTCATGTGACATACTAACATTATTCATACAATTCCTAATTCATTATAGTTGTAAGAATACACTTCTTATTCCCCCAAATATAACACTTTATTATGAAAACACAAAAAAAAATCTTACCAATCCTTCTAACTATGCTACTTCAATCTCTCACTCCCGATCGGGGTTGCACTTTCTTCTTCATCATTCTCCTTAGTAGGTCACCCTCCAATGCACTCACTTGCTTTGATCAGCTTGTCTGTAGAATTGAAGAAATAATTTTTTCTGAGGAACGTTGATATCTCATGGCTCCTTATGTCTTCCCGCTTTGTTACTCCATCTATCATTCGGTTGTACTTTCTGCCCTATTCGGACCTCTTTTCTATTCGCCAGATTCATTTCATATAGCAATCACAATTACACCGAATAATCCTGTTGCTGCTTAAAACAAAAAAAAAATCTCCTATTTTACTCCTTATGCCACCACATGTTGCATAAATTATGACATGGCCTTTTGGGCAATTGATTCATATGATAAGGATGTGTTGTATTAGTGAAAGCTCTTACCATTTGGATTGAAGAATGAACCTCGTGAGTTCCGGGGATTAGTGAACATGATCCTAGCCGGATTTGATTATGCCCGAGCCTACATCGATGATATTCTAATATATAATGGTGGGATATAAGAGACATTTGCATGAGATATTTGAGCGATTGATTGGTTATGGCCTTAAGTTGCATCCTAAAAAGTGTAAGTTCTTTGAGGAGCAGGTAGAGTACTTGAGTCATACCATATATCAAGGAGGGTTGGGAGTTCAAAAATCAATGTGAAGAAAATCTTGTGTATTCCACAACCCCCATATGTGAGTAGGGTGAGCTTTCCTTAGATTTATAAACTTTTATCGTTTGTATGTAAGAGGATTTAACACTATTGTCAAAGCCTTGAAAAAGTTGAACATGGGGGAGATGAACATGAGAGCTTTTGTTAAGCTCAAGCAAAAGTTGACACCTACCCCTATTTTGAGGAGACCAATGAGAGGTCATCCCTTTCAATTACATCCTAATTAGAGCATGTTGTGTTTGGATGAGGGGAAGGAGTTTGTAAGATTTTATGCAAGTTGCTCAAACAATTCAGCAGAGTCAAAGTATACTTCTTATGAAGGAGAATGTTTGGTAGCTCTTTGGATTATGGCAAATTTCAGATGTTATTTTTTTGAAAATTTCTCTTTTCTCATCATTGATAATGAACCATTGAAGTGGTTGATGGAATCTGACAAGCTTATAGGAAAGCTTGCACAACGGGCTCTTATCCAACAAGAGTATGATTTCATGGTTCTACACAGATCTAGAGTGGTAAAATTTGATGAGGATGGATTAAATTGAAATCCATATAAAAGTCAAGTTGACAAAATTTGAACTCCATGGCACGATGATATTGATGAGGAGATGGTGATGGGTTGGCATACATATGACTTTTTGAGTATGTTGGCTCCTGAGAGCTATGTCATATCCCTCTTGTGTTAAAGAATGGATATGTTATCCTTAGACAATGAGACTCAGAACAGTTTAACATTAAGCCAAGACATCCATGATGACATGATAATGTTGGAATATCTTTGTACATGTGTTTTGGTGGGCATTTTGAGTATCAAGGAGCATGATCAAGTTTTACAAAGAGCTCGACGGTTTAGATGGAAAGGTATATATCTTTTTTGAATTGGCAAGATGACAACATTTGTGTTGTGCAACTTCCATCTTATAGAGCCTAGTTGATCGGACATGCTCATGAGGAATAAGGTCATTTTGGAAGAAAGCGGATATATAGCTTACTTCAAAGTCACAATTGGTGGAGGTATGCAAATTGAAAAATAATAGTTTGTGGCCATATGTATGGTATATGATCGTTTTTGGACATCTTTGAATTCCCCTACACCACAAATGCATCCCCAATCAATTATAAGACTTAGTTATTTTTGGAGCTTGGATTTTACAACATCATTGTTGTAACACACAAGGTTCATACCAAGAGTATATTTACAAGTACTTGAGGTTTGCTCCCAAGGGAATAAGGTACTTGAACATCCTAGTAAGAGGAAAAATTTGAGTTTATGCTTCTTTAGACTTCTTTGGACATCGATGTCAAAGGAGCACTGTGAATATAAGGAAATGCTTCCCTTATATATAAGATGTCAACAATTAACCATCAGTTATACCAAATATATTTTGAACGCAATGAACAAAAAGGTAATTCCTTTTACTAATGGAAAGGGATCTTTTGTATACATGATGCATGGTAGAAGTGAGACACGATGAAGTTTTCTTGGATGAATTAGTGCATGCAATAGCTCATGAAAAAATTCCAGATTATCTTCACAAGAATTCATATCCAATCTATATTATCAACATAAATTGCAACACCAACTCCTTGAGCTCTTGTCTTACCATGGCTATACCCTCTTGGTAAAAGTCCTTTAGAAGACATTTGCAACAAAAAAATCCCCATTCTATAAAACTATTCCTACTTATACATAAGTCTAACACATATTGCCAACCAACGTCTACACGGATCAATATCTCCTTCTTGTTTAGAAAATTTATGAATCATTCGATTGCACATCCATCTCTCACGTGAATGTGTCGATCCCCAATTGCATCCCTTGGACATATGCAACGATTCCTTCCGATGAAGTTGGATGATTTTTCTAAACTTTGGCCCCAAGGCTTTGTTCATTTCCTTTGTCTTATTCTTAGAGTACCTATGATTCTCCATTGCTTCTAGCAACCGCTCCAATCATTGCGCACTCAAGCATAAAGTCAAGTCCCATTCGTTCAACTCTATCATGACTAGTATTACCATCGCTTCTAGATTCTGCAACAGTTGTAGAACTAAAGATAAAGGCTCTACTATTTTCTTGGTTGACTTAACCTTCAATCTTGAAAATTGGAACATTGCAGCATTTTTGATTTCCTTGACCTTCTTTTGTATTTGAAGCAAAGAGGGTTGGGCACTATCCACACTTGGACAATCGCTTCCAAGTGATCTTCTCAAGGTCTTCGGGACTAAAATTCTCTTTAGAAATTGGTTTGAATTCCTTCTTTGTTCTTGTCAAATTTGCATTGTTACCATTGAATTTCTCTTCATTTGTTGTCTAGGAGACGTTGGGCATACTTTGGGTAGAACCACTACTCACATCTTTAATTTTTATCTCTATATCTGAAAATCTTGACTTCATTCAATATAGAGGACACTCCTTCTACATAAGCCACTTGATTTTTGAATACATGTGTATTAAGAATGAAGATAAACCATTCCTTTCTCTTCAATTCTTAATTGTATTACCATGGCATGCATATTGCATGCAAAAATCTCTCCCCAATTCATCCGAATAGAGCCTCTCACAAACCCCATCACGATTTGGACCTTGTGTATGTTTACATTTGTGGTGCGCTGAGGCATAAACAATTGATTCAATATAAATTTTACTTTCCTTCTTTTCATCCTTAATCAACTCAATCTTTTACTTGTTCGTTTCCTTTCTATGTGACAATGTCAATTCTGAGTTTCATCTCCTTAATGTCCATTGCAATCTCTCCTGGATGCACTCCCATCACCTCTTTAAACTTTCGATCGATGACCTTTTATATCTCTTTTTGCCGGTCCTTAGAATCGCCAGGATTTTCCATTGCTTATGCTAGTTTCTCCAATCGCTACATCTCCATCTTGTTGCATTGGGCAAAGAGGTATTGTGCACATCAGCTCTCAAGATACTCTAGTCTAAAAGGTCATTTGACATCCACCTAATTCAAACACCATTTCATCTCGCGCACCTAATACTTTAGCATCTTGTTTTCTTGTTCCACAAAATTTATCTCCATCGTTTTAATGCGGCAAATCTCGGCATATGACATATTTTCTTTCTTTGCTTCCTTCTCTCTCTCTTGCTTCTCCTTTGTAAAATGATCCATATTTTCTCCAATCATCCGTGACTGGTCTTGTTTTCCCATGGCTATCTGATTCATGAACCGAATTACTTTCATGTTACCATACTCATGAGGATCCCAACTATGGATATAATCCGGAGCTGTAAGACCCAGGGTTGTACATATAGGATAAAATGAAAGTATATCTAAATTGTGCCTAAGTTTATCTTAGTCATGACTATGTTTAGCTAGTTATGGTTAAGTTGGAGGAAAATATAGAGTAACTTTTGGTGTGGTAGATGAGAACTACTATTTTGTTGTTTAGTATGAGTCAAGGAATAGATTCCATCACATGGGTATCTTGACTTCCCTTGACTTGGACTAGTTTTCATTGGTTGGACTTGGTGAAGACCCTTAAATCTAGGGGCGAGATTGACTTGGTACACTAGAAGTCAATTAGGGAGTAGTTGGGCTTCTAGAAGATCCAAGTGGACCAATTGCATGTTGCCATGTACCCTTTTCATTGGGGTTTGTGATCTCTACCTCGTTTAAACTTGGTAAGAGGAAGTTACATGGTGATTACTTGTAGTTACTAGGGTAAGATTCTAAGTAGTATAAATAGAGAGGTTGAGAAGCACCTCTCAAGTAGTTTTTCAATGGAAGTTAGTTTTGGGAGGAGATAGTGTGGTGATCTTAGTTTTAGGGAGCTTGGTTCTTGGAGATGTCATGTTCGGAGTGGAACCTTGATTCAATGAAGACTTTGATTACCAAAGTATCCCTTTCCTTTTGAGTGATATCTTACTCTTGGTGATAATGTGCATAATAGAGCTTGGACTTTGAGAGTTTGTGTAAGAGTGAGCAATAGGATCATGGGCAAAGGGTGGGACTAAGTCCTTCTAGATTCATGATGAGCTTCCAAAAGCCATCGGAGGTAAACCTGAGTGAGAGTCAGCCCGGAGGTCACATTTTTGGTTCCGTTGCGGGACCTCAGTCTAGAAGGAGAAGAGATGTTCGAATCCAGTTTATTGCCCGTGAGAGCGCAACGATGAGAACTCATATGGAGAGGACTGTGGGGAAGAGCGAACCGAGATCATGATGCATAGTAATGTACCATTTGTGTATCCGTAGTGTTATATGATAGCCTGGAAGTTATTTTGTACATTTTGTTTACTTAAGTGTTGTTTGGGATGAGGCGAGAGTGCTATAGTACGTATTTGGGAGGAAAACTTTATTTTCCAAAGTTTTTCCGATAATTTTATTGATTTTAGATTAGTAGATGGGATACGTTTTACACTTGAAATAACAGTCATATCATGTCCAGATCAAAAGTTATGATGTTTAGAATTTGCTAGGGTCTTGACGGGTTTTGAAAGATAGCTCTCGAAAAAGTGTACAGAGCTTATCAATTCGTGCAAGAATTGAATCAGGATTTGAAACTTTGCACGATTGTATATCAGGAGCTAAGCTACATGTGGGTTCAAATTTCATTGAGAGATCATTTTTATAGAGAAAGTTATGATACCTGAAGTATAGGGGGGTATAAAAGTGAGCAAAACTGCTTTAGTTTTCAGATTTACTTTTTCCTTGTTTATGGTCATTCCGAGAGAGTGAATGCATGAGTGTTTTGCATAGTGAGGATGACTTGACACTCATTGGAAAATGGGAGATCAACCTCTTTGGAAGATCCGGCTATCTAAGATACCTCAAGGGCTGGACGTGATTGTTTCAGCGGATTCGAACACGAGGGAGTTCAGAGTGGAGTTTGAAGAGAGGACACTAAAAAGTTCCCCCGAGAGCGAAACGTGAGAGTTGCTTCTATTGTGGAGAGGAGGGACATAAGCTTGTGAGTTGTCCTTTGAGGACCAAAGATCGGAGGTTGAGAGAGAGACGAAACGTGGGAGAGCTAAACCTTCATCCGGGGACCATCATCTCCCATGAATCCAAGAGTGGAAACTATTGTGAAAATTGTGGAGTGACCGGACTTCCCTTAGGACACGAGTGTAGTGGCGTGAAAGCTCTGTTGGAGTCACTAGTGGAGGGCTTTGAAGATAAATTGAGTGCAGATACCGAAAAGTTGAAATCTCCATGTGGCTCAAGTTCTAACTGAAGATGGAGATCATTTTCAGAATGATCGAGAAGATGTCGATGAGGATAAGGCTCATAGTGTGTTTAGGAGAGGAGAGAGCCATGGCAATCTTGGACCAACCAATTCCGTTCATTTTGCCATTGATGAATTACTCTAGAATGGAGCTAGTTTTGTTTGTGTTGTATTAGGGAGTCCCGTATAAATTTCCAACAACAACGACAAAAGGAGTTGGAAATGGGGAAGCTTCCGGTGTTCTATGGGAGAGAGAAAGAAGATGTAGAATCTTTTGTGAGAGACTTCAAGAGGGCATGCATAGGAAACAATGAGAGAAGGAAACCCGAATGGGCTATCCTTTTGCCCGACTTCTTGGAGGATTCTCGCATTGAAGTGGTACAATGAGTACAAGAAGGAGCATGTGGAGGAAGACACTTGGGAGAGTTTGACGGAGAATCTTGTTGAAAACTTTCTTCCGGATGAAAGTTACGAGAAGCCGATGTGTGAAGTCACCTTTTTGAAGCAAGGAGAGAGTGAGAAGGTGAGATCATACGTAGAGAGAACGGAGAAGCCTGGAGTCACGCTTTTCGGTGGTGTTGAGAAAGAGTGGAGACGAGGTCGAGCCAACCATGGTGGGGATTGTGGCGATGTTGACAAAGAACTTCATTGGAGGTTTGAAGCCTCAGATTCGAAGCAAGGTGAGATATGAAAAGCCCTCTTCTAAGGTTGAGGCTATTCGCATTGCTATTCGAATGGAGGAGAGCCTAGAAGACGATGATTCTAGCTTGGTGGCTAGAGAAGCATCACCACTGTTGTGGTTAGAATGGCAACTCCTACTGTTGTTGTTGCGCCAGTAGTAAATTCTCCAATGGTAGACTTGCACCATGAGTTGAAATCTATCACAGAAACACTCGCTGATCTCAAGATTAACGTAGTACAACTATGGGAGAGGAGGAATCAGAATGTAGGGGAGGATCTAGAGGGTATGGGAATTATCCTCCAAAAGGAAATCCACCACAAGGGAACTTCACGGTTTCATGCTTTAGTTGTGGAGGCCCTCATTTCCAAACTAAATTGTCCTAATCCTCGACAACATGATGGGGTTAGACACAACAATTCTACTCCCTGCTCCAAGTCAATCGAAGGATAAGGGAGTAGCGTCTATTGATGTGTTTCCTCATCAGTGCACGTTTGAGAAGGGAGAGAGCTCTATAAGTTCCGAGTTGATATTCTTGCACACGAGAAGAAGAGAGCAAGATTTGCGAGGAGTCCATCTCAATGGAAGATCAACCAAGCCGGAGCACTCGATCCAGTGGTGTGAGTCAACCGAGAGCACCGAGAAAGAAGTTGGGAATGGATGATTTCTCCATTTCATCTACCCAGCTCAAATACGACGTGGTGGAGGATGTGGGGAATCAAAAAGCCAATATAACTGTTGGCCAATTGATTGCTCTAAATCCTACGATAAGAAAGGAGTTGAGGGGAGGCCTAAGCTCCAAAAGGACCAAGAAGCGACGATCCAAGGGGAAAGCTTCCATGGCGAATGTTGGAGTAGGAGTGGTGGATGCCGCTGCCTCGGAGGTATGCACTCAGGCTTCGAAGATTGAAGTACGCATTAATGGACGGATGTTTTCGGATGTACTAGTGGATGGTGGATCTGCGGTGAATGCCATGTCAGAACGTTTGTTGAAGAAGTTGGGGATGAAGCTTTCAAGACCTTCCAACATCATTGTTGGGATGGCCAACAAGCAAAAGGTGCGACCCATTGGAGTGGTGGACAAGGTGGTGGTAAGTGTGATGGGAGTTCAAACCTTGTTGTCCTTTCAAGTGCTTTGAGGAGGCTAGCTACGACTTGTTGTTAGGAAGACCTTGGTTGAGGGTTTGTGGAGGACAACTGATCGGTGGCATAAGGGTTACCCGTAGATAGGGCCAAAAAAACCATCGAGTGAAGGTCCCTCTCACAAGTGGCGGAGGAGCGGTCTCGCACTCGGATAGACCTACGAGTGATTACTCGTAGTCCGAGAGTGAAGAAAGTGGTAGTTTTTCAGAGGTTGACACCAACATGTCGACCGATGAGGAGACATCATCCGAAGATACCTCGGACGATGATGTTCAAGTTCAAGTTCTTGCTGCAATGGATTTACTTCCTAGGCCGGGGTGGTGAAAGATCCCGACAAGATGAAGATGAGTAAAGATGAGATAACTCGACGGCTCTCCACTCTCAAGTTTGGTCCCAAGGTTACTATGGAGGAGAAGTCAAGGTTCTTGGATATATTTCGAAAATATATCCATGTCTTTTGCCTTTAGCTACAAGGATTTGAAGGAAGTAACCTTAGAAACTCATCGCATTGAGTTAGAGGAGAAGGCTCGCCCAAAGACGCCGGAAGCAACGTCGGATAAATCCACCAACGGCCGTGGTGGTCAAGGAGGAGATCGACAAGCTAAAGGATGCGGGTTTCATCTATGAGGTAGAGAATTCTGAATGGGTTTCTCCTATTGTGATAGTCAAGAAGAAGAATGGTAAGCTACGTGTGCGTAGATTACAAGAAGTTGAATCTTTGTCACAAAGAAGGATTACTATCCTTTACCTTTCATAGATGAGATTCTAGAGGAGGTGGCAGGTCATGAGTGGTATAGTTTTGGAGATGGTTATAGTGGTTATAACCAAATTCAAATTGCTCCCGAAGATCAGCTCAAAACCACTTTTACCACGCCATGGGGAACTTTTGCCTTTAGGGTAATGCCCTTTGGTCTATGTAATGCTCCAAAGAACTTTTCAGAGGTTCATGAACAAGGTGTTTGAACCTTTTATTGGGAAATTTGTGCGAGATTTCATAGATGATTTTTGTGTATACGGAAGGAGGAGGATCATTTTGATCATTTGATCAAAATTCTACAACGGTTGGAGAAAGCCAAGGCCTCATTTCAATCCAGAAAAATGCATTTTTGGATGTGAGGAAGGTTTGTTGTTAGGGCACATCATCTCCAAAGATGGTATAGCGGTGGATCCGTAAAAGGTGAAACGCATCCTCGACTTACCTTTTCGGTGACGTTGACCAAGTTGAGGCAGTTCCTTGGAATGGTGGGATACTATCGACGGTTCATCTTTTCCTTCTCCAACAAAGCTTATGCCTTGACGGTTTACATGAAGAAGGGGACGGATTACGATTTAATCCCTCAAGGATGGAGAGGCAAATGGTATGTTCGAACTTCTTAAGAAGGCGTTGGTAACGGCTCCTATTTTAGCCAAACCAAATTGGGGTAAACCTTTCATTCTCTACACGGATGCATCAAACATTGCTATAGGATGCACTCTAAGCCGATTAGATGAAGATAGCCATGATCATCCAATTGCTTATGCTAGTAGACCGGATGGTGCGGCCGAGAGAAATTATTCGGTGATCGAAAGGGAGGCTTAAGTTGTGATCTTGTCACTCAAGAAGTTTCGACACTATCTATTGGGAGGGAAGTTTACTATCGTTACCGACCACAAGGCTTTGAAGTACATTTTCAACAAGCCTAATGTCGAGGGTAGGATAGCGGATGGAAGTTGTTACTGGCGGAGTTTGATTACATCATTGAGGATCGACCCGGTAAGAAACATGCCAATGCTGATTTGATGTCTCGAGCATACGATGAGGAAGGAGATCAACCAATGGATGATACATTTCCAGATGAGGATTTGCCGATGATGGACACCATAACAAAGGTACCGGCTGAATACAAGGGGATATGGGATTTCATCTCGGAGGGAGAGTTTCCCCAAGGCATGCATTCACGGGAGAGGAATGCATTGGTGAAGCGATGTGAACCTTATACCATCATAGAGGACGTGTTGTTTCATCAAGGAGCAGATGGACTACTCAGAAGGGTTGTTGGAAGGGAGGAGTCAATTCAACTTATGAAGGAGTTTCATGAAGGCTCGGTATGTGGAGGACACTTTGCAGGAAAGGTAACTGCATTTAAGATCCTAGATGCAAGCTATCATTGGAAGGGCATTTTCAAAGATTGTGTGGAATTTTGCAAGAGTTGTGATGTGTGTCAAGCTTTTGCTAAAAAGTCCATGAAAACCCCTCCTTTGACATCAGTTCCTATTTTAGGACCTTTTGAAAAGTGGGGAATAGATTTTGTAGGACCCTTGAATCTTACTCCTCGGGGTAACAAGTTCATTGTGGTAGCTACGCATTATCTAACCAAGTGGGTAGAAGCTAGACCTCTAAAATCTACTAGTGAGGAAGAAGTGGGTAGATTTCTATATGAGAGGATAATAACTAGATTCGGATGCCCTCTAGAAATTGTATCTGATAGAGGTGGTGAGTTTGTTGGAAGCATTATACAAGCCATGCTAGGTCATTTCTCCATCAAGGCACGGGTGACTACTTCCTACAAACCAAATGCTAATGGGTTGGCAGAGCGAACCAACTATACGCTTTGCATGATGTTGGCCAAGGATGCGGACATGGACGGAGCAAGCAAAATTGGGACAAAAGGCTGCATGCTATCTTGTGGGAGTATCGGACGACTTGGAAGACATCAACAGTGGTACTCACCTTTCCGTATGGTATATGGTGTCGAGTCAAAGCTTCCAATTCAATTTGATTTGACGACCTTCTTAACTATCCAACGGAAGTTAAAGAGGAAGAATGGAGTAGAAGCTATCAAATCAAGATGTCAACAACCGTTGGGAGCTGGAGGAGGCTCGAGTTGTGGCCATGGTACGTGTGGAGCGGGCTCAACAATTGCAGAAGAAGTATCATGATAACCGATTTGGGGACGAAGAAGATGAAGATTTTCAAAGAAGGTGATTGGGTAATGCTTTACGATTCCATTAGATATAAGAGAGCAAGAAAGAAATTTCTTCCAAAGTACTTTGGTCCTTTCATAGTTCACAAGGTGTGGGGAAACTTTACTTACGATTTGAAGGAGTTGGGAGGACGACATTTTGACCGGGTGAATCACGACAAGTTGAAGCCGTTTCATCGACGATCAGATTCTTTCACTCCGAGGACGGAGGAAATCTTGGTCCGGGGGTAAATGTAAGACCCAGGGGTTGTACATATAGGATAAAATGAAAGTATATCTAAATTGTGCCTAAGTTTATCTTAGTCATGACTATGTTTAGCTAGTTATGGTTAAGTTGGAGGAAAATATAGAGTAACTTTTTGGTGTGGTAGATGAGAACTACTATTTTGTTGTTTAGTATGAGTCAAGGAATAGATTCCATCACATGGGTATCTTGACTTCCCTTGACTTGGACTAGTTTTCATTGGTTGGACTTGGTGAAGACCCTTAAATCTAGGGGCTTAGATTGACTTGGTACACTAGAAGTCAATTAGGGAGTAGTTGGGCTTCTAGAAGATCCAAGTGGACCAATTGCATGTTGCCATGTACCCTTTTCATTGGGGTTTGTGATCTCTACCTCGTTTAAACTTGGTAAGAGGAAGTTACATGGTGATTACTTGTAGTTACTAGGGTAAGATTCTAAGTAGTATAAATAGAGAGGTTGAGAAGCACCTCTCAAGTAGTTTTTCAATGGAAGTTAGTTTTGGGAGGAGATAGTGTGGTGATCTTAGTTTTAGGGAGCTTGGTTCTTGGAGATGTCATGTTCGGAGTGGAACCTTGATTCAATGAAGACTTTGATTACCAAAGTATCCCTTTCCTTTTGAGTGATATCTTACTCTTGGTGATAATGTGCATAATAGAGCTTGGACTTTGAGAGTTTGTGTAAGAGTGAGCAATAGGATCATGGGCAAAGGGTGGGACTAAGTCCTTCTAGATTCATGATGAGCTTCCAAAAAGCCATCGGAGGTAAACCTGAGTGAGAGTCAGCCCGGAGGTCACAGAGCCATCTTACCCAATTCCGTCAATATTGGCACCATGACTGTTTCCAGCTTTTGGGCAAGCTAAAGAACCAACTACAAAGGCTATGCAATTGCCATCTCCTTGGATGTTATGATCTTTAGCCTAGACATTTTAGGCCCTTGCTTCTTTCTCTTTTGCAAAGATTCCTTAATGTAACAATTGAGGTACATACCCAAAGTAGGTTAAACAATATTTTAGATTCTTTCCCAATAGAATAAGATACCCGAATAATCCAACCTAGAGAGCAAATCGAGTTTATACTTCTTTAAATTACTCAAGATTCCAAAGTCCCATAAGCATTACAAATACGAGACCAAATTTCTCTTATTCGGAAAAATTCTCTAGATATCCATCAATTAGAGTGAACACATGATAGACTATAATTCAATTTTGAACAGGTATTCCTATCCAGTGCAAACTATCAATGCAAGTTATAATTTTAGCTTATTGAGCTCTTGTTTTATCCTAGCTAAACACTTACGGTCCACAAAGGACACTTGCAATGAAAAAGATCCTTCTTCTCTAATACTACTCCTCTAACATCTAGTACTAAAAGTTGATTACATGGATTGATCTCTCCTACTCATTCAGAAATTTTGTACATCATTCAATCATATCTCCATCTCTCTATTGAACATGTCGATTTCAATTGCACATCAATTTCTTGTCGATGGAATCACATTGCTTCTCAAACCTCCCAACCAAAAGCCTTGTTTATTTCCTCTCTCTTCTCTGCCAAGATTCTTCATCGCTATCATCAACTTCTCCAATCGATGCGTCTCTTCTTCATCACACCAAGCAAAAAGATGTTCGTCATAACTATTGCTAAGATTCAAACGACCATGTCTTTCCATGTCTACCTGATTGAATTGACTCTTCAATTCTCTCATAGTTTCTCTAAGCGGCAAAATCTCCTTCTCCACAAATTTAGTCTCCTTTAATCTTGCAAATATCAATGTAGGCTTGTCTCGAGGTTTGCACCTCCTTCACTTTAGCTTTCTTCTTGTTTAGACAATCCACATAATAAGTCAGCTGCCAAATCACTTATACTTGCTCTTGTCTTCTTGTAGCAATTCGGTGCATGGTTTGTATCAAATCCATATACCCATCTTCTTGCGGGTTCCATCCCCATGTAACCATGTAACCAGACCCTATCTCATTCAACTTCATAAGACCCACCCAAGCTTCCAACGCCTACAAGAGCTATAGCATCAAAGACACATGCTCCATAA
Organism: Marchantia paleacea; assembly: GCA_014180765.2. NCBI lineage: Eukaryota > Viridiplantae > Streptophyta > Marchantiopsida > Marchantiales > Marchantiaceae > Marchantia > Marchantia paleacea. Next base: position 1,551,051 of record MUAA02000004.1, read on the forward strand.
TTGCCTTTATCACCCTGACCTTTGGCCTCGACAGTTAAGGTGACGTCATTTTTCTAACCTCTTAGTTGTATTCCTTATTCCAAGCAAACTAATTTGAGTACTCTTGGTGCTCAAACTTTGCTTCAACTTCCTCGTGGTTTCCACAACCTCTTCTAGATCCGAATCCCTCTCCTCCACATAAGTTTCTTCAAGGAGATCCTCCTCTACTTGATTAGCATTATCCACATTTTGAGTAGAATCGCTATTAGCATCCTCATTCTCAATTTTGATATTCGAAAACCCAGACTCCAAGCAATACAAGTGCTAATCCTCTGTCAGCCACTCCATCTTCAAGTACAAGTGTATTAAGAAGGACTAGAGATAAATCACTCCTTCATCTTCCTCTCAAAGTTGAATGGCCACTGCCTATGCAAATCTCTTCCCAATTTATCCAAATAGAGCCCTCCCCACAAATCCTTCTACAATTTGAACTATGTGCATATTACATAAATAGTGCGCTAAGGCAAGATTAATAGATTCAACGTGAAGTCTACCTTCCTTTTAAATTAATCTTTGATCAATTCAATCTTATACCCATTCGTGTCTTTCCTCTCCTTGGGATCCAATCCATCATCAGAATCAAAGATCATATTCTTCCCATTAGCATTTTGTAAGCAGGTTGCACCTTAATTCCTTTTTTTCCCGACATTTCTTTCGTCCCCTTCTTCTTCATAGCTCTCTTGCTCTATTTCTTGGCACAACATTGAACATATATTTGCATGATGTTTATGTTTTCCATTGTTCCTTGTGCTCCAAGGTATTACAAATAACCTTGTGCCATATGTGAACATCCTACCTATATTCAAACCATCATCTTAAAGTCTCATGTTCATATGCATTCGTACTCATCTCATCCGAATATAAGCATTTTAATATTCAAACAAAAAAAATAGACTAGATTATTGGTTTATTTGTTGTCGTGTATATACATATCGCATCACAACATATATCGTTGTCATATCAAATATCACAATACATAGATTGTCATGCACCAACATAAGTGTACCACAATAAATCTTTTCTACTCTCAAAACGTCCACAAGGACACTCCGCTCATAACCATAGCATAAAAGAGAGATTACAGTCAAACCAAATCCACTTTGTGTTTCAAAGACTCCAGGTTCCCGCACTAGCTACTATCCACCATAGCCACACTCTCAAAGGCTCAACTTCGAAAATTGCCCTCCAAGGAGCCCTAATTCGAACTCTACCCCTTGAGCCCTAAGACCCCTAACGGCACATTCGGCCCTAATGGTAGTTCCAGTGCAAACGGCGCTAACTACACAACCGGCTCTAACTGTTGTATCTGCTCCTGCATACATGCATCTACCTAACTAGAAATGCCATTACATAAGTCGTGACATTGTCCCTACACTTGAGGATCTTTACACTATGACTTCAAGTGAGCTTCCCGTAAATCTTACCAATCTATCCTCTCCAAAGACCTCCTCTTCGATATCCTTCATCATTTGATTTATCCAAAGGTATCTCCTCCTCACAGGAAGGGATAACAAACTTCTCTAATTGCACACACTTGGGCAAGCTTTGCGTCAACTTGCTACTTGCATCCTCAATATGCACATCTTTATTCGACAATATGGATTCCAACTAATACTTATTCTCCTTTTGAGTCAACCAACTCATACTTCAATACATGTACATCGGTAACAAAGAGAGTTAAATTACTTCCTTATCTTCTTCTCTCAATCTTTCTATCATCGTTGCACATTCTAGACAAAGATCTCACCCTAGTTTACTTTGATCAATCCTCCAACGAAGCCCTCAAAAATACACACTTTATGCATACTTACATAAGTGGTCCGTTGAAATGAAAATAACTCAATCAATGTAAAGATGATATTTCTTCTCAAGTCATTTTTAATCAAATATATCTTGTCTCTATTTGTTCCTTTCTGCTCCTTTGGATCAAACCACAATACTGAACTTAAATCCCATTAACAAAGTAGAATCCTCCCAATCAAGTTCATCCTTCTCTAGCTCATAAGTAACACCTTCGTCCAAACCGTTGTTGCACATATAATTTCACGCAATGACAAGAACGCACCTCCCAAGTTCTTTAAGCACAAAGCATATTATGAAGTCCACTCTAACATAAGTGTCGAAGGTCTCTCTTATTCCAATGGTAGCTTTTTGGCACTTGTGGATCACATAGTCTCACTTACACCCGACCTGATCTGTCATTTCTTCTTCACTGCTTCTTTTGGCTAAGCTACATTCAATCGATTCAATTTTCTCCCGAAAGCTTGTATTTTGGATTGATAATAGAAATGACACTTCGTGCATCAAAATATTATATACTTCTTCTTCCTCATTCTCCTTAAGAGTATTTAAGAGTACTCATAGAATACTATGAATGTTTAGAGTGATCAAAATCAACATCAATATAGTTTACAACTCAAATTTGTGTTTAAATGTAAATGTCAACTTAGCTTGAAAATTTTTTATTAATGTATGAGAGCTTGAAGTTTGTATTCAATTCAAAATCACATGATTGCACTTAATGTCACAAGCTTAACATAGTGATTGCGGAGAATTTAGAGAAGCAGAAGGTAGAGGCAGAAAATGAAGCAAAGGTTGTAAAGATGTCATATTTGGAGATCTATCAAATTAGAGGAACAGAGTTGAAATTAGCATAAATGGAGAATACACGACTTCAAACTCAAGTGAGTACTTTGAAACGACAACTATACAAAGTGGATTTAAAAGACTTGCTTGATTGAAAGCTCTAGCGATTTAGTGAACTTAGTTTCTTTTTGCACGATTTGATAAAATAAAAGTTATGTGATTGTATCAATTTATGGAGACGATGAATACACATATGAACTAGAAAGATAAAAAAAGGACATGAACAAAGCCATGGGTCTCAAATGTTAGGAAGTGATATGAATCCATCAGTGGAAGATTGGTAAGGACTTAAGGGAATCGTAGGTGAGCATGGATGTATTTGTATGGAAGCTTGATATTCTAAAGACTAGCCGAATTTGTAGGAAAGAATAATCCGTGTAGGCAATAATTAGACTAGTAGCTGTAGTATTGTGTATAAATAGGCTCGTAATAGTTTGAGATTTATCTCTAATTTATAAATATCTTCTCAAGAATTTGCTTGTGTAGCAAGGTAAAACAAAATCTCTGAAAGCATGGTGGAGATCACGATGATGTATTTAGCTGATGCATGAATTTTTGAAAAGATAAACAAAAATTAAGCCAATGAGCTTTGGTTGACAATGATCTCTTCGGAAAGGCTTTAACGAGCTTGCACCTAGTCTATCTATAGACTCTTGTAATTAGGATCTCCCTCTTTTGTTAAAAAAATTTCTTTTTGTTAACTTTATTTTGAATTTATATCCTAACGAACGGGATTTCATATGGTATGTGAATGACACTCTTTGAATTGTGATGTTCAAAGTATCTTAAAGATGTTTTAACTTGCTTATTCATCCTTGTGATCATATGACACTTCATTCCTTTGGGAACAATATGAATTCCTACAAAGTTTATTTTTCTTCCGTTAGTTGATTGTTACAAAGAAATTGCTAGTAAACATGATTTTTTTATTTTTGCGAAAGATCAAATGTCTGAAAAACACTTGTTTTGACATGCATGGTGGAACCTACATATAAATAAGATCAAAAGAATTGAAAATTGATAACTATATCATTTCTTTTAAAGTTTTTTCAAACTTCAAAAAATCAATGTTGAATTGGAAAAAAGAACACGAAAATTTTGTATTGCATTCGGATTCATTTGAACACATCATAGCTCATTGTGGTTAAATTAGAGTTGATTGTAGACTATGTTGTAATTAATACTCAGTAAACATCATATAACCAAGAGTAATCAACACTTTGGAAATCATGATCAAAAAAATAATGAACAATATTTGTTTTTTCCATCATCCGAAAAATACACAGTCCCACAAATAGAACAATTTAGTAACCGTCGTTTGGAAATTTGAGCATGATGACGTAAAAGCAAGAAACTTCATGATGGTAGCAAATACCATGAAATTGTTCGCTTAACCAATCAAGAGCATGTGTAAGCATTATGGTTAGAGGAAACAAATCATGATAAAAAAGAAAAAATTTGTATGAAATTATGTTTCACAATTCTTAGAAGCTCCCATCATCACTCAAAATGAAAAGAAGAATACATTTTTTTGGTTAACAGTAATTGAGTAAATAATGTGTTTGTAATCATCATGATGCATTTGACAAGTAAAAATCATGAGATAAGAAGTATTTTTACTATCAATTCTTTTGATAATCTTGTTGGGAGAGACAATGTCAAAGAAAATTTAACTTCTGGATTTAAAACGTTGAATGTTTTTTTTTTTTACCTTCATCATAAATTCTAATACTTTTGTTAAAAGATGGCTCCACAAAAGATATCTCCATTCCATGATTGACAAAGCTTATGTGAAAGGAAGATAAGTGATATTTATATCACTTCTTCTGATAATCTTGTTGGGAGATGATGATGTTAAAAAAAGTTCAATATCTTGATTTTAAACATTGAAATCTTCAAAAGAAAAATGTAATTGTCACTATTGTCCATAAATGGCTCCACAAAGGAAGAAAATTGATTCTTGTATCATTAATTTGAATTCATTTGTTGGGACTTGACTCCATGATTTAGAACTCCATTTGTGGACTTTAGAACATGAACTTCACAAGAAAAAAGTGTTAGCAGTAATCACTATTGTGGATGCTCTTGTTAAAAGATGCATACATTTAAAAAAATAAATTTTTTTAACTAAATGCTAATTTCAAGAGAAGGGAAGAAATGATGAGCTCTTGAAATTCATGCCATGCATTCTGAGATTATTGAATGTTACCAAACCATGAGATGAGACATGGAGAATTTTCCACTTTATAAAAATTTGGAATAACATTCTTAAAAATAACAGGAAAATATTATTATCAGCAACTTTTAAAGGCTTCCAAGTCTATAAACAATATTTTTCAATTTTCTTATGAAGTGTTGAAGGCGACCATAACATTTCAAGGAACAACAAAATAACATAAAGTTGTAATCAAAGCCATTTACTTATTGTGCTACCTGCAAGATTGAATATTGGAGAAAGGAAGTAAGAAACACATATCAAAAAGTGAGCGAGTTACAATTAGATTGCATAAACTAAGAGGGTGAGTTGAAGTGAGGAAGAAGTTATTTCAATCATTCACAAAGAAAAATGATGATTTATCCAATGACATTGGGGAGAATCAACTGCAATCACTGCTGAATTTTTATTATGATAGTGATGAAAGGATGGATGTTGCTAGCATTTTTGCAATGATAAATGAAATTCTATCTGGATTCTACATTGAAGCAGAAAAAGGCAAGACTCTAGTATCTATCATGCTTAAACATGTAGATTGGAATCAATAGGTATCTGACATAATCCCAATTAATAATTCAAGGTCTAAAATTAGTCCACGTCTAATAACTTGGGTCTCACTCCATTGCAAACATAGTAGTTTAGTGCACACAAAAAGGTGTTCACAAAATGCCAATCAGCCAGTTTAGAAAGAAGATTTGTTGTTTGGAGAATATAACCAATGTAAAAGTTGAGTACATCACTCATGAGTAGTTAAGAAGGCCCGACTAAAGTGATTGTTTTTTTTTTATAGAGCTCATGGAGAGATGAGAAAAATATCATATCATTCAGTGACAGACCTTGGATTTGCACATGAATATTCAATAACATACATGTTTTGAAAAAATCAGACAATGATGTGTAAAATAGAAGACAACTTTTATTACACCAAAGAAATTATAAAATCCAAGACTGAGCTATAGAGCGTTGAGTTATACTTAAAATTTCTTGGCCTCCTTAAGTTCAAAGTCTACTAGCACATTGGTTTAGAGAGAAATTGGAATATCATGGCCGACCATTGCAAGAAGTATGTCATGGCCGGCCTCGGGAGCATCCTCAAACATTTCATCCTCTGACATAGGAGAAGATACATCAGTTCTTGGAAGGGGTGGAGTACATCTAGCAAGAACAGATGTGCTTGATTCTTGCTCAGATGTTTAAGTCTAAGGGTGCCAACTTGACGAGACCGTATTCAGACGAGATGGTTCAACAAGAAATTTGAAAAGGAATGTGAGAAGTCCGAGTGTGGAAGAAATTTGAGTACCAGTAAGTAAGAAGCAGAAGTTGAAGAAGATTGCTAAACTAAAATGTGAAGTACTTAAGACATCGCAAGCTAAGGTAAAAGCGTCGAAGATTAATGGAGGAGAACCGCTCTCTTTGGTGTTGCAGTTGGTGCAGAAGCTAGAAAATGTAGTTGTGCTAGTTCTAATCGAGCTGAACGAGATGGGATCAAAATACATCCAAGTGTGGGATCCTCAAGAAGACGGTTACATGGACCTAATTCAGATAATGAATCACACAAGCAGTTAACAGAATCAGTGGGACGTCTAGAGAAGGAGAAGGCAAAAGCAAAGAAGGAAGTAAATGCAACGAAGCAGACTTATGGTAAGATTTGCAAGATTCACACAGCAGAGTTGAAGTTTGTGGAAGTGGAGAACAAAAAACTCCGAAGACAACTGACGAAGGTGAAGCGGCAGTTGCATGAAGTCAATGAAGAGGGATCTGGTAGATTACAAGTTTTGGCGAGCAAATGCTCGCAGTATCTTTTTGCCTGGTCTGACGAGGTTTCTAGGAGCGTAGTTCTTAGGATAAGTAGGATTTTTTTTGTTTTTGTGAATAAAGAGTTATATTCGGGTTCTCTTGAAGGTATTCGTCCGAATATATGTTTGTTAGCTAGGAATACCATTAGGGCGTTCACACGAGTGAATTGCGAGGAAATTTAAGCGCGCATTTGGGCGGCGGATTGAGGAATTGTCGAGAGAAAGTCGATGCCAAGAACTTGCTGAGCGGCCGGAGGGAAGGGAAGCTAGCTGCAATGTTGAAGCGTCGAACCGGAGGAGTTCCAGCAGGAAGAAGTGCGACGATGGGGAGAATTCGACCGCTCATTCTGATGACGGATTGGACTCTAGCGGAGTTGCTAAGGTTGAAGAACCTCGGGGGAGCGTTTCTGTCATGGCGATGGGACTATGTGTGCCCGGAGCTATGCGAGGAGGTTCGGAGAGGAAAGCCGCTGGCAGCAATTGGAAGCAGAGCGTAGCCGGAGAAGTGGGATGCGAAGTTATGGACGAAAGCTTTGGGACGCAACCACGAAGTAGACAAAGGCGGAGTCGATTGGGAGGGATCGGCAATGCATACGGCGTTCACTTTTGACGAGCGGAAGTGGTTCAACCCTAGGGAGAGGAAGGGGACGAATGGCTACAAGCTCGACTTAATCAAAGACGTCTTCAGGAGAAAGGTGGCACTCACCTTGAATCAGCTATTCTCACCGCAGCGGACCACATACGTGAAGTATGCATAAAGTGAGGATCGTGGAAGGGTTCATCGGAGGAACTATTCGGGTGAAGCGGGAGAGATCTTTAGAAATGTGCAGGCCATGGCGACTAAGTTACGGGAGGAAGATAAGAGTGTAGTCTATCTCTCGTCTTTCTTGGTACATCTGTACGCAAAGATAGAGTGTCTGACGCCTAAGGAGAGGCAGCTATATCGGTTGGAGAGTGGGTTGTCGGACTTGGATGCAGACATCGACAGCGCTAGCAGTGGTTCGACAAGGAGTCTAGGCACAAGTGCGCCTCCTGAGCCGAAGAGAAGGGGAGACGTGAGACTGGCGGTGCAGAGCAAGCTTGAGTCGGACTCAGACCTTGAGGTGATTGGGACATCGAGGAAGAGGAAGAGAGTAGTGGAATACAGTCCCCCTGCCACTCTAGCGGTACAAAAAGATGTAGGCAAGAAGAAGATGGAAGAAGTAGGACCGGCCAAATCCTCTCGTCCAAAGATGATGGCAGTAAAGCCGGGACCGAAAGCCTCGAAGGAGATTGCAGAACCTATGGCATCGGTACTACAGCTGTCGCAGAAGTTGGAGGCTGTGGTGGTCCCAGTATTGTTGGAGTTGAACGAGATGGGACCGATGTATATGCCAGGGTGGGACCCTCAAGCAGATGGGTATATGGAGTTGATTCAAATGATGAACCGTCTTGCATTGGGGAAGGAAGATCAGTCCATCACAGTGAAGGAGTTGACAGAGAATATGGGCAAGCTGTCCAAGGAGAAAACTGAGATGGAGAAGAAGGTTGAAGAGGCGAAGAAGGCCTACGAAGAGATCAGTCGTATTCGGAGTGCGGAGATCCATTTTGTGGAGAAGGAGAATGCTCATCTTCGGGAGGCATGCGGGGACCTAAAAACGAAGATTGATTCGGTGGATGTGGAGGCACTGCGAAGGCTGGGAGAACCTCGCCACGGATGTGCGCAACATCCGTTCACACGGTGTGATCGTGTTGAGGCAGCGGTTATAGCAGTTGGTGGCAGCGATGGAAAATCCTGGAGACACGAAAGACCGGAGGAAGGAGATGTACAAGGCATTGGGTCGGGATTTCCGGGAAGCCATGGCTCTTCATCGATGGGAGATTCTTTGGAGAATACAGGGGAGATGCGATTAGGAATCGACGCATTCATAGCGGCGGCGGAAGTGCGATCGGCGGCTTAGATCGAGTAGAAGAGGAGAGAGCGATTCGTGTAGGAGACGGTTAGCTTGGCAGTTAGGAGTAGCAGTTAGAACATTCATCATAAATAGTCGTAGGAAATAAAGTGGTGGATCTTTTCATCTTTGCAAGTATCCAATTTGTTGGATTGCAAATTGTAGTCGAGGGGTAAACGAGCACTTTCGGCGAGATGGTGTCTGCGGGGGTGACGTGGTGACGACTGAAGCGTGTATCCGTGAAGTTACCCGGATATTCGTCCACGAGCTAAGCCTGTATGTAGCATCAAAAGTACTCTAGAGAGTGTTTCACCGAGCGCAAACTTGTCTTGAGAGAGATCCCCATCGAAGTAAAGCAAATTGCTGCCTTTGTATTTCTTTGTAATGCGTGAAATTGGTGATGTGATGGGTTTGTGAAGGAATTAATGTTGAATTAATTACCTTCTTTGTGCATGCTCTTCGGACTTCGCAGTCCAGAGTTAGAAAGAAATCTAAACGCTTATTTTCCTTCTTCGCTAGTGTGGTTTGATTCCTCATTCCCTTGGGAACGAATTAATCTATACGAATTCGGACTGAATAGTGCTTACCGTGCTATTACAAGGTTGAAGCCGAACAATTGGAGAGACTAACAGTGATGGATAAACACTCCTTGTGACTCAAAAGAGAAGAGAAAAGAGATGTACAAAACCATGGATCTTTGATGCATAGGACATACGGAAGTTGCATATAATCTTTGATGCTTTTGACTAGAGAGAATAATTGTCATCGAAGAGTGTAGCAACTTCCCAAAGAAGTAGTCAAGCGAGATCCGTGTAGGCAGCGGTGTCACAGGGACATTTCTTTGCTCTAAGAACATCTGAGCGCCTAGTTGTAGAAGAACCTTCATGAACCTTATGTGAGTTGACAATCTCTTTTTCTTCTCCTTAGCACTCCACATTCAGAGTTCACTACAACTGGTAAAACTTTGGCGGAAGAAGATTATGATATCCAATGATTGAACCAATAACTCTCGTCTAAACTTCACTGAAAATTGCTCTACAATCTTTTTGTTTTCTCGGAAAAGTTTCATATATTTTTCTTTTCTAGATCTCTTAGAACAATTGTCAAGTTACACACAGTATCACAAGGCGATAAGCTGACCCATGTGTACTAAAACCATCACACATCTCAATCCTTGACTCCAATTGCTCTAAAATTTCATGAAAAGGTCACTTATCATCCAAACTTCAACTGTGAAAAGTTTTATTGATGCAAACTTTTGATAGCAAAAGATATAATTGCTATACTAACTTCGTGATAGTCAGTGCAATCCTTCAACTTTGATTGTATACACAAACTTCAAGCTATCACTCCGTAGTCAAAACTCATCCAATTGAATTGAAATTTCAATCCAAGCATAAGCATGAGTTGTAAACTATATCTCAGTTGAATCAGATCTCTCAAAAGCCTTGTAGGATACACCCCAAATACACTCAAAGGTCTAAATTTCTCTCTCTATCTTTGAATCATCATATGAGAGTGCCAAACCCCTCAAATGCATCCATTCTTGAGCCCATGTCATAGCTCTTTCCGTCAGCTCTCCAACCCTATCCCCAAATCTTTGAATGTCCCCCTAGAAGGCTTCCAAAACTCCTCAAAACCTTGAAGAAGTTTCCCAAGTGTCATGATTGGTCCAAACTCCAAGACTAATGAGAATGAAGAGTGTCATTTTGTCCTCTAGTGTGGCCAAATTAGCTCCATATTAACTTAGAGCTTTACAACTATCCTAAACACACTACTTAGCCATCATATACACAATATAAGTTGCCACTAATAAAGAGTCAAAATGACAACTCAAAACCGGCTAAGTATGAATGGAACTACAAACAAAATCCTGGAGTTTATAACTTGAGAATAATACTCCTCGCCAAAATTCCTAACAATCAACTCCCTATGTCTTGTTTTCGCTAAACAATAGTGATGGATTGGAACCCACGTGTTGAAAGCCACCACTACTGGTAAGTTCAGATCCATAGCGCCCAAACTAAATCAAAATGTATATTGTTAAGTCCCAAATCGTGTTGTAGGAAACAACTAGAAGAATAATCGGGTCTGGAGAATTTATCACTTGTTGCATAAAATTATCTCCAAAGTGATATACTAACCACACCCGAAAGTGATCACGATGAAGACACTTGATGTTGATCACAAATGGATTGGGCATCAGTACATCTAGAGGATCATGTTCTCCTCTATCCATGTCATACGTCGGCTCCACTTCGATCAAATAAGCTCCTTAGTCAGCAAAGTGATGTGTCTAGATCTCTCCCATACCCTTGCCACCCTAACCGCACTTTATATCTGATAAGATCCAAGATAATATCTCTTGGAGCCTTTTCAACATCCTGGATCTACAAAGTCGATCCAACCGTGGGCTCTTGACAGCCTTACAATGCACCGTCGGTTATCCTAACCTAAAGTATCATTGTCATGACAACAGCTTTGAAGATGACACATGTCATCATCTTCTCATAGTAACCGCGTCGCAACACGACAGCGGTTTAGATATGACGTTAGAATTGTATATAAATAAAACTAGAGTTGTTAGGAGAATATCTTCAATTTGCAAGAGTGAGATAGGAATTGTTCCTAAGTAGCCCGGGTAGAACGGAAACTCTCAAAGCCAAGCAGAGATTGTGGCGACCTACCTAACTTGAGTTTGAATTCCTACGAAGGTAACCAAGAATTCGATCCACAAATTTGATCATCGATGAGTTTTCTGGAAGAACTTCAGTGAGCTTGCGTCTAGTGAACGATTATCTCTTGTAATTAGGGATCACCAAAGATCAATAAAAAAATTTCCTTGGAAATTTCTTGATGTTTTAATTTCACTGATGGGATTAGTGTATGTTTGGAATCATTCTTCGGATTGTGATTGTCTAGAGTTGTTTAAAGATGTTTAACTCATATATTCGCCACCTAATATTAGTTTAACATTGCATTCTCCTGGGAATAAATCAACAAACACTACAGTTCATTATTTCTTGTGTAACTTGTTTGTTACAACACTCCCATGTGAGTAATGAAGATGTACATGGATGGACCAAGCCAAGGCAAAACCTCATCGCTGTAGAAAATGTAGTTGATGTAAGTCAAAAAGTCATGATGCATGGTCAAGCCAAGATCCACGAGCTTACACCCTTGCTGGAGCAAGAGCGTAGATGAGCCCTAGTAGTATGAGGAATGAAAGGATCCACTAAGAGTGAATGTAGAGCTTGTTGAAACTATTTGTTCATCAAAATAGACTGTAAACCTCTAGTCCAATCAGTGGGCAAAGAGTAAAAAGATGGAAGTTTTTTTCGTAGCTCCTGGGATAAAGCATCTCTTGTATGTCATAATAGCATCATTAAAGGAAATGATCTTGTATCCATGTCCCTAGCATACATCTCAAGGATAGGTCTAGTTGCAATAACAAATCTAGAAAATAACAAAGATGCCGAGAGCGCCCAACTAGCCAAAAATGCTATAGGTGCCATCTATTTCATCAATAATAAGCCTACTTCTTCACACAAAATTGGCAAAAATGTTTGTCTTTGTGCCAAATCTCTTGTCACATACTTGAAGATCCCTGGTCCGATAATGTCACCAAAGACCCCCATGATCCTCCAATCATCATCAAATCAGGGACCATTGGGTGTGTGTCATGAGATTTGGCACGGAGACAAACATTTTTGCCAATTTCATATGGAGGGGTAGTCTTATTATCGATGAAGAAGACTGCACCTATAGCATTTTTGGCTAGTTGGACACTCTTAGTACCTTTTTTTATCTTGGTACCGTTGTTACATTCTCAACTTATGAGGTTCCATGTTGGCTTGATCCATCCATCTACATGTGAGTGTGGTATCACTTTAGAGGCAACATGTGTTTATATGACGCGTTGTCCATTCAAAGGGCAGAGTATAGCTACCCATGATGTCATTAGGGATTTGGTGTTTGATATGGCTTGAGAGGGTGGATACCTCACATGGAGGGACCTTTGATATGTCTTGTAGTTGACTAGGGTTAGAGCAAACCTATAGTAGATTTAAGAAAACCAGGTTACTATAGCAGACGTGGTGGTTATCAATCCTACACATGACATAGTTTTAGAGGGAGTGATCATCCATCCTCTTGGATGGACGGCGAGTGGAGTGGCAGCAGCCAAGATCTCCAAGTATAGGGATATGCATAGAGGTCACCTCTTCGTTCCTCTAGCTTTATGTTATATGAAGCTATGGACACCGACTTTGACATGTTTGTGAGGGAGTGGGTGAGAGCCTATCATACTATGCAACATGGGGTATTACTCTCTCTCTTTATTATATAGCCTATTTTAAGCAATGTTTTTCCATTGCTCTATATAGAGCACTAGTTGGTGCAATCTATAGGAGAGCAATCATGATAGGTGATGCTTCTTTGGATGCTATTGTTGTTTGTAGACCGTTTGACCTAGATAGTTTGGATATATTAGATGCAACATAATGACCTAGATATTTTCCATTTTGATGCTATTGGGGCTAGTCCCATGTTACCCGTTTGGTTTCATCCATGTATGACTTGATGGGGTCTTCCCATCCTTTTTGTTATTTTAATATGTCCTTGTTAACTTCTTCTACTTCCACGAGATGTGTTTCTATCTCCTCCTCTCCAATGCTTTCTCCTTCGGTAGTATCAATTGGTTGAGTAAGTAGGGATTGAGATTCATCCCTCTAGTAAGGTATCATGTTCTCCTCCTTGATATGATGCTCTTGGTGTGAAATTTCTTGACCTTCTTCCCTCTAGTATGTGTGCCACAAATCTCCATCCCGCATTGAGATGCTTAAGTTAAGGAACAAATATCTTCTCATGACTTCCATCATTCCTCTTTTTTTCCATTTAGTATCTTTGCAGCTTGCTTGATAAATAATTACCTAGTTTTGGATTTGAAGCTAAGTAAATTCAAATTCAATCCTCCATTGAGCTTTGAATGTTGCATTTCCTTCCATTTAACTAAATGTGCCCTTTTCTTCCCTCCCTCTATGGATCCCCAAATGAAATGTGTGCATGTGCGCTCAAGTTTTTTGGTATCTTTCATCATAAATAGTATGCTTGAAAACAGATGTACCGGAAACACATGTTTGGTTTGTAAGACCCATGGTTGTACATAAAGGATGAAATATGAGTATATCTAAATTATGACTAAGTCTATCTTAGTCATGACTATGTTTAACTAGTTATGGTTAAGTTGGAAAAAAATATAGAGTAGCTCCTGGTGTGGTAGATGAGAACAACTATTTTGTTGTTTAGTATGAATCAAGGAACAGATTTCATCACATGAGTATCTTGACTTTCCTTTACTTGGAGTAGTTTTCATTGGTTGGACTTGATGAAGACCCTTAAATCTAGGGGCGAGATTGACTTGGTACACTAAAATCAATTGGAGGGTAGTTGGGCTTCTAGAAGATCCAAGTGGACCAATTGCATGTTGCCATGTACCCTTTTTATTGGGATTTGTGATCTCTACCTTGATTAAACTTGGTAAGAGAAAGTTACATGGTGGTTACTTATAGTTACTAGTATAAAATTCAAAGTAGTATAAATAGAGAGGTTGAGAAGCACCTCTGAAGTTAATTTGGAGAGAAGTTAGTTTTGTGATCTTAGTTCTTTGGAGAGACCTTGTTTTGGGAAGTTTGGTTTTGAGAAGTCATGTTAAGGTTAGAGACTTGATTCAATGAAGACTTTTGATCATCAAAGCATCCCTTCCTTTTGAGTGACATCTTACTCTTTGTGAGAATTTGCATTATGGAGTTAAGAATTTGAGAGTTTGTGTAAGAGTGTGCATTAGGGTCATGGTCATAGGGCGGGAACAAGTCCTTTTAGATTCATGATGAGCTTCTAAAAAGCCATCGGAGGTAAACATGAGTGAGAGTCAGCCCGTAAGTCACAAGTTATTATAGCTCTTCCATGGAAGAGAGGAGATGTTAAGCCGAGATGTTAAGCCTAGTACGAAAAGCTGTCTTATGAACATCTTCATCACCAATTCGAATCTGGTTGTACCTGCTCCTCAAATCCGGTTTGGTGAAGTACTTCGCTCCTTGAAGTTGGTCAAACAAATCATCCATTCGAGGTAATGGATACTTGTTTTTCACCGTTTGTTGATTCAACCCACGATAGTCAATGCACAATCTCATACTTCCATCCTTCTTCTTCACAAACAGCACAGGGGCTCCATAAGGTGAAATGCTTGGTTGTATGAACCCCTTTCTCAACATCTCCTCCACTTGAGCCTTGCATTCTTCCAACTCATTGGGAGCCAAACGGTATGGAGCTTTGCACGTTGGAGTGCTTCCGGGTATCACCTCAATCTTGTGATCTACACGTCTCTTATGTGGCAACCCTGCAGGTAGATCATCTGGGAAGACATCCTGATACTCTGTAATAATATCTCTCAATGATTCCGGAATGTAAAGATTGTCTTTAGAACTAGCAACATCTCTTATACGTCCCAAGAAACATACATCACCTTTAGAAATGGAAGTCTTACCAATCACAAAGAGAGGTAAGCTTCTAGTCTGAAATCTGCTTCTATCTCCGTAAATCTTCCATCCACTACTTTTTACTACTTTTTTTCTCCAATCTACCTCCGGATTGTATTGCTCCATCCATGGCATTCCTAGGATGACATCATATTGAGCTAATCGGATTACTCTCCATTCAATCTCTTCCTGGTACCCGCCTATGGCTAGTTGTACACTCCGTGCTAATGTCTCAATTGGTTCAGTTTGCCCATTTGGCAACTCCACTTCCTCACTCACATCCTTCATCAAACTCAATCCTAATTTCATTGCAACAGATCTTGATAGAAAATTTTCTGTTGCTCCAGGATCAATTAGTACTCTCACCTTGTGTCCTTCCATCATCTCATATGTGACAATCAATCGTGCTTGTTTCTTGCTCACTCCATGAGCTTCCAATCATTGTCTTCTTCCAACCCCACCTTTTTTTTGTTTAGTGGAACCAGTAAGGCCACGAGGCAAGTTTACTGGTGATCTTCGTTTCCCTACAAGATCTCGTCTTCATTGTCGTACTCCCTTCCTTCCATATTGTTGAAAGGCCTTCGCAACATAGGTCTTCCTCTGGGTGGTCCTGATCGAGTTCTACAGAACTTGGCAATGTGACCTATCCTCCCACATGAATAGCATTGACGATTGTCACGAACCCCCATTCCTTTTCGATTAACCGTTCCATTATTTGCAGGAAGATTTGGCAAATTTGGAATAAATGATCGACGATTATCATCTCCATACCTAGGCGGTGGTCCTCGTGGTGGTGCATATCCTTCCCTACGTCGAAGGTTTCTCAACTCCATGGGTGTTGGGCCAAGTGGTTCTCAAACATTGCTTGATGGTTCACCGTGTGTGATCCCATAAGCACCCGAAATCCGTTGAGATATTACGATTGCTTCATTCACTGTGGATGGATTACTCACCATCACCTCTTTTCGCACTCTCTCCTTCAGACCTCGTTTGAAGACATCTAAGGCTTCTACTCCACTCATATCCATAATGTATACTTGAAGATCACGAAATTCTTCAATGTATTCATGTATGCATCCTTTCTGCTTCAAATCCCACAACTTCATTCTCGCGGTTTGAAGGGAATCCACCGCTTGAAAGTCCTGAGAAATCCCTCTTGCATCCCACTCCATGAAATAGAAGCACCTCGTTCTGAAAGCATTCGTTCCCATGTAGTGTATCATGTAAGAGCCTTATCCATGAGGTAAGACCGCATGAACATTCCTGCAGTAAAATCAGAAACATGAAAATATGATAGATGTATATTCATCCTCATGATCCATCCCTCCAAAACTCCCATGGCTCTACTGCCCTTGTAGGCTTCCACCTTACATGACTTTCCCATCCGAAGTAAGAGATTGGCTTGATCTTCCACAAAAGGATAACTAGCAAGTGCTCGAAAGAGTCCATGCTCGAGAAGAAGGTTACTCTATCAGAGCATTCAGGCAGCGATGAGAAGAAGAGGGAAACACCCAGTGTTTATTCGCTTGCAAAGGGAGCTGGGATGCCTGATGTGGTAGCTGAAGGCTGCAGTGCTTTGGACAAGCTTGCTACGACCGCTTTTCGAGGGAAGGTGCCCCTCTTTGTAGGGAAGGTGGTGCCATGGGAGTTGCTGCGGCGAAGAGAGGCAAAACGTTCTCTGCTGAAATGTATGTCTCCTATTTGCCTCTTCGTTGGCAATAGCAGTCGCTTGCGGTTGGGATTGAGTCTCTTGTATCAGAGTTTCCACTTCCATCTCACCAACTCTTTCTCTCTCTACCTTCTCACTCTCATCGAGATCTTGTCATCCATGGCTTGTTGCTTTGTATGTCCATCTACAATAGCTTTTCTTAACTCTTTCATTTCTATCATGATTGAGTTCAGAACTTCACTCATAGAAACTGACGCTTCCATGCTTCTCCACCACTCAAACTAATACAATGTAAGTATAATAACAATCCAATTTCTCAAAATAGGGATCACAAAAGACCTAGGTGATCCTATTACAGCTCTGTAGTACTCTTCACCATAATTCCTAACAATAAAGTCCCTCCATACTCTCTTCTGTCGGTAAATTGTTATAATTTCTACATACGTGTTGAATGGAACCGGTGCATGTGGTTCACGATTCAAATCCATCCAACATTCAGTATAGAATGTAAATGGTACAATCCCACGTTTCTCCATAACTGACAATCGGAAGTATCATTGGTATTGGCCATCACTCGAGCCATAAAATCTGCACCCCAATTCGTCACAAGGTACACTCTAAAAATATCCTTCTCCATGAATCAAATATGGATGTTGAATAGATTGGGAAATGGAAAGTTTGATACATGATTTCCCTCATGCACATCCATACATGCAGCCCACAGTTTTCCCTTTCCCCCTTACCTTACATGCAGATCAATGACCTTTGCCAGTCTCTATAAAACTCTTAAGAACTTAAAGTTATCATCATGATCTTGCCATTCCAAGAGGGGTAATCCACACTCAAGGAAAGAGCAAGTTCGCTCTGATACCATTGTAACACTAGGGAAGTGAGGAGATACCACTCGAATAGCTCAAGGAATTCTGAAGTTGAGAGATAACTCAATGGTTTCTCTTTCTCCATATATAGTACTAAAAAAGGTACAAACTAGATAAGGTTACACAACCACCATCCACTCAATTCCTCGTGGATCGATGACATGGCGGTCATCCCTATGAGCACACGGATTGCTGACATGTACTCCAACTAACACACAAACTAACACACAAGAAACACAACCTAAAGAGCACACGGATTGCTGACGTGGCACCTTTAGATACTCCACTAATAGTCAACTCAATACTATCTATCTCCTCCTTGCGTAACCTCTACTTTAGTTCTCACTAACTAAAGATGGTTACATTAGGGTAGACCTATACTTGGTTCAAAAGGACGAGGTTGTTGTTACATATGTGATGATTACGGATTCTATGCTTGACACAGTTTAAGAGGGGGTGATTACCCTCCTCCCAAATGGGTGACAAGTGGTGCGGCAACAGCCAATATCTCCAAGTATAAGAGTATATATAGATGTCAACTCTTTGTTTCTCTAGATTTGGAGTTATATGGAGCTAAAGACAACTCCTTCGACATATTCATGAGATAATACGTGAGAGACTATCATACTAAGCTATGAAGATTATCACTCTCTTTAGTTTATTATGTAGCTTATTTTAATGTGTATCTATGGTTGGATATAGAGCACTACCTAGAGCAATCCATATGAGAGTAATCACACTAGGTCATGATTGTTCATATGCTTTGATGTTTGAAGACCTAGATAGTTAAGATCTCTTAGTTGCATTAGGACATATTCCCCAGTGGGACCTAGCCTTTTGGTTTTATCCATGCATGACTTGATGGGTTTTATCCTTTTTGTTATTTTACTTGGCCCCGTTATTGTTGGGGGTTCATTAAGACATGCAAGTTTTTAATGAATACTTGGAACAAGAATCATGACAAGGAGAGAACCCCGAGTGTTTATTCTCCAAATAAAGTGCTCATGTAGGTGGCCTGTTGGCACAAAAAAATATAAAAAATAATAAAATACAACTGTACTTGTCAATAATCCTACCCAGTAAACGATCTCCTTCAACGGAATGGACGTGGAGAGAGTCACATCCAGTCTCCTACATCAAGGGTCACGTAAGTCTCATGTTGGACTCCAGGTCTACGCCGGGACCTCCCGTGATCTCCAGGAAGCCACTGAGATTACCTGTATCAATGGGTGTGATCCGGTTTACGGGAGGCAACCAGTGTACTGGACTGGACTACTGGTGAAGGGTTTGTCTGCCATGCCATGGTCAAATCAAATACCAAATCGGACGAATAATGCCAGGATCGGAAGGGACAAATTTGGTGGTTATATGCAATAATGCAACAATGTTGCGTTATCAAATCAATTGTAATTCTGGGGTTGAACTTGAACCTAAAAGTCGACTTCCCACCCGGTCTCCGGTGGTGACCATTGTTGTAGCTTTGTCACGTTGTGCGTGCCGCAGTCATCCCTTCTATAAAGGAACTGATGCGGAGAGCGAGTGTCAGGTACCTTAGAGCGATCGCTTTGAGTGACGGAATTGCAAGAGTGAGGGATTCGTGTCTTTGTAGCAGCAGAGGGCTTCTTCGGATTTCTTCAACAAGAAATTGCAAGAGTTTCGAAGGGTCGACATCATGGGTGTCAAGGTTTATGGTATTCCCATGTCCACTGCCACGAGGAACGTCATGATGGCTCTGATGGAGAAGGATGTCGATTTCGAGCTGGTGACAGTGGACATGAAAAATCTAGGACATAAAAAACCCGAACATTTGGCTATGAACCCCTTTGGAAAAGTACCTGTGTATCAGGACGATGACGTCACTCTGTTTGGTGAGCCTTCCAATCCTTTCTCCTTTGTGTATTCTATGTCGTCAATGTGTTCTCTGGGTCTCAACTTCCGAGGGTGTTGCTGATCTCTTGCGTTTGCTGTCTGTCTGTATGTCGAATGTTGGTGTCGATTGAGTGTCGAGGGTCACGGATATGGGTCAGTTGAACAACAAACTCATAACCTGGCTTTGTGGCCGGAGGATGGCTGTTTCATTCTACCGACCATATAAACTGTTAAGATGGATCTTCTAGTCGTTTTCACACCTCGACCTAAATGAACCGTTACCTACGTTTGAGGAAAGGTCGCAAAATGATATGCAGAGCGTTTTCACATGTTTGTTGTAGCACATATTACATTGTTCATTTAATATATACCACTGCACTTCAGTCAGAGTATCAATCTGTTCTCAAAACTTCTTCTCTCCTCTCTTTCCAATTTCTGATATGTTCATGTATTGTCGTTGAACTTTTCTACTACCTTCCTGGTTTTTCTTGTAGAATGGATATCTCTAGAACACTGAAGGCCCTGCTAAGTGAGCACGCACCATCTTTTATGTGAAAAACTCGTCGATGACTCCTGAGCGAGAGTCGGATTTCGAGAGAAGGACAGAGGTTTTAATACAGTTCAAGTTGATTAATAAAGACGACAGTACGTCAAATGATGATGCACATATGGAATATTTAACCTTGCTTGTACAGAATAAAGCTGATCCTTCTCTATATGTTGCAGAGTCCCGGGCGATTAATCGATATATTGCCAGCAAGTACGAGGGTCAAGGAACACCCCTGCTCGGATCAACTCCTGCAGAACAAGCTCTAGTCCAGCAATGGATGGAGGTAGAAGGACAGAACTACTATCCACCTATCGGGGCTCTCATTACGCAGCTTTTCTTCAACAAGATATTCAAAGGCGAAGGTCCCGATGAGGCCATTGTTGAAGTCAACGAAGCAAAGTTTAATGATGTCTTGGATGTTTACGAGGCCCGGCTTTCCGAGAGCAAGTACTTGGCCGGTGATTTCTTCTCTCTGGCGGATATCTGTCATTTGGCTCACACTGAATACTTCATGGCGCACACCGGAAAGGCCGATCTCATTAATAGCAGGAAGCATGTGGCAGCTTGGTGGAAGGATATCTCCACTAGACCCACATGGAAAAAGGTGACGTCATACGGACAGTAGTTCCGTAACTCTTTGTACATAAGTGGGCTTGATAGTCTGACACCCTTTTGAATCAGTTCAAAATCTCGTTGAATTGCAATAGCGAGCACTGTAAAAGGCGAGAGAAGACAGCTTCTTTCTTCATCCAAGGATCTTAGCTCTCGCTTCGGACTAGATCAGCGTACAGGTTTTCCATTCAACACTGGACTGTACACAGGTCCATATCGAGGCCTTGTCTCAGTAAAGCGATTTTATTGAGCGTATGAAATTTTGCTTGCTATCTCAAACCTCTATATAGTAGTTGCTATAGAACAATATCTGAGTGGACATGATTTTGAGCTCTGCGGCAGTCTGACCAAATGGCTTCCTAAGTCGTAGAATGCCGTCCATTATGCCATGTTATTTGCAGATCCCGCACCACGTGTATCCTGAATCAGTTTTTCCACCTGGGATAGCATTCCTCCCTCGTTAAGTCCTTACGTTACAACCGTTGCGTCATAATCTTGGTCTGTACAGACCCATGTGGACAGCTGTGAATGAGATCGTAATACTCTCGACAAATTATTCTGGAATCTCGCCATATCCGATCAAAGGTCCCGGCTTTAGTATCGCCTGACAAATTCTTACTAAGATTTTAGCTGAGTTTGAACTTCATACGAGAGCATATTTTGAATGTCTTCGGAGTTCTTGAGGTATGGAGACAGCAAGTATGACTGCAGTATGCAGGTTATGATAATTTGGTCAGAGATGAATGTGATGATATATTATCATCACATTCATCTCTGACCAAATTATGTACCTCTCAAGGCGGGACTTGCAATTTCAGTCTTTCTCAAAGCTATTCTATTCTCTCTTTATTGGCAATATTGTGAAGTCCTTCGCTAACTCAAGTCATCTTCCAACGAAGATTTATAATCTGATCGACGGCTCTGGTGCAGAAGAATGACTGGAATTTGAAGTTCACAAGAAGCACGGGAGAATTATGGGACAGAAGCAACACAGAAGAACCTAAAGGGCAGGAACACCCAAAGAAGGGAAGACAACTAGATAAGCACGAAAAGTAGCATTGTTGATGTGACCTTCATGAAATTCAATTAACATTGAATCTCGCAAAGTCTAAAGAACGAACAGCAGCGGCGATACAACAACTGCTTCATCAAATTAGTAGTTAATTAGAAAGTTCATTTTAACTTCCCGAATCTTAAGATCTTAGCATAAGACTGCTTTGAAGCTTGCACTTGGTTGGCCAACTCCGACTTCTGCTTCTCCAGCCTCTCCACCGATTTTGTTTACTGCCAATAAGTGTATGTCTGATCGTGCTTCCCAATAGCTAGCCCATTCATCATTTGAACCCAATCCATATATCCGATTTGAGGATTGAGGATCCCACCCATGCAAATATCTTGGCCCAATCTCGTTAAGCTCGATAAGGACTATAATCACCACTGTCTCCAACTTTTGTGATGACTTTAATACTGAAGCCAATGGTTCCGCAATCTCCTTTGTGGTTTTTACTTTCGGGTGAGAAGGCTTGGGAGTTGCTACATCTTGCAGCTTCTTCTTCCCCACTCCACTCTCTTTGCCGCCGAATTGCAGGGAGGACTTTCCTCCTCTACTAGTCTCTTTCTCTTCCGTGGCAACTCTATTACTCTGGTCCCGGAGGCTGACTAAGCCTTCTCTACCGTAGCATCCTTCGCTCTTGGTCTTCTGTCTTCGGGTGAAGCAACCGCTCCTATATTCCGAGTAGACCCAATACTGTTTTCATTGATGTCCACCTCAAGGTCGGACAATCCAGACTCCAACCAATACAGTTGTCGTTCTCTCAAGGTTAACCATTCCATCTTCGCATACAAATGCATCAAGAAAAAGAAAATGTACACTACACTCTTATCATCCTCTCTCAACCTAGTGGCCATGGATTGTACATTCTTGGCGAATATCTCTCCCTAGTTAACCCAAATAGTTCCTCCCACAAAATCCTCCACAATCTGCACTTTGTGCATACGGACATAGTAGTACTCTGTAGCGAGAACAATTGATTTAAGGTGAAAGTGATATTCCTTCTAAACCCATCCTTAATCAAATCGATCTTGTACCTATTCGTCCCCTTCCTCTCTCTAGGATTAAACCACTTCATCTCATCCAAGGTGAACAGTGTGTGCAATGCCAATCTTTTCCAATTGATGCCATCTTTATCTTCCTTGTACTTGCGGCCTAAGGCTTTAGCCCACAACTTTGCATCCTACACCCTCAGTTGCGATCTCCGCTTCTTGGCTTTAGTGAGATGGGCTATGATAAAGTCATTCTTAGAACATAAGGCAACATAAGATGAGAGAAGCATCATAAATTCCAAGAATACAGTCAGCAATTTCTGAGTTTGTTAGAGAGAATATCCGCCACCACGGTTAAAATTAAGATATATTTTATGGTTATGGTAATCAAATGGTATGTATCCGGCCTGGGAAAATTTGATCTGGATCACGAAACATTTTGTTGAAGGGCCGACCCTTCAACCATATATGTGATTATACATGCCGTAGAAACCTATGAGTTATTTTGAGTTCATCCCATGTGAAAATCTCATATGCATTGCTTTCTTCTTGGCTATTCATCCATATTTGGGCTTCTTTCCTTAGAAGCCCTAGAAAAATCCCGCAATAAACTACTTGATCGTCTTCTTTATTAGCCATAAAAATGGCCTCGAAAGTTTTGATGTATTAATCAACATCGTCATCATTGGTGGTCACTTTGAACCATGGAAACTACTACTTGGTTAATGAGGCTGTCATGATATTGGTTGAGGTAAGCTCGAGAGCCTCAATATTAAATTGTTGTTCTAAGTTGGTTCACACGGTTTGGAGTTTGTTAGATATCTTTTGTTGCCAATCCACATTTCACAACGTGGTAGACACTAGAGTCTTGTCATTGTTAAATTCAAAGTTAATTCTATATGGATCTTCATTTAACATTGTGACAATGCAATCAACATTCATCCTTTTAACACTATCACAAACATAATTCAAAGTTGGTTGAAATTGATGCTTCATGATGTGATGAAATTTTTAAACATGTTTATTTATAAACGATTGAAGATATCACAAGTAAATAGCTTTGATTGTGACTTTCATGTTCTTGCATTGCTCCGCGAAATGATGCGGTTGTCTTATAAATTAAACAATATAATCGACAAAGATTTCAACACTTGAAGGTTTCCAAAAGTTGCCAAGTAATTGCATGTTTTCCTTTCCATGCTGATTTTCAAAATGTAATCTAAAGTTTTCATAAAGTGTAAAATTATATTTGTCTCATATGATAATTTGACAATGTTGAATGATTTCATGATTCAGACTCTTAGGATGATTTTTTTTGTTTATAGGAAGAAATAATGATATTCTGCGTAAATGCTATTGCAACAAAGATAAATTTAGTACCTAGGGAATAAGTTTTAAGACATCAAGTAAAGACAAAGGGCGGCTTGAAACATATGACCTCTGGGCTAACTCTCACTCAAATGTATCTCCTATGGCTTTTTAGAAATTTATCACGAATCTTGAACAATATTTTCCAACCCTGTGATCTTAGCCATGTTGCACCCTCTTTACACAAACTCTCAAATTCCATACTCCATAATCTCATGAAAACTCTTTTAACTTAGCAATTCCATAAAGATTCAAATATCACTCAGAAGTTAAGAACATTCCATTGATGTTCAAACTATTACTCCTAAAATAAGTCTTCACCGAAACAAGGTTTGGATGAGCTTCTCAACCTCTCTATACTACTTAGAATTTTACTCAAGTAACTATCATGTAATTTTCTCTTACCAAGTTTAATCGAGATAGAAATCATAACTCCCTATGAGAAAGGTTATATGATAATATGCAATTCAAACACTTAAAAATTCTTGAAACCCAACTACCCTCTAATTGACTTTGGTATACCAAGTCAATCTTGCCTCTAGATTTAAGGATACTCCTCTAGTCAAACCAATGAAATATTATTCCAAGTCAATGAAAGTCAAGATACCCATGTGATGCAATATGATCATTAATTCCCACTAAACAAAAAAAAATAATTGTTCTTATACTCCACTTCTTGTCATCAAGAGTTATCTTATTTTTTCCTTTAACTTAACCATAACTAGCTAAACATAATCATCACTAAGATAAACTAAGTCATATATTAAACCACATTTTAGATATTATGACATTCTATATTTACAATCCTGAATCTTACAAGCCTGCAAAACTAGATTCCCTTGCGAGCCGGTGTGTTCAATACCTCTTCATCTTGTGTGATGAGGTGAGGACATAACAATTGGAGAAGTTCGCATGAGCAATGGAGAAACGAGATGACTCAAAGGACAAATGGAAGGAGATATAAAAAGAATTTGGGCAAGAATGTAAGGAGATAATATGAATCCATTGACAAGATATTTTGGTCAATATTTAAAAGATGCAATTAGAAATTGATGCATTCATTCGAGACGTATGATCAGATATTTCAAAGAATAACCAAATTTGTAGGTAATAACGATTCGTGTAGGTAATGATTAGAGTAGTTAGGAGTATTAATTATATATAAATAGACTTAGAATAGTTTAGAGGAATTCCATTCTCATATTGTAATGAAAAGAATACAATTGCATAGTCAAGATAGAATGATATCTCTCAAAACTAGTGGTGTGCATAACATTAATGACATGAGTTGGAAATGAATTCTTGTGAAATTTATCATCAATTTGATCTAGTCCCATCATTGTTTGTTGTATTCCCATAAGAACTTAAGAAGGATTTGTTTGGCAATACCATCAACCCATGTTAATAGAGACCCATTCTTTCAATAAAGTAATATTTATAGAATAATTCATCTGATTAGTGAGATTAAGTTTATGTGTGTAAATTAGTCTATGAATACATCTTTGTGTTTGTGAGAAGAACACTATAATCACACTCTTTGAACTTTGATGTCTAGAGTGTTAAAAATATCTAAAATCAAATAATACCTTCTAATCAGGTCTGTTTAATAACTCATTCCCTTGGGAATGAATGTGTCTCAACTCTCATTTATGTAATATATTACTTACATAGGTACATTGTGGTAGTTTAGATTTTTTCTCAAAGGAATGAGGTACTAAACGGGACATATTCAAAGGTAATGATTAGGTTTAGACTTCTTTAAGACTTTGGACATCAGAGTCTGAAGAGCTGTAGAGTTGTTTCAATCATTACCATCAACGTGAAGACAACTCCCATACATACAATTTAACATTCAAACTCAATCTCATCAATCAATGTAATAGATTCAAAGGTAATTTGTTTTTTTAAGAGGATCTCCATTTACAAGGATCAATGATTTCATCAGGCCAATGCTTCTAAAGTTCTCATAGGACAAGCGTCAATTGTGATAGCTTTAGACCAAATTCATGGTTAATTTCTTAGGAATCTACAACTAGTTGCTCCAGTCAGTGTCGCGCATTCCATCAACTTCAAGAGAATGTCCTACCATGATTACACAATCGTGTTTTTCCTAAAATAATTTGAGAATGGAACCTTAAGTCCTACGCTAGGCTTCTTTTTATACTACTCCTACTGCAACTCCTAACTACTCTAACCGTCACTTACATGGATTGCTCACTTCTATAAATTTGGTCGATCTTTGAGATGTCCAATCGTGTCTCAATCTCCTAATTCTAAGTCGCATCTCTTGAATGTCAACATCAATCTATTATATGATAGAGATACAAACTTACATGCAACTATTTGTCGAGAATTAGCTAAAGTCTTGAACTTGGATAACCTTGATGTTTTGATTATGGTGTGTTCTGAGAAGGCATAGAGTAATGCCCACAGCATTTGAGAACCTAACTGTTATTTAGCATAGATATATTTTGCGCTATGCTACCATCTCAGGAGGTGGATATAGAGTCTCAATTCACAGATTTCATGTTTGTGATTATGTTTACTTGCAATAGAGTGCATTGATCAATTGGATGTTATTGGTGATTGCATGATTCTACGAATTACGTGAGGTTTTAACTTATGTAGTTTTGGTATTACAAGGTCGTGATTATGTGATTTGGAAGGATCATGTGCATAATTGTGTACCATGTTACCTTCCAAACATTGATGGTACTATGGATCCAAGCCTTGCAGTTGTGCGGGCAGGCTTGAGATGTATGATATGCGGATCAGCTAGTTGAGATTACAATATGTTGATATGTCATTCTTGTTCGATGTCATATGTCATATAGTTGATAGATGTCATGTTTGACATCTCCTCTCAATGTGATACTCAATAGGAATTGATGTTGTGATGCAATTAACAAGCAAGCTGGTTTGATTGTTATAAACTACTAACAATGGGGCATTGTAGCACCCAACCTCTTGATCTTAGCCCCATGAATGACATATCATGTTAATTAGATAAGTGCATGCATGAAAGAGCATATACAACAATTGGAGCCGATAGATAGCATTGGACTTGTCTTTAGGACTGACATAGCCATTATGAGACTTAGGGTTCAAGGGTTAAAGTTCGAATTAGGGATTCTTAGCGTGCAATTTTTGAAGTGGAGACTTTGAGAGTGCAACTATGGTAGATATTAACTAGTGTGGAACCTTGATTCTTTGAAGATCAAAGTGGATTTAGTTCGACTATAATATCTCTTTTATACTATGGTTATAAATAAAATATCATTATGTATATTTTGAAAATAGACTATATTTATTATCATAGACTTGTGTTGTTATATAATAATCTATGTATTATGATATTTGATATGACAATGATGTATGTTATGATATATATAAACATAAAAAATTCATTTCAATTGATATTTAATTTTTTTAAATAAAAAATCTAATATATCAATTATAGATAATTCTTTTTTTATTCCATTCATAAGATTGATTACAAAAGTTTAAGAAACTCATCCAATCATTATTGATTGATAACATGAATGTTGATTTTGATACAAATTTAATTTCATCCTCAGACATCTTAGTACCATACAAAGTAACATTCATTGTCTTAATACCGTACGAGCTCTAGACTTGACATGACGTCTCTTATTACATCAACTTTGTAGAGTTGGTGAACGCATGGTTCTCCGCTTGTGTGCAATTTTATACATCATGGCCAATATGTTACTATTTTTTACAAGACTAGCAACTACCATTGAATAGTCCATTACATTTTGACTAACTAGCACGGAATACTCCATATTTTGACTCGGCAAGAACGAGAAGCTTGTCGACACACTGAAAGTCTTGTCAAGGTATCCAAAAGACATGAAGAATTGTGATAAAGCATGGTTAGACAATTCTTGCTCATGTAGAGAAATGTAGGGGATGTTTTGGCACTGTACCCATTCAATGGGTTGGAACATGTTGTTTCATCGCGACTGGATGAGAAATATTGATCCAACCTGGTTTATAGAGACACTGCAAACTGGCTTTGCAAAGTCCGTGCCTCGGATTATGGCAAGCAATCTTCGGAGTTATTGCCATTTAGGTGCACATCCTCCGGCCGTAAGGATGGGTCGACACGTATGGTCCACGTCTCAAATTGTGGATTGAAAAAGAGGCATTACCATTAACTAGCAAGCATGAAGGTGTCCTGTTTCAAATGGGGTACTGAGTAGTCAAGGTGGACAACCTTGGGTCCTAGGAAATCAGAAGCTTACCTTTGCTCACCTTCCCTTCTGTTTTAGGAGAAATAAGTATGAAAATTGCTTGCTCCTTGAGATTCGAGCAGACTGGACCGGACGAGGCCGGACCATGCAAACCAGGTCTTCGCCAGACTGGGACTTTCCAAAATCACCAAAACCCTCACCATGTAGTATCGCTCGTAGCATCCAACATTGCGAGAACAGCTGAATAAAGTGGAGTGGAGCACAAGCGATGGCTGGCTCCTTGATTACAAGTAGCTTCATAGCTTCAAGGACTTTATGGAGAATTTCGTCCTGGTCTGCTTCTCCATCGTATGAAGTCTCATACTATAGTTCGTATGGAATCATTCGCAAGTGGTCCTCGCCTTTGACGTGTTCTACCTCGATCAGTCGACGAGAGGATTGGATTCATCCAGAGTTCAGGGTACCAACTGCAAACCAGGCACGCTCAAAAAATTCATCCCGACTTTCATCGAGCAAAAGGCCGGCGAGTAGTACGAGATTAATGGTAAACGCTGGAGTAGCTACTTCGTCTTCGGTAATTGAGAAGTCTGACTACGCTCCATCCTTGAAGTCCCGCCTCCTTGCGGGAGAAAAACTGTACGGGGCATTCTCGTTGAGTTTCTCCAATGTGGTAGCTGAAATTCTGGGCTGGGCAGGCTACGACTTCGTTGTTGTGGACATGGAGCATGGCCCTGGGGATACGTTTGCTGCCCTTCCTGTCCTTCAGGCCCTAGCAGCAACCAACACTTCTGCTGTAATCCGCCTCCCTGTGAACGATCCCGCGTTGGTCAAGAAGGCTCTGGATTTGGGACCAGCGGGTATCATGTTTCCCATGATAGAGAACGCGGAGGAAGCAAGACGAGCAGTTGCTGCATGCCGCTATCCTCCTTTCGGAATTCGAGGAGCTGCCCACCCTCTCGTAAGGGCATCTCGCTACGGGCTGAATGCTTGCTACCTCGACAGCTGCGAGCAGGACCTTCTCGTCATGTGCCAGGTATAAATTACAGCATTACTCTCCATGTGGTCCATCAGTGCCGTGTTTAGCCTACAGTTCTTGCCGTTGTCCAGCACAGAAGTGTGGGCTGGTCAATGAGACACAGGTTTAACTACATTTTAGCAAATGCAGTGCATGATTTCATGTCAGCAAGAATTCTGGCGTCATTAGTGAAGAAATTGAGCTTAATTGTTGAATACTTTACGCAGATTAGTTGACGGACTTGGCTGACTAAGTGAGATTTTTTTGCCCGAGTAAGAGGAACTTCTTCCAGTTCCTCAGGATGGGTTATCTGCACCATGTATGTCTTGGAGCAGATCAGAGGTAGTTTCTCGTCAGTGTCTTGGAGAGACGACGGTCATATGCTCTCTCCAGTGACTTGCATGCTTGCTTTCCACACTGGCTCTGCTTTAAACATTGAGATTATACATCCTTCCTACTTTCTCGAGTGATGTGGTGTGCCTAATGTTGCTCTTCTGGTCTTTTTAACAGGTTGAGACGGAGGCAGCTGTTAATCGAATTCCAGAAATAGCAGGAGTGGAAGGTGTGGACTGCATCCAAATGGGACCCCTGGATTTAAAAGCGAGTATTGGTCTTCTTCGCCAGCCAGGTGAGGGCCGACTCTTAGAGCACAATGTAGTTAATCTTCTGGCTACAATGCCTTGGAAGGTCTATAAACACTGTGTTTTGGACTGTGATGCAGGTGAACCGGGAGGTCTAGATTTGCTAAAGAGAGCAGAGACTGCAGTCTTTTCTTGTGAGAGAAAGGTGTTGCTCGCGGGCTTCACCAATCCAGAGAGCTCTTCCGAGCAGCTGTTTGAAAGGGGATACGACATAGTTTCTGGTGCTGTGGACGTGGCTCTACTCCGAGATGCAGCTGTGGCTGATCTGAAGAAAAACAAACCGATCAAAAGAGGATAACACCCTTTCGTTTTGTTGGAGTCAAGCCATCGGACCTTCTTAGCTTTTGGGAACGGACGACCATTTTTCTTTCATCACGGAAGTGCTTTTCTAATTCTTGCGCACCTGAAAAATGTCGATACATTGATTGAGACGCTCGACGCACCTTCGTACATCCTTCAGTGACCTCTAGCAAATTGACAATAAACATCCCAGCATGCCACTCGTTGTAGATGCAGATATGGCTTTCTGGAGATATCGGCCATGCATGTATGATTTTGAGCAGTTTCCCCTGCGGGGAGCAATTCGCATGTAGGATACAATATGAAACTGAGACTTCACACCGAAAGATTACTGCTGAATGTGAAAGCTTCAGCATGTTTGTCCAAAGCAAGAGTTGATGAACACGATCGGTAAGTCCAAGACTTGAAAGTGAAAACAGCAGAATGAAAATTTCAGTGTGCAATCAAGGTAGCTGGTAGTAATAGAAATCTGTTAACAGTATTCTCTTTGCCATAATTGTTGAGCTTATGGCAGAGGAGGCTCAAATCAGAGTCTTACAGTACTGAGACGATTCCTCATTAGGAACTAACTTATTCCCTGGATAAGCATCGCTTGAAATACTCTTGAATAATATCTGTGAAAGCTCGGGCCTGGCCTCAAGCTCCAATGGATATTCGTGTAAGTCTCGATGTCGTGTGGCAACATCGACGTCTACTTGGACTTTGTTGCGAATGCGCTTTCCAGGGTCTTGATCACATCCGTGCTCACGTCGAATGATTTTGACAGAACTCCCTCGCTTATGCCTGATCCAAAAATATTGGTGCCAAGAGACACGACTCCTGGCATGGCGCTGCTCAAACCGGATATGGCCAGGGCAGTAGTTTTAGCATCTGTGTTAATCTGATAATGTACCAGCCCCTTGGGAAACACGAACAAGTCTCCAGCAGAAAGAGTCTGCGAGTACAACTTATTGGTGCTGTCGATGACTCCCACTTCCAGAGTTCCAGAAATAAGGTACAGGATCTCCGACCTACGAAAGAGTAACAAATTGGACATCATGTCAGTGAGTGGAGCGAGAAGCTTCAGGAAAGTGTCTGATTCGAAGACGGAAGACTACATGCCAGCAAGAAAGAAAGAATGCAAGTCTCAAACTAGCTCATAAAGGACAATCTTGAAGAAGGATCAGAGCACAACACGCACGAGGTGAATATCAGTGTCAAGGAGCAAGGAGCAAACACCGTTTTGTGAGTCCAATGATTTATTTCCTGGGAGGAGAAACATGTTTAGTGCTTCACATGGTTGGGAGGATGAGAGCATGAGATTTCAGAACTTACGCTCTGGGATGAGTGTGGAGAGCGTTGAGGCCACCTGGCAGATAACTCAGCAAAGCGTAGGAAACCCCAAGGCCGGTCAGTGCTGGAAATGTAGCAAGAGTTGCCTTGCTGATGCCAAACTTCTTTCCTGATTCCATAGGCACTCCACTACGGAATCCCGTGAATGTAAAGTAGTTTCCATCGATAGTGGAGATGTTCACGCCTTCTGGAACGAAGAAGTCGGAGACCAGATCTGGATCAGATGCTTCGAGTTTTGAAAGGCTGACAGCTGCCATTAGAGCAGTCAAGTAAACGACGATCAGACTCCTTTGATTCATGGTTGAATCACTGGGATCTCGCGAACGTTAAAATGGACTAGAGATCTTGAGACCTCTTACTGCAGGCACCTGCTTAATCTACCTTGCCTCAGTATACGAGGAGACTCTTGGATCAAATGTCTTCAGTCAGAAGTCTTGTTCTGGTTCTTGGCATAATAAAGCTTGACGCCTCCATCGCCTTAAATATGAATCATGAACTCAAGAAAAGTGAAAGAATACAGGACATAGTTTGATACGAACACGATTCTTTCAGCAGTCCGACCATGTAAGGGAATCAGCTCAACCGGATACTCGTATGATTGGTACCTTGAGAACTCCTCACCAGATTCGGCAAAGTCAATTCGTATCTAAGAGACATCTCAAAACTTGGCCTTCGGATGTCATCACGTAGAAAGTAACAAACGCAAAAAGTTGGAGGGGGCGATTGTGCTTTAGATATATCACAATCACTTTGGACTCGAACGAAGTTTAGGAAAAAGCTTTATTGAAAAATTAAATAATAGCTATATTCTACTTGTTCGGTCTTCATACACTCCACAGTCCAGGCTTTGCCTCTGGATAAGCAGAGGCAAGTGAAATAACTTTGCGTCTAAAATTCTCAATAGCTCCATGAGTTTCTATTCTAGTGACTGAAATTTGAAATACGTCAATAATGATGTGACGTTGTATGAAATTTTTATGTATAGAACTGAACATTGTTATTCAACCATCTTCTATTTCTGGGGATACGTTACTTTACAGACGTTAAAAAAAGGTGCCAGTTTGCGGATGAATACACCTAGATTATCCTTTTCAATCAGTTTACCAAGTTGATCAAAGTACTTCAGCTGGTGATAAGTAAAGCATGGATAAGTTAATGAATGTATGTGACGAACTTTTCAGACATTTCTGCCACGAAAAATGTTTCCAAAGTATGGGGGAGATAGAAAAAGGAAACCAGAAGGGCTGTCGATACCGACAATGCAGAAAAAAGGTCAACCTAATGATCAAGAACAACGACTGAATCGATCCATGAAGTGTAGCTGTACACTCATATGGGCCAGATGAAACCGTGAAGGACCCTCTGTACGGTGCCCACACAGTTGTGGGGGGCATAGGAAACGAAATTCCTGGTGCCTCGGGCCCCAGCATTGCACCATGTGGCAGGACCTCATGGAGTCAGCAAGTTTTCGTTTAGCACATACATCTTGGTTTCTCCGAACCATTCTCTCTGCCACGCTTCAGTTCCATTCGATGAAAATGATGTTGCGCAGAGGGGAAATCGAACTTCTCATATTGTTAAACCATCCACGGCATGTAATGCACTTTTTCCAACCGTGAAATGAAATCGTGAGAGGCCATTACAGATATCTGAAGAAAGTCTGAGTTATGGATGTCTTCATACTTATAGGAGTGGGACTAAAACCGCTGAGATCTAATACTCGAAATTAAGGGCTTCGTGTAATGAATGATCCGCATGGCATTGTAACGGTGGTTCAATCATGACAGGTTCATAGCAAGATGTGAGACAGAGAGCTACATCTCAACAGGAAGCGAATCAATCGCCTGTCCTGTACAAGAAATTACAACAAAGTGATCACACGCAACCCTCAGATTTAACACGAGACAATTTAGCCTCAAACTGGCCTCGAGATTGCGATTAACAGCGCTGTCGATCCTTGCAGCGCGATTGCGTACATAATTAGTAACAGAATCTCATGGTTTGGTCCTTCCAAGGATGAATCCATTGAGCAAAACAGAATCACGTAGATAGAGGCGAAGGAAAGAGATCCGATCCTGAATTGCTCGTGATTACCATGGTCTGGAAAGGACACCTGCGAGCCAAATGAACCTCTTGTTTTATTCTTTAGCATCTTCTTGCTTTCTCCACTGTGTTAGATTCATTATCAGATTATATCGCTAAAGTTGTGGAAAGAAGTGTAAGATTCGAAAAGACAACTTAAGTTTGTAATTTTGAATACCTAATCGAAGTTGCAATTTCGACCTGAAATTTGTCACGCTTTGTCACTTTTTTTCAGCGTGATGAAATCGCTGAATTCAGGTGAATACAGGCTTCCCCTTCAAGACTCTCAAACAAGAAGCACTCGTATGACCATTTGGCCAGCGTTTAGAATGTGCTCTCTGAACTGATGCAATTCCTCGAAGTTCATGACAACCCACAAAGGTGGACTGCTACTTCTAGTTTCGACCCCGTGGTCACGTATGGTCTTGCTACTTGTAGCGTCGGCCGCGACTGCATAGCTTGCGTGAGACAGGTCATCCGGATGTTGTATGACAATGGTGAGTGCCGATGCACAACTACACAAAACCCGACGGGTGTTTCGGTCGCTCTCGGAAGCTGCTTGCTGGAATACTAAGATTTCCCCATCCAGTGATCAAGTTTCGCAAGAATTCCACAGAGAAACTCGCTAGCTTCAGGTGGATTTCTTTTGAAATCGTGTGTATCAACTCGAGACGAGTAGCCATCGACTTGTTGTTCCCTAAATCCCTAAATCGTAAATGCTAAAATATTTTTTGTATAAAAAGTTTCAAATTCTGGATCCTCTGCTGCACGAATTTCTTGGGAAACAAAATCGTAGGCACGTAAATTTAAAGCTAAACCTACAACCCCAATAGCACTCATCCATAATCCAGTTACTGGTACGAATAGCATAAAAAAGTGTAACCAACGTTTATTAGAAAAAGCAACGGTACATATACCGTCGTCCGTGGTGTCGTTATATATGTCGGTCGGATATGCAATCTCTAGTTAGCAATGTCTTGATCCATATGACATGGATGATATTGTGAGGGACTAAGCGAGAGTCCGCCTGAAGGATAGAGAAAAGACGAGACGAAGAGAAGAGTCTCATTAAAATGTTAGAGACGAAACCATTTAAGTGAAAGTCATACCTTCTTGATGGCAGTGAGCTATCAGCCTCTGAAAGTTCGCCAGAAGATCATGCCGATTGTTGCGAGGTGTTATTCGCACCTCGACAAGATCAGCCGGGACGAGTGTCGTTCGTCATGTGAATTAAGAGCGATTGGAGAGGAATAAAGACATGGTCGTGGAAGAAGATTGGATTTGTTCCACTTCTCTCCATTTCCATAGAAACAGACAAACATTATTCGGGACAGAGCCCGGGATTTCTCCAAGCATTCAATAAGTACCCTCCTTAGAATCATAGATCATTCACTCTTCCATTGCAGTGAGTGAGGAGAATCCAGTCTCCATTGGCAAGTTGCCCCATGGTCCTTACTCGAACATGCCCTAGTTCCCTCACATGAACAGCATGGTTCAAAGTGGACGTCCTTAAGTAAATATATTGTTATTATGAGAAACATAATCCTTCAACATGAGACGAATTCCTTGGCCGTACATCGAGCATAATTGGGTATGAATCCACGTTTAGAGTGAAGGTCCTTTTTTCGTTTGATATTTGTACTGGCCCCGAGTTTTGTGTGTCCCATATGAAATCAGAAGAGCATTTGAAGCTCCCTTCAAGTCACTTAGTTCCACACCATGTTCTCAAGAATTGTGGTCTTGTGTCCAAACTCAGATTGGGCTGAGACTTCACCCCTTAGTCAGTTTGGCTTGGGTGACAGAAACCAAAAATGAAATCATGAAGTGAACTGGAGAAAGAGAGGGAGGACAACACATAGTAATTACATGTACAATCTTTTATGATGACCAAAGTAAGAGTAGAATATGAGAGACATGAAAACACGATGGCAGAGGAGGGTGAATGTAGTACGCAACAAGAGAGTCAAAGAATCCCATTATTTGAATGGGGATTTTAGGGACTGCATGTAGTTGCATTACTCTTAAACTCTTCTTGTCATGTTTAGTAGGGTGCAAGACAATTTCTTTATACGTGGTCTTCGGTCTCTTCTTCCAGATGGCAAACTATGCATACCAGAAGTAGGGAAACCTAATAAAAAGTTGGACCAAAGGTAGCAATTTATTCAATTGTCTACTATAGTAAGGGGTGAGCTAAACGTCATCTGCAGCTATTGTAAAGTGTTTGTTGATGTCTTATCTAAGACCGAAAGTGGTGATTACTTGATCATATGTGTTGGTAGTAAGATGGTTATTTTGGGCAAGACATCTATTTGTTATTACCAAGGATGATTTTGTTACCAATGATCCAACTAATTAATAGTGAGGTGTGGGAACAAATTTAATGGTTGCATTGTAAGTTGCAATAATTTGATGAATGATGAACCTTCTAGACTTGTTAGAAAGGTCAAATAAGGCAGAATTAGAAGACTAGTTGTGACAAAATATAAGAAATGTAGTTGCAATTGGGTAAAGTTGAAAGATGTTTGAATGCTCATCTATAATTTTGACAATAACATGCTTAAAAAAAATTGAATCATATATGTCGCAGAAGTGTTCATGTCCAAACTTGGATGACTATATGAAGGTTTTTTTGTGATAAATCACATAAGCGCCACATGTTTTTTTGTCTACGAAAGAGCTATGTATAGGGACTGATATAAGTTACCTTGTGATACAAGAGATGTAATGATCAAGTCTTTATATGATCCAATAATAAAAAAAACACATTTGGAGTGATAATCCACAATCATTGTAGATAATAAAAAATTGTCTCAACAATGCCTTGTGAATTTTATGAAAGAGTTGGAAATAAATTGATGAAAAAACCATAAGTTGTATGTATTTTACAAACTAGTCTAGTATGTAAATAGAGTATCTAACATTCAGTCAGATTATGGCATGAAACCAGGATATGATCCTATTTAAAATTTAGATATAGCGTATCCCAACACTATGAGTAAGTAATGAGATACAGATCGTCTAATGTGTCACCGTCCTTCAAGAGGATCTGAAAGTAATTGTGTGAAGGTATAAACACGTTTATAATATTATCTAAAATTTAGGTATGTCACACTGATTAAAATTGCTCTTTTTTAAGTCATTTTTCTTGAATATTTCAAATATTTCAAATGATTACAGATTTGATTATTGATAATACCTGAAAAAAAGTTCATTTCTTTTATATGATAAATTGTATAGAATTTATTTTTTGCTTTTTTATCTTTAATAAGTAATAATAAATTTTGATGATTTTGGAAAAAAATTTACATATTCAAATTAAATTAAATTTTTATTTTTATTTTAATAAAAATAAATCAAATTTCATAAATAAAAATTTTAAATAACTAAAATTTAATATATCTAATTTTTATTGAATTTATATCATGTTTGAATGACTTTTCATACATCAATTCCTAGATTTATTTTAAAAGTAAAAGTAAAATATTTTATTTATTGTCATTTTAACATTAATGATGATAAAAAATTGAAAATCTGAAACTAGTGTTTCAATATTACATTGGCTGTATTTTCTAATATAAAAGCTTTAAATAAAAATTATCATTCAAAATAGTAGTTAAAAAAGACAGAAAAATAAAAACCAAATATTAAATATGTACAAAAATACATGTATAATTCAACATTATCCCTTTTCTTTGTATAGATTAAATTTTCATATATTTATTAACTGTGTTTCATGAGATTTAAATTATGAGATATATGGAATTCAATTTATGTCTTGCATGAAATACATATTTTCATGATCCAATCTTTAAATAAATATTAAAGTTATTTTATATAATATTCTATATTATCAATAATTTAATTTTACCTAATTAAATTATATTTTATTTATGTTAAAATTATTATTATATTTTGTGTTATTATCTTTAATTACAAAGATTAATAAATTTTTTTCATATTTTAATAATATATAATTCATATAGAATCTATCTATTTCTATATTTTGATTGTAAAGAAATTTCCATGAGTTAAAAATCAACTACATGTGTGAAATTGAATCGTAACAATATAGAAAACTAATAATTTCAAAGTAATTATCAAAAACTGAAAATAAAAAATACATTTATACCAATGCACTCAAGCTTCATATTTTTAAAAGTTGAAAATAATGATCTGAAATGCATGTACACCTAAATAGTTACGACTAAATTTCTTCTGGCCTAATATATAACGAAAGCATTCTAAGTTCATGAGTTGTCATTGTAAATTTAGTACAAGATGAATCTATAAATAATTTGCAAATTACTTGTGCATTCCGTCACAACGCCAATTGAGAATGTAGATTTGATGAGCTTCCCACGGGCGTATTTATAGCACTCATACTTCAAAGCACTTAGCAAAAGCTCAGTGTTTGGGAATGGAAGAAGAATGATCTTGCCTTTTAAAAAGAAATTGTAAAATTGATCCCGGGCAAAAACAATAGCCCAATTGCCGCCAACGATGTGTTATCAACTTGCTATGATTTATTACATGCATCAACTGCAGTGAAGATGGAGCCTAGAAAGACATGTCACTCTTCTCCACTCTAACATGTGTTAAAATTAGAAAGTCCAAAACCAATTTTTCCCAATGAATTGTTCACGAAAAAGTCCATATGTGGAGGTTGCAAACGGTGTATACTCTACAGATATGGCTGAAGATCAATATGTGGAAATTTCAACACTTAAATATTGTAATAAAAAATTTCAAATCTATTACATCAGAATACTCAACAAGTCATGTTTTAGAGATGTTTTGATATTGATATTTGTAACATTTCACAAATTTTACAAAAATCAATATCAAAACCTCTCTAAAACATGTTATATCCAGATTCTGGCAGTTTTAAAACTGGATGTTAGAAAGTAGGAATAGCTCAGTGGTAGAGCAATCTGGATAACTTGTACTAAGAACTGTAATTGATATATGAAGCCGCATTTCAAGCATGGAGGTATAGCTCAGTGGTAGAGCAATCGGCTGCAGTCCGATAGGTCATCAGTTCAATCCTGGTTGCCTCCTACGTTGTACCCCCCGCATTCCTGTTTAGTGTCGCTCGCATTTTCGGACAGTTTCTCGACAAAGTCGGCCTGTGGATGTTCTGGATGAGACTGTTGGTCGTCGATTTCCGTGTTGGTCCTCGATTTCCCGATCCCGATCGGCCAGGAGGATTCTTTGACAACATCAACATTGCGAAGATGTTGTAACTAATAGTCCGTGGTTGACATATCACGTCACACTGCTGTGCTGAACTCGCAGAGGATAATTACGAGACCTTTGAATATGGTCAACATTACACTTGAGTCTAGCTTGTCGGGAGTGTCGAAAAGTAGACATTCAAAACGTGGCCTCGGAAACTAGTGCTCCAGAGCAGGATGTCAATGTATGTGGTTCACTAGATCGTAGTGTAATGCAGACGATAGTACTACTGGTCGTGCAAGTTAGAAAGCGCATGAGCTGTTGCTGGAATGAAGTGCCTCCATGAAGAATCAACGTGCATGCAGATTTCTAACTGTGGTTCTACTGAGATTAAATTTCAAAGTTGCGGTTCTAGGTTGAACCCTCAACGGAGGATTCATGGTAGATGAAGACAGATTAAGCTTACCAATCACGTTCATCGAGCAGTCTTACTATCTTACAACAGGAAAGAACATGACATGAGGCGGAGGACCTGTACGGAGATTACATGGACGATTTAGCAGATGCCTCACATTTATCAGGAGGTAATAACCTGGACTAGCTAACTTCAGTAGATGTCAGCAAAATGCAGAAAGGAAGGCTAGAAACATGTTTGCACGAGAATAAACTGCAAGACATCAAACACTATGAGTAGGGCTATTTCCAGTTTCCATTTCGTTGCTTAGGTTCCTTCCTCTTGTCTAAAGTTGGTGACAAAATTCTATTCCAAGTATAACGAAAGGTCATGTGTTGACATGATTCCTCAACTGCAAGTTACTCCACTCTCATAATGCAACTAAACTTGACCTGCCAACATTCGTGTCTAGATTGTTAGCAATTCCAGATCAACGATGTAGACGAGTAGCCTCTGAATGTTTCTGTTCGCCAACATTCTGATGCGAAACAAAAACCTTTTGGAACTAAGTTTCAGAGCTCGGCTCTTTTAACGACTTCACACCCTCACTACCTTCCACCCAACACCCCAGAAGGGGATCCTTGACTCCTTCATCACATAGCCCATGCATTCAGAACTCCGGAGTGTACTACTGTAGCTTGAAAAGGCTGGCCAGAGATGACCTTATCAGTATGAGACACTGGAAAGCAAGAATGAAGTTTTTAAGTTACTCTCTCAAAACACACACGCGATTGCAATGGAAGCACCACTTCGTAAGAGCCACAAGTAAGTGGGTCCACATACAAACTGTGCACTCATTCTAGATGTTGAGTGATATCGGGAAAAAACGGAGAATACCACGGATTTCATGCGTATATACTAAAAGAACCGCACTTTCTCAAGCACTCGAGATGGCAGTTTCAATTTCACATGGGTCACATAGGTTCAATCAGGCTCTCTTTTGCAAAAGCGGAGAGGGGAGGGCAATGGTGCCTTCCCTTCTCCTGGGACATCACACTGCTGTGTGGACCCCTAGCATGGGGCTAAAATCACCAGTGCTTGAGACCCAAGCAATGTGATTTTCAGGATGAATCTGAATGGAGGGAGGAAGTCATGGACAGGTATTGTAACGAACTCGTTGGAATCCGAGCTGAAAATTCGGCACATGAGACAAGTTGAGGATTTGTTACCCAGCTCTACGAACATTCCATGTAAGGAAGGTCGTCGGACCCAGATTTCGTTAGTGTACACTGGATGAGAACTTTCTCCAGCATGCAACAGAACGATAGGAGAAAAGCAACATACCAGCGGGGCAAAACTCTCAACGTTGGGGAAATGTTAGGAAAAAGAGCTTATGATCTGTAGGCCAAAAAGATTTCACATATTCAAGGAGCTCTATCGGAGAGATGTAGGGCACGTCTTGTGGGC
This sequence comes from Marchantia paleacea, assembly GCA_014180765.2. Classification (NCBI taxonomy): domain Eukaryota; kingdom Viridiplantae; phylum Streptophyta; class Marchantiopsida; order Marchantiales; family Marchantiaceae; genus Marchantia; species Marchantia paleacea. Next base: position 1,591,826 of record MUAA02000004.1, read on the forward strand.
AGGCCCGAAAACTCTTTTTTTCCCAAACCCACAGGAGATTCCAATATCAAAAAGGGACGGACATTGTATGTATGCCAGATGTTGTAATCACATCCCCAAGGAGGAGCTCAAAATGCTCAGAAAAGGTCATAATTACCTTGCGATGGAAGAAGGCCCTCAGTGGAAGGTGTGGACCCCAAAGCCATCATTACCGTGGACCCTGAACGCCAGACCCAATCAGAATTCCATGGGGCTCTGTCGGTACGAGATACAGCACGCCATGTGGACATATCTTCACGCTCGCACTTTCCCATACTGATTGGGAGCCCTGTGCATGTCACATGGTACAGAGTTCTGCACTTGTCAAAACACCGTAATATGTGGCCAGATTGACTCCACAAGACACCTAACCCAGCCGGGGATTAGAACATTTTGGAATGCAGAATCGAGAAGGGAACAGGCAGATCTTCTTGAAGAGTACTGCTGGCATGCTCACCTTCCCATCAGGACACCATCCCACCCACCTCCCTCTCTAAGGAAGGGAGGAGGAAGAAGGATGAAAAGACGGTGAGCGTTCATAGCGGATCCGTGGAAAGAAGACATTGGGGCTGACAGGCATAAAATGAGAATTGTGAGCTCTAATAATCTAGACCAACGAGACAGAGCACCACCTTGCCTCAGCTGCAGGTACAAAGTACAGTTGTCAGCGTGAATTGTGAAAGGGACGGGGAAAAGAAAGAAGGAAAGCGCCGATCAAGAACGAGCTGCACCAACCGGACCAGACAAAAAGCTACACCTTGATAGTAGTACAAAGTGAATAATCGCCAAAAGCACCAGCAATACGCTAGAAGCTGAGTAAATAGACGCATGAAAAAGCCAGCAAGCTCTGAATGATTTCACCCCAACCCAACCCAACCCAAGTTACCCATCTCAACACCTCTCCTCACCCTACAGAGTTACACCTCCACTGACCTCAGTAGTCTCCAAATCTCCAAAAGGCAGCGTAAATTGCAAAAGGTCAAACGAGTTGAACCCGAAACCAAGCAGCATTGGGGCCTAGCCCCTTGTTACCCTTTTGGTTTCATCCATTTACGACTTTATGGTGTCTTCCCAGCCTTGGAGACCAGCATGGCATGTTTGCTCCCTCTACTGTAATCAACCGTGGAAGCAACATCGTTCCACGAGACAAACCTAACTCCATCGCGCCAAAATTTTAACACTTACGGATATGAATATACCAATCCCCGTCGGGATTTAATCTCGGGCCACTGGATTCAAAGTCCAATGTCCTAACTATTAGAGTACGGGACCCGTTATTCCCATACTGTAAAGAACTCAATATATACTACTTTAAAACTCTATATAATGTTTGGGATATCTTTGGTACACTAGTATAAATTTCCCGTTGTGATGTTATTGGGGCTAGCCCCATTTACCCACTTGACTTGACGGGGTCTTCCCATGCTTTTTGCTATATTACTGGGTTTTCGTCTTGCTCTAGTTTAAAACAGAGAATGCTGACAGGGATGTCACAGAGGATAACCTCACCGAGAATAGCAGTTTCTGCAATGAAAATAGGTCCGCTACGGAGAAGGTTGCGAAAAGTGTCAGGTGTCGTTACCGAAGTCGACATTTGCAGGTTCTTTATAAAAGGTCGTTGCTCAGGAGGGCATCCCAAATGTCGATCATGGGCACGCAAAATTTTTTTTTGGACACTATAACGAACGGGTGACTTTTAATTGAAGTAACTCGGGTGATAGCCGAGCGGAAAAATTTGTAGGCCTCGCACGTTGTGGGTCGCCGGGCTGTGTGTACCGGGAAACCAGTCAGGCGGTCCGGTAAACACTAAGTAGACTTCTGGGAGGTCAAGGGCGTGGGGTGCGAATTGTGTATATTCACTGAATGCAGGCGTTGGGTGTATATCTGCTACCAGAATTACCTGCAGCACTGCTTTATGGTTTCCACAAAAGTCACCAGGAAAGCCCTCTTGAATCACCGTAGATGCTCGTATATGTGGCAATCTCTTTGGATTAGCATACGAACAGGTCCAAAGCTAGCTTAATTGAAAAAAGCAGAGAACAGTACCTACCGTTTATAACTAAGTGATGTACATCATATACGAACTTAACATACCATATGTGTCACAAGCCCACCTACGCAAGTTTGCGACCCAGCTCATATTGATATTGCAAGAGGTGAAGTGGTGTGAAGGTCTTCCCCTCCCACTTATTTAAAGCCCTTGGCACACGATACATAGGTCACTTGTCATGGTTTTCACATACGGAGACATCATCTTCACATATAGAGATCATTTTCATCATCAGAGGGGATTACAGGCAGGACGGTAGTCGGTCAGTTCATAGATTGGACAAGCCCCATGATCACGTGAGGGGAGGCAGGGTGGCGGTGGAAGGGGGTGACAACCCAACGTAAGGATCACGTCCATTGGCAATTGAGGGTATTTTGAGTCTTCGGAAAGCAGTCTGAGTTGAGATCTGCTATGAGGAGGTGTTTTCTTTGGAGTGAGATTTGGTTGGTGGCAGAGGCGGTGCGATTGTATGTATTGTGATAGATATTTGGAGAGGAGTAAGCGTGTGACATTTGGTATCAAAGCTGGTCTGGTTTAGAGAACTCTAAGACCGGATTTCTGGCTAGTGAGGTCTTCATAGGCACGCTCTCATTCCAATGGCTAATGTACCATATTCTGAAGTTGAAGAGCACACACTCAAGCGCAAAGCCTCAGATGAGTTTGACGGTGGTCACTCCGCTCGAGACACGGAGTTGACATCCTTGCATGCACAATTCAAGTTTATGCCAGAGAAGGTGGAAGCGATGGAAACAGAGCAACGATCCTTGAAGTCAGACTCGGTTGAGAGGTTAGGTAGTAGACATCCGACTAACATCCCGCCTACTAGAGTGCCTATTGCTGTTGATTCCATTGCTATACCGGTTAAGACAGGGTAGAGGATTATTTTGGATCAACCTGAGAAGTTATCTGGGAAGAGAGACCTAGCTGCCTTTGAGATGTTGTGATTGAGATGGAGAATTATTTTGCCGTTCTGGGTATGGAAGAGGAAGCCAAAGTCTACTTTGCAATGAGCATACTTAGTAGCGATGCACGAGTATGGAACGCCACTATTGAACGAGAAAGGCTAGCCAAGGGTTGGAGCCCTATGCTAGATTGGGATACGTTCAAAGAGTGCTAAAGAGTAGCCTAGTGCCTAGCAATGATCGAGAGATCAAGTTGGGAGAATTGGCTCGGTTGCATCAAACAAGATTAGTGAGGGAATATATCACCAACTTCATGCATCTTTTGGTGGAAGTGGGAGGCCTTGACCTTGGAGTGGAGAGGTTTTACTTCAAGGAAGGACTTTCATCATGGTTACGTATGGAAATTGAGAAGCTAGAGAACCAAGATGACTTGAATTTAATGTATGAGCGAGCTGAGAGCCTTGAGACTGCACGTCTGCGAGTTTATGGTGAACAAAGAGGTGGAAAGTTAACTTGGGGAAACAAGGAGCAAGTAACTAGAAGTACTACAATCCCCCTAAGAGAAGATTGGAAGAATAATCAACGTATTAAGAGGTCTACAAGCAAGGAAAGTAATCTACTGAGGACTACTTGAGATGACTAGGTTGTGGGAAACTCACAACGTGCATGGACATGCACATCCTTTCCCCACATGGACATTGCTTTGCTCTAAGAACGTCTGAGCGCCTCGCTGTAGAAATACCCTCCTAAACCTTGTATGAGTTGACAATCTCTTTTTCTCCTCCTCATCACTCCACATTCGAGTTCATTACAACCGGTAAAACTTCAACAGAAGAAGATTATGATATCCAATAATTAGACCAATAATTCTCACCTAAACTTCACAGAAAATTGCTCTAAAACCTTCTTGTTCTCTCGAAAACGTTTTATATGTTTTTCTTTTCTAGATCTCTCAGAAAAATTATCGAGTTACACACTGTATCACAAGACGATATGCAGATCCCTATGTACTAAAACCATCACACATCCAATCCTTGCCTCCAATTGCTCTCAAATTTCATGAGAAGGTCATTTATCATCAAAACTTTAACTGTGAAAATTTTATTGATGAAACTTTTTGATAGCAAAAGATATGATCGATGTACTAACTTCATAATAGTCAGTGCAATCCTGCAACTCTAACTGTATACACAAACTTCAAGCTATCACTCCGTACTCAAAACTCATCCAATTGAGTCAAAATTTCAATTTAAGCACAAGCCTAAGTTAAAACTATGTCTTTGTTGAATCAGATCTTTCAAAACCTTCATAGAATTCTCAGAAACATCTCAAATACACTTAGAGGTCCAAATTTTCCTTTCTATCTTTGAATCACCATATCAGAGTACCAGATCCCTCAATTGCATCCATTATTGAGTCCACGTCGTAGCTCTTCCCATCATCTCTCCAACCTTATCCTCAAATTTTTGAATTTTTTTTTTGAAAGCTTCCAAAACTCCTCAAAACCTTGAAGAACTTGCCCAAGTGACATCATTGGTCCAAACTCCAAGACCAATGAGAATGAAGAGTGTCATTTTGACCTCCATATTAACTTAGAGCTTTACAACTATCCTAAACACACTACTTAGCCATCATATACACAATATGAGTTGCCACTAATAAAGAGTCAAAATGATAACTCGAAATCGTCTAAGTATGAACAGAATACAAAAAAAACCGGAGAGTTTATAACTTGAAAATAATACTCCTTGCCAAAATTTCTAACAATCAACTCCATATCGTTTTTTTTTTGATAAACAATAGTGATGGATTGGAATCCAAAAGTTGAAAGCCACCACTACTGGTAAGTTCAGATCCATAGCGCCCAAACTAAATCAAAACGTATACAATTAGGTCCCAAATCACACAGTTGTTTCCTACTACTGAGAAAAATAGTTGGGTTTGGAGAGTTCATCACTTGTTGCATAAAGTTATCTCCAAAGTGACATACTAACCATGCCCAAAAGTGATCACGATGAAGGTACCGGATGTTGATCATAAATGGATTGGGCATCGGTACATCTAGAGGATCATGTTGTCCTCTATCCATGTCTACGTTGGCTCCACTTTGATCAGATAAGCTCCTTAGTCAGCAAAGTGATGTTCTAGATCTCTCCCATACCCTTGCAACCTTGACCGCACTTTATATCTGATAAGGTCCATGATAATATCTCTTGGAGCCTTTTCAACATCTTGGTCCTACAAAGTCGATCCAACCATGGGCTCTTAACAGCCTTACAATATGCCGTCGGTTTTCCTAACCTAAAGTATCGTCGTCATGACAACAGCTCTAAAGATGACACATGTCATCATCTTCTCATAGTAGCCGCATCACAACACGACATCCACCTCCTCTAAACCTGTGCATCCTCCAGTATGCGTCAAAAAGTTAAACAAGGTGTGAGTGGCGTCAGATTAGGTCAACCTGATCTTCTGCTCCAGTCATATCCTCCCCATATGACTCATCTTCACTAAAAAGGTCAAACTCCTCCTCAAGTTGGCCAAGGTTGATCTTCTTATCCCGACTTTTGAATATCTTTATTTGCTTTCCTGCAATAGGTACCTTCAACTTTGTACCATCCAACTCTCTTAGAGAATAAGTAGCATTGTCATGAACATTGATCACCACATATGGCCCAAACCATCTCTTTGAAAACTTCCTCGAGAAGCTATGTTGGTTATCTAGACTATTGTCATACACCAACATCCAATCACCTTCTTTAATCTCCTTTGGTCTCAACCTATGACGTTTGTCAAATCTGTTTGTTTTCCTCTATTGGCATAATTGGCTTTTGACCTTGCATTAACTTTGATGGCATGTAGCCGGTCACAGAGCTATGGGTTGTATGATCAGCCGATAATGCAAATGGTAACAAACAAGGCCATTGTCCAACCTTTCCCCTACATGACTTCACAATTGCTTTGATAATAGAGATGGATGAGCCCGCTCACTCTTCGCATTCCCTTCTAGATTATAAGCATTGGTGAGAGACAAGACCAGAGAGCGATTTGAAGGAGATAGTAGCTATTGCCTTAATAGCTGACACCCAAGCAAAGATTTGGGAAACACAATTGAGTACATGAGTACTCTATGATACCTTTACCAAGGATGCAGACGGATTTTGATGGTTCAAACATTATCGGTTGTATATTCCAGAGGGAATGTTGAGACAAAAATTATTGGTGGAACATCATGATGCACCAACTACAAGACACATGGGAAGAGAGGCTACCCTACATAAGTTGAAGCAAGCTCATCTATATTGGCTGAGGATGAAGCGGTGAGTATATGATTATGTAGATAGTTGTCTAGTTTGCCAATAGAATCAAATTCTCAACTCCATTAGGCTGGATTACTGCAACCATTGACTATACCTGATGACCCTTGGCAATCTTTGGCCATGGATTTTGTGGTAGGCTTACCTAAAGTTCATGAATACAATGCTATCTATGTAGTATGTGATCGATTGTCAAAATAGACTCATTTTATTCCCTGTCAGACTACAATCACTGCTATTCAGACTGCAGACTTATTTTTCAAGGAGATTCACCGACATCATGGCATACATGGGGAGATTTTTTCAAATAGAAATTCTAGGTTTTTCTCTGAATTTTGGACCCCTTTATTTTTATGGTTAGGCACATAGCTATCCTTTTCTACTGCGTATCACCCTCAAAATGATGGGCAAATTGAAAGGATTAACTATATCATGGAAGAAGGGTTACGGAATTATTGCAAGATGGATCAAAGTGATTGGGTCAATCATTTATCTGTGGTGGAGTTTAGTTATAACAGCACCAAACACTCTGATCTTGATTTATCTCCATTTCAATGTGTTTACAGAGGTAGTTGGAACCCTTGGACTATCACTGAACTTAGTCTTTGGAGTTTGGAACCTAATCCTCCACACGATACTCTAGTTTCAGTTGTAAATGACTTCTTAGACACAGAAGGATTGGTATTAGACTTAGCTAAGGAAAGGATGCACAAGGCTCAAGCTCGGTATAAGTAATATGCCGATCAACAGAGGAGAGATGTGGAGTTTGAGGATAGAGATTTAGTCTGGTTAAAGATTAAAAACCTTACTACCCCCAAGAAGCTCACTAGGTTGTTGTTTGCATGTTGGGTTGGACCATTTAGAATTCAAGCTAGAATAGGAAAGACTGCATATAAATTAGATGTGCCAAATAGCATTCAAACTATCATCTTGTTTTTCATGTATCCAATCTCAAGCGTTATGTGGTCAATGACGACCCAGCTATGATAGCTAAGTGGACATCTGCTATTCGTGCTTTACCATGAATTTCATATAAAAAAAATCCTATGAAAGGTTAGTTAGAACATGAGAATGTACCTATCAAAAAAAAATCTGGTGAAGTGAAAACATCAAAAGTATGTGTCTGCTACTTGGGAGCCTTTGATTTCCTTTGCCACTCAAAAGCAATTTGACTACTTTGAGACGTTGGCGGCAAACTTTGGTCAGAAAAGCAAGAGAGGAAGAACTTGAACGATTGAAATATAATTGATTTGTTTGTTATGTTATCAAAGTTTTAATCAACATGCATGTAATTATTGTTAAAGTGCTTCCCTAGCTGTGGAGGACGCTATAGCGGGGGCATGCTCAGTCTGAGAAGCGAAGAGATGTCTTACTGTAGACTGGAGCTGGCTACTATTCGATCCAATCTTTGGATCATTGCACGGATATTAGTAGGCCTAGAAAGCGCTATGTATTGTTGGCTACTCTTCGATGAGATCTATGGATCATTGCATCGATGTTAGTAGGCCCAAGAGGCATTGGTCGTGGCCATATGTCACAATTATATTAACTTAAGGGAAACTATGATTGTTGCTAATAAGCGCTTGTAGTTCTGATGCCATGAAATTGTTAGGAGTTAACTCAGGTCTTGAGTAACTCTGGTTAGTTTGACTATACTTAGTTAGACTAGGGCTAGGGCTGGTACTACTATATAAGAGGGCTGGCAGAAGCTCTCTGTGACAAAATTAGGATTATTTAGTAAAGTGACTCTGTGTGTTCCGTGGACGTAGCCTTAGTGAGGTGAACCACGTATTTTCTGTGTCGACTCTTGATTGCATGTGTTTTCTTCGTGTATTCCTATTTCGGACTTACAATTGTTATCAGAGCGATTGGATCGTTATGATTCATTGGTATGGAGGATGTAGCTGCACAAATCGGAAGAGCGCATCAATTTATTTCAATGGAGAAGGAGCAGTAGGAGCAAGACGGATCCCAAGATCATAGATTCCTTGCGGTGAAATTGAGGTTGCGGGGAGGACAAGACTCCAACTGATTGGGATTCAAATCGATATCAAGGAGAGTTGAACTTTGTTTTTGGTTCCTTGTGGATTGCTAGCAGCCTCGGCTATGGTTGATAGCCATCAGAATTATGTATCAGAGTTTTTTGGTTGATTGCTGGATTGATCACGAAGATCGACGTCGTGCGTCGAGCAGATCGTTATGCTCTTTCTCTCCTCCTTATCATTGAAGAAGCGTAGCAGGTAGGAGAGTCAAGGAACTTGAGTGTCGAGACTGGTGGGAAAAGCCGTGGGCGGAGAAAAGGCACTTCCGTTATCCGCTTGGGAATCCGAGAGAGAGAGAGATACAGATTACGAGGGATAGAGAGAGCGAGAGAAAGAACCTCGACCAAATTTGGTCGAGGTTCTTTCTCTCGGTCTAGATGTTCGAAAAAAGAACAATTGCTTTTTGAAGGAGGAGCAAAGACTCTCCCTTTGTTTGTATCTGGCTCGGGCCGTGGGCAGATGAGGCTACAAGCTGGTTAGAATCATGGAGCAGCCGCAGCACCAAGGGTAATAGGATGGAAATTCCGGAACAGAGGTGGATTAATGAGGTGGCTGCATTCGACTAGGAAGAGGAGGTCAAGCCTACGCAACGCATAGCAATAAACCTTGTCACAAAGCAGGCATGAGTTTCAAGAACTCGCTAGTGACATGAGAGATGAGATGGGTGAACAGACCCACAGGAAGAAAGATGAATGATTGAGCAAGTTTCGGAACCGTGTATGATTTTTTTCTTATGCAGGTGAAAGCGACTCCCGATGGCGTCGTGATAGTCTCTATCCAAGTGTATCGTCATGACCTGAGGTAGTCCTACTTCAAAAGTCATATGCGATCCAGGTTCCTTTCTGTGTCAAAAACCTTCATGAGGACAGGTCTGCCACTTCAATCCTAACGGTTTAGTTCTTATGGGAAATGATCAACCCTGTAGAATTGAAGGTGTTGGATCTGTCGAGATTCACATGTTTGATGGAGTCAAACGTATGTTGACTCACGTCAAGTTTATACCTGAAATGATATGTATGTGCTAGAGGGCAATACCATTTGTGGTGAAGTCAATCTTACTAGATCTCATCCTCAGATGGCTCATGTTTGGCATTCTAGAATGGGACACATGAGTAACAGGTACTTGACCTTCCTTCAAGATAGGGGTTTGGTCACAAGGTGAGATATCTGCATTCGGATAATGGCAGGGAGTATACTTCAGAGCAATTTAGAAGTTACTGCAAAGAGGAGGGGATCACTCGTCATCTTACCACGGTTTATACTCCGTAACAAAATGCTATTTCTGAGAGGCTCAACCGAACAGTATTGGAGAAGGTGCGTAGTATGTTGAGCCAATTTGGTTTACCATATGAATTCTGGGCTGAAGCTGTAAATATCGCAGTGTATTTGGTAAATCTGTCTTCTTCAAATGCAATCGATTTCTTGACACCGTTTGAATTGAGGCACAAACGGAGGGCTGATTATAGTCGTTTGAAAATTTTTTGTTATACGGCTTATCCTCTCATACCTAAAGAGAATAGAACCAAGTTGGATACTACATCCAAGAAATGTCGTTTTCTTGGATATGCAAGTGGTATGAAAGGTTATAGGCTATGGGATCGTGTAGCTTGTAAGGTGATTGTCAGTAGGGATGTTTCTTTCAATGAGCCCATATCATTGAAAGAGGGGGAGATATCTTAGGCTCCATGTACTGACAAGGGCAAATGTCCACTCACGGATGTTGTTGAGGGGGAGATTGATCATTATGGGTTTAATGATGCGCCACAAGGAAAAGCTCCATATTAGATGGAGCAAATTCCTGAACAATAGGAATTGGAGGAGCAAATTGTCGTTGCTAAGCCTCAAGACACAGCACGAAACGATGGAGATCAACCATGACCATCTACTAGTTATCATCAAATTGGATTAGTAGAGCTCCCGAAAGGTATGGATCATGGGCTGATTCATCTATTCTTAAGGATCATGATATTGAATCTGAGAATGATGATGGCAATGCGTTGATCTTGGAAGAAGGAGAACCTTGTTCATATAGAGAAGCTCAAGCCTCTATCCATAAGCTTGAGTGGGATATTGCTATGGAGCGTGAAATGCAATCGCTTGTTGAGAACAAGACTTGGGAGTTGGTGGAGCTTCCAAAGGATCAACCTTTGGTTGATAGCAAATGGGTGTACAAGTTGAAGGATAATCCAGCGGATAAAAAGAAGAGGATCTTCAAAGCCAAGTTGGTGGCTAAGGGCTTCACACAAGAGAAAGGTGTGGATTACAATGAAGTCTTTTCACCTGTAGCAAAGTATGCTATAATTCGACAGGTATCTGCACTTGCTGCGATATTTGGTCTAGTTATGGATCATATGGATGTTGTCACGGCTTTTCTATATGGATCTTTGGAGGAAGAAATCTACATGAGACAACCTACTGGCTATGAGAAGAAAGGTCAAGAGAAGTTAGTTTGTAGATTGCTCAAATCTCTATATGGATTGAAGCAAGCTCCTAGGCAATGGAATGCAAGGTTTGATGAGTTCATGAAGAAGGTGAATAATGAGATATTTAGCCTCATTATTCTAGTACTCTATGTGGATGACATCCGACGTCGATAGATGCAAGAGGCAACTGAAATCTGCATTCAAGATGAAGGATTTGGGTAAGTTCAAGAGGATATTAGGTATGGATGTTCACATGGATTTGAAGAAGAGGAAGCTATGGTTAAGTCAGGGCAAGTACATTCAACGTGTGCATGATAGGTTTAACATGGCAGACTCTAAAGGAGTGTGGACTCCTTTGGCAGCACATTTTAAGCTCTCAGCAGCTCAATATCCAATTGATGCAACTGAGAGAGGAAAGATGTTGTCAATTTCCTATGACAAGGTAGTGGGCAACCTCATGTATTTGATGGTGTGCACTAGACCTAATATTGCTCTAGCTATGGGCAAGGTGAGCAGGTACATGTCAAATCCAGGGAAGGTGCATTGGGAAGTTGTGAAGTGGATTCTCATGTACCTCAAGAGTACTAAGGATTATGGTCTTTTGTTTGATGGCTTATTGGACAATGCCAAATCTTTGTTGGGTTACGTTGATGTTGACTATGGACAAGATCAGGACAAGAGGAAGTCTACAACTAGTATGTGTTTACACTTACCATCTTACACTATGCAAGTTTTGCACAAGGAGCACTAGTAGAGTTACTCTAGCAATTGTTTGATTCTTGTATATGTTTTACTCCTTCCTAGTCAGGCTACGGCTTAGTTCTAGTTAATCCTTGTTTACAGGAGGGCCTATGCTTTAGGTTTCCTTCGAGGATTTCCCACGGAGTATGTATATGGATAACAAGAGTTAGAGATCCCAAGACATGAGTCAAGGGGGAGATTGTTAGGAGTTAACTCAGGTCTTGAGTAACTTTAGTTAATTTGACTATATTTAGTTAGACTAGGGCTAGGGCTGGTACTACTATATAAGAGGGCTGGCACAAGCTCTCTGTGACACAATTAGGGTTATTTAGTAAAGTGACTCTGTGTGTTCCGTGAAATATACTTTGTATAGTTTATTGTTTGAAATAAAATTTTGTTGTTCTTTCTATGTCATTTGTGTTTATAACTTTCTTGGCGATGATAATACAAAATCGCTCTTGATTTACAATCATGAGGACGTGATCTTTTGCGGTTGTGGAGGATGTCACAAGCCCATCAATGCAAGCTTACGACCTAAGTTGCACCGCTCATATTGGCGGTGCAGGAGCCTTAATCTAGTGGTGTGAAGGTCTTCCCCTCCCACGTGGTTAAAGCCCTCGGCACACGGCACGTAGGTCACTTTTCAGGGTTTTCATAGACAGAGAGATCATCTTCACATACAGAGATCGTTTTCACCTAGAGAGAGAGTATTTACACATACATAGAGGGGACTAGACGGGAAGGACATGACGGTAATCGGTGAGTTCATAGATTGGAGAAGCCCCATGATCACATGAGGGTAGGTAGGGCAGCGGTGGAAGGGGGTGACAACCCAACGGAAGGATCACGTCTATTGGCAATTGTAGGTGTGCTGAGACTTGGGAAAGCAATCTGAGTTGAGATCTGCTGGGAGGAGGTGTTTTCTTTGGAGTGAGATTTTGTTGGCAGTAGAGGGGGTGAGTTTGTATGTATTGTGTGAGGTATTTGGAGAGGAGTAAGCTCGTGACAATATGAACCAACGGATAACATTCGCGATGCCTATATACGATCTTTGTCAATCCGGCAGAGAACGGAGGACTTCGTGCGGCCCACATGTTCTCCACTCCCTTTCGTTTGACAATTGTAGAGGGCGGGCTATGGAGCAGAAATATAATATATATGTATATATAAACTCGAATCACGAAACAGCCAAAAGAAGGCGACTCAGAAGCTGGATTATCGACGCCGGAAAGAGAGCCCTTCCCTGCTCACTAGCAAGAATGAGAAAGTAGTGCAAGGTCAGGCGTTCCTATCAGTACATGGCCGGATCCCAAGGAGTACGGTAGCGGGAGCGAGTCGAAAAACACTGACGTCGACTATTGTGCACCGGATGCCGTAAGTGATGCTGAGAACCATGGACGGACGTCTATCTACACCTTCTGCACAGTGCCCTTGAGGCCGTGCCGCATCTTGAAAGTCAGAGACAGCCCGACGGGGGGCACCTTCTCGGCTTCCGGCGAGAGCTTGAATCTGTACGGACTGCTGATAAGGGACGCAATGATGTACTTCATTTGCGTGTAAGCCATCTCCTTGCCCATGCAGATACGCGGGCCGGCTTGGAACACCGGATATTTGAAGGCGCTTTCCTGGACGAATTTTCCATCGTGCAGAAATCTTTCGGGCTTGAATTCCAGGCAATCCTTCCCCCACAGGTCCTCCATTCTGCCCATGGCGTAACAGTGGAACACCACCCGGTCTCCCTTCCCGATGAACGTTCCGTCGGGAAAATAATCGTCGGCGAGTGCAGTCTTGCTGTCTGTCGGAACGGGAGGGTACAGCCGCATCGTTTCCGTTATAGCGGCCTGCAAGTAGTGCATCTCTCTCAGATCGTCGAAATTGAATCCGTCCGCCGACTTCTCGGCTTTTGCCTGAATGATGCTCGTCACCTCGGCCTTCATCTTCTTCTCGACTTCAGGATACTTCGGGAGCAGCCAGAAGAACCATGTCAGGGCGGAAGACGAAGTGTCTCTACCGGCGAGCATGAAGTTGATCAGAATGTCCCGGAGATACTTGTCCGAAAGGGCGGCCAGATCCCTTCGCTTCTGATCGGCCTCGTCCTGGGAAATCCCCGGGAGCCCGAAGTTGACCTCGTCGTTGTACTGGATAAACCTCGAGAGCAGATCGCTGTGGCCTTTCGAGAATTTGCTCGTCAGCTCCCGGTCTGAGATCTCGAGTTTTGACTTCTCGTCGTCCTCGGTCCGGTATTGGAGCTCCTTACGCCGTTTTTTAATGAGCGAGAGAGCGAACCTGTCAACAATTTGGACATGTTGTCTCAGTTTGCTATCGGCTCCGAGTCCGAAGTCTGCCAGGAATGAGAGGATGGGGTATACAGAGTGGGGGATCAAAAGTCGCTTGAAGGTCAGCAGGGTCGCTTGATCGAAAGCGTCGGCGAATTCTACTTCTGGGAGAGATGGGTCCAGGCAGCCCATGTCGCAGCCGAATCCCAGCAGGCAAATGTTGTCGAATGCGAAGCGCAAGAAAATGTCTTGAATGTCTATGACCCTCCCGTCGGAGTGAGCTTTGGCGAGGACGGGGAGAAGCCGTTCGTGTGTCTCGTTGTGGACGAATTCTACCACAAAGTCTCTCAGGGTCCTGGTGTTGAACTCGAAACTCGCGACTTTGCGCTGCGACTTCCACAAATCTCCGTCTGCGTTGAAAATGCCGTGGCCCAGAAGGGGCCTCAGACCCTCCAAAACCGTGTCCCCTTTGGGATAGTTGGCAAAATTGGTCTTCAGAATATGCTCGACGTTCTCAGGGTTGGCAGTGGTCACTACGTGCGTGCTACTGAAGGGCCTCTTCAGGCGCATGGTGTGCGTGGGGTCCTTTTTCATGTACGAGGTCGCCCATTCATGAACATCGTCCAGATTCTTGAGCAGCTCGATCTGAGAACCCAAGATGGGATAGATTTTCGGGCCTCGACAAGCTGAAGTCCAAATCCATTTGAAGTAAATTATGCTGCCCATAAGCATGACGAGCAAACTGCTGGCGATTGAGGGCCAACTGACACTCAGAGACCCGTAAGGAAACCATTGTTCCAATCGCATCCTGACACAATTTGACTAGTGAGCAAAGTGACTGTTAAGCCCTGATTTCTCTTGAGAGCGTCAGGGAGAAGGCAGCACCAACGTAGATAGAGAAAATGATATCCTTCTGAGGTGACCCTAAGTTCACGGCTTTACAAATTCAAATCAGACGTCGAAAGTATATATATTTGGGCTGCTGCCACGAACATCCTGCTACTGGCTTCGAATTAGGGAATCAACGTGAACCGGAATCTGAATTTCCATTATCGAAAAATACAGGGATGGGAAAGTTGCCATGGCTATGGCGCCACATGTCATCTAAAACCATACAAGTGGACGACAACGATAGTCTTCACCAGCTTATGAAATTTTATCCAGATCAGATTGAACAACTACTGGTCAAAAGCGGAGTAAGGAGTTTTGTACCCATTCGAGGAAGATGTAGGTCCGGATTAGAAAGGCGAAGGTCAAAGAGCGAAACGCAGTACCAGATTCCAGCATAATTTTGCATAGGAAACCATCGGGCCATTTTGAGAGGATTGTGCACGGTCTTTAAAACTGGACGCAACTGATAATTTCGAAGGAATTATGATATTCTGGAATATACCAGGCCTAGCGCTGTGAGAACACTCAGAATCTGAGTAGTAGATGTCACTTGACGAAAGTGGGGACCGGGAAATGAACTGGCGAATGGTTGGTTCCTCTGAAGTTCTTGATGTCTAGGAGTCACCTGAATCATGAGTCAGAATCTTGGAGCACTACATCACTTGCTAGCTCACTGACGTATGTTTCAAAGCGTCATGAGAGGGTTGGAGGAAACAAGAAGTAGAGAACCAGAGAGCTCTAAATATGCTGGAATCATGCAATCTCTCTTCTGTAACTAAAATTTTGTAATACATGGCAATTCATGCATTAAATTTAGAACCTGATATTTACATTGTCTTGGAAACTACTGGCAGTCAAACTACTGCCGTTAGCCTCATTTGCGCGCCACTTAGTGACCGTTCTCACTAACGACCTAGTTCGCACCAGGTAACTTTTCTGAGGGATACTATTGGGGCCTAGCCCCGTGTTACAGGTTTGGTTCCATCCTTGTACGATCCTTGGTCTTCCCATCCCTTTAGTTATTATACTTTCTCGGTACTTTTCTAAGGGATGACTTTGCGCATGGATTGTTTCCATTTTCATTACTCAAATGTGACTATGAATCATTGCTCATTCAAAATGCTACCCATGATGTGTTATGGCATGAGAGTATTATGGCATTACTATACTTGGTTTATGAAGACCATATTCCTCTTGTGGTTACAAATACTAAACGTGACAATGATGTGATTACCCATCCAAGAGTATGGATGGTGAATGGAGCAATAGCAGCCAATGTCTCCCAATATAGTGGTATGTATAGAGGTCAATTCTTTATTCCTCTAGCTTTAGATTTATATAGAGCTATGGACACTAACTTCAACATGTTTATGAGAGAGTGGGTGAGAGCCTACCATACTAGGTGGTATGGAGTGATACTAAGTGATATGGGGTATCACTCTCTTTAGTTTATTGTATATCATTTTTTAGTCAACTTGTATACATGGCTCTAAAAAATATACTAACTGGTGTAATCTATATGATAGCAATCACGTTATGTGACGATTCTAAGGATGCCATATATTATGTGGACTCTTGGACCTAGATAGTTCGGATATGTTAAGTGCAATAGGACATATTTCCCATTGTGATGCTATTGGAGCTATTTCACCATCTTCCTACTTTGGTTTAATCCATGTATGGCTTGATGTGATCTTCCCATCCTTTTTGCTATATATCTTTTACTTTACTTTAGTGATCATTCAATCGTTGAGATTCTTGTTTCCTTTTTGTTAATGGACGGGAGGTATGCTACTTCACCTTTTCACATTCAAACTGGATGCATGATGTGCTTAGATCGAAGCTCTGAAAATGATGAGGAGACTATGCTCTAATTTATCATCCCCAGCCCTTCTTCCTCTCTTTGTGTGTCTCTTGCCATGTCATTGGTCATTGAGATGACCACTATTATTTATTTTTCTTTTTTTGGAATTGTCACATATGAAGAGACCACTGGGAGAGGGAGAAAGGAGAATGGTTTAGGAGGTTGGGATCATTTATTCATATCTTGTAGGATTATATTTTACCGAATATGGAAAGTGAAAAGATAATTCACTTCATTTTTCAATTTGGGTTGTAGTGGTACATAAATTGAACGCTATGGAAAATGGTATAGAAAGATATTATTGATTTTGTTATTTTTTGGATTTTAAGTAAGTTTTGAGTGATTTTTCTCAAATTGGGCATATGGATAGGGTTATTTTTGTTCCAATCTCTTTCTTTTTGTGCATTGGTTCTATTGGGACCTAGTTGAGAAATTGTGGAGATTGGAATAAAAACTTATCGGTGTGGTTATGAGGGTAGGAGTAGATACACGATGGAGTGATGTGTGTCCTTAACATTCTCTTTGTGCTAGCTATAGCTTCATTTCCGCTCATGGGGCCGCCAAAAGTAGTGTGTAATACACCATGTCTAGTGGGTCATCATCTCCTTACCTCGCAAAGTGTAACACTGAAGGCAATGACTCCGGAATGACTTCCAAGATGAGAGATCTCTTCTCAATACCTCTCCTTGCTTTATATATTGTAGGACTAGAGAAGTCCGAAATCCAAACTATGCCACATGGCTAACATGCGTAGGTTGCATGTTTTATCTTATCCTAACCAATCCCTAACAGACGTCTAGCACACAATCTGATCCACCAATGCATGGTAGGCACCTCGTCATTTACCTTTTGCTTTTTGTATAGTACACACCACTATCTTATCTTTTTGTGATCTAGTGGTCACTCTATGCTTTGGCTAAACTAACTATGGCTAACCAAGATTGGTTACAAAAGGGTAAATACCCACATGGAAAAAAGGCACAAAGATTATGACTCGACCACTTGGGATACGTATGTGAGGAGAACGATCACATCGATATTTATCACTTTAGGGAATACGCTGAGTACATCGATTCTTTTGTTGATCGTTTCAGGTATACCGATGTAGTCGTAGGAGTGGTTAGCTTCCCATGCAGGTTTTATTAAAGGGCTTTTGGACACTAGTTTCCCATGTCCACGTTTATTCCATAAGCTCCCTCGTGCACTCCAGGACGAGGCTAGACGTATTTTTCACATAATGCTGTCGCATGGACATTTCTTCGCTCTGAGAACGCTTGAGCGAAGAACCCTCCTGAACCTCGTGTGAGTTGACAATCTCTTCTTCTTCTCCTCAACACTTCACAACCGGTAAAACTTCAGCGGAAGAAGATTATGATACCCAATGATTAGATCAATAACTCTCGCCTAAACTTCATAGAAATTTTCTCTATAACCTCTTTGTTCTCTCGAAAAAGTATCATATGTTTCTCTCCTCTAGATCTCTCAGAATAATTTCCGAGTTACACACTGTATCACAATGTGATATGCAGACAAGTGTGTACTAAAACCATCACACATCCCAATCCTTGACTCCAACTGCTCTAAAACTTTATAAGAATATCATTTATCATCCAACTTTAACTGTAGAAAGTTTTATTGATGAAATTTTCTGATAGCAAAAGATATGATTGTTGTACTAACTTCGTGACAGTCAATACAATCCTGCAACTCTAATTGTATACAAAAACTTCAAGCTATCACTTCGAACTCAAAACTCATCCAATTGAGTCAAAATTTCAATCCAAGCACAAGCCTGAGCCGTAAACTTTATCTCTGTTGAATCAAATCTCTTAAAACCCTCGTAGGATTCTCATAAATACCCCAAATACACTCAAAGGTATAAATTTCCCTCTCTATCTTTGAATCATCATATCAGAGTGACAAACCCCTGAAATGCATCCATTCTTGAGCCCACGTCGTAGCTCTTCCCGTAAGCTCTCCAACCCTTTTCTCAAATCTTCAAATGTCCCCCTAGAAGGTCTCCAAAACTCCCTAAAAACCTTGAAGAAGTTGTCCAAGTGCCCTCATTGATCCAAACTCCAAGACCAATGAGAATGAAGAATGTTATTTTGACCTCTAGTGTGGCCAAATTAGCTCCATATTAACTTAGAGCTTTACAACTATCCTAAACACACTACTTAGCCATCATATACATAATATGAGTTGCCACTAATAAAGAATCAAAATGACAACTCGAAACCGGCTAAGTATGAATGGAACTACAAACGGAACCAAGGAGTTTATAAGTTGAGAATAATAATCCTCGCCAAAATTACTAATAATCAACTCCCTATGGCTTGTTTTTCAGTAAACAATAGTGATGGATTGGAACCCACGTGTTGAAAGCCATCACTACTGGTAAGTTCAGATCCATAGCGCCCAAACTAAATCAAAACGTATACTGTTAAGTCCCAAATCGTGCCATAGGAAACAACTGGAAGAATAATCGGGTATGGAGAGTTTATCACTTGTTGTATAAAGTTATCTCCAAAGTGATATACTAACCATGTCCAAAAGTGATCATGACGAAGACACCGGATATTGATCACAAATGGATTGGGCATCGGTACATCAGGAGGATCATGTTGTTCTATATCCATGTACTACGTCGGCTCCACTTCGATCAGATAAGCTCCTTAGTCAGCGGAGTGATATGTCTAGATCTCTCCTATACCCTTTCCACCCTTACTGCGCTTTATTCTGATAAGGTCCAAGATAATATCTCTTGGAGCCTTTTCAACATCATGGCCCTACAAAGTCAATCCAATGGTGGGCTCTTAATAGCCTTACAATGCGCCGTCGGTTATCCTAACCTAAAGTATTACTGTCATGACAACAGCTCTAAATGTTCTGAATCTGTGTGTTTAGCCACATGATACTTCTGATTCGGCTTGATTGTTGTTGGTCTAAGACTGCAAATAGTGAGTCACAAATGCATCAAAGTAATCGACACAAGAAATATGTGGTTCATCTCCTTGAGGTTACGTCCACATGAACACACAAATCACTTTATTGATCTTAAGCGCTCTTTCTCTCTCTCTCAAATTGCTCCATAAGAATGAGCTCTAGTGAGTCACATAGAACTTCCACAAGCCCTCTTATATAGTAGTGTCAACTAACCCTAGTCAACATATAACTAGGTTTAACCAAGACCTAAGAGTAAATCCAACAATTGTGATAGTGTAAGATCTTGGGGCAAGCTAGGGAGTATAGCATGGCTGCATGGGCTCTTCATCCTTTATCTATGGCTAGTCTCACGGAATAAATTATTTTCTCTTTATGCCTTTTACATCCACCCATGGTAAGTAGATATCATTAGAGTATTGGAATATCACCCAGAGGAGCCATCATGTCTTGATACATCATTATTTGTCCATTCTTTATGCATAGTCCCACGTTTATCCTCATGGGACTTGTCATGAATGGTATATGAGTATTTTCGAGATTGCTTTTAGGTGGATGATCTTTCTAGTGGTTTCATGCAATTGTTCCAAATGGTTGCATCAGTTGCTAGAAAAAAGATTATTTTGTCAATTAGTCATGTGATGGATGTTAATCAACTTCTCGCGATGGAGAAGGACACTGAGGGGCATTAGACCGATTCCTATTGAGAAGATCTTATTGTATTTAATCAGTTGTACCATTGTCGTGCATCATCATTCAAACTTCCAACAACATCTTTGTCCACATCAATTTAGAGTCACCACACCATGAGATTGTGAGGCGGTATCGTTGGGCATAAGAGCACTTCTAGATATCCATTTGGATTGGGTTGTAGATGAGATGGGAGGAAGTAACGGTAACACTTGGACACCAACTCAAAGTCAAACGAGGCCTGCCAGCCAGGGATCTACACCATCTGTTGAGTCTTCTTAAAGGGTTCGAAGATATCTTCGCCTGGAAGATAGAAGATATGAAAGGGATACCCCAAAAGTGGGGAGAACATCAAATAGACCTAATAAAGGGAGCAGTCCCTATAAGACAAAGGCAGTATCGTTTAAACCCCAAATACTCTTTGTTGGTTAAATATGAAATTGATAAGTACATGCAAGCAGGTATTATTTACCCTGTGTTGAGCAGTGAATTGGTTACACCAATTGTGATTGTTCCTAAGAAAAACACAAGCAAGATTAGAGTCTTTCAAGACTTTAGGAAGCTCAATGCATCCACTAAGAAGGACCATCATCCCTTACCTTTCACGGACCCAATTCTGGATCATGTCGAAAGGCATGAATGTTATAGCTTCTTAGATGGATTTTTTGGATACAATCATGTGTCCATACGAGAAGAAGATAAGAACAAGACCACCTTCACTACTGATTGGGGAACATATGCTTATCATAAGATGTTGTTCGGGTTATGTAATGCTCCAGTTACATTTCAACGGATGATGACTCAAATATTTCAAGACTATCTGAGAAAGTTTCTAGAATTTTTATAGATGATTTCTGTGTCTTTGGGTCTAAGGCCGACCATCTATATCATCTCTCTTGGGTCATCAGGGCCTTCTTCGCTACTACCACCTCTTGTTGCACTTCTGCCTTCTCCTTCTCCAGACGTCCCACCGACTCTGTCAACTGCTACATGGTCTGCGTCTGGTCCTTCTTCCCTGTGGCGGTGTGATTCATCACCTGAATCAATTCCATGTAACCATCCTCCTGAGTATGCCATCCTTGGATGTAATTTGTTCCCATTTCGTTCAACTCCATGAGAACATGAATAACGACATTTTCCAGTTTCTTTGCTAATTGCAACACCGAAGAGAGCGGTTCTCTACCATCTTCTTTGGATGCCTTCACCTTAGGCCTCGATACTTTTGGTATTGGGCTTCTTGGCTTAACAACCTCCTTTAACTTCCGCTTCTTATTCACTGGCGGTCGAACTTCTTCTACACTCGGATTTCACGCTCGCTTCAACATGTTTGTAATGATTACAATGATCAGCTTTGAAGTAAGTATATATATATGCACATAAAATCATAATGACAAGTAAACACAAAGATGTTATATGGAGATAAACACTTATCTTGTGTTTTGCGAAATCATGAAATGATTCTTCACTAAAGAGCTAATAATATGGTATTTATAGTACTTTCAAGTAAAAAAAATTGTTCTATAGTAAATATATAAAAAATCCTCATATATATATATATATATTTGAGTGAATTATATTTTATATTTTATTCATAATTATAACTTGACTTGATCCAACAAATTACATGAGATTTAACATTTACATGTATTTTCATTTAATATCACATTTAATTAAATAATGACTTCAATTTTAAAAAACCTGATTATTGATATTACAAAGATATCAAATGTGAAATATATGAAGTTTAACACGTTATTATCTGTTTCAAACAAAATTCTTCCAATTTTTTATTCTAAACTATATAATATTTGGTGAAATTTTCTGGATATATATAAGAATAGCATGGTTTAATAATGGTGGGTAAGAAAGGAGTTTGATTTTGCATTATAGTAAGTGTTTAAAGTTAGTATTGAGATTATCAAAATTGATCTTTTCAGATAAATTTCAATTTTTTATTCTATATAATTAATATTTTTTTTAAAAAAAGTAAAAATATCTCATAACCTCTACAATAGTCTAAGTTATAATTTTCTAAGCAGAACTAGAAAAATTTACAGAGCTTGATATACTTGTTCAATACTCAAAAAAATTGATTTTTTTCAACACATAACAGCATAAGAAAATAATATACTCAAGCAATAATCATACATAAATATAATTGTATTCCTTGAATTTTATTTTAAGAAAATGCGGAGATATCAGTTCATATTTATTGTATCAGTTGCATTATACATGGCAGTCATCCGCCAGTATATTTGATTTTTTCAGTTTATAATTTTTCCCGACCAAATGAATGGGTTACTCTCTAGTATGGACACTGTATATGTCGAAACGATGCTTAGTTGAAGTATCAATTCACATTTGTGCTATCCTAGATGCGTTTAAAAATTTGTCTAAATGATTTGTCCTCAGTGTTAGTTTTTACTTGGTCTTGCTGATGCTTTTTCCCACCTCTGCTCTTCCACCTCTTTATTTTTGGGTGCAGTTTCAAATTTGAGGCTAACGAGAGTCAAATTCAATCACCTCAAAGGTGCTCTCTATGCCCCGACTTGAAGGAAAAGCGTTTACTGACAGCGTCGCCAGTAGTACGTTGAAGAAAGACAGTAAGGCGACAAAGAAAGTCCACCTCAAAAGTCCAGCAAATGTCCTTTTAATTGGGTACCTTGGACTGAGAAATTGCTATAAGGCTGGTAAAGAAGGAAAGGATTTTTTAGCACAAGGACACATTTGACCCTTTTGTTTGCAAAAGTAGATAAAAGAACAATGCATCCTTATGCCTTCAGTTGCACGTTTGGAAGCTGAACGAATGGCAGGAGGAGGGCTAGATATAACCGCCGATATTTCTCACATTGGGAATGATGCTTATGATTCTTCGCAGCATTCCTCGCGCATCTAGATTTCGGTATATGCTGTCAAAATGCAAACAAATGCAATCACTGTACTAGACTACAGGAGCCTGTTCTGACTTTTCAGTGAGCGCTGCTGGTGGCGAAAGAAGTTTTGTCAAAGATCGCGACAAGAGACCCTTGGGAACAGAATATTTACAAGTAAAGCGTAACGTCAACAAACAATATGATAAATTAGAACCGCGAATCCATAGTTAAGAATTAATGTCAATACTGTCCCACAAACCTTGTTTGATTCTCTGCAATTCACCCACCAACTGACGCCAGCTCTCACGCAATCATGACGTCAAAACCTGTATTCTATTTGGAAAATTTGAGGCCACGGAGAATTCTCAAACAAGAAAACCTCACTGTAGTTTGTTTCCTTGTGAGAAGTGGCAGTTTGGCGTTCTCTACCCGGAATCCAGAAGGTAGCCAAGCCAAACCCCTGTTATCCTCACCACCCAAATTGAATGTGTCCCTTGAACCCTTCTGTACATGATTTTCCTGCAGAAATATGCTGATGGGTGAAAAATAGGTAAAGAAATGTATGAGAGAACGACTTCAAGTATGATACCGGTACCGAGTACCATCCTCTAGACTTTCATGAGGACTGACCTGCTTACAAAGGGTTAAATGGGTTGAAGACATCACGGATGTATAAATCTGTGGTCTTGTAAACTGGCGTGTCTCATGATGGGGGAGGTAAAATGAGCCGTACAGTTTCGTCAATGTCGAATTCACTTATGCAGTCTGCAAGCCGGTGGTACACGCACCGGAGGTCGGAAGACGTTGATATCCGTCCAGTGACAGGCGTATGTGCGATGGCGAGCAGGGCCCCCGAGGCCACAATAGACTGTGACGTCTACAGTCGCACTGAAGAACACTTAGGAAGTTTCTTCTTGGGCTTGACTGACAAGAGTCGGTGTAACACTCCAGTAAACAGCTGGACGTTCTCGAAATGTTGCAAGGCAACGCTGTCTTTCAGTTAATTTACACGGCTTCCTCGTCCACCTTTATGCCCTCTTTTGAGAAACGCGGGTTCACATTTTACACCTGCCGGGTGATCTATTCTTTCCATCATATTTAAATAATACGATTCCTAGAGCTTTTCAGTTACGAAAGTTACCTTGTCAGAAGAGAGCGGCAACTCAATGCCTGTCAAGTTGTGTCAACATCAAACTTGAGCTGGAAAGAGGACTTGTCCCTAAGTTCTCCATTGTCCGGACTCTAAAACTGTGTCATGCTACTGCACTGCGGCCACAGCTCGCAGAGTAAAATACTAGAGGGGATATTTCAGAATCTTTGTAAATATGCTCAACTTTGCGTGAACTCCACTTTGGACACAAGTGGAGGGAGATAGAATACGAGTAGTTGTACCTAAACTCGAAGTTCCTAATGTACTAGATTCATCGAGCATAGCATCATCATTCGCTCACTACTCCCTCTTAACGCTTTGTGCACAATTCTACTTTGTTTTGCATGTAGATGACTTTCATATATTAGATGATTCCCATGTGGAGTTTGGTATACTATCATCTAGTATTGCTCGTCGACCCATCAAACTTCTTCGCACCGTTACTCTTTCATATACATTCATATCACGTTTGGCAGCCTTTGATATGAGTATCACGGGCATCTTTGATGACATCATCGGACCATGGACATTCGAGTGTGTGACATGAGATTTGGCAAGGAGACAGACATCTTTGCCAATTTCGTGTGGAGGGGTAGGCTTATTATTGATGGCACCTACGACATTCTTGGCGAGTTGGATGCTCGTTGCACCTTTGTTATCTTCTCAATTTGTGATCGCACATAGACCTATCTTGGAGATATATGCGAGGGACGTGGATATGAGATCATTTCCCTTACATATATTATTACGACATACGAGAGATGTTTACTATGGAAGGTACGACATGAGTTTCCATCTTTTTTTTCTTTGGCTACCGATTGGACTAGAGGTCTATAGTCTATCTTGATGGACCGACAGTTTCCAAAAGCTCTACATTCACTCTTAGTGGATCCGGCCATTCTCGTACTAGAGCTAGCCTACGCTCTTGCTCGGCCAAGGATGCAAGCTCGTGGATCTTGGCTCGACCATGCATCAGGGCTTTCCGACTCGCAGTATCTACTTTCTCCACAACGATGAGGTTATGTCTTGGCTTGGTCCATCCATCTACATCTTCATTACTCACATGTGAGTGTGGTATCACTTTAGATGCAGCAGATGTTCATATGACTCGTTGTCCATTCGAAGGGCAGAGGATAGCTACCCATGATGCCATTAGGTGTGGTGTTTGCTATGGCTAGAGAGGATAGATACCTCATATGAAGTGAGCGTTGGTATGCCTTGCAGTCGACTAGGGTTAGGGTAGATATGTACTTGGTTCGGGAGGACCACGTCACTGTGGCAGATGTGGTGGTTACCGATCCTACACGTGATACAGTTTCGGAGGGGGTGATCATCCATCCTCCAAGATGGGCGGTGAGTGGAGCGGCACCAGCCAAGGTTTCCAAGTGTAGATATATGCATAGAAGTCATCTCTTTGTTCCTCTAGCTTTGGAGTTATTTGGAGCTATGAACACCGACTTCGACATGTTTGTGGGGGAGTGCGCGAGAGCCTACTATACTAGGCGGCATGGGGTATCACTCTCTTTAGCTTACTATATAGCCTATTTTAGGCACTAGCTGGTGCAATCCATAGGAGAGCAATCATGTTAGTTGATGTTTCTTCATATGCTCATGTTGTTTGTAGACCGTTTGACCTAGATAGTTCAGATATCTTAGGTGATGTAGGATATATTTCCTAGTGTTATACTATTGGGGCCTAGCCCCATGTTACCGGTTTGGTTTCATCCTTGTATACTTTGATGGGATCTTTTCATCCCTTTTTTTATTAAACTTTGTCCCAATTCTACTTCTATGAGCTTATTTTTCACCCGACTGCATCGTCTGATAATCAGTTGCGGTGCATACAATTGAACACATCACATGCACAGGTCGAGCGCGGAAAGTTGCATCTCAAACTTTTCTGTGATAAAAAACAAGATTCTCAAATGAATGGCGGGCCTCTAAGCAGCTGCACTAATAACGCTAAAACTAGTTGACTGGCATTAAACTTCCCAGACCGTGTAAATAGAGGATTCTAATTTGTTTTGCTTGGATTGACATGATTTTATTTAGTAAACGAGAGGTAGGACATAGTAAAATAACAAAAAAGATGGGAAGACCCCATCAAGTGGGACATGGATTAAACCAAATCCCTAACATGGGGATTTGGTTTAATCCCAATAGCATCACACTCGGATGTATGTCGTACTGCACCTAAGATATCCTAACACTCTAGGTCAAATTGTCTACAAACATCAAGAGCATATGAAGAAGCATCACCTAACGTGATTGTTCTCCTAAGGATTGCATCATCAAGTGCTCTATGTAGAGCAATGGAAACAAAATAGGCTATACAGTAAGCTAAAGAGAGTGAAACCCCCTGCCACCTAGTATAGTAGGCTCTTTGCGCACTCTCTTTTGAACATGCCGAAGTTGGTATCCATAACTCCATATAACTTCAAAGCTAGAGGAACAAAGAGGTGACCTCAAAACATCCTCGGCAAATGTTATGTCTAGGTAGCGTAAGACAAAATCCTCGGACCCTACTGGCACTCCTAGAATGCATAAATCATATGTTGATGTCATACACCTATCTGAAAGTTGGAGATGTGAAGGAAAGCCTAAAGGAGACCAAAACATAAACTTTGACACCTTGACTCTTAAGTCTACAAGATGAAACTTGATAGTCAAGTAATCAAACAAGACCCACAATGTGTGTATAATCTGCTAAGGAAGTGAACACACAACCTATCACAGCCAAAGCTGGAGATAAAAGAGCTTTATAATGAGTCATAACAAATAAGGATCCTCCCAAAGGATCTCAACGGCAGATTGTAGAACGATGACTCCCTTGTGGGAAAAGTCATGTTGATAGAAGAGAGAAGAATGTGAACGGTATAAAGACCATACTAAAGGAATGAGTCTCGATAAAGGTCATCAGCCTCTCTAAGCTCTTTAAAGATGGATGCACGTGAGACATTATTAAAATAAGCTAATAGAAGTGTCATTGTGCATGTAGACATATCCATAGGAGAGCAATCACGTTAGATGATGCTTCTTCGGATGCTCTGTTGTTTGTAGACCTTTCGACTTGGATAGTTGAGATATCTTAAGTATTGTAGGACATATTTCCAAGTGTGATACTATTGGGGCTAGCCCCATGTTTAGTTCAGATATCTTAGGTGTTGTAAGACATACTTCCCAATGTGATACTATTGGGCTAGCCCCATGTTAAGGATTTGGTTCCATCCTTGTACAATTTGATGGGATCTTCCCATCCCTTTTATTATTATACTTTCTCGGGTTGACCACGTAGACATACAAGACCGAAACATAGATTAATAGATTACACTTGTAGCAGTTGGATATTTAAGATCATCAGATCAAAGCTGCCGTTTGGTAGATTTACGTAATGTGGATTATCCAGTTGAATGCCAACAGCTCCCAATGTGATTAAGTAAGTGATTATCTCATGAGCCATTTTGAGTGTAACAAGGTTGAGTTGGTGGGGCCTAGCCCATGTTACCATTCTGGTAACATGGGGTATGGTTTCGTCCTTGTATGACTTGATGGGGTCTTCCCATCCTTTTTGTTATTTTACTACGTGTCGGATTAAATGTTGAGTTGAAAAAGGTAAAGAATGGTATTCGTCTCCATAAACAATACGATAATCATGGTACTTGCAGTAGATTAAGGGCTGAAGAAATCGAGAACCGATGACGGTTAGGGAAACGAAACGGAAGAACTGAAAAAGACAAACCGTCGTTAGTTTACCAAGGAGTAATCATGAGCAGCACCAGCACGTTGAGTTTCTTCGGCTGGATCCCGACCTTCGCTTGTTCATACATCCGATGATGAGTTTTGAGGATGGACATGGAAAGTTCTTCGAATAAGTCTGTACTGGACGGATCGGATTCGAAACAGATTAGACGGAGCAGTAGACAGGGGGGAACCAGATGGCGCTCAAGGTAACCTCTATTGTGGGCCAAGGCTTTTTGAATTCCGGCTTATCTTGCACATGAAACTGAAGCAAGTTTCACGGGGTCCACGAGTCATGGGGTAAGTGGACAGGACCATATGCCAAACCCAGCAGAAGGAACACAATTTTCACTCCACCCAGTCCACTCTCATCTTTTTAATCGTGTTAATAATCCATTCCCCAGCCCTCCCTCGCTCCCTTCCGTCGGGCCGTCGGGCCTTCACTCGTCCGAGAAATGGAAGTCTCGAGACTAATCGCTGCTCCAGTCTAGGCCCTCGGTCGAGTCTCGACTAGAACATTAGGTCACCCGCAGCATCCCATCCATCGAAAGCTTCGAAACCCAACCGACAAAGGATCGCTTGGGACCTAGTTAACTGAAAGGCAGCAAAGGCTCCATCCTTTTTGTTGCCGCTCCAAAAGCCCGAGGCCCCCGGGTGAGAAGTTTGAGGACTGTATCCGTGGCACGCTTATTATTGGCGTCCTCTGGATAAATGGGAACCAAGTAATATAGCAAAAAGGATGGGAAGACCTCATAGTCTTACATGGATGAAACCAAAGGGGAAGGATGGGGCCAGGCCCCAATTTGGCGTCCTCTGGTACCAATTAAGGTTCCATC
This sequence comes from Marchantia paleacea, assembly GCA_014180765.2. NCBI lineage: Eukaryota > Viridiplantae > Streptophyta > Marchantiopsida > Marchantiales > Marchantiaceae > Marchantia > Marchantia paleacea. The sequence goes on from MUAA02000004.1 coordinate 1,620,580, forward strand.
CCGATAGGTCATCGTGAGAACAGAGCACTGCTTTCAGGATTCAGGATTCAGCGATATCAGTGAGTGAGTGTCATCAGATCTACACGGAGGGAGGGAGGGAGGGAGGGATCGGAGGGGACTGGCCCAAGGAGAAAGCAAGGCGTCAGGAGTAAGGAGTCAGAACAGCCGTAACGTCACTCCTAAGTTGAGAAGGCGGGTAGTAAATGCTCTTCTTGACAATCCAAGTGCCACTACTGTAATGTATTTTTATAATTTATGAGAAGGATAAGCTTTAATTCCCACTAATGTATATTTGTGCAGTCTGTTGGGGCCTAGCCCCATGTTACCGGTTTCGTTCCATCTTTGTACGATTTGATGGGGTCTTCCCATCCTTTTTGTTATTATACTTCGTCTTTCCTTTTATTTGTGCAGTCTGTTAGTCTCGCACATCTCTCGAGTCTTCGAAAGGGCCAGACGGTCATAGGACAAACTGAAACTAAAAACTGAACCGACCATAGAAAAGTGTACTGTACTGAAGATTTTTCATTGACGTTGACATTAGTAAGAAACAATGCGTGCGACGGTGCGTTGGAGTGAGGGAGGTACATGACTTCATGAGACTGAATTCCCTACGCATAGTCACCCTCATGAACTCAACCACGAATCTAAAGGCCATGGAACCCCCCTCACATTGACTCATTCTCCGCAACAACGAACAGTTATTTTCCCATTTTCTCCACACGACAATAGAAGGCAACTCACAATATATTATCATTATGATGCGTATTGTTATTATTTGAAAGAAGAAAACAATAAAAATTAAAAGTGGTCTTCCCATCCTTTTTGCTTTATTAATTGGCACTTCGTTTAATAAAAATAAAAAGTAAATACTCCGTTCTGACCGTTGAGCTTACATATTTGTATCTCTCCATCTTTGCGAACTAGAGACATAGTATAATAACAAAAGGGATGGGAAGACCCCGTCAAATCGTCCAAGGATGGAACCAAATTGGTAACATGGGACTAGACCCCAATAGCATCACATTGGGAAATATGTCCTACAACACCTAAAATATTCGAATTATCAAGGTCAAATAATCTACAAACAACAGAGTATCCGAAGAATCATCACTTAACGTGATTGTTCTCATGTGGATTGCACCAGCTAGTGTTCTCTATAGAGCAATGGAAATACGTTACTTAAAATAGACTATACAGTAAGATAAAGAGAGTGATACCCCATGTAGTCTAGTATGGAAGGCTCTCCCGCACTTTCTAATGAACATGTCGAAGTCGGTGTCCATAGCTCCATATAACTCCAAAGCTAGAGTAACAAAGAGATGAACTCTCTGCATACCTCTATACTTGGAAACCTTGATTGTTGCCGCTCCACTCGCTGTCCATCGTGGAGGATGGGTGATCATCCCCTCTGAAACGATGTCTCTAGTAGTATTGGTAACCACCACATCTGCCACAGTGACCTGGTCTTCCCGAACCAAATACATGTCTATCCTAACCCTAATCTCTCCATGTGAAGTATCCACACTCTCGCGCCATAGCAAACATCACATCCCTAATGACATCATAGGTAGATATCCTATACACTTGAGGGAACAACAAATTATATGAATATATATTCCATATATACCATACTCGCATGTGAATAATAAAGATATAGAATGATGTACCAAACCAAGACGAAACTGCGGATGTGGGAAAGTAGCTCTTGGGATCTTATATACTTAAGCAAGAAGTACAGGAAAAGTTGGATGAGACGAAAAGTTGAACATCGAGCTGAATCACGCATGTGAACAAATCAAGTGATTTTCACAGTGTCAAAAGACAAATTGTACCCATTGGAAACAAACTAAATTTAGACTATAATTAATAAACAATACTGTGTGGCACGTGAGACGATTTGGTCGAGTGGTCTAAGGCGCTGGATAAAAGCTCTACACGGACTTGTTCGTAAGTTCAATCCGCATAGTAGTCAGAAGTATTTCATTTTCGCGAAATTTGTATTTTAGATTTCGATATTCGAGCATCAACAGTATTTGGGATCACTTTGGAGGACTGGCTCGACTGGCGGTCACTCATGTGGTCAATAATTGTATACTGTAGGTTGAAAGTGCAAAGTCGCCAACTGCGACACATTCTCTGTGCGAGACATGAATGTCTTGGGGAAGGAGGCTGTTATTACTCCCTGACTACAAACGTCAAGTAGAGGTTCTGAGGTTCTGAACCCGCACTACGCTACGCTACACTACAACACCCTCGGCCCAGCTGCCTCTTCCTGCCTTGCCTAGCGACGAGCATCTCTCTCCACTCACACCTGTGCGCTCCTGATCGAAATTAGTGAGCATCCAGCAACTTAGTAATGGTGGACTTGAAAAGCCATGCCTGCCAATTTCTTTGCCAGCTTCGGAAAGTGTTTCTCGTTGATCGATGCCTGTGACGACGAGGTGCGCCGTGACTACATTTATGAGCTCGTGAGAATTGCTCGTTCCTCTGGAGGTGTGCCTTCCCCCTCTTGACCGTGCCTGCTCGGCCTGTGTGCAGAGTCAAGCCACTCTCTCTCACTAGTAGAGCTCATTGCTGTAAGCTGTGAACGCTTCTTTCTGCCGTCTTCCCATTGTACCTGCCTGCCTGCGCGCCTCTCTGGCCTCCTTCAGCACCTGAGAGGACACAGTGAGTGCTCGAGCACAACCCACTGCCGGGTCATGTTGTGACCTCTCCGCCATGCCCCCATTCTTCCTCTTCATTTTGTGAGCTGATCGTATCCAGGAGGGCGACATCTTAGTTTTAGCCTCGTGCGCGACGGGAGCTCTCATCAACCGAGGGAGCTTCTTGGCGCCGTGTTCCAGTGAAAGCTATGTGTGGGCTGCACTCCAGGTTCAGCTGCTGATAATCTGTGTCTAACTGCCCACATTGCCTTTGCGGATGCGGAGAAGCGGTGGAGGTAAAGATTGTTGGGTCTCCTCATCCAAGTTCCCCTGCTCCTCTCTACAAGTTAGTCCTTCGTGGCGTGAACACTCTTGCAGCTCCCTCCTGCCCCATAGCTCGATTCATCTCATCCCACCATCGACAGGGTTCGCAGCCTCCATTCAGCTCAAATCTCAGAGAGCTTAAGGAAGTCGATGCCCACGATGAAAATGGCCGGGTGGAGTCCTAGCCAAGTTCTTTCTGGTCCAAGAGCTCGTCGCTTACAGAAATCGCTCCACAATCTGCAAATGACCGTCATATGTATGTTCGTCACGGTGGTGATGCTGAGAGGCATGCTAGGTGCTGGAAAATTTGGAACCCCGAACCAGGATCTCGACGAGATAAGGAACCACTTGGCTCACAGGGATCGGTCTACGAGAACGATGATGGAGTTTACGGGCTCGAAAACCGACGACGAAGGAGAAGGGGAGGACAGCTCGAGGTTGTTGCTTCAGAAGGATTTTGACCCGGTCAAGTACTTCGATCCTGAGACCGTTCACCACACCTTGGGCGAGCACATAACGGACTGGGACGAGCAGCGAGCTGCGTTCATGGCGAAGAATAAGGGCGCAAATCAGACTCACAGTGGGAAGGCTCGGACTTTGCTGGTCTCCGGGTCTCAGCCCAAGCCGTGCGACAATCCGATGGGGGACTACTTCCTGCTGAAGAATCTCAAGAACAAGGTTGACTACTGCCGTCTGCACGACATAGACATCTTCTATAACATGGCGCATATGGACCTGAAGATGTCGGGCTTCTGGGCCAAGCTGCCCCTTCTGCGCAAGCTCATGCTCTCGCACCCGGACGTTGAGTGGATTTGGTGGATGGATAGCGACGCGTTTTTCACCGACATGAAGTTCGAGCTGCCGATGGAGAACTACGAGAACTACAACATGGTCGTCCACGGGTGGTACAACATGATTTACGAGAAGAAGAGCTGGATTGGTCTTAACACCGGAAGCTTTCTCATCCGGAATTGTCAGTGGACTCTGGACATTTTGGACGCCTGGGCTCCTTTTGGGCCCAACGGGAAGCCTAGAACGGAAGCTGGCAAGCTGTTCACTAAGTATCTCCAAGGCAGACCTGAGTTCGAAGCCGATGATCAGTCCGCGCTCATCTACTTGCTTCTTTCACAGAGAGAGAAGTGGTCGGAGAAGACGTATCTCGAGAGCTCGTTTTTCCTGCACGGGTACTGGGTGATCCTGGTCGAGAACTTCGAGAAAATGATGGACAAGTACCATCCGGGACTCGGGGATGAGAGATGGCCTTTCGTTACTCACTTCGTGGGATGCAAGCCCTGCCACGGCAGCTCCGGCGACTACTCGGCCGAGCGATGTGCGAAGCAGATGGAGAGAGCATTCAACTTCGCTGACAACCAGATTTTGGAAGCTTACGGCTATGTGCATCCTGATCTCCATACAACAGCAGTGAAGAAGCTGGTCCCCGGCGCCTCCTCCTCGAAGACGAAGAGCTCTTCTGACCAACCAATCCTTCGAGGTGGTTACTCATAGGTTGCTGTACTGGGAGTCGTTCGTCAAGTCTTCTCCTTGTCAATAATCATCTGTTGAGCAATCACCATAGCGATCAATCGGCTGTGTCTTGTATATTATTATCACAACTGTAGGACCTTAGGTAGGTAATTCTTTGAGAGCGTTCATTGACACGCTTTCGCTACTAAAAAATAAAATAATCTTGCCTAACCAAAGAGTTTGATGGCTCTCGTTCTCGTCCATTCACGCAACTCTCAACTTCTCGAAGGTTTCTCTTCCCGCTCGATGTTCTGCTCGAAGTGAGACAGGTAGAACAGGGTGATCCCTCCGATACTCAGGTTCATTCGTTCGCGTACCAGAGCAGTTACAAGTTTTGCACCGGACAAGTCTGCTTAGTTTGTGTAGTACATATTTTATAACTCTTTCTCGCTCGATCATCACCATTTATGTTCCTTGACTTCCCCCAGTTATTGAATTACCCAGTGGGATTAGCCTCTACACGTACATATCGCGAGCACTGTGTAAAGCGTTCTCGTCCGATAGCACAGCAGTTTGGTATTTCTAGTGGGTGTTTTAATTTTGTCGAGATTTGTCAGGAACTCTGCCTCCACAGGCCCTATTTCGCAGATCTCCGTTGTCTCCACGGTTCAAATGGGTTATGGTCCGATTCTGGCACATTGCGAGGAGTCGGTCAAGAAAACAGACGTTATTGGCCTTTTCGTAATTCCTAACTGTTCCATGTATGTGCGCCGTCACCTTTCCTTCGCTCCACATTGGTTATAGTTAGTTGCATTTGCGTTGAGACTTCCGTCCAAACCCCAATGCGCTACATGGTGCTACAGGCACCTGCTCAAGAGAAGTCAGACCTCCTGTTTTCCCCGCATGTTTGCATGGTAAGCATCTCGTAAGTGGAGGCAGGTAAGACCGGCATTGTAGCTGCGAGGTAGAGATGTCTGCACGTGATATGCACATTTCCTATTTGTGGTTTGCTGTCCTATCCTAAAGGTGGGTGCCGCGATCTTCGCAAGTGCATACTCTGCTCTGCCTCCTGCAGGTTCACGGAGAACTTGCCGGAAAGATTCAAACGATCTTCGCGTCTCTGGAGCTGCCACTACGCAGGTTAGAACAATTCATTATATCATCTCCTGCAGATGTTCTTCAGAGCAGAAAGTCTCTGAGTTCACGTCGACTGAGTCTCTAATGGATAGTTTTTTTTTTGCAATTGATGATTGAGTTTGGGTTAACTCCTGGTAGAATTAGGTCCATGTTGGGATTTGAGTTTTCCTATGTGCCTGGAATGCGGAAATTCGATGGATGTGAGTTGGACATCGATGTGATGTTTATTGTTAACGACTTTGCTATTAGACTTCCTATTTGAATACAGCTATATTAGAACTATCTAGTGCCAACCGTGTGGGCTGCCATGAAACATATCTTCGGACCAAAAGACAAAAACACCCAGATGTTCCTACGGCACGAATTCTCCACCTTTAGCATGCAACCTGGCGATGATGTAATGAAGCATACCAAATTCAAGAACCGCTTAGCACAAATGCCAGCATTACTGTCATCGAAGACGAGCAAGTAGCCATGCTCATGCACAGGATGAGCCTGTCTTATCAAGCTTTCTTGCACACTGTCAGAGCAAAGGACGACTTGACTATGACACATTTAAGCCGATTCTTCCCAAGGAGGAGAACGTAAACAAATTGGGCATATAAACCAATTTGGTAACAGAGCTGGCTATCTCGGCGATAGCTTGAGACCGATACTGTGCACCACACCGAATCAACCTGGATTCCGACGACAATACCAACCACAAGAAGCGCAAATGCCATAATTGCAACAACATTAGTCACATCTCGGCCAACTGTCCCTACCGGAAGAAGGAACAAAAGCTTGGAGACTGCAACAAAGTTAACTCATTTCCAACTCCAATCCCAAGAACAGTAACAAACCATTTCGGTACACATCAAAACGTTTGGTATGCAATTTTACGCACACAAGATATGCAACAAAATCAGTGTGCATACCTTTCCACCACACACAAGATGATGCAACAAAATCAGTGTGCATACCCCTCCACCACACACAAAATGATGCAACAAAATCAATCTCCATACCTTTACACCAAAATTTTGTTTACCTTCCCATATGACTCAACTCCTCATGAGCATCTCTCACGAGAGCTACATCTCCCCATATGCAAAGAATCTGTTTACCTTCCCATATGAACCTTGAAGTCCTTTTTAGAACTTGATCTTGCTCACTGGTATTGAAAATGCCCACCAAAGCAAATGAATGAAATACTCCAACACCATATGTCATCATAGATATTTTGGTTTATTGCTGAACCGTCATCAATCTCATTGTTTAATTGCTCTTCAAAGAACTTACACTTTCCAAGATGCAACTTGAGGCCATGAACTATCACCCATAAGCAAAGAACATGTTTACCTTCCCATATGAACCTTGAAGTTCTTTGTAGAACTCATCTTGCTCATTGGTACTGAAAATGCCCACCAAAATACATGTATGAAATAATCCAACACCATCATGTCATCATAGATGTTTTGACTTATTGCCGAACTGTAATCAATCTCAGTATTTAATTGCTCCTTAAAAGAACTTACACTTTTCAAGATGTGACTTGAGGCCATGAACTATCAATTGTTCAAATACCTCATGCAAATGTTTCTCTTGCTCCACCATTGTAGCACTATAAACTAGAATATCATCAATGTAGGCTTGGGCATAATTAAGTCGGGCTAGGATCCTATCAAATGGTATAATTTTTTAAAACTCACAAGATGAGTTCTTCAATCCAAACGGTAAGAAACTCCACTCATACAACACATCCTTGTCATGCGTATCAATTACCCAAAAGAGACTCTTGGTTTTATCCTCATATCAATATGCAACAAATAATATCATGCTAGTAAATTCAATGTATTGAAAATTTTTGCATGTCCAATAATATCAAAGATCTCCTAAGGTGTATGCATATCATATCCATTAGATTTTGTCTCTCGATTGATAGATTGGTAATCATCACAATGTGTTTATCTGAATAATTGCCATGTATATACTTCTTGACTGACATCATCATAGTAGAGTCATATTCTCCATATGATATCTCTAGTATTAGAGATATTAATGTGTGCCAAGAAGTGTCAATAGAGGCGTCAATAAGATCATGACACCTCTAGAATTGAACCACTTCGCTTTATCAAAATTGAACATAATATATAGATCTCAGCTTTCCCAATCAATTCCATCCTTCTGTTTCTCATAATCTTGTCCAATCATCCTCATCCATAGTGCTTCATCTCACAATTACAGTTGTGTTATTGTATCCACTTGATATGAAAACATCCTATTTTGCACCTTCTCACAACTATGGCCAAATGTAGTCTCATTGCCACGTTAGAACTGCTACTCCCAAGTTCTTCAACCTCAATAAATCCTCAGATGTCCATTGTGGTGACAATACGAGAGGTCAAAATGATCTTAATGATAGTTTCTTAACAAATGCTAGCTCAATCATCTCTCAAGCTCTTGACCTCTTTTGTAATTTCTTCTTCATGATATCAATCGTTTCATTACTCTAATTTTTTGCACTCTCAATTTCAATTCTTTCTCAAACGACTTAATGCTCTTGATTATTGACATTGGTGATGACTTTGCTCATAGCAAAACGCTTACTCTTTCTCTCCTTCTCATGTACAAATCCTTAAGTGCTTTTTCTTTGATCCTATGAGCCTCCTTTTGCCTTCTCCCATTTAAACACATCATTGGTGATTCGAACTAAATCTCCTTATTCATATTTTTTGCGAGCCCTTCAAGTCAAATACTTACTAAATTAATCTCCAAAAATTACAAAATTTACTTAAAAATCATAACTATGTCCATACAACACTCAAGTATCGTATTGTGACGCGACTATTATAAAAAGATGATGATATATGTCATCCTCAAAATTGTTTGCCATGACAAGAATATTTTAGATCAAGATAATCAACGGTAAGACAGTTAAAAATCTACAATTGAATTAATTTTACATGGTGAAGATATTGATAAAGGTATGAGAAATATTATCTTCAACTTTATCAAATATAACGAGCGATCAAGATATAAAATGGAAGGGAGGGATCAAAAATATTACTTTGCTGACTAGGAAGTTTATTTGATAGATGTGAAGCTCGGCTCCACTTATGAACTTTATTAGATAACATAATGATTGTCAAAATATACCAATGCTCAATTTGTAATCAACATTCTATGTCTTCATAGCGACCATGATTAATATAAACTTTGAAGATAATTTTATACTTCAAATGATAAACTTTCCAGATCCATTTACTCTTCTTATTGTTTCTTATGTCATGGTTTGGAACCTGATGTTTTACATTTTGATTGAGTTTTAACGTTATGAATATTAATTTTCAAGTAATTGTGATTTTTAACATGTGGATTCCAATCAATCACTATTGTTTATAAAAAATAAGTCATATGAAGTTGATTGTTAGGAACTTTGAAGAGTGTTATTACTCTAAAATAATAAACTCTAGATTTAATTTGTATTTTCATTTATATTTATCCGATTTTGAGTTATTATTTTGACTCTATAGTTATAACAACTTTTATTATTTATATTATGGTTAAGTAGTATGTTTAGGTTAGGTTTAAATCTCTTAGTTAAAATAGAGTCATTTTGGCATCACAAGTGGTAAAAAAAATCATTTTTTATTTTCATTGATCATGAAGTTTAGACCAATGAGGGCATTTGAGACATCTTCCGTGGATCATTCTCAAATAAAAAGAAAGATTTGGAAAGTTCATGACAAGGTGGGTTGAAGAATGAATGGATTTGAATGGATTCTTAATCTATTATGATGATTTGAAGTTAGAGAATCAAATCAAATTTTGGAGTGCACTTGGACTATTCTTAGAAATCTATGAATGTTTAAAGGTATTAGGCTACTATACTCTTTATAACTCAATCTTATGTTAGGATCTAAGTTTTGAGTCAATTGGAGGAGTTTTGAATATTGAATGATAGCTTGAAATTTATATACATAGTGAGAATTACATAAGTGCAATGACTAAAACAAAGTTGGTACATTGATTATAATTTTTGCTACGGGAAGTTTTGATCAAAATTTTTTTTTATACTTAAAGCTTGAATGATAAGAGATCTTTTCGTGAAATTGAAGAGCAATAAGAGTAAAGAATTGGGATATGTAATAATTGTTGTACGCATGGATCTGCATATTGCCTTGTGATACAATATATGTTTAAAGAAATGTTATAAGAGATATGGAAAATAATATTAGAAATTTTTTTGAAAGCACATAGTTTGTAACACAACTACTTGTGAAGTTTGGATAAGAGTTAATGATCCAATTGTGAGATGTAACGAGCTTCTAATTGGAATTGTTACTAGCTGTAATCGACTTAAATATAAATTGATGAAATGGATAGAAAGAAAATTGCAGCTCACACAAGAGTTAAAAAGATTCTTCTACAGCCATATGCTTAAGCATTCTTAAACCAAAGCAAAATTCTTGAGACACGTCTCATAACCATGACCTAAAAGAGAGATTATAGTCGAGTCAAATCCATTTTGAGCTTCAAAGAATCAAAGTTCATGCATTTGCTTGTTCCATCATACCCACACTCTCAAAGCTTCAACTTTGAAAACTACCCTCCATTGAGTTATAATTAGAACTCTATTCTATGAACCCTAGCTCTACTAATAACACTATTGGTATTAAAGTCACATCCAATGTAAACAACATGAATTGCATTATCGGCTATAACTGTTGTATATACTCTTATCTACATGCATTTACCTACTTAGAGCATGCATGTAAACAACATGAATTGCACTATCGGCTCTAACTGTTATATATACTATTATCTACATGCATCTACCTACTTAGGGGATGCAACTACATAAGTTGTTACAGCTATCGTGCATATACATATCGTATCACAACATTCAATTTAGACAAAAGTATATCTTGCGTCCTTTTAATTAAACTTATAATTAAAAAGTTAATTACTTATTTTCAGATCAAGCATATGAAGACTATCGCGTATAATTCCAAGGCAAATGGATTGACACAAAAGTCCAATGGATTGTTTTGTGAAGAAGTTCAACTCTAGAAAGTGACAAATCCAATAAAATTGAGGGCGCATTCAGACACTTGGGATGATATGTTATGGTCAGAAGTATAAGAAGACAATTATGCAAAGGACAAGGATGTCATTGATTGGGAAGGATCAACCCTACATACAAGATTCAACTTTGATGAGGCTAAATGTTTTGATCTTCTGAAGAAGAAAAAAACCAATGGATTCAATACCGATTTGATCAAAAATGATTTAAAAAAAAAGATTATGGATAACATGAATCAACAATTCTCATCGCATCAAATTATTTATGTGAGTATAGATAAGATGAGAATAATGAAAGGAATCGTGGGAGTATCTATCATAATCAACTTGGAAGAGATTTTTATGAGGAATGTACAAGTGATGGGTGAGAAGCTTCGGATAGGATAAAAGAGAGTAGTTTATTTATCTTTGTTCCTAGTACACATGTATTCTTGGATGGATTGATTGACTCAAAAATAGCATAAGAAGTACCAATTCAAGTTAGTAACGTCACTTGAAGAGCCAAATATTAACACATTGAGCATTGGATTGATGCAAAGTTTGGAAAATCAACATAGAGAGGATCCTTGATCACCTATGGTAGAGATGAACAAAGATGGGATGCCTTCTGAAGAGCTGAACGAAGTAATGCAAGACATCGAGAAGATCGTCTTGGGGAGGGAAGATTTAGTGAAAAATTTGGGGAAGAGAGATCAATGTCCAAGTGTAGAGATTGTTGAAGAACCCACACCAAAGAAACAAAAGTTGAAAGAGATAGCCAAACCAAGAAATCCCCTACCAAAGACATTGTCACCTAAGATAAAAGTTTCAAAGATTGATAGTGGTAAGTCACTTTACTCGGTGTTACAATTAGTGTAAAAGTTGAAAAATGTTGTTGTTTCAATGCTCATGGAGTTGAAAGAGATGGCATTCGTGGTTGGGATCCTCAAAACTATGGCTACATCAAGCTAATCCTAGTTATGAATCAAATGACAACAAGGTAGAAGGATCAAATCCAAACTATTCAATAGTTTATTGAGAATGAGGAGTGTATGGAGAAGCAAAAGTCAGAAGTGGAGAAGGAAGCAAAGGCCGTGAAGACATCCTATTTAGAGATCTCCAAAATCAAAGAGTCAGAGATGAGATTTGAAGAATTGAAGAATGTGTGATTTCAGAGTGAAGTGCGGGCATTAAAACGGCAATTGCATGAGATGGATGTAAAAAGATTTATTCCGTTTGAACCGTAATTTTATTCACCATAATTTTATTCAAAATCTTGCACAACAATCCATGGACTTCTTGGTCAAGCCATTTGCTTTAGGGTTATAGGGTGTAGTCTTTCAATATTTAGTATAAAAATAAATGATTAATACCTCAAGTAGATGATTGAAGAAGTGAATCCCCTTATCGTTAACTAGTTCTGAAGGATAATCGTATATATAAATCACTTGATTGAAAAAAAATTCACCGATTGTCTTTGCATCATCTCTCCTGTAACAAAAACTTCCACCATCTTTGTAGCATAATCCGTAGTCAAAAGAATATATTGTTTTCTAGTTCACTTACTCGTTGGTGAGATAGGTCCAACAAAATCAATTTTTTACTTCTCAAAAGGCTACTATGGAAGAATTGGCTTCAAAGGCCACCTTGTCATCTAAGTAGGACATCCAATTTGTCGACTCTGTCACACTTATGTATAAACTTATGCACATACTTATACACGGTAGGTGAGCAGTATCCTGCCACCAAAATTTTCTTGATAGTATAACATGAGGTATACTGACCTCATGCTACTTCTTCATGCATTGCCTGCATAATTCACTGCACTTCTGATTGTTCCTTACAATGTTGAAGAATTTTTTCTGCCCCCATTTAAAAAAATATACGTTTTTTGAGTTGAAATGAAGCCGGCTTATGCACAAAGAATGATCTATGCTCCATAAATAACCCTTTTGATAATTCCAAGGTTCCAAAATATTTAAACAAGTCACAAACAGAATATTTTTACATTTAGTTCCTTATCCTTCTCTTTGTGCTAGCTATAGCTTCACTTTCGCTTATGGGACCGCCAAAAGCAGTGCGTGATACATCATATCTGTTGTGTCATCGTATCTTTACCTCGCAAAGGGTTAAGACCCATGTGGAAAAGGTGCATAAAGATTTTGATTAGACCACTTGGGATGTGCATGTGAGGAGAACAATCACATTGACATCTATATTTGTCACTTTGGGGAACACGCAGACTACATCGATTCCTTTGTTCAGGGTATACCGATCAGGTCATGGGAGTGGATAGCTTCCCATGTAAGTCTATTGTAGGGCTTTTTGAGACTAAATTCCAAAAAATAATATCTTTATATTCAGTTACCTTGAACAGCTACTCATTCAGAAAATCATCTCCCACTGTTGTGGCAAACAATTCAATTTCTAACCTTTATCATAAATCTGCATTCATATGTTGCACACCTTGCTTGGTTTGTAGTGAGAAAAAAAATTCATGAAGCAACAATATTCATCGTGCTAGTTGTCATGAAAGGTCTGCCTTTTGTACAAAATATTTTAATTAAAAATGATCTACATGGAAAAAAAACTCATAGCCCACTAATTAATGTCTGAATTTCATTACCACATTCATTTCATTCCCATTGTGATTCCTCTATCCCAACACTACGTCCTTGACTATAGACAAAGTGTTTACATCCACATAAAAAGGTTTCTTCCAATTGGAGTACTAACTAAGGGCTTATCACCAATTCCTTTTTCATTTGCTAAAATGTATCTTGATGTTCCAATTTCCACTCATATTCCACTTCCTTTTTCAACAACTCAGTCATTGGGACTGCAATGGATGCATATTATTTAACTTATTTTTTTATATATGATTGTTTATGTCCAAGGAAAGCCCAAAGCTCTTTAATATTCAGGGACGATTCTAACACAACAATAATCTTAATTTTATCTACATCTACTTCTAACCCTTGAGCTGAAATTTTATGTCCCATCAAATGCTCTTAGTCTTCATGTAATAACATTTTTTTGGATGGAGAACTACCTTGCTTTCTTGACACTTTTGAAATGTTTCTTGCAAATGATATAAATGATCATCCTTTGACCCAAAGACACAAAAGTCATTCATGAAAATCTCAAGAAATTTCAGGAGGTAGTTTTGAAAATTATGGCTCATCATATGCTGAAATGTAGCACATGCATTACACAAGCTAAAGTGCATTTTATGGTAAGGATATGTGTCACAATCTATGATGAATGTAGTTTTGTTCTTAACTTCCTCTCGGATGGACATTTGGTTGTATCATGAAAATCCATCTAGGAAATTGTAGCATTCATGTCATGCTACATGATCCAAAATAGTATCAGCAAATGGTAGGAGGTGATGATATTTCTTGGTTGAGGGGTTAAGCTTCCTAAGTCTTGACACATGTATTTTACGAGTATTTTTCTTATTTACAATCACAATAGGACCAACTCATTCACTACTCAACAAAAGGTAAATAATTCCTCCGTGTAGATATTTATCAATTTCATCTCTAATCAAAAAATAATATTTTTGGTTTAATATATACTGATATCATCCAACTCGCATGACTCCTTCTATTAAATCTATGTGGTGTTCTTCCCATTTTAGGAATATTCCCTTCATGTCTTGAATCTTCCATGCAAACATGTCTTCAAATCTTCAAAAAAGGCCTAACAAATTGTATAGATTGTTCACATGCAAATTTTTTTTAATTTTTAGATGGTATCTGGGGTAATTGCTACCTCCTTCCAAGCATCAGATCCAACTACATCGTTAGTGTGGCTAGCTTTACTTCTCCCCGCATTGATCTGTAATTGGTATCCTTCCTTAGAATTAAGCTCTTCTTCCACCTCAGAGCATTTCAAGTAATTTACTTTATACTCCAAAGAATAATCGGAGTGAGTAACTTCATCACTAGGATATATTACTCCAGATTCTAATGTAGTTTTAACTTGATAATGACTAGGATTGAAGAATATAGGCGGAGCAAAGGGATTTTGTATGCCCGGAGGTTTGCAAAGAAGTGCGTAAAAGGAAAACTTTGCAACAAATTAGAACGAGACAACGATTATAGTTGTGGGATGATATAGTGTGGGCAAAGGAGTTATGCTGAGATTATGAGAAAGAGAAGGATGGACTCAATTGGGAGGGTTCAAGTCTATTCAAAGGGTTAAATTTTGATATGGTGAAATGGTTTGATCTAAAGGAGTAGAAAGGAATTAATGAATTCAAGATCGATATGGTCAAGGATGATTTAAGAAGAAAGATCATCTTTGTATTGTATCAACTGTTTTCAACTCAACAAACTATTTATGTGAGTATGCATAAGATGAAGATAGTTAAGAGCTTCATGAGAGGATCCATCAAGGTTAATTAATGACAAAGTGATCTCTAGAGGAGGATAAATAAATGATATATATGTCTTTGTTCCTAATGCATATGTATTCGAGAATGGATTGATTGATTCCTAAGAAAAAGAAGGAGTATCAATTGGAGTCATGATTGTCAGATGTGTTTAATGTTGACGATGCAAGCAGCGGATTGACCAGAAATTTATCGAAGTTAGTAAGGGAGGAAGTTGTCTTGTTAACAATCGAAGAAAAGCTTAAAAGAGTTAGGCATCATATCGAAGGAGATGTCTTTAGTGGTGATGACTAAGTGAAATCTATGGGGAAGTCCATCAAGAGAGATGGACTATTATGGAGATCATAAGAGAACCTTTTTTGAAGAAAAAGATTAAAAAAAAATGGAGGAGGTGGGACGAAGATGTTCATACCGAACATAGAGAAATGAAGGAAGTATAGGTTACATAAAATCTGCTATATGAAGTATTATAGATATAAAAAAATTAAAAATCTTTAATTCATACTTAATTGGATAGACATATTTCGATAAGAATCAATTAACACATCTTTGTAATTCACATGTTTTACAAATTTCAAACTTTTTTTGAGAATGAGTTTGATGTGACAAGTTTAGTAAACAAAAGCAAACATGAATAATGTACAAGCAATAAATTTTAAAAATACGTAAACTATGATTATAACCAATCACAACATTATATAATACACTTCATCAAAATTTATATGATTTTAAAGATGATAATATTTTATAATTTTAAATTAAATTTTATTTTCTCATAGTAAAAAATATAAAAGAAATTTATGTTTTAATGTTCCAATATTGAAACATGTAATATATGAAAATTTGAATTGAGATAACATCATCTATTTGTATATGTTGGAGTAGAAGTCTCAAGATTAAAGTTGACAAAATAATGAGCTTCAAAATAAATATGCAACATTATAATCATTATTATTTAACTTAATAATTTAAATAAATTTAAATATATCTTCATAATTTATGCAAATGGATAATATTACCATTTGGTAAATAATTTGAGAAATAATTTTTTAATGAAGATTAAAAAAAATAACTTAGTAAAATTTGTGATTTTTTAGATTATATTGTAAAAAAATAATAATTTCTATATAAAAAATACTTCTTATTTCTTATAAAAAATTAAAAATTTTAAAATATATCATGATAAAAACATAAACCAGTTAAATGAAATTGTTTAGGATTCTATAAGCTAAAATTGTATTGCAAACAAACTAAATTACATGCATGTATCTACTTTCTAATTTTAAAAATTTCATTATCAAGAAACATATATCATTTTTAGTATTTGCACTTAATGACATTTTTAATTCTCATACATATACTTCAAATCCATCAATTTTGAATACGATAAGTTTGTTATGAGTCTCTTAATAATATTAGTTATTTTAAGTTTACACAAACTATGTGGTGATCCGAACTGACATTAAATCTCATAATGTAAAAATAACAAAAAAAAGCAATGTCACATCAACAACAACAACAAATATTATATCATCAACGAACTAGAAGATGTAAGGGTTTAGGATTTATGATCCATAACTCGATCTACGTCACATGCTATCATGCATATGTTAAATAATTCAATATTTTACACTAGATCATTCTTAAAATACATCAATCACCTTGATAGATTTTATCAATTCATGATAGCCAACTTATTTTGTATTCATGCAAGCCAAAGTGATTTTTTACTTTTTGAAACATGGGCATTAATATTTTTTCAATTCGAATCAATAATTTAATGATGCATGTAACAAAATCAACTTACATATTGAAGCTGGAGTTCATGATCAATTTTCAAAAGACATCAAATACCTTAGTATATTTTATCAATGTATTGTAGCCATTTCATTTTGTATCCATGCAAGTCAAAGTGATTTTTTTCTTTTTAAATCATGTGTATTACTATTTTGTTGTTTTGTGATTTAAAGATAAATCTTAGATTTTGTTTAACTTATTATTGTTTATCAAGATTGATATCTATCTACCTAGGTCATCATTGACCACGTAACATTTGAGATTAACACATGGAAAATATAATGATAGTTTCACATGTTATTTAACAACTCTAGCTTATATGGAGTCTTTCATATCCTAGCCTAAATCCAAAATGGTCCAACCCAACGTGCAAACAACTTCCTAGTAAGCTCATTGGGAATAGTTAGATTTTAAGTCTTTTATCATACCTCATCTCTATCCTCAAACTCCACATTGCTCCTCTACTAGTTGGCATATTTCTTATAATGAGCTTGAGGCTTGCATATCTGTTCCTTAATGAAGTCTAGCACCAATCTTTCTATGTCCAAAAAGTAATTCAGAGGTTGAACTAGAGTATATAATATAGGGTTAGGTTCCAAACTCCAAAGAATAAGTCAAGTGGCAGTCCAAGGGTTTCGAATACCTCTATAAACACATTGAAAATGAGAAAAATCAAAAGAATAATGATAGGTGCTATAATAGCTTAACTCCACCATGAATAACTAATTGATCCAATCACTTTGGTCCATCATACAATAATTTTGAACTTAATGTTTGTAGTCTATCCATCGTTTTGAGGATGATATACAAGGAAAAATGACAACTCTGTGCTATACCATAAAAATAAGTGGATCCAAAATTCAAATAGAAATATAGAATATATATATGGGACTATCTGCATGGATATGCCATGATGTTGGTGAATCTCTTTGAGGAACAAATCTGCAGTTTAAATAATATTTATATTGGTGTGACAGGTATAAAATGAACATATTTTGACAACTTATCACACACTACATAGATGAAATTGTATCCATGAACTTCAGGTTAGCCTAGCACAAAATCCATGCCCAAAAAATTGCCCAGTTTTATCAAGGATAATCAATGGTTGCAACAAAAATAATAATTACTTAATTTTTTTTTTACTTTTATCTTTTACTTGAATATTACATTACATGTTGCATATCTAAGACTCATGAGCACCTCTCATGTGATAGGTTTTCCAATAACTCACTGAAATCTTATGTTTGATGGTATTTTAATTTTGCCAAGTATATGACAAAGATGTCGCACTTTAACAACGAGCAATGGTAGCAATCAAAAGATTCAAACATTTGATGTTTTAAAAGCAACTAGATCTGATGAGGAAAAATGAATGAATGTTTAGTCAAGAACTGACATTCATGAAAGTTCATTGTAAAAAGGGAGAAATATATCACTTTTTAGTTGTTCGTTAGAGAAATGAAACATGTAACACTTTTTTCAATGATCCACTTTATGCAAAAATTGGATGAATATCAACTAAGGAATGATGCATGTGTCAATCCTTTCAAGAATATTAGAAAAATGATACATGGATTGCGTCTCTCGAGAACAACTAAAAAGTGCTACTTGCATCATTTCTTTCAAGAAAAATGATGCAAGTAGCAAAATGGACAAAATTATCTTCTTCTCATTTCAAACACATTTATCTAAGAAAAAATAAAATTGGAGCTGAATTTTATCGTACATGTTCCTCATCACTAGGTAGTATATTCTCTTAATCTAAGACTCCTTTCTTCAAGAACTTGTTGTCTTTAAGACATCAAGCTCTTGAAGTTTATGTTATAACCAAATTGTATTATTTTTAAAAGATTAACCTTTTTTACATTAATCTTATTCATTTTGATAGTAAGTTTTTTGGGATGAATAGAATCTTGAGACAAGTTTGTCACCGTTATTATATAATAGATTATTTTTAATTTCTTGGAGATATTTTGTACTCATGTTAGAATCTTGCAAAATTTTGCGAATCAAAATAGTTGGTTGTGAACATCTTCACAAGGTGAAACTACGACAAAACTTTTGACTAGGGGATCTTTAAAGTCTACAAGTGCATTCAAAATAGGATTCAAGCACCATCTAAAATATGTTTCAAGGAGTTTTTTGATTTTTTTGAAAATATTCTTGAAGATTAAAAAACTCCCCACTTCCCCCATCAAAAACATCTTTGCCTTCAAAGTATACGGGTTTTGTTTGAACAATGATTTTTTTGTATTTGTCAAGTATGTCACGACTTACGCAGTGACACCTCTAGTTAGGTATGTGCATTAGGCATGAATAGATATAACAATTAGAGCAAGTAGCGTAGTTAACACCATTCATACTTGACGTGCCGTTCAAAAGTGTTCTTTATGAGACGTAGGAATAGAATATGAATTAAGACTCCTTGGAGATTAGTTTTCAAAGTTAAGACTTTGAGAGTATAGCTATGGTAGAACAAATAAATGTAAGAATCATGACTCTTTGAAGCTCAAAGTGGATTAAGTTTGAATGTAATCTCTTTTTCATGCTATGGCTATGAACGGAGTGTCCTTGTGGACGTTTTCATAGTAGAAAATATTACTTCAAAAACTCCAATTGGATTTTGTCATGAGAATTGTGAATTCTTAGATAGCTTAAATTGTTTAGAAGAGTTTTGATTGATGATATATTTTAATCTAGTTGTTATTGTATGCGTAAATCACTTATGGAGTGGAGACCATTATGGTGATCTAAAAGTAGAGCAATTTAAAGTTTGTGTGATAGATTACGATCACAATTTGGAGGGCAGAAACATTAATTAAAATTGATCAAGTGGGTCAATGATTACAGTGACATTGGTGTTTAAAATCAATATTGGTGGAAAAGATTTCAAACTAAAATGATGAAAGTTTTTGATTATTGTGTAATGTCCATTTGATCTGAAATTTGATGGAGTTATAGAAGATGTAAAGTGAGGGTAGAGAAAATAGATAAAAAAACATAAGTGTCAAAATTATAAAATTTTGATGTTTAAGGTTTCAAAATTAGACTTGAAAATTTTCAAAATCTTGCACAAGTTACAAACAATATCCGTTTACAACAAAAAAATTTACGGGATGTAAAGAATCAAAAAAATCTGCTTAAGGCAATGTTTTATAAAGTTGGATTACCATCATCAAGTTAATCATCCAAAGATCAAAAGGACTCAAAAATTGAATTTTAGTATTTTTTATCGCTCTTCTTATGCTATGTCAATCCGATTTGCTTGACCACTTTGATGTATATTTTTGACTTGAAGGATTATTATTTATGTTTCTTTTGATTAATCTTTCTTTATCTTGGCTTCATTTTTGTGCACCACGTGGTGGATGATCAATGATGATCAATGAAGGAGTTTCCAAACAAATAACATATGAAATGTGCCACATCTCAGACGACTGCCAAAAATTTTTATTTCTAAGAATTATAATTTGACTTCATTGTATTATTGGAGTTGTTGTTGTCGACTTGCATAAGCTACTACAAACCCCTTACTCTCATCATCATGTTGGGTAAGCAATACTCCCAAACCTAACATACTGCAATGCAGTATGTACTTGAAAGGAACAACCTCTCACTGGTCTCCTCAAAATATGAACATTTGTCAACCTTTCCTTGAGCTCAACCGAAGCTTTGTCAACTTTGGCAATAGTGCTAAATCCTCACATATATCAACAATAAAAGTTTGCAAGTCCAAGGAATGCTCGCACTCTACTCACATATGAGGCTTGTTGAATACGCAAGATTTACTCCACCTTGGTTTGTTGAATTCCCAACCCTCCTGGATATATGGTATACCCAAGTACTCCACTTGCTACTAAAAAAACTTACACTTTCCAAGATGCAAATTGAGGTCATGAGCTAAATGTTCAAATACCTCATGGAAAATTTTTTTCATGCTCCACCACCATATCATTATATATTAAAATATCATTGATGTAGGCTTGGTCACAATCAAGTCGAGCTAGTATCCTATCCATCACTCTATGGAACTTAGCATGTGTATTCTTCAACCCAAATGGTAAGAACTTCCATTGATACAACATATCCTTGCCATGTGAATCAATTGCTCAAAAGGTCATTTTGACCTTATCATCATATCAAATCCACAACTGATGATATCTTGCTTGTAAATCCAATGTACTAAAAACTTTGGCATGCCCAACCACATCAAAGATCTCCTTAGGTGTAGTCATAACATATTGATCATGTTTTGTCTGTCGATTGATAGATCGATAGTCATCACACATAGGTTTATCTATATAATTTCCATGTACATCCTTCTTTACTTGCATCATCACAACATAGACATACTCTCTATATGATATCTCCACTAATACAACCTAAAGAAGATCTTGACACCTTCTTTGAATCAAATCTCTATTTATATCATTGTATCGATAGTTTGTGTTGTATTACTAGTCACAACAACTACACATGATTGTGCCATTCTACACATGAATTGTACAACATCTTCATCATATGAAATAGAGAGACCAACTTCAAAATCTAACCTTTGCTGGGATATAGCCATATTGGCTATCTTTTGCTCTAATCTAGGTGTCATGTTCACTTCATAACTAGCCTCATGGGCTACCACTTGACTAGCGATTGGTCCTCTACTACCACCCTTGCCACTTTGAACTCCTCATCCTTTTCCAAGGACTATCATGGAAACTCTCACTGATTGTAATTTCATATGGAGATTAAAACATCGATCAATCATGTGATCATATTTATGACAATGCTCACATGATTTTGATCCAACGAGATATACTCTTTGATCTTGAAATGATGCAATGGTCTTGATCAGGCACCCTCATTACTCGATTTGGAGGATCTAGATGGTCTTAGAAGTCTACCATTACCTTTCTGGGTTTGTGTTATAGATTGGTAACGTGAAGAAGTTGATGAAGATGTTGAATCCTTGCTAAATCTAGTAGTCATCACTCTCTCTTGAGCTCAATATACTCATCAAGACAAAACACAATGGCTAATGTAGGTGATGTCTCATATAGTAAGGTGACATCTCTTACTCTATGTTTCAACTCCTTGTCAATATCCCATACCAATTTTGAATAGCTTATGCCTCTGTCACCCCATGGGTAATATTAATCAATCAACACATTCAAGTATACATCTCTCAAAGACTCTTCCCAGTCTTCTGCTAGAACTCCTACAAGCCTCTTAGCTTGTCAATCATCACTCATGGTAATTTCTCCTCAACCTGACAAAAAATTCAAGAATAGAATTAAAGATTGGGGCCTCTAAACTTTTTCCAACTCGAGCAACTCCAACTGTATCATTAGAAACAGCTATAGAGGATGAACCGGCACCACCAAACATTCTATCATAAGTAATAAAGATGTAGTTTGGATAAAAGTATTATCTCCAAAACTCAATCTTCGTTGGATGTTCATGCCCAAACTCATGATAATCATCAATTGGTGGATGCTCTAAATATTGGAATACTCCATTTCAAGCCATAAACGGACTAAACAATATAGAGATGCGCATCTGTTGCAAATGACACTATGAATTAAACTCATGTATGAAGTCAAACAACTCAATGGTACCAACAATATCAGAATATTGTATGGGACCCTTAGTGAGTCCATAGATATCATCCATGTCCCATAACAATAGTGTGGGGACACACTTCAAGATATCATCATGGTCATTTCCATCACTCTATGATATCAAATTAGAATCTTATGTGAACCTCAATGGCCAAGGTTGATATCACACTTTGTTGCGGGTGGACCCAATGCTAATCCTAGTAGTATCTCCTTCGGAAACTCCAAAAAACTTTATTGTAACACAATTGTATCACCTTCATAACCATATTAACAATAGATCCCCAACTGGAACAAGAAATCATAATAGAAGGTATTTGAGACACCACAAGGAGCTAACATAAGGGCAACCTGAAACTTGTCATCACCACTATCACGACTTATGTGACGACATCTTTAGTAAGGTAGGTGCGCACATGTAAGAGTAGATATAATGGTTACATCAGATACTATAATTAGAGGTGATAGTGCATTTAACATAGTTCAACTTGGAACTAACGTTAGGGCCTACAACGCCGTTATGAGACCTAATGCTCAAGGGATAGAGTTCAACTTAGCACTCCTTGGGGTGCAATTTTCGAGATTGAATCTTTAAAAGTGTGGCTATAATGGATAGTAGCTAGTGCAAGAACCTGAAATCTCTCAACCACAAAATGGATTTAGCTTGATTGTAATCTCTCTTTATATTATGGTTATGAGCACAATATCCTTGTGGACGTTTTGAGAGTAGAAAGGTTACTTCAAAAACTCAAATTGGATTCTATGGTAAGAATTGTGAGTTTTTGGAGCAATGAAGATGTTTTGATGAGTTTTGATCTATGTTAGCTTTGATCTTCTTCCTATAGAGTGCGCACGGCATTGATGGAGTAAAAACCGTGTTGGTGATCTAGAATTAGAGTCGATTCAAAGTTGATGTGACTAATTTTAAATTTATGTATTTTTTATTTTAATACTTAAATCCAAATCAAAAATTTTGGAGGACGAAAATGTTGCTGAAAATTAACAAAGCACGTCATGCTCATAGTTATTTTGGGGCTTACAACCTATATTAGCCAAAAAAGATTTTAGACAGAAATGCTTGAAGTCCAAGATTTGGTGTTTTGAAGTTTTGGGGTCAAAAATAAGAGCGGTAGATTATAGGATTATCATATAGTGTCCATTTGATATGAAATTTGGTGGGATTATAGAAGATTTAAAGTATTTGGTGCAAACATATAGATGTCACACAAGGTTGGCAATGTCAGAATTGCAAAAATTTGACGTTTAGGGATTTCAAATTGGAGTCAAAGATTTTTGAAATCATGTAGAAGTCTCAAACAATGTTTGTTTGTGAAAAAACAAATTGCTTAAGGTAGAGAATTGAAAAAGTTTAGTTGAAGGCAATGCTTTTTATACTAAGATAACCACATCATATTATTGATCTAGAGAGCAGAAGGGCTTTAAAATTGAATTTTAGTGTTTTTAAATGCATTCTTGAGGCTATGGGTTGGTTTAACCCCTTTGATAGATGTTTTTGAGATGGAGTATTATTATTTATGAATCTTGTGATTGACATAACTCCATCTTTGCTTCTTGTTTGTGCATCACGTTTATTTGTGTTGATGCTTTGTTGTTTGGAGTGTTAGTACTTTTGTGTGATGCCGATAGTGAGGTTGGATTTGCGGACAGTTAGATTGTCCATATTTCTCCTTAATGAGAACGGACTTGCGGACCTATAGATTGGGCGATAGCAAGTTTCATGTTGCATATGTGTTAGCATATTAAGGTTTCAAAGGAAATATTGCTTAGGTTAGTAGTAGGTGCATCCGTAATGGAGTGCGATATCAATCTTGGCCTTTGGAATTCACAAAAGACTTTGATCTGGTGTCAAAGAATGATGGAGCTTAGCTTTGTGATATCTTAGAGTGCGTCCCCACACCGTTGTTGTGGGACATAAACGATATCTATGGGATCACCAAGAATCTCATACAATATTTGGGTATAGTTGGTATCATTGAGTTGGATGATTTCATGCAACAAATGCGCAACTCTACGGTGTTTAGTTCAATTATGGCTTGGAAGGTATTATTTTATCATTTTGAGGGTCTGTCGATGAATGATTATCATGAATTCTGGCAAAAACATCCTCACAAGGAATGAGAGATGTCACCTTACTACATGAAACATCATCTATGTTAGCCATTGTGTTTTGTTTCGCTGAATGTATTGAGCTCAACATGTAGGAGGAAAGAATGATGAATGTTGGGTGCAACAAGGATTCATCAACTTCTTCACGTGTTAATTCGTTCACAATACTAGTCTACAACACAAACTCGAAAAGGTTATGGTAGACATGTGGGATAGTTTTGACCATCCGGACTTAGTGGTGAAGGTGTCGAATCAAGACCATTGCCATCATTTTCACATCAACAATCAGTTGTTCGAAGGATGTGTTGGACATGTGATGGACCACATCGCAAGAAGGATTTCCTAGAATAACGATCAGCAAGAGTTGCCATGACAATCCCTAGAAGAGTACAAGAAGTTCAAGGTGGGAGATGTGGTGGTAGAGGACCAGGCCCTAATCAAATGTTAGCCCATGAGGCTAGTCATGAGGTGAACATTACATTTCGACTATAGCAGTTGGAGCAAAAGATAACAAGTATGGCTATAACATAGGAAAGGTCGGATTCTGGAGCTAATGCCTCTATATCATATGCTGGAGATATTGTAGAGTACATGTGTACATTGACACAACCATGTGTAGTTGGTGTGACTCGTAGTGCAACACAGACTATTGACTCTAGAGGATCATCCGTGGAGTTGGATCCACAATGAGGGGAGGTTGGCCGACAAGTTAGACTTCCTCAGTCTTTCACATTGGTTGAGACACTGAATACATCATTCATGGCTCCTAGACAATCTACTGGAGAGAGGAGGCTGCAAGCCAATGTTGATGTACTTGGAGATGGAGCAAGTAGGGCCCAACTATCAACATCGTTTGAGCTAGCATCCGGTGCAATGATGGGGGCAGCAAAAATTGTTGTTCATTCTCATATTTTCTCAGCAAAGAATTTATTGGCATTGGGAGTGTCATCATCCCATGTATTACTCAGCCCTCACTAGATTGTTGTCTCCTCCCAATAATCAATGCTAAATTTCATCGGATAAAATACTGCCGCATCCAACAATACATCATCAGACTTTGCAAATATAACTACATCATGTGCTTGCCTTGTAGAGCTATCAGTGACATGATCTGGTTGCACTTGCACTATCAACTCCATCCAAGTGATGTAGAGTGATGGTGCATCACTAGAACCTCCAAAAGATGTCTAAATCTGAAATTTACATCTCTCCACATCTGTCTTTCGCAAACTAAGACCAAGCAATGCATCTTTATCCAACATAAAGGATTGTGCATTAGAATCCAACAACATCCTTTGAGGTCGATAAACCTTTCCTGAAGGTCCAACCAAACATAAGACACCACTTGATCCAACATCACCACACTTGATGACATCTTGGTACGCTCATATGGTGGTCTAGTTGATAACTCCATCATTCGAGAGGTAGTATCTTGTCAATTTTCACTACTATTTATCTTGATCCCAAGGTCAACACTACTGCTATCAATACCAGAACCCACCAACACATCCCAATTCTTTCTCCATACTCAAACTCCCTAAACTCTTTTCTATAAACTTTAAGTTTGAATATCCCTAAAGAAACCAACTTCTCATTTTTTTAGATTTTTTTTGTACATAGATTTGGTGTTATCCGCCACACAAAACATATCACATGGATTTCTAAGGTGTCACTACATACCATCAATAACCATACTCCAACTCAAGCTTATGACATCTTAATCAATAAAGCATGGTGAGGTGTAATTCCACGTAATCCAAGTAAGATAGTCCTAAAAAACCATTGATTACCACCAACAAATTTCATTAACCTTTCATAGAGCTCAACAGTTAATCAATAAATCTGATTAATATAAGCTCTTCTTATTTGCACCTAGTATTATCACAAATGTCTTTGTTTTTTTCTTACAATGATCCAATGGTTGGATCAAAAGTTATAACTAATTAAACTTGGTTGTGAATTTTTCTTCAATATTAAGTCATGACTTCACTCTATATTTAATATCTACACACTAGCTCAATGAAATCCATTCAAATTGCATTCATTTATATAATTTCAATAAATGTTGCTACTCATAAAATTTTGTCATCACATGGGCGGTAAAGGATTGTGATACGTTTCTCATTGAAAAACCGCTATTGTCATCACTTACCCATCATTCAGGCAACTATTATACATTGTCATTTCACTCTCATCTCTTGGATTTTCACACAATAATTCCTTCATTTGAAAGCAACTACTTTGACTAATTTTAGCCTAATCCGTGAGGATTCTACAAGCAAAATGTTACTTCTTGTAACGTTGTTACAATCGTTAATAACTTCTTACCTCGGCACCTTGCGCCATCAAGTTTTCTTTCAATGAATCCTTATGAAATTCTTCAAGATCTTATCATCACTTGTGAGCAACATTTCTACAAAATTTCAGCTTCATTTGATTTGGTTTACCCATTGAACTTGTCTATCTTCTCAATCTAATAGTATCATGTGCTCTCTCCAATTCACTCCCCCAACAAAAAAACTTGAATAACCCGTAACTGACACATTCCGACTTCAAACAAATGTCACCAATTTTTTATGAAGTCCATCTACTTGTTGAGAGCTCTCGATTTATATTTACGGACTGTTGAAATTTCCACGGGAAGTTCTTTATTTTCTTCTCAACACTTCTCTCATTTTTCATTTCCTCCAGTGTAGAATTTCCGAGGTCCACTCATTTTGTTCCTTGTACAATCATATTCCTTTGATAAGTATCAAAACTTCAACATATTATAATCTCACAAATTTTTCTTATGTCTACTCTATATGATTTTTATACAATGAACTCAAACGCTTCATGACAACATTCATAATGGTGGAACATTCGCTAGTGCAAGAACCTGGATTGTTTAGAGCTCAAAAGAATCCATTACAGTTAAGCTGCATAAAAATTAAGCTTCAAAGCTCTAGACGTGCAAAGTTCTTAGCAATGATACGCAATTGGCCAAATAACAAGTAAGAAAAGGCCGGAGTAAGTATAAACGCAAGCTCATGGCATAACAAATGACATTATTTCAGAGCAGATGAGTGGAATGCACAAGGATCGACCATCGACGTCTTATCAAATTTGTCAGTCACTAGATGCTATATGACTTCACTCATGTCATTAAAACATTGTCCATCGTAAGCTAAACTTTACGACTTAGCAGTTGCAGACCAGACATCCACGGGTGTGCAACTTCCACACAATGACATACATTTTTAGTAAACTGAATTCGTTAGGGATTCTAACCAATTAGGAACTCATTAGAAATTAACGAGTTCGCCTGTCATAGTCTGAAGACGATAAACCCCACACCCTGGAGACCAACACTCAATCCACACGGATCTCATCAACAAGAAAATAACACTACACAGTGCTCCCTCCCCAACGCTTGGCCAATACTCCCTCAGGACCATGTATAGCCAAGTACAGGCGCCTTAACCACCACGTAGACCTTACAGATCATAGTTAAAAACCATGGCGGTGAACAGATAGGACTAACTCGAAATGACAGACGTCAATATGCACCAACTGCACCAACTGGAAACTCTCGAGACGCTCTCCTGTGAACATTTGAGCCGACGTTCATTCTAGATCTTTGTATTCATTGACAATTTTCAGAATAATGAATAACAATACCACCATGTACAGGAATAGGAAGGTCTTGCTTTTGTATGACGACCCACTTTCATGGGGGTTTGGAAGGGGACATTTCATTCTGCAAGACGCAAAGGAGTGTAACTACCTGCTTCCAGCTTCGAGCATCGTGTTCCTGGTCCATTGTAGCTAAAGAGCACGATAGCATGGTCTAGCATGATAAGAGGCCTTCTCAACTTTGTCTGGACTCAAGCATCTTCAAGGCCTGAATGATTTACATCGGTGGCTGGACTCTAGGACTGCCTCGGCTTTCAGAGGACGCAATGTGACTGCTGTTGATCACCCAAATGGGTTGCTGCTCAACTTGCAAGCCTGCTTCTGACATAAGTCTGTACATTTACTCTTCGGCTATGGGGAAAGCTGATCCAATTCCGTTGCGGCCAAGCGGGTAAACCTTGATGTTAACGGAGTAGGGACCTAACTGTACGTGATTATCCTCTTGTCCACCATAAAAGCACAAGGTGTAGAGAGCAAACTCAAACTCGGGGCTCACACCAACCAAGGTACTACTCAATGGCTTCAAATACCCGTTCCACTTGAATTGCACGGTCAGCAGCTGCGTTTGAGAGTCTGGCTGCACGACGAGAAACCCAAATTCACGGTTATGATTTTTTTTGCTCTGTAAGTTGCGCAGAAACTTCTCCGAATTCTAGTTTGGAAAGAACATTCATGTTCGTAGGAGGTTTTGTGAGGAAAGGAAGACTCACCAGCTCGTCTCCCCTTCGCCTTGGCAGGATGAAACCTTGGTAATCTAGAGTTCCTTTCGCTTCCTCGAGATAAAACTGCAGTAGCATGATGACAAGTTAGAAAAGATCGGGAAACGAAGTCAATGCATCTCAAGGCCCATCACAAACATTTTCGTCGGAGAGTGTTGGTTTCGTGGCAGAATCAGGCACTCAAAAGAAAATAAATACCTGAATCCAGTTGTGGAGACCGGACACCTCGTCAGAGTTGTCTCTTGCGCGCTTGATCTCCCCAACGAACACATGCTCAAAAGCTGACGAGGAGTCATCAGTACCGCTTCTGTCAAACATTTTGAACCACAAGTTGCGCAGCATGTTTTTGAACTGCTCGTCACCTCCTCGAACAATACCCTTGGAAGATAGATATTTCTTGAGGTACTGGATAGGTGCGGTCCTGCTGATCTCCTCAATGAACGCTTCTTCTTCCTGCTCCTCTTCCCTGGTTCTCCTCTCCGACACGCTCATACTGGCGTTGTAATTATCAAGCAAAGCTATAAATCGTGCATACGTCGGTCTGCGAAAAACTGATGGATCCAAGTGCTTGAATAGAGCATTCTCTTCCATATCCTCCTTCTGGTACATCTTCTTCCCTTCCCCGCAATCGATCTCGTAGTCCTGTCCTGGTGTCAGCCTGTTGATATCTAGATCCCATAGTTTCGCACATGCTGCGGTCATATCGTCGAGTTCATCATTTGTTGGATCGGTATTGACATCCGAGCTAACATTCTCCGCGTATTGCTGCTCACTAGCTGGCAATTTGAAGTTGTGTCTCAACTCGTCTGTCAACTGCAAGTATATCCCCGGCCCCACGATTTAGCTCGGAGAATATTAGAATTGCTAGCATCAGGTCAAGCAAAAGAAAAACGTTTTTGCCAGGCTATGATTCTCCATGGCCACAGACCAGGAGACAACAGCCCAAAAGGCTAACCTGCATTGTCTCCCCAACATGCACTCTCCAGTAGAAACCACAGTACGCAGCCTACATCTACAGGCACTCACGTTGATAGAAAGCATACTCAAGCAGTTCCTGCAGTAAGCCTAATTGACTAGAAAATAGCTTGGCCACAGGTGAATTTGTGATAGCAGCAGCCAGTGACATTGGCAGCCATTCGACCACGTGAGTGTGTAATGTCAGTGTTTACTCGTTGTTTCAAAATCTGACCTCATGAAGCACCTCATGCACTTTTGCCTTCACTGTCTTTTTCAAGGCCGAAAACATACCCCGCATGGAAAACTTAGATTCCTTTTTCTCCTGAAAACCCATTCACACCTTGCATCTGTCAAGGTCAAAGTCAAGAGTCCTACCTATGTATGCATCTGTAAGAGTAACCAGCGAGATGGAAAGAAAGTCGTCCATCCTCTAAACCTCTCCCACGGACCAAGAAGATGGCCAGCCAGTTTTGAGCTCACGTAACTAAAACAGGAGTTACTGACGAGCTATCTTTCACTGACCTTGAGCTGAGAAACGTCCCTTATGCAAATGAAAAGGAGTGCCAGCCTATTCTAGAACCAGTGACCTTCACCTGCTGGAAATTTCGGTTCAGTCACCCGATCATTTCCAGGGGCTCTGAACGATCACTCTTGAGGTCCATGAGACCCAAAGGCATTGCTTCATCGCGATCAAGAGAGTCACCAACTGAAGACTGAACAGAAAGCCGTAGCTCATCTAGACATCACAGCAAGCTCTACAGGAACCACTCCTTATGGACTTGCCTGATGTTCTTGCGTATGAGAGTGTAGTTGCTGAGTTTCTTGAGGACGCCAAGATGATGCCTCATCGGCCTGCAAGAACGGAATTCAGCTGTAAGTCCACCATTGCTCGACTCTAAAATACACTCATCCCTCGATGGAAGCAGCCACCGGAGTCAGAAGAAAGGCTCACGAATCAAAGGTAAATCAGATTTTGTTCACAGAATCTGAAAACTTCCATAAAATTCGAATGCAGATGTGAGTTTTGCTTACCCGCCCTTGCCTTCTCTGAGGACGCTCGTCATCTCCTAGAGAAGGCCACGCCTCTTCATCGGCCTGGTAGTTCTGAAGACCGTAAGATCCACTCTGTGGTCTGCGCCGAGGTGGCTCTTCATACTGCTTCAACACAATCGTAATTACGGTCAGCACGTAGAACACCGTCTCCCAGAATATACTCGATTACAGCGAGCAGATCAGCAGAACCAGCAACTGAAATGTGCAGAAAGAAAAGGCCTCAGCAGAACTAAAATGTGTGGCCTCGAAGCCCATTCTATGAGACGAGCAATACACAATTCACATTGAACTGATTCAAACACAAAAATCAAAGAAAGTGTTAATAGATTGACAATGTGAAGAAACCGCACTTACATTCTCAGTCCTTCCACCTGACCACGCATTGTCGGTCTCACCCTGCTCCAAATTCAGAATAGGTAATGAGCAAATATTTGCAGCGGAAGCAGGCGAAAACTCAGTTCACGATGTCAAGCTAGGAGCAGATATATCTTAGACCAATGGACAAAGTATAATAACAAAAGGGATGGGAAGACCCCATCAAAGGGTACAAGGATGAAACCAAACCGGTAACATGGGGCTAGGCCCCAATAGTATCACACTGGGAAATATGTCCTACAGAACCTAAGATATCCGAACTATATCTTAGACTGATCTGATAGATCTAACTTGAAAGGTCGGGAGGGACATACGGATGAGATCAACAACTAAGAGCAACCAGGTAGAAAAGTGGGCAAAAGAGTTAGACCTCATTGTCGTCCGTCCGAGGGGGTCGATAATGCCCTTCATCGTCATCTTTTCGCCTGCGATTGTTGTTCCAGACATTTTCATTTCCGCCCTGTTTTCAGAGCGTACAAACGCAGGGGATGAGTTCTTCCACAAAGACAATCAAGCCAGGAGATAAGACCCCAATTTCGGCAATTAGAAACAACAAAAGGAAATTCAGAGGCAACTCGACATAAGAGCAAACCTCCTCGTCATCGTCGTTTCGACGATTACGCCTGTTGCCCCCATCTCCACCTCCAACAGTCTGCCATCCTTGGTCATCCTCATTCTGCGCACAATGTCAGGCCTCTATACTCAGACACTATCCACCAGAACCACTTCCATCCAATCACTTCAAGGAACAAATTATCCTCGTACTATTCGACCACATGCTCCGCTTATATGAAGCACCCCACGACGATATCGACAGCAGCAATAAAACACAACTGTCTTTATACTTTGTGAAGGTTTGACTCCATGTACTGCTATGAACTGTGAACAACATCATCGATCGATCCTACTCGCTGCTCTACGTCACAGCCCAACTCGACAACAGTCTAAGGCATTTTGAGAATTGAATGTTTGTACTGTTGCGAACCGTGAGGACTCCATCATGAATTCTACTTTCTGCCATCTGTCCAGAATCACCAATTCATCAGCCAACAGCAACTCGAAAAAAATTCAAGCCACCTCGAGCACACAAGTTTTGGGGGCTTGAATGGACCCACATAAGACATGTTTCCGACTGTTTCACAAGGAGAACACAACCCAACTCAGCTCCAGAGCTTCTCGGTCTAACCTTCTTCCGTTCCGTGCTCGTGCAAAAGTGCTTAATGAGCACCTGCCTCGCAGACAGCGTATAAAAAGCTTTGGGTCGATCAGATCTACCTACAGGACAAAAGGTTTGCCAACAAGGCAAAAGGTCATAATGTGATCATGCGACTCCTCTGATTGACTTCATCACTCGCACTAGCAAATTGCTAAAGCTGTGTATCAAATCCCATCGCCCATATCCATCCACCTTTTCATTGACTGTTTAGGTGGACTCACCACCCAGATCTTATGGAAACTTTACTCAAGTCCTCAGCGTCTCGAAGATCCTCAGCGTCGGAAGTTCCAGTCGCATGTCTTTATCCTCCTCGCTGGCTTTGAATCTGTTGATGTCATGCTGCTTGCATCTCGAAACAGTGCATCCACTGGCGGTCGACGACCCACAGTATGAGAACCAGTTTGCATGAAGCCAAGAATATGCTCCTGATTCGATCCATCACTGATTGTGGCCTCACTTAGCAACCATCAAGTCTCCTATTCTCTTCTCTTCTACTCCAGAGACAGCCGAAGTTGAAGGTCCGATCAAATATCGGTTTTATGGACATTTACGCACACTTCTAAGTTTTGGTGCTTAATTCACCTATTTATCTTCGGATAACTTGCCCAATATCGACAGAAGTGAAGAGAAAACCATATCCGTCCAAACACTTCGGGAAAACGATCAATATTTGTCTAGGCATAGAAGTCGAGGCTGTGCAGACTGAAGGCACGGAAATATGAGTGCCCACCTTTCAGGTACGATAGAAATCTCGTCGGTATGTGACCAGAATGTCACACTTTTGCTCCCCATTTGGTTCTAATCCCCATCCTTGATTTGCCATTTGCAGCAGCTACATGCATAGTTCTGGGACGCCTCAACACAGAAAGTGCAATTCATTCATTAGCTATCACGTGAAAATGATATTCAGGATCAGAACAGCTGTAGTTATATAGCTGATGTTTGGGAGGCCCAGAGTATCACCCCTGTTTTTTAATCCGAAGGAGGTCGGATATTTCAAAGTACTATCTAGTCAACAATTCTTTCTATGCAGCTTTTCATTCGTTCCCACGAATCAGAGGGAAGTTGAAGTTTAAAGCCCAAGGCAGTGCTCCTCGGGTACCTCATTCAGCATGCATGAGGTACCTCGAACAAATTCCTGCTGTATAGAGGACGAGTAGATATTGTGTTCAAATGGTTCTAACTTGTGCTTCGCAACTTATATATTAGCTTCCACAACTCATACTTATACTGTACAGTGATGGTGTATAAGAAAAGGTACATTATATACACTCTTACATGTGATATACCGTATAACAGATACCGCATTATCCTATGAAATGTTGTACACCGTATTGCTGAAGCTGTCCTTTATAAAGAGCACAAATAAAGGAAAAGAACTTCATTCCAACAAAAGGAAAAGAAATTTTTTCATAAATCTTTCACCTCCTGACTATCGATAGAAATAGAACCCACCCTTGTCACAAGTCTTCGTGTATTGAACATTTTTGTTTTAAGGGTTTCATAGACCTAAGTAAAAGCTGGGAAAGTTCTTCTTTATTTAAAAAAGGAAAAAAATAAATTATCTTGGCTTATTTTTTGGGCATATTTCGTCTTAGAGCTTATTTTGCTATTACAGGCACTTAATCCCCCTCATTGTCCTGCGGTGGAGGCAACCGGGTGACCTGGTCCCCGACTCAATGGAAGGACAATAGTAATTCGTTTGGGCTCCAAAAAGCGTGTTTCCTATCCTTTCGTGTCGACGCTGAACACGTGTCCTACATGATGAGCACAACACCGACAGATTCGCCACCGTATCTCCATATTTAGTCCGCGGTCAGTCAGCTGGTATATCAGACTACGCATGGCTTGAACAGCAGCATCGACAAACGTTTGTAGAAGATTGTATTACATGATGGACCTGTTTTTTTCACAGCATAAACAGCAGTAGTGAAACGACCTCATACAGAGTAATCTTCAAACCCCAGGTCTTGGCTTCTGTTATACATGAATACTTCCTAGTCTCACTAGAAAATTGATATCATCTTGCATAAACCATGAAACTAGATATTTTTGGACAAATAACCGGAAGACGGTTTTGTTAGATACTATAATGATATAAAGTTCTCTTCAACGAATATTCAAAATTATTTGGTATGCAAATTATTATCATCATTAAAATGTTTGTGTGATGAGTAGGACATCTCATCCAAAACCAATTTGAAAATCTAATAACTGTAGGGACATACTTGTAGTTTCATGATGATTTTGGTTATACAAAAAAACTATTTTGGTTTTATGTAGTGTTAGTTATTCGTAAAAATAAAGTGATACTCCAAAGAGAACAAGAAAATTAGTGTTGAGGGTGAATAGCTCTTTCATGTGTGAAGAAAGCCGGGTCGCATGAGTACAGCTGTAGAAGCCATTGATGACGCGCAAGGATAAAGAAAATTAGGCATGGGAGGAGTGTCAATTCCAAAAACAAGTTAAAGAATCTACAATCGTCGAGAAGCAATGCAGCCTAGAGAGTGTATGAGGAAGTTTGTCGCAAAAGAGAGTGATTAGCAATCACACATAATCAAATTGAAACTATGGCAAAGAAGACAATAAAGTAGGGGGCAAGGCAAAGAACGAAATCACTAGCGGAGAAGCTGCTATTGGGTTTAGGCCCTTGGTTCCAATGTCAATGTGGATGGTGGAGTAAATCAAAAGATTGAAGGATTTATAATGAGCATTCTTGCTATGACAATTGGATAATGTCTACCCCAAATTGTGCGTAGAAGTCAATATTTGGAAGTTTAAGCATAAGGTAGAGAGTATAGGAAGGCTTTAGTTATGAATTTCTAAAATCTGGGCAGAAGCACTTGGATATGAATTTGTGGAGATAAGGATGAGATTGACTAGAAGGTCTCATCTCCTTACATTGACTTTGAGTTTGAGAAGTAAAAGTGATTCAATCCCCAAGACATAAA
This sequence comes from Marchantia paleacea, assembly GCA_014180765.2. Lineage (NCBI taxonomy): Eukaryota > Viridiplantae > Streptophyta > Marchantiopsida > Marchantiales > Marchantiaceae > Marchantia > Marchantia paleacea. Next base: position 1,656,080 of record MUAA02000004.1, read on the forward strand.
CAATACAAATGGATTCAAGATCAATCTAAGGAGGAAAAACTTTAAGAGGAATGTTGTTTTGACTTTGAACCAAAGTTTTATCATAGCAAATGACATATTTGAGCTCATGCACAAGGCTAGTGGAAGACTTTGTGAGAGGTTCAATTGTTGTAGAGAGTAGTATTTGCCAATAATGTGCAATCAATGAAGTAGAAGTTGCAATTTTTGAAGAAGTCAATTGTCTCCTTATACTCTTATTTGGTAAACATATAACTTTTGATGCAGTAGTTCACTCTACTAAACAAAAAAAAATCCACTAGAAAAAAAAGTTATAGCCATGGTCATCATTATCAAATCTTGAGGCAAAATTGGATGATGCAAATAATGGAGGAGTAGTGGATCAATAAGACAAAAAATTAGATTCGATGTGTTCACAAATCAGAGTTCAAGGAGCATATCATTGCAAAGCAAGAGGACCATAAGTACTAGCGTTAAGATCACAAGGGAGTCTTTGTCAAAGAAGAAGCAATTTAGGAAGCAAAGGGTGGATAGAAAAAAGATGGTAGAGAAAATCAATGAAAATGGCAAGATCAAAGCAGAAAGTCACAAAGACAGAAGTAGAGTCAATTGCTTCAATGTTGCAATCACCACATTAGATAGAGAATGTGGTGCTAGATAGAATTGAGCTCAATGAAATTACACTAGATTATATCTATGGATGGAATATGCATGAGGATGTCAACATGGAGGTGACCCAAGTAATGGATCAAAGTGCAAGAGACTAATTGGTTGACAGTATGGAGAAGGTCCAACATAAGAAGGTCTTTGTAAGCTTCTGCCAGCCCTCTTATATAGTAGTACCAGCCCTAGCCCTAGTCTAACTAAATATAGTCAAACTAACTAAAGTTACTCAAGACCTGAGTTAACTCCTAACAATCTCCCCCTTGACTCATGTCTTGGGATCTCTAACTCTTGTTATCCATATACATACTCCGTGGGAAGTCCTGGAAGGAAACCTGAAGCATAGGCCCTCCTGTAAACAAGGATTAACTAGAACTAAGCCGTAGCCTGACTAGAAAGGAGTAAAACATATACAAGAATCAAACAATTGCTAGAATAACTCTACTAGTGCTCCTTGTGCAAAACTTGCATAGTGTAAGATGGTAAGTGTAAACACATACCAGTTGTAGACTTCCTCTTGTCCAGATCTTGTCCATAGTCAGCATCAACGTAACCCAACAAGGATTTGGCATTGCCCAATAAACCATCAAACAAAAGACCATAATCCTTAGTACTCTTGAGGTACATGAGAATCCACTTCACAGCTTCCCAATGCACCTTCCCTGGATTTGACATGTACCTGCTCACCTTGCCCATAGCTAGAGCAATATTAGGTCTAGTGCACACCATCAAATACATGAGGTTGCCCACTACCTTGTCATAGGAAATTGACAACATCTTTCCTCTCTCAGTTGCATCAATTTGACATTGAGCTGCTGAGAGCTTAAAATGTACCGCCAAAGGAGTCCACACTCCTTTAGAGTCTGCCATGTTAAACCTATCATGCACACGTTGAATGTACTTGCCCTGACTTAACCATAGCTTCCTCTTCTTCAAATCCATGTGAACATCCATACCTAATATCCTCTTGGACTTACCCAAATCCTTCATCTTGAATGCAAATTTCAGTTGCCTCTTGCATCTATCGACGTCGGATGTCATCCACATAGAGTACTAGAATAATGAGGCTAAATATCTCATTATTCACCTTCTTCATGAACTCATCAAAAGTTGCATTCCATTGCCTAGGAGCTTGCTTCAATCCATATAGAGATTTGAGCAATCTACAAACTAACTTCTCCTGACCTTTCTTCTCATGGCCAGTAGGTTGTCTCATGTAGATTTCTTCCTCCAAAGATCCATATAGAAAAGCCGTGACAACATCCATCTGATCCATAACTAGACCAAATATCGCAGCAAGTGCAGATACCAGTCGAATTGTAGCATACTTTGCTACAGGTGAAAAGACTTCGTTGTAATCCACACCTTTCTCTTGTGTGAAGCCCTTAGCCACCAACCTGGCTTTGAAGATCCTCTTCTTTTCATCCGCTGGATTATCCTTCAACTTGTACACCCACTTGCTATCAACGAAAGGTTGATCCTTTGGAAGCTCCACCAACTCCCAAGTCTTGTTCTCAACAAGCGATTGCATCTCACGCTCCATAGCAATATCCCACTCAAGCTTATTGATAGAGGCTTGAGCTTCTCTATATGAGACCTATGTGCAGTGTGCCGAGGACTTTAACCACGTGGGAGGGGAAGACCTTCACACCACTAGATTAAGGCTCCTGCACCGCCAATATGAGCGGTGCAACTTAGGTCGTAAGCTTGCATTGATGGGCTTGTGACATCCTCCACAACCGCAAAAGATCACGTCCTCATGATTGTAAATCAAGAGTGATTTTGTATTATCATCGCCAAGAAAGTTATAAACACAAATGACTTTGAAATAACAACAAAATTTTATTTCAAACAATAAACTGTACAAAGTATGTTTCACGGAACACACTGAGTCACTTTACTAAATAACCCTAATTGTGTTTTCTTACTTGTAGATTGCAAATGACCATTGTATTTGAACATACAACCACTATGAATAATTGAAGCTTAAGAATATTATTCTTTTAGAATTATTTTATGATTGTTGAATTATATTTATATTTGTATGTGATATAAATTGACTTGTCTTAAGACTTAAGGAAAATATAATGGTCATTCTTTTGATTTTGGAGAAGAATACATAAATACAAGTGATCCGACATATTCCTTGCAATCTAACTACTTTGATACCTCAATTTTTTTGGAAAATAATCCATCAACTACAATATGATACTTTTTTAAATAATTTGTGCATTAAAAAAGTTAATGAAAATTTTAAATCTAAAATTTTGAATAATTTTAAATCTAAAATTTTGAATAATTTTACATATAAAAGAGAGCATTAATTGATATTGTATGTCTCTCCACACTAACCTTATGTTTGGATTTGCTTATTATGGTTGTCTAATGCAAACAAACTTATACGAAATTATGGTATCATTTATAAATAATTGGATATTTGAAAATTTACTCTTCAATAATAGATAAGTGTAAATTATAAACATATTATAATTTATTTCATATAATGTTATAATTAATCAAAAGATAAGCGCATGACAAATTTATATGTCATGCACAATTAATAAGTATTTGCTGAACTTTCAAAAATAATAAAAGTATAAAAATATATTTTATTTGTACATTTTTTCATCTAGTAATGAAATTCAAATACTCATTTTTTTCACATATAAGCAATAGATGATAATTTTTAATAAAATTATATTAATTATTTTTATAGATTGATTATGATCAAGAATACAAACAAAAATAAATTATTATGAAGTATGAAAATCAAAACTGATTTTTTATAATTTTAAATATGATATTAATTATATAAAACTTAGATTATCAGAAATATTTTTTAATATTTTTATTGAAAAATGATATTTATTATTTCATATATCAAACTCTGTATAGATATATTTCTTCATGCATTCAAAAATTATTCTATTATTAATTTTTTATGTTTAATTTAAAAATATTATTAATAAAAATTTTAATTATCATATTTAATTATTTTAATTACCCTAAATTTAATTTTTTATTTATCATATTTTATAAATATATATTTTTATTTAACATATTAAAATAAAATATGTCAAAAAAATAAACACTTGATTTATATTGATTTTACTTAAAAATACATCTACTATCAGTTGTATGATTTGACATCTCAAATGTAGCTTTTATTTTGTTGTTCGTATAGAATAATCAATTGTAAATATGTAAATAAAAATTGAAATTTTTTACTCATTGATTTCATCTTTCATATAATGATTTTTTTAATACAAAAAATCACGAGAACCATCAATCATATTCTTAATGAATTTACTATCACATATAAAATATGGACAATACATTTTGATTCACTATCATGCACTTATGCTCTAATATTATTTTTATTTGAATCTAAAAATCTAATGATTTCAAGTTTTTCCATATCTTTGCATCCACATTTTTTTTAGGGAAGAGTAAAAAAAGCCAGAAGTATCATGTAACCATCTTCAGTTAAAGAAAACTAAAGTAGAGGTTACGCAAGAAGGAGATAGATAGTCTTGAGTTGACTATTAGTGGAGTATCTAAAGTTGTCACGTCAGCAATCCATGTGCTCTTTAGGTTGTGTTTCTTGTGTGTTAGTTAGTGTGTTATCTGGAGTACACGTCAGCAATCCGTGTTGTAATAGCACAGGTATGCATTATTAAGTCCGAATTTGTATAGATTGATTCGTTCCCAAGGGAATGAGGGATCAAACCACACTAGCAAAGAAGAGAAATGTGCATTTAGACATCTTTCTAACTCTGGATTGCAAAGTCCAAAGAGCATTCACAAAGAAGGCAACCAATTCAATCTCAATTCCTTCACAATCCCATCACATCACCAATTTCACAGACACAACAAATAGATTTCAATAGTTTGCTTTACTTTGGGATGGGGATCTCTCTCATTACAAGTTTGCGTCTCGGCGAAAACACTCTCTAGAGTACTTCTGATGCTACAGACAGGCTCAGCTCGTGGACGAATATCCGAATAACTTCACGGATATACGCTTTAGTCGTCACAATGTAAGCCTGTAGACACAAGCTCCTCGAGTGCTCATTCTACCTTGACTACAATTTGCAGTCCAACAGATTGACACTTGCAAAGATGAAACATCCACCACTTTATTTCCTACGACTATTTATAATGAATGTTCTAACGGCTACTCCTAACTGCTCCTACAAAGATCGCTCTCTCCTAAGTCTTCTACTCTGATCTAAGCCGCTCGATCGCACCTCCGTTGCTTGCGTGAATGCGTCGATTCCTAACTGCATTTCCTGTACATCTGCCGCGATCTCATGTCGATGAAGAGCCATGGCATCATTGAAATCTCGACCCAACGCTTTGTACATCTCCTTTCTCTGATCCTTCGAGTCACCGGGATTCTCCATTGTTGCCACCAACTGCTCTAACCGCTGCACTTCAACCCGATCACCGTGTGAGCAGATCTTTGCGTACATGCATTAGCGAGGTTCTCTAACTTCGCAGGTGCCTCCACATCCACCTGAATCAATCTTCGCTTTAGGTCCTGCACCGTCTCCCAAAGTTGAGCATTCTCCTTCTCCATAAAATGGATCTCCGCACTCCGAATACGGTAGATCTCTTCGTAAGCCCTCTTCGCCTCTTGAACCTTCTTCTCCATCTCAGTCTTCTCCTTGGACAGCTTGTCCACATTCTCCGTCAGCTCTCTCACTATGATGGATTGGTCCTCCTTTCCCAACGCAGTCGGTTCATCATCTGAATTAACTCCATATACCCGTCTGCTTGAGGATCCCACCATGGCATATACATCGGCCCCATCTCGTTCAGCTCTAGCAACACGAGACCATACGACTTCCAACCTGCGGCATTTTGTAGTCTTTGCATGGCCATGGGTTCTGCAATCTCCTTCGAGGCTTTTGGTCGGCTTCCACTTGCCATCATCTTTGGCCTAGAAGTCTTCGGTGATCCTACTTCTTCCACCTTCTTTTTCCCCACATCTCTTCGAACTGTTAGAATGCCTGGCGGACTATCCTCCACTACTCTCTTCCTCTTCCTTGAAGTTCCGATTACGTCAAGGTCTGAATCCGAATCAAGCTTACTCTACACAAGCGTTTCGACTTCTCCCGTTCTCTTCGGGGAGCACTCGTCCCTAGACTCCTCGTCAACCCACTACTAGCACTGTCAATGTCCACGTCCAAATCCGACAGCCTGCTCTCCAATCGATACAACTGTCTCTCTCTAGGCGTCAGCCACTCTAGCTTCGCGTACAGATGTATTAAGAAAGACGAGAGATAGACTACACTCTTATCGTCTTCTCTTAGCTTCGTCGCCATCGCCTGTACATTCCTCGCAAATATCTCTCCCCAGTTCATCCGAATAGTCCCACCGATGAACCCTTTCACAATCCTCACCTTGTGCATGCTCACATATGTTGTTCTCTGCGGTGAGAAAAGCTGATTCAAGGTGAGAGCCACCTTCCTCCTAAAGACATCTTTGATCAAATCGAGCTTGTAGCCATTCGTCTCCCTAGGGTTGAACCACTTCCGCTCGTCGAAGGTAAATGTTGTGTGCATCGCCGATCCCTCCCAATCTACGCCACCTTTGTCCTCTTCATGGTTGCGCCCTAGAGCCTTCGTCCATAACTTTGCATCCCACTTCTCTGGCTGAGCTCTGCTTCCAATTGCCGTCGGCGCTTTTCTTCTCCGGACTTCATCGCATAGCTCCGGGCATACGTAATCCCATCGCCATGATAGAAATGCTCCCCCAAGGTTCTTCAACCTCAGCAACTCCTCTAGAGTCCAATCTGCCATCAGAATAAACGGTCGAATTCTCCCCATCGTCGCACTTCTTCCTACTAGAACTCCTCCGGGTCGACGCTTCGACATTGTAGCTCTCTTTTTTCGCTCCGACTGCTCGGCAAGTTCTTGGCATCGACTTCCTCTCGACAATTCTTCAATCTGTCACCCAAACGAGTGCTTAAATTCCCTTGCAATTCACTCGTGTGAACTCCCTAATGGTATTCATGTCTAACCAACATATATTCGGACGAATACCTTCATGAGAACCCAAATATAACTCTTTATTCACAAAAACCAAAAAAAAATCCTACTTATCCTAAGAACTACGCTCCTACACGTGTGCTCATAGGGATGTCCGCCACATCATCAATCCACGAGGAATTGAGTGGATGGTGGTTATATAACCTTATCTAGTTTGTACCTTTTTGAGGACTATATATGGAGAATGAGAGACCATTGAGGTATCTCTCAACTTCAGAATTTCTTGAGCTATTCGAGTGGTGTCTCCTCACTTTCCTAGTGTTACAATGGTATCATAGCGAACTTGCTCTTTCCTTGAGTGTGGATTACCTCTCTTGGAATAGCAAGATCATGATGATAATTTTAAGTTCTTGAGAGTTGTACAGAGACTGGCAGAGGTCATTGATCTGCATGTAGAGTAAGGGGGAAAGGGAAAACTGTGGGTTGCAGCTATGGATGTGCTTGAGAAAAATCATGTACCAAACTTTCCATTTCCCAATCTATTCAACATCCATATTTGATTCATGGAGAAGGATGTTTTTAGAGTGTACCTTGTGGCGAATTGGGGTGCAGATTTTATGGCTCGAGTAATGGCATCACCAGTACCAATGATACTTCCGATTGTCAGTTATGGAGAAACGTGGGATTGTAACATTTACATTCTATACTGAATGTTGGATGGATTTGAATCGTGAACCATCCGCACCGGTTCCGTTCAACACGTACGTAGAATTTAGAACAATTTACCGACATAAGAGAGTATGAAGGGACTTTATTGTTAGAAATTATGGTGAAGAGTACTATAGAGCTATAATAGGATCACCTCGGCCTTTTATGATTCCTATTTTGAGAGATTGGATTGTTATTATACTTACATTGTATTAGTTTGAGTGGTGAAGAAGCATGGAAGCATCAGTTTCTATGAGTGAAGTTCTGAACTCAATTATGATAGGAATGAAAGAGTTAAGAAAAGCTATTGTAGATGGACATACAAAGCAATAAGCCATGGAGGACAAGATCTCTGCATTAGAGAGTGAGAAGGTAGAGAGAGAAAGGGTTGGTGAGATGGAAGTGGAAATTCCAATACAAGAGACTCGATGAATATACATTTATCACATTTTCATGTTTTTGATTTTCTTTGCGGGGAATGTTCATGCGGTCTTACCTCATGGATAAGGCTCTTACATGGTACACTACATGGGAACGAATGCTTTCAGAACAAGGCGCTTATATTTCATGGAGTTGGATGCAAGAGGGGCTTCTTCAAAACTTTCAAGAGCGGGACTTACAGGTATGCCCCGGCGAGGAGAGTTGATGTTCTAAAACCCAACAAACCCGGGAGGCAGCGTCCCCCTAACAGTTTGTAACCCCCGAGACAAGACTCGCGCTTACCCGGCTTGGTAATGATTTTCGTGCCTCCCCATTCATATGGGCTTTCGCTGTCCAAGGCGCATCTCTCGGCGCTTGAAGCTTACGGAAAGACGTGCCATCGATGGTCAGACCGTGAGTCCCAGGATTCATTGACCCTGGATTAGGTCTCAGTTTTTGGTAGGCTATGCTCCATATATCCATACTCTTTAGGTAATTGCTTAGATCATGGTATATCAGTCACGCCTTGAAAAAGACGAGATCCAAAGGTCCACAAGGGCATCAACCCCATTCCGCACATAGTCGGACACATCCACCTTGGGATCCCAGGGGGCTGAGTTTGTAGACGATATCGAGTAAAATCTGCAAAGGTATGGCAGATGCTTAGATCCCTTCCAACTTAGATCCCTTCCAACTAGCTGTCTTAGTATTGCCGTATCTCCCTTATAAAAAGGGGAGTCATTAACAACAATGAACATCTTCTTTAAATTGGATGAGATTAAACCCCAACGGCTGATTCATCCTCGCCAAAGTAGTATGGCATGTATTAATAGAGCCCACCAAAGCCTCAGATCCCAAAGAAAACACACTCTTACCTGTTCCTGTGGCCACGCGCGTTCCGATTGGGTTCGTTTTATAGGCTTCGACATTCAAGCTAGAATGACAGGTTCCTGCTTTACCAAGGGTAAGGAGCTTGAGGCTATTAACAGATTTAAACAAAGAGCCCGTAGGGCCAAAGAGAAGTCACACAAGAAGTACCAATCTATGATGAACAAGGTGGGAGCTTCGATCCAACGCCGAACCATAGAGGATACCTTTGCTAGGGCTGAGCAAACCTACCTTAAGCAAGTACAGGTCGCAGTGGGAGCCGAAACCCTTAGTCGATCGCAAGCTTTGGACCTACCAGAAAGCAAAGTTACCACTAATAGTATATTTCGTGTAAGCAAGTTCCAGAATAACATCTTTTGAATAAAATCCCGTTAAAAAAGGGAAACCAATTAAAGATAAGCTACCTATAAGCATCATAGCATAGGTAAAAGGTAACAAGGAAGCAAGCCCTCCCATCTTACGCATATCTTGCTCATCCGACATGGCATGAATCACTGAACCTGCACTCAAGAATAAAACATTGTGTGGAGCCCTGGGTCCAAAGGTTCCGAAGGAGACTTCTTTGCCTTTACGGGGCCTCTCCCTATAGTCGAGTGCTACGCATCTCTCCCCTCTCCCTATGGCCCTTTTTTCGTAAAGGCAAAGAAGTTTGCGGAAATGGCTTATTCCCGCGCACGAGTGCTATAGGAAGAGGTGCTACGCACTTTGTGGGTCCGAAGGAAGCGGTGGATTCCCTTTAAAACCGCGAGAATGAAGTTGTGGGATTTGAAGCAGAAAGGAGTCATACATGAATACATTGAAGAATTTTGTGATCTTCAAGTATCCATCATGGATATGAGTGGAGCAGAAGCCTTAGATGTCTTCAAACGAGGTCTGAAGGAGAGAGTGCAAAAGGAGATGTGGCGAGTAATCCATCCACAGTGAATGAAGCAATCGCAATTTGCTCAACGGATTTCGGGTGCTTATAGGATCACACATGGTGAACCATCAAGCAATGTTCGAGAACCACTTGGCCCAACATCCATGGAGTTGGGAAACCTTCGACGTAGGGTAGGATATGCACCACCACGAGGACCACTGATTAGGTATGGAGGTGATAATCGTCGATCATTTATTCCAAATTTTCCGGATCTTCCTGCAAATAATGGAACGGTTAATCGAGGAGGAATGTGGGCTCGTGACAATCGTCAATGCTATACATGTGGAAGGATATGTCACATTGCCAAGTTTTGTAGAACTCGATCAGGACCATCCGGAGGAAGACCTATTTTGTGAAGGCCTTTCAACAATATGGAAGGAGGGGAATACAACAATGAAGACGAGATCTTGTAGGGAAACGAAGATCACCAGTAAACTTGCCTCGCGGCCTTACTGGTTCCACTAAACAAAGAAAAGGTGGGATTGGAAGAAGAGAATGATTGGAAGCTCATGGAGGGAGCAAGAAACTAGCACGATTGATTGTCACAGATGGAATGATGGAAGTACAATTAGGACACAAGGTGAGAGTACTAATTGATAATGGAGCAACAGAAAATTTTCTGTCACGATCTATTGCAATAAAATTAGGATTGATTTTGATGAAGGGTGTGAGTGAGGAAGTGGAGTTGCCAAATGGGCAAACTAAACCAATTGAGACATTAACACGGAGTGTACAACTAGCCATAGGCGGGTACCAGGAAGAGATTGAATGGAGAGTAATCCGATTAGCTCGATATGATGTCATCCTGGGAATGCCATGGATGGAGCAATACAATCCGGAGGTAGATTGGAGAAAGAAAGTAGTTAAAAGTAGTGGATGGAAGATTTACGGAGATAGAATCAGATCTCAAAATAGAAGCTTACCTCTCTTTGTGATTGGTAAGACTGCCATTTCTAGAAGTGATGTATGTTTCTTGGGACTTATAAGAGATGTTGCTGGTTCTAAGGACAATCTTTATATTCCGGAATCATTGAGCGATGTTATTACGGAGTATCATGATGTCTTTGTAATAGCACGGTGTCGCAAAGGACAATTCTTCGCTCTCCGAGAAGCGCCGGCCTTTGGTACGTAGAAGAACCCTCTAGAACCTTGTGTGAGTTGTCAATCTCTTCTTCTTCTCCTCAGCACTCCACATTACAACCTGTAAAACTTCAGCGGAAGAAGATAATGATATCCAATGATTCGACCCATAACTTTCGGTTAAACTTTATAAAAACATTTCTTCTCAACCCTAACTATCACTCAGAAAAGTTTTAGATGTTTTTGCCATCTAGATCTCTCAAAACAATTGTTGATTTACCCACTGTATCACAAGGCAATATGCAGACCCTTGTGTACAAAATCCATCACACATCCCAATCCTTAACTCCAATTGCTTTCAAATTTCATGAGAAGGTCACTCATCATCCGAACTTCAACTCTAGAAAGTTTTATTAACAGAAATTCTTGATATCAAAAGATATGATCGATGTACTAAGTTTGTGATAGTCAGTGCAATCCTACAACTCTGACTGCTTGCACAAACTTCAACCTATCACTCCGTACTCAAAACTCGTCCAATCGAGTCAAAACCTCAATCAAAACACAAGCCCAAGTTGTGAACTGTATTTCAATTGACTCAGATCTCCCAAAACCCTTGTCAGATTCTCACAAACACTCCAAATACACTCAAAGGTCTAAATTTCTCTCTCTAACTTTGAATCACCGTTTCAGAGTGACAAATTCTTCAAATCCATCCATTCTTGAGCCCACGTTGTAGCCCGTCCCGTCAGCTTTCCAACGCTATCCTCTGATTTTCGAATGTTACCCTAGAAGGTCTCCAAAATCCCTAAAAACCTCGAAAAGTTGCCCTAGTGCCCTCATTGGTCAAAACTCCTAGACCAATGGGAATGCTATTTTGACCTCTAGTGTGGCCAAATTAGCTCCATTGAAACTTAGAGCTTTACAACTATCCTAAACACTCTACTTAGACATCTTATACACAATATGAGTTGTCACTAATAAGAGTTAAAATGACAACTTGAAACCAGCTAAGTATACCCAAAAGAGATCACGATGAAGACACCGGATGTTGATCACAAATGGACTTACAATGGTACATCTTGAGGATCATGTTGTCCCCTATCCACGTCCTACGTCGACTCCACTTCAATCAGATAAGCTCCTTAGTCAGCAATGTGATGTGTCTAGATCTCCCTAGCTCTCTTCTGACCTTACAATGCCATCTGTTACCCTAACCTAAAGTATCGCCGTCATGACAACAACTCTAAAGATGACACATGTCATCATCTTCTTATAGTAGCCGCGTCACAACACGACAACGAATAAGCACTATTAAGTCCGAATTCGTATAGATTGATTCGTTCCCAAGGGAATGAGGGATCAAAGCACACTAGCGAAGAAGAGAAACATGCATTTAGGCCTCTTTCTAACTCTGGATTGTAGAGTCAAAAGAATGTTCACAAAGAAGGCAATCGATCCAAGTCCAATTCCTTCACACACCAATTCCACAAACACAGCAAATAGATTTTAACAGTTTGCTTTACTTCGGGATGGGGATCTCTCTCATTACAAGTTTGCGTCTCGGTGAAAATACTTTCTAGAGTACTTCTAATGCTACAGACATGCTCAGCTTGTGGACGAATATCCAGGTAACTTCACAGATACACGCTTCAGTCGTCATCAGCCTGCAGACACCAGCTCCTTGAGTGTTAGTTCTACCTTGACTACAATTTGCAATCCAACAGATTGGACACTTGCAAAGATGAAAGATCCATCACTTTATTTCCTACGACTATTTATAATGAATGTTCTAGCGCTACTCTGCTTGCCTCTCTACAGATCGTTCTCTCCTAAGCCTTCTACTCTAATCTAAGCCGCTCGATCGCACCTCCATTGCTTGCATGAATGCGTCGATTCCTAACTGCATTTCATGTACATCGGTTGCGATCTCCTGTCAATGAAGAGCCATGGTTTCCTTGAAATCTCAACCCGACGCTTTGTACATCTCCTTACTCCGGGATTCTCCATTGCTACTACCAACTGCTCTTACCGCTGCACTTCAACCCGATCACACCGTGTGAACAGATGTTGCGCATATCTGATAGCGAGGTTCTCCAACTTCGCAGCTGCCTCCACATCTACCTGAATCAATCTTCGCTTTAGGTCCTGCACCGTCTCCCAAAGTTGAGCATTCTCCTTCTCTACAAAATGGATCTCCGCACCCCGAATATGGCAGATCTCTTCAAAGTCCTTCTTCGCGTCTTGAACCTTCTTCTCCATCTCAATCTTCTCCTTGGACAGCTTATCCACATTCTCCGTCAGCTCTCGCACTGTGATGGACTGGTCCTCCTTTCCCAAAGCCAGCCGGTTCATCATCTGAATCAACTCCATATATCCATCGGCTTGAGGCTCCCACCCCGGCATATACATCGGCCCCATCTCGTTCAACTCTAGCAACACCGGGAGCACCACAGCTTCCAACTTCTGCGACAGCTAGAGTACCAAAGCCATAGGCTCCGTAATCTCCTTCGAGGCTTTCAGCCCTAGCTTCATTGCCATCATCTTTGGCCGAGAGGTCTTCGACGGTCCTACTTCTTCCACCTTCTTCTTCCCCACATCTCTTCGAATTGTCAGAATGGCTGGCGGACTCTCCTCCACTACTCTCTTCCTCTTCCTCAAAGTTCCAATTACTTCCAGGTCTGAATCCGAATCAGGCTTACTCTGCACCGCCGGCCTGACTTCTCCCGTTCTCTTTGGTTCAGGAGGAGCACTCATCCCTAAACTCCTCATCTACCCGCTTCTAGCATTGTCGAGGTCTTCATCCAAGTCTGACAGTCCGCTCTCCAATCGATACAATTGCCTCTCTCTAGGCATCAGCCACTCCAGCTTCACGTACAGATGCACCAAGAAAGACGAGAGATAGACTACACTCTTATCGTCTTCTCTTAGCTTCGTCGCCATCGCATGTATGTTCCTCGCAAAGATCTCTCCCCAATTCACCCGAATAGTTCCTCCGATGAACCCTTCTACAATCCTCTCGTTAATTTCTGCATTTCAGAAATTAACTCTTGAGTTGTGTTGAGAAGACATGTTGTCTACTACTCATTAGTGAAGTGTCCTTTTCAGTTAGGGATTTGTCTATGTTCAGTTTATGATATGGGTGAAAGTATATCATTTCATCCCTTGATTAGATGAAGAGACTATGTTGGACGACGAAAGTGCAAAAGAATCTTTCAAAAGTTACCTAATGAAGCCATGTTGATGAATTAACACGCACAAAAGATCTAAACAAAGAAGAAAAGGCAGCTGGAATGAACAACATGGATGCATGGAGCAAACAAAATATGGTATGATACATGAGATTGTTGCTTTACTACACCATACTGTTTCCAGCATTGGTTGGTTCGAGACTATCATTGTGGTCTTCAACTTTGTTCTTTCCATGGTCCCATATGTTGTGAATTCTTAAGCAAGATTACTTGGACGACTGCAATGGATTTCGACAGGTCAAAAAGCTACATCAAACCATGGAAACATGTGATGTGGTCCAGTTCCTTGGGGCTCTTTGAATGAGCTGAGCCACTCATGATTCATTTGAGAGGGCTTTGTCTAATTCCTGTGACAATTGGACTCATGTGGATCAAGGATCCACTCCCTTGTATATGTGTCCAATTAATGTATCAATTTTGATGTTTTCTAATCACGGCCACAACCTTTGAGTGGCAAAAGTTGTTGAGTCACTAGCTCTTCATGATCTATTCATTCTAGAGACCATATAGATATGTGGTCTGATCAAAATCTTCATGATCATCGAGAAAGGACACAAGCCATAGGAAGAAAAGACTGATCGTATGAGCTTCTAGCTCCTTATCTACTACTTACTCTATCAAATGTGGTATTTGGTGCTCCGGCCTTCTTCTGAGGATTTCCACTACTACCGTAACTTACTACCTATGTCTCAACAACTTAGCTTACCAATAGTCTACATGTGCTCCAAGCTTGCTACAAGCTTTTGTGAGGTGAATGGAAGAGGAATTCAAATTGAAAATAGCATATTTTCAGTATTTCATGTTTCCTTTCTTGGATTTGTTTGCTCTTCACATGCATCATGACTTTCTCACATAGACCATGGTCATCTTGAGATATGATTTCTCAAGAATAAGGTTGTTGAGAAATCATAGAGCTCTACACTACAATGGGTCTAACTAGACACATAGATGCGGCATGTCTACGTCACTCTTAGGTGGCTCTAGTAAGGATTACTCACCTTACACAATCAATTTTGTTGACATCATCTTTCTATTCATACCATTGGCATCTTGAGAGTGGCTTCAAGCTCACTCTACTCATGTATTAGGTTTATATCATACTTGATTTTTGTATCCGCGTATCTATCATTGGATTCCACTAGCTTTGGTGGACAAGGTTAGGTAGATATTTCATCTACCCCTTGATCAGATTGCTTTAGATCTCATGGATGGTTTTACTACTTTTGTTGACACGTATGTGTTTGCGTTATACTTGAGGTGACCAGTTAGGAGAGAGAGGTGTGTGCACACCTGAGGAGATTTCAAGTAAGCAATTAGATGGCTTTACATGGCGAGTCATGAAGCTCCTCATCTATACTCCCCCATTCATTGTTCAATGATTGATCCACCTCTCATTTATAATGTTTTTGGATGTGAGGTAGAGTCGAAGAGTATGGAAGAGTTGTGACACATGCCGTCCCTTCGGATGACACTATTCCAACTTTGCACTTGTTGCATCCTCAACCCTTGAATTGATTGTCTCCTCTAATTTTTGAGTATCGGTCCGAGAACACCGTCTCTTGGACATATCTCTCTTTGCATAGGCTCTATCCACAACTCATAATCTCTCCTCAAGTGGGCTATCGGGTCTAGTGTATGAGCAAATGAGAGGATGTTTTATCCTAGAAGATCTTTCATTATAATTAATTGAGTTATTTCGCTGTTGTTGTACTCATAATTACGGGTTTTTCATTATCTTCTATTTTCTCTTGTATTGCATTTTATGAAGTCGCATTGTGTGCTAGTGTTTGCTAGCCGCAATAGAGTCACTTGATGAGATCCCTACTTCAATGATTCAAGTGCTATGTTGGCGATGACCAAGGACACTAGAGGACTGCGATCTATTGCTATTGGGAAGATTTTTTGCGCTTGGTTAGTGGTATCATCATTTTTCAACTTGGCTGACCTTTCTAGTAGCACCTTTCTCCTCATTAGTTTAAAATTTTGACCATTGGAGGTGGTGAGTCTGTCACTTTTGTATGACATTAGTTCAATTGGTGGGAATAGAGGAAAAAGACTTAAAAGAAAAGCGGAGTTCATATCTCCTTGGCAAAGTATCTCTCATATGTTATAATAATAACTCCAACTGAAATGACCCCATCCACATCACACCCATATCTCTCAAGGAGAATGTAACTATATGCCATTGAACTAAGAACAAAGGGTGCTGAAGAACTAGATAATAATCTTAATTTTTCGTTGGAAGTTGGGCAAAAGTAAAAGTATCCATCTCTTTTCAACGTTTCCATTACCACACTCAAGTTTCCATTAAGAAAGAGTAAAGTTATCCATCTTTTCTCCAAACTTCCATTCCCACAATCAAAATCTGATTAGATTCCACTGGAATCTAATCAGATTTGTTTAGCTCTTCACAAAAGATCTAACATACTGGATGCCAGGTTTTTTGCCTAGAAACCGTGACACGGAGTGCTAGTTCTTTGTTATCATCTTCGTGTGTTCGACTCCCTCGAGATGGTATTATTTGATGTGATAGATTCATCGCGAGATGATCTTCTCAGACGCTCGTGATTAGTGAGGAGCTCCGGGTATATTTTAGAGTGAAAATCGAGGCGAAAGATCAGCCACTCGTCGAGTTGACGTTAAGTGTCATATTTATCCTCGTTTCATAATAATCGATTACTGATAATCTTAAATCGAGAGTTTAATCCAGAGTGCAGATATTTTCTGCGATGTAATTTTCACCTGTTTCGCGGGCTCATGTTACCGCTGCGACCGCATCCGGCTTCTTCCCAAAGTGGTTCGTTCCAGTTGACGAGCTCAGGATCATTTAGTAATCCGCATATTGCCATTGCAACTCGGACTTTGATGGTACCGTTTGATCATCATGGCTTGTCAAGACTGTATCGCCTCTAAGCGTACTTTACTTACGTGCTCGAAAGCTTCCTATGTCAAAGAGCCGCAACGAATTCGACTGTAAACTGACGACCAGGAGTCAGTGGACTTACTCGCGCGATCCGAAATCGAAACATCCAACACCAGGGCCCGTTTAACTTCTACATTACAGTTACGACTACCGTGCTTGCGCTCGAACTTGAGAGTACCTCTTGTGAACAGAATCTTTGCGAACAGAACCAGAGGCGCAGTCAGGTGAAGACATCGCCCTAGAACTGAAATCCAGCTCAACGGTAGGCTAGAAAGCTGAATATCGTCTACCGATGCTGTTCCTGATGTAAATTGTTTCTATCGTACAGACATCGATCGATTTGTGTCTTACGCGCGACGTTGGCAACGAAGCGTTCCCCGAACTCAACCTAGATCCAACTTCTCTTCGTCACCGAGGGCTTTCGACAGTCTATACGTACCAGTAGGAGAGTGCTGACAATACCCTAACCCTAAAGATCTGTTAGGAAGTGAACTTGTGTCGGCCGTTATTCATTAGCACCGTACTTCACGCGTGAGGAAAGAGTGTATACTTAATACTAAATATAGCACAATGCTACTCGCCCGAATATGCCCCAATGACGGGGTCTTCCCATCCTTAAACTATGTCTCTCTTTTATATAGTCTTTTACATCCACATACAGTAGATATCATTAGATATTTAGGAATATAATCCCATTATGAGCCATTATGTTTAGATTATTATTAGTCAATTCTCTATTCACAATCTCACATTTATCTTTGTGGAATTTTCAGGGATGATATATGAGCATATTCGAGATTGCTTTTATGAACATAATATCTCTAGCGGTTTCACGGAGTTGTTCCAAGTGATTGCATCATTTACGAGAGTGTACAGAGGTCTTATTGCGATTAGTCAGTCGTACCGTTGTCTTGCAGCATCGCTCACATTTCCAGAAGCATCTTTGTCCACATCAGTTTGGAGTCGCCACACCAAGAGGCTGTGAGGCAGTATCGTTGGGCATCGGATTGCGTTGTCTTGCAGGTGGACGTTGAGAACGCTTCTAACAACGTCTCACGTGCATCCATTTTTAGAGAGCTTAGAGAGGCTGGTGGACCTCTATCAAGCCTCATTCCTTTCGTACGGTCTTTATACGGTTCAACTTCTTCTCTATTTTATCAACATGGCTTTTCCGAGGAGGTAGTCACAGTTCTGATCCCTTGGCACTTCGACAGGGGAGATCCTTTGGGAAGACCCCTATTTGCCATGGCTCATTATAAAGCTCTGTTGTCTACTGCTTTAGCCGTGCCCGGTTGTGTGTTCCCCTCCTTAGCGGATGATACACACATTTTGGGCCCTGTAGACAACATTAGGCATGCCTTTATTTACTTGACTACCGAGCTTCATCTTGTAGGCTTGAGAGTCAAGTTGTCAAAGTGTAGGGCTTGGTCTCCTTTGGGCATTCCGCCTCATCTTCAGCTTCTAGAGGGATGCATGACATCGACAGACAGTTTGCGTATTCTAGGAGTGTCAGTATGGTCTGAGGATTTTGTTTCACGTTACCTTGACGTTGCACTTGCCGAGGATGTTTTGCATGTAGATGAGCTTCCTCTACTAGGGGATCCGTAGGTGGCGTTTGGTATATTGTCATCTAGTATTGCTCGTCGACCCACATACCTTCTTCGCAAGGTTCCTCCATCACCTACATTCATATCACGTTTGGCAGCCTTTGATAGAAGGATCATGGGTGTCTTTGGTGACATCATCGGACCATGGAAATTCGAGTATGTGACATGAGATTTGGCAAGGAGACATACATCTTTGCCAATTTCGTGTGGAGGGGTAGGCTTATTATCGATGGAGTAGACGGCACCTACGGCATTCTTGGCGAGTTGGATGCTCGTTACAGTTTTGTGATCTTCTCGATTTGTGATCGCACCTCCCGTGGTACGACATGAGTTTCCATCTTTTTCCTTTTTGGCTACCGATTGGACTAGAGATCTACAGTCTATCTTGATGGACCGACAGTTTCAGGAGGCTCTACATTCACTCTTAGTGGATCCGGCCATTCCTCGTACTACTAGAGATCATTTACGTTCTTGCTCGGGCAAGGGTGCATGCTCGTGGATCTTGGCTCCACCATGCATCAGGGCTTTCCGTCTCGCACCAGCTACTTTCTCCAGAGCGATTAAGTTTCGTCTTGGCTTGGTCCATCCATCTACATCTTCATTACTCACATGTGAGTGTGGTATCACTTTAGATGCAGCAGGTGTTCATATGACTTGTTGTCCATTCGGAGGGCAGAGTATAGCTACCCATGATGCCATTAAGGATGTGGTGTTTGCTATGGCGCGAGAGGATGGATACCTCACATGGAGAGAGTGTTGGTATGTCTTGCAGTCGACTAGGGTTAGAGCACGGGGCACTTGGTTCGGGAGGACTAGGTCACTATGGCAGATGTGGTGATCACCCATCCTCCAAGATGGGCGGCGAGTGGAGCGGCAGCAAAGGTCTCCAAGTATAGAGGTATGCAGAGAGGTCACCTCTTTGTTCCTCTAGCTTTGGAGTTATATGGAGCTATGGACACAAACTTCAACATGTTCGTGAGGGAGTGCGCGAGAGCCTACCATACTATGCGACATGGGGTATCTCTCTCTTTAGCTCACTCTATAGCCTATTTTAGGCAACGTGTTTCCATTGCTCTACAGAGAGCACTAGCTGGTGCAATCCATAGGAGAGCAATCACGTTATGTGATGCTGTTGTTGTTTGTAGACCGTTTGACCTAGATAGTTCATATATCTTAGGTGATGTAGGACATATTTCCCAGTGTGATACTATTGGGGTCTAGCCCCATGTTACCGGTTTGGTTCCATCCTTGTACGCTTTGATGGGGTCTTCCCATCCGTATTGTTATTATACTTTGCCCCTTTTTAAGAATATGCCCCAATGAAGAAAACTATATATAAAACACTACAATTGTTGTGAACACCATGTTGAAGTAGAGAGCGCATATTGTCAACTTGACAGTTGTGAAAAGTGCCCCGTAACCTTGTATGCCCCCCATGTTATAGAATTTTACATGAAGACAACATTTTAGAGGATCCAATGAAGAATAGCTCGCAAGTTTTTTTTTCTTTTTTCAACATTCTTATTTCTCCTTTGGGCATTGTTCCTCTTCTCCAGTTTCAATAAGGATGTATGATATTGACATACGGTTTACGTATTCTAGGAGTACCAGTATAGTCTGAAGATTTTATCTCACGATATCTAGATGTTGTATTTGTCGAAGATGTTTTGCATGTAGAGGACCTTCCTCTACTAGGGGATCCGCATGTGGCGTTTGGTATACTATCATCTAGTATTGCTCTTTGACCCACCTACCTTCCTCGTGCGGTTTGTACTCCACCTACATTCATATCACGTTTGACAACCTTTGATAGGATGATAATGGGCATCTTTGATGACATCATCGGACCAGGGACCTTCCAGTGTGTGACATGAGATTTGGCACAGAGACAGACATCTTTGTCAAATTCGTGTGGAGGGGTAGACTTATTATCAATGGAGGAGACGGCACCTAAACATTCTTGGTTAGTTGATCGCTCGCCGTACCTTTGTTATCTTCTCGATTTGTGATCGCATATATGCCTATCCTTGAGATATATGCGAGGGACGTGGATACATGATCATTTTCTCTACAAGTATTATTGTAACATACGAGAAATGCTTTACCACTAGAGGTATGACATTAGCTCTCATCTTTTTCCTCTTTGGCCACCGATTGGACTAGAGGTCTACAGTGTACCTTGATGGACCGACAATTTGTCGTGCACATACATATCGCATCACAACATACATCGCTGTCACATCAAACATCACAACACATAGATCATCATACACCAACACAAGTGTACCACAATACAATCTTTTCTACTCTCAAAACGTCCACAAGGACACTCCGCTCATAACCAAAGCATAAAAGAGAGATTACAGTCAAGCCAAACCCACTTTGTGCTTCAAAGACTCCAAATTCCCGCACTAGCTACTATCCACCATAGCCACACTCTCAAAGGCTCAACTTCGAGGAGCGCTAATTCGAACTCTACCCCTTGAGCCCTAGGACCCCTAACGGCGTTGTCGGCCCCTAACGGCCCCAAAGGCGAACGGGCGCTAAGCGCACAAACCGGCTCTAATCGTTGTATCTGCCTCGCATCGGCGCCTTACTCTACCAACTAGAGATGCCACTACATAAGTCGTGACAACTGTCGTGCACATACATATCGCATCACAACATACATTGTTGTCACATCAAACATCACAACACATAGATCGCCATACACCAACACAAGTGTCTGCACAATCGCCCCTAATCGGGCGGTTGGGTCCCTCTAACAACAAGGTAGCCATCTAGTCCATAACATGATATGCCCTTCGTGGGGGCTAAGATCAGGAGGCCGGGTGCTACAATGCCCCATCGTTAGTCGCCTATCTGCAATCCATATCATGTAACGGTTAGACCTGCTTGCCTGCTAAACGCATCGAGGACATCTCCACCGCCCATTGGGCACCGCATTGAGAGGAGGTGTCAAACATGACATATGCCATCCTCTCGAACAAGAATCACAAATCAACATACCGGTTGCTCCACCGGTGATCCACATAACATACATCTCAAAGCACGTACAAGCTGCAGGCTTGGATCCATAGTACCATCAATGTTTGGAAGGTGACATGGCGCACAATTACGCACATGATCCTTCCAAATCACACCATCACAACCCTCCAATACCAAAACTCTAGAAGGTAAAACCTCACGTACTCGTAGAATAGTGCGACCAGCCATAACATCCAATGTGGTCGGTGCACTCTACTTCAAGTAAACGTAATCACCAACATGAAATCTGCGAATTGAAGGTCGATATCCACCTCCTCAGTGGTAGCATAGCATAAAAGTATCTCTATGTTGAGCAATAGCCAGGGTTCTCAAATGCCATGGGCATGACTCTCGGGGAAGAGTTCTGCCCTTTGAGAACACACCCTAACCCAAACATCGAGGGGTTATCCAAGTCCAAGACTTCACGACTTCTCTACGGGATAGGCGCAAGTAAGTGCGGATCTCTACCATATAATAAAAAAATGCGGTGAGAATGACGCTAGAGATGCTTGCCGGCTACATCGATAACCCATGGCCAACCATGGTAGTTGGATGTCCCGATCTCCCCGGATGACCATTCTCCAAGCCAAACTTCATGATTCTCTCTTCACCGTCCGAACAACTCTCTGCTAGACCATCGGCCTCGGGATGATCTCTTGAGATGGTACGATGATCGATCAACGCTTGATCACACAACGCCTGAAACTTCGCCCAAAAACTCGGTACCACGATCGGTCAACACTTTTGGTGCCAAAATCGGCTAAGAACTGCGGCTTAAGAACGCATAAAATTTGTTCCCTCACTTGACTTGTCGGGCAAGGCCACCAACTCAATCACTTGGAGAAATGTTCCACCATGACCAACACATATCGATGATGTCGTATAGTCAATGGCAAAGGTCATGCAAAATCCAAGCTCCAACAATAACCAAGTCCCATAATCGGTAGAGGATGTAGTTGTGGTGTAGGGGCATTTATGGTATGTGATCGAACACGATCACATACTACATATCGCCAAGCTTGTTGTTGTACCCTCGTTTGCATACCTCTCCACCAATAGTGACTTTGAAGTAAGCTATATGTCCGCTTTACTCCAAAATGACCTAACTCCTCATGAGCATGTCTAACCAAGCATGCTCTCCGAGATGGAAGTGGCACAACACAAACGCCATCTCCCCATACTCGAAAGAAGGTGTCCACCTTCCCACTCCGAACCGTCGAGCTCTACGTAAAACTCGATCCCACTCCTTTGCACTCAAGGTGCCCAACAAAGCACCCGATTAAGAAGATACTCCAACACCAAAGATGTCATCATGGATGTCTCGGTTTACCATCAAACCGTCCTCGATCTCGGCGTCAAGGCTAATATATCCGCTCTTTGATCCAAGAGAGATATCATATAGCTCTTAAGCGCCAACATACTCAAAAGGCCACAGATGCATGCCAACCCGGCACCATCTCCTCATCGTAACACCGTGCCATCGAGCCCGGTTTCGTCAACTTGACTTGTACATGGGTTTCGACTTAACCCATCCGCATCACGGTTCACCACCTCAGTCTATGAATAACCGTGAAATCATACTCTTTGTAGGATAAGAGCCCATCGTGCAAGCTTTTTCAGAAGCTTGTGCGATTCCATCAACCATTTCAATGGTTGATGATCGATGAGAGTGAAGGAGTTTCCAAAAATAACATCTAAAATGTGCCACCGCCCAAACAGCTGCCAAACATTCTCCTTCATAAGAACTATACTTCGCCTCTGCTGCATTGTTGGAACGACTTGCATAAGCCACTACAAACTCATTCCCCTCATTCTTCAACCCAAATGGTAAGAACTTCCACTGATACAACACATCCTTGCCATGCGAATCAATTAAAAAGGTACCGTTCTTGGCCTTATGCTCATCTCGAATCCGCAATTGATGATATCCTCGCTTTCAGAAATCAATGTAATGAAAACCTTTGCATGCCCAACTGCATCAAAGATCTCCTCAGGTGTAGGCATAGCATATCCATCAGATTTTGTCTGTCGATTTATAGATCGGTAGTCACCCACACATGCGTCTATCTGTATAATTGCCATGTATATCCTTCTTGACTGGCATCACCATAGCAGAGTCATACTCTCCATATGATATCTCCACTAATCTAGCCTCAAGAAGGTCTTGACACCTACTTTCGATCAGATCTCTCTCCATATCCTTTGTATCGATAGGGACTGACGGAAGACGGGTGCATTTTGTCAAGTCAATCCGTATGCGGGTCCCTTCAAGCGGCCCTAAATCCTTCATGCGAAGGCAAAACAATTTTGAAACTCCTCGAAACCTCCACACCCTACGTCTTTCTTCTCTGTCACTTTGAGACCAATCTCAATATCCCAAATCTCCTCTCCATCGACACTAGAGATAGAAGGCGTAGTATCTGGTTTGCTAAATGACAACCTCTTAAGCCGAGCAGAGCTTTTTCTGCTCTCTCATACCAAAGCTCGACTATCTCGGTGTGAACAACTCACTGCTTGTTGTAGGCATGTAACCTCTTGTGTTGTATCACAAAGGTCAAAAGTGGTAACCACCGCTTTGCTCCCCACGCAAAAAACTCCATCGATACTCGAAGAAGACCCCCTACCTCTCCTTCTCTAACATCCCCATAAGACCAAGGATGAGATCTTGGGCACTTCTCTTTGCCTTTTGCCTCCACCGTCTCGGTAGGCAAAAAGCTTACTAATGGTCTTGCAGTCATACATGTGGATCTCATGCGTCTTTGCTCAGCCAATCCAAGGCTCACAATCCATATCAAACAATTCAGGTCCATAGCCTGACCCAACACATGACGTCGTGAAGCCTCTGACTATGTAGGTACTGCTGTAGTACTAGTACAAAATCCCATAGCTTGCTCTCTCTCTTCAGCGTTGGGTTCCACCAACGCTGCAAGCGAGAATCCCATACAAGTCCAGGTTCTTCCTCTCTATAAGCATGGGAAGTTGGGTAACTCAACAACGTGGGTAATGCAGCTCTTGGCTGACCCACAAGGTTCACCACTGCCATGGGTGACCTTTCCGCATAGACCATTGCCTGGGAGTGTCTACCCACATCCAAAATACTCTCCTTTGTGAGATGTGAGGGGCCTCTCCACTCCGTCCATATGCTTCATAATAAAACCTCCCTTGGAAGAAGGTTTGTCCACTATAGGCGTGGGCCGGTGTGCCACGAGCCTACTCATTTGCATCAACAATACCGTTGGTCCAATCCATGACGCAGACGTGATGTGCACTCGTCATCACCCGTGCACGTGGATCACCCAACAAGGGAACATTCTCCAAAATGTATGCGGAGAATATGTGCTTTGTATTTGGATCGAGAGAGCGTAACACACGTAACATCTCCCAAAACATGCGAGCGTGAATCTTGTAACCCATGACCAAAACCAAGACGTGTGTGTCCCCTCGACATGGCCATCCGGCAATAATCAAATGTATGTTGTCATGCCGAGCAAGGTCTTGCGCCCCCAACAACAAAAAATCGGACGGCAAGGCACATTGATATCCTTGGATCGCCAACCTTTGGTAGAAGATGCGGGTATCTCCGCACCAAGCGTGCCACATGGCGTAATGAGAGGCCTTGCAATCTCATCTCGCTCCACATAAAAGTATCGATGTACTCATATACCATCTTGCCAAAACAACGGCCAAACTTGCTAATCCCTCCAAACATATCCGGCACACATATACCTCCTCCGGATCTTTGCCAAAAGCAATAGGCGTTGTATCTAAAGGGATAACATAGTGGAAGTGGGAATAACTTCCTTCGTCTCTCTCTCTCCGAACAAAGATTCACTCCAAGCCGATGTATGAACCGTCGGCCATCATTTGTAGCTCCATACATGAAGTACCTAGTGTTCCATCAAAATGGATGACACTACTCCCACTAAGACTTGGCATGATAGTCACATCCTCTCGACCATGACTATCATGAGCATCCATGTTACCCTCCAACAAATCACAGGGCCAAGTAACACAAGTCTTGAAAGGCGCAACATACGCCAAACCTCCACTTGGTAAAGGCCTAGAACCAATGATGAATCGTGCAGTAATCGACTCACTTGGCCTCATAGGATTGCCAACTTTGGCCGATAAGAGGTCATCTCCTCCCAATAATCAATGCTAAACCCCGCCGGGTATAAAACTGCCGCACCCACCAATACATCATATGACTCTACGCAAGTGTAACCATAGCACATGGTTAATTGCGTTGTAGAGCTATCTCTGTGACATTTTCGGTTGCACTTGCACGATCAACGCCATCGGGTGATGTATGGTGTCGGCGCATCACTAGAACCTCCAAAGAGATGTCTGAATCGGAATGGACATCTCTCCACATCCGTCTTTCGCAAACCAAAGACCAAGCGGTGCATCCTTACCCAACATAAGGGGTTGTGCACGGGAATCCAACAACAAGCGTTGAGGTCGATAAACCTTTCTGAAGGTCGACCAAAGCGAAGACATCACTACATTTATCCAACATCACCGCACTTTCCTCGGTGACACCCCAATGCTGTTCGTATGCCGGCCTCGATTGATAACTCCATCATTCGGCGGCAATAGCTTACCAAGTTCCACTAGTAAAATGTTCTAATCCGGGATCAACACTACTAGTGCTCACACAACTAGAAGCAACCAACACATCCTCTTTTGCTTTCACAAAGTGTGGTCGCCAATCGTAGTATATGGGATGATGACACCCCCAACGCCAATAAATCCTTGGTCGAGAAAACAGGAGAATGAACAAGAGTCCTTGCCGCCCCCAACATTACATTTGGATCTTCCTCGGACAATGTTGATGGTGGGGTCCCTACTTGCTCCATCTCCAAGTACATCCACATTGGCTTGCACCCTCATCTCTCCAATAGGTTGTGTAGGAGCCATGGATGAGGTGTTCAATGCCTCGAGACAATGTGAAAGGCCGAGGAAGTCTAACTTTTGTCGGCTAGCCTCCCCTCTTTGTGGATCCAACTCCACGGATGCTCCTCTAGACTTCGGTAGTATGTGTGCTTTTCAGAGTCACATCAATGGCATATGGTTGTGCCCATGTACTCAACATCTCCATCGTATGATGTAGAGGCAGCTCAGAATCTGATCTTTGTTGGGTTATAGCCATACTTGCTATCTTTTGCTCCAAGCTGCTCCAATCGAGATGCCATGTTCACCTCATGACTAGCCTCATGGGCTAACATTTGAGTAGGACTGGTCCTCTACCACCACCCCTACCACCTTGAACTCCTCGTCCTCTTCCGGGGGCGCCATGGCAACTCTTGTTGATCGTAATTGCGGATGGAGATCAAAACATCTATCCATCATGTGACCATATGCGTGACAATGCTCACATGATTTTACTCCAACAAGATCCATCCTTCGACCTTGAAGGCAATCCTTCTTGTGATGAGGTCCACCACATGTCCAACATACCATCCCAACAACCGGTTGTTGGCGCGAAAAGGATGGTAATGGTCCTGATGATGCACCTTCACCACTCTGTCGGATAATGGTGACCGGCGTTCCACATGTCTACCATAACCACTGCGGTTTGTGTTGTAGATTGGTAACGTGAAGGCGTTGATGAAGATAGTGAATCCTTCTTTGAACCCGGCCGATCCACTACCCTCTCTTCTTGCATGTTGAGCTCAATACGTTCGACAAGACAAAACACAATGGTAGCGTAGGTGATGTCTCCCTGTAGTAAGGTAGCATCTCTCACTCTACGTCTCAACTCCCTATCCAATATCCCATACCAATATTGGACTGACTTGTGCCCTCTGTCACCCCATGGGTAACACTAATCAACCGACGCATTCGAGTATACGCCTCTCGAAGACTCTCCCCAGTCTTCCGTTGAAACTCCTGCAAGCCTCGTAGCTTGTCAATTCTCACCCCTTGGTAGTCTCTCCTCAACCGTGCAAAGAACTCCAAAATAGGGTTGAAGGTTGGGACCTACCGAACTCTTCCCAACTCTACTAGCTCCAACCGTATCATCGGTGCCATGTACGGAGGATGAACTTCGCACCTCAAACATTGTACCAGTAATAGAGATGTAGTTTGGAGACCAACATTGTCTCCAGAACTCTATCTCCTCAAGGTGTTCACGCCGGAACTCATGATAATCATCCATCGGTGGACCCTCCAAATCTTTGGAATAATCCCTTCCAAGCCATAAGCGGATTTGAACATCGTAGAGTTGCGCATTTGTGTAAATCACACCATGAGTCAAACTCCTGGATGAAGTCATCCAACTCAATAGTGCCAACTGTACCCGAATATCGTCTAGGACCCTTGGTGGCCCCATAGATATCGTCCATGTTCCACAACAACGGTGTGGGTACACCTCCAAGATATCATAAAAGCTCGGCTCCGTCACTCTCACGAAACCAAATCAAAATCTTCTGTGAACCTCAAAGGCCGGGTTGGTACCGCACACCGCTACGGGTGCACCCAATGCTAACCTGAGCAGTCTCTTCTCCGGAACCTCCGGAGAACTCCATTGTGACACCAATGTATCACCTCCACAACCGTACAAAAACATGTCCCAAATGGGAAAGGAATCGGCAACTTTAACGAGAAAAGGTACAGAGAAGGTACCGAGGCACCACAAGGTGCTAACACAAGGCAACACTGAAACCTACCATCACCCAGGCACTCACCCGGTCTGAGGTCCATAAGTCCTGTCTCCTTTGGGGAGAAATATGGATAGTTTGTGGGTCGGCAAATCCAACCTCACTATCTGTAAGCTCCAACACTCCAAACAACAAAGCACCAACACAAACAAACGTGGTGCACAAACAGGAAGCAGAGATGGAGATATATCAATCACAAGAAACATAAAGCACAATACTCCATCTCAAAAACATCCATCAAAGGGGTCAAACCAACCCAACCCGGACTAACATAGCCTCAGAAGGGCATTTAAAAACACAAAAACTCGATTTCGGAGGTCTTCTGCTCTCCATATCGATAAACTGAGATTGGTAATTTGGTTGTATGAGGCATTGCCTTAAATTGGCCTTCATCAATTTTCTACCTAATGCAATATTTTTTTTTCGCAAACGGACACCGTTTGAAACTTCTGCATGACTTTGAAAATCTTCAACTTCGATTTCAGACCCCTAAACCTCAAAATTTCACAATTCTGACACCGTCAACCTTGGGCTTGACATATCAACACCGCGCTACAAACTTTACATAATCTATCACCCCACCAAATTTCAGATCAAACGGACATTGTATGATAATCTAATAGACTGCTGCTCCTATTTTCGACCCGAAAACTTCGAAAAACCAAATCTTGGACTTCTAGCACTTATGTCCAAAATATTTTTCGGCCAATCTCAAATTAATGCTCCAAGATAACTATAAGCATCAACCCACTTTGTCAATTTCCAGCAGCGCTTCCGCCCTCGAAAATTCCCGATTCGGATTTACACTAAAACAGAAAATACAGAAATTGGAAATCCATAAGATCCACCTCAAATCGACTCTACTTCTAGATCACCACCGCGGGCTGCACTACTGCAACGCCATGCATGCTCAACAGCCAATGGATCGAAGTTACAATCGATCCAAACTCACCAAAACACTTTCAGCGCTCCAAGAACTCCCAGTTCTCACCACAGAATCCAATTTGAGTTTTCAAGTAATCTTTTCTACTCTCAAAACGTCCACAAGGACACTCCGCTCATAACCATAGCATAAAAGAGAGATTACAGTCAAGCCAAACCCACTTTGTGCTTCAAAGACTCCACCTTCCCGCACTAGCTACTATCCACCATAGCCACACTCTCAAAGGCTCAACTTCAAAAACTGGCCTCCAAGGAGACCTAATTCGAATTCTACCCCTTGAGCCCTATGACCCCTAACGGCGCTATCGGCCCTACTTGGCAGCCAGTCTTGAACGGGCGCTAAGCGCACAACCTAAGCTCTAAGCTGGTCAGTATCCGCTCTCCCGCATAAGCGCACATACCTAACTAGAGATCCCACTACATATGTCGTGACAAATTTCATGAGCCTCTACATTCATTCTTAGTGGATCTGGCCATTCCTCATACTACTAGAGCTCGTCTACGCTCTTGCTATAGCAATGATGCAGGCTCGTGGATCTTGGCTCGACCATGCATCAGGACTTTCCGACTCGCACCACCTACTTTCTCTATATCGATGAGGTCTTGGCTTGGTCCATCCATCTACATCTTCATTACTCACATGTGAGTGTGGTATCATTTTATATGCAACAGGTGTTCATATGACTTGTTGCTTATTCGGAGGGCATAGGATAGCTATCCATGATGCCATTAGGGATGTGATGTTTACTATGGCGCGAGAGGATGGATACCTCACATGAAGGGAGCGTTGGTATGCCTTGCATCCGACTAGGGTTAAAGCATACCTGTATTTGGTTCGGGAGGACCATGTCACTGTGGCAGATATGGTGGTTACCGATACTACTCGTGACACAATTTTAGAAGAGGTGATCACTCATACTCCAGGATGGGGCGGCAAGTGGAGCGACAACAGCTAAGGTCTCAAAGTATAGAGGCATGCAGAGAGGTCACCTCTTTATTCCTCTAGCTTTCGAGTTATATTGAGCTATGGACATCGACTTCGACATGTTAGTGAGGGAATGCACTAGAGCCTACCATACTATGCGGCAAAGGGCATCACTCTTTTTAGCTTGATGCTTAACCTATTTTAGACAATGTGTTTCCATTACTCTACAGAGAGCACTAGCTGGTGCAATCCATAAGACGACAATCACGTTAAATGATACTTCTTTGGATGCTCTGTTGTTTGTCGACCGTTTGACCTAGATAGTTAGGATATTTTAGGTGTTGTATGACATATTTCCCAGTGTGATGCTATTGCACCCTAGCCCCATGTTACCCTTGTACGATTTGATTGGGTCTTCCCATCCCTTTTGTTATTTTCATGTGTCCCATCAGGAGTATTTTGTTACAACATGACTTATGGCCGGGCTCTCATAGTACACCATGTGGTAATTCTATCAGACTTTAGTAATAACCCGCCGCAACTTTGGCCGCCAAGGTCATGGACTAAGACCAATAGATTTCATTCAATTCATCTGAATAGATATCCAGAACAAAGGGAGTTTAAAATCAGTAATAGTCGTGCGCTACTAGTACACCCCGTGGTATGCCTACCATATTGGTGTTAAACGGCGACTTTGGCCGGCAAAGTCATAGACCACAACCAAGTAGTAGGCCATTCATCCAGAAATATGTAGAGGCACTATAGCAAGGGGTCTCTTAGGACGTACCCCACACAACAGCAAGGAGATTTAAACCAGGAATAAAGTATTGCGATAGGAATGACTCAACCATTTAAGCGATTCGACTGGTTTAGACGTCAACTTGTAACCTCCTACTCCATAAATACTTTCGTTGTTACACAGAATTCAATTCTGTGTAATGACGAATTATTTAATTCCTGAAAATTTTGATTAGCAAATCATGGTCAAAGAAAGAGGAGAATCAGGAAACTGTAGAATCCAAGGTCTAACTTCCGTGGTTCTCAGGTTGTGATAAGACCTCTCACATAGTCAGATGAAAATCACCTGGTCGTGCCTCATACCATTACTTCTCTTAATCGTTCAACTGTTCTGGTGAGAACTAGTGACGGGAATGAATCAAAATTCGGGGCACAGGCAGAAAAAGAAACATATCCACCTGGATGTGGCCGTGAAAACATATCAGTTTGAGTTTCCTGTGGATAGGTCTCCATTCCTGAATTTGCATTTGTCCTAATAAGGCTACCCAGCCTTATTAGAACCATTTGGATGTGTTTCATTCTGCGAATAGTTATATTACAGCTTTTTGGGGCGGGGATATATTTGAAGTGAAAGAAAGTTATTCTGCCACAACATACCCTTAGGTCTAAAGGCGACCGAGTGATGCACATTTGACGCTTGTTGAATACAAACCCAGCACGGACATAAACATTGACAGTGCAACAAATAAAAAGCTCTCATCGATGAAACCGGTATGTTCTAGAGTTAGTAACTTTCCAAGTTGTAAGGACACCAATGCAGATGTCGAGATGTTAAAATGCGGATATCAAAGGTAAGGACGTACATGCAGACATCGAACTAGAGGCGAAAGGCAGAAGGTGTATATGCCTGTAAAGCAAAGGCGGTAAGGTAAACGGTAGATAAAAGTATTGAGCAAAGAGAGGCGGATAACATTTTAGAGTGCAGTCCACTGTTAGAAAGTAGATAAAGCACAAGAAACAGCGGATTGAAAGAGAAATATCAGCACGAACAATGTGGCCATCACCTCTTTATGATGCGAGTATATCAGATCGTGAATGGTGATCTCTCCGCAGCCCAATAGTTCCTCAACAGCGCCTTGACAATCATGCATAACTTGATACATATATAGTTTCAGAAAAGGTTGAATATAAAGACAACGTACGCAGTAACCATCTAGTTAGATAAACGAGTCATCTCCATTCAAAGATGACTTGATATATCATGGACTAGAACTAAATGCCAACACACTTGCAGATCTTGGTCAGATGAACCTTATACCATAGACAAGTGACGCTTCTCAGTTGAAAACCTGCTGTTTTGACACTGAATTCTTCCATATATGTTAAGAGATTTACCGAAGTCATGACAACATCTCCAGCTACAAATACACTTTTTCCCTATTCCGCAATCTTGCGGTGAGTATATTCACATACTTAGAATACAATGTTATACAAACTCGTCCAGAAGAATATCCAGGAATACATCGCTAAGATGCTAACGGCCGCAGTACATCTAATATCTACTCGATATTCGAGGCATCATAAACTTGTTACGCCTCTCGTGGTATAAGCGAAGAATAACTGCAGCTGTTTCCTCTATGGCCTTCCCGGTCACCTCTGCAAAGTGAGATGTAATTCCAGATGTCGTAAGTGTTAAGGAATCTAAATGAGCCTTAACCGATTCCAACTCTTTGGGAAAAAGACGAAATGCTGCTTTGGACACGAATGCAAATGAAAGGGAGGGCTAGTGTTGAAGACAGAAGATGTTCACAAGACAGGAAAGGCACTGGCATGTCCGAAGACCAGAGAAACCAAAGTTAGATCAAAAGTTTTCCAGCTTAAGTGGCTGTCAGGTAGAAGCCTAGCTCTAGGGGACTTCCCTTCAGCATTAGTCACGACAGTAGAGCACACAATTCTACGGAGCTGAACCGTGGGGATTGGTCCCAATAGTAACTGTAGAAATTAATGTGAAGAAACCCATCGTACCTGTTGTGGCTGATCACCAAAAGAAACTTATTATGACAACTGTAAGAGGTGCAATTTATCTCGCCAAATAAGTATCACACTGACTCGCAAATCAACGATTTGCGACTGATGTCGAGAAGTTTAGAAATCGAATATATTTCAAATAGAAATATAAAGATGAGGCAGGTTTAGAAAAACCGAAACGGACGGTGTCAAGAGTTACTCTGCGTATCAATCACCGCACAGACCTTCCAACTCCTACATGGAACAAGTTAAATCTTTTATCAGGAACATCAAATAGTTCGACTTCGAGTTCCTCATGAGAGATCCAGGGCATCTTCATCAAAAGAGTTTTGGCATGAAGTCTGCTTGGACAGCGTCATGAGTACTTAGTACATTAGTCAGTTGTACATTAGTACACACGTCGTTACTTCGACACTCCGGCTTTCTGTAGGTTGTTAGAAACAACGTATATTTTCAAGAGATTGCAGCTCGAGATACCACAAAATTCTTACCAATTCGACGAATCCTGATGAATGAAGCTATTACTCGAGCAGTAGTCCCCGGAAAATTTCACTATGGAAAAAAGATGTGAGCTTCCTTCAATGAAAATCACGTAGTAGTGACATGTAAACAAGGGTCTCCTCTGACAGGGCTGTTCGCCGGGAAATTACCACATCACATTTTGGATAAGCCGACTTTATCTGTCCAAAGATTGGAATTCTTAAAAAAATATCGCGAGAGTTGATGCAGGACGATTCCAGGCTATGTGCACTTTGCCTGAGAGGTAATCATGCTTCGGAAAGATTAAATCGACCATCCAAAACGTGGTCCGGATATTCTACCAGAACCAACCATGGTAGGCACCCTAGTCTTAACATGCTTCAAGATGTTAATTGTGTAAGTGTAGAATATTATTACTTTACGGTTGTCTTGACTTCGAAGGTGGCTTCGTGAAGCCCAAGAAAGGCTGGATAGTAATAGAGTTATCTTCAGACTGGATGAAATCCACTCGTAACAGGAAGCGAAAGTCAGTACCATATCACATATTATGCACTGGAATGTGAACCCATCCTTTCCTCGTCCCGTTTTACACAGACAACAAAACTGAACCAGACGGTGATGTTTCATACTCTTCTCAACGTATGACTTATCCTGCAGAAGCTGTGCACAAAGTTATTGTAGGTAATTCTGATAGAGCAGAACAATTACCAACTTTGCACAGAGCCTGGCGTAGAGACCACAAAAGAGCATAAGAATTGCAATCGAGTGTAAGAACCCAAACCATATTTGCATGCTGTGTTTGTCAAAAATTTCGAGAAGTAATGTCTATGTGAATGGCAGTCGTATTGTCCACGGTGCGAAACTTATGTTCTTCCAGGAGTAGGCAGCACTATACTGACTGATGTGATGTCAGCTATTGTTGTTATGAGAACGACTAAGAAGATCAAGGCTAGCAAAGAGTGAATAGAACACAGTGAGAAGCATGAATATGAGGCACGACACAAGACGGAAATCCTTCAGCAAAAACAAAACATAACCTTGCTTTCATACTAAAATTATACAAACGACATCATCCCTTCTAAATCCTGGCTTGTGGTACACGTCCGTCACCCTCTCCTGCGTTCCACGTGTAGGTCAACTTTCCTAGAGTGATACTGTGTAGGGTTTCCTGTGGTTGTATTCCTCTTACAATACCGAAACCAAAGAACCAAATAAGAATTATCAAACAGCACGGAATCCTATCGGAGCACGAGGGAAGTGAAATCTGAATTCTGAAGTTGACGATCAATGTAGCACACCGCAGATAATGTTCACTCTTAGTGGTTTATCAAAGACGAAGTAGTGAAGTGTGTGAACGCAAAGAAAATATTTGGATAAGATGTAAACATGCGTCCGGAACAAATGAAGATGGACTAGGTTCTCTGAGGGGCAGCGCAGGCGAGCTAAGATTATGCATGGAATGATGGACCCCAGATTGCCCTTACAGTCTCACACTCAGAGATGGACAACGCTACAGACTGTGATGTTTATTACTCTATTCAACCTGAGGTGATAAAATAACGGCGAAGCTCAGAAGATTCGCAATACTTCTTGCAAACTAGGAACTTCTGGTGACTACGGCATTGAGTTCTTTACGACATGAGTAATGTACAAAGAATTCAGAATGCTTCGTAGGACGTTAGGAAAATGTCAGTGAGGTTAGATGCAAGCGAAAGACAACACAACGACACGACTAAGTTCAACTTGAGGTGTACGTACGAGCAGTGTAGAGTAAGAAACGAGTATTACCGTGGAGGCACGACCAAGAACTCTACAATTCAGGCTTTTAACTAAATACAGAGAGTAAGGGATTGAACATACCAACAACGGGCCATCGTGGATTCTGAGCGAAGAGCTTCCTGCTGAACTCCAACTCTTTCCTTATGTGCTCCATGTCGCTGTATGAACTGCGAGACTCCTCGGCTACCCCTAAATGTCTATACCTCGCCAAACGGATTGCTTTCAGAAAGTTAGCGTTTATAGTTAGTCCGAAAATTTTGTTCTGGTCTATCTCAAAGAGTTCCTTTGGCGGATCGATGCCATACACTAGGGGTACATTGGCAACCTTGTACCCTTTTTGAGCCATGTAAGTGGAGAGAGGTGTCTTGCTTGTCCTGGAGACTCCAACTAGAACAATGTCAGCAAGAGTGAGGTTTTTCGGCAGAGCTCCATCGTCCTGTTTTATGGTAAATTCCACTGCTTCAATCCGCTTGAAATACTGCTTTGAAAGAGGACTTTTCCGACCTGGTGCCCCCCGCGGAAGTCCTAACGGCGTCACTCCTAAATGGGTTCCAAGAGCTTCAGTGATGGGCCCCAGTATGTCAATGTGGGGCACACCCAATAGCACGCAAGCTTGCTTTGCAGACTGAGCGATGACAGGATCAGCTAGCGTATACACAACCATCGCTCCTTCTTGACCAGCCTGCCTTATGATCTCCATCAATTTCTCTTCATTTACCTGTAAAGCTAACGTAGTACAGAATATTAGCTGAGCTGATAGACCCATCTGACAAACCTCTTGCCCTGATTTCTGCATACAACAGTCTCGCCTTTCAATGCATCTGTCACAATGTTTGTATGCCTCAATCACAGGATAACGACCTCACGATAAGCTATAATTCGCTTTGCCTATTTCTACACCACAGAAAAGAAATCATACCACCTTTGCACATATATCATACTTAATAGTACGAAGCTATCGCCACTGGAGATGTAGTGAACATGTCTAGTAGAGCAGAGTACCCGGAAAAAGGGGTAGAGGAGAAAGTTACGGGGACGCAAGCAAAATACTCACGTCAGAGAATAAATGCGTGTTCACAGAGCACCGCTGATCCACAAGGCAGTGCTCAAATTGTCCGAGTGCAGCTTGAACAGAATGATCTGCCGTCCAGCCAGTCCCGTCGGATACCATGAATACACACTTCTCCTCCAAACGCTCCTCAATTGGAGAGCCATACAGATCTCGACTCTCGTTTGGCTCTTCCTCGGCATACTTCGCAAGCTCTGCTCCTTCGGACACCTCTTGCTTCGTAGGACTCAAACTTGCTTCTACTGTATCAACCCGATTCAGGCCGCTTGATTTTCCAGCAGCTCGAATTTTACGAGCTCTTGCCCACCGGGCGAGCTGTCCGCTTGCCTTAACTTTGCTGGGAGCTTTCAACTTCACACCAGAACTTGCCTCTTGTTCATCTCCTTCGACCTCTGCAGTCTCCGTGGACGAGGCCCTTACAGTCACACCTCCCAAGGCACAATCATCACATCGCCCATTTCTGGCGAAGAGTCTCCCATGGCAAGATTCTGCTGCCCTGCCGGAAACCTTGGGTGATATTTTGGTAAGACTTGCCCCGTCGAGAGTCAAAAATTGAAACCGTGCACGATTTCTTGAAAACTGTGTCGCTTTAGTTTGGGGAACACTTACACGAGTGGACGAACATTGGACTGATGATCTCAAAGGATGACACAAAAAATGAGAAACGGGCTTCGAAACAGTGCGTGTCTCACCGAAAACGTGCACAGACGACGCCATCCTCATCCGATGACATCAATGAAATTGAGGAACTGAACAGACGAGAAATGCAGAAGCAGCCTACTTCGCACGATCACCTCTCCGCCGAAACGAGGGACAATATGGCGCTAGTTATTGCTGTCTTTCGAGTTTCCAACGCGCGGACACCGGATGTTCGTGTCGACGCGAGACCCAACAACTCTTCCAATTCCACTGAAACGCGAATTGAAATCTCAAAGTTCCGGGGGTTTTCGCAAGTGTTTTAAAGGATGTCAACTGGTCATTTTGGATGCTGTATTCTTCCCTATTTTGGAGTCCATGTACACCAAGATGACAACACAAATATCATGGCAAGTATCCTCGTATTTCCATTCCCTTCTTGCATCACATAGCCCAGGCCTCCAGAGCCCAGCTCCGACCTTTGTCGTCAGCTCCAACCTTTGTCGTAAAGGCTCAAGCCCACCATCACAGGACCTGTAGCAGAAGTTGTTCGGGCCTTTTCGGAAAGAAAATACTATGTCCTCAAGGGAAAGCATTCGGTACGAGTAATAAGTGAAGATAAGTACGCCCATATCAGCATCGATGGATCTTTGCTTTGCTAATATAGAGATATTCCTATTGTGGCTCTTCTAGGCTCTTGCTCCCTATAACGGCGAAGGCTAGATCTTGAACGATTTCCCACTCACACAGTTTCCTTCTCAACAACTATTAGGTTCCACATTGGCTTGGTCCATCCATGTGCATGGGAATGTGGGTATAGTATAACTATTCATGATAACATTAGGGACATAGTGTTTTTTATGATAGGAAAGGGTGGATATCTCAAACGAGGGAGTGTCAGTCGGGTCCACTAGGGTCATGGAATACTAATACTTGGTTCAGGACTCAATCAAGGTAGACTAATACTTGGTTCGAGAAGACCAGGTTGTCGTAACTGACATCATACTTGTGGGATCGATAACTGACATCGTGGCTGTATATTCGACACTATTTCAAAGGGATGATTACTCATCCTTGTGGATGGGTGGCAAGTGGAGCATTAGCAACCACTGGAAAATATATGGGAAAAGTAGAGAGTACACCTCTTTATTCCCCTAGCCTTGGAGTTATATAAAGCTCATGAGATTGTGCAACCGCCTAAAATACTAGACCATATCGGGTATCACTCTCATTATCATATTATGTTTGATTTTGTGCATTTTTTTTTCACTCATGTCTCATTATCAAATCATCAATATATGATCAACATTCACAACCATAGAACTAATCTGCCATGCTCTTTAAATCTTACATTAAATGGAAAAAGTTGCAATTTTTATTTGCATTTAGATAACAATCCACACATCTTCTTCAATATGTATAACTTTCGCATGGCCAACAACAAACACTACATTATACTTTGGTCATCTACATAGATGGATTGTTTCAAGATGATGAATTTCCACCTACAAAGATCAAAAACTTCATCTTTTTATAACAGATTTTTTCATGATCGCTTAAAACTTTCAACGATATATATCACCACCCTTAAACACAAATCCCATGTACAACCCACACATCCATAATCCCTTTTTTATTTATCTACGGACAACAAAACCTCATTATAAATTATTTCAAAATCAATAACAATGTAAAGATGTATTTACTACAAAAAAATAATAAAAATGATTAAGAATACAACACTCAAACATAGAATTTTCAAAAGTATAATTCCATAGGGATCAAATTCAATAAAATTGTGAATCATCCAATCAAACAACTCATGAATAGTCTAACACTATACATAACATCTCAAGCCATAACTTTCTCAACAATAAAAAATTTTGCACATCTGATTATGCTTAATTCAAACAGAATATGTTAAAATAATAGCATACTTATATTTTCAAAAAATATTAAAAGGTAAATAACATAGATACGAAACAATCATATAATCTAATCAGCAAATAATCTTTTATATAAAACTAAAACATAGATAATTCATTAATAATATTGTATTTTTTTTTTATCTCTCTAAATATCAACTGTCTTATTACATCCTATGTAAAACACATCATATGTTTATGTATTTATATCTAAAACTAAAGATTTTTCTTATCATAAGTCCACACATATCATTGCAAGCACTTCCAAATACAAATTATTTTCACAAGACACATTATTCACACATTATTATGATTAAAAAATTACCAAAGATATATCAGCAATAAATAATTCAAATAAATGTATACAAAAACATCCATCAAATTTATGTGGTGTGAAGATATATTTATTTCACATGCCATTAAGATTAATCAATAGAATAATCATCAAACACTTAAAACAACACACAAAATATTTTTCAAAGACTTAAAAAACTTCATCTCTCAAAATATAAATAAATATTTTTGTTTCAAGTGGGATTTTTAATTCTCTGTCATCATTTTATGTTCATTAAATTTTTATAGTATATTTTTTCAAATAATACGAAAGATTTATAATATTTAAAAAAGATATCTTGTATACTATACATGCAATGATTCAACCTTGTAAACATGTTTGTGATTTAAAATTTTATTTTTATTATTTATATTTATAAGAAAATTATGATATTCAATCCATTTTTAAAATTTAAAAAACTGAAAAATTATTAAATATTAATTAAAATTTATTACAAAAATAGCTTAAGATTTTTTTAAGTAAAAGATTAGTTATGTAACAAATTTCATGTAAAAATATGACATTTTTTGATAAAAGATTTATTTCTCTTTACAAATATTTTTTATTACTTCAATTAATGAGTTGCATATCTTTGAATATCAAAAAAAATTTCTGAATATTTGATTTTTACAAAAAAATTTTGTTATGCGTTTCATAAAACTTTTTTCTTTTTTTCGGTTTTATTACATATCTATTAAAAAATTTTAAATTTTTTTAGAAAATATTTATTTTGAAATAAAATTATAAAAAATCTCATTTAAAAAAATCGCATAAAATTTTTATTTAAAATTCTTTTTCCATAAAAATATTGTAAAAATATTTAATAGTTGATTTCAATTTTTGCAAATAAATAAAAATAAATCGGCTCAATTTTATATTAAAATATTATCTTTCTGTTGGCCAAGAATTATTTTTTACATTTTTATCCTAAATAAATATTCAAATCATAATTTATTATTTTTTGAAAAAAATTTCATGCATTTTATTAATAGTTTTAAAATAATATCAATCAATATAAAATAGAGTAAACTATAATAAATATAACTTTTAAATAATAAAAATAAATATAATATTTTTAAATATTTTTTCTCTTTATAGAGTGCAAAAAATTCAGAATAAAAAATAAAATTAAAAAAATGAATTAATTATTAGAAAATGAATTAATTATTTTTTAAATCATTTGCATTATCCAGTTTTTTTGGGATTAAAATTTCAAAGAATTATGTTTTTTATTTTTGATACAATACAATTTGGATAAGATAAGTTTTGTAAACTACATGTAATTACATGTAAATTTAATTGTTATTATTGACAAAAAATTTAATAAAAAATATAAAAAAACAAGAAAAAAGATTAAAAAAATGATTTGTTTGTATCTTTGATCATTTTACTTTGATTTTAGATGTATTGTTTTCATTATGATAAAAATATTTTTAATCTGATTCTAATTTTAAATATTTTTTTAATTAATATATATTTTTATATAATTTTTTAGTATTTGAA
The DNA here is from genome assembly GCA_014180765.2 of Marchantia paleacea. NCBI lineage: Eukaryota > Viridiplantae > Streptophyta > Marchantiopsida > Marchantiales > Marchantiaceae > Marchantia > Marchantia paleacea. The sequence goes on from MUAA02000004.1 coordinate 1,696,580, forward strand.
GTTTTGAATTCAACCGAGAATTTTTTTTCTTTATAATAAAAATATTTTCAAATTAAAATTTCAATTTTTTAAAATTCGAATTAAAATATATTTAAAAAGATGAATGTGATAAAAAATGTAATTATTGTTATAAAATAAAAGTTACATTCTAAATGTGAAAAATGATGTCTTTTTTTTTATGATCAAAACATGTATCAGATAATAATTATTTATAATATAATTTTTCTTAATGCATCAAAATTAGATAATTTTTCAGATATGAAAATGTGGATAAATTATGATTTCTTTAAGGTGTTACGGGAAATCAGTTGTAGATGTAAGTAAAGTAACGAGATAGAAAAAAGTAACTGAAATATATCATACTTTATCATATTGTGTATTCTATTTTACATCCTCTATGGACTGCACTGGTTGGTGCAGTCCAGAGAATAGCAATCATGGTAGATTGTACATACTACCCCCTTGGTTTCATCCATGCATGAGTTGAAGGTTTCTTACTATACTTTTTGCTACATCACTCGTTAGTTTTCTTAGTGAACTACATAAAGGTTGACTTCATGTCCAATGCTTTTTTATCTCTTGAAAATCTTTGATCTTTTCATCAGTGATTTGACAATGAAGTCCGTATATCTTGGGCATATTTTTCTAGCATCTCTGTCGTAGCATCCTTATCCATATCCATCTATAATATTCGAGTATCTCATTAATCGGCTCGCGTACTCCAACTTTATGAGCACTCGTACGTAAAACTACCTTGGATCTATTATGCACCCCTTATTGTTGATTTTGTGTTTTCTACTTGCTATTTAGTCATGTCCTTATCTCACTTTACAGGTTCTCAGTTTGCATTATTAATTTTTCTTGTCCATGTCATTTTTGTTATGACATAATTGCTACTTATGCAGACTGAAAAAACTGGAGTGCGTCGGTTGTGAAATCACTCATATAGAAGCTGTACTTTAAAAATACTTCGTCTGCCAACTATTTATGATCATCCTCATCCTAAGTGTGTCATCGTTTCTCTTTGAATACTGAATAATTTTTTAGAAAGAATGTTTTATGATTAGTTTTTTTTTCTCTTGTCCAAATTGCCCAGATTCCAACACCATGCATATATGGAAGAGAATGTTTGGGCTTCTACAAAGCTTGCCTCGGCATCTATTTATGGCATTCCTGTTCAGAAGACAGCCTCCTTAAATCCAGGATGGGCCTTTAGATGGCCACCAGTAAAACCTTGCAGCAATCTGAAGATTTCCAGCTGTTCAAAAGAATGAGAGAGAGAGTAATAAGCAGACTCTCATCGAATCAGCGGACGGACATCGTTCTTCTCTTGGGAAACAGCACCACTGGGTTGGCTGCTGGTGATGATGTGTGAAGGACCGAATCGTTAGCAGTGAGGTGGGCTTTACATCTTGAGAGATGCTCAACTTGTTTAAAGTCTGAGCAGTCGTGACTGTTTCTCATGACTGCAAAATTGTAGTTTTCTATGCTTAGACTTCGCCAGATATGGATCGGCAGCTTGCTTTTCTGATGGTTGAACTTATATAATAGAAAGTCTTAGTTTAATTGGATTAGTCGTCCAGGCCTACTGCGACATAACATATATCTACAAATATCTGTGTCCCTATTCTACTATTCGTCATCGACGTCTGTGAGAGAGAGCACGGTAAATCAAGAATGGAAAAACGATCTGGTTCAAGTCAATACTGAGTTGTCAATTTGGATTTGGTGAAGTGAACGAAAGGAAAACAGAATGGGAAAAGAACACGATGAAAAGGAGGTCTCACTTGGCTGGGGTTTGGAGTGGCAGTGAAGATCGTAGTGATTTGGGCCTGATGTTGGAGTTCTTCAATTCTCGGTGCCATAAGAATCGAGCACCTGATTTTATTCGCAAGTTTGTATGACCAGCGAGCGATTCAGAGAAGATTCAGAGCACGCATTCGAGTAGATCAGGCACCATGTTTCAGTGTTTGACTCCCCTGCCCATTCCATCGGGCGTATTCCCCAAGGGGTTGTATGCACACGCGAGTCTTTCTCTTCAGCATGGAGAAAATTCGCAGATTTCCTCTACTCAAAACCAGTCAAAACTGCAGGGGTTTTCTCAATGTGCCAAGTTTGCATCTGAATTCGCTTTTTACAGATCTCGCGGCGCTCCACGGCCTCATTTCGGCCGTCCAAGAGGTGCAACAATGGGCATTTCTGGGGCGAGCGCGGGTACGTTCACGGTCCGAGTACTTCTTCTCTTCAATTTGCGAAAGATCACTGTCACACTGAGCTCCTAGCTTGAATCAATGTTAGCATGCTTGATTCTGCGTTCTGCATGGTCGAATTTCACCATGCAACATTCGTTTCTTAAACTGAGTGTCTGAGATCAACAAGCTGTCTCCTCGTCGTGTGCAGTTGAGATTTCTGAGCTAGCTGATGGCACACCAACGGACAGTATTCCGGTGCTGACCCTAACGGAGGTTTGTGGTTCATTTCCCCCATTCAATCTGCCTGATATTCATCAACCGATTTCCTTGAGGTCCATTTTTAAACAAAACGCTATCACCCTTATGTTTAGATTCAGAGTATCCAACATTAGAGAAGCTCGTTCCTGAACAGCGTAACTCGTCTTATTGCAGGTAGCCAACAGATTACACGACTATACGCACCCCAAATGCAAACCATACACAGCAATGTACTCCAGTGTGGTGGGTGGGATCACATTAGATCCAGCTGCTATGGTGGTCCCGCTCGATGACCACATAGTCCATAGAGGCCATGGTGTATTCGACACTGCAACGGTCTTCAATGGGTATGTTTTCTCCTCTCACTCCGTGTTTAAACCTCATCCCTTGCTTGTACCTTTGACTAGGGTCTCGTAAAAATTATGATTCAAATCTATACGCTGACGTATGATAGGCAAATACAGCTGAGCATGGTATACAGGCAGATCGTGAGCAGCTTGAACTATGCTACCCACAACATGGTTCGTTCATTCTCATTTTTCTCTCTTACTTTTGTCGGTTTGATATAAAGAATAATTGAGGTTACCTGACTTGTATTTACCACATACCAATCATCCAAAGCCTCATACGGAGACTCTCATGGAAAATGAAGTGACGCCCAAGTAAAATAACAAAAAGGATGGATGATTCATGTTTGTCATTCTGGGTCTGGTCATTCTCTACTTTCATACTCGCCACATTGACCTGTCTTTGTAGTGCCACTTGCTCATGGAAGAAAGTTGTCGTTTTTCCCTTTGTGAATGTAGGTTTCTGTATGAGTTGGATTCTCATTTGGACCGGCTGTTGAGATCTGCAGCCCAAGCCAGAATACCTCCTCCCTTTCCTAGAGCAGTTCTGCGCAACGTCTTGGTACAGACAGTTGCAGCTTCGGGAACAAGGGAAGGAACAGTGAGGTACTGGTTGTCGGTAGGGCCGGGAGATTTCAACCTTTCTCCTGCTCATTGTAATTCTACCTTTTACGCTGTCATGATAGCGGAAGGGCGGACAGAAAAAGGAATCGATGGAGGAGTGAAAGTTATAACGTCCTCTGTGCCCATCAAAAGACCGTATTTTGCCACCATGAAGACGACTAACTACTTACCCAATGCCTTGGCGAAGATGGACGGTGAAGACAAGGGTGCATTTCAAGCAATATGGCTAGACGATGAGGGTTTTATTGCAGAGGGAGCCAACATGAATGTAGCATTTGTCAGTAAAGGGACCTTGATGGTTCCTTCATTTGATAAAATTTTAAGTGGATGCACAGCCAAGAGGATGCTGGTTCTTGTAGAGCAATTGGTTGCAAAGTCATCCTCAAATGGGGAAGCTCTCCGGAACGTCAAGGTTGGAAGAATCACTGTGGAAGAAGCCAGAAAAGCTGATGAGATGATGCTCGTCGTAAGCAGTTATCTCATTCTTCCTGTCACTGAGTGGGATGGACATGTAGTTGGAAACGGTAAGTCGTAATCCTTCCATCGACCTTTCTGGTCACAAAAACTTATGTTCTTCGTTTTCACTTGAATGATTGATCAAGTTCATCGTCAGTCTCATTCTTTGGGTCATCGTTCTTCTGTACAGGGGAGGTTGGACCTGTAGTCAAACAGCTGATTGCTTTAATGGAGGACGACCTGACCAATGGCCCCCCAGAAGTTAGGGAGGCTGTACCATACAAAAAGTAAAATCACTTCATCGAGAGCCACAGCAAGCGAAGTGGACAATGTTTTTCTTGACTCCATCCTAGTGTTCAGATCACTGTTTCGAATTAGGAATTTAGGGAGTAACTTCAGAGCAGGAATCTAGATTCTTAGCATTTTTTTTCTCTCAATTCGTTGAAATTTCATACATTGCACCATTGCTATCATATTAGCATATTAGGATCAAGCATTCTGTAAGCGCTGGGTATACTCTATTAAAAAGAAATCCACTGATCACACGGCCTTTTGGAGTTCATGGTTATTGCATTGGAGTAAGTCAAACATTCGGTAGTTTTTTAAAGTGGGTTTCTAAAGAGAGACTTCGATTAATTAGTAATGTTTAGTTTTGTTACTGGCAGACACAGATTTGGTATCATTAGGTTCTTTACTTAATATGAAGATTATTGCTTTTTGTGAGTTTCACTTGCGTCGGATGTTTTAACCACCGAATTACATGATAAGACAGATCCTGTACCGACTGTCAACCACATACCATGATTGGGATAAGAATAGAGTAACTTTCTCCCATGAATTGGAATTTGATACTGAAGGTGGAACCGGTGTGGAGCTTACTATTTGCTCACAAGTTTGCATGTTTCAAGAGAGGACGTACATACGAATCACTTATCTGAATCCTTCGGACACTTTATTTATGGAGTTACAAGTATACTTAATGCAGCAGAGGCTAATGTTTTCTTTGCTCCAGTTTGTAAGTGAACTTTGTAGGATGACCAGATGTGACTCTGAGAATCCTGGGAACAGGTTTCCTGGGCCTGCTCCAGTCGCTACAAGATTCCCTTGTCATTCTCTGTTGCCTTGAATCCCTGCACCAGGATCTGTACCTCGACCGTCAATCACTGAACTAGCAGCATCCGTATTCGATATGCCTCTGGAAGTTCTAACAAGAGGAATCTCTATTATATGGATAGATCTTCCCATTGTATACGGTAGACTGCTTCTCATTCTCCTGCACATCCGGCCAGTCTTCATGATTCAAAGACATCTGTAATGATCTTGAACTCAGTTGGAAATCCATGTCACCGTGTGATGTGCCAATATAAATATTGTATCGATCATCATCACTGAGTATCACAAAAACTGCTTGCAATTAATTTTCACTATACTATTAGAGTGTTTATATTTCTTTAACAATGATAATGTTGGGTAAAACATTAGCAAGTCTCGATATAAGTGGAAGTTTTTTGGAGAAGAACAACCTATCTTATTATAGCTAACATACCTTTGGAGTCATCCAAAGTCTCCAAATACTTGAATGCATATCAGTTTATTTTTCTTTACTAGTGGTAATGTTGAGATATATATCTGGATTTTAAGAAGTATGATGATGGGATAAGTAACCAAAGTGAGATACCCTTGGAGGCATTTCAAAGTCCACTTAAGAGATATGACTGCCCACAAATCAATTATAGTTATCTTCATTGAACTTCCCCTTGTTCATGCACACTCACCACGGCCTTGACATGATGGCTCGAATTGTAAAGTTTAACCTTCTTTTGGAAAGTGGAGAAAAAAGATGATCACAAAATTTGAACCTCGCCCCTATTTGTTCCATGTGCAAGATTTTCCCACTAATGTAATTGTACTCCATATCATGAAATATCACGATAAATAGTTAAGGAGGTAAATGGAGTAGGAAGAAATAATAGGATGCAAAAAAATCAAATACAACTTTGTATTTGATTTTTTTAAAGCAATGCATTGATATTGCCAATGCATTGCACACTACCTGCAACTATGGATAGAAAGATTTGTATGATATGTGATGTTTGTTGAAGAACCTAGTTTCTATTAGATCATCCAATTTGCATGGAGTTGTTATTCGTTAGTTCGTATGTTATTCGTTGACGATTCTTCATGTACATGAAGAATCGTCCTCTCGTCTAGTCACAAGCTTGTGAAAAACATACAATCGATTCTTTCAAAGTGTAATGAGTCCATAGCAGCCTCCTTCATTGCATTTACCATGACTCATTTGCCAACATGTACATTAAATAAAGTTCATTTTCGAATTTGGTTTATCAACAAGAGTATCACTAAATCATAGAAGCAATGTAGAGTGAAGAAATATTTTTTCATGGAGTACTAGTGATGATTATTAATGATGAAATTTCAACAGACTATCACAAGTAAATATTTACAAGTTTTCTTAGCAAAGAAGTGATAAATGTATTACACAAAACCACACATTAGATTGCGATTTCATTTAAGGTGGTTGCTGCCAAGTTCAGCAAGAATCAGAAGACTCTGAAAAAGATAAGAGTGAATTTGCAAATTGTAAACTATAAACCTGATGTTCTTCCTTCAAAACTCTTGTCACGACTTATGTAGCGGCATCTTGAGTTAGGTAGGTATTGTGACCTCCGGGCTGACTCTCACTCAAGTTTACCTCCTAAGGCTTTTTGGAAGCTCATCATGAATCTAGAAGGACTTGTTCCCACCCTATGACCATAACCCTAATACACACTCTTACACAAACTCTCAAAGTCCAAACTCCATTACTCAAGAAATCACTCAAAAGGAAGGGATACTTTGGTGATCAAAGTATTCATTGAATCAAGGCTCCACCCCGAACATGAATTCTCTAAGAACCAAGCTTCCCAAAACAAGGTCTCTCCAAAACTTAGAACACAAAACTAAATTCTCCTAAAACTAACTTCTCTCAAAACTACCTTGAGAGGTGCTTCTCAACCTCTCTATTTATACTTCTTAGAATCTTACCCTAGTAAATACAAGTAATCATCATGTAACTTTTTCTTACCAAGTTTATACTAGGAAGAGATCACAAACCCCAATGAAAAGAGTACATGACAACATGCAATTGATCCACTTGGATCTTCTAGAAGCCCAACTATTCTCTAATTGACTTTAGTGTACCAAGTCAATCTCGCCCCTAGATTTAATGGTCTTCACCAAGTCCAACCAATGAAAACTAGTCCAAGTCAAGGAAAGTCAAGATACCCATGTGATGAAATATGTTCCTTGATTCCTACTAAACAACAGAATAGTAGTTCTCATTTACAATACCAAAAGTTACTCTATATTTTCCTCCAATTTAACCATAACTAGTTAAACATAATCATGACTAAGATAAACTCAGGCACATTTAGATATACTTATATTTTATCCTACATGTACAACCTTGGGTCTTACAAAACCTCAACTTGGTCAATGTCACCGGAAAAGGTAACTTGAGGATGCGTTTCACCTTTTTTTGGATCCACTACTATACCATCCTTGGAGATTATGTGCCATAACAACAAACCTTCCTCACATCCAAAAATGCATTTTTCTGGATTGAGTGAGGCCTTCGCTTTTTCCAAACGTTGTAGAATTTTGACCAAATGATAAAAATGATCCTACTTCTTTCCGTACACGGAAAAATGATCTATGAAATCTCGCACAAACTTCCCAATAAAAGGTTCAAACACCTTGTTCATGAACCTTTGAAAAGTTGCTTGAGCATTACATAGACCAAAAGGCATTATCTTAAAGTCAAAAGTTCCCCATGGCGTGATAAAAGTGGTTTTGAGATGATTTTCAAGGGCAATTTGAATTTGATTATAACCACTATAACCATCTCCAAAATTGTATCACTCATGACCTGCCACCTCCTCTAGAATCTCATCTATGAATAATAAAGGATAATAATCCTTTTTTGTGACAATATTCAACTTCTTGTAATCTACGCATACATGTAGCTTACTGTTCTTCTTCTTGACTATCACAATAGGACAAACCCATTCAAAATTCTTTACCTCATAAATGAAACCGGCATCCTTTAGCTTGTCGATCTCCTCCTTCACCACCACAGCTGTTGGTGGATTTATTCGACGTTGTTTCTGACATACTTGACAAGCTTTCTCCTCTAACTCAATGCGATGAGTTTCTAAGGTTAATTCCTTCAAATCCTTTTAGTTAAAGTCAAAGACATGGATATATTTATGAAATATATCCATGTCTTCAAATATAACCTTACCTTCTCCTCCGTAATAACCTTGGGACCAAACTTGAGAGTTGTAGAGGCATAGATAGATGAAGTGTATATGAATTTTTTTGTTTTTGCAATAATGTATGGTCTTCAGACGAATGGAAGTGTATTCTGACGAATATTGTGCTTAGTAGCGAATAGACAGAGTAGGGTGGGTTTACACTCGTGTAGGAGACTTAGGGTTAGTACGCGGCCTTATGAATAGGCGACGCGACGGAAGCGTATCGTCAAATTGCTCGATAGAATACCAAGAACCTGAGATGGAAGGGAATGCCGAGGAAGAACGAGAAAGTGAGGTTGGGTCGGAGAGCCATGAGGATGTCAGTTGTGAAGAAGGTGCCAATGGGGAGAGTTCGTCCTCTGATCGGGATGGCGGACTGGACGCCGGCAGAGCGGTTACGATTGAAGAATCTGGGAGATGTGTTTCCGTCATGGCGATGGGATTATGTTTGCCCGAAGCTGTGTGATGAAGTGCGCAGAGGCAAATACACGCATGCGATTGAAAAAAAAGCCCATCCGGAGAAGTGGGATGCGAGGTTATGGACTAAAGCTCTTGGCCGAACGTACGAAGAAGACAAGGATGACGTAGATTGGGAGGGATCGGCAATGCATACATCATTCACTTTTGACGAGACAAAGTGGTTTAATCCCCGAGAGAGGAAGGGGACGAATGGATATAAAATTGATTTGATTAAGGATGTGTTTAGAAGAAAGTTCGCCTTCACACTAAATCAGTTATTTTCACCACATGCACCACTTATGTTAATATGCATAAAGTGTGAATTGTTGAAGGCTTTATAGGGAGCACCATTCGGGTCAATTAGAGAGAGATCTTTGCTATGAATGTACAAGCAATGGCTACCAAGTTGCGAGAGGATGATAAGAGTAATATACATTTCTTCTTTCTTGGTGTACCTATATGCTAAGATGGAATGGTTAACCCCGTAGGAGAGACAACTTTATCGACTGGAGGCCGGATTGTTTGACTTGGAAGTAGACATCGAGGACATTAGCAACGGATCAACCGAAGCATTGGCGCGGTGGTTCCACCTCGAAGACCGGAAGTAAGGAATATGCCGACAGCACGGCCTAATTCCGATTCCAACACTGAAGTGGTGGAACTACTGAGGAAAAGAAAATGACCAGCCAAAGAAGCGAGTCTGCAGATCAGTTCAGTGCCGAAGAGAGCTGATGTAGGCAAGAAGAAGTTTGAAGAGGTAGTTCCCCCGAAGCCTTCTCGCCCGAAGGTAAAAGCTACGAAGGAGATTGCAGAACCGTTAGCTTCGGTGTTGCAGTTATCTCAGAAGTTGGAGACAGTAGTGATTCCGGTTCTTATGGAGCTTAACGAGATGGGACCGCAATATGTGTCGGGTTGGGATCCGCAAGCTTATGGATATATGGACTTGTTTCAGATGCAGATGAATGCGTCGATTCCTAACTGCACCTCCTGCACGTCTGCATCAATCTCCTGTTGGTGTAGAGCCAGTGCTTTCCGGAAATCTCGACCCAAGGCTTTATACATCTCCTTCATGTGCTCCTTGGAATCACCAAGATTCTCCATCAATGCCACTAACTGCTCCAACCTCTGCACCTCCGTATCGTCACACCGAGCAAAAAGATATTTCGTACACCTGCTCGCAAGGGTCTCCAATCGAACGAGCGCCTCCACATCCACTTGATTAAGTCGCCGCTTCAGCTCCCGCACCGTCTCCCAAAGTTGCAAGTTCTCGTTCTCCACAAAAGGAGGTCCAAGATAGTATCTCTTGGAGCCTTTTCAACATTATGGCCCTACAAAGTCGATCCAACCGTGGGCTTTTAATAGCCTTACAATGCGCAGTCAGTTATCCTAACCTTAAGTATCGCCGTCATGACAACAGCTCTAAAGATGACACATGTCATCATCTTCTCATAGTAGCCGCGTCAGAATACGATACCGTGTGATCGCACCTCCACCTCGCGGATGTTTGCGTCGATTTCTAACTGCATCTCTTGCATGTCTGCAGCAATCTCCTGTCGTGTAGAGCCAGTGCTTCCTGAAAATCTCGACCCAAGGCTTTATACATCTCCTTCATGTGCTCCTTGGAATCACCATGATTTTCCATCGATGTCACTAACTGCTCCAACCACTACGCCTCTGTATCGTCACACCGAGCAAAAAGGTATTTTGCACACCTGCTCGCAAGGGTCTCCAATCAAACAGACGCCTCCACATCCACCTGATTAAGTCACCGCTTCAGCTCCCGCACCGTCTCCCAAAGTTTTCTTTCTCCATAAAATTTACTTCGGCACCCCGAATTCTACAAATCTCGGCATAAGATTGCTTCGAGGCTTGTACTTGCTCACTTAGTTTCGCCTTCTGCTTCTTTATCTTCTCTACTGATTCCGTTAGCTGTCGAATAGTGTTGATCTGATCCTCTTTCCCGATAGCCAAAAGCGATGCCAGCAACCGGGAGCATAGCGCAACCAAAAAAGTGGGACGCAAAAATGTGGACAAAGATGATGGATTGGACTTACGACGATGACAAAGACGGGATCAATTGGGAAAGATCGGCAATGCATATGGCCTTCACGTTCGACAGGACTAAGTGGTTTAACCCTCAAGAGAGAAAGGGGAAAAATAGCTACAAGATCGACTTGATCAAGGATGTGTTCCGAAAAAAGATCGCTTTCATCTTGAATCAATTGTTCTCGTCACAGCGCACGACCTACGTCAGCATGCATAAGGTGCAAATCGTGGAGGGTTTCGTGGGAGGAACCATTCAGGTTAACTGGGGGGAATGTGCAAGCAATGGGCACCAAGTTGAGAGAGGATGACGAGAGTGTGGTGTATCTCTCTTCTTTCTTGGTGCATCTATACGCAAGGAATGGCTGACCTCCAGAGAAAGACAACTATACCGATTGGAGTCTAGGCTATCTAACCTTGAGGTAGACATTGACGGTGCTAGTAGCGGATCCATGTGGAGTATCAAAATAAGCACACCGCCTAAGCCACAAAGGATTGGAGATGTCAAGATTGCTACAAAGGAAAAACTTGGCTTGGATTCAGAAGTAGAAGTGATTGGTTCGTCTCAGAAGAGAAAGCGAGTAGTAGAAGAAGAGAATTCTCCTTATGTTTTGACTATCAAGAAGGTGGAGCTCATGAAGAAGAAAATGGAGGAAGTAGCGCTCCCCAAGCCTTCGCGTCCGAAGGTAAAAGCGACAAAGGATATTGTTGAACCCTTGGTTTTTGTTTTGCAGTTGTCTTAGAAGTTGGAGACGGTGGTGGTCCCTATGCTGATGGAGTTGAATGAGATGGGACCGATGTATACGCTAGGATGAGACCCTCAAGCTGACGGCTACATATACTTGGTCCAAATGATGAATCGACTGGCCATTGGGAAGCAACACTAGACTGACACTGTTCGGAAATTAATAGAGAATGTGGACAAGTTGTCCTAGCAGAAGGCCAAACTGGAGTAGAAGGCGAAGAAGGCGAAGAAGGCATATGCAAAGATCTGCCATATTCGGGGTGCAGAGATCAGCTTTGTCAAGAAAGAGAACTCACATCTTCAAGAGGCAATGCATGATTTGAAGAGGCGATTGAATCAAGTCAACCTGGAGGCACTTACGAGGTTGGAGACTCTTGCGAATCGGTGTGTGCATCACCTATTTGCTCGGTGTGATAGAATAGAGACGTAGCGATGGAGAATATCGGAGTTTCTAGGGAGCAGAGAAAGGAGATGTATAAAGCCTTGGGTCAAGATTTTAGGGAAGCCATGGCTCTTCATCGACAGGAGATCACAATGGATGTCCAAGAGATGCAGTTAGGAATCCACGCCTTCACGCGAGAAGCAGAGGTGCGATTGAGCGGCTTAGATGGGTAGAGAGGATTTAGGAAAGAGTGAACTGTGTAAGAGGCAGTTAGGAGTAGAAGTTAGAAAATTCTGTATAAATAGTCGTAGGAATAAAGAGATGAGATCTTCTTTTCTTGCAAGTGTTCAATTGATTGAACCGCAATTGTAGTCAAGATAGAACGAGCCTAAGGAAGCTGGTGTGATTGACGTGTTGTTGGCCTAGATTGGTGCTTGACGCCTGCAAAGATAGCCATGTGTTTGCCCAAGAGCCAGCGTTGTGTAGTGTCACCCATGAGTACTTTGTTGAGAGCACCGCCTCGACTCTAGCTTGTAAGAGAAAGATGATGTAAACGGTGATTTCACCGATTCAAGAACTTATCTAGCACATTTGTTCTTGGTGTGTATGTATGTGTAAATATTGGATGGGAATTTTTTTATTGATGGAAGAGGGTATGTGAAAGTACTGCCATCTCACTCTTCGGACTGTGATGTCCATAGCCACTAAAGAAGTCTAAACTCACATTCATTTCCTTGAAAGCTTATTCGGATCCCTTATTTCCTTGGGAATGAATCAAAAGACTACACTCTCACTCATATTGCGATAACCGTGTTATTACAATTATGATTAAGGTGAAGATTTTGCACTCAACTGAGCAATTTCATGATCATAATTTTATTAGATTGCAAAAGCACAAGATGTAGTTTCCACATTTCACAAAAATCCCCTACGTATACTTTCGAAATTGAAGAGTAGGGAAAGAAGTTCCATATACAAGGTTCAAAGATTTCACATCCATGCACTTTCATGTAAACATTATATACATGATTTCATTTTTTTTTTGTTTTTCAAATATTTATATATAAATTTAGATATGAAAAAATCTCAATTAATCAAAAAATTTATTTTAAAATGCATAAATTTATTCAATCAGTAAAATTATTTTCAGCTTTTTGTGCAATAAATAAATTTTATTTATATATATGCATACACACACATTTGAAAAAAAAATTTCAAAGATCAATCAAATTGCAAATTATAATTCTCATGAATTAGATTGCACCAATTAATTTAACAACCTAATTATATTTTTGCCTTTTTGTGCCTGTAAAAAATCAAAAAATTCTTTAAATTACATAAATACTAATTCAATAACAATATTTTGATGATTATTTATTAAAACTTTGATCTGCTTATTTTATAGATATTTAATAGAAATATCATTGAAATCATATTTTGAAGTGGATTTTTTTAAAGTCCATTCTATTTATCATTTTTAAAAAAATATTATAAACAATGAATTTCATAAAATATTTCTTATTTTACCACATTTGATCACATTTAATGTTAATCATCTCCTTTTGACTGATATCTTTATATCCCTGTTATTACATTTTTTATATAACTACACTGTATAAAATAACAAATTTCACTTTTCATTTTGAATTTAAATTACATTATAAATATTTTCAAACATGTTATATAGAAATATATAACATGTTTTAAGTGTATTTTACTTTCATATAATAAAAGTATAAATTTTTTGAAATTTATAAAGATACACTATATCAGATAATATGTAAACCTCACAATGTATTTAATTTCTATGTTTAATCTTATGTGTCATAATTTTCTCTATCAATAACATGATATGTTAAATTATTCATCATTATCAACATACATGCTGCATGCAACTATTAGCGATGCATACTGAGTTTTCTCCACTGAGGCAGGATGAGCATGAATGAAGAATGAACACCACACGACTTCCCTTCTCTGGTGTTCATCTGCATTGCGTGTACTGTCTAAAGACGTTTGAATTGGTATTCGTCGTTTTGAAAGTCATTCGCTGCCGGAAGTTTATATGCTCGTATCTTCTCACTTCATGGAGGTTACTCAAACAACGAACTATGGTGACATGGTAAGCTGATCCAGTCGATTTCCTACTGGCCTGGACAATTGTTGATCATGGTTCCTTTATGAGGTCTTTACTCTATGTACATATTTTCAAGCAAACAGCGATGCTCCACACAGCTGCTGCTCGCAGATTTGCCAGGTCCTCTTCCATGTCCGATGCTTCACACAGGTTCATTCGAAGATCCCGGTTCGTATCATGGACGTCCTAACCGCCATCAGAAGAGAAAAAGTTAAAAGTTACAACTATTTGTTTGTGAATTACAATATTGTCTGTGAATGTATATGGTCCACATTACTGGGTACAGATGTTACAAATGTTAAAGAAAGAAATTCATTCCGGCTTCAAATCATGTTCCTTCTTAGAAACACTCGAACGTATTGCGGTTCATAAGGGCAGGTTACAATATTTTAAGCGGTCATTGACGAGAAAAGATGTCACTGCTCGACGTCGCAGGTCTTGGTTCATTACATGTTTAAAATCAAAACTACACCATGAAAGAAATGAAATTTAATAGAAAATGCAGACTGATAAGTTGATTGGCTGACTTCAGGATGTGGACATCCGAGACCGGTGCAGGAACAATACTGTTTGCAAGGCTCCCCTCAAGACTCCCACTTTGAAGTCTCGGGAATAAGTTAAAACTACGTAAAGGTTCATGATTCTCAACTTAAACTGTTCTCTATCCTGGACAAATTTGGAAATGACAGTGTAGCCACATCATATCAAGGTTCATTCACGCTGCCGGACTGTGCTCTACCACAGTTACTTTTACTTGTACTTAATGCCTTTGTGATAGAGAAAACTTTGTTGCCGAAATATGAGTACTGGATGAACTAGATGGTTCAAGTTCCGTGGAAAGTTTATATCATCAAGTGAACTTCAAGTTACATGTAATAGAATGAAAGAGAACGATTTGACTTATATGTTTTCTGGACCATTTCTCTTTCGACCCATGCAGTGTGTCCAATATACTCAGATTCCGAAAGCCAAAAATCTACATCCAATTTTAATTTCCCGTCTGAAACGCAAAGCGCGACTAATGACGTCGATGTCTCGCAGGTGGAGTCAACTTTGAAGCCCCAAGAATTCCAGGGCTCTGTTGCATTGTTGAGGGCTTGGCAGTGGTTTGGTGAAAATCACGGGCACGCATGATATACAAGGTTACAGCAGCACTGTAGGCTTGTGAAGTTCTCCATGTATGGGTGAGCACTGTATGAGCACGCTTGATCCAGGCGTCATCTGTGGTATGATTTTGAAGACGACAGGTGTTCCCAGTAGAACAGCAAAACTTGTGTTCGGTAATACCAGACCTCAAATGCGCTAATTGCTGTCAACTGGGCCCGGCGCAGCAAGTGCCATTTTCGGAAGAAACTGTGTGCCTACTGCGGGAACTACTGTATCAGTCTTCAGCCACGTTCGGACAGAAATGACTCAAGGCTACTGTTGTCCAGGTTAAAGCTTACTCTAGCTGGAAGAGCAGGCGAATATCTACTGCTGGATCCACGACATGAAGAGGAAGGGTTCATTAGAGGAATTTCAA
Organism: Marchantia paleacea; assembly: GCA_014180765.2. Classification (NCBI taxonomy): domain Eukaryota; kingdom Viridiplantae; phylum Streptophyta; class Marchantiopsida; order Marchantiales; family Marchantiaceae; genus Marchantia; species Marchantia paleacea. The sequence continues at coordinate 1,712,061 of MUAA02000004.1, forward strand.
GTTTACTGGAGCCAAAAGGGCAGGGGTCAAGCCTATATAATCTAGGACAATGAAAAAAGAGACTCAGTAAAATAACAAAAGGGATGGGAATAAATGTATTAGTATGCTTCTAGCGGGCCCACAATATACCGTTATCAGTATCTCAATAAAGAGTAAACTATCATTGACATTTTAATACCATTGAAGAGCAAAACACAACAACATCATAATTCTTGTAGTCTTCCTTGGTTTCCACAAACGTTTGTAAGCAGGTCTCCTCCTCTTCATAAATAATTGTTTTTTTTTTTTTTTTTTTTTTTTTCTTGTAAGGATCTAGTATTACAACAAAAAGGATGGGAAAACCCCATCAAGTTGTACATGGATGAAACCAAGGGGTAGGATGGCCCCTTGGTTCCATTGTGATCCTATTGGGGCTAGCCCCAATAGGATCACAATGGAAAATATGTCTTCCTCGACCTAAAATATCCTAACAATCTAGATAAAACGATCTACATACTACTAGAGCATCCCAAGAAGCATCACCTAACTCGATTGTTGTGCTATGGATTGCACTAGTGCTCTATATAGAGCAATGCATATACACTACCTAAAATAGGCTACACAATATGATAAAGAAAGTGATATACATGTCGCCTAATATAGTAGTCTCTCACTCATTTTCTCGCAGCATGTTGAAGTCAACATCCATAGCTCCATATAACTCCAATGCTAGAGGAACAAAGAGATGACCTCTCTTCATATCCATATATTTGGAGACCTTGGATGCTGCTACTACACTCGCTGCCTATCCATGAGGATGGGTAATTTCCTCCGAGACTATGTCACATATAGGATCTATAGCCACAACATCCACAACAGTAACCTCACCCTCTGTAGGGACTTAGGAGCTAGCAATTTGGACTAATTTTTTTATTTGATCAATAAAAGACTCATCTTCGCATGAAAGAAAAATGAATTCTTAGGAATATGGAGCTTTAAGAAAAAAGTACAAAAATAGTTAGGAGTTTCACACAAACGGGAGTGCGCTAGGGTGGATAATGCCTTAGAGAGTAAGGAATCGGAAAGCATAAGCCTTTACAATCTGTTCAAAGGTGTGCCAAGAAATAGAGCAAGAGTGAAATGTTGAAGAAAAGTGTGAGAGCAATGTCATGACGAAAGGGAATTAAGTTGCCTACTGCACGCAAAATGCCGATGGTGCAGATTTGACCTCTCATTTTGATGGTAGATTGGACACCAACATAAGTATTACGACTCAAGAATCTTGGAGGAGCCTTTTTGTCATGTCGATGGGATTTTGTTTGCCCAGAGCTATGAGAGGAAGTGTGTCGAGGAAGAGCAGTACATTCGATCAAAAAATGAGCACAACTAGAATTGTGGGATGGGAAGTTGTGAGCCAAGGCATTAGGCCGTAACTACAAAGAGAAGAAGGACGGCATTGACTAGGAAGGTTCGACTTTGCACACTGGGTTCAATTTTGATGAGGCCAAGTGGTTCAACCCTAGAGATTGAGTTGATTAAGGATGTGTTAAGGAGGAAGGTGGCCTATATGGTGAATCAGCTATTCTCAACTCAATGGACCACTTATTTAAATATGCACAAAGTACGCATTGTAGAAGGCATTGGGGGTGGTACCATTTAGGTAAATAAGGGTAAGATCTTTCAGACAACGAAGTTAAAGATGAGGACATGAATAGCAGGTCTACTTGAAGTTTAGACGCTACTTCTCGAACCAATGAAGAAGTCACGGGAGAATTCTACGTAGAAGAGAAGGATTCGGATTCAGAAATAATTGTGGTGAAATTCCCGAGGAAGAGACATGACAACTAGAATACGGTAATTCATCCCAACGACAGAAAACGATTGAAAATATGGTTGAATCAATATCTCCACAACCATCTTGACCAAAGGTAAAAGTCACAAAGGAGATCGTGGAACCCATGTACTCAATGGTGAAGTTGGAAGTTGTGGTAGTTCCAATCCTTATGGAGTTGAATAAGATGGAAGAAGGTACATGTCTGGTTGGGATCACCATGAAGACACGTATATGAAGTTAATCCAGACTGCATCAAATTACCACAAGAAGACAAGAGCAAGTATAGGTAATTTGAGAGCTTGCTGATATCGTGGAGCGATTGCCGGAGTAGAGGGCCAAATTGGAGAAGGAAGTGCAGATGTCAAAGCACTCCTATGCATAAATCTGCAGAGTTAGCGGAGCAAAAATCCGATACATGGAGAATGAAAATCTGCAGCTTTGAGATATTGTACAAGAGTTGAAGTGGCACTTGAACCAGATTGATGTGGAGGCACCGGCTCGTTTGGAGTCTCTTGCTAGTAGGTGCGACCAGCATCTATTCGCTTGGTGTGATGAGGAGGAGACACGGTTGTTGAAGAACTTGATGGAAGCGATGGAAAATCCTAAGGATACCAAGGAGAAGAGGAAGGAGGTATATACATCTTTGGGTCAAAAATTCCAAGAAGCAATGAGATTTCATCGACCGGAAATTTTTGTTGACGTCCATGAGATAAAGTTAGGAGTCAACACGATCACCAAGGAGGTGGAGATGCAATCGAGCGACTTAAAAAGCTCATGAAAAAGTAGGTAGCATTTAGAAATAGATGTTAGGATTGTGTATAAATAGAAGTAGATTTTGTGTAGAGAGATTTTTTTCTTGCAAGTGTACTTGAAGAACCAAAAGTGTAATTAGGATAGAAAGAGAATTTGTGAAGTTGGTGTTGTGAAGCGCGTGAGAAGCCTAGATTGGACACTAATATCTCTGAAGTTATCCATGTGTTTGCCCATGAGCTGTTAAGCTGCATTTGTCCATCGATGAGTAGTTCATCGAGTTTTTGCCTTGACCCATAGTTTATAAAGAAGAGATCTCCTCCATAAATAAATAGAATTGATTCTTTCTCAATTTTGTAATTGTGTGCATTTAGTCTGGTTGATGGTTAATGGAAATCTTGCTGAATAGTGAGATCTTGAACTTACTGTTGTACTGCTCTTCAAATTGTGCAGTCTAGAGTTTTCTAAAGAAGCCTAAACTCATCTTTTCCCTTCAGGTTGGGTTATTCGGGTACCTTATTCCCTTAAGAACGAGTCTAAAATACCAACTGCTGTCTTGGAGTACGTACCTTTGTTGTTAAATCTTCCCAAACCAAATATAGGTATGTCCTAACCTGAGTTGATTCCAAGGCATACCAACGCTACTTCCACGTGAGATATCCATCCTCTTGTGTTATAGCAAACACAACATCCCTTATGACATCATGGGTAGCTATCCTATGTCATACAAATGGACAATGAGTCATATGGACACATGCTACATCTAAGATAGTACCACACTTACATGTGAGTAATGAAGATGAATGGACCAAGCCAAGTCAATCCTCATTGTTGTAGACAAGGTAGATGATGCGAGTCAGAAAGCCTTGATGCATGGTCAAGCCAAAATTCATAACCATGCACTCTTGCTAGAGCAAGGGCATAGAGGAGACGTTATAATATGAGGAATGGTTTGATCCACTAAGAGATAGTGTATAGCCTCAAAACTGTCAATCCATTAGGGTAGATTGTAGACCTCTTGTCTAATCAAGGGGCAAAGAGGAAAAGTATGAGAGCTCTTGTCATGACTCTAAGGACAAAACATCTCTCGTCTTATATAATAATACATGTGAGGAAAATGATCCTTCTCTCCACATCCGTCACATACATCTCAAGGATGGACCTATTTGCAATCACAAACCCGAGAGGATAGCAAATACAAAGAGTGCATAACTACCCAAAAATGCTAAAGTAGTCATATTTTTCATCGATAATAAGCCTACCCCTCCACATGAAATGTATGTCTCTATGCCAAATCTTTTATCACACAAGGTTCGTGGTATAATGATGGCACCAAAGATACCCATGATACTCCTATCAAAGCAAGTGTGATATGAATGTAGATGAAGGAGTAATCGTGTGAAGTAGGCAGACGGGTAGACTAGGAAGTGTCAAACACTGTCGCATGAATATTGCTTTGCTCTAAGAGCGTTTGAGTGTTTGGGTGTAGAAGAACCTTCGTAACCCTCATGTGAGATGGAATTTTCTTTTTCTCCTCCTCACCATTTCACATTCGAGTTTATTATAGTTGGTATAACCCTGCATAAGAAGCATAAGAAGACCGTGGTATCTAGCAATAAGATTGTTAATTCTTGCCCAAACTTCACAAATGATTTACTTACAACCTCTTTGTGCTCTAAAAATATTTCCTTACATTTTGCTTTTTCATATCTCTTGGAAAAATTCTCTTTATCATACAGCATGTCACAAAATATGCAAATGCATATTTACTAAAACCATCACACCTCATGCCATTCTTGAGTATTGGCCACAAACCAAATACATATACTAGTCAACCTTTGAATTGATCATATTGTACCTTTGGTGCAAGTTATTTCATCACAGAAAAATACGGGGTAATGTCCCCTTAAATATCTGTAGAGCGTGATAGCATGTCACATCAATAGAAGTACAAGGAAAAAAATGACCCGACCTCACTTTCCTGATAATGAACAAATATTATCTCCAATCGAATGTGTAAGTTCTGTGGAACAAAACTCTTCCCAATATTAAGCGTTTGTAAGCTTCGAAATCTACTCTTCCGATTATAAGCTTCAAAACTGAATCGAGAGACCGTGGAGTGTATTCTGGAAAAGGGCTCAGTTTATTCAGTCTCAACCGAAGAAATAAAATTTCTTACTATCAAGAGGTCTGATTTAAAGAAATGTGAACAATGCATCTGTGAATCTTAAGACAAGACGTGCTTATCTACGTTGTCTGCGTAATTGGCAGACTGAAACAGTAATATGTCACCATTTTCCAGACCGTGACATTGGGACTCGTTGGCATGGCTGTGACGAAAAGAATATTTGTTGGATCAAGCATACATACACCAGCCTTGGAGCTTGGACAGATGTCCCATCTGAGAATTTTGCATTTTTTGTATGGCATGCGCATGCTCACATATAATAGTGCACAAAGTCAGATACAGTGAATTCCGAATGTTTCTTTGCTGTATGCTTTCTTGCAGGTGCTTTCCAAGCCATAAAGAAAAGGTTTTGCGTCCAAGATTGATGGCACGGCGAAAACTGGGCAAGGTGAGGGGAGTTGGACAACTGCCAATCCCTTCAAGCCTGGCATACTATATGAAGATGGCATGGTTTCGTTGTAGAAATGGGCTCATTTCTCGGATTGCGGGCTTGTGACCTGGTTACTGCCTTCTTTGTGCCCGAGGAGGTTCCTACTGGAGGCAGTTTTAGAATTTCTTGGAAAAGGTCCTCGAAAAAATGTTTGGACAGGTTTCGTCGTGGATTCTTGTCGTTGCGGGTGTAGCCAGGACTAGACTGCTTCTTATGTAAAAGCGAAATCTGCATTTCCGGCTCGTATATTCATTCATACAAGCGGCCAGTTTTGATTTCACAATGGACGAGTAAGTGAAACTGGTCATCATACAGAACTATGCGGTATTCTTTCTAGCCTAGAGCTCGTTGCATGCTCCTAGCTCGGTCCCGAAATTGGGGTTGATGTCATTTTTTCGGCTGCAGATTCTTGAAGAAAAGAGCTAGTACTCACTAGTCAATTGCCCACGGAGGTGACATGCTCGTCAAACAATCAATCAATCTGGGTCACAAATTGAGTAATTTTTGACCCGTTTGATTTGATGTGATGATCGACGGGCTGGTAAAATCTGGAATTGCTCCCATTGTCTTTAAAAGACAAACCTAACCGGCCAGTTTCACGGATAGAATGTACGTTGATGTTTACTAGTACAGGAAACACAAAAATATACGCATAGATCAGAGATTAAGATATTTACCATACAGGATTATAATCAGTGAAGCTTCTAGTTTCTCAATTGTATACGAATCCTCATTCTTTGACCCCAGTTTCTGTCGATATTCCATCTCTTCTACGTTTATCTGCTTAGTGACTGGATTGAAGGAGCCTCGCTTGGTCTACAATTTGTATTATTTCCGTTCATGAATTTCTTACACATTTACTTTATACATTCTTCGACTGTGCAATAGGCAATTCGAAATGACTGGAAAGTAGTTCCTGTTAGTTCAACAAATGAGAAAGTGGGCACAGGTCATCGAGAGCTGATTGTGATTACGCGATCTACTTCTGATAGTATCTATCGTCTTGAGGGAGAGTTTGTCTTTTTGAAATTTCACTGCTGCATTGTGTTTCTAAATTTTCTTTGAGCTGAATCCAAGAAGGCAATCGATTCGCATTACATCGTTGAAAACCCCGGATCTCCAGCTTTCTCTCTCTTCTCTTGAAGTCGAGGACTTTTCAAAAGTTGGGTTGTAGTTTTAGCCGGGGCAGTAACACGGACTCTTTCAGATTATTCAGATTATTCAAGGAACATCTTGAAGCTCATTTGTAATCATAAGTATTTGAGAACTTCGTAACGTGTAACAGCAAAAGCTGATATCCCCACCAAATTCGAGCCCAAGACACGCAAGTGTGGCAGCTGCTGACAGAGTTCAATTGGTGGGATGCACATGACAGAAAAACCTCGACACCGACGACAGCGGCATCGCCAGGCGTCGAGGAGTCGAAGAAAAGAGTATGCTTCACGAAAGAGCGGCCCCTGACTCCAATCACTCTGACGCCCGAGCGGACACCAGCTCATTCACGGCAGGGCTCGGGCATTCACTCTCGCCAGGTCTCATCCATTCATTCCCGGCAGGGGTCCACAGAAGGCAAAACTCCCAAGCAGCACGTCGTGGACGTCGGAACTCGAGGCTGGCGAGGCACAGCTACACCCGGCGGTGGCCATCCGGAGGACGAGGTCACGCCGAGCTCGGGCCGCCATGACAGACCGGAGCACGCACCTTACACCAACATCGATGTCCGGATGGTGTTCGGCGAGGGGATGGGGCACAAATCTCTGGTCTACGAGGAGAGCTTCAAGGATCCTGATCCGGGAGATGGCGGCGACGATGGTGCAGGAAGACCATTCGGGAGGAGGAAAAAGCGGTCGAATGCCAAGGCCCCCGAGCAGAGAATCACCATCTTCGCCCTGAGGATGGCGATCATCGAGAAGGCTGCGAGCAGGCTGGGCACGCTGTCCTTCCTCTGGGCGACCGTGGTGATCCTGGGAGGATTCGCGACGACCGTGAATCAGCTGGACTTCGGCATCGTCACTATTATCATCCTCGCTGAGAGCTCGAGGATCTTCAGCCGCAGCCACGAGCTCGAGTGGCAGCGACTCTCGGTCCGCTCCCACGAAAGCATCGGCCAGCGCTTCCTCCGGGCCGCCTCCACCTCGTTCCAGCACAATATCACCTTCGCCAAAAACTGCAAGAAGAGACTCAAAAAATGCATCGGCTCCGTCGAGGCTGCTGATACCGTGGGGCACCCGCCGACCTCGGGAGCTCCCGATCAAGGCCCGACCTCGACCTCGACCTCCGCCGCCACGGCCACTCGTCGTCGATCTTCCAAGAAAAAATCCTCCTCCTGCAAGACTACTGCGGTGGCAGACCAGGCCAGGATCTGGAACGCCCCATCGATTCAGCTGGTGCCGTACACGAACCACCTCCTGACATCGAAGAGGATCAGTCGACTTCTCTACGCCGTGCAGATCGTGTCCGCGCTCGGCACCATTGGGCTGGCGGTCTGGAGGCTCTACGTGCACGACTACTTCTACAACCCCAACAACGATCAGCCCATGCCTCCCAACATCACCGTGTCCATGAGCGTCTTCTACGCGCTGTCCATCGCCGAAGCTCTCCTCTTCCTGCTCGAGAAATTCCTCTGGGAGCTCCGGATCAGGCACTCCAAAATCCTCGACCGCGTGAACGAAGAGGCCGGGCTGGGGCCCGAGAATCTGGAATCCGTGAAGCAGTTCTTCTATGACGTGTACTCGGCCTGCTTGAAGGGGAGTGTCTTCGATGGATTGGAGATGGACCTCGTGTCGTTCGCCATCGAGTGGCTGCAGGAGGAGGATTACAAGCAGCAGCTCGGAGGAGCTCGGCTGCTGAACCGCATCGTTTCCGTCGACGGGAAGGCTCGATGCGATTACTTTGCGGCGGACTGTTTGCGGCGGTTGGGGACGGCGCCCGGGATCATAGAACGGCTGGTGGAGATGCTGTCGTGGAACAGCAAGAAGGACGAGCCCTTGCTGGTCGAGGTTGCCGGAATCGTCTGCCGTTTGGTTGCCTGTAATCGAAATGCGTCGAGGATCGTGGCCATTCCGGGATCCGTCGACGGAATTATATCTCTCCTGCTCCCGCACGAGTACCCGAGCCCCGACGACAAGAACCACTACAAGACGGCCAAGGCGTACCTCGAGCTGCGGCTCAACGGGCTACGGATACTCAAGTATCTCTGCTTCGATCACAATAATAGTGCCAAGATCGGCAAGACTCGGGGCATTCTGTCGATTCTGATCCTCTTCTGCGAGGTTCGGAACGAGAAATCTTTCACCGACAGCGTCAATTCCGTGTTTCTCAAGTACCATCTGAAGACGTATAAGAAGTCCTTGCAAATACTGGCGTTGCTGGCGTCCGCTACGAATACTTCCGGCGGGCTCCTCCGTCGGCGGATTGCCGACGTCGTCTCGGGGCTCAAGAATTTGAGAGACATTATCCAATTCGGTGACAATCAGCCCGAGCTGCAGAAGATCAGCGTGGAGATCGTCTACCATCTGGCTTTAGACGAAGGTGTGAGGATCACGATCGGGTCCACCGGGGGCGTTATCAGCAATTTGTTCAATCTGTTCGCCAGCTATAACGACATCAAGGACCTGGCGCACAACGAGTTAACGGAGAATGTTGCCAAGCGGCAGGAGGCGTCGGAGATGGCGGGCAAAGCTCTGTCGAGGATCATCCTCCAGAACGAGAAGAACACGTTGAAGACCACCACCTTGGTGTCGGAGAACGGCGAGCCTTTCCTCGAGGTCATAATGCATTCTCTGTCGAAGCCTCTCGAGGGTCTCACAGCTTGCGCCGCCTCTCGAGACATCGCCACCTGCAGCGCTCAAATCCTCAGAAGTGTTTTCGAGAGCGTGGAGGCCTCGCTGAAGGAGAAGCTGGCCAAAGAGTGCGTTCCGCTGGTGATGCAGAACATTGCCATGAGGCAAATCGACGGCAGGTCCACGTTGTACGAATCGTATCTAGGACTGGCTCCTAAAGTGCTCGAGCGTCTGGACCAGGAAGCTTATTTGCAAGCTATTAACCAAATCAACAAGCAGGAGTGGATGGATCAGTTGTATCAAAATTTAAGGCACACTCCTACCACGAATAAGTACCCGAGTATCCGCAGATACACTATCGAGCTGCTGTACGTCATTGCTGAAAGAGACGTACCTCATCTCTCGTTCTACAACGTCATCCAAGCGAAGAAGACTGCAAACGGCATAAAGATTTGCGATGAGCTCCACCGGACGGCGGATTCGATATCGGAAGTGGAGAACTTTTGCTTGTTCTCTGGGTTGATAGGCTACACGAGACATCATGAAGAGATGGAAGACCTCGTAGCTCGTGTGATCAAAATCATGGACATCAATTACCGCAATAGAGGTCCAGTTGCGTAGATAATCCAAGGACAACACAAACGCCACCATTTGTGCGTATATTGGATGGATTGCACCTCGTGACAGATACACTGTAGGTTTGAGTTTCGGATACCTTGTCATAGATAATCCAAGGACAACACAAACGCCACCATTTGTGCGTATATTGGATGGATTGCACCTCGTGACAGATACACTGCAGGTTTGAGTTTCGGATACCTTGTCATAAGATGATAAAATGTACCGTGGAAAACATTTTTCTGCTCGGAATCTCCTCAAGTGGAGTGATGTCCGTCAATTTTTCTTGGAAATGCATGAAAGGAAATATAAGAGCAAATTTAGCTCCATCAAACATACCCAATATAGTAGTTGCCCACGCTACTGAAACATGTAATTGATTAATCTGCTTCAAGATGAGTCTTGGGGAGTTCCTGTCGCAACATTCGACGAAAAAGAGAGTGCGAAGTGGACGACTTGGAAGACATCAACACGGTACTCACTTTTCCGTATGGTATATGGTGTCGAGTCAAAGCTTCCAATTCAATTTGATTTGACGACCTTCTTAACTATCCAACGGAAGTTAAAGAGTACTAATGGGTAAAGCTATCAAATCAAGGCGTCAATAAGCATTTGGAGTTGGAGGAGGCTCGAGCTGTGGCCATGGTACGTGTGGAGCGGTGTCGTGTTGTGACACGGCTACTATGAGAAGATGATGACATGTGTCATCTTCAGATCTGTTGAGATGACGGCGATATTTTGGCGATATTTTAGGTCGGGATGGCCGACGGCTCATTGTAAAGCTACTGTTAAGAGGCCACGGTTGGATTGTCATCCTAGGGCGGGATGTAGATAAGGATCCAAGGGATATCATCTTGGACCTTATCGGATATAAAGCGTGGTTGGAGTCGAAAGGAAAGGGGGAGGTCTAGAACGCGTCGACTAAGGAGCTTATCCGATAGAAGTGGAGCCAACATGGGACATGGATAGAGGCGGTATGATCCTCCGTATATACCGATGCCCAATCCGTTTGTGATAAGCATCCGATTGTCTACACATCGTGATCACTTTAGGGCATGGTTAGTGTATCACTTTGGAGATAGCTTTATGGAAGTGGTGATAAACTCCCCGCATCCTTTCATTACGCCAATTGTTTCCTACGGCGCGATTTGGGACTTAACGGTCTCACGTTTTGATTTGATATTAGCATTATGGACCTAAACTTGCCGATAGTGGCGCCTTTCAACACATGGGTCCCTGTCCATCACTCTTTGTCTACCAAAGGCAAGTCATAGGGAGTTGATTGTTAGGAATTTTGGCGAGGAGTATTATACTCAAGTTATAAACTCCCTGGTCCCCTTTTGTTGTTCGTTTATACTTAACCGGTTTCGAAGTGGTTATTTTGACTCTTTATTAGCAACAACTCGTATTATTACGTATGATGGCTAAGTAGTGTTTTTAGGCTAGTTGTTAAGCTCTAAGTTAGTTGTGGCTAATTTGGCCCACTAGAGGTCAAAATGGAACTCTTCATTCTCATTGGTTGGGAAATTTAGACCAATGAGAGCACTTGGGCAAGTTCTTGGGGGTTTTGAGGAGTTTCGGGAGCCTTCGAAGGGAGTTTTTCAGGATTGAAGGATATGGTTGGAGAGCTGACGAGGAGAGCTAGGATTTTGGCTCAAGAATGAAGGCGATTGAGCAAGTTGACACTCCGGTGTGGTGATTTGAAGTGGGAGAGTGAAATTTGGACCGATGGGAGAGTTTGAGTGAATTCTGAGCGTTCTATGAAGGCTTTGACAGATCGGATTCAATAGACACAGATTTACAACTCGAATTTGCGATTTGATCGAAATTTCAGCTCGATTGGTTGAGTTTTGAATGCAAAGCAGTAGTTTGAAATTTATGTACACAGATCTGAATTGCGGGATTTGCAATGCATCGTTACAGATTTAGTTCGACGATCATAACTCATGCTATCAATAAGATTGGTCAATAAAACTTGACAAAGTTGAAGCTTGGATGATAAATCGTTTTCTTGCGAAATTTTAATGCAATTGGATCAAAGGATTTGAGTTTATAGTGGTTTTAGTGCGCAAGGGTCTGCATATCGCCTTGTGACACAGGGTATAGTTCGACATTTGTAACGAGAGATCTAGAATTGAAGAGCATGTGAAACTTTCCCGAGAGTTATGAATGGTTGCAAAGTACTTTTCTGCGAAGTTTGGCTAAGAGTTAACGGTTCAATCGTTGGTTACAACGATCCTCTTCCGCTGGAGTTTACCGGGTGCAACGAGTTGGGCATGGAGAGATGAGGAGATAAAAGAGAGGGTGATTGTCAGTTCACACGAGGACGAGGAGAGTTCTTTTACAGCCAGACGCTCAGGCGTTCTCAGAGTAAAGTTTTGTCCATGCGACAACGATCTCAACAATTGCAGAAGAAGTATCATGATAATCGACTTGAGACAAAAAAAATGAAAAAGAAGTTGATTGCGTAATGCTTTAAGACTCTATTAGATATAATATCATAAACATGCTATGGATTCTAAGTTGAAAGTTATTGCTCTACCACAAAATTCTCACAAGGTTCGTGACAAGTTCTTGTTTGTACTTCTCACGTTGGAGTAGGGAATGGTCCTTTTATTTACAGTGAATTATCAAGTGCCGGTTTAAACTAAGATGAGTTGAAGTGCTAATAGAGCTCGCACTAGACTGGAAGTCAAGAACAAGTTCAGTGATTTTGTGTACAGATACCGAATATGGTATGAGATTATCACAAAACAATCTTGTCGGACCAATCAATTCCAGCTCGCATCGTAGCACCATTGCCTCACAGTGATCAGTAACTTTGTTCGTGCCCGGTAGCCGGGCACGAACGGCTAAACACCGGGCCGTTGGTGTTTGTATCGATTTGGGACCCTCGGGGCAGTGCAACTGGATGGAATGCCTGTAAGAGACATTGTCTTAATGCTGAGAATAATATGCTGTAAATCTTCCATCTTCTTGCGAGGGGATGATAGGATCTGGGCCTTCCCTTGGCAATTTGGGTATGGCTTTTGGCTTGACAGGAGGTAGAACTTGAAACGATATTAGAAATTTGAACATGAGCGATAGAATGCCTAAAGGAGTACATTAATAAGATCCCACACATTATACGAAACGATGTTCATGGATCCAGCAAGCAGGAACTATGACTCAAATCGGAACCTCTCAAAAAGTGATAGAGACGAGTGATATTAGAGCATCTCCAGTGATCGCTAAACCCAAAATTAGCTGGTTCAGGGGTTTTTTAAATACTTCAGCTCCCATCCAACTCACAATGTCCGGCAGTTTTCTCTAATTTCAATCTATCTTCCTGATCGCGATTTAAACTCTTGAACCTTGTCTTAGAACTGGGTGCCCATCATTGAATCTCACGCGAAGTGCGACTTCTCGTTAACGTCTCGTGCTGCACTTCAGCTTCCATACAGTGAATGTACGAGGAAATCACAGTGAAAGAGCAAAATCGTGCCTAAAGCTTGTTGGAGGATCCCGTGCTTCTAATTTCATCATGTAGAACCCCCAAACTCATCAAATGATGCCTCGCACTACTCCGATGCCATGTCAGGTTAAATTTTCAGCAAGCTCCAGACATAAGATGAACAGCCAACGCAATCTCCACAACGACAAAAAGCAAAAAACCTCAACTTGGCATTCGTACACTTGGTTGAGATTTAGTTACACAACAAAAGATAAATCACTCTGCAAAGTTAAAGAAATACATTCAACTCACAGAAAGATAATTCATAAACATTCAAATATACTTCCAGAATTAAGAGATTTTCTACTCATAACACGTGATCACCGTCAAGCTTTGCACTTGTAGTCATCCATACACGTCGTTCTTGGTAACCATTATGTGTGATTTGTTGGTTATTTATTGATCGCAGATATAGATAATTGTTATGGTACAAGATTGGTACCCTATCTTGGATGGTTCATCTTTTGATATCGTAAGCCAGATATTTGTATCTCTTCGGTTCGTCTCGGGTAGAGTGTAGATATATCATTCAATTTGGTTGTAAGATGGTTGCAAGTATTTTATCAGCATTCACAATTTGCAGTGCATAATATTATGATTGTACACATACGTTATGATTTCGTCTCTACACGTAATTGTATAGCAAGTTTTCAGTGACGTCGTGATTAATTATCTGAGTAGATGACACTTTCAATTATTCATATATACAGAGAGTTAAAATGAAGTAAGAATATCAGTGGACAACTTGGAAGTTATCAGCCATTCAATCCCGTACCTGCTTTAACTTTCATTTCAACAGCTCATATGGTTTAAATTTGAATCGTTTTCGAAAGTCAGAAATCACCTCATGGCTCATCCTTGATTGTAATGTCGCAAAAACACGTGCTCCTCTTGTGGGCCTCGGTTGTGTACAATCTATGAGTCTAGGAGACAAAGAAGATGATTCTGGAGAGCCGAAATGGATGCCAGTGGACACACAAGGGAAGAGTTTAAGAGACGATGGGGAATTTCTGCGTTTCAGAAGCCAATCCATATTTGCACACTAGATCTACTAATGTATTGGTGGCATTTGACCTATTTTAGAAGCGAAAGATAGATTCTTGCTGTTCCCACACTCAACGGGAGGAATGACCATGAGCTACTTTTACCATGTACTGTGTGCGCTTAGATAGACTGTAGCTCGTGAGATGTGAAGTTGGCACACTGAAAAGTTTCCTTTCTTCACTTACGCAGTTCAGCTAATTACAGATTCAAGTTGGAGCACGTTCGTGAAAAGTAGGAGTTCATAACCAGGCTGTGAGACAATTCGCGTTCATCATCTTGGAACTAGATCTCGCATATGTGGTTGAAATTTCAGTGACGATGGTGCGTTAGGGCAACCCGGGCTGAACTATTTTCCGTTAGATGTCTCGCGGTTTGTTCGGGAAAGCTCGTATGCTCACTGGAAATGTGGAGGTCCGCAGAGGAACTTGAACCATAAGGAGAGATTCTACGCACTTTGTGTCGCCCCCACGGGCGCGAGACCCAATAGGCGAGACTGTTCGGAGTCTTAGCCGAAATGGCTGAAGAGAGATATGGTGTCCAAACTCAAGATCCTCGACGGAAACATAATCTGTCCTCCTTAAACGGCTCCTCCAGCCAAGCAAGAAGTGTTCACCGTGGAATTCACTCTACGGTAGAGAATCTAGGTGAAAATGAGAGTAGGAAAGCGTACGATCTTTGTTTCGGAACATATGGTCCCCAGACAAGTCTCTGGGGAGATTCTACACTCAGCTTTCTCATTGTCTGTGACAGAAACCACAAACAACACGTTCAGGACACTACTGATGATCACGTAAGACCTCGAAAGAGATGTCCTTCAAATCATGGATGTCTAACCGTCAGACGCACCAAATCCTTGGCGTTCACAGCAGTTGCACTCTGGAAGCAAGCCCACGCCACACGTTACCTCAAACACTAACACGGACAGACTAGAGGATGTGGATACAGCTTCCCTGCTACAAACAACTGGTAAGGTACTGAGTATACTAATCCTTAACATGTGTGTCTTTGAGAAATGTGCGACCGAAGGTTCCAAATACTTTGTTTATTGAAGCTTCGTTTCCTCATTCTTGGGGAGAAAGTTTCAATCTTTAGAAGTCAGATCATGTTCCTGCTCATATTCTCTACAGCGAGTGGACTATTATTGACCGTCGCAGGAAACACCAAACCTAGGTCACTAGCGGAGACATAAACAACAGCGACCGGTGTCAGGGGAGCCCGAACAAATTTGGTTTGGCGTCGGAAACGGAAGCGGCTAACAATGATTTAGATTCTAAAAAGCATGTTTCAGGGATCTCAACATTCTCACAGTCTACGTTGGTACAGAAGTATGCTCATCGAAGTGATCCTATCAACTGCCCAACATTGCATGCATCCACAAGATTGGTCACCTGCACATGAGAGACAACCCGAACACTCCTTCTCCAATCAGTTCGCACGCAGCGCACACTGAATCGCTTCCTCGGTGAAGCTTACGGAGAGAACAACAATACTCAGCAAACACACGAATGAAATCGAACGAATGCTCATCCAAACTTCTCAACGAAGAGTGTCAGCACAACCGTTCACCTGCAACGAATCATCTCCGCTCTGTGATAATCACTGCACAGAGCTCGTGATCTGCCTCAGTAATTCTAGAGCAAGTAGGGCTGACGCTTGTCCCTGTGCCATACACACGCGCTTAATCTTGAGATCCTGAGCGTCGACACACCACGCGCGTACACACTCTCGTTGTCCAGTCTATAGGAGAAATATCACCTGCGTCGTATTAGAACATAATCTGAGAAGTTTTGTCCGATCTTTGTTGATTAGCGTCGACTAGGAAATAGCGTCGAATAGATGAAGCATGCAATTTTCTCATTGCATACCTTTTCTAATTATCGTCTTTGGATTATTTTCCGCGACATATGTATTGTGTACATTATGAGACCATGTGTTCTGGACCTGTATTGACATATGAGAATGTTAAAAGTTAACTATGAATTCATCGCCTGAACATTGATGAAAACTATTAAACCTAAGGTTCTAGCATAAAATGCAGGTCCTCAGATTATTAACGGATATTAGTTCAGCGATCCCCTGTATATTCCAAGGAGTTATATAACCCAATTCTCTTAAGGAGAAATGAAGACATGCAGCTTTCAGAAATTTTTGAAACAAGAGTTTCCATGGTAATTGAATTGTAAGCTTTTTTGACATTTTTCATTTCTGTATATTGTGATTTTACCATTCCTAAAATATTTATTAAAATAAATAAGATGAAAGAAAACACACATAGAAAAATTAGTTTTTGAAAATTTGATCTTATGATTCTATTGAATCTCATGCAAACTGAGCTCAGAATATTGTGTTCTGTGAAATAATTGACGAATTTACTTAACATCTCCCAAAATTACCTTTTTAATGTTAAGATATATTTTTTATAAGATTCTAGAGATTAGAACTAAATTATAAATTGAATGACTGTTTTGTAGATCTATTCTGGATTAAATTATTTCTGGTTTATCAAGATATAAATTCCTTAGAATTACAGAATACATTTTTATATCAGACAATAAGAACCAGAGTGCATCTAAGGACTAATCAGACCATTAAAATCATACACTTACACCTTTGACAATCATGAAAAGATAATTTCTTCTGTTTTTGAGAAAGAGGATTTCAAAGATTTTTATTGAATGGGTTCCTAAGTCTGAAGCTGGAGTTTTCGTTGAAAAGAGATTGATGATCATGTGTACTGCTTAACAAAAACTTGGAATTTATAATGTTTGATGCAAAATCCCCTTCAGAGTTTTTCTAGTTCCATAGAGTTGGACCAGTCAGACCTTCTTTCATTCAATCGAGTTATTATCAATCGGCTTATAGAGCTTAATGCATAACTTGATCATTGCACCTAACATAACCTAGAAAGAATAGTATATTCCTTTCGGTTTTCATGTTGACGATACACTGAAATTGAATCTCATGCAACTCCCATAATTTCTAGCATCCGGTAAGTGACGCGTACACAAATCAAAATCAACGAAATTTCCCTCTTCCACCATTACGTCCACTCCAAAGAGTTCCATTCTTGAAGTTGATAGAAACTGTACAAGAACTCGGGCAAAGAGAAGCAGCCGCTTCCACAACAAAGTGAACCTCACAAAATTTTACTAGGAAGTGGGATAACCGCCCCAATGGGAGGATCATATCCACAATCCGTCCAAAAATACACATTGCAGTGGCTAAAACATACGCTCATGAATTCATTGGTCAAAGCGCAGCTATCTGATCGGACCCCACAAATGCCGTTGGATGCTTTGGCTTTCAGATGAAAAGGGTAATCGGGTTTGACTCTATGATGTGCCAGGCACGCGCATCCAAATATCTTCCTTGCATCTTTTCATGAATGCCCACACATGCATCCATCCATGGAACGAATAACATCGGGAGAATGGCAGCTAACTCTATATCCCCTCAATGTTCAGTCCCGCCCAATCAGACTCTAGATTTGGTGATCAAGTATATGCTACAACGGTTGAAACAATCTCACCAGCGTGAAAATGAGATTTGTCTACCAGCAGTAAATTCAACGTTTTTCGGACACTGATATCATCCTAGCATTATGCGGGAATGTTTCTGATCTCTTTTATATTTCAGTTTCCTATTTCCAAAGAGTAGTCCATGTAGAAATTGCTCACTTTAAAACACGTGGCGAAACACACTTGCCTTATCAACCGTGTTTAAAAAAATGAACCAACTTTTTAGAAAACTTTAAAATTTCAGTTCGTTCTCAAGATTACACAACGGTGGCATGATCAGAGAGCCCTTTCACTGTGAAATACCTGCATGAAATATTGCGTGGGAAAAAAAATCTCGTCGTGAAATGGTCACACTTTGTTGAAGGTTTACAATTGCGCATTCCGGAGAAATATATTCGTTTACAGAGTGTGTGCTGATCAATGAACCTAATTTTAGACATAGAGAAAATTCAATATTTTGACTTTTGGAACAACTCTTGGAATGCGCGCTGAGTTCATGGTTCTTATACAGAATCATAAAAAAAAAAAATTCCAGATTCAAAATATGTGTAATGTATTTTGAATAGCAAAATACATCGAATATATCAGGCCCGAAGTAAATATTCACCATGAAATTACAGTGATCGGAATGCAAGTCGCTCGTGGGGAACGGAACTCTAGCCCTGGATGACTTTATCCGGGGAGACGGTAACCATGGTTAGAAAGAGCTTGGTTCCTGGAGAATTCAGATGGCGGGGGCCCACATGGGGATGCAATGCATGGGCATGCCCGTGGCAAGCGGGTGCAGAGCACGCGCTCTGATTGGAGAAGCGGATCGTTTGGCTTGCCTTATCCAGCTCGGGCTTTCGCGCATTCTTGTGTGTGTTCGCTCCGGCGCCGTTCATCCGACTGGACCTCATCTCCTCAATTGCATTCGCAGCTCCGATCAGCTGCAGAAATCGTTCATCACTCTCGATTGTGGTGGAAAGCCCGCTTGCCATTCAATACCACGAGAAATCGATCTCTTCTTCGTGAACCCGCGAGATCAGAGTAGAGCATAGCAATGGCGTCTTTGGCTTGCACTTCGGCTGTTGCAGCTGTGGCGGCCACTGCCCCTGTAGCGAAGAACGAGAATGGCAGCTCCAATGTCGCGAGGAGCTTGGCAATGGCTCCCCTCAAGGCCTCATCCCTTCACGGTCAGAAGATGTCCGTGGCTGCCGCCGCTGCCCGAGTGACCATGACCGCCGCAGGCAAGGCCCCCGCCGCTGAGGCACCCGCTGGCTTCACCCCACCAGAATTGAAGGCCGACACTCCTTCTCCCATCTTCGGTGGAAGCACAGGTGGTCTACTCCGGAAGGCACAGGTTGAGGAATTCTACGTCATCACATGGGACTCTCCCAAGGAGCAGATTTTTGAGATGCCCACCGGAGGTGCTGCGATCATGAGGTCCGGCCCCAACCTATTGAAGCTCGCCAGGAAGGAGCAATGTTTGGCACTGGGAACCGCTCTCAGGACCAAGTTCAAGATCAAATATCAGTTCTACCGCGTCTTCCCTAACGGAGAGGTTCAATACTTGCATCCCAAGGACGGAGTCTACCCTGAGAAGGTCAACGCTGGAAGGACCGCTGTCGGATTCAACTCCAGGAGCATTGGAAAGAACAAGAACCCTGCTGAGATCAAGTTCGGAAAGGCCCCAGCCTTCGAATTGTAGATTGCCCCATGTGAGTGTAGTGTGATTCAACTGTAATTATATTTGTTTCAATAAACAGATCTTCTTATGTGCACTACCATATCTGTTTATGGGAACAGTCCTGCCTCGGAAATCAATTTCTGTAGAGTGTGTAGCTGAGTGAAATATTCAGTATGTCTCAGGAAAGGTCACCACTATGTTTCTGAGGCTCAGGTACCAGCTTCTTGGTTTACCATATCCCAACTAGCTCCACTTTGGGGTTACCATGATTTCTGTAATTTGTCGAATTTTCATCGAAGAAATTTTGTGTACCGAAGTTGCAATCGCCCCCGTCTAGGTCACAGTACATGAGTGTTCTTGTACTATTAACGTCCCTGCCCATGGCTTGGAGAAGAGCTAAGTTCTGATCTCGTACTCACCCCTACAGCACCGTGATCTACCTTCGTTACTTGTGGTTACTGTATCTACAGCACGCCCCCACCTTAGTCTCGACAAATCTCCTGGATATTACTATTCTTGTCACGGGTCGCATTGCCAGCCTGAACGATCATGACTTGTATTCCTGTATTTACTGCACGCCCATTACCCTAGTCTCGACAAATTTCCTGAATATTACAACACTTGTCATGGGTCATAATACCCGCTCGAACGATCATCTTTCGATTCTGAAGAGCATAGATTAGCTTGATAATAAGTTCACTTACAGTCATCCACTCCGCCTGCCCTGCTCTGTTCGGATTATTGGAAAGATCATTGAGCACAGTACCAGTGGGCATGCATACTCGTGCTTCAACGACTCATTAATGTGATGAATGACAAAATTTTACATTGGATCAAATTTTCTAGACGAAGAAATTTCAATGTTATTTCTACGTAAGCTAATTCAGGGAGTAGCGTATAAATCGATAACAAAATGTTTGCTTGAGAGAGAAAAGAGAATGTATACTTCACTAAAATATACTGAAAGAAACTTTTGATAATATCTTAAAATTGTCAAATTCTGAGAAGAGTGTACTGAAAAAAAATGTATAGAGTTGATTATGTTTTATCTGCCGCGAGCAATGTACAGATTGTTGCAAGCTGTCGTTTAATACTAAATCTCAGCATTCATCCGACCACGTATAGGAGGGTCGGCTGTGTCAAAATGAAAAAAGATGTGACACATTGAGTATCCATTACCGAAAAGAAAGAACAAAAAATTGCTTCAATTCAACTAGTAAAAGACTAGTACAGTTGTGAAACTGCTATATTCAGTGCAGTAAGATAAAATAGACGATAATCTTGTATCTAAATTCACATATTCCCCTCAAACAGATCAATTGAGAATTGTGAGACAATATGAGCATGTTCCTTCTCTAGATCAGTATTCTGCAAAAACTCATTCTGTTGAAATCGAAACACAAGTCGTGCGAGTCAGATCATTTACATATTCAAGAAATATCGACATATACAACTAACACATGTAAACAGCGAAAACCGTTGTCAAACAATCATGATGCCTCGTGATGGGACCAGTAGACTTGCATCCAGAAAGACAGCAATGACAACAACCTTCAAGTTGTCAAAACCAGGATGTTCGAGTCAAACTTGCGAGCCTCATCTAAAACCTCCCGACGCTCTGGGACACTTGCTAGACCAATGACCTACTTCACCACACTTGTAGCAGCTGCTCCCTCCAGGTTCCGTTCCGCCCGCAGTAAACTGTCTTGGAACTGAAGAGACACCACCTCCGGTATTTGGACAGGAGGAGGCCCAATGACCCTGACGCCCACATTTATAACAAGGTTCTGTCTTCTTGATTTCAGGTGTTCGTGCAGAGTTGTAAGCGTGACCACCACCAACAACTCCTCCTCCTCCTCCCCCTCCCCCTTCATTTGGGCAGTCTGTGACCCAGTGACCTCCTTGGCCACATTTATAACAAGTTCGTCCTCCAGCTGGGCTTTGCCCGCCTCCAAAGTTTAAAAAACCATTTTTCGTTCCAGGGGTATACGCACTGTTATTTCCAACCCCAACAGCGCTCTGGCTGGTACAATCCTTAGCCCAATGTCCACCTAAACCGCATTTGTAACAGTTTCCAGATCCAGGACTTCCTAAGGAACCAAAGCTTCCACTCGATACTGCAGTACTGACCCTACTGATGTCCTTGCCTGCTTCATCACACCACTGAAAGAATCCGCAAGATTGTTCCTACAAATTCAGGTAAATTACGACCTGTGAGGTAGATGTTTACTGTGCTAGACAAGAATGATCCACTCCAATGTCCATTCAGAAGATTAATCTTGTACTGCTGTGGAATAAACCGCAATACATGTCGATCTTACTCCCATACAGAAAACTGCAGAATTTAGAAAGTTGTTACTGGACATGCTGAATGAAGTTATTGAACCTGAGGCAAGGGACATTTGTAGAATGCACGGCCGTTGTTTTTCTCCGTCTTGGCAGTACGTGTTATACAAAGTCCACCTCCACATTTGCACTCCATTTGAGGAAAGTCTTGTGTCGGAGCTCTATCGGTTGAAAAGCCTTGACCTCCACCGTCACACCATTCAAAGAAGGTGCACTGTCCTTCATCCTGTTCACCAACTCACCAGTGTCATACATGATATCCATACCAGAAGAAGGCGTAACGATGCAGTCTGACCGTCAGCGCTGACAGTCGCGTATGGTCACTCCATCAGCCATTCCTGACTTATCCTAAGGGTCTCAAAGACCAACTGAACATGGCATGACAAAAAGGAAGGAATTCCAGATTCAACAAAAAATAGGTGATTTAACCTGTTGTTTTAGTAACAAGCAGATCTGCACCCAGACTCACGTGATTGGAAAACTATCCAAATGATCATTCAATGATCAGTTTGTGATACCCAGGCCATCACAGAAACTCCTGCTTCCTCTACATGCTCACGACCCGAAAGGAGTCGAAGGACACTACGATGGTTCAATTGCATCCAAAAATACAGGCAAAATTCCGACATTTCTCCATTAGGTTTTCCAGTATGATCTCGGTATCGACGATGCAAAATTGTTGTGTGCAAAGTCTCACTTTTCACACTTTACATACAACAGCTGGGCATTGTCGATGGTTCCACACGGTTAGAGGGGGAGAAAATTACTCTCTTCAAGGGACACTTGTAAAATCTGCGCCCCAAATTTTTCTCTGTGCTCGCCTTCAGAACGATACATGCGCCCGCTCCGCAAGGACAATTCTTTTCGGCAACATCCTCTTCGTCGGGTAGTGATCCTCCACCTTCAGCAGCGAAACCGCCAGCAACATTTGCCTGAGAACATTCTCGAGCCCAGTGACCCTCAAGTCCACATTTATAACAGGTACCTGTGGCTCCGCCTCTTCCTCCTGCAGTCACAGGAGCGTTTCCTGCAAAGCCAGAAGCTCCTCCTCGACTTGAGTATCCTCCAGATCCCCTTCCACGGGAAAATTTAAGCCACATCTCGCTGTTGTTCCCTCGCAACGCTGCCATGTACTCTCCTTCTGGTTCAGTTTCACTCCTTGCTTCCATATTCTGTTGTCGGTAAATTGTAGGGGGCCTGCCGTATTCCCCGTCATCGTGTGTCCGCCTTCTCTTGTCACCAGGAATGTTATTTCCGCCATGAAATGACAGGTATGAGTGAGTGCTGACGCTCTCTTCCCAATTCTCCTTCCTCTTGCCAACAAAGTCTTGAGCATCTAATCCGTAACTTGATGAGCGCTGCTGCAAATGTTGAGTTTCCGCAGCGGCAACAGCTGAAAGAAATGACTCATCCTCAAAAACCGAGTCAAAATCGTCTTCCACTTCAACCATAACTGACAGCCAAATTCGAATCCCTGAGGGAAGCCGAAAGCCAAAACCTCTTCAGCTGTTCCAATTAAAGGGTAACAATGTTCATTCATCTGTCAAAGACTTCAGGACACAAGTCATATTGCGCACATAAACCCATGACGTTCACCTGTGCATCTAAAATTGCTTGCTCCTACGAAGCCCCGGTTTAACTTCCAGTCGACCACCTCGTCGTCTCAAATCTCAAAGCCTGCAAAAGAGTGTCAAATTCAGGACAAATGGCAGGACGTAACAGCGCCATTCTAAAGCTCTCTCTCTCTCTCTCTCTCTCTCTCTCTCTCTCTCTCTCTCTCTCTCTCTCTCTCTCTCAGAGGAAGACTGGAACAGAACATAAACTCTTTCAACGCAATGCGTGATAAATTGGGTTCGAAGAAGCCAGGGAAGCGAGACTGAATGCTCTGTCCGAGAGGAAGCCTGGAACAGAACATAAACTCTTTCAACGCAATGCGTGATAAATCGGCTTCGAAGAAGCCAGGGAAGCAAGACTGAATGCTCTGTCCGAGAGATCAATACACCCGCAAGCGTATAAAGATCACCGGCAGATCTGACGATGAGAATCCGCAATCAATTGAGAACGTAGAGAAATTAACAAAGGAGTCGCACAGTTCTTCCACAGGCATTTTTCAAATGATCGCAGAACAAGAACCTCGTACCCCATGATAAGCACTATCCATCACCTTCAGGTTTAAACCAACCGATTTCATTTACTCGTCGTCCACTCCTACACGAGAGTTGGCGCGGAATCTTCAAGAGGCCAAACATGTCCATCAACTCGAATCAAGTTCAAGCGCTCACAGAGTTCCAGATTCGAGTCCCACTGGAACATTGGCGGCTCTTCCCTCTACGTTATTGACGGTAATGCCAACCTGATACTTCTTTACAACTTTGAAACGGAGGATCTCATCGTTTACCTTAAAGAAGGGGCTCCCACAACCCCATTTCAAGCTTTCATGTCACGCGCCCATGAGAGACTAATAACTACCCTCAGGATTTATTTGAAAGGCCCGGACGTCAACTTAGTCTCCAGATCATATATGTGGCTTAGTGGGTGACAATCGGGAACATGAATTTTAGAGTGCTCATATTGGTATGAAGGTTCTTGGAGTTTGCAAAATCATTTGAATCTTCAACTTTAGCTTGACATTCTGACAGATCTTGGTACACTTGGATATTTTTTTAGCTTTTAATCTGACTATTTCGTAAGCACTTGCATACAGTACTTCGTTGTTGAGTTCTTTATTAGAACTTATTGTGAGAACTAGTCAAATATTACATCTAGGTGACAAAAACACAACACGACGCGGTTTAGGTTAGATTAGTTTTGATATTTTTCAAATATGTGACCGGGATTTAGGACTACGCGCAACTACGTTATGATTTCAAGTAACTGTAGGAAATGAGTATATTTTCATCGTTAGAAAGAACGAGGAGAGAACCTAGCGAGATGGCAGGCTAGGTGACCAGGTTGTGTTGTTACAATCATGTTTTATGTTTTATGTTTATTGTCTCATTCTCCTTCGCCTTCGGGGCTGGGTTCTTCTTGGCCTCGGATCAATTTTCAGTTAGATGGTTTTTTCATCGTTCTTTTTATCCATGCATCGCCTGTTTATACAATTATAGTTTTTCACGTCTGTTCAATCCTTTGTGCAGTTAAAATCAACAAACTAAACTAAATGGTTTGTCGAACTCTTTTGACAAATGCCACCTTTTACGTGTTGACCATATGTTCATGTCTTTTGCAACATGAGGATGAATTTCTTTTCCCATTCAACCTGTCGGTTTTAAATACATTTTTGGGCTCTTACTTTCTCTGTCTTTCTCGTATGGCGAAACAACTCCAGTGAATCAATCAGTCATGCAAATATAAAAATCTTAAATTTACAAAAATTATCTTTCCCAATTTAATCTATTATCTTTTACGTTCACAATATAATTAAAAATGTTTAGTGCATCATGTTGACATTGAGTAAATTAAATTTCCTCAATAATCCAATAATGTTTCCATAGAATCTCAATGTTAATAAGGTGTGTGGATATATGTGAAAAAAAAAATATGAAATAAAAATATGCAAAGATAAAAAATAATCTATGATGTCATAACTGTTTTTCATGAAAAATAAATACAATATTTGATTGAAAATTTTTATTTTTTGAATATTTGATTTATCATTTATTAATATAATAAAAAAACTTACAACACATGTTCTCAAATATTTAAACATGATTTTTAATGATTTTTGTGAAAAAACATATATTTCAATATATGATAAAAATTATGATCTGAAATTCACTATCATTGATATAAAAAATCATTATAAAGCTACATACAATTATGTCATTGGTTTATTATACTTTTTTTAGTAAAAAAATTTATGTTTTATCTCTTATTTCGTGTATTCTATTCTTAAAAGAGTGGCTACAATCCTTAAGGGTGAATAATCATGTACATCAATTGAGGTACATTTTATTGATGTAAATACTTGATTTAAGGTTGTATACATTATAGTGTTACCTTTCATTAGTGTGTAAATTTAGTTATGTATGATATTAAAAAATTGACATTGTATTTCTATTGGTAAGGAGATACAATATAAAATCCATCTTTGTGTTTTTGATTTTTTCAATTAATTATAGCCATTCAACTTGCATAAAAAAAATTCCAACTATGATTTCTAAGGTAATATTTATAGTTATCAATACTCAGAATCAATCAAGCTTTAAATTTTGTTGCAAATAAATCAAGATTTATTTTCAGAAAATTTTATCAAAAAATATATCATTTTTTTAATAAGATGAAGGATGACTTTGATTAAATATAATATTTAAATTATTAATTAATATTATTATGCATTCGATAATTAGACATCCATACCAATGTATACTTATTAAAAAATATTTATAGTTGCATTATTATCATAGAATATATTACATATGATTTGCTTATTTTAATTATGTAAAGAAAATTATTATGATATAAAGCTATAGATGTTTAATATTGTTAGATAATAGTGGATTAGATTTAATTATAATTTTGGTGATGGTTATAATACAAAACATAACGTAAATGTTGATCGGGTGAGAAGATTATTGAGATAATTTTGTGTACAAGTATGTTATTTTATGCTACTATAATAAATTATGTATATTATAGTAGCATATACAAGAGTAATATTAGTGGAAGAAAGATTGGATCGTATGAAAATGTTGATATCAAGATTAATATTTTTTTATTAAATGCATCTTATGGAACTAGTCGGAATTTGACACAATCGTTTGATTCATTATCTCTTGTTTGAATTACCATAAACTAACCAAACATGTTAAAATATAAGAAATATTGAATGGGATTATGTTATAATTACTTGAATATTAATATGTTTCAATGACCCCAAGTATTATTATCACCTCTTGAAATGATAAAAAAAATGTTTGAATAGACCATGTCACTATTACAAATCAAGTACACTCACCTAAGACTTGGTAACCTAAAATTTATCTCTTTTTTATCCTTATGTCATGGATAAACATCCCATTATATAAGTGAAAAACGATATCCATACAATTTACCTCTTTATTGATTATGATATTTTAAAGTGTGGGTAAACGTCACTCAAACATATCATGCTACAAGTTACACAACATAAATATCATGAAGCAATTGTTCTTGTATGTAAAAAATATGACAATCTACCATGATGGAATGATAATTTTAGCAAGCTGTAGAGTCTCTTAGTGGATCTAGCAATTCCTTGTACTACTAAGGCTCATATACACGCAAGGATGCAGCTTGTGGACCATGCATCAAGGTTTTTTGTCTTGGTTTGACCATGCATTCAAGCTTTCCGATTCGTATTGGCTATCTTTTCTAGAACGATGAGATTCCACGTTGATTTGATTCACCCATCAACATCTTCATTATTCATAGGTAAGTATGGTACTACCTTAGATGCAGCGGGAATCTTTATGATTCGTTACCCATTTAGAGGACAGAGGATGACTCTTCATGATGTCATTAGGGATGTGGTGTTTTTAATAACTTAAGAGGATGGATAGCGCACATGGAGGGAGCGTTTTTGTATTGTGATGTGGTTACTATAAGAAAATGATGACATGTTTCATCATTTTTTTCTAATAATCACGTCACAACATGACCTCTTTTAGGTCAATATAACTGACGGTTCATTATAATGTTATTAAGAGTCTACAATTGGATTGATTTTGTATGGTGAAGATAATTACAAGGCTCAAGAGATGTCAAATATAAAGAGTGGTCAAGGTGCAAAGTGGAGAGAGAGATCTAAAACATCATTTTATTGACTAATGAACTTATATGATCAAAGTGGAGCTGACGTGAAAAATGGATAGAGGAGAACATAATCCTTAAGATGTATTAATGCTCAATCCGTTTATAATCAACATAAGATGTCTTCAGGACCATGTCACCACT
Source organism: Marchantia paleacea (assembly GCA_014180765.2). Lineage (NCBI taxonomy): Eukaryota > Viridiplantae > Streptophyta > Marchantiopsida > Marchantiales > Marchantiaceae > Marchantia > Marchantia paleacea. The sequence continues at coordinate 1,739,646 of MUAA02000004.1, forward strand.
CAACTTTGGTCTCTCTGCACATGTACTGTACTTACAATTTTGGATATAGTAAATATATCACTTTGAAAATAACTTTACGTGTCAAGTGATGAATTCTCCATATATGATTATTCTTCGAATTGTTTTCGACATCGTAACTTGGGACTTATCAATATATATATTTTGATTTAGTTTGAACGTTATGGATATATACTTGCTAGAAGTGGTGACTTTCAACATATGGCTTCCAATCCATCACTATTATTTATTGAAATCATATTATAGAAAGTTGATTGTTATGAATTTTGGCGAAAATTATTATTCTCAAGTTATAAATTTCCCAGTTTGGTATGTAATTCAGTTCATATTTAACCGATTTTGAATCTTTATTAATAATATCTCATATTTTTTATATTATGGCCATGTAGTGTGTTTAAGTTGGTTCTAAAGCTCTAAATTAGTATACAACTATTTTGACCACATTAAAGTTCAAAAAAATCATTCTTCATTCTCAAGTTTGGATCAATGATGGCACTTGGGGGGAGTCTTTCAAGTTTTTCACAAGTTTTGTAAATATTTATGGGGATCATTTGTGAATTTGAAGCAATGGTTGAAAAACTCACAAAGTAAGCTACGAGGTGGACTCAAGAATGAATGAAATTGAATAGATTTTTAATCTATTATGATAATTTGAATTTGGAGAATAAAATTCAGACCCTAAAATGTATTTAAGACTTTTGAAAAAATCTATAAAAATTTCAAGAGATTATATGATATTGCCATATAGTTTATAACTTGGGTTTGTGTTTGGAAAAAAATTTCAACTCAATTGGATAAATTTTAAATACATAATGATAACTTGAAATTTGTGTATACAGTCGGAGTTGCAAAATTACACTAACTATCATGAAATTAGTATAGTGATTATAATATTTAATATCATAAATTTTCACCAATTAAAGTTTCTAGAGTTGGAGCTTGGATTATAAAAAATATTTTTATGAAATTTGAAATCAATTGGAGTGAAGGATTGATATTTGTGATGATTTTAATACATAATGGTTTGCATATCACATTGTAATATAATGTTTTATTAAAGAATTATTTAAAAAGATTTGAAAAAATCAAGAAAATTTTGTAAGAGCACATAAAGGTTGTTAGACAATTATCTATGAAGTTTAGGCAAGAGTCATCTCTCCAATTTACAAGATACCACGATCTTCTTATGTAAAAATTCGGAGTGACTGCAATGAACTCGGATGTGAATTCATGATGAAGAGAAAAAGAGAATTGCAACTCACACGAGTGTACTCATGTGTTGTCAAAGCGGAGTAATGTCCTTAGGATAATATTACGTCCATAATTATAACATACTGTTATCGCAAAGACGTTATGCTTATAGATCCTAATATGACACACAACTGCGAAGGGATGTCGCAAAGACATTATGCTCATAGATCCTAATATGACACACAACTCTAGAGGGGTGTCACAAAGATAGTATGCTTATAGATCCTAATATGACACACAGCTGCAGAGGGATGATTACGCATCGTCGTTGAACGGCGAGTGGAATGGCGGCAGCCAAGCTATCCAACTCGAGCAATGTCCTTGCGACAACACTGAATTATTGTTGTGAACTTTATGGTTGTAGATTCTACATGTGGCATAGGTTCGGAAAGGGTGATTAGCCATCTCTTGGATGGACTGCTAGTGTAACTACAAATATAGAGTATTAATAAAAATTAACTATTTGTAACTCTAGCATTGAACTTTGACACGTTCATGAGCAAGAAACTATCATAGTAGACTACATAAATATTATACTTTTTTATCATTTTTCTATATTACTCGGTTTTCACGTTGGAAACTTACGATATTGCCAGACCGTTTAGATAGTATGACATGTACAGAATGTTGAGAAATGAATTATTCATTGATGCTGAGCAATCGTACCTCAATTAAGCGCGGTTGCAGTCGTGCTATTATTTCTCACGCAGAATTCGTTACTGCATGAATGGGTTGTCAAGAATAGTTATTTGTTTGTTATACACGTCACAACTCTCACAAGTTGAATCTTTTGAGTGAAGATTCAACTTCAAGCTAAGGAGTCTGATGTACATACGTGGAAAGATAATGACCAGCTTTCACACTTTGGCAGTTTCTACTCTCTTTATCAAACCGCCGTACTTGCTGATTAGGTAGTTTCACCGTCTCGGATCCTCCACTTGGTAAATCCCCTGTTATTCCTTGGCAATTTGCCCAGCTATATACCAATAAAGTTTCTTGGCTCTCATTGTGGAAAAAAGCAAAAATTTGAAAGTCATGAGTTCAGTTTTGAAGAATTGCCTTGCAAATCAATAAAATCATCTCGAAATATTGCTATTCCCCTTGGTTGAGACGCGAATAAAGTTTCTTCTATAACTAAGTAATCAGAACTCTGGACGTGGGAACGTACGTCCATTTTTAATTAAGAACCAAGTCTGCCACAGTATTGTGGCGAATTTCCTACTCCTAATGTAAGATCGCGCGCGGCCTCAACCGACTTCAATGTCATAAGAAGGATACGTGATTGACTCCAAGTTCAAAAGATTGCAGTCAGTTAGAGTTGAATGCATACATGGAGTGCGGTGCATACAAGGTGCTGTCCATGTTTTATAAGAAATCAGGTTTCCAAGTAATAGAACCTGTTAAAAAACACACGTCTTAAAACATGTGATAAACATGTGTTTTAAAATCGTGTGAGAGCACCCTAACCTCGTTCATGTGTTAAAAAACACATGAACGAGGTTAGGGTGCTATGAACCTCTCACGTGATTGCCGTAAAAGGTTACGGTCAGTTTTCAAACCTCTAATGCAATAAAAATTGGTGACATTCAATAATTGGGAATCATAGAATCAACCCTAAATTGAAAGAGTCCACTAGAGGTGCTGAAGAGCCCTACTTATTGAACGGCTCCTCATGAACGGCTCCGCATCGCATGGAATGAAAATCTCTATGACCAAATACGGAGATTGTTCTTAGTCAAAATCAAATTATGGTCACCGTTGAGAAATGTAAGAAACCTTGTCTCGTTCACTCTATGAAAAATTAAACTCAAGCCACGTGGTTGACAGAATTGTCTCCCTTGAATTGAATCGTAAGCGTGGACTGAACAGCCTCAGGTTGCACTGAAACTTGAGTTCACAACATCACAAACACAACACCCACGGCTCAAAACATGTTAATTTTTTATCATAGAGAATACCATTTCTTATCGGAAGAAAAAGAAGAACCTAGGGGCACGGTACATGTAACAAGAAACTGCATTCGCCCGAAGTACTGAAAAATGACCAACGTCCCTAGTGTCAACACACGTCCGTCATCCTCACATGGAATCTCTCCAATCATGTAGTGAAGTGAAAATCTCCGTAAGCATTTCCATGCAGCGACGTCTACACATCACTTTCCTTCAGGTGTTTGAACAGGAGGCGGCAAGCCATTTGTTCGGTAGAAAACCCAAGGGGCAGGGTTTGAGATAAGTTCCAGTAAAGTGAACTCCACTATCTTCCCTTGATTACTGTTCTGGAAAGTGAGAGAGAGCGCTTCAGGTTCATTTGTAGGACAAAGAAAGGTTAATTTGTGATACAGATCTCAATCATTGAATAAAGAAATCAATCATGGCCAGAGTATACAGGATATGGATTGAGAAGGGCGAGTGAACCTGCACACCAACATGTGGTCTCGATGACAAAATAGAGATCCGAAGTGTTACCCTTCAAGACTTGGTTTGGGTCACTCAAATGGCACAATTTTTTTTTGACTTTGCAACGGCAATTGGGAAGTTCCACCTCCCTCTTTTGTTCTGCCTTGCAATATTACGTTAGAGTGTTGAAGACTCCCTTGTCGCGATAATGAAGATCACTGAGGCGTTTGGCATTGCTGAATTTTTTTTTGGTTGGAAATCGTTGGCCACGGAACTGCTTTCTGGCGGTGGAGGAAATTATCAGCGATGTGAGGAATGGTATAAATAATGGAATCGTCCACTTTGGAAATGCATTACGCATATCGCGAGTCTCTACTTTACCTTGAATTAATTTAATTTAATGTAATTTAACTGATTATTTTATTTTTTACCTTGAAACCCTTGGTCAACGTACCAGATGAAGCTTCTCTCGATCGGGTAATGGTCAAACCCGAGCTACGCTGAGAGGACCTGAGGTAACTAGTCTTCATTCTGTAAAAGTCGCGCATCTCCGTCCGATCCTTCGTTCTGACATGTAACGAATCGCAGAATCGAAGAACAAAAAAGGTGATGTGAATGAATGTACGAGGCCGAGATACAGACAGAGTGGGATACAGTACTCGAGAACGAGTAGAGCGAGAACGGTGTCGCAGATCTTACACTGTTTCGATCGAGCGGTGAAAAGAACGAATCTTCTATAGCGGGGGGAAGGGGGAAGGTTCCTCGTTCTTCACGCTATGTCATGATGTACTTTTGCGAGATTCATCACAAGAAACAGATAAAGCGCATCTCAGTGCCGCATTTCTCACACAAGATTCACCTAGGCTGGGGTCGAGAGTAGATCTAGGGTCGTGTGTCCATGTCGCAGTTGCAGCAGGAGCACCGAGTGGGTGCGCGCTTCCGTTGTCCATAGCTGCGATCCGGTACATTCATGATTGCGTGAATGGGTGAATGGATGAACGTTTGGCTGAATGAACAATTCCCAGCTCCCCTGCCCTATTCATTGACGACTGCCTGTCTGTTACGACAGACAGGGTTGTGAGCTCGGGAGGAGGAGGAGGGCCGAGAACGGAGTATGTCCCAGACCACTGACACCGGTAGGTGTCGGTCTTGTTACTGCGGGGTGACGAGGGTGTGGATGGGATGAAGGTGGTTTTAAAGTCAAGTTGAGTCGGCTTCGCTGGCTGCGGGAGAAATTGCATGATCGAGGTGGTGGTCAGCCGGGCAGTGGAATCAGCTGTCAGTTAGAGTTGCTAGAAAGGATCACTCATGACGACGACGATGACAGGCGTTTCGACGTCCGTTTTGCCCATAGACAAGTGTTTCATCTCGTTCAATTGCCCCAGCTTACCGACACAATCGTACGGGCTCGGATCGAAAACCCTAGACAGGACAAACGCAGCAGCGCGAGCTCTCTCCCCTTCCTCCCCCTCGACCTCCTCCTGCGCTTCTTCCTCAATCTCGAAGCCCTGTCGCTTTGCCTTCTCGTCCAGCCGATATGCAGTTTGCAATGCGAGCGCGAGGCTTCGGTGGTTCAGCAAGCCGCAGCCCCGCGGAGTTCGTCAACTCCAGGTTCTCAATCACAGCAGCCGTCACCTCAAGAGAGAGTGGGAGAAGCGATGCTGCACTCAGCAGGAACGATTTCGTTTGTCCTCCGAGAGGACGGTAAAGTCACCGCAGCAGCCCAGAAATGCCGTCTTCAGTAATGCGAGGGCCCGATGCCCCATTGAGTCACAAAGTGGTCAGATATTGGCTCGCACTCACAGGAGTTTTCACTCCAGTGATTCCAGAGGAGAATGGAGGGAGGTGCGGGGAGTTCATCCGAGGAGGTCGTCGCGCGTGGGCCGTCGAAAGGCGTCGCAGTTTGAGCATCAGCAGCAGAGCAAGCGGTTCATGCCAATACAGTCGTGCACCGTAGGCCGCTTTCTCTTCGCCAAGAAGAATTGGAGACCGGGAGCTCCCAACGATCCGCGCAAGCGATCGACATCGGAAGGAAGAGAAGAAGACGATCCCGGAAGAATCAAGAAAGCGAGAAGAAAGGGAGGCTGCGATATGCCTGAGAGCAGTAGTATTCCTACTCCCAGAGGCAAGTTCTACGAGCTCTCCAACTGGCCCAAGCCTTCGACAAGCTTACATGTCTACCAGCTCTACGATTGTGCAGATAGTGACAGGGCTGTTGGAAAGAGCTATTTCGGAGGTATTCTTATGAACGGAGAGGAGAGGGAAGGAGGAGGAGAAGTCGAAGAAAGGCTCATGATTAGAGAGGAGAGGGGACAGAGGGCACGAGGAAGAAGAGGAGATGGGTTTGGAGAAAGGGATGACGACGCCGACTCGCCGACTTCTTCTGCTAGTGCATCGGACGCGAAGACGACTCGCAAGTTTCAACAAACGGATGAAGCCGTTGTGCAGCTCAAGAACAATGCGAATGGAGCCGAAGTGTTCATAGTCGGCACTTCTCATGTTTCGAGGAAAAGCGTCAAAGAAGTGCAGCAGGTACGCCATTCATTGAGTCACTTTAGCTTGCGTTGACTCAGTGTTGATACAAATCTGGGTTGTTATGTGGATGCCGTTTTTCAACGCTCCTCTGAATATTTTTATCCGGTGGAGCGTTTACAGTCCCGTGACATGAAGCTCATTCGTATCGTTTGACCGTGCTCTTCGGAGTCAAGGAGTGTAAGCTCACAAAGTGATCGGCCGAGTCTCTAAAAATCGACTTCTTGTACCAAAGTTGCAAGCTTTAGAGAGAGTGTATTAGTCATTCCGTCATACACTTAGTCCCCGAGAGCTAATTAAGATGGTCCGGGGGACATGCTCGATGAGTGTTGTCAATGTTACTACTTCATTAAGTTTTGAAGCAGTGAAACTGCAATTTTAGTAGTCGGTATTTTTGCAGGAGGCACTCAGCCGGTTGGATGCTTGTAGAATGCAAGTTGAAGTAGCTGATTTTGGAATTTTGCTTGCAGATCATTGAAAAAGTGCGGCCAAACTACGTTCTGGTGGAGCTTTGTAGACAACGATATGATAGCCTAGAACTGAGAAAATCTATTAAGAAGATCTCCTTACTCGAACACATTATCGAAAAGCTAACGAAGGGCAGGGCGAGGCTGCTAGGTGCTGCGCTTTCTAGAATGCAGCCTCACCACAGCTCCTATCCTGGTCAAGAATTCCAGGTACTATGTTGTTCATAGTAGGTAATACTCATTGTGACGATTGAGGGAACTCCATCCAGATGGAACCTGGAATATCTTGATTATTGTGGTTCCTTGTCATCATTTACGCCTTCCAAAGAGTCACGTTCCTCATCCACAGGTATGTAAACTTTGGTGAAATATAAGTTCAGATAATCTAAATCGTCCTAGCAGAACCGATGTTCTGCTTAAGAATATACCATTTCAGTTATTTCTGTGCGGTCGTGTGAGTTAAGTTAAATTGCACCTCCTTCGTTACACACATGTACGCAAAACCGTGCTTGAATTGCCTCTTACAGTATTAGCAACCATTTTGCAATTTTGCAAGCTCTACAAGCACATTCAATTATAGCTTTTTGTTCTCACTTTGTTTAGATTCTGAAATGCACGTCTCGTTCATGTGGAATATTACTTAGTCAGTTTGCTCTTTGACTAACATTTGTTGTACATCTCAATTTCTAGGTCGCTATGGAAGCAGGCAAAAGAGTTGGAGCGGAGATTGTGCTCGGAGACCAGGAAATTGAAAAAACCCTCATGCTTCTGGGGGACTTTGACCTGAACATGTCAATGCAAGATGCCTTCAGGTTGTTCGGTCAGCCTATGCCGATGGACATGGCCAAAGCTCTAGGCAGGGGACAAGATGTTTCCAAGACAGAATTATTTGAACGATTCAGAGATCGAAGAGTTGTGAGGCGATTTAATGAGGAAATGAAGAAAGGAGCTCCACATATACATAAAGTGAGTGAATCCACCATTATAAACTGTTGTCCCAAATATAACCTGCTTTCTCGGGAGTTGTGTAGATGTTACCTCAGTCAGGTGCAAGGTCTGTGGTCTTCAGGTCACATGTGACAGGCAAAAAGCTACTGTTATGCCAGCTTGGTAGCTGGAGACCTGAAGTCCGAGAGCAGTCTTTGTAGAGATGTAAACGTGTAAGAGCGTTATGCCCTTACACAGCCTAAAAAAGTTTTCCATGGCTTTATATGAACAAGCATAGAAGAGTAATAACTGTAGTTATGTTCTCTTTTCTGTCTGAAGGAAGTCGCTTTGAAGAACTTGCATCTGGTATTTCAACTTAGTCTAATGCTTAGCTTTTGTGGACTTTTCAGATCCTAGTGGATGACAGAAACGAGATTATGGCGAAAAGACTTAGATCGCTGCCGGGAAAGGTCGTCGCTGTTGTGGGACTGGCTCATGTTGATGGACTTGAACAACTATGGCATGAGTACAACGAGGAGTGCCAACGGAATCCATGTCATACATAGCACATACGGATTCCGAACATTGTCAGTTCTCAAAAAGGCCGGAGGATATACCAAGAAACCCTTGAAATTTCTTGATCCTTGAGCCTGTACCACCTCCCTTGATCGTATCTACCAAATGCAAAGTTCCTTCCGAAGGTGATATCTTTCAGATTGCAGAACTACCATACGCGGTCCTGGGCTTCCACCAAGCACAGCGTTCGGGGCAATTGGAACCAGTGCTACTGCTTTGAAAGGTCTTCATAAGTTACAAGAGACATGCCAATCGATTTGGAATGGGTAGCCCAGGAGCGTTAACCCATGGACCGTTTCGCTTGGTATAAATTGTATATATCGTAGATATGGTTGCCCAACAGTTAACATCAACTCAATTGCATTCACTGAGATCGTACTTGGGAGGGATCTCTCTTGTCCAACAACAGTGTAAATCTCAGACCCTGGGACTTCTAGAAGTCGAGCATTTTCTAGTTAGTGCATATGTGTAAATACAAGTTCTTGGAAGCCACTTCACTCCTTGGGTAATTATCAAGATCTTCAAATGAGATAGCTTCTCGCCATTGGATTTCCCACAATCTGACCCATTTAATTTCCCAGTGCATGTACATGATCGTCAGGGCTATATTGCAGAATAGGTCACCATCTTATTGCTCACCTATGGAGGCCGTTTTAAACCCTCTCAAATAGCAGTGGAACTCTGGGTTGTTAAGTTATACCATGTAATGTCAGGTAGGTGATGTGAGGCAAACCTTGAGTGGGCGACTCAAGTGTCCAGATTTGGAACGTCGAATTGTGTCGCCCACTTTTATCTCATTTATCTCATTGTTGGCTTCGAGGCTGCCATGGACCACATTGTGTTGAAGGCGGGCTTTGGTGAGTCTGCCTCCAACGCGCGATTTCATTAAATCAGCTTTCAGCTACCTCAGTATTGAAGAATCAATCCATTCAACGAATCTTTCCTGCAGTTTCTTGTCTCATCAGAATTCAGAATATCATAACCTCGTCAGGGGTTTGTATTTCAGATCTTCGTCGGGCTTTACTCCAGACAACTCGATCACATACTAGAAATTACACAGAGAGGATATCTTAGGTGCAGTTGGACATATTTTCCATTTTGATGCGAGAGGGGTTAAGTTCTTCCCATTTGGTTTCATCCATGAAAGACTTTACGGGTCTTCCATCCTTTCTGCTATATTATTTGGTTACAGAACTTGAGAGGATGTTTTCAACTGTCAAACACATCACTGTTACACATCTGGGTTTAAATCCATCTATTGTTCCACGATTATATGCACTCTTCCAACCAATCAGAATCTCTCCCACTTGTATGTAAGGTATAGTCATCAAAGTCCAGTTGAATTCAAGCTCAACGACGAGTCATCAAAGTCAAATTCATTTGTACCACTTGTCATGTACAACACACTTACACTTTTGTTTAATAATCAAATTTACTTTGCTACAAAATAAGTCGGGCTGTTCCGAATGGTACTTTGACAATTCAATCTGGGTAGCTTCTGGAATTAAGTTCTTTTGTGTACCTCAGCATCCTCATGTCCAAAGCCAATTCCACCGCATAATAGAAGAAACTCTTCAAGGCGAGCTTAACCTACCCTCTTGGTGAACTAGAAGGGGACTTTCAGTTCCATCGATGAAGTAGTGAGCAACCTGCTCTCTAGCCTAATGATAACATCATAAGAAGGACCACGGCTGTGTGGAATTTGTGAACTTGCAAAGCAACCATCTCACAATCGCTGTGATATCAATTGTTGGTTTGGGACGACAAATAATGAGTCACACATGCACTAAAGTAGTCTTTGAGTCTTAGATACCTAAGATTCAAAGATAGAGTTCAAATTATGGCCCCTTGGTGGGTAGTTTTGAACTTGAGACTTTGGCTATGGTGGAACAAGCTAGACTGATGAAATAGATCCATGTTAAGATAGAAACTAACTATGTCTAACATTGCTTCAAAATGATATTCCAAAGGGTATGGATTGAATGTTTTGCAAACTATCAAATTCACGAGACAAGCATATTTGCAAATGTAATATTTGTTGTATGCTCAAGGTAGAGAAAACCAAATGGCATGCAGAACTTGAATCCAAGAGAATTGCATATGTGAAAAAAGTAGTCATTAAGGAGCATATAATACTTATATCGCCATTTTTCATGGTTTAAACCAACCAAATAATTATCTATCATACACAATCTGATCAAAATAAAATCTGCATAATATGCACAAGCAACAAATTAAAGATCCTTGCTGTAACTTGTCTTTCGTTTTATCAAATAAGGTTCTAGAATGTTGACTCATGGACATGGACTCAATGCATAACACACATTTCTTTGGAATGCGGATGTCATCATGTTTTGACTTTTATCATTATCTCTTATGCCAAATGATTAATGAATTTGGATAAATTCACAAGAAATAAATTGTGGGGGATTTATAATTACAAGGTTAGAGAACAAGTCAAAATTTTTTATCTCACATGAAAATGTTTTTTAGAAATTTTTTTTGATACCTAATAATAAAATACCGGAGGAGTTTCATTATGCATCAACAAGAAGTATCATGTCTTGGAAGAGTGATGAAAGTTCATCTCATTTCATGAACATTGTCTATTTCACCTGGACAACCTTGCCAAATACAACGCCAATCAGATGAGTTGATATTATTAAGCTAGCTTGTGGCAAGAAGTATGTTTAGGAATATAGAAATACCTAATGTCCTGAATGACTTAGGTTCATCTATTCTTAAAGGAAAGAAATTTTTCTATGTTGATGTAGTTGATGATAAGTAATTTGATTTAAAAACGGTGAGAAATAATGTCAATTTTTATTCAAAAAGTTGTACATTACAAATCATGTGCATACCATTTCTTGCAAAAATCAAGAATCATAGTTTGCCATACTTGTCACGACTTATGTAGTGGCATCTCTAGTTAGGTAGGTTGGCGTATGCAGGAGCAGATACAACAGTTAGAGCCAGTTGTGGAGTTAGCGCCGTTCACACTGGGACTGCCGTTAGGGGAGACAGCGCCGTTAAGGGTCCTAGGGCTCAAGGGGTAGAGTTCGAATTAGGGCTCCTTGGAGGCCAGTTTTCGAAGTTGAGCCTTTGAGAGTGTGGCTATGGTGGATAGTAGCTAGTGCGGGAACCTGGAGTCTTTGAAGCACAAAGTGGGTTTGGCTTGACTGTAATCTCTCTTTTATGCTATGGTTATGAGCGGAGTGTCCTTGTGGACGTTTTCAGAGTAGAAAAGATTACTTCGAAAACTCAAATTGGATTCTGTGGTGAGAACTGGGAGTTCTTGGAGCGCTGAAAGTGTTTTGGCGAGTTTGGATCGATGGTAGCTTCGATCCGTTGGCTGTTGAGCATGCAGGGCGTTGCTGGAGTGCAGCCCGTGGTGGTGATCTAGAAGTAGAGTCGATTTGAGGTGGATCTTATCGATTTTCCAATTTCTGTATTTTCTGTTTTAGTGTAAATCCGAATCGGGAATTGTCGAGGGCGGAAACGCTGCTGGAAATTGATGAAGTGGGTTGGTGCTTATAGTTGTCTTGGAGCATTAATTTGAGATTGGCCGAAAAATATTTCAGACAGAAGTGCTAGAAGTCCAAGATTTGGTTTTTCGAAGTTTTCGGGTCGAAAATAGGAGCATCAGGCTATCAGATTATCATACAATGTCCGTTTGATCTGAAATTTGGTGGGGTGATAGATTATGTAAAGTTTGTAAAGCAAGGTAGAGATGTCATACCCAAGGCTAACGGTGTCAGAATTTCGAAATTATGAGGTTTAGGGGTCTGAAATCGAAGTTGAAGATTTTTAGAGTCCTGCAGAAGTTTCAAACGGTGTCCGTTTGCGAAAAAAAAATTGCGTTAGGTAGAAAATTGAAAAAGGCTAGTTGAAAACAACACCTTAGACAATTGGACATCCAGTCTCAGTTTATCGATATGGAGAGCAGAAGACCTCCGAAATCGAGTTTTTGTGTTTTTAAATGCCCTTCTGAGGCTATGTCAGTCCGGGTTGGGTTGGTTTGACCCCTTTGATGGATGTTTTTGAGATGGAGTATTGTTCTTTATGTTTCTTTTGATTGATATACCTCCATCTCTGCTTCCTGTTTGTGCACCACGTTTGTTTGTGTTGGTGCTTTGTTGTTTGAGTGTTGGAGCTCACGTGTCGCCGTCGAGTAGTGAAATTTGGATTTGCGGACCAGTCAGACTATCCATGTTTCTCCCCAGTGAGACAAGACTTGCGGACTTGTAGAATGGGTGAGTGCCTGTGGTGGTGGCAGGTTTCAGGTTGCCCTTGTGTTAGCACCTTGTGGTGCCTCGGGTATCTTATGTTGCGGTTTCTGGTTACAATTGCTGATTCTGGTTCCAATTGGGGACCTATTTTTGTACGGTTGTGGAGGTAATACATTGGTGTCACAATGGAGTTCTGTGGAGGTTCCGGAGGAGAGACTGTTCGGGTTAGCATTAGGTGCACCCGTAGCGGAGTGCGGTACCAACCTTGGCCTTTGAGGTTCACATAAGATTCTGATTTGATTTCAGAAAGTGACGGAGCTGAGCTTGGTGATATCTTGGAGTGTATACCCACACCATTGTTGTGGGACATGGACGATATCTATGGGGCCACCAAGGGTTCTAGACGATATTCGGGTACAGTTGGCACTATTGAGTTGAATGACTTCATCCAGGAGTTTGACTCATGGTGTGATTTACAGCGGATGCGCAACTCTACGTTGTTCAGTCCGTTTATGGCTTGGAAGGGATTATTCCAGCATTTGGAGGGTCCACCGATGGATGATTATCATGAGTTCCGGCGTGAACACCTTGAGGAGATAGAGTTCGGAGACAATCTTGGTCTCCAAACTACATCTCTATTTGCCGGGTACAATGTTTGGAGGTGCGAGTTCATCCTCTGTACATGGCACTGATGATACGGTTGGAGCTAGTAGAGTTGGGAAGAGTTCAGAGGTCCCAACCTTCAACCCTATTGCGGAGTTCTTTGCACGGTTGAGGAGAGACTACCAAGGGGTGAGAACCCGACAAGCTACGAGGCTTGCAAGAGTTTCAACGGAAGACTGGGAAGAGTCTTCGAGAGGCGTATACCCGAATGCGTCGGTTGATCAGTGTTACCCATGGGGTGATAGAGGCACAAGTCGTCCAATATTGGTATGGGATATTGGATAGGGAGTTGAGACATAGAGTGAGAGATGCTACCTTACTACAGGAAACATCACCCTCGTTGGCCATTGTGTTTTGTCTTCTTTGGCGTATTGAGCTCAACATGCAAGAAGAGAGGTAGTGGATCTTTGGGTTTCGGCAAGGATTCACCATCTTCATCAACGTCTTCACGTTACCGGTCTACAACACAAACCCCGAGTGGTTATGGTAGACATGTGGGACGATCTCGACCATCCCGGGACAGAGTGGTGAAGGAAAAACATCCGGACCATTACCATCCTTTTCGGTCAACAATCGGTTGTTGGGATGGTATGTTGGACATGTGGTGGACCTCATCACAAGAAGGATTGCCTTCAAGGTCGAAGGATGGATTCTGTTGGAGTAAAATCATGTGAGCATTGTCGCAAACATGGTCACATGATGGATCGATGTTTTGATCTCCATCCAGAATTACGATCAACAAGAGTTGCCATGGCAGTTCCTGGAAGAGGATGAGGAGTTCAAGGTGGCAGGGGTGGTGGTAGGGGTGGTGGTAGAGGACCAGCCCCTACTCAAGTGTTAGCCCATGAGGCTAGTCATGAGGTGAACATGGCATCTCGATTGGAGCGATTGGAGCGAGAAGATAGCAAGTATGGCTATAGCCCAACAAAGATCGGTGCGGAGCTAGTGCCTCTACATCATACGATGGAGATGTTGTGGAGTACATGTGCGCAGCGGCACAACCATGTGCAGTTGCTGTGATTCGGGCAACAAGAACAAGTGAACAAGTGTGGAACCCAACGCTGAAGAGAGAGAGAGAGCGATGGGATTTTGTACCGGTACTACAGCTGTACCTACATTGTCAGAGGCTTCACGACGTCATGTGTTGGCTTATGCTATGGACCTGAACTGTTTGACATGGATTGTGAGCCTTGGATTGGATGAGCAGAGACGCATGAGATCCACATGTATGACTGCAAGACCATTAGTAAGCTCTTTGCCTACCGAGACGGTGGAGGCAAAAGCTGGGGGCGAGAAGTGCCCAAGATCTCATCCTTGGTCTTATGGGGATGTTAGAGAAGGAGAGGTAGGGTCTTCTTCGAGTATCGTTGGAGTTTTTTTGCGTGGAGCAGGCGGTGATTACCACTTTTGACCTTTGTGATACAACACAAGAGGTTACAGCTACAGCAGCAGGAGTTGTTCACAGCCTGGTATGAGAGAGCAAAAAAGCTCTTTGCTCAAGAGGTTGTCATTTAGCAACCAGATACTACGTCTTCTATCTCTAGTGTCGATGGAGAGGAGATTTGGGATATTGAGATTGGTCTCAAAGTGACAGGATAAGAAAGACGTAGGGTGTGGAGGTTTCTGAGGAGTTTCAGAAACTGTTTTGCCTTCAGTATGAAGGATTTAGGCTATTTGAAGGGACGTGGCATACGGATTGACTTGACAACAGATGCACAAGTCTTCCGTCGTCCCTATCGATACAGTGATATGGAGAGAGATCTGATCCAAAGTAGGTCTCAAGACCTTCTTGAGGCTAGATTAGTGGAGATATCATATGGAGAGTATGCCTCTGCTGTGGTGATGCCAGTCAAGAAGGATATACATGGCAATTATACAGATAGACGCATGTGTGGTGACTACCGATCTATCAATCGACAGACAAAATCTGATCGATATGCTATGCCTTCACATGAGGAGATCTTTGATGCAGTTGGGCATGCAAAGGTTTTTAGTACATTGGATTTACGAGCAGGATATCATCAGTTGCGGATTCGAGATGAGGATAAGGCCAAGACAGCCTTTTGGGCAATTGATTCACATGGCAAGGATGTGTTGTATCAGTGGAAGTTCTTACCATTTGGGTTGAAGAATGCATATGCTGAGTTCCAAAGAGTGATGGATAGGATCCTAGCCGGACTTGATTGTGCCAGAGCTTACATCGATGATATTCTAGTGTATAGTGCTACAGTGAGGGAGCATGAGATACATTTGGGAGGAGGTATTTGAGCGACCGATTGCTCATGGCCTCAAGTTGCATCTGGAAAGTGTAAGTTCTTTTCGGGGAGGCGGGTAGAGTACTTGGGTCATACCATATACCCAGGAGGATTGGGAGTTCAGCAAACCAAGGTGGAGGCAATCTTGCGTATTCCACAACCCTCAGATGTGAGTAGGGTTCGAGCTTTCCTTGGACTTGCAAACTTCTATCGTCGATATGTGCGAGGATTTAGCACTATTGCCTTGACAAAGCTGACAAAGCTAGATCAAGAGTGGAGTTGGGGAGATGAACAGGAGAGAGCTTTTGTTGAGCTCAAGGGAAGGTTGACATCTGCCCCTATTTTGAGGAGACCTGTGAGAGGTCGTCTGTTTCAAGTACATATTGATTGGAGTATGTTGGGTTTGGGAGCAGTGCTTACCCAACATGATGATGAGGGGAAGGAGTTTGTAGTGGCTTATGCAAGTCGTTCCAACAATGCAGTGGAGGTGAAGTATAGTTCTTATGAAGGAGAATGTTTGGCAGCTGTTTGGGCGGTGGCACATTTCAGATGTTATTTGTTTGGAAACTCCTTCACTCTCATCACTGATCATCAACCATTGAAATGGTTGATGGAATCAGACAAGCTTACAGGAAAGCTTGCACGATGGGCTCTTATTCTACAAGAGTATGATTTGACGGTTATTCATAGACCTAGAGTGGTGAACCGTGATGCGGATGGGTTAAGTCGAAACCCATGTACAAGTCAAGTTGACAAAACCGGGGCTCGATGGCACGGTGATACTGATGAGGAGATGGTGCCGGGTTGACATGCATATGCCTTTTTGAGTATGTTGGCGCTTGAGAGCTATATGATATCTCTCTTGGGTCAAAGAGCAGATATATTAGCCTTGGACGCTAAGACTCAGTATGGTTTGATGGTAAACCGAGACATCCATGATGACATGTTGGTGTTGGAGTATCTTCGTACCGATGTTTTGTTGGACACCTTGAGTGCAAAGGAACGGGATCGAATTTTACAGAGAGCTCGACGGTTCAGGTGGGAAGGTAGACACCTTCTTCGAGTATGGGGAGATGGCAGCGTTTGTGTTGTGCTACTTCCATCTCAAAGAGCACAGTTGGTCAGACATGCTCATGAGGAGTTAGGTCATTTTGGAGTAAAGCGGACATATAGCTTACTTCAAAGTCACTATTGGTGGAGAGGTATGCAAACTGAGGTGCATCAGTTCAATGTCCCTACACCACAACTACATCCTCTACCGATTATGGGACTTGGTTATCATTGGAGCTTGGATTTTGCAGGACCTTTGCCATTGACTATACGACATCATCGATATGTGTTGGTCATAGTGGAACATTTCTCCAAGTGGATTGAGTTGGTGGCCTTGCCTAAAAAGTCAAGTGAGGGAACATCATATGCGTTCTTAGCTGCAGTGCTTAGCCGATTTGGTGCACCAGCAGAAGTGTTGTTGATCAGTGGTGAGTTTTTGGGCGAAGTTTTAGGCTTTGTGTGATCGGCGTTGATCGATCATCGTACCACCTCAGGAGATCATCCTGAGGGTGATGGTCTAGCAGAGAGAGTTGTTCAGACGGTGAAGAGAGGACTGCAAAAGTTTGGCTTGGAGAAAGGTCATCTGGGAGACAGGGACATCCAGCTACCATGGTTGGCAATGGGTTATCGATTTAGCCGGCAAGCATCTCTAGCGTCATTCTCACCGTACTTTTTATTATATGGTAGAGATCCAGACTTACGTCTGACTATCGTAGAGAGTCAGGTGAAGTCTTGGACTTGGATAACCCTGATGTTTGGGTTAGGCTGTGTTCTCAAAAGGCAGAACTCTTCCGTAGAGTTATGCCCATGGCATTTGAGAACCTGGTTATTGCTCAGCATAGAGATACTTTGCGTTATGCTACCATCCGAGGAGGTGGATATCGACCTTCAATTCGCAGATTTCATGTTGGTGATTACGTTTACTTGCAGCAGAGTGCATCAACCACATTGGATGTTACGGCTGGTCGCACGATTCTACGAGTACGTGAGGTTTTACCTTCTAGAGTTTTGGTATTGGAGGGTCGTGATGGTGTGATTTGGAAGGATCATATGCGTAATTGTGCGCCATGTCATCTTCCAAACATTGATGGTACTATGGATCCAAGCCTGGCTGTTGTACGTGCAGGCTTGAGATGTATGTTATATGGATCAGCTGGTGGAGCAGCCAGTATGTTGATTTGTGATTCTTGTTCAAGAGGATGGCATATGTCATGTTTGACACCTCCTCTCAATGCGGTGCCCAGTGGGCGGTGGAGATGTCCTCGATGCGTTTAGCAGGCAAGCAGGTTTGACCATTACATAATATGGATTGCAGATAGTTGACTAAAGATGGGGCATTGTAGCACCCGGCCTCCGGATCTTAGTCCCACGAAGGGCATATCATGTTATGAACTAGATGGCTACCTGGTGTTAGAGGGACCTAACCGCCAGTTAGGGGGGCGATCGTGGTACACTTGTGTTGGTGTATGACGATCTATGTGTTGTGATGTTGGATGTGACAGCGATGTATGTTGTGATGCGATATGTATGTGCACAACAACTGTCACGACTTATGTAGTGGCATCTCTAGTTAGGTAGGTGCTTGGCGTATGCGAGAGGCGAATACAACAATTAGAATTTGGTTGTGCAGTTAGCGCCGTTCGCACTGGGACTGCCGTTAGGGGTCCTAGGGCTCAAGGGGTAGAGTTCGAATTAGGGCTCCTTGGAGGTCAGTTTTTGAAGTTGAGCCTTTGAGAGTGTGGCTATGATAGATAATAGCTAGTGCGGGAACCTGGAGTCTTTGAAACACAAAATGGGTTTGGCTTGACTGTAATCTCTCTTTTATGCTATGGTTATGAGCAGAGTGTCCTTGTGGACGTTTTCATAGTAGAAAAGATTTATTGTGATACACTTGTGTTGGTGTATGACGATCTATGTGTTGTGATGTTTGATGTGACAGCGATGTATGTTGTGATGCGATATGTATGTGCACGACATACTTTTTGGATTTTTCATAAAGATTAATGTATTTATATATAAAAAGAAGAGAATATCAATTTGCATTTAAGTCTCTCAATGATTGATTCTCATGGAAAAAAATGGACAAGAATTTGGCTACAAATATAATCTTTCCTAGTTGTCTCATGAAACTTCTTGTCACAATCACTACACAATCAAAACTTTAAAAATATCTCATTCATTTGAGATTATTGTCTTAAAATGACCACAAAGAAATTCATGACATTGACTCTTTTATCAAACACCATAGAGATATCAAGAGGAATGAGAATTATTTTTTGATAGAAAAGAGTCATCAAAATTTTAACCTCGTATAAATCATAGTAGTGAAT
Organism: Marchantia paleacea; assembly: GCA_014180765.2. NCBI lineage: Eukaryota > Viridiplantae > Streptophyta > Marchantiopsida > Marchantiales > Marchantiaceae > Marchantia > Marchantia paleacea. The sequence continues at coordinate 1,758,340 of MUAA02000004.1, forward strand.
ACAAATCCAACAATTTCAAAACCAATGATAAAATAGATAATTTTGCTCACAAATTTTTTGAAAAAATTAGCTCAAATAGAAGATATATTTATCGATAATCAACTAGAGCAAGAAATGTATAGATTTGTTTCTCTCATTGACATATAGATTGAAGTATGTTGATTAATTGATCAAATGATGACATTTTTGTGAAATATCGTTTGTGAGTTGCCAAAGGGATAGAAAGGTTCAACCTTTTATAGATTCTTCATTTTCCAATAATATGAAATTTGACATTGAATGGTGGCATCTAAGTCATCACTTGATCAAGCTTTATGATATGTAGGTTGTGAATTCAAAATTCGTTTAGCTCCAATAGAACTGGGACCACCACTACCTCTAGCTTTTAAGACAACTGCAACACCAAAGCCAAAGGTTCCGCATCTCCTCGGTCACTTTTGGTCCCGATTTCACTGTCATCATCTTTGGTCAAGACGTCTTGGTTGGAACAACCTCTTCTATGCGTTTTTCCACATTCAGCTTCTTCTTCGGGGGACTGGGATGAGAACTCCCCCCTTCTGCCGGTCTCTTTTTCCTTCTGACGAATTCCAGGCCCACGGCATCTGAGTCCGAATCTTCCAACAAAGTCGGTCCTTTGGATATAGGCATAACAAAGTATACTCAATAAGTAATAACAATGAAGTCCATCATACAAATACATATTGTTGTGTGTGTTTTTTAATTATACAAGTCGAATCCGAAAAAAAAAACATCAAGATGACTAAAATAGCAGATGAAATTTCTAAAGATCTTTATAATTTGGTTGCATATTAATTCAAAAATTTCTTGTTATATTTTTTTTACAATCAAAATTTAATGATCAATATTGTTCTATACTTTTTGTTGAAATGTAAAGTATATTATGTCTACAATCTATGTACATTCACATTCAATTTTATATATTTTATATTTAATTAAAAAAAAATCTCATTCAAATAAAAAATTCAATGTGTTAGTACTTTAATATAATTTTTTTGTAACTTATCAAATAAGATTGTGATAATTGTCAAAATATTAACCTTGAAAGTCATTAAATTATTTATTGTAAATTGTATTGTTGTTTATTTCTTTTGAATACACGTTTTATGTATTTTTAAGTCAAGTTGAATAATATTAAAAAAATTAATTTAATTATTTTTTAATTCAAAATTTATTAGTTTGATGTATAGATGTCAAGATTTTTTGCTATTTTAAAATTTATTATTTATATAATTTTATAATATACATTCAAAATTTAAAATTTATTGTTGAATATTTGATTATTTTATGATTTTTAGATATTATTATTAAATTTATCATATTTGAATTTAATGCTAAATTCAAATTTATTATATGTTATTATAGAAATTTTATTTAAAATAAATAATAAAAATATAATAATAATAAAATATTTAAATTTAATTTTGAATTTAAATTTGAAAAATTTTAAAATTTTAATAATTAAAATCAAGTTTTAAATTTAAATCAACATTTATATTTTATACATGAAGATTAATTTTATCAAATGATTATTTGAATGAGTTAATTATTTTATTTAAAGTTATATTTATTATGCATTTATTATAAAAATAAAAAATATTATCATATTTTAATTTATAATCCTACATATATAAAATTATTTTAAATATAATTTAATTTATATTAATTATTATTATTTATATAAATTATTAAAAAATTATATTTTGATATTTGATATATTTATATATATAATTTTATTTCATAATAATATTGATATTTTTACATTTTTATAATAATTTTATGATATTTTTATAATTTTTAGGTTAATTATTGTATTGTGTTTTATTTTATTTTTAAATATATGAATGTCATATTATTTAATTTTAATCGTTAATTTGGTTCTTCTTGGAACGTCGTCCACTTCTCCTCATGATCACTGGCTTTGTCTCATGAGGGAATTACGGCATGGATGGAGGTGTCTATACTTAAACTCCCGAGTTCAAGGTGCTTATCCTTGAATGCGCTCGGCTTTCTAACTTCACCGGGCTGCTTACTCAACTTCGTCCCTCGTTTTCTGGCAACTTGGTCAAGGGTATTCGGGGAGTACAAATATCACTCCCCTTTATGTTTCCGTGGCCCAACACTCGCTAAAGTTGATCCGGCACGGTGGTGGTTTTCTTCTTTCTTTTCCCCAAGGGTCGGATCCACCTAACTTCTCATTCTCGTAAGATTGACTTCCTGTGCAGCCAATCTTCTTGCACTCATTGTGGGTCAAGGAGTGAGACTTTCTTCTCATGATGAGGCGTTCCTTCTTGCTTCTTTATTGTCCGGAGGTGGACATTCCGAGACCTCCTTGTCTGACATGCATAGATCTCAAACGATGCTCCACTAGCTCAATAAACAACTCAAGTAGCTCTAGTTGTAATCTCTTGAGTTGTATCACAAAGGTGTGGTAACCACCGCTTGCTCCATGCAAAAAACTCCAACTATACTCGAAGAAGACTCTACCTCTCTTTCTCTAACATCCGCATGAGATCAAGGATGAGATCTTGGACACTTCTTGTCACTAGGTTTTGCCTCCACCGTCTCGGTAGGCAAAGAGCTTATCAATGATCTTGGAGTCACACATGTGGACCGCATGTGTTTTTGCTCAGCCAATCCAAGGCTCACAATCCATATCAAACAGTTCAGATCCATAGCATGACCCAACACCTGACGTCATGATGCCTCTGACAATGTAGGTTAATTTGTAGAACCAATACTTAATCCCATAGCTCACACTCTCTATTCAGCGTTGGATTCCACCAACCTCTGCAAGCGGTTGACGGAATTCATGACCATAAATGATAAATTGATAATTCGTCATCACTCGTGCATGTGGATCATCCAACAAGGGAACATTCCCCAAAATGTATCCCGGTGAATAGGTCTAATGTGACTGGAGAGATCATAACACACGTAACATCTTCAAAATATGCTAGAATGTGAATCCTATAGTCCATGACCATAACTAGCTCGTGTGTGTACCTAACATGACCATCTAGCAATACTCAAATGCGTGGTGCCATGCCGAACAAGGTCTTGTGCCTCCAACAACAAAATATCCGATGGCAAGGCCTGCTGATATCCTTGAACCACCAACAATGGTAGAAGATCTAGGTATCGTCACACCAACTATGCCACATGAAATAATGAAACACGCCTCACAATCTCATCTTGCTCCTCATACAAGTATTGATATACTCGTATGCCATATTGCAAAACAGAAGCCAAATCGAAGCCAAATCGGTGCTTATCTCTCCAAATAGATCCAGCTTACATACATCATCCGCTTAATATTGCCAAGCAATAGACGTTGTATCTAAAGTTGACAACATAGTGGAAGTGGAAATAACTTCCTTCATCTCCTCTATCTCTGGAGTAAAAGACTTACTCCAAGCCTAATGTATGAGCTGATATGCCATCTGTCGTAGTGTGTGCATGAAGTACCTAGTGATTCATCCAACGTGGATGACACTACTTCACTAAGACTTGGCATGATAGCCACATCCTCTGGACCAAGACTATCATGTGCATCCATGTTGCCCTCCAACAAACAAGTAACACAAGTACTGAAGGCTGCAACATATGCCAAACCTCCACTTGGTAAAGTGCTAGAACCGATAATGAATCGTACATGTAATCGACTCACTTGGCCCTCACCAGATTGCCAACTTGGCCAATAAGATGGCAAACCCCATCATGTATAACATTGCGGCACTCACCAATACATCATGGGAATGTGCAAATGTAACTACAACATATGCTCATATTGTAGATCTATCTGTGACATGATCTGGTTGCACTTGCACAATCAACTCCATCCAGGTGATGAATGGTGTCAGGGCATCACTAGAACCTCCAAGAGATGTTTGAATCTAAAATGAAAACTCTCCACATCGGTCTTTCGTAAACCAAGACCAAGCAGTGCATCCTTACCAATAAATCTTTTCTAAAGGTCTGACCAAAAAGACGACACCACTCTTGTTATCCAACATCACCTCACTTGGTGACACCCGAGTACACTCAAATGCTGGTCTCGCTGATAATTCCATCAGCAAACGGCATCAATTTGCCAAGTTTCACTAATACTTGTCTTGATTTCATGATCAACACTACTCGTGCTATCACTACTAGAAGCAACCAACACATCCTCTTTACTTTCGTAAAGTGTAGATGTCAAACGTAGTACATGGGATGATGACACCTCCAATGTCAATAAATTCTTGGCTAAGAAAACAGGAGAATGAACAAGAGTTTTTGCCATCCCCAACATTGCGCTGGATTCTACCTCAAACAATGTTGATGGATGGTCCCTATTTGCTCCATCTCTAAGTACATCAACATTGGCTTGCATCCTCATCTCTCCTGTAGGTTGCCTAGGAGCCATGGATGAGGTATTCAATGCGTCAAACAATATGAATGACAAAGGAAGTCTAACTTGTTGACTAGCCTTCCCTCTTTGTGGATCCAACTCCATGGACGCTCCTCTAGACTCAGTAGTATGTGTTGCACTACAAGTCATAGCAGCTCCACATGGTTGTGCAATTGGACATATATACTTTACAACATCTCCATTATATGATGTAGAGTCACAAGCTCTAGAATCTGATCTTTGTTGAGCTATAGCCATACTTGTTATCTTTTGCTCCAACTGCTCCAATCAAGATGTCATATTCACTTCATAACTAGCCTCATGGGTTAACGCTTGACTAGAGGTTGGTCCTCTACCACCACCCTTGCCACCCATAACTCCTCGTCCTCTTCCACGGATCATCATGATAACTCTTGTTGATCATAATTTTGGATGAAGATCAAAACATCGATCCATCATGTGACAATGTTTGTGACAATGCTCACATAATTTTGATCCAACAAGATCCATCCTTCGACCTTAAAGGCTATCCTTCTTGTGATGAGGTCCACCACATCATCCCAACAACTAATTGTTGATCTGAAAAGGATGGATGATGTCATCAAAGACGTACATGATCTTCCTATCAAAGGCTGTCAAGCATGATAAGAATGCATATGAAGAAGGAACCGTGCGAAGTAGGTAGATGGCTCGATGAGTAATACTAGAGAAAAATATACCATACCTCACATGTGGATCCCCTAGTATAGAAAGGTCATCTATATGTATTACATCCTTGGTAAGTTTCATGTCTAGGTAGTGTGAGACAAAGTCCTCAGACCATACTGACACTCCAAAAATACGTAATCCAAGAAGTTGTATGCCAATATCATACATCCCTATGGAAGATAGAGATGAGAAAAAAAGCTAGAGATTGTAGAACAATCATTTCCTCATGTTAAAAGTCATGTTGATAGAAGAGAGAAAAAGGTGAAAATAGAAGGATCGTAAGAAAAGAATGAGACTCGACAAAGGTCCACCATCTTTTCTAAGCTCTCTAAAAATGGATGCATCTAAAACACGATTAAAAATATTCTCAATGTCCACTTGCAAGACAACCCATCCGGATGGATATCTATGAGTGCTCTTATGTCCAACGATACCACCTCACAACCTCATAATGTGGCAACTCCAAAATAGTGAGCACAAAAGTGCTGTTGGAAGTGACAATGATGTTGAAGGATCATGGTATGACTAACAAGGGGCAATAAGACCTTCCCAATAGTAATTGGTTTAATGTCCCAAGTGTCCTCCATCACGAAAAGCCGATTAATACCTAACACATGTCTAACTTACAGTAGAATCTCTCCTCTCGCAACTGATGCATCCACCTAGAATAACTCAGTGAAATCATTAAAGGTATCATCTGTCTAAAAGCAATCTCTAAGGTGCTCATATATCATCCATGAGAAGCCTCCATGAGGATAGGTGTAGAGCTATGCATAAGGAATGAGCAAAAATGATTTTTAAAGACATTATGACTCCTCTACTTGATTTTTCGAGACATCTAATGATACTCCCTTGTCCATGGCTGGATGCAAAAGGCATAAAAAGGAAATAATCTCTTCAGTAGGACCAGGATGAAGGACATGTGCGATACTACTATACTCGTCAATCTGTCCGAAAATCCTACGCCGTTGCAATCGAGTCAAATATGAAGTATCATGTGGTTGAACTTGACTCTTAACCTGTGCGGCCCATACAACTCCTCTTGCAATGTAGCACAATCCTTTGCTCAAAATCTCCAAAATATATAGTCCACCTCCATATGTTCAGCATCCCCCTACTATAACGTGGACACCATCGTGAAAATAAGAGAAACAAAAACCATGTTAACTCATCCATGAGATTATGTGTCAATCGATCAAATGATAAGCGAAAAGCTTGTCTAGCCTTGTTATGGAACGCACCAAGGAACCTTTGGAATAAGCATGGATATGGGAATCTAGTCTTGAAAAGTCCTAGAATATAACTTGATTGGGATGTTAACTGCTCCCAATATCTAATTGATATACCCGACATGATCAACGAATAGATTGACGTAGTTTATGTGATCCCCAAAGTGACAAATGTCGATGTGATCATCTGACTCACATGTGCATTCTAAGTGGTCCAATCATAATTTTTATGCATCTTTTCCATGTGGATCTTTATCTGTTATGAGGTAAAGAGTTGATGATAAGTCAGACATGGTGTATCACGCATGGCTCCAGGCTACCCCATGAGAGAAGTGAAGCTATAGCTAGCATAAAGAAAAGAATAGTGACACATGGTACTTCATCATATATCACCTCCCAATTGCAAAACCACAACCCCCTAAGAGCCCACCTCACATGAGAAAATGCTGACTATTAAAATGCTAAAATCTAAAAACACTTAAGTTTCTTTTCAAATCTTCATAGTTTTCCAAGAATGGAGATCAATCAATAGAACAAATGCATGAAAAAACGAGATTGGAATAAAAAAAACTCTACCCATATGTCAGATTTGAAAAAAGTCAATCTGAACACTAAAAATAATAAATTTATTAATATCTCTCTATACAATTTTCCATAATTTTCAAATCAATTAACAATGAAACCAAAATTTGAAAACCCGCATAATTGTATATTTACTCTCAACTTTAAGCAAAGTATAACCTCATATGCTTGCATACTACTCATTTACTCTTAGCTATCCCTTCAGGAGGAGAGAAAGAGGGGTAGTAAAATAACAAAAGGGATGGGAATAACCATCAAATGGTACAAGGATGGAACCAAACCGGTAACATGGGGCTAGGCCCCCTGGATAGGTAACGCCAAACATTACAGCGGGGTCACTGAACGACAGTTTGGATTGCTCGAGAAAACGCCGAAAGTTGAAGTAACGAACCAGCAGCGACTAGCGGGGCGGTGCGCTCACAGCAAGAGAGTGATTGTGATTGAAGATTTATTTCATGATTTGATTCTACCGTAGCAAAAACACATGTAACTTGAATTGTACGAAATACTGTACGAAATATTGTATTTTACTTGAGTTGTATTTGGATTTCGTTCTGGTTGGTGCACACAGTTCCCCGAACCTTGGAACGACGGTAGTAAGGACAAATCAGAAAATAGCCAAAGGGTTGGTGGCTCCAAGAATGCTGGAACTAACACCGCAGCATATATATATATATATATATATATAATCTGATTTCTATTAACATTGTACCAAACATCCAAAGTTTTATGTGGAGAAACTCCCATAGAAATTTGTGTGCCAGAGTTTTCTTGAAAATGGAGGATGGGTGCACACGCACCGTATACTTGCTTAACGGTGGGGACCGGGGACACACCATCACATCAGTGTCTAGCGTCACCATCACCGTGAGCAATCTCTCCACTCGGAAGGTTAAAACTTGGTGCAGTATCACTCTGCTCACAACTTAAGAGAAGCGTGATTCTTCCAGCTGCTGACTGACGCCTCCGCGATCTTTCGGGCTTCGGGGCAAAGAATATGCATGCCGAACGATCCGACTGATTGGACACGGTAGCGTCCGCCACGACAAGGGGACAGGACCGGCCACCAATCCATGAGCAATACTGCGCGGAATCTCGAAAATAGTCATATGAAACTGACAAGAGACAGAATGAGTATACAGTCGATCATCAAATGATCGGTATTGAATGTGACTGTGATGACTTGGGATAAAGTAAAAGATTCCGGTTCAAAACACTTCTTCTATTCAACGATGAAGAATTCTTCTCTAGAATGCTACACCTTACCGTACTAGATTTTAATGGATATTAAATTTTTTAATTTATTATATAGTCTACTTTAGATGATTCTTAGGATGCTATAGTAGTAGGTAGACAATTTGACCTATATGGTTTAGATATGTTACGTGAAGTAACATATATTTCCAATTGCGATGCTATTGGGACCTAACCCAGGACTACCCCAATTGTTTTCGTCCATATATTTCTTGGGTTTCCCATCCTTTTTGCTATATTACTTCGTTCCGTAACTTTGGACTGCTTGGTCAATATTTAGGGCACAATTGTAGGTATTCAGTCATCGTGCACCAAACGGGAGACTCCGAAAATCCATGTGAGAACGACATTTCAGATTCCGCTTCTTTCTTACGGAAGAAGTTTGGAGACTATGTGACAGAAAGGAACAAGTATTGACCGTACGCTTCATTCTCGACACGAGGATGAAGCGTGTGGAGAATGAAGCGCATATTTATATATATATGCACACACTTTTTTTTTCGTTATTTATACTAGACAAGTCAATGACATACACATGATGCTTAAAGGTAAGAACAACAACCATTTTCACTTAAGATTTTTTCTGGATGGCAACTATTAAATTATCCTCACTTGGAAACAAAAATTTTGATGTGGCGTCTTTCCTCATCAACTAAATCCTGTCCATCAGTTAAGATCTCTTTTTTAGGCTATGTATCTAAAATTACTTTTCATGCTGTTCATTCTTTTATTTTTCCTTTCTCTGTTAAGTTTTTTTTCGCTTCTCTTCGTTTCTTCTAATGTTCTCTTTCGCATTTTGTTCTTGAGGTCCGCGTCTTAGCCTTACGGCATCGCTTTATGATTCAACCTACTCATGATGCAGTTTGTCAGTTTCTTAGCACTGTATTCATCTTGAGTTGCAGAAAGCTACCCTGAACTTTCGTAGTTTGCTTATATTATTGCCACCCGAAATACTCTGTCCAGCGCTCGAGCTGTCGATGATTATCAAGTGCAAAGAGTGAAAAAGTGTCCATTGTATTACATTGTCTTTCACAATGGAATCTCTCGTCGATGAAAATTGAACGGACCAGTCGTCACAAACTAATTTGATTGAGACGAGCGAAGAAGAAGCTCATACAAAGCAGGATGGGGCTCTTGTCAGTGAGCCCGTGCAGAGTGTTTCTACTGCTTCTGGTGTCGCAGCTCTTCCTACATGACACCGTCTTCGGCGGACGACTTCGACTGCCCAGCGAAAGGCTGGGCTATGACGATGACGGCCCTGTTCGCACCACGCAACCCCTGATAGGAATCCTCTCGGGTGAGGTGCAAAAAGTCATCGGCGGCGGTGGCACCTTCCATCCCGGCATGTCTTACATCGCTGCATCGTACGTGAAATTCGTCGAGGCGGGTGGGGCACGCGCCGTTCCTCTTCTGTACAACGAACCGGTGGAGTCGCTGCGCCGGGTCTGTAACGATGACAGTCCCTCCTTTGCGTGCTCAATCCATCTCCTCTCCACAGGGCTCTAAGTCGATTCACACTTTCTGTGCATACTCTTGCTCGGCATCTAAACAAGTACTGAATCACGACACAGTATAGTAACAAAAGGGATGGGAAGACCCCATCAAATCGTACAAGGATGGAACCAACCGGTAACATGGGGCTAGGCCCCAATAGCATCACACTGGGAAATATGCCCAAGTACTGAATCTGACATGACAGAATATACACCGTCGCACTCTATTGCACTGAACTCCACTGCGCTGGATCGATTCTGGTCTAACTCAGTTCGGAGAAGTAGGGGCGTTACAATTGGCCGTCCGCAATCACTACCCGTCATGTCTGGCGTGACACATGTCCACTGATTAGCCTCAATTACCGGTTTCTTATGAAGTGATTTGCTTGCTGGCTGTGCAGAAATTTTCTGCAGTCAACGGAATCGTTTTTCCCGGGGGGAGTACCAACATGGATGGAGGACCGTATCTGGACACCGTGAAGCTACTTTTGGACGTAAGTGCTGTGTTTGTACTCTTACTACTTCTGAGAAGATGTCTGAGTTTTCGATTTGTGGTATGAGGAATCAGGATTGGAGTTGAACATAACTGTTTTGTGATCAGTGGGCGATCGAGGCCAACGATACAGGGGACTACTTTCCCGTCTATGGAGCTTGCCTGGGCATGGAGGTGTTAGCGAATGTCATTGCCGAGGTGCGATTTCATTATCCCAGGTCTCAGAATCGCACAAGCTGGATGTCTCCAGAAATTGCCATGATTAATTTGGTTTTTCGATTGGTACTGTTGTATGTTGAAGCGTGCAGATGTTTCCTGTTTCTCTCGATGTTTGGCTGTTTCCTGTCAAGGCGCTGGGTATCCAACTTTCTGACAGAGATACTGCATCGTGGTTTCAGTCTGGCCTGATTTCTGAATTGCCTCAAAGCTAAGCAAGCTGATGACATTGTGCTATTTCCTAGTAATCAACATGCCTCCCTTCTGCTGCAATCTCCTCGCAACACTCGATAGCCCAGAATCTGTGTGTCCCAGCGTACTAAAGCGGACGTGTTTGTATGTCCGAACGCAGCGTAATGTGATGGAGAGTTGCCCGTCAATGAAGACGGCTTCCACCCTTCATTTCGTCGACGAAAGCAAGAAAAGCAAGGGCATATTTAAATGGTAAACCCATCTCCATGCGCCTCTTGAAATTTAGCCGATCGGATGTACTACTTTGGCGATAGTTTGCTTGATCGATCTATGATCGACCGTAGAGCTTTTATTGAATATCACCTGCAGTGCGAAACAGATCAAGAAACGGAAATTTACTTTTTAGAGGCCTTGATTCAGTCTCCCCATGCACAACATTTTCCGGGGAGATTATCACGTGTAAGAAGGCATTCACCGAATTGACCGGAATCTGACATAGAGAAAGGAGGACCGACCCATGCCATATGAAAATTACATGATTAAAACGTGCCACTGATCCGTACACGGGTACTGAGGAGAAGGCGAAATGTTGTGCCAGTAATTACACGAATTCCAATGTTAATAATGTTTGTTTTTTGGTCGAAACTTCACATTAGACTGCCTCGCGTTTACTCGCAATTTTAGGGCTTCATAAATTACAGGTAAACGTAAAGCAATTTAGTATTCTCTAATTTTTAACCTGAATTTTCCAAAATAATTTATACTGGTTCCGGAAATCGTTAAAAATCCACCAACACTATTTGTGGATTGTTCCGGACTATGGTTTGCTCCTGCTCGAGGTCATTTCACGAGATTAGCCCGAAATTCAAAGATGAGAACATAACTGAATTCAATTTTAGGTAGTTATATTTTTTTATAATTTAAAAATTCATTAAAAATAAAAATATTAATGATTAATATTATCATTTATACATCAACCTAATTTTACTCTAGATGATTATTGGTCTGAATAATCTAAATTTTAAAAATATTAAAATATCGAATTGTTGATTGGGATACTGCATGAAAAAAAAAACAATGGGGAGAGATCACAATAAAAATTAAAAAATATGGTAGGAATGAAGAGTTATCTATATTTTAAATAAAATCTATTTGTATAATTATAATAAATTTATTTATAACATATATTTTTAATAAATATATTTAAATGAAATTACATATTTGATGATGTGACATGTTATTATTTATATAAGATAAATTTTAATATTAATTATGATAATAATTAAAATCATACAATTAATATGATAAATTTATTACAGAAAATATTAATTTTTATTTAAATATTTAAAATTTACCACAAACTAAATTTAAAATGTATGTGATTATATTTCTTGAATCAAAACCCAATGAAAACAATCTTTGGTGATCATACCAAAAATTTGGTGACCTGATCCTGAATATGGAGACTGAAGATATAAGAGATGGGACCTGCAGAATTTCCTGAAAAAGGTACATACTATTGAAAAACTCTCATCATGAAGGCAGTGCTGCAGGCCGTTTACAACATGCATGTATTTCCAGATTTTCTTCAAAAACCCATGATCCACTTGGAAATTCTTGCCCCATCACTTTTCCTTCCTATATTGTAGTACTCTCTCTAAGTGCAGTTTTCGAGGTTTTGCAGTATTAATCTAAAACCTCTAGGAGTGCAATTATATTATACCTGACAATTGAGTTTACATAGGGTTAAAGAAGTTGAGACTTGACTAATCAATTCACTGTTTCAAGATGCAAATAATTGCACTTATAAACTTAGCAAATTGTCTGTAGGGAGTAACAAATAAACTACATTTCGTTCAAAAAATCTGTAGAATTGCACTTAGCCCTGGTCCAGGTAATGTTTTCCGGGTGTAACACCCAGGCTTGCACTTCTAGGGTAACCAGCATGTTGCACTTATCCGGGTTGCACTCAGAGAGAGTGGACTGCATCCTGATTTCAAACTTTTTGCTTCAAAATTATGAAATCCACAGACGTAAAAATCATCTAATTGACAAGTCGAGCCAATATGATTGATAGTCCATCGGACTATAAAGGCAGAAAATTATCTGTAACTATGTCAGCTCATGAATATTAAGAGTAAACAAACTTCAAGAGATCAAGTTCCTGCAGAAATGTACTGATGAAGAGGAAACTCGGGCTTTTCTTAACTCTGAGAGGTTAGTATGAGTTGAAAATCTTAATATGCTGGTATTAATTTGTGATAGATATCTGAAACTTGTGCCTCCCTTATGTTGTAACAAGGCACTACAAATTTGGGTTATCGAGGGTTCTTAATACTCAAAAGTTCAGTTTCGGAAGGGAATCTTGTAATTGCTGATGGGGATTGTCTGCAATATCCACTTTATCACAGTGTCGAGGAAACGACCCAAAGTCTGGTTGCTTCAAACTGAGGTGCACCACTGTCACATATGGAGGCTGCACTATGTTCAAAGCTATCGTACTCATTACTTGGAACTGTACGCAGGATTGTGGAAGATGTTATGGAGAAGTTACCAACTGTTCCCTTAACGATTATGAACCACGAGGTAAGTTATTGCAATCGTGCCTCCTCGTCTGTTACTGGATCATGAGGTGTGAAGCCAGAATTGATATCTTAAAGTATAGGCCTGTCGTAAAGCCTATCACCATATTTGTTCGGATTTAACGTGGAGCTGATGGCTTGTGAACTCTGTGACAGTGGGGTTTGACACCTGCTAAATTTGCTTCCATCAAACCGCTCACCGATTTCTTTGAGGTGCTCACCGTCACTCCAGACGACAATGGAGATGTAAGCGTATCTCCCTCGTAACCTCAAGTATGACATGGCTATTTAGAACTTTGCATCATTCAACCCCAATCTATTGGAGCACATGCCAGAACCATTTTCTATGTGGGTTTTGACTTATGGTTTTGAAAAATCACGTGTTTATGAAACAGATGTACGTTTCTTCTGTTCAAGGCAAGAAATATCCAGTAACAGCCGTCATGTTCCATCCTGAGGTAAAGAAACTTCTGGGAAGAAACTTTTGCGAGGACTTTTGTGGAGGCCTTGACGAGTTATTTAACTCATTGACAAGTTTGAATAGAATTGGGATCCGTTGTCAATCCGTTTAATTTTTTTCACAATATTTACGACAAACTTTTCAGGCTCATTATCTGTTCTCTGGATACAGACGGAAACGTTATCTTCTGTGTCGAAAGTGTCCAGTAGATATTAAGACGTAGACAATTTGATACCTTAAAAAACAATAAGGTAATATACAAGTCATGTGACCTGATCATTCAGCTAGCTCAGAAGATTTTTACCTTTTTCGACAGAAAAATGTGTTCGAATGGACCTATGACTCCATACCACACAGCTCGGCTGCCATCCAACTTACTCAGAGCATAGCAGACTATTTTATCAGGTACTCACTATGAATTTTTTTTTAGTTTCTTCATTGTGCAGTATGTGCAGAATGTGCAGAAACGAACCCTCTGTTATAGTCCTCTTTTTCTTCAGACAGGGAATGTACTAAAAGTATGTCTGACTCAATGGTTGCAGTGAAGCGCGAAAATCATCGCACGCTCCATCTTCACAGGAAGAAGTAAATGATCTTCTCGTCAACAACTACCATTCAGTATTCCTCGGCAATATCCCGTAAGCATACCGCACAGCTTTTGAACATGCCTAACTTTGCAGTTTTTCAATCGCCACTGAACTCTCGAACTCTAAAGTTGGACTTGTGCACTTCAAAGCATGCACATTTCAACAGATGGAAATAGTCTGAGGAAAATGAGAGAATTTTGTTCAAATAACTGCGAAGAGTTCAAACTTTGAAGTCAAGGAGGGTAGTTATAGTAGTACAGAGCATCATTTTTCAGTGGTCCGATATTTTCGCCGAAGTTAGTGATCTATTAATATAATTATATTACTATTACTATATACACAAACCTACAATGCTAATAGAAATTCAGAATTTATGAAACGTGCTGGTAATGAGCTGCTCCATGTGTTAATGCAGCCCTCCAATTCCTTTCGAAGAAATCTACTATTTCGGCTGAGGTGAAATGAAGTGAGAGAGTTCAATCTCCATAGTTGGATACGAGACTTCTGGATTGTCACAGGGCTGCTAGTGCTTTTTTCAGATACGGGGTCGGTAAATATCTTGTGATAGCTTTCGACTCTTCAGTTATGAGCCACTGGAGGATTGATGCCAAAGACCGCGTTAAACTTTTGTAACCTGTAGATATTCCTCATACCAAAAAAACCTGTCACATAATGACTAGTCAACATATTGTGGTAATACGGAAGTTCTAGTGAGGCACAATGTTTTATACAAGGTTTATTCTGTAGTTTACACAGATCAGACAGATTATATTGTTTCCATAAGTAATCAGTTCACTAGAATGTAAGTGACACTCAGCAATAAAGAATAGATGGACCTTTTTCATGGCTCATCATGAAATTGTGTAGACATTGTATTTGGGTGATTCGAATGAATCACCGAAAAGTTATCGGCTAAAAATTATCATACAGAATCAGCTTTATGTAAGTTAGCCAATCCCCCAGGTAAAATCCAGGTTCTTCAATGGTTCGACATTCATCTCCCACTTACAGCTTGCCTTCTGAGTTTGTCTTGTCACGAGCTTGATCCTCACAAGTCTCAACAGTCGGTTCTCAGCCCCTGCTTTTGCAGTGAATTTTACTTTGATCTCACAAAATGTACACCTCCAACAGACTGTTGTACAATACTGTATGTTGCATTTCTTTTTTATTTGACATGAGCATCCTAGACGGTTGGGTTTTTAACTATTGGGCAAGCATAAAGGAAGTGGCTGGGCAGCAATGGAATCCCTTGGAAACCTCAGGGTCGAACAAGAAGTTAAACAAGCCCTGAAAGATGTATACGGGGTAGACATTTTAGAGAAGGTGGAGGAACTCAGTAAGTTCCTGGACAACTTAGACTCTGGTGGAGGTAAGATAACACGGTACATCAAAGATAAGGTAAGAGTGCAGCTATAGTCTCGGTCAATCTTTATGTAAGATGCACTATGTGTCAGTTGAAACATGTACTAGCCCGATGATTACATCCCGCGGAAGTTTATCAAACTAAAGTCTCCATCGGTGGTATCTTGGTATCATCCATAGATAAAGGCAAATCTCAACTGAAAATTTTCTAGTGTTCCACACGATCATAACAAGGGTTTCGAGCCAATCTTCTCTTGCTTTACGAGAGGAGTGAGTCAACCGTGCTTATCATTTTATCTTTTCACCCCTTCACGCAATACTCGAGCACAGTCCACTCGTACAGCAAGACTGAGAAGTAGAGGCTGCTAGCTGGATTCGAACCCCGGCGTTTCATGTGGATTGTTCTCCCACTGAATTCCGAATACTTCTACTCCATTTAAGTAGCACTTAGTAGTAAGCATAAGTAGTAATGCCCACGACTGATCACCAGAGAAGGAAGCAGCTGAAGCGGAAGCAGAAGAAGCAGACCAGAAACGCGAGTTGCTGCTGGCGGACTCGCTATTCCTGTTTCCCCCGACCTGCTAAGGTGCGGTACGTTCTTGCCAATCCGGTGGAAGCGTACTGGGCGGCTTCCACACGTGGCACTCTGGGGTCGGCCGGGACTCTGCCCTGCTCTTTGTATATTTCCTCCATGGAACTGTTACGGTCGTGAACGCAAGCCCCGTAGGAAGAGTGAGATATGAGAGTATAGTAGTATACTTTGTTGCATATTATATAGGTACACTTTCTATAACATAGAGAGTGAATATATATATATATATATATCTTTACATCTTTCCATTTAGGTCCCATTGTATCTAAATTGAAGATATGAAAATAATATAGATAGTTATACCTGTTTTTTTGGATTTTTAATGAGTTTTGAGTAATTTTTTTCAAATTTGATATATGGGTCTGGATTATTTTTTTTCCAATCTTTTCATTTTCCTGCATTCCAAATTCACTGGCATTTATTGGGATCCATTTGGAAATATGAATAAAAAATTATAAGTATTTTTCTTAGATTCTAGTGTTTTCATAGTTAGTGTTGGAGTGTTATGGTTCTGCAGGTGGCAGGAGATACATGATGGAATGCTTGGTATCCTTATCGTTCTTTTTGTGCTACTGATAGCTTCACTTCTCCTCATGGTGCTGGCAAAAGCGGTACGAGGTATATCATGTCTGGTGTGTTATCGTCTCTTTACTTCGCAAGGGGTAAAGATCCACATAGGAAAGATGCACAAAGATTATGATTGGACCACTTGGGAGGCGCACGTTGTCGTGTTGTGACACGGCTACTATGAGAAGATGATGACATGTGTCATCTTCAGAGCTGTTGAGATGACGGCGATATTTTGGCGATATTTTAGGTCAGGATGGCCGACGGCTCATTGTAAGGCTGTTAAGAGGCCACGGTTGGATTGTCATCCTAGGGCCAGGATGTAGATAAGGATCCAAGGGATATCATCTTGGACCTTATCGGATATAAAGCGTGGTTGGAGTCGAAAAGGAAGGGGGGAGGTCTAGAACGTTGCTGACTAAGGAGCTTATCCGATAGAAGTGGAGCCAACGTGGGACATGGATAGAGGGCGGTATGATCCTCCAGATATACCGATGCCCAATCCGTTTGTGATAAGCATCCGGTGTCTACATCGTGATCACTTTAGGGCATGGTTAGTGTATCACTTTGGAGATAGCTTTATGGAAGTGGTGATAAACTCCCCTGCATCCTTTCATTCTCGCCAATTGTTTCCTACGGCGCAACTTGGGACTTAACAGGCCTACGTTTTGATTTGATATTAGCATTATGGACCTAAACTTGCCGATAGTGGCGCCTTTCAACACATGGGTCCCTCGTCCATCACTACTGTCTACCAAAGGCAAGTCATAGGGAGTTGATTGTTAGAATTTTGGCGAGAAGTATTAAACTCAAGTTATAAACTCCCTGGTCCCTTTTGTTGTTCCATTTATACTTAACCGGGTTTCGAAAGTGGTTATTTTGACTCTTTATTAGCAACAACTCGTATTACCTATATGATGGCTAAGTAGTGTTTTTTAGGCTAGTTGTTAAGCTCTAAGTTAGTTGTGGCTAATTTGGCCCACTAGAGGTCAAAATGGAACTCTTCATTCTCATTGGTTGGGAAATTTAGACCAATGAGAGCACTTGGGCAAGTTCTTCGGGGTTTTGAGGAGTTTCGGGAGCCTTCGAAGGGAGTTTTTCAGGATTGAAGGATATGGTTGGAGAGCTGACGAGGAGAGCTAGGATTTTGGCTCAAGAATGAAGGCGATTGAGCAAGTTGACACTCCGGTGTGGTGATTTGAAGTGGGAGAGTGAAATTTGGACCGATGGGAGAGTTTGAGTGAATTCTGAGCGTTCTATGAAGGCTTTGACATATCAAATTTGATAGACACAGAGTTTACAACTCGAATTTGCGATTTGATTGAAATTTCAGCTCGATTGGTTGAGTTTTGAGTGCAAAAGCAAGTAGTTTGAAATTTATGTACACAATCCCGAATTGCGTGATTGCAATGCATCTGTTATAGATTTAGTTCGACGATTATAACTCATGCTATCAATAAGATTGGTCAATAAAACTTGACAGAGTTGAAGCTTGGATGATAAGTCGTTTTCTTGCGAAATTTGAGTGCAATTGGATCAAAGGATCAGAGTTTATAGTGGTTTTAGTACGCAAGGGTCTGCATATCGCCTTGTGACACAAGGTATAGTTCGACATTTGTAACGAGAGATCTAGAATTAAAGAGCATGTGAAACTTTCCCGAGAGTTATAATGGTTGCAAAGTACTTTTCTGCGAAGTTTGGCTAAGAGTTAACGGTTCAATCGTTGGTTACAACGATCCTCTTCCGCTGGAGTTTACCGGGTGTAACGAGTTGGGCATGGAGAGATGAGGAGATGAAAGAGAGGGTGATTGTCAGTTCACACGAGGACGAGGAGAGTTCTTCTACAGCCAGACGCTTAGGCGTTCTCAGAGTAAAGCTTTGTCCATGCGACAACGTGAGGAGGACAAACACGTCGATATCGGCATCGGTATTTGTAACTTCAGGGAACACACACACTAAATTGATTTTTTTGTTGATTATTCCAGATATACCGATCGAGTCATAGGTGACAGTTAGATTCCAGAGATTCCAAGTAGTAGATTGGGCTACATTGCAAGAGGATTCTGTTCGGGTCGCACACGTTAGGAGTCAGATTCAGCCTCATGATACTTCTGATTCGGCACGATTACAACGGTGTAGGATCTTGGGGCAGGCAACAGGGCCGCGCGGACCCTTCATCCTTTGTCTATGGCTAGTCGTACTGAGGAGACAATTTCCTCTTTATGCATTTTACATCCATCCATGGACGAGGAGATACCATTAGAGGTCTTGGAGTACCTGCAAGAGGAGTCATTATGTCTTGATAGATCACTATTTGACCATTCTCTATGTACAATCTCATGTTTGTCCTTAGTGGGCTTGTTAGAGATGATATACGAGCATCTTCGAGATTTCTTTCAGGCGGATGATCCCTCTAGTGGTTTCATGGAGTTGTTTCAGGTGGTTGCATGAGTTGCGAGAGGGGAGATTCCATTATCAATTAGTCAAGTATTAGTTGCTGGTCGGCTTCTCGTGATGGAGAAGGACAGTGGGGGCATCAGATCCATTGCTATTGGGGATGTCTTATTGCGTTTAGTCAATCAAACCGTTGTCCTACAACATCGTTCATATTTCCAACAACATCTTTGTCCATATTAGTTTGGAGTCGCCACACCACGAGGTTGTGAGGTGGTATTATTGGGCATTAGAGTACTTTTAGATGTCTATATAGATTGGGTTGTCTTGCAGGTGGATGTTGAGAATGTTTTTAACAACATCTCACGTGCATCTATTTTTAGAGAACTAAGAGAGGCTGATGGACCTCTATTGAGTCTCATTCCTTTCGTATGATCTTTCTATGGTTCACATTCTTCTCTTTTTTATCAACATGACTTTTCAGAGAAATGAGTGATCGTTCTATAGTCTGTCGCTATCACTCGACACGGAGATCCTTTGGGAGGACCGCTATTTACCATGACTCATTATAGAGCTCTTTTTTCTAATGCTTTGGCCATGCTAGGTTGTGTGTTCCCCTCCTTAGCGGATGATACACACATTGTGGGCTATGTAGATCACATTAGGCATGCCTTTGATTACTTGACTACTGAGATTCATCTTGTAGGCTTGATAGTCAAGGTGTCAAAATGCATGGCTTGGTCTCCTTTGAGCATTCTTCCTCATCTCCAACTTCCAAAGGGTTGTATGACATCGACAAACGGCTTACGCATTCTAGGAGTGCTAGTAAGGTCCAAGGATTTTGTCTCACACTATCTAGACGTTGCACTTATCAAGTATGTTTTGCATGTAGATGACCTTCCTCTACTAGGGGATCTGTACGTGTCGTTTGGTATACTCTCATCTAATATTGCTCGTCAATCCACCTACCTGCTTCGCACAGTTCCTCCTTCACTTTCTTTCATATCACATTTGACAGCATTTGATAGGAGAATCATGGGCATCTTTGATGACATCATGGGACCAAGGACCTTGGAATGTGTGACAGGAGATTTGGCATGGAGACAAACATCTTTGTCAATTTCGTGTGGAAGGGTAGGCTTATTATCGATAAAGGAGAATGCACCTATAGCATTCTTGGCTAGTTGGACATTCTCCGCACCTTTGTTGTATTCTTGATTTGTGATTGTAGATAGGCCTATCCTTGAGATATATGCAAGAGACGTGGATACAGTATCATTTTCCTTATAGGTATTATTGCGACATACGAAAGATGCTTTACCACTTGAAATACGACATGAACTCACTTTTTTTTCTTCTTTGATCATCGATTGGACTAGAGGTCTAGAGTCTATCTTGATGGACCAACCGTTTCATCAAGCTCTATATTCACTCTTAGTGGATCCGGCCATTCCTTGTACTACTAGGACTCGTATGGGCTCTTGCTCTGGCAAGGATGCAGGCTCGTGGATCTTGGCTTGACCATGCATCAAGGCTTTCCGACTTGCACAAGCTACTTTTTCTATAGCGATGAGGTTCCGTCTTGGCTTGGTTCATCCATCTATATCTTTATTATTCACATGTGAGTGTGATATCACTTTAGATGTAGTACGTGTTTATATGACTCGTTGCCCATTCGGAGGGTAGAGGATAGCTACCCATGATGCCATTAGGGATGTGGTGTTTCCTATGACGCAAGAGGATGGATACCTCATATGGAGGGATTGTTGGTATGAGTTACAATCGACTAGGGTTGGGGCAAGCATGTACTTGGTTCGGGAGAATGAGGTTATTATGACGGATGTGGTGCTTACCTATCCTAATCGTGACACAATTTCAGAGGGCGTGATTACCCATCCTCTAGGATGGGCAGCAAGTGGAGCGGCAGCAGCCAAGGTCTCCAAATATATGGGTATGCAGAGAAGTCACCTCTTTGTTTCTCTAGCTTTGAAGTTGTATGGAGCTATGGACACCGACTTTGACATGTTCGTGAGGGAGTGCGCAAGAGCCTATCATACTAGGCGGCAGGGGATATCACTTTCATTAGCTTACTGTATGTAGAGCAATGTTTCCATTGCTCTACATAGAGCACTAGCTGGTGCAATCCATAGGAGAGCAATCACATTCGGTGATGCTTCTTTGGATACTCTGTAGTTTGTAGACCGTTTGACCTAGATAGTTCACATGTCTTAGGTGTTGTAATACATATTTCTCGGTGTCATGCTATTGGGACCTAGGTCCATGTTACATATGTGGTTCAATCTTTGTAAGATTTGATGGGGTATTCCCATCTTTTGTTATTTTACTACATAGCATTTTTCTTTCTATTTAAATAGCATTTTAGTGAATCAAGGGATGCATGCTCGCTTGCTATCACAGCAACACAAGCTGGACAAACTGTGCGTTGAATGAAATTGAGATCGGTTGCTAGCAGTACGGTAGGGAATGTACTGGCTGTAAATAACAAAAATGCCGAATTAAAATAATTTCAAAAGATCTTGTAGGGGAATCTGGAAACCTACACCTGATTTTGCTAGCGATAATGTATTTGGACAAACTATAACAAAATGTGATATTTCAATGCAATCTTGAACAAGCCAAAAAATTAACAAATTTTTTTTTAATTTATTTTTTTGGTTTTGTTTTCTCTTATCTTATCTTTTGCTATATCAAAGAATGGACTTAAAAGTGAGTGAGTTGTTTGATATTTAATCAAACCATACATTAACCCAAGTGCAATAAATTGTAAATATTTAAGGCTATGCGGCAAGGGTGACCATAGGGTAACTCGTATTAGTACCTTTTTTCAAGTTGAACTTCATATATGATGAGTTCATTACAAATTCACACATTCACACATGTCCAATCAAACATTTTCTATACTTGTACTTATGTATTCATGAGCACATATTTAATTCCTTTTAGATATTAGAAAATATCTAAAAGGAATCATTATGTATGTGGTTCTATCAATATGAAACACAACAAATCATCTGGAAATAGGAAAAAACTTCTGATGAAACATCATACCATATATTCAAAAAAATTTGGTCCGTTTATCCAAACAATTTCACCAGTATCTTTCTGATGAAAAGGAGATTTAGCTGATCAACCTTCAACTACGTAAGTTTAGAAATTCTCAAATTCGGAAATTTCACTTCAAAAAGATCGAAATTAAGTCTATGGATGATTCGCTTTTGAGGTTGAGTGCAAATATTCATGTAAACCATACTTCATAAACACTATGTGCACAACCTGGTACCATATTCTAAGGATATGTTTCTTGTGAATTGACATTTTGCTCAATTAATGTTCTGTCAAATTTATGATTTGAGTCAAAGTATCGAAATGAAAGTTTCTGTAATGGAAATCAAGAAAATAAAATAAAATCACATTCATAGAGAAGATAATGATATTAGGTCCTACTTTCCAATGATACTTGTTTCAGTCTAAAAATGAAACGGCCGCGCAAGGAATAAAATTGAGATAGCAAAAAAACGCAGAAAAAATAATAATAGAGGCCACCAAAGCCAAAGAAAATCAAAGGAAAGAGAGTCCAATCTTTCTGAAGATATGTCGCCATGTGTAATATAAAAAAAGGGTGTTGTATAATTAAAAATTTCAGATTTCTATTTTAATGTTTTCAAATAAACTTATGTTTATGTATCTATTTTTTGTGCGTTTCATGTATGATCTTGTTTTTAAAAATATTTAATGGCATGAAATTATAGAATATCCCTATATATAATGAATGCTTAAAATTTAAGAATGATTTTTTCACAACTGAAATCTAATTTATGATTTATGTGATGATAAAAATATATCTTATTTATCTCTTACTTTTTTACACAATGAAGTTCAGATATAAATTTTAGATGATTACATTGAAAATTATCTTTTTGAAGAACCTATCATTGTAAATTTTTCATCATAAATAACATTATAAAAATCAATCTTAAAAGCCTGAACATTCATATTTGATTGATTTTGATTATTTATTCAATAATTTTATCTTATTTTTTTGAATTAAAATTTTTTCATTGTCCAAACTCAAAATTCTTCATGGATTTTTTTCTATAAAAAATCAGTGTTTTATTTTTATAATTTTTTATATATTTCTAATGATACAAAAAGATTATAGTTATCTTTTATGGTTTAATTGCATCATGATCTTGCAAATAAGCCTTCAATAAATTTCATGTGAAAAAATTTTCTAAAAATTTATTGTAATATTATTAAATTTGCAATATCTTTTTGTATAAATTTTTACTATTTTTTTATTCAAAGATATTTTGTGTTTTATTTGATATTCAAAATGTATATAATTAATCATATTCATATTAATTAGTTTTATTTCCTGATTTGTATCATTTGATATCACTTGCAAGCATGCATTTTCAGATTAGTTATCAACAGTTTTATAATATTTATAAAAAAAGGCTAAAGTTTTATATAAATATTTATTTATTTATTTATATGTATGTAAGTATATATACACACACATACACATTTATAATAAACTGCCTTTGTTTCTTATTCAAAAGAAGACCAAATTAATATTATCATTATCATCTGGATTAATTTTTCAACAAACGTTCTGCAAAATATTGAAAATAAGAACACCATAGAAAATTCTTAAAATGAAAAATTATTTATTGGTCAGGATGTATCTTCAAATTTTACTTAAAATAATGTACTAAATAGGATAACATAGAGTTGTTGCATTAAAATTATGGACTTTGCAAGAGTAAATTGTATTTTCAGGAAGATTTGAAGTTTCATGTGGACTATGTTTAGTGGGATTAGCCTGTACTTTGAAGGTATTGTTTAGGAATAGAGGGTGGTGGAGTTTGTCTCAGGTGCAAATACTGCGCTTGGAGTCCCGGAGCAACGGCATCAAACGCTATTACTTTTTGTTGCCTAGACTTTTTCCCGCTAGGTTTCTCTCTCTTATGTTTGGTTCACTCTCCAAACTACTTTTTGAATGTAGTAAGTACACAAATCTCATTACACAAATCCGTATAATTTCTTTGCAAATTTTGAGGGGAATGGAAAGTATATCACGTAAAAAATATATAAAAGGCTTACAAATTTATGACAAAGATTCAATAACGACACACATTTGACAAAAAAATTGTATTTCTTTGGTAGGAAAAGGTTTTAGAAATTTGGTTTATGATACATTTGAAAAAAAACTTAAATGCACACATCCTAAATGTGCGGATTGTGTTGTGTAGTGAGATTTAAGATGTTAAAACTTGCAAACATTCTGAAATATTAAAAAGATATTTTTATATTATTATTTATTATTTAATATTATTATTATTATTATTATTATTATTATTTGATTTAATTTTTTTAAATTTATTGTGATTATGCTGTTTTTTGTATCAACTTTAAGTAAACTATTAACATACATATGTGACAAATTTTTCAGACAAAAGACTTGGTGAAATTAAGACATTTTGTGTGAAGTATTTAAAATATTGGCATGCAGTTGTTAAAATTTTTAAACAAACATTGTGAAATATTTGGGTGTAAAATTTAGACATGGAATTGTCTCATTTTAATGAATATATTGATTCATTTTAACTTAATTTTTTATTCTCTTTCAATTCATTTTAAATCAATCAAGTCATGTTATATGAGTGGATTAGGCAATATTTGACCATAGTCTATCTTTTGAATAATAATTACATATTACTTACATGGCTATGTGTACAAAAAAAACTTCTTTCCAACCAATGATCTCTAAATAGAGTTGAGATAGATCAATAAATGAGTCAGAGGGATGTTGATGCAGTTGGAAAAAAAAAGAAAAAGATCATGATCAAAGTGTTAACGAGAGAGTCAACAATTTCAAATAAAGAATTGATTAATTTAATGACGGTGATGGAGAGTTATAATCAATCAAAGTAGAAGAGGTTGAAATTGCATATACAACAATGCTTTTGCTTATTTTGAGCTAAAGAAAGTCAATATATGGAAATTAATTTTTTAGATAAGAACCCTATTAATATGTTGATGGTTAGTATTTTAAAACTCTATTGATTTTAGATATGGGATGTTCAATTTAGTCAAAGTATAGTGATTGTTGAAGTTGATTATAAGTCAAGTATTTTTTGAGTAGTTTGTGTCATTCTACATGAAAAGTGTTTATACAACTTTCTAGGTTAAATAAAAATATTTTTATATTATAATTTATAAAATTTTAAGATTATTTAATTTATAGGTTGACAGTTTGATTTGCAATTGTACACAAGAGTTTGTAAACTTACTTATGCAATAAGAGGTGAAATAAGATTTCAAATTAATCTGTTTGTACTTCTATGATTCATTTGAAATCATAGAAGTACAAAACCTTATAATTGGGATTGTATATCAATTTCAATTTAAATGTTTTAGCTCAGTGAAATTTGTTGATCTCAAACAGTGGTGTTTATATTTTTTATCATAATTTTTTTTATTTTTATCTATCATACGCGAGTTCCATTTACAAGTGTGGGTGGAAACATAGTTCAAAAGTTCATAAATATGTTGAAGATGTATTTTAAAGTCTACAATTGATTGCAACATGAATGACTTTACTAACATAATTTCCTTAAACTTTGCTAATTATCTTTAGATACATATATTGGATACTCTCCATGCTTGATATCTATGTGCACACCCAATTGGCGTTGTGTGGTGTATATGCATTCCACTTCAGTTCCTTTTTCAAAAAATGTGTTACAGATTTCTACGATTTGAGGCTAGGAGTGATAACCATCAATTCTTAAATTTTTTGATGTGGTGGCAAGTGTAGATTACATAATTTAAGTCTTTAATATCTTGCATATAAGACATCATGAGTGAAAATGAATAATCTGGCCTTGTACTTTTTTTCCCCCATAGTGTTGGGATCGGCCGGTTGATTGATTTGTAAGTTAGTCACATTCTTACTCATTTTCTTGGGAAACATTGAGCCCCCATCCCCCCTCATTGAGAGAGTACTTTTGCTCCAAGAATAAAGGAAACATAAACAGTTATTCCTACATTGATTTTTGCTATGTTGTCAACTTTGGATACTAAAACTATTATTTGAAGAGAATATATGTGTGTTAACTCCATTTGAAGATATTAACATAGGTTTGGTTATTGTTTTACAACTTAACATAGGAGTACATCCATGCTTGTATGTAGAGCAAAATGAGATTGCAAGACATAATCATTATATCATGTGGTAGAATTGGTGCAATGATATCCATATCTTCTATCATTGTTGGTGGTTCAAGCATAATAACATACCTTGGAGTTAGATATTTTGTTGAACAGAATATCTGATACAGCAATGTATCAATGATATATGTTGTGATATGATATGTAAGCGCACAATAGCTATTGTAACTTATGTAGTGATACCTCTAGCTAGTTAGATGTGCACATGCAGAGAAAATACATCTGTTGGAGCCACTTGTACAATTAGCATCATTTGCATTAGGTGCCATTAGAAGACATAGGGCTCATAGAAGAGAAGTTTTTGAAGTTAAATTTTGGAGAGTGTGGTTATAGTACAACAATAACTAGTACATGAACCTAGATTCTTTGGAACTTAAGGTGGATTTAGCTCGACTGTAAGCTCAGTTTATGCTAAGGTGATGAGCAGAGTGTTCTTGTGGACGTTTTGAAGGTAGAATAAATTATTGTAATACACTTGTTTTGGGTATGACAATCTATATATTGTGATGTTTGATATGACAGTGAGGCATGTTATGATATTATATGTATGTGCACTACATGAGCTTTCCTGACATTCCAATCCTCCAACTTGATTAACAGTTTGAGCTATCTTTCACTTGTTAGTCACTTTTGTATGACTTTGTAAGTTGAGAGAAAGCCCAAACCTATTGAAGATTCTTCCACTTGAAACTGTTGTTCCATAAAGGACGTGAGAGCCAACTATGCAAAAGCCAACACTTGGATGGAAGACCTTGAGCTTCTTCTAGACCATATCATTCCCGGGTTGGAAAAAGCCAGCCTAATGACATCCGGAGAACATCTGTCTAGTCTTTCTTAAATATTTTGACAAAACCGGGTTGATGGCCTCTTCTGAATGAACGACTTTCCAAAACGCCATGTATGAACTTGGAATATCCAGTACTCACTTTTGTTCATCTGAATCCGTAGAAGCATGTAATCTCACTGTCGTCAGCTGCAATTTTTTCTGATTAACATCCGAACTCCGTCTACCTCAGTTTGTGTCTTCTGCTGTAGCGGCTGCTCGATCCGTCTCATGAACATTCTTCTTTCCATGGGAAGAAGAATGTTCTGCAAGCGGGAGAGGTGTCATGATATCGTGTCTTCTGCTTTCGCAACTAGGTTTTCACACAACCTCTTTTCCTTCCCTGTCATGCGTTTATGCTGGATGCGGGAACAGCGTTGTCCGTAGGAGAGGAGGAAGACACAAATACCCAAGTACGCTGTATATGTCTATCAGATCTCGTTGTCGCATATATCCACATCCTTACACTCAGACATGCGGAGAGTGAAGGAATGTGAAGACGCCGTTAGACTCCACCTGGATATCCTTCATCTTCATCGGACAAGTCAAGACAAGCGAAGTAAGGAATTTGGAGTTTTCCTTTCCTGATTTGTTTAGTGGTCTGAAAGTAAAGCAGGCTTGTACTATAGGCTGCAGAGTTGTGTAACTCAAGGTAGCAAGGAACATCCAATGAACTTAGTCTTCATTAGACGGCACTACTTAAATACGATGCAAAGTGTTTCTTTCATCATTTCACTTGGATCACTGCCTTAGATTCCTCTCATTCATCATTCTCAAGTAATCCACAACTGCGTTAGCGTTTTCTACCTTGTGCTTGTCATTCAGCTCTCACAGTGTGGAACATCGATCTCCATTCACGAACTTTGGAATGGCGAGGCTTGCAGGAGCTGTGATTTTCATGATCATGCTCACAAGAGCAAGTGCTAAGAGCTTGCAGCCGTCCCCGATTTCCAGTGAGTCACTGGACACGACTTCATTCCAATGTAAGTTAAGCAGTATCTCAATGCAGTTGTTGGATCTAAATCAGGTGATCTGTTTGAAGTAAATTGTCTAAACAGCTGCCGCGGATTCATTGAGGTTTAGTATCGTTAGAATCCTATCGTCAGAATCGGCTTAGAATTTACACTCAAAAGTCAGCGTCGGACAGACTGACTTCCTTCGGATCCATACTATTATCAGACATCAGATTATTAGTCTCAATTTGTGCTCCCTCTAGGACCCTCTCTCTCTCTCTCTCTCTCTCTCTCTCTCTCTCTCTCTCTCTCTCTCTCTCTCTGTGCTCTGACTCTTTGAATTTCTTCATGACCACAGTGTGGACTGCGTTGGCGCACATTGCAAATTTTGGCAATAGCCTGAACGTATGGGATAACGTGACAAATTTTCATGGAGAGGCCGCAACAGTTATGCGTGAAATAAAAAGCTTTGTCTTGTCACAGGATTTGGCACATAAATATGAGCAGATGAAGGTAGAAAAAACTCAAACTTTGAGTATTCAGCAAACGGACCATGATCAAGAGATGCCCCTGCGAACACAAATTACCTATCAGTACGCAGCTTGTGCTACGTGTGGGCTTTCTTTATTTATTGTCATAGCTGCATGTATCGATTGTTTCATTTAATAGGATGCATGTTTTCTCCAGTAAAAGTTCACTGGCGTTATGGAACTAACATAACGACATAATGAGGTAATAGCAGAAATCGTAGAAGGATCGAAGAATCTTAACAGCCAGACATGCACTTTGACATTCCTTTGCCCACATTATTCTCAAAATCCTCTACACTGAGTTCGCCCGCTTCTCGTGATTAGGCGGCTCGTGGCCACTGGCGTTCTCATTCAACTTGCTCACAGTTTGAGTATCTCTCGAGTGTTGGCTCATTCCCGTAATTTCATATCCAAAAAATATAACGTTTATCTCCTCTAAGTAGCAATCTCAGATCTTGTGGTACAAGTTTCTGTGCTTGACTCACCCTCTGGGAATGTAAGCTGAGATATAAAAACAGGTCCCGATCGCAGGAATTACAGTCCATGTTCGAGTGACCGCGAGGATAGCTTCTACTGTACTTATCTGCATAGGACAACTGTCGAGTTGGAAAACAGTCACTTGAACTTGTGTTGAAATTCACGATTGGCTCTGATGAAATGTTTTCGTCCGCAAAAATGCATGAGTGTATAACATTCATGAAACCTTTATTATACAATCTGAAGGTAATAACTCCGCGTCCAAAGATCCGGATCTTGTTCTCTCAGGATCCTAGAAAAAGAGAAGAGAAAGAGTATTCAGTCTAGAAAACTTCAGCCAACGGAATTTGGAAAAGCTATAATTATAACGAAGCATCAGTACGTACAAATCTCAATAATCCATACTTGGGTGACCCGAAGCAACATATAGCAGTTTCGGGTCAACTGACGTCATGGTCAACCAGTATCAATTCGTTTTACGGCTTTAGGATATGACAGGAGTAAAAGGAGGTTATTGTAAGTGTCAAAACTGTAAATTTCATTCTGCCCGAAACCAACTTCATTGTTGATCGAATGAGTAAAGAAGGCGAGAGATATGTAAGTCACAGTATAGAATAATCAGTCGTGAGCAAGATCTATAACATTATGCAGTCCCTGTACCTATAATCAGTCTGAGTCGTGTCGAATTTCGTATTGTACAGTATATTTAACATATGGCATCAATTCTACCTTTCAATCGTTGATCTGGAGTTTTTTCTTTGATGGGCTCAGCTTCCTGTAGATAATCGCCCACCTCTGCGTTAATTTGATCCTATTTTTGATAGGATCAAAGAAAAATTCTATTAAGTATGCGCATGTCTTTGTTTGATGTGACAAATACGTTTAACATACTGTGGATGGAATTTGTAAAAGAGAAGTTGTTACTGTCAAAGAATGTCGTAACTACTTGGAGTACATAGTCTAATAGTCGACAAGAGTCAACTTCTTTCGTAGACCTTTATATTATTCGATTCCATATTTGTTCTTTTGACATATAATCCTAACCTTCCGTATGTGAGTTGACATGTATGTGCAATACTCTCATCGCATCGTCGAGATTAAGCTGACACATTCACATGGCAATCTACTGACAGGATTTGAGATATGGCGTTTAGAACATATGTCAAAGCATTTGCTGCACTCCTTGCGTGATCTGAAAGGTGTATAATAAAAGATGCAAGCGTATTACACCAAAATATGGTACTTCCTGGTATCATATTATTGTACTGCATTTGACTTTGGTTCTTACTTTAATTCAATCATACACGCAGATCCTTGACCTTCATTCATTGGTGTCACTGGTATACTGTGTCCTTACCGTAACAATTGTCTATCAGAGTCTGGTTCATCGTTATTTCCTTTTATAAGGAGCGAAATAACCAATTGTATAGAAAAGATAGTAAAGGCGAAGCATGGAATAAAATCCGCAATCAAACTCTCTCATAAGAGTACACAGCAAAGCCTACCAAGCACAAAAGATACCTAACCCTTTGGGTATCCCCTCTCTTGATAAATAGCTATCTCACGCAGCTGGTAAAATCTAATGGTATTGCGGTGTCCAACAAGCATCACCTAATATCATGGTTATAACTTTTTCTAATTCTTAAACTAACGCTTGATGTAAAACAATACTTAGTTTAATTCTAAAGTTTTGAATGCAAAAGAATAAGAGAAACGCTGTAAAATAACAAAAGGGATGGGAAGATCCCCATCAACTCGTACAAGGATGGAACCAAACCCATA
Organism: Marchantia paleacea; assembly: GCA_014180765.2. Classification (NCBI taxonomy): domain Eukaryota; kingdom Viridiplantae; phylum Streptophyta; class Marchantiopsida; order Marchantiales; family Marchantiaceae; genus Marchantia; species Marchantia paleacea. Next base: position 1,789,284 of record MUAA02000004.1, read on the forward strand.
ACATGGGGCTAGACCCCAATAGCACCTAAGATATATGAACTATCTAGGTCAAACGGTCTACAAACAACAAGAGCATCATAATTAGTATCACCTAACGTGATTGCTCTCCTATGGATTACACCAGCTAGTGCTCTATGTACAACAATGGAAACATTGCCTAAAATATGCTATACAATAATCTAAAAAGAGGGATACCCGTTGCTGCCTAGTATGGTAGGCAATCACACACTCCCTCACCAAAATATCGAAGTCTTTGTCTATAACTCCATATAACTCCAAAGCTAGAGGAACAAAGAGGTGACCTCTCTGTATACCCCTATAATTGGAAACCTTGGCGGTTGCCGCTCCACTCCTCTAGGATGGGTGATCACCCCCCTCTAAAATTGTATCTCGAGGATTGGTAACCATCACATATGTCAGAGTAACCTGGTCCTTCCGAACCAAGTATAGGTCTGCCCTAACCCTAGTCGACTGCAAGGTATACCAACACTCCTTTCATATAATGTATCGCCAAAGCAAACATCACATTCCTAATGGCATCATGGGTAGCTATCCTCTGCCCTCCAAATGAACAACAAGTCATATGAACACTTGTTGTATCTAAAGTGATAAAACACTCACATGTGAGTAATAAAGATGTAGATGAATGGACCAAGCCAACACGGAACCTCGCTTTAGAGAATTTAGCTTGTGCGAGTCGGAAAGTCCTAATGCATGGTTGAGCCAAGATTCATGAGCCGGAGCAAGAGCATAGACGAGTCTTAGTAGTATGAGGAATGGCCGGATCCACTAAGAATGAATGTAGAACCTGGTGAAACTGCTGGTCCATCAAGGTAGACTATAGACCTCTAGTCCAATCAGTGACCAGAGAGGAAAAAAATGGAAGCTCATGTCATACCTCTAGGAGTAAAGCATCTCTTGTATGTCACAATAATGACGTGCATATGGGAAATGATCATGTATCCACGTCCCTCACATATATCTCAAGGATAGATCTATTTGCAATCACAAATCGAGAAGATAACAACTAGGCAAGAATGCTATATGTGTAGTCTCCTCCATCGATAATAAGCCTATCTATCCACACAAAATCGGCAAAGATGTCTATCTCTATGCCAAATCTCACGTCACATACTCAAAGGTTCATGGTCCGATGATGTCAACAAAGATGCCCATGATCCTTCTATCAAAGGCTGTCCAACGTGATATGAATGTAGGAACCGTGTGAAGAAAGTAGGTGGATCGACGAGCAATACTAGATGAGAATATATCAGACGAGCAATACTAGATGAGAATATATCAAACGCCACATGCGGATCCCCTAATAGAGAAAGGTCATCTACATGTAAAATATCCTCGACAAGTGCAATATCTAGGTAGCATGAAACAAAACCCTTGAACCCTACATGCACTCGTAGAATGCGTAAACCGTATGTTGATGTCATACATTCCTCTAGAAGCTGGAGATGAGGAGGAATACCCAAAGGAGACCAAGCCCTACAATTTGATACATTGACTCTCAAGCCTACAAGATGAAACTCGGTAGTCAATTAATCAAAGGTTTGTCTAATGTGGTCTACAAGGCTCACAATGTGTATATCATCCAATAAGGAGTGGAACACATAACCTGACACAGACAAAACAGTAGACAAAAGAGCTCTATAATGAGCCATAGCAAATAGGGGTACTCCCAAAGGATCTCCCTGTCGAGGGCCGATGGTTGACTGTAGAATGGTGACTCCCTCCTTGGAAGAGCCATGTTGATAAAAGAGAGAAGAATGTGAACTGTAGAAAGACCCTACAAAAAAAAATAAAAATTTCAAAGGCTCAATAGAGGTCCACCAGCCTCTCTAAGCTCTCTTAAAATTGATGCACGTGAGACACTGTTAAAAGAATTCTCAATGTTGATTTGGAAGACAACCCAATCCGGATGGATATCTAGAAGTGCTCTAATGTCCAACAATACCACCTCACTGCCTCTTGGTGTAGTGACTCCAAACTGATGTGGACAAAGATGATGTTGGAAGTGTGAACAATGCTTTAGGACCAGAGTATGATTGACTAAACACAATAAGACCTCTACAATAGCAATCAGTATGATGTCTTCAATGTCCTTCTCCAGCGAGAAAATCCGAGTAACATCTACTACCTTACTACCTTACACATGAATATCCCCTCTCGTAACTGATGCAGCCATCTGGAATAATTCCGTAAAATCACTAGAGGGATCATCCGCTTGAAAACAATCTCAAAGACGATCTATACCATGCCTGAAAATCCTCCTGAGGATAAGCGTGGGGTTGTGCAAAGAGAATGGGTAAATAGTGATCTATCAAGACATAATGGCACCTATGCTAATACTCCAAGATCTCTAATGGTATGTCTTCACCCATGGGTGGATCTAAAAGGCGTAAAGAGGAAATCATTTCCTTAGTATGACTAGCCATAGACAAAGGATGAAGGGCCCGCATGGCCCTTGCTATACTCCCCGGCCTGCCCCAAGATCCTACACCGTCGCAATCATGCCAAATCAGAAGTATCATGTGGATGAACCCGACTTCTAACCTATATGGTTCGAACAGACTCCTCATGCAATGTAGCCCAATCCCCTGCTCAAAATCTCCAAAATCTAGCTGCCACCTCATTATGTCCAACATGTCCTCCTCTAATATAACGTTAACACCATCGCGGAAGTAAGAGAAACAAAAACCACACTAATTCGTCCATGGAATCACGTACCAACTGATCGAGTGATAAATAAAAAGTACGTCTAGTCTCGTCATGGAATGCACGATGAAAACTATGGAATAAACATGGATATAGGAACCTAGTCTCAAAAAGTCCTAGAATAGAACTTGCATGGAAAGCTAATCACTCTCACAATCCAATCGGTATACCCGAAATAATTAATGAAGGAATCGATGTAGTCTTCCTATTTCCCGAAGTGAAAAATGACGATGTCGATGTGATTGTACTCCTCACATGCGCATCCCTAGTAAACCAATCATAATCTTTGTGCATCTTTCCCACGTGAGTCTTTACCCCTTGCGAGGTAAAGAGATGATGACACATCGGACATGATGTATCACGCACCGTTTTGACAGCCCGATGAGAGGAAGTGAAACTATAGCTAGCACAAAGAGAACGAGAAAGTATTCTATCATGTATATCCTCCCACTTGCATAACCATAACCCCTTACACCCCACCTCACATAGGAAAATGTTAACTATGAAAACATTAAAATCTAAAAAAAATTATAATTTTTTATTCCGATCTCCATAATTTTATAACTATGTACCAATAGAACCCAATACAATAAAAGCAAGAGATTAGAAAAAAATTTACTAACCCATATCTAAAATTTGAAAAAAATCATTCAAAATTAATTCAAAACCCAAAAAAATAAAAACATTAACATCTCTATATCATATTTAATTACCAATGCTACCCAAATTGAAAAAAATAAAAAATATCTATTCAATTTCCATGTTGCACAAAATATAACCAACCAATATACAAGAAAATTTACTACCCTACACTCCTTTCTCCCGTAATCTCTCTTGGTCCCTGGCCGCAACACGAGGAACACCACTTACCGAATGCAAAAGTATATTGATAGATGTGCTTCATCCGGCACATCTATTAAAGACGTGCACGCTCCCGCTAGGAAACGTCTGGCACATGTTTGAACATTCTAGATTCAAGTTACGCTCATTTGATTCAGTCAGTAGTACTGAATCAAATGAGCGTACTTCTCGGATATGAACATGAGGATGAATGTTGTTATATAGAATGTAACAATTGATTTAAGTAGACATAGCTAGATTCATGTTGGCAATAAGACACGTAGATGGTTTAGGGCTTTTTTAACACCTTTGAGGTTGCTACACCGTTCTAGCTTTATCTGTTTGATTTTGAGACCTTTATCTTTCAGGAATGAAATTTAGAATTGAGTGTTTAACGGTAGTTTCCCATGTGTGGATGAATATATTTTGAATTTTAAAACATTATTTGAGAACTTTTATTGCTTAAAGAACTTGATAATTGGACAAAGAAGTTGAGAATACACTCCGTACTTGATAATCTTGTAGAGCTTTTACTAGCTAAAATGACTATTTTGATATAATGCATTTGGTTTCTTCTTATCAATAGCTGCTTATGCCATGAAAATGTTTCTTCTTACAACGGAAAGGATCCTATCACACCGGTGCTTCCGTTGACACCTCAAATTGAGAGAACTCTCACGGGTTCATTCCAATCCTCATTGTAAAGTCTTTAACATTCCACAACATAATTGCTCTGCCATCTAAGAATCAAGCCCTTTTTTATTGATCGTAAAACATGAAATCTATCCCAAATAAAGTTTGTAATTCTGTTGGGATCTGAGTACAGACAGGAGCACAGTATTGCACTCACACCCCTCAATAGTGTGGTCCCCAACCAATAGACCTTATTTATCAGTCAATCTTCCTTCTATTTTTTTCTCTAGATTGGTCGGTTATTAAACACCTTATGACTGTGGCCTTGAGCAAATTCAAAGTCTTTTCCCAAGCTCCCATGTTTTGATGTCTTGCATGCGACACGTCCAACTAGGAACAAAATTTTATTGATCAGAGGCCCCTCCAGCAGCATCAACCTATAATATACCCTTTTATTCTGCGGTAGGGAGCGAAGAATCAGAGAATCCCCGGGAGCACTCCTTTCCGTCATTGGTACAGTGAAGAACAGGTTAAGATTTAACATGTTCTTCAATGTACTATTGGGGCCTAGCCTCATGTTACCAAACCAGTAACATGGTCTTCCCATCCCTTTTGTAATTATGCTTTGTCCTTGGATGGTTAAGATTTAACTACATAATAATTCGCCCATGTTCTAATGAACGAAGGGAACCATACATGGGTCTCTACTTGAAATTCATATGCAAATGTTTTAATAGGATTATACCAATATATTATTAGAATATAAAGTCTTTGGTTCTTCATTTCTTACATATCTTTTTATTTATTTTTTTAAAGAGAGACCTGCCCACGCTCTTTATTTTTCTTACATCATCGTTAGAATACTCGAATGTGGGTGATATGCTGTTTTAAATGTACATTCCCTTTTTAGACTAGTCATTAATGGTAATGAGAAACTATTCAGAGGGAAATACATTGAAATAATCCGGAATCGAATTGAAATACTCTCCACCGTGACCTGGGAACGGCGAGAGGCAGACCAAGTGCGCAGTATATTAAACACAATCTTTTCAATCGTAAGTTATTTCACTTATATTTTTTTGAAACTTTATTTACCGGTTCCCGTTCGGGGCCCTTTCTATTTACAATTACGAAGTACCGTAGGAGTCCCTCAACTTAGTTTATACCGTGGGTTAAGGGTCCCGAAAGTGAATTCGGGCAAGTGGTAGCCATAAATGGTTGTGGCGGTATTAAGGATTTTTAGGATTTCAGTCTGACTCGATATAAATCGGGTGCAAACACTTCCCTCCGAGAAGTGATAATATCGGAAGCCAACGGGTTCCGGAAATATTGGTTGGGGGCATTCGTGGAGAAAATTACTTCAACATGTTTATTTCGGTATCCCTCATTGGTTTTGACCTGTCCGGAAAATTTCAGGAATGTTAAGCTACTGCCACGTTGTGTGCATCTGGTGGAACCTGGAAGGACGGAAATCTGGAATGATTTGCAGAATCAAAAAATTTTGTCAATTTACTTTACAGTAACTGAGAAGAAAGTTTTGTTCCAACTGAGGGAATGAATGCTCGTTACCAACTGGCTACGGCCGGGTTCCAGCCGCTGTCGGATTTGGGCTGATCTTCCGGACGAGAACCGTCAAGAGAAATTTAGAACGGACTGTACCCACCCAACAACGGGAAAAATCACCATGGTCTATGGTGATTTCGCCGACCTATGGTCACCTTGCCTTCCTCCAAGTTCCTTCTCGTCATGAATGGAAAGGAGGTGCACGGGAATGTGTACGTGTGTCCTGCTTTGCGGTTCACTGCCCGTACTTGTATTTCCCGTCGGCCTTTCCGGTGACAGGTGACGCACGAGCGACGCGTTCTCACGGTAGGGAAAGCAGAGGAGCCTGCCAGGCGCCAGCAGCCAGCGGCGGCTAGTACCACACTGTTCAGGTGTAGCCATAGCGGAGCACCAGACGCTGCCGCGAGCGGCTTCTGCTCCTGAGCTCGTCTTGTGCGTTGCGCTCGTCGAAAGATCAATCACCGAATGCCCTCTTTCGCGCCATCATCGATGCGAACTCCTCGACCCTCCCTCTGAGCGATCCGGTGCAGCAAAGGGACGAGGGGGAAGGGGCGGGGAGGGGATGATGGATGGTATGAGGTGAGGTGAGACGAGACGAGAGAGAACGATAGATACAGAGGTAGATCGAGAATCTGGGGAGATTCACAGGGTGGAGCCACCATCATCCGGAGCGGTTATTCCGCGGGATTTCTCAATGGGGACCTCTGCTTGGGGATGGGAGTCTATCTGCTGCTATTGCAGCTGCTGCTGATGCCGATTGTGCTGCTGGGGGGTGTGATGTCAGTTTGAGATGGGTCGGGGTCGCTAAATTCTCCTCCAGCGAGAGAAGAGAGTGAGAGTTCGTGTCGTTGTCCGCTTGCGAATGGAGGAGACTTTTTGGCGCATTATGTTTTGTTTATTCGCTGGCCGAAAGACCCGGGGGAAGGAGGTGATAGGGCAGACGGGGGACCGGAGAACTCTCTGTCTTCGATCAGCAACGGGAGTTTTGACATAGAAGACAGATTCGAAAGATGCGCGTGCAGGTGCTTGGCGAGCCTAGCAGGAGCATGGAGAGATAAGCAGGCACCTGCTGCTACCGCTGCAGCTGCCGTTGCTGTTAATATATCCAAGAGGAATTTGGTCGCGTTCCTTGTGGATGCGGTGCTGTAGAGCCACGGGGCACTGTCCTGGCTGCATCCAGAGCAGAATTGTATAAAGTTTTGGTTTCTGCGAGACGGATTCGTCTGGTTTTGGTGGTGGAATCGGCTTGGGAATTGTCTGTAAATTTATTGAGTGGGTGCGAGGGGCATCTGTTTTTGACGGGGGAGGTTGAGGTGGTGTGCAGCGAAGAAGATATGACAGGTACAGCAGCTGAGGTCAGTGAAACAGTGAGTAAAACAATCGGTGAAACATTCTGTGAATCAACGCAACCTAGAGGAGCGTCACAATCTTTTGAAGCATCGCAAGCTAGTAGTGCGGATTTAAGAGACGTTGAGCAGGCACTGCAGGAGAGCAAGGGACAGAGAGATCAGAGGATCCGAAGCCTGTTTGATCGTTTTGACACGGAGAAGAGTGGATACTTGGATCATAAGCTTATCAAGGATGGGTTCCAGTCGTTCTCTATACCTTCTCAGTACAAGTATGCAGCTGATCTACTCAACGTTTGCGACTCCAACCGTGATGGCAAAGTCGACTTCGACGAGTTCAAAAAGTATATGGATGCCAAGGAATTGGAATTGTATCAGATGTTCCGGGAGATTGACGTGAAACATAACGGTGTTCTGCAGCACGAGGAGCTTGGTGATGCTTTGCTTCGAGCTGGTACTGTGTTCTTTAGATTCGCTTGTAGACGCAGTTTTTGTTTGTCAGGTTATGGGATCCTGCCCTGCCTCTTGTTGGAGATTGGCAGCTACTCAAGAGTTCGAACGAATTCGTGGCGGCAGCCATTATTAAAGAATTGAGTGAATCCTGATATGCTGTGGATTTTTCCTTTCATTCTGAGTCGCCAAACTTTCCGTAGAAGTTGGTTCTAGTATAGCCATGGGAGTCAGGAGCTCTGGACTCCCTAATTCTTTGACAAAAGTTTGGTCGAAATTAGTCAAATCCTTCACAGGAACGATGGACGATTAACGAGGAACATGAACTTGAAGCATTCAGTTTTGATCCTTCACGATTTATGATTTCTTTTAGAGTGGATAACTCACCTACAGAATTTGAGCACCTCGACCCAAATTCAAGTTTGCTAGCTGTACTTTTAGATCTTGAATTCATATAGGGAAAAGGGAATGAATTTTTGCTAAATAAAATCCATTGTCCTGTACATCCGATAGCTCGGAATTAGATAATTTTTTCTCATTTTCTGTCTTTGTCGACGAAGCTGAAGTCTTCAAAAAGTGGCTCATGATGGGGAAATAGTTTTTGTTGATGATATATCTTCGGGTTCATCTGTACCACGCCGCTCGATGCTCTGTTATATGCGTATTATCCTCTATGACGCTTGATTGAGACTTCACACTTTGAAGGTAAAATATCGATCCTTAAGGAGCTCGTGGCTCTTCATGAGCCGATGACTCAACCAGTGGGATTATTATTTTATTATATGGGATCTGAAAAATATGGAATGAAGTTGAGGTTTCTCAACAAAGTGTCCACGATCAGAGATTTCCAAATTATTTGAGAACGATATATCTAAATGCTGGCCTCTAGAGCCATGTCTTTATCAGAAAATTTTGCCGCATCCAATTTTGAGTTTCTGAAACTGATTAAGATGAGAAAGTCTCCAGTCTTAACACACATTTTTCTTTATGTAACACTTTCAGTTCTTTATAGAACGTTATCCTGATCTTTAAGAATGCATAGCCGTAAACCCTGAACTTGTGTGATTCTGCTTGCAGGGATCGATGTGAGTGACGACGAATTGCAGTGTTTTGTGGATCACATCGACAAAGACAGAAATGGAGTCATATCTTTCACAGAGTGGCGTGATTTTTTGCTTCTGTTTCCCCATGAAGTCACAATGAAGAGCATTTACCAGTACTGGGAGAAGGTGTGTATTGTTGACATCGGCGAACAGGCCGTCATTCCAGAGGGCATCAGCAGATATTTGCATGCTTATAAATATCTGCTCGCCGGGGGAGTCGCAGGAGCCATTTCACGAACTGCTACTGCGCCCTTAGACCGTCTTAAGGTTCTCCTGCAGGTCCAGATTGACACTCCTACAAAGAGGGGAGTGATCGGTGGATTGTCGCAGATGTATCAACAAGGAGGTGTGCTTGCCTTCTTCCGTGGAAATGGTATCAACGTTTTGAAAGTAGCTCCAGAGTCTGCAATCAAGTTCTACGCCTTTGAGATGATGAAGGACTATGTCGTTGGCTTCGACGAAAGCGGAGATAGGAATGAAATTGGACCTTTAGGACGTCTTGTGGCCGGTGGTTGTGCTGGAGCTGTAGCTCAAACAGCAATCTACCCAATGGACCTGGTTAAGACCCGGTTACAAACCTTTGCTTGTGAAGCTGGTAAACCTCCGACATTGGCAGCTCTATCGCGGGACATTTGGATCCATGAAGGCCCCCGTGCATTTTATCGGGGCCTCGTTCCATCTTTGTTAGGAATGGTTCCTTATGCCGGCATCGACTTGGCCGCTTACGAAACGTTGAGAGACTGGACTCGTCAATTCTTGCCAAAGGACACTGGTAAGGAGAAGCCTAACTTCTGTAATGCCTTTCTTTCAACTCCTTCTCAATGTTCTCACAATGCTGGGTGGAGAAGTTTTGCCCTTCACCCCTTACCTGAGGTCAGTTCTGGACAAGACTGAGCTCAAGAAAGGGGTGTTGAGGCAGAACTCATTGCCTATTTTTACCATGAAACATCTCCTCTGTGTTTCTTGCTTTCATCTGTATCAGTTGTGATCTATTTATCAGGCTTCCTGTCTCCTTGTGGTGGCTCTGAGGTGTGATTGTGGGCACACTTTTGTTGGACGTGGGAAAATGCAGATCCAGGCCCCTTGATACAACTGACTTGCGGTACAGTTTCAGGAGCCGTAGGTGCCAGCTTTGTGTATCCCTTGCAACTTGTGAGGACAAGGTATGGGAAATCCGCTAATGCGTATGTGTGATTCTAGTCAGTTAATGATGGGTATCTTCTGCTACAGTTGTAATATGTAAGTCTTTTAATTGCATTATCTGTTGACTCATTGGTGTGGTTCTCTAGCAGCCTGTACAAGTGAGATATATCGTTTGAGCTTTATTTGGTGTTACGTAAACTAGACTTTCCGAATTTATTGCAAAATTGTTGACTTGTGTTTACGTCTTGTTTGTCATTTACTCCAGAATGCAAGCTCAACACCGTGGCTCAGAGGTGCAGTACACGGGCATGATTGATGTCTTTAAGAAAACTTTCAAAAGGGAGGGCCTAAAGGGCTTCTACAAAGGGTTGTTCCCAAATCTATTGAAAGTTGTACCTGCTGCCAGTATCACGTACGTGGTTTATGAGGAGATGAAGAAGCGGATGCATTTGAACTGATCGGATCGCATCAAAAGCAGATTTTGTACATTAACATTCACTTTCAAAATAAAACGGGAAGTACCTGATTAAAGTTCCAATCAGTTATCTCTGAATTTGCCCAGTAGTTCAGTCCAGATTCGAGCTGTTGCATCTTTACAGATTGGAGATCTCGTCCAAAGTGGCGTATGATCTAACAACAGAGTACATTTTACACCAAAAAAGAAATAAGCTACTCATCCTCGGGTGTGGAGAATTCGTGGAGATTGCTGGGCTTCCCAGAGGACAGTGAATTTAGTTTTCGCCAACATGATAGCTTTGATCCTTCTGTGCAGATGAGTGGCCTTCATGAATGGTTTTTTACTTCACAGTGTTGTTACCCTTCCTACAAGGACTCAAACCACCACTAGCATAGTTGCAGAATAGCGTGATGTGTGAGTTGGTGTTTTTTTTTTCCCTGCTTACGTTGTTCATGAACCTGATCACTTTCAGTAGGTCCATGCTGCAGGTGTGGAAGAGGAGCGTTGGTTTTCCTTCTTCTAAATTCTTGCTTTTCTTGGTACGTGAGCGACATTGACCCGATGACAGCTTTCGATTCTGTTGTGTAGGTGCAATTTCGTGATACTGGACTATTAGGGATAGGGACTCTAATAGTCCAGTATCAGTCCAGCTTTCCCTAGGTCATCCCTTACAAGCCACGACAGCCATAGATTCATAATGGTGCGTTGGAAGCACTCAGTGGGATCTTGAACAACGCTTCAATCCAACTGATCCGGAAGGACATGCAATTTTGATTTTAAACTATGTAGATTAATAGTTTCAATCAGGTGAGGATAAATATGGCACCATGAGGATTAGGGAAATTGATGTTAAGCTTGTGGGCCTCAAACCTGTCCACAAAATCGGCTAATGCCTTTTTATGCGCTTTCGGTTTAGAAAGCGAAGTTTGAAATTTCTTCATGGTACCTTCCATTCTTTGTGTCTTAGATGAAGGGCTGGTGGGTTCAAGAAACGATTTGTGATAAATGTTTACCATTGTACTATGCTTTAGCGAGAATTGTCCACTACCCGTTTTCTGTGAGTCGAGGTTCTACGTATGTCATACCTTTCTTTGTGGCTTGTACTTCTTTTTCTTGCACATAATAGAAATAACTATATGAGGGATTTATATAAATCGAACTGCATTGGTATCCCTGTCGTCTGTTGAACCAACTAATGGCAAGTCTGAAGGTATGATCTGGTAATTGAAGCATTAGAAGTGCTTCGTTTAAGTGATGAAGTCTGAAATCCTTCATCCTTTTACTAACAAACGGTAAGCACGATATCGGTAAGGTGTATCATACTTAGAAGGTGAACAGCTGGAATCCCTCAACTCCAACTGAAATCAGTTTCCGTGTTGACTTGAGCTTGACATAAGTACGATGAAGTTTTTATTATATGAGACGACCAGGCACGAAGCTTCGTGTTAAAGGATGAGCGATATTTACGCACCAAGAATTTGGTATGTACCTTACCAGCATTCTCCTTCTGGTCAACTTCTGGAATTAAAAGATTTGTTTGATAGAGACTATTAAATATCTAAACGTCTTTAGCTTTTGCAGAAGCGATTATTGCTGGTTTAGCTTACCATCTCATCTCATCTGGATCAAAGTGCAGAAATGCCATACCCTCTCTAGTGGTATTTTCGAGGAGTTTAAACTTATTTATCAGAATTGACAAAGGTGATCAATCCTTGTTCGCATTCTCATTTCAGATGGTAAAATAACGTGGTTTTTGTTAGTAGAGAGAATAGAGTCGAAGTAAATTTTTGTTATAAGATACTCAAACTTTGTATGTACCTATATCGTTACTCCTTGTATCGAGATGGATTTAGTTATAATATTGTCTCTACCTCTATTTTGGTAATCCACAGCCATTGTCTAGTTTGTACATAAATCTCCGATTTTCTTATTTTGGGTGTACATAACTGTCTCCATTGATTTCTTATTACTGTACATATTTTTCTCCTCGACGTTCCTGTTACTCTCTCCTTAGTCCTTAGTTGGATTTGGATGTGAACAATCCGGAGAGAGCTACCCTTGTGTGCATCATAAGGCAGTGCAGCCCGAAGGCCAACATGCCAAAGACCTCAAGTAGAAAAAATACCTTAAGTAGAAAGAAAGGGAGAAACCTAATATGATATTAGGTCAGGTGATGGAGTTCATTTCCTATGAGGTATCCCAGTGGACCACATCCACTGGTTTTCCAGCTGAACCCAACATACTCCGCAAGAAGTGATCTAGAGTAGGGGCTGAGTGGTCTTAAGCGTTTTATGGTGGTGTTTGAGTTAGCAGAATCGAGCACAGTTTGAATTTTGAGGTTTCTTAGGATTGAGGTCACTTCATTGTTGATGAGTGAAAGGTTTTGGAGTTTGTTTTTGTGAGTGGATAGTGATCCGAATATTCGCCATCATGATGATTAGAGTGTCAACAGTCCAAGTAATCGAGATGGTTGATGAGTGAGTTATAAGAACACGAGTGCATATATCAATAAATAACCTTGAGTTCACGTTTTTTCATTTAATTTTTGACCCTTTCATTCCAAAAAATTCATGTCAAATAATTTTTGCATGGGAAAGCGCTTAATGTATAAAATCAATACATCAAAAAGAAAGGTAATGTGGGAAGCTGTAAATGATGTGAGTCATCTTAAATGATGCGCATAATGTGTGGTATTACAATTCGTAGAATATCACTTCAATTTGTATTAGTAAATGTTGATTTTATTTTTTACCCCGAATAGATTTCTTATACGGACCTGAAAGGAACAACAATACAATATTCCGCGGCTACATATTACATCTACATCCCAAGACTCTAGATATGTATGGGATATTTAGCAATGTACTCGTGAGCTATGATGGTGAATGTTGTTGGACACCTCACCTCGAATTTACCATATACTCTGCATTTTTCACATATCCACCACCTACCCGCATAATATTGACTGCAACCTATGCATGACTCCACTCAGATAAACTCATCATTGACCATTAGAACATACCCAACCCATACACAAGATACTGTTGTGTCACAATCATTATATTTACATGTGGCTGAAGGTTACCAAACCCCTTTTACCAAATTAAACTAGAAACATATTTTGCAATTAATTTGACAATTAAAATTTGTTATATGTTAACTTCATAACGAAAATATTATGGGTGGATGTAATCAAAAACTTATTAAATAAAGTTGCGACGTTGTTTGATATTTTTATCTATTTGATCTTTACTTTAGATCCGTATTTTGTAAAGAAACAGTAGTACTATTTTAATATACCAATGCTAATTAGATTATATTCAATTAGGAGTAAGAGTTTGATCTTGAAAAATAAGTTAAGTAGGACTTTCATTTGAGCCCCGGTTGCCTTGACCTCATTATGTTGAACTAAAAGTCTTGTAGTAAAGCTTATGGAAATGAGCTTCGAACTCATGACCACCGGTCGTCTTGACAATAAGGTTTCGGAAGAAAACTCTTGGAAATGTGATTGCAACAAGACCAAGAGGGTTGTAACCGCATTAGTATCCTGAAATCTATTGTTGATGGCTTCAATGGTAGTTGCGTTATCTTCATATAATACAAACCATATAGCTATAGTAGACAAGTCAAAATAATCCATCATAAATTTATGTAACATTTTCAAGCATGGACTCTTTTAGAATGTTTGAAACTGTGCATAGAATCTAATGTTTCTTAAGTAAAAGCTTGGCATGATTCTAAGCTAGAAGTGTAACAAATATCAACTTTGAGTACTTATTATATAATGTTGAAATAGTATTGATCACGAACAATATTTGTCGCCAGAAAAGTGAAAAAACTTCATCATCATTTATTAATGATTTACAAATTATCCACACAAACAAAGTTGGGTTGAATGCAACTCACTTCATGATTTAATCTAGCAATTGTAAGGTAATACTCTATACAAATATGTATAGATTCAAATCAAACTTTTGACAAAAATACATAAACCATTAATTCAATATTCAACTCTCTCCACAAATATTCACAAATGTCCTTGGCTTGTTGATTGTGAGATATTGCATTTAAATTATAAACTCTAAGTGATGTTGCATGAATAGCAAAGCTCTAGCCTGATCTTTGAATATAGTAGCCGACGTGATTATTTTTTTGAACATACTCCAACATTAGGTGAAATTGACTCTAAAATAAAATTTTGATGTGTTGATTTGAAATAATAGTAAAATTAAATGTTTTATATAAAAAAGATTAATTTGTAATATTCTTGCTCAACCAAAAAAATGTATGATATTAAAAAAATATTTTAAAATAAAATATATTATTTTTTTACTAGATTTAATCTAAAATAAATAAATAGAATTTAATTATTATGTTGTGATATATATATATATATATATATATATATATATATATATATTATATATATATATAAGAATTATTTTAATATTAATATAAAACTTTAATATTGATAATGGCTCTAAACCAGCAAATTTGAATTCTCATAAGAGAATTGAGGCATATGAAGATCCTTATAGATAAATGGACTTACCCAAGATATGAAAATAATGGAGTATCATTAACAACAACAAAATATTCATGAGATTAAGACGACGAAGTATCTTAGATTAACAAAATTAAATATTCATCTATCAAGTTGTTGTAGAATGTAAAAATTGAACATTCAACATATGAGAACGTTGATTTATCCATAGATTAAGATAGTGGATGATTCAAAATTGGCAAAGAAGAATACTTAGGAGATGAAAATATTGTATGACTTTAGTGAAAATTCACAATCTCTCTATTAGTTTTAACATTATTGTTACAATCAAGGATTAGCTACTTCTTATGAATCTTTAAATTTTTAAAATTTTACTCATTATTTTCAAAGTTTAAAATAATGTTCAACACTATTGATGTAGCTTTATGATCTTCAACCCAAAAAAAGTAACAACTATCCCTTGATAAAAAAGTATTGTTCCATTTGTTGATCGATTTTCCAAAAAAATAAAAATTAAATGGACTGTGTTTTTTTTATTTATCTAAATTAATTAAAAAATATATCTTGCATTTGGAAGTTTTTCTTGCAATACAATATCAAGAATATTATCATGGTTTATAATTTTTTTTCATACTTAAATTATGTGAAATACTTTTACTTCTTGTCTATACTCCACATATTGGTTAGGAAAATTGGATGACAATTCTTTCATGAAATTTCACCTTTACTTTTAAGTCTAATGTTTGTACATCATGCTGAAATGTACATAAATCTTTACACACTCAAGTGATACTTGCAATAAAGCACTTAAGTGAGATTGGATATAAAAGGCTTTATGACAATCTGACCATTTTATTTTGGTTGGCCCTTGGCCACATGTATTCCATTGTACAAATTTTTTTATTATGAACTCACATTTAAACAGAAATATCAAATTCATCACATTAGCATAATTCATGAGTTAGCTCTTTCATAATTGTTTTATTTATCCTTCTCATTAGAATATAATGAAAGGGAGGAGAGACAACCAACCCACCTTGAAACAGAAAGATCAAATCCATCACATGAGCTTAATTCAAAAGTTAGCTAATTTTAAAGTCTTATGTCATTAGGATTTAATGAATGCTAGATGAGCTAGTTGCTACCTACTTTTGTAATAAGATATATAATTATATTATAAATATGACTTTGAAGCAAAATTAATTAGAAAAAAATTGATCATAAGCTTTTGCAAAAAAAATTAACTAAGATAATTCTTAGGTATCTAGATTTTAACAATATTTAAAAAACCCTAACAACATCAGCCACGATTGTAGTCATCTTGATGACTTGTAAATGATTTGGCTTGTGTTATTAAAAAAAAACACATAAGCTTCCACATGTATAAGCTACACTCCTTGTTGCTTTTGTATTGAAAATACTTTTCTCATTGATAATTTTTTGTTCTGCAATTTGCATATCATTGAGCTTTGGTTTTATTTATCTATTGGTGTTAGTGTGACACCACCATTTAATCTTTTACCTTGAATTCATCATTTGGCAAAAATATTCAACATTTTTATCTCTTAAATGTCAAAAAGAGGAAGAAATGTATACTTTTTTGCTCTAGTGAATTAGTGATAAATATTTCCTCTTTCTAAGCAAATTTTTCTTGAAATTTTGCAAGCATTAGGAAATATTTGTGTTGAAGTTGTTTTAACCCTTGGGTGGGGGCATGCAACAAATAGGATATTAGAACTTACGTTGAAGGTCTTGCGATTTGGACTTGTCAAAATTTTACAACAGCTTGTTAATATTGACTTCATGAACATATTTAGCAAGAAACTAATTTACAGAAAAAAGTTGTTTATATTTTTTTTGAACTTATGTTCATGGAATCATTAAGAA
The DNA here is from genome assembly GCA_014180765.2 of Marchantia paleacea. Taxonomy (NCBI): domain Eukaryota; kingdom Viridiplantae; phylum Streptophyta; class Marchantiopsida; order Marchantiales; family Marchantiaceae; genus Marchantia; species Marchantia paleacea. Next base: position 1,805,937 of record MUAA02000004.1, read on the forward strand.
TCTTAAAAAAAATTTGAAATTTTTTTTGAATCTTTTGTAAATTTGTCATATTCTATTATGATAATATACAAAAATAAGTTTGGTCAATATCATATGATTTCATTATCAAACTAGTTACGGATGGACTTGCTATTTATCTTGTAGAGGTCTAGGATTAGAGGAGTTGAAAGATTGAATTAATCTATGAGGATTATTTTTATATGAGCATGAAGAATAAGACAAGTTCTAGATGAATATATGGTGAAATCACACAATATCCACCATTTTGATATCAAACTTCACATTTTGTGATTATTAATGAGAAATAATTATCCGTTTGATGGAGGTGGTGCATTTATTCAAGAATAAACTGATGCTCTTGAAGACAACATTGAAAGCTTTCAAGATAAAAAAGACTTCAAGTTGGTGCATTTTGGCTTTTCTTTTGAAGATAATATTAATTAGAAGAATTTTTTTTCACTTACTAGCTAATATGAATGACCCATGACAACTTTTTCATGTGAACCATCAATCCAAAAGTGGAAACAAGCTTCAATAAGACCACCTTGATATACAAATGGTCCACAAAAAGGAGCCACAAATGCTTCAAAAGAAGACATTGAGGAAGGTTGAGTAAGGTTGTGGAAGAATGTGAAGGTCAAGGTGTTTTGCATGACATCTAATTTCAAAATGGAAAACTAGGATAGTCAAATTGAACGGATTAATACAAGGTCAAAGTCAAGATTGTTCATAATTCTTCTTCAAAAGCAATATAATTTGAGATTTCTTTTCCAAGAGTTTTGTGTTGTAAGAGTGTTATTGCAATACCATCTAGAGGAAATGTGTTAGTTTCCCAACTATTGGATGTTATTCAAGACCTAACAACTCAAATCTTAGAGATAAATGTGTTATTGGGACATATGGAGATGGATCTCATATCTTAATCAAACATATGGGGCTCCAATAATGCATAAGGAAACTTTAAAGAGCAATAAAGTCATTCAAATTATTGCTATTCTTATGGATGATCAAAATCCACCAACTAAAGCTAAAGTTGTTGTTGTTTCCATGGAATCACATCATATTGAAGACAAAGGAGAAAAGACATTTGATGAGCTTTTTGAGGATTTTGATGCAAATGGAGGAGATGAAGGAGGTATCAAAAAAAGAAAAAAAACATTCAGATTGTCTTAACTAGAATACATGTAATATTATTTGATTTTTATATTTTTTTAATCTAATTTTGTGTATTTTTTTATGCATAAACAAGTGGTGTTCATTGCTTAACAAGTAACTTTGATGAAGCATAAGATAGATTTGTTCTAATTTTTAGAAGATTGGTTTATAAAATTCCTCCGTCATCTTGGAAATACATGATGTACTTTAACAAATCTAGGTAGAAAGAGGTGAAGAAGAAGATAGATTATTTGAACAACCATCAAAACTATGGAACTATCCAGCCTCCAACCTATCTCCCTCCCTAAAGAAATCCAACAACATCAAATATTCCGCAAATAGCAAAAAAAAGAGGTTATGTAGTTACAAGCCATTTCAAGAGCAAACGGAGAACATTGTGAGCCTCATTAGTTTGTGAGAAGCATGAAGTTAATCCACGATGAAATGATTTTGATTTTCTATCACTTTTTATATATATATAAGGATGGGTCTGATATGTAATTTTTCTTTATGGGTGAGATAGTTGTAATTTATCTATACAATGCATGATCAACTTATATATTGTATTTTTTTGTTATTTGATTGGAAAATTTTCAAATAATGAAACATTATCATTTTATTTTTTGTTGAAGAATATCAACCTAGGAAATTATTTATTTTCAATATTTTTGAGATATAAGGAGTGGCTTACAAATCACTCAATGAGGGATTTGTAGGATTCAGATGTAGGATGATATATAGTGAGGCTTAGATCTCAAGTGAAAAAGTTTGTAGATAATTGTATCATATGTTTTGATATGATAATATAATCTACATGACATAAGAAAAAAACAGAGATCTTCATCATAATGTAATTGATAGAACATAATTTTTTCTTTCAAATTGTATGATATGGTAATCATTTTACAAATAGTGTATTGTTTATTGGATTTAAAATCACACATAAGGTGATAGTTTAATTAGAACAGCCGTCCAAACTTTGAACAAATTTCCTCAATATCAACTAACCACTTGTATAATTGACATAAGAGTCATATTTCTATATGAGCTCAGGATAGTGCTTCAAGAAGTCAAGGAAGATTCTGGGTCAATCCAAGAAGTTCCAAAATCTGAGTCAGTTCTATCGAGCAAGAGGAATCCAGCGTCAATTCCGACAAACAGGGAGGTTCCGGACACATTCCATGCACCAATGGACGAGGATTATGAAGATCTTGAAATGGATATCGTGGAAAGGTCTCCGTCATCAGTTCAAGGAGTTGATGCTCCCATTTCAAGAATTACACAGAATCTATATGCATCTAGTCACCGGCTACCGCATACGCTCTCTTCACCAGGAAATAGTTCTTTCTCAAATGGAGGTATTATTGGGGCCTAGCCCCAGGTTACCCGTTTGGCTTCATCGTACTACTTGATTTCATCCATGTACTACTTGATGGGTCTTCCCATCCTTTATGTTATTTTTCTGTGTACTTTTTTATACGAGGGTCATCAACATGGTGGTGATACAAAATCCGGTTTGAAGTTGGTCTGCATGGTGTCCCACAAACAAGCAAGGACGACGAACTTAGCACAACACCAAGACAGTGCACAAGCCGACGCACCGGAACATTGTCACTTGCCGTGCATACCCTTCACCGACAGGGTTTCCGAAAGTTTGTTGCACCAAGCTGCGGAAGCTCACACCTCTTGCCAACGTCAATGCCACAAGAATCGCGTTGAGATTGTTCTGAAGTGACTCTTTCCGATCGCTGAAGATGGTCACCAGAGATGCATTCGACGGATGCTGTTCTAGCATCTCGATTACGAGTCTCAAGGCCTCTTCTTCTTTGTCGAAACCTCATCGAGCTTCATCGAGCTTCGGCCTCCTTATACAGACCCCGCATGCAGCTAGCTTTTCCGATACTAGATGCAAGGCACACTTGCCATGGACGTTGTACAAGGCAGGATTGAACTCCGGATGATTACACAGCCTAATCACCAGTATTCTAAAATTCTCTGCTTGCCTACGACGAATTGTTAGATGAAGGAGAGTATCTAAGTCATGAAACTCCTCGAAGATTCCGAGAGCCAGATTACCAGCTTGTGAGAACATTTTTGGAGGTGGGAGCCAAAGAGGACAGCCACATTTAATCTTATCAATCAAAATTTCAATTGCAAAGTTTAGTTACGCAAATTGTCGATTGCGTTGTAAATCTTTATGTAATAAAAATACTTCTGAAGTTCTCCTTGGGGTACAGCAGAATGTGCTTAATGCAGGCCTAATTCTTGATTATTTTCACATCAATCCGTAGCCAATTCATATCATCAACGTAGTGCATTCCACCAGCTTCCAGAATATTTGTTCTCCTTTGACTATAAGATCGTGTTATTCCTTAACAATCTAAGAATGGGACACCTCTACCTACACTAAGTATGCTTTTATACTATTACTACTCCTAACTACTCTAACCGTCAATTACACAGATCGCTCTCTACTAAGAGTTTGGTTGGTCTTTGGAGGGTCTTATTGCAACTCAATCTCACGTGTGAAGACGTTGATTCCGAGTCACATCTCTTGGATATTCATCGCAATCTCACCTTGATGTGCTTGTATTGCTTCCTTGCATTTATGGCTCATTGCCTTATACATCTCCTTCCTAAGATCTTTGGACTCACCCTCACTCTCCATCGCTTCTAAGAATTTCTCCAAGTGTTGTGTTTCGACTTCATCACACCGGGCAAAAAGGTATTGAACACACCAACTCGCAAGAGACTCCAATCTAACGGACCTCTCCATGTCCACATGATTCAATCCTCGCTTCATATCATGCACTTGATACTTCAATCTCTCATTCTCTTGCTCCACGAATTTGATCTTTGTTCCGTTGATAGCATATCTCCAAATATGCTATCTTTGCTTTGTTTGTTTCTTGTTCCTTCTCCATCTTCTACTTCGTCAAACAATCAACATTTTCATTAAGTTGAGTGATGGTTTCCATATGATCAGGCCTCCCCGTCGTTAATTGATATATCCTCCAAATCACCTCCATGTAGCTATCTTCTTGGAGATCCCACCTAGTAATGTAGTATGGAGTCATCTTGTTCAACCATATGAGCACTTATATTAGACAAAAGTTCTGCTATCACCCGATCCTTTGTTGACTTTATCTTTGGTTGAAACGTCTTTGGGATTGAATTTGCATCTCATTTTATAATCTTCTTCCTCTCTAGGGAAGGGTTTCTATTTACTTCCATGGTAGTTCTACCATGGAAGTAAGGAGAACCTTTGCAAGCTCCTTGTCAATTCACTACTTACACCCTCTATTTTTTCCTCTACTGACAATACAACTTTCTAATGATATATCTTCATTTCCAGCGAATTAAATCATCTTCTTGCATATATGTGAACAACAAAAAATGACATGTACACTACACTGGTCTCCTTTTTCATGTATCATTCACCCATTTCCTTGACGTTCATGGCAAGTATCTCTCTTCAATTAATCAAGATTGACTTCCCCACAAAGCACTCTACTATTAAGACCTTATGCATACTCACATAGGTCGTCCTCGATGGTGAGAATAGCTGATTAACATAAAGATAACCTACCATCTAAAATCATCCTTAATGAGATTAATCTTATAATCATTCGTCCTAGGCTTGAACCACTTCTCTTCATTGAAGTCTAACCATACATCTCCTTTTTTTAATTCCTACCAAGTATCTTTGCCCACATCTACATATCACACATCTTTGATTGTGCACTAGTTCCAATTTGGGACGATAATTTACCTCTTCATACTTACTCACACATCTTTGGACATACATAGTCGCATTGTTATACTAGGAATGCACCTCCAAGATTCTTCAATGGTGTCAAGTCTTATTGCGTCCACTTTGGTAGTGACATCAAAGGCCTCACCTTTCCTTGCTACAACTTGTTGGCTGGCAGTTTAATTATCTCTCTCGTCCCTAGGTGCATCTAAACCTTCTTCTTCATTATTTCAGTTGCCAATTCGCTCAATCTGTCTCGTCTTCACAATGCTGGGATCCCACCTCAACTCTCCTCATAATTCACACTCTCCCAAGATAGTTGACAGTTTATTCTACTTCTCTTGTGGAAAATTAGAGCTCTTCAACTTCCCTTGTGATTCATTCAATCTCTTTGGCAAGATGAGGAGGGTATGGAGATTACGGGGAGAAAGAGAGTAGAAAAGGGTACTATATTTTCTTGCATATTCTATGGCCACACTTTGCCAAACATGGAGAGTGAATAGTTCATTCTCTTCGTCTTTCAATTTGGGTTCCATTGGTATCTAAATTGAAGACTATGGAAAATGATATAGTGAGATATATGAGTGTTTTTGTTTTTTTAGGATTTTGAGTGATTTTTCTTCAATTAGACATATGGGTCAAGTTTTTTTTGTTCCTATCTCTTACTTTTTCTGCATTGGTTCTATTGGAACCTAGTTGGAAAATTATGGAGATCTAAATAAAAAGTTATAAGTGTTTTTAGATTTTAGGATTTTCATAGTTAGCATTTTCCGATGTGACGTGGGGTGTTAGGGGGTTGTGGTTCTGCAGGTGAGAGGAGATACATGATGGAGTGTTGGGTTTCTTTATTGTTCTCTTTGTGCTAGCTATAGCTTCACTTTTCCTCATGGGGCCGTCAAAAGTGATGCGTGATACACCATGTCCGGTGTGTCATTATCACTTTACCTTACAAGGGGTAAAGACCCACGTGGAAAAGATGCACAAAGATTATGATTGGACTATTTGGAATACGCATGTGAGGAGGACGGTCACATCGATATCAGTATTTGTCACTTCGGGGAACACGCAGATTGTATCGACTTCTTCGTTGAACATTCAGGGTATTCCGATCGGGTCGTGGGAGTGGTTAGCTTCCCATGCAGGTTTGATTCTAGGGCTTTTTGAGACTAGGTTTCCATGTCCACGTCTATTCCATAGGCTTCCTCGTGCACTTTATGACGAGGCTAGACGTGCTTTTTGCTTGCCACTCAATCGGTTGGCTCGCGATCCCATAGATGAGTTAGCGTGGTTTTTGTTTCTATTACTTTTGCGATGGTATCTACATTATACTAGAGGGGGACATGCTGGACATAGGGAGGTGGCAGCTAGATTTTGGAGATTCCGAGCAAGGGATTGGACTACATTGCAGGAGGAGTCTGTTTGGGCCACGCAGATTAGGAGTCAATTCATTCACATGATACTTCTGATTCGATACGATTGCGACAATGTAGGATCTTGAGGCAGGCAGGGGAGTATAGCAGGGTTGCACGGGCCCTTCATCCTTTGTCCATGGCTACTCATACTGAGGAGACAATTTCCTCTTTACGCCTTTTACATCCACCCATGGACGAGGAGATATCATTAGAGGTCATGGAGTATCAGCCAGAGGAGCCATTATGTCTTGATAGATCATTATTTGCCAATTCTCTATGCATAGCCCCACGCTTATCCTTAGGAGGTTTGTCAGGGATGGTATATGAGCATCTTCGAGATTGCTTTCAAGCGGATGATCCCTCTAGTGGTTTCACTAAGTTGTTCTAGGTGGTTGCATAAGTTGCGAGAGGGGAGATTCCGTTGTCAGTTAGTTAGGTTCTGGGTGCTAGTCGACTTCTCGCGATGGAGAAGCACACTTGGGGCATCAGACCGATTGCTATTGGAGGGATCTTCTTGCGATTAGTTAGTCGCACCGTTATCTTGCAGCATCGCTCACACTTCCAGGAGCATCTTTGTCCACATCACTTTGGAGTCGCCACACCATGAGGATGTGAGGCGATATCGTTGGGCATTAGAGCACTTCTAGATATCCATCCAGATTGGATTGTCTTGCAGGTGGACGTTGAGAACGCTTTTAACATCGTCTCGTATGCATCCATTTTTAAAGAGCTTAGAGAGGCTGGTGGACCCCTATCAAGCCTCATTCCTTTCGTATGGTCTTTCCACGGTTCACATTCTTCTCTTTTTTATCAGCATGACTTTTCCCAGGAGGGAGTCACCATTCTACAGTCCATCGCTTGCACTCAACAGGGAGATCATTTGGGAGGATCCCTATTTGCCATGGCTCATTATAGAGCTCTTTTTTTGTTCATCGCTTTTGGCCGTGCCCGGTTGTGTGTTTCCCTCCTTAGCAAATGATACACACATTGTGGACCCTGTAGACAACATTAGGCATGCCTTTGATTACTTGACTATCGAGCTTCATCTTGTAGGATTGAGAGTCAAGGTGTCAAAGTGTAGGGTTTGGTCTCCTTTGGACATTCTGCCTCATCTCCAGCTTCTAGAGGGATGTATGCCATCGACAGACGGTTTACGTATTCTAGGAGTGCTAGTAGGGTCTGAGGATTTTGTTTCACGCTACCTTGATGTTGCACTTGCCGAGGATGTTTTGCATGTAGACGACCTTCCTCTACTAGGGGATCCGCAAGTGACATTTGGTATACTATCATCTAGTATTGCTCGTCAATCCACCTACCTACTTCACACAGTTCCTCCTTCACCTACATTCATATCACGTTTGGCAGGCTTTGATAGGAGGATCATGGACGTCTTTGGTGACATCATCGGACCAGGGACATTCAAGGGTGTGACAAGAGATTTGGCAAGGAGACAAACATCTTTGCCAATTTCGTGTGGAGGGGTAGGCTTATTGTCGATGGAGGAGACAGCACCTACGGCATTCTTGGCGAGTTGGGCGCTCGTTGCACCTTTATTATCTTCTCGATTTGTGATCGCAGACAGACCTATCTTGGAGATATATGCGAGGGACGTGGATATTTGATCATTTTCCTTACAGTCGACTAGGGTTAGGAAAGACCTGTACTTAGTTCGGGAGGACCAGATCACTCTGCCAGATGTGGTGGTTACCGATCCTACTAGAGACACAGTTTCTGAATGGGTGATCACCCATCCTCCATGATGAGCGGCGAGTGGAGCGGTAGCAGCCAAGGTCTCCAAGTATAGAGGTATGGAGAGAGGTCACCTCTTTGTTCCTCTAGCTTTGGAGTTATATGGAGCTATGGACACCGAATTTGACATGTTTGTGAGGGAGTGCACAAGAGCCTACCATACTAGGCGGCATGGGGTATCACTCTCTTTAGCTTATTGTATAGACTATTTTAGGTAACGTGTTTCCATTGCTCTACATGGAGCACTAGCTTGTGCAATCCATAGGAGAGCAATCACGTTAGGTGATGCTTCTTCGGATGCTTTGATGTTTGTAGACCATTTGACCTAGATAGTTGGGATATCTTCCGTTTATGCTGTATTACATATTTCCCCGTGTGATACTATTGGGGCTAGTTAGCGGTTTGGTTCCATCCTTGTAACCTTTGATGGGATCTTCCCATCCTTTTGTTATTATACTTTGTCCCTTGACTTCCCTTAACTGCATTCCATCTCCCAAGCCGCTTCTCTCCTTCAGTATTCCAAACCATAATGACATATTTATCTCCAATCTCCGAATCCGTATTTGTCGCAATCTTCAAAGTGTAAATACTAGTTAAACTAGTCACACAACAAAATAAACCATCTAACTATGCCCCTACAGTTATAGCTCTTAAAGTTCTTCATTTTGTCTACTATGGATTTGACCAGAAGGATTGACTTGCATAAGAACATTCAGGTGATGAAACAACTTACACAAACTGATGATTTTGATAATTGGAATATGCACGACCATACGTACAGATTTCATGTGGATTCGAAGAACACCCGTCACAAATACTGCGGTGACTAATGACCGCAACCGTGGCAATAAGTATACATGTACACAACTCTGCTCTTCTTTTTTTCGTGCACCTACTTTTCTGTGGGTATATTCAAAAAGATGTCAAAATCCAAATGGAGTTATTGCTTGTGTTGTCAGTTTTGAATGTTGCACAATTTCGCCAGATTCGCTTATCCCATCCAATGAAAACCTGATCATTCAAGATGTCGGAAGTTACATTTGGAGACGGGATTAAGTAACTGAGGCAAATATGTTGCCCTTTGTTTCATTGAATTGATTTCGAAACTTGAGGGGATACGTCGATACTGTGAAATTTTAATAAATGATGATAAATTTGCAATTTCAGATGTTCCTAAGTAGAAAGGTGCTATAATAATATGTTTACAACTGTGAATTTCAAGCTTTCTTCCTTCACAACATTCCAACAACGTCGTTACTTGATGAAAAGGAGAAAAATGCGGTTGTAAATTAGATAGGAAAATAAACTCAAACAGATTTGAAAACTGTACAGGTCAGACAGTGAAATCGAAAAGGACGAAATTCAATTCTTGAAGAAAGAAAAAACCAACAAGATGATAGAAGGTTGACCCCGCCTACAGATATGAAGACATGTAACCGCTACTTTGTAGCCTTAATCAAGAGTGAGAAAAGTGTTATACTTGTTAAACTGTTATAAATACGTCCAGGACAAGAAGAATCTGGATAGTGATCAATTAGTTGCAGTGATGAGTTTTTCCAAGTAAGCTGCAGTTAATATCTACAGCAGATGGTTTAGCTTAGTGACCGAGATCTTGAAGGAATTGCTGACTCAAGAAAACTTAGCAAAGCATTAGCAACTATACGCTAAATGATCATGCACCTGTGAACTTTGTTATTATACTTTCTCGGCTTCTTGTGAAATAAGTAATGGTGTGAACGATTTGTTATCATCTTTTTTTCCTGTCGAAGGTCGGATGCCTTCGTCCTCCATTACATGGCTCTTTTTTCCTCTTTCCTCTTTTATCTTTGATCTGGCCTTGAGCTTGCCAGAACGTCAATGCCCATTAGCGAGGGATGATATTCTCTTCTGCCTCACGTGGTTCAAACCTTCAACCATAGCTGCCTTGCGACTCTCCAGTTGGGGTGCATACTTCAGCAGATCTAAAGCCACTTCCATCCAGGTTTCTGCTTGTGTATAACGTAGAAATTTGAGATGCAGACCAGAGCGGTTCCACGAAGTTGCTACCAACCATTGTACTTCATCTGGTGGATAGTCTCCTTCGCTAGAATTTGCGACAATCTCCTTGGATTGCCTGTACATCACCAGCACTTCGGGCCCATCTTTGTTTTGTTGGTCAAGGATCTTGATTTGCTTTCTTACAGTCGTAGCGACCAGCTTGTAATCAGGGGCAGGCAAACTCAGCATGAACTTAAGTGCCATGCGTAAGGCGGTAGTTGCTACATCGAAGCAAGGGTGAGAATCTTTTGTTGCATAATCTGCCATCATAAGATAGTATTCCGCCTTAAATCCGGACAAAGTGCCACACTGATAAAGAATTTCGAGTTGAGCCTTGTAATCTTTCACCCGACCTTTAAGGTCGAAGGAGAGTAAGGCTGTGTGTACCTCCAGAGTATGGTCAACTGGATCTGTTGATTCCCTGCTCATGGCTAAAGCTCTATGTACCTGCAAGGAGAATGTTCAGTACAATGTCATACTTCACTCTCACTCTCACTCGCTGACATACCCAACTGAACTTTGAGACAAGGTTCTTGCAGAACATAAGGTGTAACTTTGCATTTCAGCTATGAAGACTCTCAGAGACTCAGGGGCCCTTCCTTATATTGCACCATACCTTTCTACATTTCTCCAGCATTTTGGTGGCTATTCTGAGACAGTCTACACCGGAGTCAGCTGCCATAAGGCAAGAAGTTGCCAGAAGAAGAGACTTCTGTAACCATTGAAGATTCTCATGTGACTCTTGGAGAGATGAAATGAAATCCGAAGCACAAGCAAAAATATCCCCAGAAAGCTGCCAATCTTTAGTTTTGATTGCAACCAAACCCTGATTCCAAGAAGTGGATGCAAACCATTTTGCCTCCTGCTGCCCCACGCTTCCGGAACCAAAGAATGACTCAAATCCAGCTTCTGCTAATTGCGTTTGAGCTAGCTTGATGTACCTCATGAATTCCTTTTGGTTCGTAGAATCTCGCAACGAAAGAGTGACAAGGTTCCTAATAAGAATAACATCCTTCATGGTAGACTTCCGTTTCTCTGACTCCAGACCTAGTAAATTTGACAGTGCTTTAATGGCCACTTTTGCGGAGTTCTGAGCCATAGCTTCGTGTGCAGCCAGAGTTAAGAAGTCTGGTTCAAAATCTGGACAAATGACCATCTTCTCCACTTCCTCAGCAGCTTCTAATTCTTTGCTTGTTTGTAGAAAGATTTTGAACTGAAAAGATTCATAAACATGCAGTTTATTAACATTGACCACATAAATAACTAACGAGAAACATAAATATCGCAATTTCTGAGGCTCATCGTTGTAGGGCTCATAAAGGAAACAAGATTTCATATACCATCAAAGTGGATCTTGTGAAGACAAACTTAAAGAATATAAAGTATTGTGTGCAGATTCCTTCACAAGTTGTTATGTCACTCATGAAGCCACACAATTGGAACCATAATTTTGGAGAATCATTACTTTCAAGAATGCGCTCGGGATGTTGGGCTCTATCTGCATATAAAACGAAATTACATAATTAGAAACACATCCTTCTTGTCACAGGAATGTTATCAAAGATTTATTATAGATGGATTACTTGTTTGCTGTGGATTGTTCAACAATATTAATGAGCTTGCTTTTTAGTTTAACACGACCGAGCATACACACAGTAGATATATATAAATGCACTCATATTCCCCCCACCATAGACGAAGTACAACCCGTATTAGAATTTTCTTCTACCTTCTGTGCTTCGATGGCGAATTCAGCAGCCCTGTCATACCGCAAAAGGGCAATATGACAAAGACAGAGAACACGGAGAGACTTAGCACGTTGTAATTTGTTCTCCTCATCACCAGGGAGATACAACATCGATGCCTCGAAAAGCTTGATACTGGTCTCGTACTTCTTTGCTGTAAAGTGCTCCGCGCCACTGCATGCAGTCAACAAATATTCAGCGCCATGCCAAGTCGAAAGTTTGTCTGTAAGAACCCTACAGATATTTGACTGACAACACAGCCAGCGTTACAGATTGTCATACTTTGAAATTTAACTGTCCAGCCTACTTGTGTACGTGTATGGCCTTGGACGCACTGCACAAAAAACTTGTACCTGTTCCAGAGAATTGCATGTGTGCACTGTTGCTCTTTGTTAGATGATACATGAGCGTCATGCACAGAGAGCCCGTCGGTACTTCCATCTGTGATTACTGAGACTATATTGGTATTGGTCGCGATCTCTATTGCAAGGTCTACTCGTTTAATGTGATTGTCATCGGCGTCTGGTAGAGGTTTAAGTAGATGTTCAAGCATCCTTAGCGGTATCATTTTGTTTGATGCATGAAATGATTGAAGCAGGAAAAACGCACGCTTTCCACCTTCCAACCGATTGGGATCTTGCAGAACAATTTCCAAAGCAGAAAGACAAGCTTCTACACTTGCGTTATGTTGTCTGATGAGAGCAAACAATTCAACTTCAGCTTCTTCATGGCGGCACAAACCCGCCAAAGCTTTCACTGCAAGATAGTTAGTACTTGGATGACTTGGCGCCAACTTAAGAACTGCCACACACTTTAGAACATTCTCATAGTTCTCTCTTTGTAAATGTCCTGCCGCGAGGTAGCGTAAGATTTGTAGCTTCAGTTTACTCAGGGAAGTTCTCGCGGATTCTTCAAGGGAATCCTTCCGAGCCTCCGAACAGACTTCGAATGCTTGCTCCAAGTACATGATTGACTCGCTTTGAGATTCTGCATCTTCTTTTGCTACAAGTTCCTGTCCATGTTGGAAATATTGCTCAGCAAGTTGCTGACACCTTTCTGGAAAAACAGTGAGTAGTTTACGAGCCCTGGCCAGAAGGCTGCAAGCGAGTGCTGGATGATTGACCTCCCAGGCTGTTTGTGACCTTGCCAAGTACAAATCAAACAAAAACTGCTGCTCTTCTCTGCTTTTCACCTCAGTAGTTCCGTCACATTCCTGCTGGCCCCGGGAGATGAGTTCTCCAGCCTTTTCGAAGCATACTGACGCCTGGCCATAATTTTTGATCTTGTGCCAGATGGTGCCCGTTCTATAATAGAACAGTGCAATTTTCAGAAGACATGAATCCACACCCTCTATAGTTCCTGCTAAAAGTAATAGATCGCTTGCTGCTTGACGGAGCCCTGCATGATCTTCATCAATCTCTTCACCGAGCGGTTTGTTGTTTGCCAAATCGACACATGTATTCCAAAGTCGATAGCTCAACTTCCAGGCCTGTAACTTTTCGTCATCAGACAATTTGTCCGTCAATTGTCCGAGAATTTCCCTAAGTTGGTTGAGTACCCTGGAGCTAACGATAGAACTCTGTTCTATCTCGCTGACCAGCTTATCTACAGTGGAGAGATGCGTCGGTGACATCAAGGAATCAGTTCTTTCCCTCGACATATGTAAATTCTGATAGATGTGAAAGTGATTCCAGTCTTCTTCTAGGAGGAAGACGAGTTACCAGCAAGTTTCACCTGATTTTGGCACGGTGTCAATCGTTCCTTCTCTGGAACACTGTCAAAAATGCCCAGGGATTCCCATTGATCAAGTCCGAGGACAATCCTACATCTATTCACACATGGTGCAGTTTGAAAGTCCACACTGCCAAATTGCAGAGTATGACTTCACCCGAGATAATTTCTTATCAGTCGAAATCAGTCACCACATCGGTCTCATTGCAAGTAAGTGATGAAGCAGATCCACTTCCACGGACATCAAATCATATTGTAACATCTAAACTCGTGAACCTTGCTCCACGCCAGACCGGAGCTCAGCAACTGACGGATAGAATGTGAGGAAATTCCATAATTGCACTGGCACGTCAACATGGACAACGTCCCGAAAAATGAGTCGCAATGTACACAGACGCAGGTCAGAAGAGGAAGTCACCGATGAAAGCAGCATCTGGTACGGCAAATGTGGGAGCCGATCTTGTCATGCGAGGCGCTGCAATTTGAAATTTCTTGCAGCTGCATCTCCACGTCTAAAATTGTGAACTGCAGCTGATTCAGCGTCGACTCTAATCCTGGCCTTCACAAGTTGCCACATCACCATCAACCCGCCTTTGACACCTGTCTTGGTTATCAAGTTCATAATTGCTGCGAACTGTGTTTTGTGGGACGGGTACGCTGTGGTTACCCATGTACCATGTATGCGAGCCTGGGCAGGATGTATTGAATCAGATACTGTATTGACCTTCTGAGTTTCATCTATATATCTATATTGCTCCCCATCCACTTTTAACATGTTCTGTAAATATAAGTTTATAGATATCGTAACATGGAACTTTCAGTATGTGAATGCTAACAAGTCTAGAAAAATTCATATGAATCGGAATCTCCTATTGCATTCAATTTTTAAAAACCTATGCACTTGCAACATATCAAATTCATATTGTTGCAATATATAAAGAGAGCAAATCAATTCAATTTAGAAACGAGTATGGGTTTTTGGTATTACAAAGATACAAATTTTCAGCTGTCACATAACTGCTAAGCTTCAGTTCGTCTGAAGTGTATTATTTGATCACAATTATGTATTTTTCGAGTCAAAAGGAAAAAATCTTGTGGGCCTCAAATTATATTATCAACACATTGATACATCTATTATAAAATTTCTTCAGGATAAAGTTAATTAAATAAACTGATACCAACATATTGAAATCATAATGATGATTTTGAGAATTTCAAAACAATTTGCTCGCAAGAAGGTATTTCTACTGTAAAGGGTTTGATCTCATTATATTTCCATGCTAGAAATCAACATTTTATGCAGAGACAAAAGCTATCCATGTCTCATGTACAAACTTGCATATCACAATATAAATTGAGTTCACTCAAATAGACATACTTAAGAAATGACATGTGAAACTATTCAATAGTTTCACATATGTTAGTAGTTTAGAGAATTTCAACATTAAATTTATCTCAACCATCTTGTAAACTTATAAATCTGACTTCTAAATATATTTAAAAAGAAAAACTATAATATGATTTTTATTACACAAAGTAATAAATTTTGCATAAATTTATAAAATATACAAATGATCTTATAAACTCAATCTATCAATTGAATTTATAAGATCAATGAAATAAAAATACAAAATGATAAAAAAAAACATCCACATTGTCTTTATATTGATAAAAAAATATTTTTTATTCTAATTTTTTTAATGATTATATCTTTCAATTATGTATGATTCAAATAGTATAAATATTTCAATTTGACACAACACAATTAATCATTGTAATCTTGGCTTTTCACAAATCAAAATATTTGTATTTGACATTGATGTCATGCAATACTGAAAATATTTCATGATTTTTATTATCATCCTGTTAGATCTAGATAATAACCTCTTCCCCTATATCTTAAATAGCACTCAATTTTGTTGTTGTTGTCATACAATGGCCTAGCCCTTCAAATGAATCATACTATCATTCTTTGTTAATAGATTGATGTTATATGGACTCAGATTTAAACACTTTCATGTGCGTGAAATATTACCCTACAAGGTGACATGGATATTACTTTCTTTATCATTATGTGTAACTTATTTTAGGTATCATATGGTCATTGTTTTACATAGAACAATGACAGGTGCAATCTATATGAGAACAATCACGTTATGTGATGATTATTAGAATATTTTAATAATATGTATAACATTTGATCTAGGTAGTTCAGATATCTTATGTGAAGCATAACATATTTTCCATTGTGATGCTATTTGGATCTAGCCATATCATGCTCCACTTGGTTTCATCTTGATGGGGTATTTGCATCCTTTTTGCTATCTTAATAGCTACTCTTGTGATTGATGATACATCATAAATAAATATACAATCATTACATTTATAATTATGAAATATCTATGCATAAATATTTGATTTAACAACTTTGCAAATCTACAAGATCAAAATTTAGTTTATAGAATAAATTGAAATATCATATTATAAAATTAAATATTTTTGTATAATCTTTTTATACACATTTAAAATATTTTAAAATTAATCTATTACATAGTTTTGGTCCAAATCAAATTTTAGGTTTGAAATAAGAATGGACTGCCTACAGGCCACTCTCATTTCAGAAATGATAATCCTTCATCCAGAATCAATTTTGTCTAGTATAATGATTTATATTTGGTAATGTATCATTCGATTATAAATGTTAATGGAAAGAAACATTTTCGAGGCTTCTGTCCTCGGCTGCGGTCATTTCCCAGGAGGAATGTACTCAAAGTCAACTTGCCGGACAATGATGCTTTCATGGTTTGACTTGATCCAGCGCCGTCATAAAGAGAGTATATAACTATACTGCAGTGTAACCGTCTACTTACTAGGGTAGGTTACTAGTCACCCATAGAGGCCGTTACCAGTCTTAGGACCCACTCCCTGGTGACACGCTTCGCACCAAAAGAACCGGTGATTCCTGTCATATCGACCGAGAAATCTAAGATAACAAAAAGTTACGGACTGTACCTGAGCGGACCTCTGTATAAAGACAAGATACACGAGATTTTGGTAGCAGCTTAGCGTACAAAACGCTGAGAACGGAATCTCCACCCTAACTGGCGGTACGGCACGGATGTTGCGTTTTCCTTACGATTGCTCCTTTCAGAAGCTTTGTCCTGACAAGGCCAGGCAAGTGCGCACCGGGTATATCCCGTTCTGGCCACCTGGGCCCGAGACCTGGGCCCGGCATATAAAGCTCGTGTCATTTCAAGCATTTTCGCGCCTCATCGCTCTTTCAAACCTGGAATCAGCTTGTCAGCTCGCTGCGAGGAGCGAAGAGGCAATGCTCGAGAGCATATTGACTTCGCAGGTCTCTTTCGTCGTGAGGAGACAATTCAAGGCATTCAATTTGTCAAATTCGAGGTCTCCAGAAGCCCTGCAAGTCCCTGTACCGGAGCAATGTACGAGCGTGCCCAGCATGCTGCAGTTCTCGTACGTGCGGTGTGCATTGACCTTTGAGTCGAGGTCCGATGTCTGGTTCTGAAGGATTATTCAGAACGGTCAAGTGGAGCTCAGGAGCTCAGTCCAGTTGAGAAGCGCGGGACAAAACCGGCGCCGTGGAGATTTATGGCCTTTTGATTTTTACCTTCCCAATGCATGGTGTTTCTTGGTGCCCGGAGAGCTGTTGTTGGTGTCTTGTAGAGGAGATACGTACTCTGCGTGATTGTGCCTACTCATTCGCAGGAGTGATCGCCGGTTTTGAACTTCTGGAGGTTTAGAAAGCGCTCCAATCGGGCAACGCGATTGTCATAAGTGGGTTTTAGAGGCAGTTAGAGTTCCTCGAGTGCATCCAACGGGCACAGGTTTAGGCGAGGCAGAGGTTTAGCCGGTCTTCTGGATTCTGGATTCTCTCTCTGCCACGAGGTGTAAATTAGTGAAACTTGGTCACGAGGACCTATTTGAATAGCAGTTGACCACTGTTTAAACTTGAATTCACAGCTATAGATAATTGTGAAGGAATGATCTAGCAGATTGCGAGACTCCAGGACGTCGGTCGCAGTAAAAGACATCAGAGACAGGAATTTTAGTTCTGGACTACCCCACGGTTAGATATGTTCATACATTCGGTTTCGTGATTCCTGATTGCTTTCGAATTTTTCTTTCGAGGGCCAAGGATCAATAAGGTCAAGAGAAGTGAACGTAGCCAGCAATTGAGGCATTGCGAGCCTACTTGCAATGGACGGAGGGAATGCTGAGAGTGAAAACATGGACATCGAACCAGAGATGCCTGGTTCACCACAGAATGATAAGAAGAGGAAGTCTCTTGCTACCGATGATGACCCGTTATTACCTGATTTGGTGAAAGTTGGTGAATATGGTCAAGATACGGCCGCCAGTATTTCTAAGAAGAAGGTGATACTCTGCTACATATTTGATTGTACTTTAGTGACGGAAGTGGCTGATCTCAACAGGCGCCTAATAGACACTGTAGTTTCTAGGCGCCAACATTTCAAGCAAATATGCATAACCGTACCTCCACATTTTTTTCGTAAATTTGATGAACGAGAGGGTTATTTCTCAGGTCACTCATAGCTGTGAGGAGTGTAACCACATTTTGAAGCCTTCAACCGGCACAAGCCTATCTTTTTAAAATGAAATCCATTTTGTGCAGAGAAGGGAAGAGGCCGAATCCATTGACGCAGAGACTCAAAGATTACTTAGAGGTTTGTGCGCGTTAGTCCTGACTTGATGCATGGATGTATCTTGATACTTGGTCGTAGACCCCGTTATTTTTTAATGTGTTAGATGTTGAGCAGTGCATACGCTTGCACTGCAGTTTTCGATCGGTCAATGTTATCGAGTTTCGTTGTATTAAATATCTTGGTAGTAAGTCGCTGGGATGAAAGGCTAATAACGTTAACTGATTAAGACTTCTATACTGATTTGTTCTGAATCAGAGTCCAAGATGGTGGCATTCCCAAAAGTGCAGCTGGAGCAGAAACCCATCTCTAGTGTGCTAGAGAAAATGCGGAATCGTAAGCTGCAGCGAGCTCAAAAGTAAGAAGGCATCTACGTGCGCGTAGCGTAACCGCAGCACAATATCCCGTGTGTATTCTTTATCACTACTTATGTAGCTTGTACTTCTGAAAGTCTCAATCAGGGAAATTTATCCGGGAAAGTGATCAGAGTAAGCCTCTCAGTCTAGATTATCTTGGAAGCACTCAGATTTGCATTGTCTGCTCTGTTAAACTCACTTCACATCCGCCCAAGTGTTTGGACATCTCGGGTCTTCCATGTAAGATATTCCTTCTCGTTTATGTCCAACTTCAGTTCTACCAGGTGTACACTTGTTACCTTACGGATTATATTCATGACTTAAGAGCTTTATGCCATGCTTTTTGGTCTAAGATAAATTGACAATGTCTGTAGAATATTTCATTCTGAGTGAGTAAAATGTGTTCCTTCTCCGTACGTCGAGAGTTGTTTGTCTGAAAGAAGTGTGGCGAACAAAACAGGAAGAGATCATCTCATCAAGGTGCCGAATGTTCTTCGAAACGCCCAATCTTCGACATGAAGAAGGCTCTCTCTGTCGACAGTGGATTGAACTTGGATCTGGAGGATGACATTGAGGTGGTGATGGTGAAGCCTCCCACTCATCAGGTTCTGGCCGTGAAGCAAGAACCTGGGGGAACAAGTGGAACCAACATACATCGGGTATGAGCTCCTGTAGGTCCATTTACATTATATGTTTCGATGAACGCTTCTCCTTTACTCAAGTGTAGTTCTCCAGGTCATTGTCTCTTACCTCAGTGTCCCTTCCCAGTGCATTCTTCCGTTCCATGTCTTAACACGCAAATATTGTTCATTATTTGGACATTTGCAGAACACCACAGCCTTGGTTGAATCAGTAGAAGGACCCAGCAGACCGAGTACACCGGAAACCAGACCTGAAGCATCTCGCGCTGATAAGGTAAGGCTTCAAGTCACGCTTGTCACCAGGAAGAATTTCCTCGGACAAGCGTGACGTCTCTAAATTCTGTTGATATATAGCTTGCAGATATCATTCTCCAAAAGTCTTGCAACTTCTCCTTTACAGGCTTAGATTATTCTGAATAATGACGTGCCTCTCTGCTTCTGGCAGTCGTCGTTGGTCCCAAGCAAACGGGAGATCCCCTTGCGGCCAGTTTTGATAGATTCACAGGTGAAATGCGACACTATTTGACCTCACTAGTATTGAGCTTGTCTTGCTGCCTTTCACTGTCTTGATCTCGTTTTCCCACAAGTGGAGGGAACATTAGACTGGAAGTTGAAGACAGTGATAAGCTAATGTCCATCTAATATTACGGAACAATTCAGGATCTGTACTGCGATTCTCAGTTGAGCCCAAGTCGAGATGAAGCTCCAGATGCAAGAGGTAGAGACGAAGATGTAACTCTTCCTGAATACAGTATGAATTTGCAGTTTGACTCCGAAACCCAGGACGAAGATAGCAGGTAAACCGTCATTTTTTCCAGTAAAGGTGTTCAGCTCTTTCAAACGCATAACAAGAAATCCATTTGAGAGGTGGAAGTTTGAAACCAGTATCACATTTACTCCCTGTACTACCCTATCGCGGGGGCGATTGCTCTTGTTATAAATTCCTTTCAAATCAGTTACTTTCTCGCTTACTTATGTGCTCTTGTTTAACTGTTGGATAGAAACCTGTATCCTGTTTCGTCTTAACCCTGACTGAAATATATATTTCAAAGCAGTTCTCGGGTGGAAGACGAGGAGAAAGAAAACAAGGACCCGAAAAATGCAGCAGAAATCCTTCCCACTGTATCTCGTGTTAGGGGTCTAATAGATGATGAAGCGGAAGATGAGGATGAAGACCTTCTGGAAGATGAGGACGACGAGGATGACGATGCTACCGAAGATCTTCGTGATCTGGTGGCACAGGATGTTACTGAAAAAGCAGCCGACAGTAAACGGCGTGCAGACCTCCATCGAAAATGGCTTCAGCAGCAAGACGATACTATGACAGATAGCATTTTACAGAGGATAGAAACTGGTTGGAGGAACAAAGCCAAGAAGCAGAGACTGCCCGGAATTTGTGACGAGGGAGATGATGATGATAGCACAGGGAGCAAGTTCCAAACACTTGAGGAAGCAGCAGAGGAACCCACTGAGTCTACAGTCGCGAGCCTTATACCTAGTATAAAGAGAATAAGCGAAGAGTCCAAAGATCATGGTGTTAAACGTCCAAGAAGCCCAGAAGTTGAAGAAATGGAAGACGTTGACTGTGAAGAAGAAGATGAATGGTTTCGGCGCCAGCGACTGCTCAATGAATCTGTAAGTGATCGCAATGATGCCGGGATTTTCAACGGCCAGTTACAATTCCGAGATTCTATTCATGTCTCCAGTATTTTGCAGAAAAGGATGTGCTTTACCTCTTCTTTAAGGATCTCGTGGTCAAGATGACCTCTGCATGAGAAATATTAACCTGTCTTCGATAAGCTTGTCTCGTCTAGTTCGATTCGAAGGTTTATTCATCAGTAGACGTGTGTTCGTTATGAACTAACGAAAACGGCTGTTCAGATTTTTTAAACTCGTCATGCTTGAATTACACACTATTCCGATTGTGGTGTCATAGATGTGTGACTATTTTTTAACTTTCCGCTTTGAACTTCTGGTGAATAGGAGGAGCACAGCGAACTCCCCTCTGTGCACGATGACGAGACTTCTAGACAAATTTTCAGCCTCATAAACAAAGTAAATGTCGCAACAATCAAAACAACCAAAGTTACTACAGGTGCGCTTCCTACTGTCGATCTACCTCCTTTTCTCTTTAGAAATTGAAGTATCAAATGCTTCTAAATGATAATTACTTATGGGCTTTCCATAATTACAGGAAGTAACGACACTCGTCCCCTTGGTGTAGCCCATCACCACACTCTGTCGCATGTACAGGTAATTAAACTTCTGAACAAAACTGCGATAACTTGTTTCTCCAAATTCATTTGGATAGTAAGTTTTATTCTTATTCTACACTGTGCCACTGCGTTAACTTGTTTCTCCAAATGCATTTGGATAGTAAGTTTTATTCTTATTCTATACTGTCCCACAAAAGCACCGCTCCTTATCTTGATTCAAGTAACTGTTCACAGAAGGATGCTTAGCACTTTTCACATAGTCTAGTAATGAGTGCAATGCAGCAAATGGACCCAGCTTACCTGGGAATGGTCGTTTGTATACAGTCCTCCTTCGTGCGGCGCACAACTACGACTTCTGTGCAAGCAACCACGCGGCAAGGATCAGGAAATTCTCGGTCTTACATTTTTGGACGTGATGATAGTAACAGCAACCATGCAAGTCGGCTTCAGGGAAGTGACGATAAGGTACCTGCTTGCCAACACTGATAATTGTTCTAGAACTCTGTCTTCTTATTTAGGTACGGTTAAGTTCTTTTTGTGTATCTAGCTTACTAAGTCACTTCGTCATTCTATCTACGAAAACTGTTCAGGGTGTGAAAGACTTGTCTCCTGCTACGGCTGGGGATAATCAAAACCGTAAAGCACGAATCAGTCCTACCGCCAGAGGCGGTTCATCAGGAGCGAAGGGCAATGAAGCGAAGGCAGCGGAGACAACCGGTCCATCCTTGTTTCAAATTTTAAAGCAACAGGCTGCTGACTTGGAGAAGTCAGTACTTGCAAGAGATTCTTCTTTCAGTCTGAATGGAAGCAGCTCTCGCTCGGGAGATCTCTCCATCTTTTCCGTTATGAGGCCGTCAAAACCATCTCGTAAATCCAGAGGTTAAATGTTCGACTAGGTAAATCTCAGCTTCAATATTTTGTGGGGTTGAGGTGTTTCACAGGACTTCACCGGCTGCCTCTTGTCTGTTCCTTCTTATCAAACCTCAAGTTCCTCAAAAGGAATCCGGCACTCCAGAGAACTGTGGTGCTCTGGAGCGTAGTGAAGGTCATGATTCGTGGCCTCCGTGCCGACTATTTGATCCCAGTTCTCGCTGTCCGCAAATTTTCTCCTTTATGAAGGAAACTCGTCCGACATCTTAGGTACACTAACTACTTAGGTTATCTTCGTTTCTCACACGTCACTGTGGGAAGAGATTTGTTACTCAATAGTAGGTGCCCGTTATAGCTGTCGCTGACCTGTAGTTTTTGCTTTGGGCCATAGTTGGCAGATATGTAGTAACAAACCCTGCACGGTATACTTAGTACACAAAGAGGATTGAACAGTGTTCTTGTACAGATAACTTTCTTTCATGTCAAGATTAATTGATTGAGTTTATACGTTGCGGTGCATGTATATAGTCAAGCTTTTCTTGATATCTGCACTGAAAATCTCGACCTCGCATTGTCAGCAATTGGCTCTAATAGAAAGAATTAAGAGCAGTAATTGTGCTTATGTGAGTTCTCTCCTTTACGACGTATGTGGATGGTTTGTATCTGCTGTTCATTGTGATAAGAATACGGACCTGGTATCCGTGCAAAGTTTGCTTGAATTTGAACATTGGCAAAGCGCGTGGAGACACCAAATGTCCAGATAGTGCTGAGTACTCAACTGCGAGCTCACGCTGGCCATGTAAAGTATACACGTAGTTGTCACTGAGGTGCCTTCAATGCTGGCCAGAGAACAGTTGCAACATACCCGCTAGGTATAATTTAACCAGATTTGTCTCTCTACAGGTCTCTGGATATCGTCAACCTCCTGAGCAGCGCCGTGAATATTGGAATTTTTTCTTATATCGAGGCTTTTGGACCAATCGATGCTTACAGGATCTTTGAACACTGTCTGACAACCCTTATTCCTTCTGGCTCTACAATTTGTGTAGTCTGCTCCGTCTTGTATGGGTATGGCCCTCCTTGAACCCCAGCAGTTACTCACAAAGAACGTCAAAACGTTGAGGGGGCACTTCACACTCCACACTCCGTAATCCCTTGCAAATGAGAGTGTTCTTTGTCTTTGCAACTCTGACGTGTTCAGGTGAACTTCCTCTCCCTGGTGCTTTCCATTGTACACTCCCACGAATTACTAAGTACTGTAAATCTTCCTCTAAATTTACCTTGCACTTTCGTTGGAGCACACTTTACAGGAAGTCTGAGGGTCCCAACTGGTCACTCCCATGGATCAAGTCTTGTCTTTGCTTCACTGGTGCTCACTCGGGCAACGATAGATTCTTCCGTTCTCATCCCGGACTGTGCTGCTATTCTCTAGTGAGCTTGTTCTGGCCAATTGCAAGAACTGTGGGCATTGGCCACTTATCTCTGGCGTTTTCGATCTGCAAATCATTCCATGAAACACTTTGAATTTGTCTCCGATGTAGTATTCCCTAGTTCAGGGAGAATATTTGAACACAAAAAGTTGGTGGCTATAATTGGCTACTTTTATCGGGTCATGAGACACAACTCATGACCTCTGGCCGCTAACATTTCAAAGACAGTTACCCCGTTGGTATGCACACCCCAGGCAAATCACATGCACCGCGGGACCAGCAAAACAATCAGCAATCTCTGTTTCCACAAAACCAGACTCGGCAATGGTTGGACTTCAGGTGTAGACAAAGTCCATTTATGACGAAATGTGTGAGCACATCTGCTTACAACTGGATCACGACGTCTATCATGGCAGTGGTAGGCCATACTAGATGTGAACTTGATCTATGATGTAGGTGGATCGCGGTCACACACTGAGGTGAGCTGCTTTCGAAGTGCAAACTTGAAAGTACCCTAGACGATGTCAGAATCAGATCTCTCTGTGAGTGCTAGATATGTACTTCGTATGTTTAGGTGGAACAAAAGTACGGAGTGTCGATGGGTCAATACTTCAGTTCAGATACTTCTATTCCCACCCCGGAGTCCGACCCAGACTCTGAAGTACATGTGACGTATTCTGGTGGTTCACACCTGAAGTTGGTACACCCCTGCAGCAAAGTGTTTTCTCCTGCAGCCACTTCACATCAGTTTGTATTCCTTCGTCTGTTCTTATTGTTGATTAGATTACATTTATTTGATATGTATTGTATCCTTTAGCTCATTCATATGTTTTTATTCTTGATAAGATTATATTTATTTAATGTTTTGTCTGTACAATTCATACATCTATTTTTACTCTTGACTACATTACATTTATTTGATTAATTTATCTACATACTTGATATGTTTTTATTCTTAATTAGATCTACTTGATTATTGTTTATCACGTGATTAATTTTGATATTTCACTTAATTGGACCCAAGTACACATGCGATCGTTATAGGGCAAACATTTGAAAATTTAGGTTATTTCCTAAGTACCCGGCCATACAAAAAATATTAATATAAATATATATTTGTGATTAAATATTTTTTTTTAGTCCACAACATGATAGATTCCTATTTTTATTCATGTTAGTCGAATGCTTAGTTTCAAATTCATCACCAACCCTCATACTCCGTTGACTGGGTTAAGTTTTTGTACCCGATTCGTCTAAATGGTGGAGGTAGGTGGAGAACTATCAACAGTCCTCGCCCACGGAAGATATTCATGAGAGATGATTATGCACGTAATACCGCGATTATCAACTGAAAGAGGTAATTTGCATGATAATATGCAGATATTTTGAAGTTGTGAACTCCTTCGGCTACAACAGGCTACCTGCGGGGAGAGTTGAGAGTGATGGAAATATGCCACCCTCGATGACTAGGCAACAAGGACTTCGGTTGGTGACATGTGTGTGCTAACCTGTACTCTTCAGAGACAAAAAAAAAATAATATTATGTTTGTTACATGAAACATATTCATCTAGTAAATATCTATAGCAATGGTTCAACTCGCTTAAAAGATTCCCTAAATACATCCATCACATAGGAAAATCATGATGATTCAAAAATTTAATGCTCTACATTTCACTAGTCACATTTCATATCTAGATTGGAAAACTCTGAATTGTAACAATACTAAGAGTAGAAAAGATAAGCAATAGTTTTCAGTTATCAAAATACTATCATGTGTGCAATAAGCTAGTCGAATTTACTTTATATTATTAAAAGAAAAATTCTTGATGCAACTCTAGATGTATCAATATGCATGTATTTGTAATCAATATCCAATAAAATGATTTGATCTACTAATCACTAAATAAGAACATAATATGCATTGTTTGCTATATCCAGTTTGTCAACTGGATCCTTAATATTTTTTTAAATTGGATTTGGATTTTTCACTAAGCATTACTTTCAACATATGAGTATTTATTCTTCATTATTTTAGATCAAACAAATATTATCTTGTTTACAAACAAAAACTAAAAATTCATATTGATGAAATCTCACAATAATTATAAGTCTCAAATGATAACTTTGTTCTACTATAGTTAAGTAACTTGAGAATATTCATTTTCTTCATATAAAAATATTTTTTTCTTTTTCAAACTAAAAATAAAAAATTATCAATATAATTTCATTGATAAAGATTATATATATATCACAACATACATTGTTATCACATAAAATTTCACAATATATTTTTATTTAAAGTTTTTTAAAATATTTCACATGCATTTAAATATATAGCTTTTTAACCAACTATAAATCAACATAATACAATAAGATTTTCAATTTTTGAATTTATATAAAAAATCATCATATTATAATTTGCAAAAAAAAATTAAATTTTTTTAAAATAATAGAAAATTTTACAATAGTTTTTCAAAATGCGCATTCCTTGATCTTGTCATGATTATTGTACTTTTTTTTATCCTAGATTGGTCATTTGAAAAATTGAAGATTGATAAAGATTATTGTGATACACTTGTGTGTTTTAAATTTCACAAGTTAGATTATACACATGAGTTTATATGAATTGCTAGATTTGAACTTTATCCATAATATTTTGAGTATGATATTTTGATTTCAAGTTTTTTTTTTACTCATGGATGTAAGAAAATTCAAGATAAAATTATTAATAGTAGAATTATTCTAAATTTTTTTTTGGTCTATTTAAACTCAAGATCTAAAGTCAAGATGGATAAAAGAGCAATAGGAATATCTACCTCCATAATCTTGCTTGCCTTGGAAGGATCCTCGAACATATCATCATATGGCAATACGGAAGATCCATTAGTTCTTACATGAAGGCATAGTAGATCTATCACAAAAAGGTATGTTGAATTCTTGTTTATATGTTCTAGTCTAAGTGGTTTGATTTGATCCTACAACATCTTGATGTGATTTGAAGCTAATATTAGATTTTTCCGACTCCTTGAGCTCCTTCAAGAGTTCTTTTTCATCTTTTATGTCTTTTTTTCTCTTATAGAGATGAGGGATGACTTGCAAAATCATCGGCTCTCTTTCATCAGATTTGATTCTTATATTCCGAGTACGTGATCTCAATTACTCACTCTACATATCAAAATTTGATAGTACAGGGTCAATTTTGATGCCGATCTATTACGTGTACATCAACAACGACTTCTTTATGTCATACAATTTTTTTCACATCTCATTGGCAGTGATAATCCCACTTTCAATAAAAAGATGTAGGATTCAATCCTTGGTGTAAAAAAGTACTTGCTTGATCATTGCATCATATGTATTAGTTTCTCGTAGGATTTTATGATGTGTCCAACATAATTTATATTTTTTTGAGAATTGTAATTATAAATTGTTACAAATTTAAAGTTCATGATTACAAACTCGACCCTAAATTTTTTTGTCACTATGTGTTGTAATTAAATTAGCATTAATTTTGATGAAGTATGTCAATAGTGAAGTGGAGTTGTCAAATGGTCAAACTAAACTAGTAGAGACATAAGCACATAGTGTACAACTAGTCATATGCAAGTAATCAGATTAGCTTGATATGATGTCTTCCTATGAATGTCATAAATGGAGCAATTTATGGAGATATAATCAGATATCAAAATAAAAGCTTATCTTTGTTTGTGATTGTTAAAATTATCATTTTTAAAGTTGATATATGTTTCTTGGGACTTATAGGAGATGATGTTGGTTCTAGATACAATCTTTACATTCCAAACTATTACGTATTATTTTGGAGTTTAAAAATATTTTTTCATATGATTTATATGTAGTATTATCACCTTATAGGCGTGTAGATCACAAGATCAAAATGATATCATATATCACACTAACACGCAAAGCTCCATATTTTTTGACTTCAAACAAGTTGGATGAATATAAAGCTCAAATAGAGGAGATGCTGAGGAAGTGGTTCAAACAACCAAGCATTTTATCTTATGGAACATATGTGTTGTTTTTGAAGAAGAAGGATGGGAGTTTGAGATTGTTTGTTGATTACCATGTGTTGAATCAACAAACAATGAAAAAAAATATCCATTGTCTCGAATGGATGATTTGTTTGATTAATTTCAAGAGGTGAAGTGCTTCACCAAATTCAATTTGAGGAACGGGTATAATCAAATTCAAATTACTTATGAGTTTATTTACAAGATAACTTTTTGTACTAGATATGGTCACTTTGAGTATCTAATGATGACTTTTGGTCTCATCAACGCATCTACAACATTGATGGGATTGATGAACGATATTTTTTATTCATATTTAGACAAATCTGTTTTTTTTTTGTTGGGATGATATTATGATATATAGTAAAATATGAAAAGATCATAATATGGATTTACGAGAGGTATTTCAAATTTTGTGAGAAAATGATTATATGCCAAAGTTTCAAAATATGAATTTGGCAAGTGAGAAGTAGAATATTTAGGTCATCAAGTCACAACGAAGGGAATGCAAGTGATGACTAAGAAGATAGAAGTCATGTAGAAATGAACAATACCATATGATCAAACTAATTAAAGAGTTATTTAAATCTTATTGGATTTTATCGTAGATTTGTTAAAGTTGTTGACCGATTTGCTCAAGCCTTAATATCTATATTAGAAAAAGTTCAAATAGAATATAAATGTTCTCTTGTATGCATCTATTCTCAATGGATATGATCATAATCGGTCGATCATATCCATGCGTCAGATACAACAATGTGTGGAATTCCTCAACATGAATGGGAGGATTGTTGCATCGAATTGCTTTCTTCTCTTAAGAATTGATGTCATCCAAGCAAAATTATCACACAATTGAAAGAGGGAAGTTAGACATTGTTCTAGACTCTAAACATTGACATCATTATTTGGGAGACAATGAGTTTGTTGTGGAAACTAAACATAAATCATTGGTGTATTTGGATATCAAAAGTATCTCTCCAAACAACAAATTCAATGGGCAGAATTGAGTCAATAGTTTAATATGAAGATAGTGTATATGGAAGTCAAGAAGCAACTTGCATATGTATTAACGTGAATGTATAAACAATATCACAAAAATAAAAATCCAAGTTGATAGACGGACTCAAATGATGGTTGTAACAAAGTAGAATGAAGACATCATGAAATCACTTCAAGCGACGAGGGTAAAGAAGGTTCGAGATCTAGTATTTTAAGAGCATAGTATATGAATCTCACAAGATTTAAATTTACTTACAATGATGTTGTTGAAAGTACATGATACAATCATTGCATGTCATGTACAACTTATAATATTTTGGAGAGTATATAACTATTGTACTCTTGGCTAAGAATGTAGTAAGATATTGAGGGAGATGTTCAAAGTTGTGTAACAGGTAAACAAAACAAAACAATGTGGACAATCAAACTCTTCTCATTCTCTAACATTGATGGAAACATGTTACTATGGATCTAATACATGAATTACCTATAATCTCTATATAACTCAATGTGATTCATATACAACTATATGTGATTCAACTGTGTAATGCTATAGAGTAAAATGGTCCATATTTGACCTACCTCACAGGTAGTGATTACATCACAACCCGCTCATTTGTATATAGGTGTATTTTTTATGAATTGTAGATTAATAAAAATCTTAATAATGGATAACGTAACTCATTTTTCGCTCTTATTTTAGAAAAATTTCTTTGATTTATTCAAAACAAAACTAGCAATGTCTACATACTCTCACCTTCAAATAGATGGTGAAATAGAGAGAACTAATAGAACAATAAAGGATATGTTGTGAGAATTCACCTTGGAGGAAGAACAAGAATGGTATACTCTTTTAACTTTTGTGAAATTTGTATATAACAATTATGTTAATGCATCTACAAAAATGTCTCCATTTTATCTTATGTATGGTGCTCACCCTTTAACACCTTCGACTTTGGCGAAAATTTCTAAAGATCAAGAATTTTCAACCAAAGTTCAACCGTCAATAATTTTATGGAGCACATACTCAAGTGACTGCATCAAGCAAAGCGTAGATCCTAAACTTCTCTTTGTTTGATATAAAGGAGAAGTTAGCAATTGTTCAAAATCAACATAAATAGTATGTAGATGGCTATCACAAGGAGTTGATTTTTCAGATATTCGATCAAGTTTGGTTATTCATGATCAATTTTTCACTAGTGGAAACATCAAAATTTAATCATCGTTTCATTTGTTCTTTTTTGGTGTTGAAATTTGTTGATGATGTATCTTAGAAGTTGGAACTCTATCGCATATGAAAATACATACTATATTTCATATTTCCCAATTGTGAAAACATGTATCACGATCCAAAAAATTCACAAATCCAACAACACCTACTTCTTTATCTACAAAATAGATCATGCAAAATTTGAGGTTTAGAATATAATAAAAAATATGATTCATGATCACAAATATCCTAAAACTAAGTATTTGATTCAATGAAAATTATTTACATCATATGAGTTAACTTAGGAACCACTAACAATTTAGACAATGCACCTTTGATAGTTCAAGAGTTTAAATGTGTGAGTAACAAGGACATTGCATCTTAAAAGTAGTGAGGTTTGTAATCATCTTTAGTTAATGGGAATTAAAGTAGAGGCTACACAAGGTGGAGATAGATAGTCTTGAGTTTATTATTAGTGTAATATTTAAAGATGTCACATCATTAATCAATGTACTTATTACATTATTTATATCTTTAATGTGTTAGTTGGAGTTACATGATAATCATCCATGTGTACATGGTGATGTTTTTCTACGTCATCAATCCACAAGAAATTGGATGGATGGTGATTGGAGGACGTTATCTATGTTGTTTGGAGTACTATGTATAGAGAAATAGAAACCATTGAGATTATCTCTCAACTTGGGAATACTTGATCTCTTCGAGTTGTTTGTCCTCGCTTTCCTAATGTTACACAAACTTAGGCGTAGAAATGAAAGAAACACAAAATCTGAATTTATTGAATATGGGAACATATGAAATCTATATATAAAAATTATAAGTTGAAAGATGATAATACTATTAAATAAATTGAACATACTTTGAAATAAACTATCATAATTTATAAAAATATTTTGTATCAAGATATATAATAATAATTAAATACTTATTCTCAATGATCTAAAAAATTAAATCTTAAAATCTCACAACTTATTAAATTATGAAAGATTTAATTTTTTTTATTATGATAGATATTAAATTATTTTTTTTGTAATGAATCAATTGATAGTATTTTTAGGGTGTATTTCAGAATTAAAATTATGCAAATTCTTCACAACTTAGTATCAAAGATATTTTTAGTTCAAAATATTATCCATAAAATAATAATTTATCATAAACTTTAACTTTATGATCAAAAAATAAAAATATCTCATTGAATGAAAAATATATCCAAAGTTTTTTTTCATAAATAATTCAAAAATAAATATTTATTTGGTTAATTTTATCTTTATAATTAAACTGAAATATTTTTTAGATGATATTTATAAATAAATGAAATATTATAATTTTAAATTTATATATATATTAATTACAAGATTTAGCTTTGTCCTTTTTCTTTACATTTATTTACACCTGATTGAATTTTAAAATTTAAAAAATCTTATAAGAAATAATTGAAATATTAGATGAAAAATTATAAAAAAAAAAAAAATTTGAAAATGAAATTTTATGTATACCATTTGGCTTTAGTTTATAGATTATCATTGTCCAACAAAACATTCATCATTAAAAAATGGAGTAGCTTTTCATATGCTTTTTATAATCTATGATTTGTACTATGTTAAATGTGAGCTATAAACTATATTCCTTGGAAGAATAATTATGATACTAACCATATGTTTTCTAGATGCTGAAGATAAACCATGGTCAAAGAGAGATGTTAAGTCATAAAAATCTCAGTTGCAAGTGGAAAAAATCATAATGTAAATTGATGTCAACATTATCTCATTCTCATTGAATTTGAGCTATAGTCTGAGAATCATTCAATGAAAAATGAATCACTCAAAAAAAATAACTTCAAAAAATTGGTCATATGCGTAAACAATCAAAATGGATTAATTCAGATTTTTAACGTTGATTTTGAGCTTTATTAAAAATCAACATTGTATGCATTTTTTTCTGCACTTATTCAAGTCATTTTAACACATGTGAAAATCTATAAAATATTTTTTCAGATTTAATCAGTGTTTTAAATGTGTAAATTTATTTGGACTAATTTATAAATTTTATGATTCAGCATCAAGATTATTTTGAATATAATTTAGTAAATATATCCATTATACAAAAGTATTCTTTACATTACTGTACTTGTGTTGAAAATTTTTCACATAATTTTTTCAAAAATATTAAAATAAAATAATAAAATTTTAGTTTTTATGAAATAATAAAATTTTTAATAATACAGGTTTTTTTTGTTCTAATACAATCATAATGTTTTATTATAGCCATAAAATTTTTTCAAAATTAAGTGAAGCAAAAACCCGTTCAGTCTTATTCTTGTTGTATGACGTGATGATCTTAAACTTCTATCATAAATTTCTTATTAATAAAATATGTATTTTATTTAAGTCTTCCAAGACATACACATCTTATGTTAGGGCAAGTGTATGGTGAGAAAAATGTGGATATGATATTGTCATGTGTGTTGATTTTGGGTACCTCAGTTAGGATTGTTCGTAACGGTGATTTTTTGTCTCATAGGATTACATGACGAAGCTATACTCTACCCGGTACACATGATTATCACCAAGCACAGACTTGAACTATCTTAGAACACTAAACCAACACCCATAAAACTGCGTTAATTATTTAGGTTACTGTCCTAAGTTTATGAGATGTGCAGGTTCCTCAGCTGCAACGGGAGTACTAGGAGACTCCAGTTCCTCGACTGAGATGACTACAAAAATAAAGAACCTTGTTAACTAACCTGTGTTCAGGTTAGGTTTTTTTCTTCTCTTAAGGATTATTTGGCAACATAACTGAAAATGGACGTTTCACATGTAGCAGGGGCAGTAGTCACATAACATCTATTGAAACTGGATCTGTAACGTAATTCGTCTAACGACAGCCAACAAATCGCAGGTTTTTGCGGCAACGTTGTGCACACACGTGATCACCTTGATTATTGTTGCGCTCTTGAAATGTCAGCAAATGTGCAGCACAGCGGAACAATGAGTCTAAGAGTAACAGGGCACCTGTGACTCTTAGACTCTAGATCAACACCACGTTCAATAAACTGCACGCCGAAGGAGTGGCACCCTAACCCTAAACTGCAGCGTGCCACTTCTTCGTCGTGAACACGTTCGACGGGTGTTATATAGTTTCTTGAGCAGACAGCGTGGAATCTACGTTTAACATTTGCTGGACAAGGCTGCTTCCTGTGTGTCCTGTGACTCTTTGTAGCACTGTGCTGCACATTTGCTGACATTCAAAGAGCGCAACAATAATCAAGGAGTAAATATATCCATTATCCACCCTACTTTTCTCACATTCCATATCGGCTGTGATCTTGGCACGTGACAATTGAACTTAGATTGTCGGATGGAGGTGGAGGCAAGGGACAAAGTATAATAACAAAAGGGATGGAGGTGGAGGAGGACAGGTCTTTCTGACCATACTTACACGTTTATGTACTGCAGCGAAGTACTGTATGAAGACTGCAGTGTACTGTAAAACTAAGCATGCTGCATAATTCTGACAACATGATTGGTCGCAATCAAAACCATAAAGTGCACATCTTGCAAAATCTGGATTCATACAGCGTATCTTCCCAATGGCCTCAAAATCTAAAAAAGTTGCGAGATCTGCGGCGGAAGTCCACTACCCTACTTTTCGTAGGCCCCCGTTTACACCACACGTGAAGTGAACAAACTTAGCATGTAGATGGACCCTTACTTGAAAATGACAACTTATCGTCGTTTATATGACAAGAGCGAGAAAGATAGCAAAGAGGATGGGAAGACCCCATCAAGTTATCATCGTTTATATTGATATTCTAGATTTTTATCTTGGATATTCTATATTTTATCTATTTTCTTTGTTTCTAGAAACATCCTTATATTTTTCTACTTTTTAAAATTGGACGTCTTTCACTCGAATACTCCCTGTACTCTCTGACCTACTGTGGTTCAGCGGGGTTTGCACTGAGTGTACGGAGCTTAGTCACGAAGGCCCTTGAGAATTCACGCACTCTCAATTCAGATCTGTTCAAAGTTCTCCGCCAACCCATAGCTTCATAAAATTTGCACACATCCAAAGCTGTCTGTACACGGAAACTCTATTTTGACGGGTCTCAGTGAGAAGCTGCGAGCGCAGACTTGCTTTGGGGATCTGCATGCCACCAGTCTAATACTTTTGTGCACACTTGTTGATTGGGTTCAGCTCGTGTGAAACATGACTTCTCAGTTGTCTGTATATCTCAACTGTCCTATGCAAAGTGTACAGGTAAGAGGCTTGTTGCTGGTGAAAAGTTTTATGTGAGATTGGGATTTCTAGATAAGACTTCCTAAGAGACGTGAACTTTGTAAGAACTGGCATGTCTACAGAACAAGTTGTAAAGAAAGTACTTGCCACAACTGATTTTATCAACTTGAGTCCATGGTCTATGGATATTACTCATCTCGTCTACCTGCAACATGTTCAATGGTCAACCGGTAATGATCACAGGCGAGTAGACATGCAAATTTGTGTTGATTGTTGTTGTATGTGTACCATTGTAGACTCTTCTTGCCAGAACTTTGTATGTAGACCCACGGGGAACGGACTATGGCACCAAAGAATTGGGAACCTAATGAGTTAATGGTTTGTCCATATCTGGGCCGCAGTTATTTTCTTTGAGGAAGCAGAGTAAGGCTTGAAAGTCCAACGACAGGAACCGCACTTTTCGTCATTGGTGCACGATGACGGAAAGTTTGAGGTTGTGGGCGATTCTCTGAATCTTTGTGTGCTGCGCAGTACTGTACGTCACTGACATCCCCTCAACCGGATGAGCAAAGTCCACACTCCAAACACCCGATCTCATCGATGCCGCAGTGGCCGCCAAAAAGTGACCAGACAACGTGATCATTGTGGATTATCCACAGATTTCACCCAACGAGTCTGGAATCCTGGAGTTCGAGGCTGTGGCCAATACAGACGCGAACGCGTTATGCTGCAACATGATAACGTGGGATGTGAATACGGGGAAATTACTTGATCATCTCTTAGAATGTAAAATCTACGTGACTCCCCACTTAGTTTCAAAGTTTACTTGACACCCCTATCACACGCGTGTTCTCGCTAGAAGCTCCAGTGCCGGCCATGCGTCACCGAACGGAGGGGAGCTTTTCAGTAGAGGAGTATTTTTAAGAACAAATCCACCACAGTGGAAAACTCTGTACCGTGACGTTCGGTTGTTAGTTAACCTTGAACATAAATCGCAGTAGCGTTGTTTACTGAGATTTTGGAAAGTAGCAACGGAGGGAAGGATTGCTAAAGTGCTCGATCACGGAAAATGTGTTGACATGCATCTAAAATCGAACCCAACGCGGCTTTCAATCAAGAAAGGGGACATCCTAAAATAAGGCGTTTTGCGCTTTAAATTCAGCTATGCAACTCAGGCTAGGCTAAACGCCACTGTCCTCTTACGAAGCAGACAAGGAGACACTGACAAAGCAAGCCACCGGAAGTCAAGAATCTAGGGCTCGCTGTGCAGAGTCCGAGCGCTGTTGCAGCGCTGATTGCTTTGTCAACATGAAATGCCGAGCCCCTGCGTGAACTTTTTGCTCTAGAACTTGGATATCCCAGACTCTCGCGTTTCTTCGCTATTCTGACATTCGCGCTATTAAATGCCTCCCAAAACCTTGCCGAGGCACGACACACTGCGGTTTGTCCTGCATCCAAGACTTCTCGTTAATTCTACTACTCATTAATTGCATCCTGTATAATCGCTGAGTGGAGCGCACCAGCCAAGGTATCCAAGCTATGGAAGGAATATATGAGAGACTACATTATAGCGCGACAAGTTGTATCATTCTCTTTAGATTACTGAATTCTATATCCACATCTATTCCACAGGCTTCCTCATACTTTCAGTTTATCCTTCGATCGGTTGGCGCGCGATCCCATGGATGAGTTAGCATGGTTTTTATTTTTATTACTTCCGCGATGAGATCTCCGTTATACTAGAGTGGGACGTGCTGGACATAGAGAGGTGTCAGCTAGATTTCGGAGATTCCGAGCAGGGGATTGGGCTACATTGCATGAGAGGTTTGCTCGGGCCACACAGGTTAGAAGTCGGGTTCAGTCACATGATACTTCTGATTCAGTGCGATTATGACGGTGTAGTATCTTGGGGCAGGCCGGGGAGTATAGTAGGGCTGCACAGCCCCTTCATCCTTTGTCCATAGAGTCCTACTGAGGAGACGATTTACTCTTTACGCCTTCTACATCCACCCATGGGCGAGGAGATACCATTAGAGGTCTTGGAGTATTAGCCAAAGGAGCCATTATGTCTTGATAGATCATTATTTGCTCATTCTCTATGCACAGCCCCACGTTTATCCTCTGGGGGTTTGTCAAGGATGGTATATGAGCATCTTCAAGATTGCTTTTAGGCGGATGATCCCTCTAGTGGTTTCACAGAGTTGTTCCAGGTGGCTGCATAAGTTGCGAGAGGGGAGATTCCGTTGTCAGTTAGTCAGGCTCTGGGTGCTAATCGGCTTCTCGCGATGGAGAAGGACACTAGGGGCATCAGACCGATTGCTATTAGAGAGGTCTTATTGCGATTAGTCAGCCGTATCGTTGTCTGGCAAAAGACGTCACACTTCCAAGAGCATCTTTGTCCACATCAGTGTGGAGTCGCCACACCAGGAGGCTGTGAGGTAGTATCGTTGGGCATTAGAGCACTTCTAGATATCCATCCAGATTGGGTTGTCTTGCATGTGGACGTTGAGAACTCTTTTAACAGCGTCTCACATGCATCCATTTTTAGAGAGCTTCGAGAGGATGATGGACCCCTATCAAGCCTCATTCCTTTCGTACGATGTATGGATTGCACCAGCACTAGCTGGTGCAATCCATAGGAGAGCAATCACATTAGATGATGCTTCTTCGGATGCTCCTATTGTTTGTAGACCTTTTGACTTGGATAGTTCAGATATCTTAGGTGCTGTAGGACATATTTCCCAGTGTGATACTATTGGGGCCTAGCCCCATGTTACCGGTTTGGTTCCATCCTTGTACGATTTGATGGGATCTTCCCATCCCTTTTGTTATTATACTTTGTCTTCAGTTCTTTGATTATTGAATAGTTTATTTTAGTTCAACTGTTTCCATGTCTCTACAGAGGACACTAATTGGTGCAATCCATGGGAGAACAATCATATTAGGTGATAATTCTTCATATGTTCATGTTTTTTGTAGACTTTTTGACTTAGATAGTTCGAATATCTTACTTGCAGTAGCACATATTTCCAAAAGTGATGCTATTGGGACCAAGTCCTATGTTACCCGTTTAATTTCATCGTTGTACGACTTGATGGGGTATTCCCATACTTGCTGATATTTTACTGTGGATTTTTTCAAAATTAATTACATTTCTCTTAACCTTTGACATGTGATCATCTAGACTTGAAAATTAGACAATCATGTAACTATATATGTCCATGGTTACCGTATGTATTACTATGGTTGATGATAACTACTTAAATTAGGATGATGAGATTCAAAACACATTCATATTTTGTTTTTTCATATTAAGAGTTTGGTGATTTCTTTTAGTGCTAACATCAAGGAATCACTTGATGTTAATCCAAGGTAGAATATATTTTACTAGGAGACAAAACATAACATTTATTTACTATTAGTGACAAATTTATTATCAAGAATATAACAAATTACATTTCAAAAAATTATAACTAACATCCTAGAGAAAATGAAGATCGTGGTGGGCGGCACAGCCGTGGACTTTGGATATCACGAGTTCAAAAATCCAAATAGTAACGTTGATATTCATAAATTAAAATATATTTGTTGTAAAAATATCAAAATATATTAATATTGTTAATTTTTTCTTTTTGTAGATATTATAAATAAAAAAATTAAAAATTAAATAAAAATAAAACTTAAAATTATATTCAATTTAGAATATATTTAAGTAAAATATTAAAATTTTAAACTAATATAAAAATGTCTAAAAGCTCAAAGGAGCCATAAAGTTAAAATTTTTAATTAATTTTTAAATGATAAAAATATATAAATAATATATTACAAATTTTTATAAATATTAAAACACATATGGTTATCTTGTAAAATATATAATGTAATTTTTTTCAAGTATAGTATAAACAATATATATGTTGTGATTTTTTATTAGAACTCAATCAATTATAACTTAGGCTAAAATAATAACATTGTTTCATGCAAGAAATTCATGATAAAATAGATCTAATGAAAAAATTTGAATATGTTCAAAATTGAACATAGTTTTTTAATTAGATTAATGTGAGAAATAACCATGCTCTAAGTGATCATACATGGGTGGATTTTATTCAAATCATGTTTGGATAGTCTCCGGTCAGAGGTTAAAGTACAAAAAAATAATGTAATATTGCATAGGGAAGTACTAGGATTAATGATTTGCAGATTTAATGAAATGTCAACAAAATGAAAGTTATAGAGTATGGAAACCCACTAGAACATGACTAACAGCTTAGTGGTTACCGTTGTCGTGTTGTGACGTGGCTACTATGAGAAGATGATGACATGTGTCATCTTGAAAACTATTGTCATGACGGTAATACTTTAGGTTAGGATAACCGACGGTGCATTGTAATGCTGTTAAGAGCTCACGGTTGGATCGACATTGTAGGGCCATGATGTTGAAAAGGCTCCAAAAGATATTATCTTGGATCTTATCAAATATAAAACGCGGTCAGGATGATAAGAGTATGGGAGAGATCTAGACACATCACTTTGCTGACTAAGGAGCTTATCTAATTGAAGTGGAGCCGACGTAGGACATGGATAGAGGACAACATGATCCTCCAGATGTATCGATACCCAATCCATTTGTGATCAACATCCCATGTCTTCATCGTGATCATTTTGTGGGCGTGGTTAGTATATCACTTTGGAGATAACTTTATGCAACAAGTGATAAACTCTCCAGACCAGATTATTCTTCCAGTTATTTCCTACGGCATGATTTGGGACTTAATAGTATAAATTTTGATTTAGTTTGGGCGTTATATATCTGAACTTAACAATAGTGGTGGCTTTCAATATGTGGGTTCCCATCCATCACTATTGTTTACCGAAAATAAGCCATAGGGAGTTAATTGTTAGGAATTTTGGTGAGGAGTATTATTCTCAAGTTATATAGTTTTGTTTGTAGTTCCGTCATACTCAGCCGGTTTTGAGTTGTCATTTTGACTCTTTATTAGTGGTAACTCATATTCTGTATATGATGACTAAGTAGTGTGTTTAGGATAATTGTAAAGCTCTAAGTTAACATGGAGCTAATTTGGCCATACTAGAGTTCAAAATGACACTCTTCGTTCTCATTGGTCTTGGAGTTTGGACCAATGATAGCACTTGGGCAACTTCTTCGAGGTTTTGAGTAGCTTTCGAAGTCTTTCAAGAGGACATTCAAAGATTTGAGGATGGGGTTGGAGAGCTGACGGGAAGAACTACGACATGGGCTCAAGAATGGATGCAATTGAGGGATCTGGTGCTCTAATATGATGATTCAAAAAAAGAAAGGGAAATTTAGATCTTTGAGTATATTTGGGATATTTCTGAAAATAGTACGGAGGTTTTGAGAGATCTAATTCAATTGAGATATAGTTTACAACTAGGCTTGTGCTTGGATTGAAATTTCGATTTAATTGGATGAGTTTTGAGTACAAAGTGATAACTTGAAGTTTGTGTATAGAGTTAGAGTTGCATGATGACACTAACTGTCATGAAGTTAGTATAGCAATCATATCTTTTGCTATCAGAAATTTTCTTCAATAAAAATTTCCAAAGTTCAAGTTTGGATGATAAGTGAACTTCTCATGAAATGTGAAAGCGATTGGAGCAAGGATTGGGATGTGTGATGGATTTAGTACACATGGGTCTGCATATCATTTTGTGATATAGTGTGTAACTCGACAATTGTTCTGAGAGAACTAGAAAATAAAAACATATAAAACTTTTTCGAGAGAACAAGAATGTTGTAGAACAATTTTTTGTGAAGTTTAGGCGAGAGTTATTGGTCCAATTATTGGATATCATAATCTTCTTCCGCTAAATTTTTATTGGTTGTAATGAACTCAAATATGAGTGGTGAGGAGAAAAAGAAGAGATTGTCAACTCACACGAGATTCAGGAGGGTTCTTTTACAACCAGACGCTCAGGCGTTCTCAGAGCAAAGCAATGTCCATGTGACATTTTTTGTACATGTCCATTCTATACCATGGGATGTGTCAATCTAATTTTCAAACTAAACAGATAGTAAAGTAAATCAGAGTCAAATAATATATCCATATTGCACGTGACATAGTTTCACATGGGGTTTTAAAAATACTATAGATGGAGGAAGAGTGGAGTGCAACTAGACAAGGTTTCAAGTGTTTCGGGAACGCATAGAGGTCATCTATTTGTTTCTCTAGAGTTATATGAAACTATGGATCAATTTCGACATGTTTGTGAGTGAGTGTGTGAGAACATACCATACTAGATGGCATGGGTATCTATCTATTTAGGTTATTGTATAGCTTATTTTAGCTAACTTGTTTCCATTGCTATACTAGTTGGTGCAATCTATATGAGAGAGCAATCACATTAGGTGATGTTTCTTGGGATGCTCTATTGTTTATAGACTGTTTGATTGAGATATATGATATATCAAGAGCCATAGTATATATTTCTCATTGTGATGCTATTGGACCTAACCATCTACCATGTTTATGTTCCGAGTTTAGCCTTTTGGTTTCATCCATATAGTATTTGATGGGGGCGTCCTATACTTTTTGGTATTTTCCTTTGTCCTCCCCATGTGAAATGAATTCTACTTTCGAATGGGATGACCAAGTAATTTTCTGTTGTGACCACCCTTTATGTTATTTTCATTTGTCCTCCCCATGTGATGTAAATTCTACATTCGAATAGGATGACCAAGTAATTTTCTGATGTGACCACCTCCTCGCTTACGTGACCTTTATCCCGATTTGGTTCTTCAAGATTGTCAAGTCTTCCCTGTCTGAGATGAAACCTCTGTCCGAGTCTCTGTTGACGTTCGGTAAGATTTGCCACCATTCAAATTGTCAACAGAAGACGTTGATATTTTTTGAATTGTATAGTAATCATGATTTAATACTGCAGATTAAATTTTCCTTACACTTAAAAGGTCTGATTTTAAATTTCATATCATTATCAAATTCAATCTCTTTGTAAACATTATTCACATTAAATTGTTTCCTTAAATGTTAAAATAGATATACAATTTGTGTAGAAGTGAAAATCTCAGGAAACAAGTAAATATATTAGTGAAATAGTGTAAGCAATTTCAACCTCTTGAGTTGACAATGTCAACGGTGGCACCTAAAAGTCCGCCCTTCAGTGTAGATTGACGTATTGTGATGACTTTGCGTAAGAAGCCCTTCAGGAGAAGTTTGAACGTCGTCAAAGTGGAGGAAAAAAGCGCCGTTGAAACTCCTATCAACGCGAGAAATATGTTGTTGACTTGTAGGAGTTGTTGACTGCAAGTTGGTACCTATGTACATCGTAAGCCGATGATGGAGATACTTTCACATCTAAAGGAGCTAGTTACGTGTTTGGTAATCATGCTTTTAGACGACCATTTTCTTCACGAAATCAATTATGATCACGTGACCAAATAGACCTTTTAACAGTTTACCCAAGAAAATTGAGACACGCAAATTTCTCCTGATTCTTTTATATCAGCACGTAGCGTGTTCTTATTGTTTTCAATTGAACACATTTTATTTTTTACAAGGAGAAAACCTTGTATTATACCAAAAAGGATGGGAAGACCCCATCAAGTAGATTGAACACATACATAATGATTTTTGGTTGTGAAGGTAATTTATGTGTAGCTAGTACTTGAAAAGATTTTCTCTCACCATCTACTTTCTTTATAATGATGAGGTTTTTCGGCTTGGTCCATCTATCTACATCTTTATTATTCACACATGAGTGTGATATCACTTTAGATGCAACATTCGTTCATATGATTCATTGCTCATTCGGAGGATAGCTACCCATGATGTCATTAGGGATGTGGTGTTTGCTTGAGCGCAAGAGGGTGAATATTTCACATGGAGAGAGAGTTGATATGCTTTACAGTCGACTAAGGTTAGGACAGACCTATACTTGGTTCGGGACGATCAGGTTACTATGGCATATGTGATGGTTACTGATGGCAGACGTGGCGATTACCGAACCTACTCGTGACACAGTTTCAGAGGGGGTGATCACCCATCCTCCTAGATGGATGGAGAGTGGAGCGGTAGCATCTAAGGTCTCCAAGTATAGGGGTACATAGAGAGGTCACCTTCTTCTTCCTCTGGTTTGAGAGGATCAGGTTACTGTGACAGACGTGGTGATTACCGATCCTACTCGTGACACAATTTCAGAGGGGATGATCATCCATACTTCTAGATGGACGGCGAGTGGAGCGGTAGCAGCTAAGGTCTTCAAGTATAAGGGTACATAGAGAGGTCACCTTCTTCTTTCTCTGGTTCGGGAGGATCAGATTACTGTGGCAGACGTGGTCATTACCGATCCTACTCGTGACAAAGTTTCAGAGGGGGTGATCATCCATACTTCTAGATGGACGGAGAGTGAAGCGGTGTCGCATGGACATTTCTTTGCTTTGAGAACGCCAGAGCACCTGGCTGTAGAAGAACCTTCTAGAACCTCGTGTGAGTTGACAATCTCTTCTTCTTCTCCTCAGCACTCCACATTATAGCCGGTAAAACTTCAGCGGAAGAAGACTATGATATCTAATGATTCAACCAATAACTTTCGCTCAAACTTTACAGAAAATTGCTCCACAACCCTTACTATCACTCGGAAAAGTTTCAGATGTTTTTCGTTTCTAGATCTCTCAAAACAATTGGTGATTTACCCACTGTAACACAAGGCGATATGCAGACCCCTGTGTACAAAACCCGTCACACATCCCAATCCTTGACTTCAATTGCTTCCAGATTTTATGAGAAGGTCACTCATCATCAGAACTTGAACTATGCAAAGTTTTATTAACAGAAATTTCTGATATCAAAAGATATGATCTCAGATTAACCGTGACGGTCGGTGCGATCCCGCAATCGATCAGTATACACAAACTTCAAGCTATCACTCCGTACTCAAAACTCATCCAATCGAGTCAAAACTTCGATCAAAACACAAGCCTGAGTCGAAAACTATATCTCTGTTGACTCATATCTCCCAAAACCCTTGTAAGGTTCTCAGAAACTCTCCAAAAATACTCAAAGGTCTAAATTTCTCACTCTAACTTTGAATCATCACTTCAGAGTGACAAATCCTTCAAATCCATCCATTCTTGAGCCCAAGTCGTAGCTCGTCCTGTCAGCTTTCCAATCCAATCCTCAGATCTCCGAATGTCCCCCTGAAAGGTCTCCAAAACTCCTCAAAACCTCGAAGAAGTTACCCAAGAGCCCTCATTGGCCCAAACTCCAAGACCAATGAGAATGAAGAGTGTTATTTTGACCTCTAGTGTGGCCAAATTAGCTCCATTTTAACTTAGAGCTTTACAACTATCCTAAACACACTACTTAGCCATCCTATACACAATACGAGTTGCCACTAATAAAGAGTCAAAATGACAACTCGAAACCGGCTAAGTATGAACGGAACTACAAAACGGAACCGGGGAGTTTATAACTTGAGAATAATACTCCTCGCCAAAGTTCCTAACAATCAACTCCCTATGGCTTATTTTCGGTAAGCAATAGTGATGGATTGGAACCCATGTGTTGAAAGCCACCACTACTGGTAAGTTCAAATCCATAGGACCCAAACTAAATCAAAACGTACACTGTTATGTCCCAAATCGCGTCGTAGGAAACAACTGGAAGAATAATCGGGTGTGGAGAGTTTATCACTTGTTGCAAAAAGTTATCTCCAAAATGATACACTAACCACACCCGAAAATGATCACGATGAAGACACCGGATGTTGATCACAAATGGATTAGGCATCGGTACATCTGGAGGATCATGTTGTCCTCTATCCATGTCCCTCGTCGGCTCCACTTCGATCGATATGCTCCTTAGTCGACAAAGTGATGTGTCTAGTACTCTCCCATATTCTTTCCATCCCCGATCGTGCTTTTATATCCGATAAGGTCCAAGATAATATCTCTTGGAGCCTTTTCAA
Source organism: Marchantia paleacea (assembly GCA_014180765.2). Taxonomy (NCBI): domain Eukaryota; kingdom Viridiplantae; phylum Streptophyta; class Marchantiopsida; order Marchantiales; family Marchantiaceae; genus Marchantia; species Marchantia paleacea. The sequence goes on from MUAA02000004.1 coordinate 1,850,188, forward strand.
CATCCTGACCCTACAAAGTAGATCCAACGGTGGGCTCTTAACAGCCTTACAGTGCGCCGTCGGTTATCCTAACCTAAACTATCGCCGTCATGACAACAGCTCTGAAGATGGCACATGTCAGCATCTTCTCATAGTAGCCGCGTCACAACACGACAGCGGCAGCCGCCAAGGTCTACAAGTATATGGGTACATAGAGAGATCACCTTCTTGTTCCTCTAGCTTTACAGTTATATGGAGTTATGGATAACGACTTCGACATATTCGTTAGGAAATGTGCGAGAGCCTACTTTACTAGATGGTAGGGGTATCACTCTCTTTAGCTTATTGTATAGCCTACTTCGACATATTAGGTGAGGAAATGTGCGAGAGCCTACTTTACTAGATGGTAGGGGTATCACTCTCTTTAGCTTATTGTATAGCCTACTTCGACATATTCGTGAGGAAATGTGCGAGAGCCTACTTTACTAGATGGTATGGGTATCACTCTCTTTAGCTTATTGTGTAGCCTATTTTAGGTAATGTATTTTCATTATTCTATTTCCTAGAGCACTAACTGTTGCAATCCATAGGAGAGCAATCACGTTTAGATATGCTTCGACGGATGCTCATGTTGTTTGTAGACTGTTTGACCTAGATAGCTAGGATATCTTTGGTGTCACATTTCCTATTGTGATGTTATTGAGGCTAGCCCCATGTTACAGGTTTGGTTTCAGCGGTGTTTGACTTTATGGGGTCTTCCCATCCTATGTGTATGGTTTTTTCAAGGAAACCTTGTGTTCGAGAGAATGTTAGGCCGAAGAATTTCTACTCATAGTAATCAGGCATTACACTGCTCTTCATTTCCACGTGGCAGGAGGGACAACACAGTACAAGACTCGAAGTTCGTGATATGGATACACGTACCGTGGTAACGCGACTCCAATCGACTATGATGCAGTTCCTCGGCTTCTTCGGACTCTTTTACAGTACAGTGTACTATCTAATTTATATTTCGACCGGGAGGCACATTGCGCTCTTCCAGTCGCTTAATCCATCGAACCCTAACCCAAAGTCTGCGAAGGAATGCAATGGATCCCAAGTTCATCATCCAGCGAGGGTTCAATCCCAGCCTGATATTGGAACACGGGTCTGGTGCGAACAAAAATAAGTTTCAATTTTAATTTTTTAAATTTTTATTTAACAATTAGATCTTAAGGAAATTAATTTATTTTCAATGTGCGTCACAATTCATTTCATTAATTGAGAAAGCAATCATTTGGATTTGTTATCATAAAAAATAAAAAATTTATTGGTCCAAAATTCTAACTAACTAGCCAATAAAAGCATAGATCATAATAACTACAGCTCTCTCTTCTTGCGAGGGAACTCATGGGTATGGTGCACGTGATCTTGCCGGCAGGAATGAGACTTAAAAATGGACTCACTTCGCCCGATTCATATGATGGTAAAAGTGGACTCATTAAACAAAAAATCTTTATCTAATTTTCAAAAGTGTTGGATTGTTTCCTTGTTGAGCTCACATACAATTATCATCTATGTTTATCTCTACTTCTATGTAATGATATGGTGTTGTGAACACTATCCTCCCATAGATTTAGTTGCCTGCCCAGCTGGAATATACTTCATTCTGTCGTTACTAAGATTTCTCCTGAAATATGAGTTTCTTTCAACGTCGTAGATATTGCAGTGAGTGAGACTTGGTCGGATGCATTGAGAGCGACAATAGCGTGTGATGGAGTAAGATTATATCCTTAGAATGGACTGGCCAAGAATCTAAATTTCAGTTTTACATTTTCATGTCTAATCATTTCACCCATCTATGGGATACACTTTATGGAAGTACCGTGCAAACAATAAATGAATAAATATTTGGTGGCATCATAGCTAGAAACATCCAAATGGGCAGTTATTTGAAGTTATCTTGGTATTAATTTACATTTATATCTTAATTACTCACATGTCAGTGTGGTATTACTTTAGATTCAACATGTCTTCATAAGATTCATTACCTATTTTGAGTGCAGAGTATAGCTACCCATTATGCAATTAGGGATGTGATGTTTGCTATAGCGCAAGAGTGTGATACCTCATATGAATGGAGCATTAGTGTGCATTGCAGTCGACAAGGGTTAGTGCAGACCTTTACTTGGTTCGAGAGTATCAGGTTACTATGGTAGATGTGATGGTTACCGATCCTACTTGTGATATAGTTTCAGAGGGGGTGATATTCGATGAGTTTTGAATACCAAGTGATAGTTTGAAATTTGTGTATACACTTTGAGTTACAGGATTGCACTTACTATCACAAAATTAGTACGATGATCATAACTTTTGCTATCGGGAGGCTTGATCAATAAAAATTTACAGAGTTGAAGCTTGGATGATGAATAAACTTATCATGAAAATTGGAATGAAGAATTGAGATTTGTGATAGTTTTAGTACACAAGGGTCTGTATATTACATTGTAGTACAGTGTATAATTCGACAGTTGTGCCAAGAGATCTAGAGTAAAGAAACATATGAAAGTTTTCCAAAACTACAAAAAGATTATAAAGCAATTATTTATGAAGTTTGACAAAGAGTTAACGGTCCAATTATTAAATATCATAATTTTTTTTATTGGATTTTACCAGTTGTAATGAATTTGAATATGGAGTGGTGAGGAGGATAAAGAGAAAGTATCAACTCACACGAGGGCCAAGAGAGTTCTTCTACAACTAGACGCATAGGTATTTTCAGAGTAAAGTAATGTCCATGCGTCTTAACGTCCTCTTCTTGTATAACGTAGATATAATCGTGGAAATAAGAGAAACAAAAATTATCCTAATTTATCTATGGGATCATGTGCCAACTAATCAAAAAATAAGCAAAAAGTATGTCTAGTCTCCTCATGGAGTGCAAGAGGGTGCATATGGAATAAACATGGATATAAGAATCTAATCATTCTCATGACCCAATCGATATATCTAAAACAATCAACAAAGATATTGATATACTTTACGTATTCCCCAAATGACAACTGACGATGTGATCGCACTTCTCACGTGTGCATCCTAAGTGATCCAATCATAATTTTCATGCATCTTTTTCGTATGAACCTTTATCCATTATGAGGTAAAGAGACGATGACTCATGAAATGATATATCATGTACCACTCTAGACAGTCTCATGAGGAGAATTGATGTTTACAAAGAGAATGATAAGAACATAATTCACCCCATCATATATCTCATCCCACATGCAAAATCACAACCCCATGACACCTCACCTCACATGGGAAAGTGCTAACTAAAAAAAATACTAAAATAAAAAAATAACATTAACTTTCTATTTTGATTTCTATAATTTTCTAGTTGAGTTCTAATAGAACCAAGGAAGAAAAAGTAAAAGATTGAAATAAAAAAGATCTAGCCCATATATCCAATTTGAAAAAAAATCATTTACAATATTAAAAATAATAAATTCACGAACATATGTCTATATAATTATCCATAGTGTTTAATTTAGATAACAATAAAATTCAAATTGAAAAAATTTAAGGTACAATAGTAATAATTATTCATACTCTTAATCTATTCTACTCTATACCTTTATATATGATAAGCATATGTAAAATCAGAATCAAGATTATCATTTATCTTTAGTACCTGATTTCGCTATTAATAAGAACAATCTATGATTGAAACAAACATGTGAAACACAGAGGATTTAAAGAACTGGAAAAAAAATGTATTTTTTCATGAAACTTAGAATAGGACGTAGTTTACCAATAGAATCATTTAAATTTAGGAAGTGGTGAATAAAAAGTAAACAAGTATTCCGAGTTTTTAAAACGGACTTGGCAAGAAAGACTAGACTTTAGTCGAAATAATTGTTATATTGAAGTCAACTGAATTTGGAAGCAGTACATTTGGAAAGATGTGCAAAAGTGAATTGGACAAAGTTCAGACTTGGCTCAAAAGTTGACAAGTACAACACGTTCGCTGATCACACAAGTTCGGAGCAGTGTAAAAAGCGGACCATTTTAATGCAAGGTGGTCTTCAAGGCTCCTTTAGGGATCCAGACTTCTTATTCGTTTCGTTTACAGTCACTACGTCCACGAGCACCTGATCCTTTTCATTGTAACAACTGAAAATTCAATCTGGATCAAACAGGAGTACATGCATCCCACGTTAAACTTGTACAGTTCGTCACGTACGTTGGGATTGATGTACATGGTCGTCAATATAGTTTCATCACGTTTTATCTTGCCCATATTTCTATTATTTTCTGATACTGTATAATTCTATCAAACATTAAGTCTGAAATGTACACTGAATGTTTCTTTCAATAGTTCTCTGGGAAATAAATTAATCATGTGTTTTTATCTCTAGAATATTCCACCTGGAAAGATGCAAGCTCCCATGTTTTGTAATTCCTTAAGCTCCCAAGGTCCCAGTGATATTTTAAATCTCAAATCGCTAGAACCCTATCGGGCTTTACTGTCCACGTCAAGCTTACTCATGCGTCATGGCACAATGCAGGCAGTCCAAATACACAAGTGTACCTGAGTAGTTGCATAGGCATAGCGATGGCGCTCTTCTAGGAAAGCTCAAATCTCTATCTTCCTTAGGGTCTTGAGAACAGGTCACAATCAAATACGCAATTGTAGTTTGTTTAGCATTTGGTACAAAGACACGACACGCATCATGAAGTAAATTGTATCAAGGATGAGATACTTGGACACACCAAGATCTAGAAAGCATCCTACTCTTTGATGATTTTCAAATACTGATTGAATGTTGGTTTGAATCTGATGGTTGGAAGAGGTTTCATCCACGCAGTTCTCTCCGAGGCTAGTGATTCTTTTTATTCTAATCCAGATATAGAAAAGGGTTGTCAGGTCCTTTGCCATAAGAAACCCTACGCAGTATATATAATCCACCAAACGTAAAGAATCGAAACCACGTTCATTGATGTGCTCAAACCTGGTGCATTCCTCCTAGTCAGTCCCTTTGCGCTCTCTATCCAATATTTCTTGTCGAAGACGTGTTCTCTGTTACAAAGTCACTGTGAATCTAGTGAAGTTTACTGCTCTTCCCGCGTCAAAAACAGAAAAAAACAAAGTCACTGTGAATCTCTTCACAAAATCTCGTCGACTTTCTTCTGTTTCGGTGACTTTACACGCATAACTAAATTCGAGTGTTCCAGATAATTTAATGTTTTCGTAAAAGATCTGATGGATGGGAATCACCGCCGAGTGTGGAAAACTCTATCCCAACTACTGTCCGATTGCACCACGTATGCCTCATGGACCGAGCGTAGGGGCCGGCGTCAACCACTATAGTTCACTATTACAGTCAATGTCCTACCTCTGCCGGCAGTCTGCCCCTATTCCCTACATGCTACAGAGCGGAAAGATGGCGTGCACACGTGTCAATTCAATGGACTTCAATGCTTTGGTTTCAGTTAAACACGAGTGCCGTATCTGGAGAGTTACACGTGCCCCTGATTCTTGTATGACAGGAGCTGCTGGACAAAGTTAATGTTTGAAAGTCGGTATAAGACTTTACAATATCAATTACTGTACCATGCAGTGTAAAGTTTGCAGGTCAATACAGTGACGAGCTCGCCGTACGAGAACCACAAAGTGCGAAATCATGGGAAATATCCACCAGTAAAGGACGATGGGAGACTCTTTGGACAGAGTACAATAGGGGCTCTTTAGTTCCCATTATCCCAGACCTTCACGGAGAAAACTGAAATCAAAGAATTGGGGCATACTTGTGGATGGTCTTCTGAAGCCATGCAGATTGTTGCCTGAAAAGGGCTTCACTGCAAACCGGGTTTTGTTTCTGTGGAAATTCAAGTGAAAAAGGCGGGGACCACCCGGCAAGTAGTTTGACGTTGTCCTCGAGTGTGCGCAGAAGACCTTAGCTTTGGAATTTCCTACCAGGTTTTAAAGGTTTTCAGTCTACACTAAAGATTTGAGTGTGGTCCACACTGATTTGGAAAGTAGTCTTCTAGTGTCCCGACCCATAATGATTGTGTATCACATTGATTCGGGTATACTTAAGATTTGCATTAATGAGGGTTTGTAGCTTCGTGAATCCACGCTTATAGGGCGTTTCAAAATAGAAATACTATTATTGCTTTTTATCCAAAGTAATAATATTTCACATGTTGACCATAATTTCCAATTTGCAAATGACACTTACCATTTTCTCAATAAGTTTTAATCCCTTTAGTAATACTTCCATATCCAAATATTAGTTTGGAAGTTGTAAGTATTTATTGTTGGGCATTCCAAAGACTCCTTAGTGCATTCCACGATGAAGCTAATCGTGATTTTCACTTAACGCTCCATAGGTTAGCATGTGATTGCATGGACAAGTTAACATGGTTTTTATTTCTCTTGCTTCCGCGATGATGACTACGTTATATTAGAGGGGACGTGTTGGACAAAGGGAGGTGATAGCTAGATTTTGGAGATTCCGAACAGGAGATTGGGCTACATTGCAGTAGAAGTCTGTTCGGGCCACACATGTTAGAAGTCAGGTTCAACAACATGATATTTTTGATTCGGCATGATTGCAGCGGTGTAGGATCTTGGGGCATGCCGGGAAGTATAGCAGGGCAGTGTGATTCCTTCATCCTTTGTATGTGGCTAGTCCTACTAAGGAGACAATTTCCTCTTTACGCCTTTTACATCCATCCATGGGAGCCATCAGACCGATTGATATTGGGGAGATCTTATGACATTTAGTTAGTCATACTATGGTTTTTCATCATCGTTCACACTTCCACCAGCGTCTTTGTCCACATCAGTTTGGAGTCGCCACACAATGAGGCTGTGAGGTAGTATTGTTGAGCATTATAGCACTTCTAGATGTCCATCCAGATTGGGTTGTCTTGCATGTGGAAGTTGAGAAAACTTTTAATAATGTCTCACGTGCATCCACCTTTAGAGAGCTTAGAGAGGCTGATAGATCTTTATTGAGCCTCATTCCTTTCGTATGGTCTTGTAAGAACCAAGGTATATAGAATAGAGCAGTTATGTAACGTTTAAGTTTGTTCCCAAGGGAATAAGAGACCCGAATAGACCAACCATGATGAATAGCAGGTGTTTACACATCTTTAGCTTACTTTGGACTGCTCAGTCCGAAGAGTACTGTGAATAGGTGCCTTATAAAACCCATTCTTGATTAATTCCCAATTCCATCCATCAGTACAGTGAGCTTAATCGATTGATGATGAATGAATCGTGCAAACGATTTTACTGAGTTGGAGGGATCTTTCCCTAACAAGCTGAAGTCGAGGCGAGAGTCTCAAAGAAGTACTCCAGACATGTACATTGTGGCTACAACTCATGGGCGAATACCCGGATAACTTCACATGTATTCAGCATCACTCTAGGCTGTCACTCACGGCACACACAAGCTTCGTGAGTTCTCGTTCTACCCTGACTACAATTGTGGTTCAATCAGATGAACACTTGCAAGAAAGGAGATCCCTTTCTCTTTATTCCTAGACCTATTTATACAGATTTTTAGTGTCTACTCCTAAACGTTGCCTACACAGATCGACATTTCTTCATCATACGTAAACTACCTACGCCGCTCGATCGCGCCTCCAACTCCCAAGTGAACGCGTCGATTCCTACTTGCAACTCTTGAAACGATGCAGACACATCGCTTCCTGGAATTCTCTTCCCAACGTTCGATACATCTCTTTGCGCTTCTCCTTTGAATCCCATGGGTTCACCTCCACTAGTCTCTCCAATCACCGCGACTTTTCTTCATCACATCTCGCAAAGAGGTGTTGCGCACACTTGTTTGCTAAGGTCTCCAGTTGTAACACTAGGGAAGTGAGGAGAGACCACTCGAATAGCTCAAGAAATTCTGAAGTTGAGAGATACCTCAATGGTCTCTCTTTCTCCATATATAGTCCTCAAAAAGGTACAAACAAGATGAGGTTACACAACCACCATCCACTCAATTCCTTGTGGATCGATGACGTGGCGGACATCCCTATGAGCACACGGATTGCTGACGTGTACTCCAACTAACACACAAGAAACACAACCTAAAGAGCACACGGATTGCTGACGTGGCACCTTTAGATACTCCACTAATAGTCAACTCAAGACCATCTATCTCCTCCTTGCGTAACCTCTACTTTAGTTCTCACTAACTAAAGATGGTTACAAATCTCCCTCCATTTAAGACACAACGTCCTCGTTGCACACGCGTTCAAACTCTTGAACGATCAAAGGTGCATTGGCTAAGTTCTTTGCCGGCTCCCAAGTTGATTCGTATGATGGATATCCTTCCATTGAACCAAATACTCCGCGTTTTTGGGTATCTATGACCCGAATCCGTTTTTTGAGAATCTTGTCAACCTCAAATTACGCCCGATCCGCTACCATAGTAGGTAAAGGAGGAGGGTTTGATGGATTTGTGAACCGCTTTGGGACGTGGTACATGTTTTTCGCAATCGTGACACATGAAATACGGGATGTATTTTCATATGCAACGGGAGCTCTAACTTGTAAGACACCTCGCCAACACGTTTCAACACCACAAAAGGACCGATGAATCGAGGGTTAAATTTTGGTGTTCCTACAAGTGACAAATTGGTCGTGGATAGCCAAACTTGATCTCCTTCCTGAAAATTCACCTCCCTGCGATGAGCATCTGCATATTGCTTCTGCCGATTTTGAGCAATGACCAATTTCTCCTTTGCTTGATGCGATCCCTTTGTGTATGTGCTCCACAAAATCATTGATCGCCGCGACTTTGGTTGAAAACTCCTGCCTCTTAGGAATTCCCAACAAATTAGAAGGTGTCAAAGGATGAGCACCATACATCGAGATAAAATGGAGACACTTTTGTGGATGCATTAATGTAATTGTTATATGCAAATTCCACTAGAGCGAAAAAAGTATCCCACTCTTGTTGTTCCTCCCAATTGAATGCTCGCGGCATATCCTCTATTGTTCTATTGGCCCTCTCTGTTTTGACCATCCGTTTGAGGATGATAGGTCAGAGACATTGCTAGCTTTGTTTTGAATAAACCAAACAAGGTTTTCCAAAACATACTAGTAAAATGAGTTCCTAAATGCGTGATCAAGACTTTGCTTAATCCGTGATTCACAAAAACGCATCTAGGTATAGATGAGCAAGTTGTGGTGCCGTCCTTTGTCTTTGTGGTAGGTCGGATGTGTATCATCTTACTCAATTTATCCACAAAGATCACAACCGAATCATGTCCTAAAGAGGTTTTTTGGTAACTCACATACTAGATCCATGGTAACATCTTCCCATCGTTGTTCAGGAATGGGAAGAGGTTGTAATCTTTTCTGGGTTTTTGATTCCCCGCCTTATTTTGTTGACATGCGACACAACTTGAACATATGCCTCCACATCTTCCCGCATCCTTGGCCAAAAGTACACTTTCGTTGGATGCTCTCCAAAGTCTTTTCGGCTCCCACGTGCCCCCGCAATGGGCGTATCGTGGCCTTCTGACAATATCATTGTGCGTAAATTTGGATCTTGTGGGATCCATATACGCTGCTCCTGAAATGCTAGACCTCGAACCTTCCTTGCCGCCCGTTGAAGTGCTTTCATGATCTCCTCATCCTCCTTTGTTGCAGCCATCATTTGAGACCACCAGTCAACTTGGATTTTCACCTCTGTGATGTTGTTGAGACACGGCATCCGCGTGAGAGCATATGCAAGTTGTTTCTTGCCCTCCACATACACTATCTTCATGTTGAACTGTTGACGCCATTCTGCCCATCGAATTTGTCGTTTGGAGAGATCTTTTTGAGTTTCCAAATACACCAATGGTTTGTGGTCGGTTTCTACCACAAACTCCTTGTTTCCAGGTAATGCTTCCAATGTTTCGTGGCCAGAACAATGGCTAACTCCTCTCGTTCTGTTGTGTGATAGTTTTGCTCAGTTGCCACCAACTTTCGGGAGAAAAAGGCAACCGGATGCCAACCATCCTCCCACTCCTGTTGAAGAATTCCACCCTTTGTTGTTTACGATGCATCAGTAGCCAACTTGATTGGTCGATTAGGATCATACCACTTGAGAATAGGTGCATGCAAAAGAGCATCTTTCAATGCTTGAAAGGCTAACTCTTGTGCCGTTCCCCATCTCCATTTTTGACCCTTTCCTAGCATAGATGTTAAGGCTTGGCAAAGGCGTGCAAAAGCTTTAACAAATCTACGATAAAATCCTGTAAGACCTAAAAAACTCTTTAGTTGAGTTTGATCCTCTGGTGCTGTCCATTTCTGTATGGCTTCTATCTTCTCACTCATCACTTGATTCCCTCCATTTGTGACTTCGATGGCCTAAATAATCTACTTCTGATTTGCCAAATTCACATTTTGAAGCTTTTGGCATATAACTCATTCTCTCAAAAAACCAGGTACCTCTCATAAATGTCGCCTATGATCTTCTTCTAAGGTTGTACTATATACCAAAAATATCATCAAAAAAGACAATAATGATTTGTCTAAATAAGGACGAAAAATATCATTCATTAATCCCATGAATGTGGCAGGTGCGTTGGTGAGACCAAAAGGCATCACTAGATACTCAAAGTGACCGTACCTAAATGCGAAAAGTCGCATCTTATGAACATCTTCATCGGCAATTCGAATCGGGTTGTACCCGCTCCTCAAATCCAATTTGGTGAAGTACTTCGCTCCTTGAAGTTGGTCAAACAAATCATCCATTCGAGGCAATGGATACTTGTTTTTCACTGTTTGTTGATTCAACCCACGATAGTCAATGCACAATCTCATACTCCCGTCCTTCTTCTTCACAAACAGCACAGGGGCTTCATAAGGTGAAATGATCGGTTGTATGAATCCCTTTCTCAACATCTCCTCCACTTGAGCTTTACATTCCTCCAACTCATTTGGAGCCAAACGGTATGGAGCTTTGCACGTTGGATTGCTTCCGGGTATCACCTCAATCTTGTGATCTACACGCCTCTTAGGTGGCAACCCTGCAAGTAGATCATCTGGGAAGACATCCTGATACTCTGTAATAATATCGCTCAATGATTCCGGAATGTATAGATTGTCCTTAGAACCAACAACATCTCTTATAAGTCCCAAGAAACATACATCACCTCTAGAAATGGCAGTCTTACCAATCACAAAGAGAGGTAAGCTTCTATTCTGATATCTACTTCTATCTTTGTAAATCTTCCATCCACCACTTTTTACTACTTTCTTTCTCCAATCTACCTCCGGATTGTATTGCTCCATCCACGGCATTCCTAGGATGACATCATATCGAGCTAATCGGATTACTCTCCATTCAATCTCTTCCTGGTACCTGCCTATGGCTAGTTGTACACTCCGTGCTAATGTCTCAATTGGTTCAGTTTGGCCATTTGGCAACTCCACTTCCTCACTCACATCCTTCATCAAACTCAATCCTAATTTCATTGCAACAGATCGTGATAGAAAGTTTTCTGTTGCTCCAGGATCAATTAGGACTCTCACCTTGTGTCCTTCCATCATCCCATCTGTGACAATCAATCGTGCTTGTTTCTTGCTCCCTCCATGAGCTTCCAATCGTTGTCTTCTTCCAACCCCGCCTTTTCTTCGTTTAGTGGAACCAAGTAAAGGCCCGCGAGGCAAGTTTCTTGGTGATCTTTTTTTCTCTGCAAGATCTCATCTTCATTGTCGTACTCCCTTCCTTCCATATTGTTGAAAGGTCTTCGCAACATAGGTCTTCCTCCGGGTGGTCCTGATCGAGTTCTACAGAACTTGGCAATGTGACCTATCCTCCCACATGTATAGCATTGACGATTGTCACGAACCGCCATTCCTCCTCGATTAACCGTTCCATTATTTAGTGTGAAGATCCGGCAAATTTGGAATAAATGTTCGACGATTATCACCTCCATACCTAGGCGGTGGTCCTCGTGGTGGTGCATATCCTTCCCTACGTCGAAGGTTTCCCAACTCCATGGGTGTTGGGCCAAATGGTTCTCGAACATTGCTTGATGGTTCACCGTGTGTGATCCCATAAGCACCCGAAATCCGTTGAGCAATTGCAATTGCTTCATTCACTGTGGATGGATTACTTACCATCACCTCCTTTCGCACTCTCTCCTTCAGACCTCGTTTGAAGACATCTAAGGCTTTTGCTCCACTTATATCCATAATGGGTACTTGAAGATCACGAAATTCTTCAATGTATTCATGTATGCCTCCTTTCTGCTTCAAATCCCACAACTTCATTCTCGCGGTTTGAAGGGAATCCACCGCTTTGAAAGTTCTGAAGAAGTCCCTCTTGCATCCCACTCCATGAAATAGAAGCACCCTATTCGAAAGCATTAGCATTTCCCATGTAGTGTACCATGTAAGAGCCTTATCCATGAGGTAAGACCGCATGAACATTCCTGCAGTAAAATCAGAAACATGAAAATGTGATAGATGTATATTCATCCTCATGATCCATCCCTCCAAAACTCCCATGGCCCTACTGCCCTTGTAGGCTTCCACCTTACATGACTTTCCCATCCAAGTAAAGAGATTGGCTTGATCTTCCATCTCTTGAAGTCTTCTCCTATTTGCCTCTTCGTTGGCAATAGCAGTCGCTTGCGGTTGGGGTTGAGTCTCTTGTATCGGAGTTTCCACTTCCATCTCACCAACTCTCTCTCTCTACCTTCTCACTCTCTAATGCCGAGATCTTGTCCTCCATGGCTTGTTGCTTTGTATGTCCATCTACAATAGCTTTTTCTTAACTCTTTCATTTCTATCATGATTGAGTTCGAGAACTTCACTCATAGAAACCGACTTCCATGCTTCTCCACCACCCAAACTAATACAATGTAAGTATAATAACAATCCAATCTCTCAAAATAGGGATCACAAAAGGCCGAGGTGATCCTATTACAGACTCTATAGTACTCTTCACCATAATTCCTAACAATAAAAGTCCCTCCATACTCTCTTCCGTCGGGTAAATTGTTCTAATTTCTACATACGTGTTGAACGGAACCGGTGCGGGTGGTTCACGATTCAAATCCATCCAACATTCAGTATAGAATGTAAATGGTACAATCCCACGTTTCTCCATAACTGACAATCGGAAGTATCATTGGTATTGGTGATGCCATCACTCGAGCCATAAAATCTGCACCCCAATTTGCCACAAGGTACACTCTGAAAACATCCTTCTCCATGAATCGAATATGGATGTTGAATAGATTGGGTAATGGAAAGTTCGGTACAGGATTTCCCTCAAGCACATCCATACCTGCAGCCCACAATTTTCCCTTTCCCCCTTACCCTACATGCAGATCAATGACCTCTGCCAGTCTCTATAAAACTCTCAAGAACTTAAAGTTATCATCATGATCTTGCTATTCCAAGAGGGGTAGTCCACACTCAAGGAAAGAGCAAGTTCGCTCTGATGCCATTGTAACACTAGGGAAGTGAGGAGAGACCACTCGAATAGCTCAAGAAATTCTGAAGTTGAGAGATACCTCAATGGTCTCTCTTTCTCCATATATAGTCCTCAAAAAGGTACAAACAAGATGAGGTTACACAACCACCATCCACTCAATTCCTTGTGGATCGATGACGTGGCGGACATCCCTATGAGCACACGGATTGCTGACGTGTACTCCAACTAACACACCAACTAACACACAAGAAACACAACCTAAAGAGCACACGGATTGCTGACGTGGCACCTTTAGATACTCCACTAATAGTCAACTCAAGACCATCTATCTCCTCCTTGCGTAACCTCTACTTTAGTTCTCACTAACTAAAGATGGTTACACCAGTCGAGCCGGTGACTCCACTTGATTCAAGCGTTGCTTCAGACTTTGCATCGTTTCCTGAAGCTAGAGATTCTCCCTCTCCACGTATTGGATCTCTACACCATGGACTTTGCAAATTTCTCTGTAAGCATTCTTTGATTTCTCCACCTCTCGTTCCAACTCGGCCTTCTGCTTGATCAACCGTTCCACACTCTCGGTTAACTGCTTCACCACCTGAATTTGATCTGTCTTCATTTTTGCTATTTGGTGCATCACCTGCACTAGATCCATGTATCCATCCGCCTGTGGGTCCCAGCTTGGTAGATACCCTGGGCCCATCTCGTTCAATTCCATTAGAATAGGAATTATCACTGCTTCCAACTTCTGCGAGAGTTGCAATACAGAGTCAAGGGGCTCAGCTATTTCTTTCGAGGCCTTCACCTTCGGTCTCGACATTGCTGGTGGTACTGACTCTATCGCCTGATCAGCTACCTTCTTCTTCAGCGGCACACGCTTGGAAGGACTGTCCACTAATGGTCTCTTCCTCTTCTTCGAACCCTCAGCAACCACCTCCTCCGTCGCCGAAGTCCTCTGCTAGGTATCAGACAACCCAGACTCCATCTTGTACAAGTGCCTCTCCTTAGGCATGAGCCACTCCATCTTCAAATATAGATGTACTAAGAACAACGATAGATAAACTACATATTTGTCATCTTGCCGAAGTCGACTGACCATTACTTGGACGTTGCGTGCAAAGATTTCTCCCCAATTGACCTTGATCGTCCCCCTAATGAACCCTTCCACAATTCAAACCTTATGCATACTTACGTAAGTCGTGCGCTGAAGAGAGAAGAGTTGGTTCAACGTGAGAGCCACCTTTCGTCGGAACACATCCTGATCAAATCGAGCTTGTAGTCGTTCTTACCCTTCCGCTTCCTAGGGTTGAACCACTTCGATTCGTCAAATGTGAAGGTCGTATGTACCGCCGATCCTTCCCAATCCACTCCATCCTTCTCCTTCTCATACGAGCGTCCTAGAACATTCGCCCACATTTTCACGTCCCACTTCTCCGGCTACGCTCGATATCCTATTGCATGGATAGCTCTTCCCCGGCGTACTTTCTTGCATAACTTGGGACAGATAAAATCCCATCTCCACGATAAGAATGCACCCCCAAGTTCTTCAAACGTAGTAATTCCGCCGACGTCCAATCCGTCATTAGGATAAGAGGCCGAATCCTCCCCATAGTCATCTTCCTTATCGGTGGCACTACAATGCCTTTCCTTCCCATCATGGCGGTTGCCGTACTCCTCGATATCTCAATGTTGCACTCCCTATCGGTTGCTCGCTAAGGTTTGCGTTCCCATTCTTAAAATTGAATTGGTTAAGGCGTTGTGGCTTCCTTCTTTTCTTTCCGCGTGCGTGTGACTGGAGCTTCTCTTCGTACTTGATCCTAATTCGCCATATTCGTAGCGAAGCACTTCATATTCCGCCGAATATGACACTTTACTTCTAAAATCACAAAAAATTCCTACTTTCTTCGTATACTATGCCTCTAGAGGTCTATCTATAGTTCACATTCTTCTCTCTTCTATCAACATTATTTTTCCCAAAAGAAAGTCATCATTCTACAATCAGCCGTTGATACTCAACATGGAGATCCTTTGGGAGGACCTCCATTTATCATGGCTCATTACAAAGCTCTTTTGTCCATGCTCTTTTGGTTTGGCCATGCCAAGTTGTATGTTCCTTCCTTAGTAGATGATATACACATTGTGGACCTTATAGAGCACATTATGTATGCCTTTCATTACTTCACTACCGAGCGTCATCTCGTAGACTTGAGAGCCAAGGTGTCAAACTGTAGAGCTTGGTTTCCTTTGGGCATTCCTCCTCATTTCTAACTTTCAGCAAGATGTATGACATCGACATACAGCTTACATATTTTAGGAGTGTCAGTAGGGTCCGGGGATTTTGTCTCACGTTACCTAGATGTTGCACTTGTCAAGGATATTTTGCATATAGATGACCTTCCTCTACTAGGGGATCCGTAGGTGGCATTTGATATACTCTCATCTAGTATTGCTTGTCGATCCATCTACCTTCTTCGTACAGTTCCTCCTTCACTTACATTCATATCACGTTTGACAGCCTTTGATAGGAGGATCATGGACGTCTTTGGTGACATCATCAGATCATGACCTTCAAGTGTATGACAGGAGATTTGGCACGGAGACAGACTTCTTTGCTGATTTGTGTGGAGGGGTAGGCTTATTATCAATGAAGGAGATGACACCTAAAGCTTTTTTGGCTAGTTGGGCACTCTGCAATCATAAATATAGGCCTATCCTTGAGATATATATGAGGGATCTGGATAATGGATCATTTTTTTACATGTATTATTGCGACATACGAGAGATACTTTACTTTTGAAGGTACGACATGAGCTCCCAACTTTTTCCTCTTTGACCACCGATTGGACTAGAAATCTATAGTCTACCTTGATGGATCAAAAGTTTCAGCAAACTCTACATTCACTCTTAGTGGATCCGGCCATTCCTCATACTACTAAGGCTTGTCTACGTTCTTGCTCCAACAAGGGTGCATGCTCGTGGATCTTGGCCATGTATCATAGCTTTCCAACTTGCATCAGTTAATTCTCTACAACGATGAGGTTGTGTCTTGACTTGATCCATCCATCTACATCTTCATTACTCACATGTGAGTGTGGTATCATTTTAGATTGAGCAGTTATTCATATGACTCGTTGTCCATTTAGAGCGCAAAGTATAAGTACCCATGATGTCATTAGGGATGTGATGTTTGCTATGGCGCGAGAGGATGGATACCTCACATGGAGGGAGTGTTAGTATGCCTTATAGTCGACTAGGGTTAGCGCAAACCCATACTTGGTTCGAAAGGACCAAGTTACTATGGCAGACGGTGGTTATCGATCCTACACGTGACACAGTTTCAGAGGGGGTGATCACCCATCGTCCTGGATGGAAGGCGAGTGGAGTGGCAGCAACCAAAGTCTCCAAGTATACAGGATTGTAGAGAGATCACCTTTTTGTTCCTCTAGCTTGTGAGTTATATGGAGCTATGAAAATAGACTTTGACATGTTCATAAGGGAGTGCGCGAGAGCCTACCATACTAGACAACATGGGGTATCACTCTCTTTAGCTTATTTTATAACATCACACTGGGAAATATGTCTTACAACATCTAAGATATCCGAACTATCTAGGTCAAAGGGTCTACAAACAACATCAACATTCAAAGAAGCATCACCTGATGTGATTGTTCTCCTATGGATTGCACCTGCTAGTGCTCTCTATAGAGCAATGGAAACATATTGTCTACATAACCCCATGTTATCAGTTTGGTTCCATCCATGTACGACTTGATGGGATTGTCCCATCCCTTTTATTATTTTATTATGTCTATTTTATTATTGTTGGGCATTAGAGCATTCATAGTATTGTTATACCATCGAGTTGTATTGTAAGTGATTATGCATATGAGACACTTTTCAAAGTGTCTCATATGCATCCATCTTAAGAGAGTTTAAGCACACTCATGGACCTTGACGAGTATCATTTGCTTCGTACGGTACTTTTATAGTTCACATTTTTCTTTCTACTATCAGCATGTCTTTTCATATTAGGGAGTCATTGTTCTACATGATCCCATTGATACTCGATATGGAGATTCTGTGGAAATATCTCTACTTGCCATGACTCATTATAGAGCTTTTATGACTATTTCTTTGGCCTTACTTGGTTGTGTGTTCCACTCTTTAATGGATGATACACACATTGTGGACCCTCTAGATCAAATTAGACAGGCTTTTAATTGATTGACTTCCAAGCTTCATCTTGTAGGCTTGAGAATCAAGATGTCAAAGTGTCAAGTATTACTCCTAATGTCTAACTTCTAGAGGGGTCTATGACATTGACAGACGATTTATGCATTCTTGGAGTGTCAATAAGATCCAAGGACTTTGTTTCATGCTGTCTAAATACACCTCTAATCGATGATCTACTGCATGTAGATGACCTTTCTCAATTAGAGGATCCGCATGTGATGTTTAGTATATTCACCTCTAGTATAACTCGTCGATCCACCTAACTACTTCACATGGTTCCTTCTTCTACTACATTCCTATCACGATTGACCGCCTTGATAAGAGTATCATGGACGTCTTTGGTGATATCATCAAACCATGGACTTTGGAGTGTGTGACAAGAGATTTGACACGGAGATATACATCTTTTACCAATTTTATGTCGATTTCGTTTTTGGATAGTTGGACACTCTCGGCACCTTTGTTATCTTTCATGTTTATGATTACAAATAAGCCCATCCGTGAGAGGGATGTGGAGGGGAGGGGAGGGGGAGAGGAGTTCATTTCCCCAACATCTACTATTACAGCAAACAAGAAATATTTTGTCCATATATGTATGACATGAGTTCTCATTCTTTTTCTCTTTTCCCATCGATTGGACTAGATGTCTATGATCTACCTTGATGAACTGACAATTTCATCATGCTCTACACTCTCTCTTAGTGGATCCGGCCATTCCTCGTACTATTAAGGTTTGTCTATGCTCTTGTTTGACAAGGATGTATGTTCGTGGATCTTGATTTGGCCATACATTAGGGTTTTTCGACTCATACAAGCTACCTTCTCTACAAAAATGAGACTTCACCTTGGCTTGATCCATCCATGATGCATCTTCATTACTCACATATGAGTGTGATATAATCTTAGATGAAGCGATAATCCATATGACTTGTTGTCCATTCGGAGGACAAAGGATAGCTACCCATGATGTCATTAGGGATGTGATATTTGATATGTCACGAGAGGGTGGATACCTCACATGGAGGGAGTCTTGGTATGTCTTGCAATCAACTCGGAGTAGATCAGACCTATATTTGATTCGGTTGGATCAAGTTACTATTTTGATAGTTTGGTTATATATCCTACATATGACATATTTTTGGAAGTTTGATTACACATCCTCTTGGATGGGCAACGAGTTGAATGACAGCACTCAATATCTCCAAGTATAGAGGTAGGTAAAAATATCACCTTACAATCAACTTGAGTTAGAGCATATCCATACTTGGTTCGAAATGATCAGGTTATTGTTGTGGTTACAAATGCTACATGTGATAGGTCTTCAGAGGAATGAAAACTCATCCTCCTGGATGGCTATGAGTGAAGTGGCATCAATCAAGGTATCCAGGTATAGGATTATGCAGAGAGGTCACCTCTTTGTTTCTCTACCCTTGGAGTTATATGGACTTCGACATGTTCTTGACATGTGCGCGAGAGACTACCGTATTAAATGACATGATCTAAATTTCTTTATTATATTGTGTAGCCTATTTTAGTCACAATGTATCCATTTCTCTACAAAAAGTGCTACCTAGTGCAATCCATAGAAAAATAATAACATAAGTTGATGTTTTTTCAAATGCTTCAATCGTATGTAGACCATTTGATCTAGATAGTTCTTATATCTTAATTGCATTATGACATACTTCTTATTGTCATGCTATTGGGGCTAGCCCCATCCTACCCCTTTGATTTCATCCATGTATGATTTGATGGGATTTTCATATCCTTTTTGCTATATTAGTCTCTCCTCTCTTTAGTTTGAGTAAATTGTGAAAATAAAAAATTTCAAAAAGATTCATAAAAAATTAATGGAATGAAATCTTTCCCATAAATCTCACTATGCATATCCAAAATAATTTTATTGATAATTTATGTTGATTCCTAACATAAGTTTGAGGATCAATCTACTTAAAAATTTTCTTTAAAATACTCCAAAAATTGAATAATTTTTTTTATGAAATGAAAAAAATGAGCCAAAATTTGTATATGAATGAAAACTTCTCTATAAAAGTTATGAGATTTAAAAGCAATTGCATTAAATGTTATCAAATAAAATCATGTAAGAAAACTCAACTATAAAATTTTGAGTGTGTTTTGTAATCTTTATCATTTTTTGTGTGTTTTTCAACATAAATAGATTATTATTATCATCTCATGCCATCACATGTGAAAGTTTTAAAAAGAACATGAAAAATATAACGTTATACAAAAAAAAATTAACAAAATAATAAATTATGATATATATATTCATGCACAAAAATGAGTGTGTATAGGAAATTAGTTAACTTGTATACATAATAATCAACTTATAATATCAAACAATTTCAACTTGCTTGGTAGTCTAGTTGTTTGGTAATGCTTAGGATTTGTATTAGATTCTCAAGTTAGTCACATCTCATGGCAGTTCGTGGTATGTCACATGTTCAAAACATTCATTGATTTCAATCATAGTAGTGCAAGGTATGGAATGCTTGTAAGAATACAAGCATTCCATATTCACAATATCATACTTTAGTTAATAGAATATTTTTCATAAAAAATCATCTTTATAATACTGAAAAAAATATAATTAATCTTATGTAAAAATAATGCATATGTGAAGATATGTAAAGAAAAGTGAGAAGCATGTAATAAAGACACAATCATATGATACCATCAAAAAAATATAAAAGCAAAGGCCAAAAAATTATAGAATAAAACTAATCCAAAAACAAAAAAATAAAAAAAAATTTAAAATATATTCCATTATAGCTATCATGTTGACTACATACAACCTATGAGTACGGATGATAACATAGATTTGAAAAAATTCATCAATCAAAGCAATCCTCCTCTCCATTGTAGAGGTGATGATTGAGAGGTTAAAACACATTGTGACGTTATAAAAATATATTTTACAAAGTATTGAATCCAAAATGATAATGATAAGTATATTTTGTGACAACAATCATGACAAGTTTGGGTATACATTTAAACAAAGATTTTTTTTAATGCATTTTATTTATCTTCAAGTTCATTAAAAATAATACATAGAACATATTATTTAATCTCAATTATAATATAAATTTCTTTTCAATTGAATAAAATTTTCATAATTACATACATATAATTTTAATTTATTTCTGCATATGATGATGTGAATCATTAGATTTTTCCTTTTGTGTGCAGATCACATTACAAACCATTAATAAAAAATAGTCATTGCCAAAAATTAAAGAATATGTCAACAAAGCCTATAAAAAATAAGGATCACACTAATTATTTACTAATGAGCTTCATATAAATTAACCATGATCATTAAACTATACATACTAAAAATTATTTCAAATTAGAATTTATCACTTTGAATATTTTATTTTGGATAATACTTTATTTTAGAATTTATTTTTTATTATATTTAAAATAATCTTGATTTTTGATCTCAAATTTTTTTAAATTTATACTTATAGGCTTACACATTTAAAACAATTTTGTTGTCAAAATTTATGTATGAATGATATAATATTTTTAAATAAATATTAAACATTTTTACACATAAAAAATGACAACCTATAGTTCTAAAAATAATGACATCAAATATTAATTTATAATATAAAATCTTACAATAGACGAGAAGAACAAAGTTATATTGAAAGTAGTAATTTTATTTTTTTGTTTAAAATCACCTTAGTTAAATCTTACAAAAATTTACATGATTGAACTTTGGTTACTCAATCATAGCTCAATTTTGAAATCTATTTGATCATAAATTTTAAAATAGTGATGCTTAATCTAGACTGCTTGTTTTCCATGTTGCCACAAGGACTTTGTTTCACTCTTAGAAACATGACCTCATGGCTATAGAAGAACCTTTTTGATCCTTGTTTTAGTTGCAATTCTCTTTTCTCTCTTTCTCACTAATTCAGATTCAAATCAAATACAACCATTCAAATATCCCCATAAAAATCTCATTCGATCTCACAATTGGACCATTAACTCTTGCCCAAACTTCACAAATAATTGTGGTATAATCTTTGTACTCTTAAAAAAATTTATTTTTTTTTGTATTTTCATATCCCTCAAAATAATTATCTAAATGTACATTGTATCACAAAGCAATATGCATAGTCTTGTATAAAAATGATATTAAATCTCAATCCTTTACTCATATTGGATATCTTAGGTGATGTAGTACATATTTCCCAGTGTGATACTATTGGGGTCTAGCCCCATGTTACTGGTTTGATTTCATCTTTGTACGCTTTGATGGTGTCTTGCCATCCTTTTTGTTATTATACTTTGTCCCTTGGACTCATATTGCTTTCAAATTTCACAAGTAGATCTCTCATCATCCAAATTCAATAGTGAAAAGTTATATTAATAAAAAATTCTGATAACAAAAGTTATAATTATTTTGTTTTGTGACAATAAGTACAATACTACAACTAATTATATAGATAAACTTCAAGCTATTATTTAATACTCAAAACTCTGTCAATTAAGTCAAAGCTTCAATCTAAACATCAGTTTGAGTTGTAAACTGTATGCTAGCATGATTTGATATCTTGAAACATTCACAGGGTTCTAAGAATACTCCCAAATACAATCGAGGATTTGAATTTCACTCTCCAACTTCAAATCATCGTAATAGATTGACAGTCCATTTAATTCCATCCATTTTGTAACCCACCTCATAGTTATAATTGTGAGCTTTTTGTATCCTCAAATGGTCCTTGGAAAAATTTCTAAAAGTTTTCAAAACCTCAAAGTGATTGTATCAAATGCCCTTATTGGTCCAAACTTCATGAGCAATGATTTTTTTGACCTAGTGAAGTCAAAATGACATCATTTTAACTTAGAGATTTAAACCTAATCTAAACACACTACTTAGACATTATATAAGTAAAATAAGTTACTATAAATATATTATAAAAAAAAAACATACAACCGGTGAATTATGAACAAAATTAAAAATAGAATATAGAATTTATAACTTGAAAATAATACTCATAATCATTTTCAAAGTTCAAAACAATCAACTCAATATGGCTTACTTTTAGTAAACAATAATGATGATTGGAATCGTTATGTTGAAAGCGATCATTACTGAAAAATTCAGATCCATAACGTTCAAATTAAATCAAAATATATATATTATCAAGTCACAAAACATGTTGTTGGAAAACAAATTGAAGAATAATCAGATCTAGAAAGTTCATATTTTGGATACCATAAATTTATTTCCAAAGTGATATACTAACCACGCCCGAAAGTGATCACGATGAAGACACCAGATGTTGATCACAAATGAATTAGGTATCGGTACATCTGGAGGATCATGTTGTCATCTATCCATGTCCTATGTCAGCTCCACTTTGATCAGATAAGCTCCTTAGTGTCTAGATCTCTCCCATACCCTTTCCACCATGATTGCGCTTTATATCTCATAAGGATCAAGATAATATCTCTTGGAGCCTTTTCAACATCATGGCCCTATAAAATCGATCAAACGATGGGCTCTTAACAACCTTACAATGCGCTTTCGGTTATCCTAACCTAAAGAATCAACTTCATGACAATACCTCTGAAGATGACACATGTCATCATCTTCTCATAGTAGCTGCGTCACAACACGACAACGTAATGATAAAAAATATTAACATTACATCATCAAATACATGTCATTGAAAAATCATCAGCATACTTTCATATGCTTAAGAAAATTTACTTGATCACCGCTTTAGATTCAAAATATAACTTGGTTCTCCTTGTGTTTCAAAATTCACTTGCTTGACTCCGCATGGAAATATGTTTGTGCTAATGGTTTTGTAACGATATATTATTGAATGCAAATTGTGTCATGTTTGATAATGAATTGCGTCATAATTTGTGTATCGTGTTGCTTATGGCTGCATATAATGTTTGGACTAGGAATATAAAGCGCTGGGATGTTCTTCCTTCGAAGTGTGACAATACCAGCCTTGACTAATTAGATCACTAATGTGGGATATGATTGAAGAAATTTCTGATAGAAGAAATGTGGATGGTAGGGTACTTTGTTGAAGATCAAATGATTTTTTAAACATAATGAGAAACTTAAATACTTGCATTAAAAGGGTATTATCATTAAATATTTGATTAATTCCCTTATCAATGGAATGCAAGCACTCTATGGTTACAAGATGATTTAACATAATTGGAACTCGATGAAATCATTTCTCGTTATCCGAACCGGTCTCATTGTACAAGAAACTACAAAAATTGTTGAGTAAGTACCGCACGAAATGCAGACAATGTTACATCATGTTACATCTGATTCTAAGAACAATGTGTGAGACGGTTTTTGCTCTCAAGTAGCTGTACACTATGCTCATAATCCACTCATCTTATATTTCCAGTGGATTTATCATCACGTGTTAAATACTGTCGGTACCATTAAATCCTAAAACTTTTGGAATCCATGAATGATGTCAAGGATATACAACCTGCTGTAGGCAATTCAGTTCGTATCACGAGGCGACAGTTGAATCTTCAGTGTCAGGTGGTTCCCTGCGGCAAAACCGGAGGATTGTGGTGGGAGGATTTTACTGTAACGTGGATATGTATGAAAGATGCGGAAGCAGCGGGAGCAGGGAATCCCCAGGACATACTTGGGGAAGAAATGACAACGACGAAATGATGGCTAATTGCTATGCCAGCGCAGTTACAGTTCATCAGTCCAGTGACCATTAATTGACTGCAATGCGAAGATCATGACTAAGGAAATAAGGAAACGATCCCAATGAAATCTTGGGAGTTTGAGTGATGTCAGTACAAGGAGCCCCCACAAGTGCTTTGCACAAATTAAAAATGGAAAGAAAAGTATCATGCAGTGGGCTCGCTGAAAACATTATCTGCCAAGAAAGGGTTTCAGAACTTTCGTTGTAATTTTCGAGCCAGAGATGTCGACAGCGTTGCTTGCGCTTTGCAAAGAGGATCCCGTTCAGACGAGAACTTACAGTATGGTAATCTTCCGCGATCCCGTATACCGATACAGGCTCCTAATGACCGGCAGGGTGTACTCTGACTCGTGTCTGTAGGAGGAGAAGGAGAGGAGAGAGGAGAGAGGACAGCGAAACAGATGGTGCGTGTGATACAGGACTCAATCAAATCTTGACAACACTCTACACTGCCACGGCTAAATCTAAAGCCAGGCCTAAAGTGCATTTGGCGCCTCATTCATAGCTGCATTCAGGACCTCGAGTGGAGATAGTCAAGCTAAGTCAACAAGGATGGAAAAGACGTGGGACTGGCAGGTTATCTACCTAGCCAGTCGGAAGACATCATCTGCGCATAGTCAGGGGTGTTAAACAGTCTGTATACGAAGGAGATCCACTGCAGACTATATGTCCGGGTCCAGTTCAGACACCGGGAAGCCAAATGTCATCAATCCAAATGCAGCTTCGAGAATCAGTTGTAGCCAAGGGAATTTGAAGTGGTGACTCTCGGTTAAGTTAGAAGAAGTGCTGGCATCCCGACGCTTTATCTACGGAACAAACCCGCGTTCATTCTGACATCATCTAATGGGCCAAGAGAAATGCCGGGAGAACAAGATTAGACAAATCAGCATTTCTCTTATGTGTTTTCCCTCTGTCTCTCTTTGGAGATTGGAACCTACTCTAGCGGGGCCGAGATATTTAGAATCCCCGTGTCAGGGAAGGACGAGAGCAAACTCTAGACTGTAACCTGCTTACATGTAGAACCAGTCAACCTCGGGCCCTGGGAGGTGAAAAAATCATGTTGTTATCTAGAACCGCTCTTCACAGAAAGCGACCCACTTCTCGGGAGACTGCTGATTTATTCGAGTTCACCGACCCCGCGGGGCCGAGCACATATGCGATTCGGGTAGGAATCTGCCGAAGGCGACAGCCGGATGAAGATGACGACTTGAGTGTGAGACTGCGCTGCCAGCCAAGTCTGAGTGCTTTTATAAATTAGTATTCTTACTTTTCTAAACCGAATGCGTGTTACAACAATTTTCTGAAGATAAATAGCCAGAATTTCCAAGTCCTGCCTATACAAGCATTTACTGTGTTGAAAAACGGAAACACCTCTCTTGACTCCCTTTCTCCGCATGGTCCAAACTGGTCCGAGGTAGACTAACTGGACCCAGCCCTCAACTCGGATGGTGGTCGGATTGTGCATATAAGGCCTGTGCGGACTGTCACGAAGCATCGGGTGCCTGTACAAGAAGAAGACGTCAGCCAGTCCTCGCGCAACGAGGACCTGCGATTCTTTCGAATCTTTTGCCACCCCGACGCATTGGATTGAAAATGCAAATGCGTGTTTCCTGTTATAAAACTCCAAAGAGGAGGCAATAAGCGCCAAGCTGGAATGTGAATTGCAATTGCCTTCCTACCTACGACTGAGGTTCCATGTCAGCTCCTGACAGACCGTAGTCTGCAGAGGTTGTATGAAGACATCAATCGTTCGTGCATGATCGCCCATTTTTTGGTATGTTAGCCGCCGTCCACTCGGTTCAATAATTGGAACTGGATACGGAGGCTCGCAGGAATTTTTTATACGATACTGAACCAGGTTTGGTGAGCGTGCTTGGGAAGCTATCAGCATGACGATCAGCGAGGCTGTGCCGCAGCAGCCTAAGGTCCAGCAACTATCCAACGGCCGTGAAGAGAAAGATGATAAGAATGCATACGTTGAGGTCAAAGAGCAAGGTGCGATGACGAAGTTTGTCTCATTGAATTGGATCTCTTTCTACCTACTTGTTTGACAGTTGTCGAGCTCATTCTGTATTACTAGAGGCGCAGATCCTTGAAAGCAGAAGTCTACTGAAGAACAACACCAGCATATCTGCATTTTTGCAGCTCTCCTCCAAGTAGACATGGTAGCTTGATTCAAAGATTGATACGTACTCCTCTCGCAAGTACAACCTCCATGAAAGATCATATGTCATGAGCTGTCTGTGAAACATGCGTTCTAAATCGTAATACAGGGGACTGGAATTTACTGAACTATAGCAGGAATTCCAGGCCCTTGTTCTGCAGAAATTACTGTCGTTCGTCAAGTCGCATCCCGCGCTGGAGGCTGTGATTCACGGCTTTTTCTTGCGGGCATGTCGCCTCTTACACATCTCTGAACTTCTTCGGGCTTTGACCGTGTGTTCAGTGCTCCCTGTGCCAATATTTTATACCCCCCAGCACCGTCATTTCATCCAATTCGAGCTTGCCAGCTGACTAGCGTTCTTCGTGCCAGTATTCCTGTCAGTTCCGTGTGCTGAACACGGTGTACGGAAATACGATCCCATATGACCGTGCTGTATATTAGATATCATGGAGCAGCGGAAGATTGCGCAATCTCCCGCGTGAAGAAACATGTCAATGATGGCTCATCTTGTGTCATCCAGCTGTACATGAGCAGTTATGAATTCCTTTAGCCTCTGATCGCTGAAAAAGAATCAGAAATCTAGCGGACGAGCTGACTTGAATCCGGAACAGAGGTTTTAGTGTTGAAAGCAGACGAGCTCAATGACATTAAGGTGTGACCGGAGAAGAATTTTCGGACCCCCAGCTAAATGCAGAATTGCCTGAACTGTTATTTAGAAATTTGTAGGGGTATACTGATTCTGATCGATGAGTGCGTATTCAGTTACCTATTGCTCTGATTTCCCACATCAGAGTCTCTTCTCGATAATTTTAGACATTTATTGTTCTCGCCATTAATCAGTTGCTCTAACTATACGCGTGTTCTATTTGCTCGCTGACCGACCTTGTGCGTGGTGCAGGAAATACAAAGGAAAAACTGCTGAATCCATGGCAGAAGTTCTCGAAGAAGATGTTCCGCATGGAAATGCTTTTGGTCTGGACAGTCATAGGAGTCGCATGTGGCATTTCCCTCGGCGCGGGTCTGTACAGCTTAAAATTATCGAGCACGGCTATCGCTCTCATTGGTAAGATTCCTGTCAGTATTTACCAATGTCTTGATTTATGCCACTGATTCAAAGCTGCAAATTCAGTGTCCACTTCTTCCAACAACATCCAGATGCTCGGAGCCTGATCATTCGTTTTGGACGGTTTACTGATCCAGGTTATCCCGGCGAGCTTATGATTCGAGCTCTCCAAGAACTCATTCTGCCGCTCATGGTCTTCGCACTCATGTCTGGGGTTTTCGCTCTCCGCGCCACGAAAACGGGGTAATTTCCTTCCTCCTCCTTCCAACAACAGCACGTAATGCGATTCTGCTCTGGCTTGAAAAGCTCCGTCTACTCGACTGCTATGAGATTCAGTTCCGGATTTATCGAGCCCAAGTTCCTCAGTCGTCCTCCTGCATGTTTGTGCACCCGAAGGTGGATCCAAGCATGGATCAGAATGCCCATCTGGTTGACGTCGACCCCTCGGCATTTCAAGGAAGCGTACACAATTTCAACTCATCTGGTTGTTCTCGCGAATCTTAGATTCAGATTGGAAGTCAAGAGAGCGTCCAGCTGATTAAGATTGACATTCCGAGTGATTTTCCCGGGGACAACATGTTGGGCTAGTTCTATTTTTGGTCTGTGGATGTCTTCCTTCAGCTTCAGTCAATACGAAAATTATTGCTTCGACTTACAGTCCACTTTCTGATGGTGTTGACAGGAGCGGAAAGGTGACCAGATGGGCACTCACGTACTACATTCTGAGTATGCTCATCGCTATCGTCATCGGGATTGCTTGCGTGTTTACCATTAATCCTGGAAAGAGCCGACCTTTCGAGAATCCCAGTTCGTCTTCTTCCTGTGCTGCAGAGAACACAGCAGCTGTACAAGACGCGTAAGTTCATGCAACTCGTCTGTGATCTCGAACGCAAGTTGTGCAGATCATCACTTTCGGGTTAATAAACCTTCGTTGACAGAACTATTGTCCTTCATTTTTATCCCTCGTTTGTGCATGCGGCCCTCATGGTGTTATGTGTGACACCGTTGATCACAACAGAAACGGCACTGCTGCAAAGACAACGGTGGACTCATTACTGGACCTTGGGCGGGATCTGATTCCAAAGAATATTGTAGAGGCAGCTGCTGAGCCCAATTATCTGGGAGTGATGGTGTTTGCTGTCACCTTCGCCGTCTTTCTTGTCAAAGTTGGTAAGCTAATTTTGCAACTTCAGGCTTTCCGTTGTGTACATCCATGAAGAAGACCATCTCGGGAGAACAGAATCTGGCCTTTGAGGGGAGCGTCTTTATGGGTCACTATTTGTATAGCGTCTCCACAAAGAATGAAGCAAATCATTTGTTCCACTTTTCTTTCTGCCATTACCAACTATTGATTTAGCAAATTTCTGATTATTTGAAATTCTCTTTTAAAAAAGAAGGAAAGAAGGAAGGGTCAAAATTTCTTTGAGAACCATCAGTCGATGGTGGTTGAGTGCTCGCAGCATGACTGTGATCCAGAACCTCAGACGTTATGGATCTGGAAAAATGACTGCTCCATGTGGTTGATCCATTGGAGCTACTTCTGATGATGCGAAAGCTAATACGGTATCCGTCCATTTGAGCGCAGGTGAAAGGGCTGAACCCATAATGAATGGTATCGAAGTTTGCAACGAGGTTGTCATCAAAATTGTGAGTACGAATCGTTGATGGTAGCGTTAGGCAAGACATGCACTTGTCCCGCTCTAGGCATCATTAGTAACAGCACACAGTGCATGAATGAAAAGATCTTACGAGTAACATTTACTAGCTTCAGTGATTATGGTACAAAGTTCGTCATGTTTATGGTCTGCACTCAGGTTTCAGTAACTCAGTGCTATGCCCAGGTCATAATAAAGCATCCTAACACCATGAAAATGTCTCACATATCTGTCGGTGGTTGGTGGTGAGCAACAGATATTTTTGGTGATCCTCATCACACCCATCGGTATTGCGTCATGGATAGCGACGACCATTTTGAAAGCATGTAGCATCACCCACTTGCTCAAGTCTCTCGGACTGTTTGTAGTCACCGTTTTGACAAGCCTTGCGCTCCACTTTTTCATCGCCTTACCTCTTACTCTTCTAGTCCTGTCAAGAGCAAATCCTTTGAGAGCTTTCAAGTAAGTAGTATACCTTCAAAAAGTGACTTCAATATGGTTTCAGATTTAAAAAATCCTCACTTCTGCTAAATAGTTATAGCTTTACACCTTTAGTCTCGGACTCGAGAGCACGTCCGCTTCCTGGGTACTGACCGACAATACTATGCACAGATCTTGGATGCCAGCCTTCGCCATGGCACTGGGGACGTCGTCCAGTGCAGCTACAATGCCCGTAAGTATGGAATGCGGAATAAGGCACGGATGCAATCCTGCCATCGTCAACTTTGTACTGCCTTTGGGTACGAACATCAACCGTGATGGTACTGCGCTGTACGAGGCAATCGCAGTTATTTTTATTGTCCAGGTAATTCTATATTGATATTTGCATGAACTGAACAAAAATGTCAGTAGAGCACCAGTAGACCCAGAATTTTTTTTTGCTTCTTTTCCACATGAAAAATATAACTTGAAGTCCATTCAGTTTGGACTATGGCATACTAGCTTCATGCATCTCTTTTCCAGATCTGCATTGGTCTCGACCTCAGAATAAACTTTGACTGGCACCAAGTTACTGGGAGTGACTTTAAACTCATGGCATTATCACTGGTAATGGTTTCTAAAGTGATTTTTAATTTTCTGGCTCATCTCCATATTCCAGGCGCATGGAGAATCACTGTCAGTCGGACAAGTGATTGTGATTGTTATTGTAGCCACGCTTGCGGCAATTGGAACAGCCTCTATTCCCCATGGAGGTCTTGTGACGTTGATCACGGCTTTGCAGGTACTGCCATAACCTCTTTTCTTGATACCTTCAGAAAAGCTCTTGCATGCACAATACTTTTCATGCAAAGATATTCTTATCACTGTACCTTTGACCCGGAGAGATTTCTTTACATGTTAACACTGGGATTAAATATTGCATTTCTTCTAGCGGTGCTAAGGTCAGTAAGCTCTTGTTGTGCCCCCGTGTGTAGTAAATCTTTTCGTCCGTATTTCAGGCAACAGGAAACTCCAAGTATTTGGCAGATCTGTCTTTGCTATACGCTGTTGATTGGATACTGGGGATGTTCAGAACTATTTGTAATGTTTGGGGTGATGCGTGCGCTACGATTGTGGTTGACTCATGGTTGATCAAGTACGGCAAAGGTGTAGAAATATCCGCTATAGAGGTATGTCCCACACTTCGCATGATCTTGTCATTCAGGCAAATCACTTTTTGACGATTCTTGTTTTCCTGGTAAAAAATTAAGCTCATGCAGTATCTTCAGTTGAATATGTCTGGAAACTACCAAGTTCGATTGCTCTGTGAGGTATTATTATACTCGGAAATCGACAATGACAGTGCTTTGCGTTTTCCAGAATACTGAAGCTGTGAAACTAGAGGAGGGAGTAGCACAGAAGGAGTCTCTCGGAGCAAGGCATGCTGATTAAGAAGACATGTTGTAAACCTTATCGGCTGAAGCGACGAAATTGAAGTCCCACCTTCCTTCGATCCGGTGGCAGAGATAAGCATCTTAAATACAAACCCGTATGGATATCATCGAATCTCTGAGATATCTTGTAAAGGGAAGTAAGATCTCCAATGTGGGATGTATGTACACTAATCCATGGTCCGAAGGCGGTGCGCTCAGTACCCCAATTAAGAGTTTAGTTTAAATCTTTAGTGAGCGACAGAGTTCTTGCGGCTTCCAAATCTGGAAAGTCTCAGAGAGCCGATAGACGACAAAAAACTTTTCAGGAGTTGCATGTCTGTTCATTAGTCGAGTAAAATGTTCCATGGATTTGTGGCAACTGGATTTGACGACACGAATGGATAGGTCCATTGTGCCATTAATTTAGGGTTCTTAAAACTCAACTGGAGTTTACACCGTACCAACATGGGGACGGACGGGAAGTGAATATAGAGGTTTTTTTTTTAATTATAATTTAGCCTGTAGTTTTAGGAACGTGGAAGACACCAACATGTGCCAGCAGAGAGAATCTTCTCTGTATCCACAACTGAAGATTTGTACTGTTTAAGGGACAAAGAGCAAATCTGAAATGTAAATTTGTTACACATTAGATTCAATGTTAAAAAATACATTTATTCTAAAGAACTTTTGTAATAATAACAATTTCAAAGATTTTCTCTGCTCAAAATTCCTGCAAGAGTATCTGATGTGGAAATTGTGTCCGCTTGTGATGTTGCATCTATTATCCTATCTACAAAACTTTCTGCCTACTTTTTACCATAAGTCTCGTCACAGATAATTCGCCAGTCTTCTTACCTAAAGCCTAGAGCTTTTCGAGAATGTCCATTGAATGTGTATTTACAGATTTTGTACATGAAAGCTTATATCATTCGATTATGAACTAAGTTGAAAGATATATTATAAATACAGAGATGTGATAGTAGCTTGTTCGGATAAGGAGGACTTGAGAATAAGCCGGGAAGCAAAAGTCCAATCAGAGCCATCTAACCAGATTACATACTGAATATAGAGTCTATATAATGAGAAAAACAATTTGCTGGATATGGGGTGATAGTCAAGTATAGGCAACACTTTTCCTTCCATATCAAGCACAAGTTGAACAAGCTAGTGAGAATTGCTCAAGCTGGTGGGCGAGCATTTAACAACACCAAGCTTAGTTCGAAGCTATAAAAGCTTAGTTCTTCCAACAAGTTTTGTCAAAATATCTGCAACTTGATCAGATGGTGGTGTGTAGACAAGCTTGACTAATTCTTTCTCCACCTGCTCTCTCGGATAAAATGATGTAGAACTTCTAAGTGCTTAGTTCGAGCATGAAATACTAGATTGTGTGCAAGTTTAATTGAGCTTTGGTTATCGCAGTGGAGTGTAGTTTGATGATTATCCCTCACTCCTATATCGCTCATCAAGTTTTTCAACCAACAGATTGTTTGGCACTTTCAGTTATGGCACGATACTTCACCTTAGTGGATGATATAGCAACTGTAGGCTGGATGGAGTTCACTTTTCCAAGAGATGGGAGCTCCATTCAATGGGAAAAAGTACATGGAAGTAGAATTTCGTTTCTTGTGGTCGCCGGCCCAATGTGAATCAAAGAATCCAACTATTGTATTGTTCCCCCCTGTTCTATAGAGGATTTCAAAATCAAGTGTAATCTTTACATATCTAAGAATTCGTTTGCTTGGCTCCCAATGTGCATGTTGAGGTTTATCCATAAAATGACTTACTGCTACTGAGAAACTAATGTGTGGATGGGTGTTGGATAAGTAAACAGTTTGCCTACAGCTTGTTTGTAAGCATACCCATCAGCATCACAACTACCCATGTATGTGATCAAATGCAAGCTCAATCACTATGATGATTGAGCTGCTTCATCAAATGAGATGGACACATTTGTCACAACTTGTACATGAAAGTAAGCTAACCATGATGGAGGTCTGGTTGTGCAAGATGAATGTCTACGTGAATCTGGTTGTAACGACATAGACGTGGATAGATTGGATTGATTCAATGATGAAGAAAATTGTTGGTCAAGGTCACTAGAGTAATCTAAGTCACACACCTCATCATCTATATTTGTATTTTGACTTTTTGAGACAATTTTGGATTCAGTAGTTAGAGGAGATGTGGTCACAGGAGACAATAGACGAGGAGTGGTGAAAAATGAAACAACACGTGGAGGAGAGGGATGTAAAACATGTGATGAAGGAGATATTTCAGGAGTCAATCCAGCTTGTGTAACAAAAGTAGATAAGTGTGGTGATGAGTCAAATGTGACAACTTGATTTTGAACCACATGTTGAGCATGTGACGTTTCAACTAACATAAAGAACGTGAATTCATTAAACTTGATTTCTCTAGTTTTACAATTCTTTTCAACTCCGGGTTAAAGCCTCTACATCCCCTTTTTTTGAGAGTCATATCTCACAAATGCACATTGAGGATATGAGGATATTGTAATGGAGGATATTTTAATGGAGAAGTACACTTGGGACATGAGACCGATTGCTATCCGTGAGGTCTTATTGCGTCTAGTTAGTTGTATTGTGATCTTGCATCATCGTTCACACTTCCAGAAGCATATGTGTCCACACTAGTTTGGAGTCGTCACACTAGGAGATTGTGAGACGGTATCGTTGGATATTAGAGCACTTCTAGATATCCATCTGGATTGGGTTGTCTTGCATATGGACGTTGAGAGCACTTTTAATAGTGTCTCACATGCATCCATCTTTAGAAAGCTTAGAGAGACTTGTGGACCTTTATTGAGCCTCATTTCTTTCATATGATATTTTTACGATTCACATTCTTCTCTCTTCTATCAGCATGGCTTTTTCCAAGAAAGAGTCACCATTCTACAATCAATCACTGGTACTTGACATGGAGATCCTTTGGGAGGACCTCTATTTGCCATGGCTCTATTACAAAGCTCTTTTGTCTACTGCTTTGGCTGTGTCTGGTTGTGTGTCCCCCTCCTTAGCAAATGATATACACATTATGGGCTATGTAGAGCACAGTAGGCAAGCCTTTGATTTCTTGACTACATAGCTTCATCTTGTAGGTTTGAGAGCCAAGGTGTCAAGGTGTAGGCTTGGTCTCCTTTGAACATTCCTCCTCATATCTAGCTTCAAAAGGGATGTATGATATAGACAGATAGTTTACACATTCTATGAGTGCCAGTAGGGTACAAGGATTTTGTCTCATGCTACCTAGACGATACACTTGCCAGATGTTTTGCACGTATGTGACCTTCATCTACTGGATTTTTGCAGATGATATTTGATATACTTTCATCTAGTATTGCTCGTCGACCTAGCTATCTTCTTTGCACAATTCATTCTCCAGCTACATTCATATCATGCTTGACATCCTTTGATAGAAGGATCATGGACGTCTTTGGTGGCATCATTGGACTAGGGACCTTTGAGTGTGTGACATGAGATTTACACGGAGATAGAAAATTTGCCAATTTTTAGTGGAGGGGTAGGCTTATTATCGATGGATGAAATTACACCTATAGTATTTTTAGCTAGTTGAACATTCTCAACATCTTTGTTATCTTCTTGATTTGTGATTGCATATAGGTCCATCCTTGAGATGTATGCGAGGGATGTAGATACATGATCATTTCCTTTACATGTATTATTTTGATATACGAGAGATGCTTTACCCCTGGAGGTATGCTGTCTTCTTTTTTCTTTGCCCACCGATTGAACTAGAGGTCTACAATCTACCTTGATGGACCGATAGTTTCACCAGGCTCTATATTGTGATATCAAGATGCATATTGTAGAGAGTGAGATGAAAGTTTATCTATTATAGATTTACAAACATGTACATAACAAAGACATTCAAACACTCGGTAATGATTGATATCAAGAATTTTACTGTAAATTTTTCTTCAGGGCTGATTCTTGAATTGGCCCGGGTTGGAATGCAATTAAGTAGATAGCATATTACAAACATCACCTCTTCCTATAGCGACTAAAATAAGTTGCTACTGAGTACCAACTTATCTTAGTCGTTACTCAATAGCATGCACATGATACTCTCTTCTGAAGTGTTCTATTCCGACTCTTGAAGACTTCATTTTGATGAGGAGTGTAAGCTACAGTCTTTTCTGCTCAAGTGTCTTTTTGAAGATGTTTGTGCAAGCCACCTTCTATGTATAATGACTTGTCTTCTATATTTGATGCTTTTTAGTTATTTGCCTATTTATCTTTGGAGCAATATTTAACATTAAAAATATTATTTAAAAGATTGAAAAAATAAAAAAATCCTATTTAAAGCATGCTCATATATCACATTCACAAAATATGGAATCATCCATAAAGATGTATTTTACCAAGGAATCTCATATATTGACTATTATATAATAAAACCTTGTCTCTTTTTACGATCTAGACAACCAAAGGTTTGCATCATATCTTTATTTTTTACTTGAATTACCATAGTTAATTTTTTCCAATTTTGGATTTTTCTAACTTCATGAATTTAAGCAATAAATGTTATTGTATCTCTTTTGGAAACAATTTGTCATCCACCAAGATTCTATAATAAGTCACATCAAATTTGAATACCATGATGGTAGTATCTCATATGTTACATAGATTGACGTTTATTTTGTAGTGACTTTTTTAAATATTTTAAATATCCACAACACCTTTGTATCTCAATCATAAATGTGATTTATCATAACTTTATTCAATATTTTACATAACGATCCATTGGACTTCTCAATCAAGCTATTTGCTTTGGGATTATTAAAAATTATCTTTCAATGCTTATTCTAAACATATATTTTTAATTTTATAATGAAATTATTTAAGAAATAAGTTCTTTGTCACTTTTTAATTCTAGTAGACATCCAACCAATAGATTGTTTGACAAAAGATAACGTAGTCAAATACTTCGAATCATCCTTTCTAGATTCCGTATCTTCCATCATCTTTTTAACATAGCTTGTTACAACTAAAATATATTGCTTCCTAGTCCTCTAGTGGCCGATGAAATGGATCCCACCAAATCAACATCTTACTCTTCCAAAAGATTCTAATGGAAGAATCAGTTTTGAAGATCACTTGATCATCTAGATAGATCTACCAATCCTCTGACATGTGTTTGTGAATAAATTAATGAATATATTCATACATTATTGACCACTAGTACCTGCAGCTGTGATTTTCTTCATTATATTTCACAAAACATAATGATCTCCGACTAATTTTGTATGCATTGTATGAATTTCACGCTGTACTTCATATTGTTCCAAACATCTATTAACACTTTACGTGCCCCCATTCTAAGAAGTATTCTTCTTTTTTTATTTAGTACAAGGATAGAATAAATGATGACATAAATAAAAATTATTCTTTTTTCAGAGACAATCATTTTGGCACTTCCGGGGTCTGCAAATATCAATATATATTGTAGTATTGAGTATTTTGTGTATTCTATTAGCTGAAACAATTGCTCATCATGAAAATCATCCTCTATTGCATGTTTGAGTAGTATAGATGACAATAAATGAGTTTCCAACCAAGACAAAATTTATTTTATTTTTTTTTATGTACAATGAATGTTAACATCTATAGCAACAACATCTAATATGTCGACCTGCCAAACAAATCCACTTTCTGAACTAAACACTTTAGCACATAATGATCAACATGAAAGACAAATTCATAATTCAATAGATAATGTCTAAACTTTCAAAGTGTATATACAAATTCATAACCTAATAAGTAATGTCTAAACTATTGAATTGCATAAAAAAATTCATAATCTGATTGATAATGTCTAAACTTCCAAACAATATATACAAATTCATAACTTTATAGATAATATCTAAACTTCCGAACTGCATAAATCATTTCCAATGCTTCAAATATTGTGCTTAAACTATATTAATATTTGGCTTGCAAAGGGAATGGGATGGTCTTACCTTCCATTTGTGCAATTCGGTAAGACCATCCTATGCAATTAATCTATAACC
Source organism: Marchantia paleacea (assembly GCA_014180765.2). Lineage (NCBI taxonomy): Eukaryota > Viridiplantae > Streptophyta > Marchantiopsida > Marchantiales > Marchantiaceae > Marchantia > Marchantia paleacea. The sequence continues at coordinate 1,887,369 of MUAA02000004.1, forward strand.
ATTCATCACATGGTTATAGAAGAAGTGTCCACATCTACATGGAATGGCTAAACTCCCAAACTGCATATTAAAATTCATAACTCCATATATAATATATACACTTGCAAACAACATATATTATTTCCAATGCTTCAAATATTCCGTTGTCAAATATTTTGCTCCAAAACAATCAACATTCATCTTGTAAAGTAAATGGGATGTTATTTCTTTCCTTGACTTGGTGGTCAACACTACACATATGTTTTTTTCAGTTGGTATTTCCTTTTTCTAGTTTGATGATACCAACTCGACATCTTTCATAAATTCCATTTTATTTTTTGGAAGGTATCTTGATGTTATTTCATTCATATTCCACTTCCTTTTTAATTTTCTTGTCAACAATGCTCTGTCGGTGCATAAGACTCCACATATCTCTGGTAATATCTTGTATATCCAAGGAGATATCTAAGCTTTAAATTTTAGACGGCTGAGTCTAAGGTAACCATAATCTTAAATTTATTTATATGTACTTCCAACCCTTTGGTGGATACCCACTGATACAATATTATGCATTTTATCATCATGAAGTATCACTTGTCTAGGTTGCAACACCAATCCACTTTCTTTACACTTTCAAAAAGTCTGTTTCAAATGATATATATGCTCTATCTTAAAACCAAATACACATACTTCAAATGATACATATGTTATGTCTTAAAACCAAATATCCAAAGATCATCATCCATGAATATCATAAGGAATTGATGCAAGTAGTCCTAATTTGAATCATCATTTTTTGAAAAGTTGGTGGCATATTACAAACTTTATAGACATCTTGGTATGGATATAGATCTTGTTATATACATAGGATCTTAATTTCTTCTCAAATAAATACTTGGTTCTATTACAAGAATCCATCTAAGAAACTTTAGCACTCATGGCTTGCAACATGATCAAGAATAACAACAATGAATTATAAAGGGTAGTGGTTCTTCTTAGTGGCATCATTCAAATTTCCTGAAGTTTTGGCACACCCAAATTCTTTTTCATGGCACTATTCAATTTTTTTTAAGTCTTACACACTCAAATTCTTTTTAAAGACAAAAACAATGGGACCACCCATGTGCTACTTAATACTAAAAATTTAATTTATGCTTTCAAATATTTATGAATTTAATCTTTGATCAACAACAAGTAGTTTGGATTCAATATATACTACCTTTGTCGTACTAGTATTTTTGTTAGCAAATCTATCATATGCTCTTTTCATTATCATCTATGTCTTTCATATCATCTATATCTTCAATTGTCTAAGCAAATATGTGCTTAAACTTACTCAAGATATGTAACAATGCTGCTAAATGGATAGAAGGCAAACATTTCTTGATCTTCAACTTGTGATTCGATGGAGTTAGGTCACACTACTCCATTAATGTAGTTGGCTTCATTTCTCCCCACACTAACATATTCTTGCTATTCTTCCTTCAACTTGAGGTTTTCTTTCACATCATGAAACTTTAAGTAATTAATCCCATGCTAAGATAAGTACTCCAAGTCTGTAGCCTTGTGACTTGAATGAATCATTTCCAAATCTGTTTCCATCTCCCCTTGATATTTTGGGTCCTTCCATAACATTGTAAGCTTCCACGCCTCCCATGCTTTGCGGTTAAACATAACATATGTATCCGCTCAAACATGAATAAAAAATCAACATATTTGCTTCTCCACGAGCTGATCCATATAACATACATCTCAAGCTTGCAAGCACAACAACAAGGCTTGGATCCATGGTACCATCAATATTTGATGGTACCATGGATCGTTATTCACTTCACTTGTTAGGTAATGCCATCAACTCAATCCACTTGGAAAAATGCTATATCATGACCAATACATATCGATGATGTCGTATAAGCAATGACAAATGTTTTACAAAATCCAACCGCCAACAATAACCAAATCTCATAATTATTAGGAAATGTAACTATGGTGTAGGGGCATTGAATGATGCCCAAACATGATCAGATACCACACATCTGACCACAAATAAATGCATCTAAGTTAGCATACCTGATTTATGAAGTAAATGATCCACCATTACTGATTATGAAGTAACTATATGTCTGCTTCACTCCAGAATGACCTAACTCCTCACAAGCATATCTGATCAATTGCAATCTCCTCAAAATAGAGACAAATGTCAACCTTTTCTTGAGCTCAACAAAGCTCTCTCATGTTTATCTTCCGAACGGCACTCTTGATCTAGCTTTGTTAGCTTTTTCAAGATTTTGGCAAAGTGCTAAATCCTTACACATATTGACAATAGAAGTTTGCAAGTCCAAGGAAGTCTTGCATCTACTCACATATGAGGGTTGTGAAATATGCAAGATTTTTTCCATCTTGGTTTGCTGAATTCCCAACCCTTCTTAATATATGGTATGACCCAAATACTCTACTTGCTCCTAAAAGAACTTACTCTTTTTAAGATGCAACTTGAGGTCATGAGCAATCAATCACTCAAATACGTCGTGCAAATATCTCTCATATTCCATCACCATAGCTCTATATACCAAAATATCATTGATGTAGGTTTGGTCACAATTAAGTCCGGTTTGGATCCTATCCATCACTCTTTAAAACTCAATAGATGCATTCTTCAACCCAAACCAGTAATAACTTCCACTGAAACATATTCTTATCATGCGAATCAATTGCCTAAAAGGTCATTTTGGCCTTATCCTCATCTCAAATCCAAAATTGATGCTCATAAATCCAATGTACTAAAAACCTTTGCATGTCCAACTATATCAAAGATCTCCTCTAATGTAGTCATAGCATATTGATCAGATTTTGTTTGTCAATTGATAGATTGGTAGTCACCACACATGGATCTATTTATACATGCTGTCCATATGATATCTCCACTAATCCAGCCTCGAGAAGGTCTTAACACCTACTTTGGATCAAATATCTCTTCATATTGTTGTATAAAAAGGGACGATGAAAGACAAGTGCATAACTTGTCAACTAAAAAAATATTTTTTTTGTATTTTTTGGGCAGTCGTACATAATCCTCTCAAATAGCTTAAATCCTCCATATTGAAAGCAAAATAATTTCTGAAACTTCCACATCCTATGTCTTTCTCCTCTTGTCACTTTGGGATCAATCTCAATATCCAAAATCTCATCTCCATCAACATTAGAGGTTGAAGACGTAATATATAATTACTAAACAACAACCTCTTGAACAAAAAGCTTTTTCTGCTCTCTCTCATACCATGTTCCACAAGGTCATTGTGAACAAGTTCAGCCGTACTAGCTATACAATCCAAGACACACAAAAAAACTCCAACCATACTAGAAGAAGACTCCACCTCTCCTGGTTTAACATCTCCATAAGACCAAGGATGAGATCTTAGACACTTCTTGTCCCCCAGCTTTTGGCTCCAATGTCTCCATAGATTTTTATCTATCGAGATGGTGGAGGCAATGGTCTTGCAATCACATCTGTGGACGTCATGTGTCTTTGCTCAACCAATACAAGGATCACAATCCATATAAAATAGTTTAGGTCCATAACATGATCCAACATTTGACGTTATGATACCTTTGACAATGTATGTAGTGATGTAATATTAGTACAAAAGTCCATGGATTGCTCTCTCTCATCAATGTTGGATTCCACCAACCACTGCAAGCAAGAATCCCATACAAATCCAAATTCTTTCCCTCTATATGTTTGGGACTGTGGATAACTCAAGAATGTGGGTAATGCAGATTTTTGCTAACCCACAAGATTCATCACTATCATGGATGACATATTAGGTTAGACCATTACATGAGAATGTCTATTCACATCCAAAATACTCTCCACTGTGAGATGTGAGGGCCTCTACACTCATTCATATGCTCGTAATAAAACCTCCCTTAAAAGAAGGTTTGTCCACCATAGATGTCAATGATGTATATAAGATCTTATCTCACTACATCCAATAACAGCACTAATCCAATCCATGACCACACCTTATGTGCACTCATCATCACTTCTGCATGTGGATCATCCAACAAGGAAACATTCTCCCAAATGTATGTTGGTTTTTACTTCTAAGCCATTTAAGCTAAAGATTTTGTATTTGGCTAACTTAAAATCAAACTCTATTTTTAAGGATGTTAATTTCTCTTTAGATGAGAGTACTAAAAATGAAGAGATCTAAGATAGTTGAGATGATTTGTTTGTAAAAGTAAAAAATGTTACACGTATCACTTCTACAAGCTCCTTTGGTGATGAATTGCTTGCAACATCCTTAGCTTTTGATGGATGCGGCATCCACAGTCAAATAGAGAGGCTGGTTGTAAAATAATGCATATATTTAATAAGAGAGACAATAAAGGAGGAAGCTCGTTATACCAAAGAAGAAGTTCAAGAGCAAGAATGGTATAAGTTGTTTGCTAGTCCAACACCAACATGAAATTCGTAGAAATTCAAGCCACTTGCATATTTTGAAAGATGGAAAAATGAGATTGTTTGGGGATGACAGTGAGGAGAAAGAATTTGCAGAGGAGGTAAAATCCAGTCTAAGTTTGCATGTGGAGAATTTCATGGAGTTGTTAGATAGTTTCATGAATAAAGAGGATCATGACAGCTCATAGATTAGAGGGAATGTGTTTCATTCCATACAAATTAGAAGTTCAGCTTTTCATTCAATTAAGAGACTTCTTCACATGACGCACATGAGAAAATGAACAACATATTATATATTTTGAAAGTGAGGAATCCAATCCAGTAGAATTTATTATTAGATTAGAGACTTCTCCGAGAGATAAATTAAATATTAGTCCAAATCAAATATCCGTTGAAAAGACTGTTTTACAAGCACAATGTAGAAAAGATAAGGTTTTGACCAATCGATTGATGCACGAGAGCTGTCACGACTTATGAAGCGGCATCCCTAATTAGATAGTTATGCACATGTAGGAGCATATATTACAGTTAGAGCCGATTGTGCAATTAGTGGTATTCATACTTGAACTGTTATTAAGAGCGATAGTGCAGTTAGGAGACGTAGGGCTCAAGGGGTTGAGTTTGAATCAGGGTTCCTTGGGATGCAATTTTTGAAGTTGAGACTTTGAGAGTGTGGATATGGTGAAGAGTAGCTAGTGTAGGAATGTGGAGTCTTTGAAACACAAAGTGGGTTTGGCTCGATTGTAATCTATGTTTTATGTTATGGTTAAGAGCGGAGTGTTGTAACCATCTTTAGTTACTGAGAACTAAACTAGAGGTTATGCAAGGTGAATATAGATAATCTTGAGTTGACTATTAGTGGACTATTTAAAGGTATCACGTGAGCAATCCATGTTCTCTTTAGGTTATGTTTCTTGTGTGTTAGTTAGTGTGTTAGTTGGAGTTACACGTCAGCAATCCGTGTGCTCATAGGGATATCCACCATGTCATCGATCCACAAGTATTTGTATGGATGGTGGTTGTGGAGCCTTATCTATATTGTACATTTTGAAGACTATATATGGAGAACAAAAAACCATTGAAATATCTCTCAGCTTCAAAATTTTTTTAGCTATTCGAGTGGTTTCTTCTCACTTCCTTAGTGTTACAATGGTATTAAAGTGAACTTGCTATTTCCTTAAATGTGAATTATCCCTCTTGGAATAGCAAGACAATGACGATAACTTTAAGTTATTGAAAATTGTATAGAGATTGGTAGAGGTCATTGATCTGCATGTAGAATAAGGGGGAAAGGGAAAATTATGGGCTGTAGGTATGGATGTCCATGAGGAAACCCTGTACTAAACTTTTCATTTCCCAACCTATTCAACATCCATATTCGATTCATGGAGAAAGATGTTTACAGAGTGTACCTTGTGGCCAATTGGGGTACAGATTTTATGGCTCAAGTGATGGCGTCACCAGTACCAATGATACTTCCAATTGTAAGTCATGGAGAAACGTGGGATTGTACCATTTACATTCTATACTGAATGTTGGATACATTTGAATCGTGAATCATCCGCACCGGTTCTATTCAACACGTAGATAGAAATTAGAACGATTTACCAACAGAAGAGAGTATGGAGTGATTTTATTGTTAAAAATTATTGTGAAGAATACTATAGAGCTATAATATGATCACCTCGGCCTTTTGTGATTCCTATTTTGAGAGATTGGATTATTATTATACTTACGTTGTATTAGTTTGAGTGGTTGATAAGCATGGAAACATTAGTTGCTATGAGTGAAATTTTGAACTTAATCATGATAGAGATGAAATAGTTGAAAAAAGCTATTCTAGATGGACCTACTGTAACACTGAAGCAATGACTCCGGAATGAATTCCAAGATGAGAGATGGTCTTCTCAAGACCTCTCCTTGCTTTATATACTTTAGGACTAGAGGAGTCCGAAATCCAAACTATGCCACATGGCTAACATGCGTAGGTTGCATGTTTTGTTATCTTATCATAACCAATTCCTAACAGACGTCTAGCACACAATCTGATCCACCAATGCATGGTAGCCACCTCGTCATTTACCCTTTTACTTTTTGGATAGTGCACACCACTATCTTGTCTTTTTGTGATATAGTGACCACTCTACGCTTTGGCTAAACTAACTATGACTAACCAAGATTGGTTACAAACCTCCCCCCATTTAAGTCGCAACGTCCTCGTTGCAAGAAGACTCAAAAGTCTCTACAAGTATCTTGGCATTTGTAAGATTTGCCAATGGTTCCCAAGTAGCTTCATAAAGTGGATAACCTTTCCATTGGACTAGATATTCCACTTTGGTGTTCCGTTGCCCTCTTGTCCGTTTCTTGAGGATTCTCTCAACCTCATATTCCTCTACACCATCAATCATGGCTGGTAAAGGAGGAGGTTGATGTATGTTGCCAAAGGAAGGAGATCGTGGGGTATACTTCCTCAAGAGAGACATATGAAAAACGGGATGTATTTTCATGTGTGTTGGCAACTCTAACTTGTAGGCAACTTCTCCAATCCGTTGGACAATCAAGAAAGGTCCAATAAACCGTGGACTGAACTTTCGGACCCCTATTAATGACAAATTGATAGTAGACAACCACACCTGATCGCCTTTTTGAAACTCCACATGTCATCGATGAGCATCAGCATATTGTTTTTGCCGATTTTGGGCAATGGCTAATTTGTGCTTTGTCTGGTGTACTCCTCGTTGGACTCGTGCCACAAACTCGTTCCTTTGCTTCAACTTGGGTTGATGGTTCGCATGTGACCTACACTCACCAAGCTAGATGGTGTGATAGGGTGTTCTCCATACATCAAGAAGAAAGGGCTGACTTTTGTGGATGCATTGATTGAGTTATTATAAGCAAACTCAATCAAGGGTAAAAGTGCATCCCAACCGTCTTGCTCTTCCAAAGTGAAAGCTCTAAGCATGTCCTCAATAGTCCTATTTGCTCTTTCGGTTTGCCCATCTGTTTTGAGGATGATAAGGCGTGGACATGGCTAGTTTTGTTTTGAATAGCCCAAATAGAGTTTTCCAAAACATGCTAGTAAATTGAGTGCCCCTATCGGTGATGAGCACTCTAGCTAAGCCATGTTGAGCAAAAACTGCATCCATATAAATTCGAGCAAGTTCAGGTGCAGTAACTGTCTTTGTTGTGGGCCTAATATGGATCATCCTACTCAATTTATCCACAAAAATGACTATTGAATCATAATCCGTAAACGTCATTGGTAACTCACATACAATGTCCATACTGACGTGCTCCCATCTTCTAGTCGGTGTTGGTAGAGGTTGTAGTAGACCCTTTGGTTTCGATTGCTAGCCTTATTTTGTTGACAAAGCCACACAACTTTAACATATTTGGTGATGTCCTCTCTTAGTTTTGGCCAAAAGTATACCCTTTGGGCCGCTTTCAATGGTCTTCTCCACTCCTACATGGTCCATAATATTTGAATCATGTGCCTCCTCTAACACTTCTTGTTATGCGAAGGGCAACATCTGAGGGTATCCAGATCTTTCCCTTCTAGAACGCCAATCCCCGTTCCAAATATGCTCGACCCTGTTGAAGGGCTTGTGCAATCTCCCCATCCTCCTTGGTAGCTCGATTCAGGTTCTCCCACCATTCAGAGTGAATCTTCACCTCAGTGATGTGATTAATGCATGGCATTTGTGTCAATGCATCGGCAAGCTGCTTCTTCCCCTCCACATACACGATCTTCATGTTGAAACGCTGTCGCCATTTAGCCCAACGAATCTGCCGCTTGGAGAGGTCCTTTTGAGTTTCTAAATAAACCAAAGGCTTGTGGTGCATCTCAACCACAAACTCCTTATCTCGATATAGTGCTTCCAATGTTTAGTAGCCAAGACAATGGCTAATTCCTCCCCTCTACGTGGTATGATAATTTTGCTCCGCCCGACAAAAGTTTCCGTGAAAAGAAAGCAATTGGGTGCCATCCATCTTTCCACTCTGTTGTAACACTCCTCCAAGCGCCACACACGATGCATCCGTAGCAAGTTTTGTTGGTCTACGGGTTCGTACCACTTAAGGATTGGTGCATGTAAGGCGCATCTTTCAAAGCATGAAATGCAATCTCTTGATTTTATACCCCATTGCCATTTCTGCCCTTGGTATAAGAGACTTGTTAAAGCTTGAGCAATACGAGCAAAAGCTTCCACAAACCTTTTATAAAAGCCGGTTAAACCCAAGAAACTACATAGTTGAGTCTGATTCTCTGGGGCAGTCCAATTTTGAATGGCTTCCACTTTGTCACTCATGACTTGGATGCCATCAGCGCTAACTCTATGGCCTAAGTAACCTACTTCGTTTTTGCCAAACTCACATTTTGACATCTTAGCATAGAGCTTATTTTCTCTCAACACTTGGAGTACTTCTCGTAGATGTTTTTGATGATCTTGTAAGGACTTGCTATATATCAAGATATCATCTAAAAACACAATCACTGATTTATCCAGATATTTACGAAAAATATCATTCATCAGTCCCATGAATGTGGCAGGGGCATTGGTTAAACCAAATGGCATAACTAGATACTCAAAATGACCATATCTAGTTCTAAAAAGGCGTCTTTTGTATGTCTTCATCGCCACTCGATCTGATTGTATCCGCTTCTAAGATCAAGTTTGGTGAAATACTTAGCTCCATGAAGTTGATCAAACAAGTCATCCATTCGCGGTAATGGATACTTATTTTTCACCGTTTGTTGATTTAGAGCACGATAGTCCATGCACATCCGCATGGAGCCGTCCTTCTTCTTCACAAACAATCTTTGGAGCTCCATATGGTGACACACTTGGTTGGATGAACCCTTTCTCCAACATCTCCTCCACTTGAGCCTTGCATTCCTCCGGCTCGTTCGATGCAAGTCGATAGGGACTTTACAAGGAGGTGAACTTCCCGATACGATCTCTATCTTGTGATCCACTCTCCTTCTTAGTGGTTAACACGGAGGCAAATCATGCGGAAAAACATCTTGAAACTTCGTTCAAGATACAAGTTAACTCCTCATGTATAAAAGATTGCTCTTTTGGCGCTTACATCTCTTATTAGGCCCAAAAAAACATACATCTTTGTGACTGATAGCGGTTCTTCCTATCACATAGAGAGGTAAGTTTTTGTGTCCCGATCTAAGTCTATCTCCAAAGATCCTCCAACTCATAGTTTTCACTATCTTCCTTCTCCAATCTACCTCGGGATCATATTTTTTCCATCCAAGGCATACCCAAAATAACATCATAGCGAGCTAATCGAATTACTCTCCACTCCAACAATTCCTTGTATTGCCCAATCTTCAACTCCACTTTCCTAGGAATGCTCTCAATGCTCTGTTTGCCCGTTTGGCAACTCTACCTTTTCACTCTCATCTTTCTCTAAAGCTAATCCCAACTTTATAGCAATAGATTGAGATAGGAAATTTTCTGTAGCTCCTGGATCAATCAATACTCTCACTTTTACTCCTTCTATCTCACCATCCGTCACAATCAAACATGTTTCCTTCTTTCTCAAACCATTTACCTCATGTTTGTGCTTCCTTCCCTCGCCCTTCCTCCTTTTCATTGAACCAGTAAGGCCGCGAGGCAAGGTTACTGGTGCTCGTCGTTTCCCAAGTTTCCATCGGTCATTTCGTCTCCACCTTCAAGATTGTTGAGGGCTCGTCGATAGGGGGGTCTAGCTCCTCTTGCCAGAACTCGGGTACGGCAATTCATGGCAATGTGACCAAATCTTCCACAATTATAGCAACGCCTCATTTTCGTCTTCCCTCCACTCCGTCTCCTCCTCTTGAATTTGCTTCTCGATGAGGATTCGAGTTGCGACGATCTCCTCCTTGTGCGTTCACTCCCCTTGGAATGAAATCTTCTCTCCTTATGTTGCCCAACTCCATAGGCATGGGTCCATAGTATTGATTTGAGGAGGCGATACCTCTCCACCGTTGTGATAAACGTTGGACATTCGTTGTGCACAAGCAATAGCCTCGTTCAAGTTGCTTGGATTGTCCCGAATCACCTCCTGTTGAATCTTTTTCTTCAATCCTCTCTTGAATAAATCAAGGGCTTGGCTCCACTCATATCTCGTATCTGAATTCGAAGATCTCGAAACTCCTCAATGTACTCCTCCACACTTCCCTTACATTCAAGTTTCCACAACCTCATCCGTCTTTGTGATGATGGGATCAAGCTTGAAAATTCTGAAGAAGACCTTGCTTCATTGCACTCCAAGTAACTTTGTTGGCTTGACTCATTGAGCTCCATCATCCAACCACGAAACCAAGTAGATGCTTTTTCCAACAACAAAATGCGAACAAAAGAGACCTGCAATGTGATCATTGATATTGAACAAAGCAAGATGATACTCCATTCTCTCAATCCAACCTTCCAAAACTCCCATGGTTTGACTACCTCGGTAAGGTTCTATCTTACAAGCTTTTGTCATCTTGAGAATCATGGATGTCGAAGATCTAGCTCTCTTGCTCGTTGTCTTTGCTTGGGCTTCAAGAGCACGGGCTCTCATTGTTTCTTCACTTTCCACCATGGATGGTGGCGTCTCCATCTCCATTGGAGTTTCTCTCATTCTCTCATTTTCCATTCCTCTCGCTTTTACTTTCTTTGTTAATTCTTGAGCTAACTCTTGTACTTGAGTCGACTTTGCTCAAATGCGTTTCTCAAATCTCTCAACTCTGAATCATTTCTCTCAAAGTGTCCTCCATGATTCGTCTCCGTCCACTCTCTCTCAGTATAGGGTTAAGATGAACACTCTCCAATTTCTCAAGATTGGCAACACAAAAGGAATAGGTGATGCTATCACCTCATGGTAATACTCCTCTCCAAAGTTTCTAATAACTAGGCTCCGAAACATAGCTTTCGGATGATACACACAATAGATTTCACACCGTGTGTTGAATCTCACCGGTGGTGGTCTATTGAGGTCCATCTCTAAACTAAAATGTAAATCGTGAGATCCCAAGTAACATCGTAGATGACTATAGGTAAGATAACAGGATCTCGAGATCTCATCACTTGGTCCATGAAGTTGGCACCAAAATGATAAACCAAATCTTTGAGTCAACCTTGCTCTCTCAATGTATAACAGTTTGACATGAAAAGGATTAAGAAATGGGAATCTCGATGCTATTCTATCTCCCCATCCATAACTTTGCACCCACAAGAACCCCTTCCACTACTTGCAGCTCAATGGCCACTGCCAGCCTCTAACAAACACTCTCTCTCCTCAAATAATTGTACCAACCCAGACTATTCTTCCAAGAGGGGTGATCCACACTCATAGGAACAATAAGCCTGCTCTGATACCATTGTAACACTGAAGCAATGACTCCGGAATGACTTCCAAGATGAGAGATGGTCTTCTCAAGACCTCTCCTTGCTTTATATACTGTAGGATTAGAGGAGTCCGAAATCCAAACTATGCCACATGGCTAACATGCGTGGGTTGCATGTTTTGTTATCTTATCCTAACCAATTCCTAACAGACGTCTAGCACACAATCTGATCCACCAATGCATGGTAGCCACCTCGTCATTTACCCTTTTACTTTTTGGATAGTGCACACCACTATCTTGTCTTTTTGTGATATAGTGACCACTCTACGCTTTGGCTAAACTAACTATGACTAACCAAGATTGGTTACACCCGGCAGGAATATCCAAGTCTGTGGCCAGCGACTGGAGACAATTTGCTCAAACTTCTTCGTCCCCAGGAATGGTGCGTGAAACGCCATGTCTGGTGTGTCATCGTCTCTTTATCTCGCAAGGATAAAGACCCACATGCAAAAGATGCATAAAGATTATGATTGGATCACTTAGGATGCGCACATGAGGAGGATGATCACATCGACATTGGTATTTGTCACTATATTGATTCCTTAGTTGATCATTCCGGGTATACCTATCGGAAATGGTTAGCTTCCCATGCAGCATCTATTTTAGGAATTTTTGAGACTAGGTTCTCATATCCACGTTTATTCCATAGGCTTATTCGTGCACTCCATGACGAGGCTAGATGTGTTGTCGTTCACATACATATCGCATCACAACATACATCATTGTCACATCAAACATCACAACACATAGATCGTCATACACCAATAGAAGTGTACCACAATAAATCTTTTCTACTCTCAAAACGTCCACAAGGACATTCTGCTCATAACCATAACATTAAAGAGAGATTACAGTCAAGCCAAACCCACTTTCTGCTTCAAAGACTCAAGGTTCCCACACTAGCTACTATCCACCATAGCCATACTCTCAAAGGCTCAACTTCAAAAACTGCCCTCCAAGGAGCCCTAATTTGAACTCTATCCCTTGAGCCCTAAGACCCCTAACGGTGGTGTCGGCCCTAACGGCAGTTCCAGTGCAAACGGCTCTAACTGCTATATCTGCTCCTGCATACGCGCACCTACCTAACTAGAGATGCCACTATATAAGTCATGATAGCTATCGTGCACATACATATCACATCACAATATACATCTCTGTAACATCAAACATCGCAACACATAGATCGTCATACACCAACACAAGTGTACCACAATCGTCCCTCTAACACCAAGTAGCCATCTAGTCCATAACATGATATGCCCTTTGTGGGGCTAAGATCAGGAGGCTAGGTGCTACAATGCCCCATCATTAGTCGCCTATCTGCAATCCATATCATGTAAAAGTTAGATCTGCTTGCATGCTAAACGCATCGAGTACATCTCCACCGCCCACTGGTCATCGCATTGAGAGGAGGTGTCAAACATGATATATGCCATCCTCTCGAACAAGAATCACAAATCAACATACTGGCTACTCCACCAGCTAATCCACATAACATACATCTCAAATTTGCAAGTACAACTGCCAGGCTTGGATCCATAGTACCATCAATGTTAGGAAGGTGACATGGCCCACAATTACGCACATGATCCTTCCAAATCACACCATCACGACCGTCCAATACCAAAACTCCAGAAGGTAAAACCTCACGTACTCGTAGAATAGTGCGACCAGCCGTAGCATCCAATGTGGTCGATGCACTCTGCTGCAAGTAAACGTAATCACCAACATGAAATCTGCAAATTGAAGATCAATATCCATCTCCTCGATGGTAGCATAACACAAAATATCTCTATGTTGAGCAATAGCTAAGTTCTCAAATGCCATGGGCATGACTCTACGGAAGATTTCTGCCTTTTGAGAACACACCCTAACCTAAACATCAAGGTTATCCAAGTCCAAAAATTCACCTGACTCTCAACGGATAGCTGCAGGTAAGTCTGGATCTCTACCATATAATAAAATGTACGGTGAGAATGACACTAGAGATGCTTGCTGGCTAAATCGATAACCCATGGCCAACCATGGTAGCTAGATGTCCCAGTCTCCCAGATGATCTTTCTCCAAGCCAAACTTTCTTAGTTCTCTCTTCACTGTCTAAACAACTCTCTCTGCTAGACCATCAGCCTCGGGATGATCTTTTGAGATGGTACGATGATGGATCAATGCTCGATCACACAAAGCCTGAAACTCGCCCAAAAACTCAATACCCTAATCAGTCAACACTTCTGTTGATGCACCGAATCGGCTAACCACTGTAGCTAAGAACACATAAGATGTTTCCTCACTTGACTTGTCGGGCAAGGCCACCAACTCAATCCACTTGGAAAAATGCTCCACCATGACCAACACATATCGATGATGTCGTATAGTCAATGGCAAAGGTCCTGCAAAATCCAAGCTCCAACAATAACCAAGTTCCATAATCGGTAGAGGATGTAGTTGTGGTGTAGGGACATTGAATGATGGTCAAACATGATCACATACCATACATCTAGCCACAAACTATTGCACCATAGTTTGCATATCTCTCCACCAATAGAGACTTTGAAGTAAGCTATATGTCCGCTTTACTCCAAAATGACCTAACTCCTCATGAGCATGTCTAACCAACTGTGCTCTCTGAGATGGAAGTGGCACAACACGAACACTGTCATCTCTCCATACTCGAAGAAGGTGTCTACCTTCCCCTATGAACCGTCGAGCTCTCTGTAAAACTCGATCCCGCTCCTTTGCACTCAAGGTGCCGACCAAAGCACCTGTACAAAGATACTCCAACACCAGCATGTCATCATGAATGTCTTGGTTTACCATCAAACCGTCCTCAGTCTCAACGTCCAAGGCTAACATATCTGCTCTTTGACCCAAGAGAGATATCATATAGCTCTCAAGCGCCAACATACTCAAAAAGGCAGATGCATGCCAACCCGGCACCATCTTCTCATCAGTATCATCGTGCCATCGAGCCCCGGTTTTGTCAACTTGACTTGTACATGGATTTCGACTTATCCCATCTGCATCATAGTTCACCACTCCAAGTCTATGAGCAACTATGAAATCATACTCCTGTATGATAAGAGCCCATCATGCAAGCTTTCATGTAAGCTTGTTTGATTCCATCAACCATTTCAATGGTTGATGATCAATGATGAGACTGAAGGAGTTTCCAAACAAATAACATATGAAATGTGCCACCGCTCAAATAACTGTCAAACATTCTCCTTCATAAGAACTATACTTCGACTCCGCTGCATTGTTGGAACTACTTGCAGAAGCCATTACAAACTCCTTCCCCTCATCATCATGTTGGGTAAGCACTGCTCCCAAACCCAACATACTCCAATCAGTATGTACTTGAAACAGAGGACATCTCACAGGTCTCCTCAAAATAGGGGCAGATGCTTTGTCAATGCTTTGGTAATAGTGCAAAATCCTCGCATATATCGACGATAGAAGTTTGCAAGTCCAAGGAAGGCTCGCACCCTACTCACATCTGAAGGTTGTGGAATACGCAAGATTGCCTCCACCTTGGTTTGCTGAACTCCCAATCCTCCTGGGTATATGGTATGACCCAAGTACTCTACCACGCTCCCGAAAGAACTTGCACTTTCCAGGATGCAACTTGAGGCCATGAGCAATCAGTCGCTCAAATACCTCATGCAAATGTATCTCATGCTCCCTCAATGTAGCACTATACACTAGAATATCATCGATGTATGCTCGGACGCAATCAAGTCCGGCTAGGATCCTATCCATCACTCTTTGGAACTCAGCATGTGCATTCTTCAACCCAAATGGTAAGAACTTCCACTGATACAACACATCCTTGCCATGCAAATCAATTGCCCAAAAGGCTGTCTTGGCCTTATCCTCATCTCGAATCCGCAACTGATGATATCCTACTCGTAAATCCAATATACTGAAAATCTTTGCATGCCCAACTGCATCAAAGATCTCCTCAGGTGTAGGCATAGTATATCGATCAGATTTTGTCTGTCGATTGATAGATCGGTAGTCATCACACAAACGTCTATCTGTATAATTGCCATGTATATCCTTCTTGACTGTCATCACCACAACATAGGCATACTCTCCATATGATATCTCCACTAATCCAGCCTCGAGGTCTTGACATCTATTTTGGATTTGATCTCTCTCCATATCACTGTATCGATAAGGACGATGGAAGACTGTTGCATATGTTGTCAAGTCAATCCGTATACCATGTCCCTTCAAACGCCTAAATCCTTCATACTGAAGGCCAAATAGTTTCTAAAACTCCTCAGAAACCTCCACATCCTACGTCTTTCTTCTTGGGACCAATCTCAATATCCCAAATCTTCTCTCCATCGACACAAGGGATAGAAGACATAGTATATAGTTGCTAAATGACAACCTCTTGAGCAGAAAGTTTTTTCTGCTATCTCATACCAGGCTCCATTATCTCAGTGTGAACAACTCATGATGCTGTAGTTGTAACCTCTTGTGTTGTATCACAAAGGCCTAAAGTAGTAACCACCGCTTGCTCCACAAAAAACTCCAACAATACTCGAAGAAGACCCTACCTCTCCTTCTCTAACATCCCCATAAGACCAAGGATGAGATCTTGGGCAGTTCTCGCCCCCAGCTTTTGCCTCCACCGTCTCGGTAGGCAAAGAGCTTACTAATGATCTTGGAGTCATACATGTGGATCGCATGCGTCTGTGCTTAGCCAATCCAAGGCTCACAATCCATGTCAAACAGTTCAGGTCCATAGCCTGACCCAACACATGACGTCGTGATGCCTCTGAAAATGTAGGTATAGCTGTAGTACCGATACAAAATCCCATAGCTCACTCTCTCTCTTCAGCGTTGGGTTCCACCAAGCGCTGCAAGCGAGAATCTCATACAAGTCCAGGTCCTCCCTCTCTATAAGCATGGGAAGCTGGATAACTCAAGAATATGGGTAATGCCACTCTTGGCTGACCCACAAGTTTCACCACTGCCATGGGTGACTTGTCAGCATAGACCACTGCATGGGAGTGTCTACTCACATCCAAAATACTCTACACTGTGAGATGTGAGGGCCTCTCCACTCCGTCAAATGCTCGCAATAAAACCTCCCTTGGAAGAAGGTTTGTCCACCATAGACGTGGACGGTGTGCACGAGATCCTACTCTCGCTGGATCCAACAATACCGCTGGTCCAATCCATGACCGCACGTGATGTGCACTCATCATCACTCGTGCACTTGGATCATCCAACAAGGAAACATTCTCCAAAATGTATGCCGGAGAATAGGTATGTTGTGACTGGAGAGAACGTAACACACATAACATCTCCCAAAACATGCCAGAACGTGAATCCTATAGCCCATGATCATTACCAGCA
This sequence comes from Marchantia paleacea, assembly GCA_014180765.2. NCBI lineage: Eukaryota > Viridiplantae > Streptophyta > Marchantiopsida > Marchantiales > Marchantiaceae > Marchantia > Marchantia paleacea. The sequence goes on from MUAA02000004.1 coordinate 1,904,564, forward strand.
CGTGTGTGTCCCTGATATGGCCATCCAGCAATAACCAAATGTATGTTGTCATGCCGAGCAAGGTCTTGCACCCCCAGCAACAAAATATCTAACGGCAAGGCCTGCTGATATCCTTGAACCGCTGACACTGGTAGAAGATTTGGGTATCTCCGCACCAATTGTGTCACATGGCGTTTGTATAAACAAAAAAACAAGTTTTTTTTGTTTGTTTATACAAAGTAAAATAACAAAAAGGATGGGAAGACCCCATAAGTCCTACATAGATGAAACCAAACGGGTAACATGGAGCTAGGCCCCAATAGCATCACAATGGGAAATATGTCATACTGCACCTAAGATATCCAAACTATCTAGGTCAAACAGACTACATACAACATGAGCATCCAAAGAAACATCACCTAACTTGATTGCTCTCCTATGGATTACACTAGCTAGTGTTCTTTGTGAAATAATGAAAACACATTACCTAAAATAGACTATACAATAAGATAAATAGAGTGATATCCCTTGGTGCCTAGTATGATCCATTCTCTTTCACGAACATGTTGAAGTCGATATCTATAGCTCCATATCACTCCAAAGCTAGAGCAACAAAAAAATGACCTCTCTACATACACCTATACTTGGAGACCTTGGATAATATCACTCCACTAGCCATCCATCCATGAGGATAGGTAATCACCACTTCAAAACTTTGTCACGTGTAGGATTTGTAACCACAACGTGTGCAACATTATTTGCTCCTCCTCACCAAGTATAAATTTGCCCTAATCCGAGTTGACTGCAAGGTATGTTAACACTCCATCATGTAAGGTATCCACCCTTCTGTGCCATAGCAAACACCATATCCCTAATGGCATCATGGTTGACTATCCCTGTCCTCCGAATGAATAAGTCATATGGACCACGGCTACATCTAAGGTAGTATCACACTCACAATTTGAGTAAAGAAGATGTAGATATGTGGATCAAGCCAAGATAGAATCTCATAGTGTTAGAAAACTCATCTCTCGAACTAGCTTGGGACTTCCGAGTGGTTTAGGGGATTCTCTTCTGGCATTTTTTATTCCATGAGTTCACACTTCCCCATTTCTGGGAGATCATGGATTTGATTCACTTTCTGGATAGTGAGAAAGAAACATTTAATCGGGAATTTTGTTAACAACCGGATTATATTATGTTCATAATCTTCAAGAGTAAATGTACTGTACGAAATGCAGAACAATGCCAAAAATCGTAACGTACACCAAGACTATCCAATATTTTATATTTAATCTATTGTGCGTCAGATGCATGCTCCTCCTGGTGCACATTGACGAAAAAATTCTTCTTGCATAGTCCCACCGTTGTCTCCGTTGGAAGATAGTTACGAAGAGTGGAAAAGCCGAAAGAAGAGAGAAATGCAAAAATTTGGCAGCGCTTATCAAACATCTTATAAACCGAGAAGCATGAGAGTCCGAAGACTGCATATCAGTTGCCCTATAGAAGGCAACCATGGCAGAACCTATGCACGGCACGACTGAGAACAAGATTCTCGAATGAGATGTCCGTCTACGAGGGTCTACACTGGGGCCTAGCCCCAAGTTACCCGTTCCTCAAACCATTATATGGAGATGGAGTTCAAGTGCCATTGGTCACTGTCCTCTTTCTTCACAGCTTAATATCATACAATACATGCATATTTCTATATGAGCTCATGATAGTGCTTCAAGAAGTCAAGGAAGATTCTGGGTCAATCCAAGACGCGCCTTGCAATCTCATCTCGCTTCAGATACAAGTATCGATGTACTTGTATGCCAAACTGCAAAACAGTAGCCAAACCTGTGCTAATCCCTCCAAACAGATCCAACACACATATACTCTCCTGTAGATACTACCAAGCAATAGGCGTTGTATCTAAAGGTGACAACATAGTGGAAGTGAAAATAACTTCCTTCATCTCCTCCCTCTCCGGAGTAAAAGACTCACTCCAAGCCTGATGTATGAGCTGATCAGCCATCTATTGTGGCTGCATACATGAAGTACCTAATGATCCATCCAACGTGGATGACACTACTCCACTAAGACTTGGCATGATAGCCACATCCTCTCAACCATGACTATCATGAGCATCCATGTTACCCTCCAACAAATCATCAAGCCAAGTAACACAAGTATAGAAGGCTGCAACATACACCAAACCTCCACTTGGTAAAGGCATAGAACCAGTAATAAATCGTATAGGTAATAGACTCACTCGGCCCTCGCCAGATTGCCAACCTGGCCGATAAGAGTTTGTATCCTCCCAATAATCAATGCTAAATCCCATCGGGTTTAACACTGTCGCACCCACCAATACATCATAAGACTCTGCAAGTGTAACCACAACGCGTGCTCGCATTGTAGAGCTATCCGTGACATGATCCGGTTGCACTTGCATAGTCAACCCCACCCGGGTGATTTATGGTGCCAAGAGATGTCTGAATCTGGAATGGACATCTCTCCACATCCATTTTTCGCAAACCAAGACCAAGTAGTGCATCCTTACCCAATATAAGGGGTTGTGCACCGAATCCAACAACACGCGTTGAGGTCGATAAACCTTTCATGAAGGTCTGACCAAACAAAAGACATCACTTCTGTTATCCAACATCACCGCACTTGGTGACACCTTGGTACGCTCATATGCCGGCCTCACTGATAACTCCATCATTCGAGCGGCTGCAGCTTGCCAAGTTCCAGTAGTAGCTATCATGATCCCATGATCAACACTACTAGTGCTCACACTACAAGAAGCAACCAACACATCTTCTTTACTTTCGCAAAGTGTGGCTGCCAATCGTAGTACATGGGATGATGACACCCCCAACGCCAATAAATCCTTGGCTGAGTAAACAAGAGTCTTTGCCGTCCCCAACATTAGGCTGGATGCTACCTCAGACGATGTTGATGGCTGGTCCCTACTTGCTCCATCTCCAGGTACATCCACATTGGCTTGCACCCTCATCTCTCCAATAGGTTGTCTAGGAGCCATGGATGAGGTGTTCAATGCCTCAAACAATGTGAAAGACTGAGGAAGTCTAACATGTCGGCTAGCCTCCCCTCTTTGTGGATCCAACTCCACTTATGCTCCTCTAGACTCAGTAGTATATGTTGCACTAAGAGTCACAACAACTGCACATGGTTGTGCCACTGTGCACATGTACTCCACAACATCTCCATCATATGATATAGAGGCACCATCTCAAGAATCCGATCTTTGTTGGTCTATAGCCATACTTGCTATCTTCTACTCCAACTGCTCCAGTCAAGATGCCTTGCATTGCAGGAGGAGTCTCTTTGGGCCACACAGGTTTGCATAGAGAATTTGCCCATTCTCTATGCAGATCTGTGTGACCCGAAGAGACTCCTCCTGCAATGTAGCCCAATTCACTGCTCGAAATCTCCAAAATCTAGCTACCACGCTTATCCTCAGGGGACTTGTCAAGGATGGTATACAAGCATATTCGATATTATTTTCAAGCGGATAATCCCTCTAGTGGTTTCACTATATTATTCAAGGTGGTTGCATTAGTTCTGAGAGTGGAGATTCTGTTGTCAGTTAGTCAGGTATTAGGTGATAGTCAGCTTCTTGTGATTGAGAAGGACACATGGATCTTGTTGTGTTTAGTCAGTCGTACCATTGTCATGCAACATCGTTCACACTTCTAGCAGCATCTTTGTCCACATCAGTTTAGAGTCACCACACCAAGAGGTTGTGAGGTGGTATCTTTGGGCATTAGAGCACTTCTAGATATCCATCCAGATTGGGTTGTCTTGTAGATGGATGTTTAGAATGCTTTTAACAGTGTCTCACGTGCATCCATTTTTAGAGAGCTTAGAGAGGCTAGTGGATATGTATCGAGAATGATTCCTTTCATATTGTAGGACCCTAGTTAGGAATTTTAAGCTTGTTTTTTTTTGGTTTTCGGAATAAAACGCATGATATTCGGCGGAATTGAGTATTGACGAATACGAAGATGACTCTTAAGGCTAATATGCATGTTGAGAAGAGTATGTGTAGATTGAATCCGGCGGAAGCAATTATGTTTCGGTTAGGGTAAGTTGTAACTATATCGTTGAGCAGTGGCGGGTGCAGATCCAGCAGAGTGACACGATGAAGAAGCGAGTGGCATTGCGATCGGGAGCACGGGAAGCTATTCGATTACCTCCTCCGCAGAAGATGGCGAGTGTAATTAGACCTCTAGTGCCAAAACCGGACTGAACGTTGGAAGAATTGAAACGATTGAAGCAATTGGGCGGAGCGCCTAGCATGGCGATGGGGACTATGTCTGTCCGGAGTTGTGTGAAGAAGTGAAGGCCAAGAAAGTTGCCAATCCGATTGGATGGAGAGGTTACCCGATTCCCGGGATGCGATTCTATGGGCGGAAGCATTGGGCCGGGATTATGTAAGACAAGGACGGCATCGATTGGGAAGGATCGGCTTTGCATACCGGATTCGACTTCGATGAGTCCAAATGGTTTGATCCTCGAGGAAGGAAGGGGACCAACGGGTTCAAGATTGATTTGATTAAGGATGATTTCGACGGAAGATCATGTATACGTTGAATCGCCTATTTTCACCGTAAGAGAACTACTTACGCTAGTATGCATAAGGTGAGAATAGTGGAAGGATTCGCCGGAGGAAAGATCAAAGTCAAGGGGAGAAAATTATTCGGAATGAATGCAAGCTATGGGAGGAAGTTGAAAGCGGTGAGAGAAGGGAGTAGTGTACATTTCCTTTTTGCGTACACATGTACTCAAGGATGGGGTGGTTAACTCCAAGGGAAAGAGTGAAGTATCGATGGATGCAGAATGTTTTGCGAGAGCCGAATATGAGTGAAGCCGGTAGTGGATCAACGAGAAGTGTGGGTCCCGAAGAAGGAAGCAACTTGCGCCGCCAGGTTGCGAGATGCCTTCAAAGACGAGTTGGACCAAGTAATGCGGGAATTGAGGAAGTCAGATTCGAAGAGAGGATTCGGCAGAACTTCAGGAAGAGAGTGCAAAGTCCGAGTATAGAGGAAGTTCGAACGCCGGGGTCAACAAGAAGCGGAAGTTAAAGGAGATTGTTAAGCCGAGGAGCCCGGTGCCGAAAGTATCGAGGCCTAAGGTGAAGGGCCCAAAGTAGATGGTGGAGAACCGCTCTCTTCGGTGTTGCGCTTAGCCTGTAAGTTGAAAATGTAGTTGTCCCCTGCTTCTCATGGAGTTGAACGAGATGGGAACAGACTATATTCGGGGTGGAATCCTCAAGAAGACGGTTACATGGACCTCATTCGGGCTTGATGAACCGCATAGCAACAGCAAGAAGGACCGCACCTGCACTATTAGCAGCTTGGATGAGTCGGTGGGCCTGGAGAAGGAGAAGGCGAGAAGCACAACGGGAAGTGACAAAGAAGAAAGAAGGCTTATGGGGAGATATGCAAAACTGCAAGGCGAGTTGAAGTTTGTGGAAGTCGAGAATGAGCGGCTTCGAATCAATTGAAGGAGGTGAAGCGCCAAATGCGCACGAGGTCGATGTAGAGCGACCGCCTAGATTAGAAGTTTTGGCTAGTAAGTGTGCGAAGTATCTTCTTGCCCGGTGTGATGATGTGGAAGTCGATCGATTGGAGGCCTTGACCACGGCGATGAACACTCCCGGTGATTCGAAGAGAAACGAAAAGGAGATGTACAAAGCGATGGGTCGTGGATCGTCAGTGAAGCGATGCGAATTCACCGGAGGGAGATTGCGAAGATATCGAGAGTTGCAAATCAGCGTTGATGCTTTTGCCCGGGCGTGAAGAGACATTATCGAAGGGTGCAACAGATCTCGAAGTTGTAGTCGGACGCGATCTGTGTAGGTAGCGATTCGGATAGGACGTTAGAATTGTGTATAAATAGGACTAGAGTAGTTAGTGGAGACATCTTCAATTTGCAAGAGAAAATCAGGATTTGTTCCTGTGTAGCCAGGATAGAACGGAAACTCTCGAAGCCGAGCAAAGATAGTGGTGGCCTACCTGACTGGAGATCGGATTCTGTGAAGATAACCAGGAATTCGCCCCACGAGTTTGGCTATCGACGATTTTCGGGGAGAACTTCAGCGAGCTTACGCCCGGTGAATGTTACCTCTTGTAATTGGGATCACCCAATCTTAGTAAAAAGAATTCCTTCTGGAAATTCTTGAACCGTATGTCTTGATGGGTTGTTAAGTTATGAATTGATTCCACTCTTCGGACCGTGATTGTCCGAGTTGATTAAAGAAGTCTAAACACACCTATTTCCCACTTGATATTCGGTTAACACCCCATTCCCTTTGGGAACGAATCAATAAACACTACAACTATCCAATTCTAATGCAACCTTGCTGTTACATAAGAACTAAGTTGTAGACGCGACTTTTTCTTGGCACCGCTGCCGGGAATGGATCACGTTAATAAGTGCTAGTCACGGTGGGTGTACTATATAGTCTAGAACCATTTTAATGTCGGTGGGTCAAGTCAAGAAAAAGAAGAGACCGAGGGGCTCGAACGGATTGGGGTCAATCCTAAGAGTCACGCCAAGAAGGCGGAGGTACAAAAAAGAACCGGTGAGCGCAGAGCCGGGGATGCATGACAGAAAAACATCCAAAGGAAGAGCTACCCAAAGAACGGCCAACCGAACTTCTCGCCGAGAGAAACGCTTGATTGCTCGAGAAGAACAAAGGAAGAAAAGAACGAGAAGGAGATTGGGTACGACCTTTGGGGGCGAAGGAAGAATAAGAAGCACCCGAGCAAACCAAAAACGACTGGTTCAGACGGAGAAGGGAGTGCCTCGTCTACCCAAAGAGCCGAGACATGGCTACGGCATGCAAGTAGCCCCGCTCAACTAGCTTAATCGGAGCACACTCTTCCTCCTATCCCACTTCGGAGTCTTCGGGAGAAGAAGAACCATGAACCTCGACCCGAGACATCACCCCTTCGGACGAAGATAACGGGGAACTGTGGACCAAATACACTTGGCCACCCGAATCCCCGAACTCCAACGGCACGAAGTACGAACCAATCTCGAGAACCGGTTTAACTCTCACTCATCAAACGCTAGGCGAACAAGAATGACCCCAATTACGGCTAACAAGTACCCCGGTTCAAGGGAACCACAGACAACGAGGATGCGGAATCCTACATCAAAACCTTTGAGGCCATCTCGACGGCGAATAAGGAACACAATCCAGCCGACCGTCGGCGTATTTTTCCAGGGCTCCTTCGTAAGGGAGCCCGGATATGGATGAATAATCAGGAAGAGAGCCATGCCGCGGACATTACCTCTTGGGATGGACTCAAGAGTCGGTTCTTGGCCCGGTTCGAGAGATGGGGAACGACAAGGTACTCCTAAGACGGTTGGGAGCCATTCAAGAGAGAAGCATCGAAGTTGTTGGGGAGTACACCGAACAATTCCTTAGTTTGTTAGATAGGATGCCTCATCGGCAAAGAACGCTAAACCATATTCGCGGCAATGGCCATCGAATGGTACGTGTCGGGTTTGGGTAAGTTTGACCTGCACAGAGACGCTTCCGCAGGGGCAGATCCGTCCACTGTGGACGCCGTCATCCAAGCCGCCGAGGCTTACGAATTATCCAATATACACCGTAAGCAACTAAAGGAGGGGAGGAGTTCCTATAAGGGAAGACGGACTAAACATCCGAAGGCCCGAAGACGGTGAAGTCCTTCGAGCAGTGGGACGTCAACCACCTCGGCTGAAGAAGAGTCTAGCTCCTCAGACGAGGACTGGAAGTACACTTCCAAGAAAAGAGACACGCATCGGATGAAGCATCCGGAGGGCGGAAGGAAAGGTATAGAAACCAAGGTTGAGGAGCTGACCAAAAGTATGGAGGAGCTCAAGGTACACTTAGTTAACAATAGAGATAGGAGGAAATCTCCAATGCAGGGGCGGGCCAATGTGTGGTGCACGATCTGTCGGAAGCCCGGACACACTAACTCTGAGCACCAGCCCAGAGAAGGATATACGGCCCAACAAGTGGAGTGGATCCCGGTATGGGAGTATCCCCAATACGACCCTACCGCTGAGGACCAACTCTACGGGGTACAAGAGATGGGGAACATTTCCTCAATACCACCAGTCCAAATTCCTAGGTATAGTCCGGTGGACATGGCGGTGACTACGCCGCAACGCAAGATGGGGGGTTTACCGCAAATTCCCCCACCACCGAAACCTAATGCGTGTTACAAGCGTAGGGGGTGGGGGCACCGGTCTCCCCAAAGGTTCACGCCCCCGACGCCGCATGACTTACCAACCCATGTGTAGTAATTGCAAAGCGACAGGGACATACGCACGTAGAGTGCGACCAACCACCCCAACCACGAGGAGATAGCGAGCGGTATCCGGCACAAGGAGTCCGGTTCGTAACTCCACCAAAGCGAGACGTGGGGGTACACCAAGTAAGTTTGGAAGACCAGCCATTGCAGAAGGGAGAAGGCTGGCCAGAGGAAGTGATGGACGTACTAAGGGTATCCACCCGAAGTACGAAGAGACAAGCAAGTCCCGTCATAGACAAGAAAGGCAAAAAGAAAGAAGCCACGAAGGGGGCATCGGTCAAGACTATTCTGACCTCAAAAATGAAGGACGTCACCCCTGCAAGTCAAGATCTAGTCCCAGAATTCACAGCGGATATTCGGTCCGAAGTTCAGAACTATATCAAGGAGCTTAATCCGGCGAAGCGGGAAGAGAGGTCTGGAAGAAACGACTCGGTGGAACGCGAAGGAAGACCTCCGGCCACGCCACGGTAGTACTATGACCCAGTGGCAGATTTGGCCGAAGTCAAAGCCAACATTACCATGAAGCAGCTATTAGATGATAATAAAGCCTACAAGAAGCTACTTATTCAGGCACTCAGGTCCACTAAGCCAAAGCCTAGCCGACAAGACAAGTTACCCGCGGTGTACACGGTGGAGCAAGAGGATGAAGGAGCGTAAATTGAAGTAGAGATTGCGGGGTGCATCCAAGGCAAGCATACCAATAGACTCGGATCGGGAGTGAATATCATGACGAGGACACGGCCGCGGCCCTTGGGTACAAGAAGTACTTTAAGCTACGGGGGTGTTGAGGTTGGCCGATCAATCACGAAAGAAACCCGTGGGGGTATTGCGTGGGGTGCTTACAAAGATAGGAGGGGTAGGATTCTCTTTGACCTACATCATTTTGCAACCTCAAGAGGAAAGTGGTTACAAGGTTCTCATTGGGAGGCCCTGGTTGTACATCGCCAAAGTCACCACCAATTGGCAGCGGAAGACCTTGTCCTTTTTCGATCCAAGTGCGTCCACCGCCAGGAAGGTAACAATCTCATGGCGTCCTCTGGGGTACCAAGGGGAGACGTCTTCAGATTCAGGAGTCACCGATCCTAGTGATGACAAAGATCGACGACGGAGTATTCGTCCGAAGACCACGTCAATTATCTGCAATGTTACGAGGTAGACGAAGAACTCCAATCCGAAGATGAATAGCAATTACAGATCAGTGTGGGGCGCAGCGAAGCAAGCCACACTGACGGGGTAGTAGGGCCTGACGCCTGGGAAGAAATTATGGTAACTCCATGACATCAGCTAAAGGTCAAGCGGAACCTCGCGGGTGCCGACCTTCGAAAGGTGTTGCCTCTTCTTCGGAAATACGAAGATGTGTTCGCATGGAGAATAGAGGACATGAAGGGTATTCCCCAAAAATGGGGAGAGCATCGGATAGATTTAATAGAGGGAGCAGTCCCTCTAAGACAATGGCGATGCCGCTTAAATCCGAAATACTCTTTTGTTAGTCAAGGCTAAATTGATAAATACCTTCAAGCGGGCATTATATACCCTGTGTTGAGTAGTGAATGGGTTGCACCTATTGTGATAGTGCCAAAAAAGAACACTGGTAAAATTCGTGTATGTCAGGATTTCAGGAAGTTAAATGCCGCGACAAAGAAGGATCATCATCCTCTGCCGTTTGCAGATGCCATCTTAGACCATGTGGCAGGTCATGAATGCTATAGTTTCTTGGATGGGTTCTCTGGGTACAACCAAATGTCCATTCGTGAAGAGGACAAGGATAAGACTACATTCACCACGGATTGGGGAACGTATGCCTACCATAAAATGCCATTCGGTCTCTGCAATGCTCCGGCCACGTTTCAAAGGATGATGACGCACATCTTCCAGGACTATTTGCGGAAGTTCTTAGAAATCTTCATAGATGACTTTTTTGTGTATTCGGGGCAAAAAGAGGATCACTTGTACCATTGGAGAAAACTTTCCGTAGTGTAGGGACAAACCGGCCTTACATCCCGAAAAGTGTTATTTCATGATGACTGAGGGGATTCTCCTGGGTCACAGGGTTTCGGCCCGAGGATTTGAAGTAGACGTAGATAAGGTTAAAGTCATCAACTTGTTAGAACCCCCCAGGAACATTAGGGAGCTCAGGGCTTTCCTAGGACATATAGGGTACTACCGGCGATATGTAAAGTCGTACGCCGCTATTGCAGCCCCGTTAACAGGACTGCTAAAGAAGGAAGTGGAATTTGTGTGGACCTCTGAGCATGAGGCCACGTTCCACCGAATGAAGAATGAATTGATCACGGCTCCAACTCTGATCCCACCGAATTGGGAAAAACCTTTCCATGTGGATGTAGATACCTCGTCCATAGCAATGGGGGTGGTGCTCGGGCAGCGCGATGAACAGGGAAAAGACCACCCCATCTACTTTGCAAGTCGCATGTTGATAGCAGCCGAGCGAAATTACTCCACTACGGAGAGAGAAGCACTAGGCATGGTATATGCTGTTCGGAAATTCCGACATTATCTATTAGGATACGACTTCGTGTTTCATGTGGATCATTACCCGCTAAAATATCTGGTCGTCAAGGCCGATCTTCGGGGACGGCCGCACGGTGGATGTTGTTCTTTGCAGGAGTTTTCGCTCACGTACAAACGAAGAAAGGAGTACACCACACTAACGCAGATTTCCTATCACGACGGAAACAGCGGTACCCAAATGCTGTAAAGGGACGATGAATTCCCGGACGAAAAAACTATTCCGAGATGACGGAGTACGTGGAAACGCGGTACTATGACTTGTATCGATACCTTCAGACGTTGGAATTACCGGAGGGATTGTCAAGAGAACAACGGACGGTCTTCATACACAAGGCGCCTCCTTACCAATTGGAGAAAGGGATACTGTTCAAAGCGGGGCGGAAAGTACTCAAGGCGATGTTTGGAACAATATGAAGTACAACGCATCATTCGGGGGATGCACGAAGAAAGCCGCAGGGGGCATTATGCTTTGCGCAACACGGTGAAAAAAGATTTTAGCTGCCGACTCTTGGTGGCCAACCATGTATAAGGATACCCATAAGTTCATTGAGAAATGTGATGCGTGTCAACGAATTGGGAAGCCCACGCAGACCACTCGATGGCCTTTAAAACCAACCCTCGCCTTTGGCACCTTTTGAGAAATGGGGGATTGATTTTGTGGGACCAATTTCACCAAATGATGAGAGGAACAAGAAAGCGGTATATCCTGATAGCTACTGATTATGCTACGAAGATGGTAGAAGCAGTTGCAATCCGAAGAGATGATGCGAAAACAAATCGCAGAGTTCTTTTTCAACCAGGTCATTTGTAGGTATGGGTGTCCGCTCGAACTAGTTAGTGACAGAGGTACCCACTTCTTAAATCATCTGGTAGAAGAATTAACCACTTACTTCCAAATCAAACATCGGAAGACAACCCCGTACAATCCCAAGGCTAATGGGTTTGAGAGAAGTCTAACGGATTATTGTGTCGTATTCTGAATAAAGTTACAATTAGTCATATCTATGACTGGGATACCAGTACAAAAAGAAATTTTATGGGCATTCCGAACTTATGGGCATTCCGAACTGAGTCTTTCTACGATTCATATTCTTCTCTCTTTTATCAGCATGGCTTTTTTGAGGAGGGAGTCACCGTTTTACAGTCCGTCCCTAGCAGTCGACAAGGAGATCCTTTGGGAGGATCCCTATTTGCCATGGCTCATTATAGAGCTCTTTTGTCTATTGTTTTGGCCATGCTAGGTTGTATGTTCCCGTTGTTAGCAGATGATACACAGATTGTGGGCCCTATAGATCACATTAGATAGGCATTTGATTACTTGACTACCGAGCTTCATCTTGTAGGCTTGAGAATCAAGTTGTCAAAGTGTAGGGCTTGGTCTTCTTTGGGCAGTCCTACTCATCTCTAGCTTCCAAAGAGATGTATGACATCAACATACAACTTACTCATTGTAGGAGTGCCAGTAGGGTTTGAGGATTTTGTCTCACATTATCTAGACATTGCACTTGCCAAAAATAATTTGCATATAGATGTCCTTCCTTTACCAGGGGATCCGCAAATGTCGTTTGGCATACTGTCATCTAATATTGCTTGTCGACCCACCTACCTTCTTCGCATGATTCCTCCTTCACCTACATTCATATTACGTTTGATAACCTTTGATAGGAGGATCATGGTGTCTTTGGTGACATTATCGGATTTGAGTTTGTGACATGAGATTTGACACGGAGACAGATATTTTTGCCGATTTAGTGTGGAGGGGTAGGCTTATTATCGATGGAGGAGACTACAGCTATAACATTCTTGGCTAGTTGGGCACTCTCGACACATTTGTTATCTTTTCTATTTATGATTGCAGATAGGTCTATCCTTGAGATTTATACGAGGGATGTGGAAAAGTGATCATTTCACTTACATGTATTATTGCAACATAGGATAGATGCTTTACCCCTAGAGTTATAACATGAACTCCCGTTTTTTTTCTCTTTGGCCACCAATTTGACTAGAGGTCTAGAGTCTACCTTGATGGACCGATAATTTCAGCAGGCTCTATATTCACTCTTAGTGGATGACAGAGGATAGCGACCCATGATGTCATTAAGGATGTGGTGTTTGCTATGGAGCGAAAGGTTGGATACCTCACATGGAGGGACCTTTGGTATGCCTTGCAGTCGATTAGGGTTAGGGCAGACCTATACTTGATTGGGTAGGACCAAGTTACTGTGACAAACATTGTGGTTACCGATCCTACTCATGACACATTTTCAGAGGGGGTGATCACCCATCCTTCAGGATGGGCGGCAAGTGGAGCGGCAACAGCCAAGGTCTTCAAGTATAGGGGTATGCAAAGAGGTCATATCTTTGTTCCTCTAGCTTTGGAGTTATATAGAGCTTTGGAATTATATGGACACTGACTTCGACATGTTCGTGAGGGAGTGCGGAAGAGCCTACCATACTATGCGGTAGGGGGTATCATTCTCTTTAGCTTACTGTATAGCTTATTTTAGGCAACGAGTTTCCATTGCTCTACAGAAAGTACTAAGTGGTGCAATCCATAGGAGAGCAATCTTGTTAGGTGATGCTTCTTTGGATGCTCCTATTGTTTGTAGATAGTTTGACTTAGATAGTTTGGATATCTTAGGTCTTGTATGACATATTTCACAGTGTGATGCTATTGGGGGCTAGCCCCATGTTACGGGTTTGGTTCCATCCTTGTAACATTTTTTGACGGGGTCTTCCCATCCCTTATGTTATTTTCATTTGTCTCTTTCCTTGTCCAATAGTCGGAGTGCCAAACTATCCATCAAATTGTGAAGCAGAAAGAAGGTTCTTCCACATAGCTTAAACACGCGTTGTGGATTGTCCTCATGCTCCCACTTGATAGGAGAACCATGATGGTTCCTATTCTAGAAATCTCAATTTTTGGCATAGTTATGATACCAATGACATGTAGAAATGTGTGCAAGAACCTTCTTTGTATTCAGAATGATCACACTACATCAAATTAGGTGTACATATAGTAGTAAGGTGAACGCCGGCTACACCCAACAATTCAATAATATCTAATTTCACACTATGTGATATTCCTACACGTTCTAATCTCATTTGTTGCACTCCTGCATAGCGTCTGGATAGACTCACACACATTTTATAATCTAGTAGGTTGCACTCCTTCAGAGCAACTGGGCAGACTCATACACATGCGTTGTGGAATGCACGATGAGGTTCGAATGATGTGAATGAAGAAGTTTTCTCCTCATGTATTCAAACCCGTTCATTAATGTTAGTCATAAAATTATAGTGACCTCCCATGGACTCCACTATACTTTTATGACTAACATTAATGTTCATGAAAATGTTCGGAAAGATAAGAGTCTTGACAGACTCTTATCTTTCCGGAGTTCTTTTTAGGTACAATGACAATTGGGGCAATCCATTCACTGCTCAACATGGGGTAAATAATGCCTGCTTGCAGGTATTTATCAATTTACTCTTTTACCAAAAAGGAGTATTTTGGATTTAACCGGTATTGTCTTTGCCTTACTTGAATGCGGCTACCAAGAAAGATCATCACCCTTTGCCATTTACCGATGCAATCTTGGATCATGTAGCCGGTCATGAATGTTACAACTTCTTAGATCGGTACTCAGGGTATAACCAGGTATTGATACGTGAAGAAGATAAAGACAAGACCACCTTCACCACGGATTGGGGCACTTATGCCTATCACAAAATGCCATTCGGATTGTGTAATGCACCTGCTACCTTTCAGAGGATGATGACGCACATCTTCCAGGATTACTTGAGGAAGTTCATGGAGATCTTCATAGATGACTTTTGTGTATTCGGATCTCGAAAGCGAGCACTTACAAAGACTTGGAGCAAACTTTCCAGAAGTGTAGGGAGAGTCAATTGGCTGTACATCCGGAGAAGTGCTACTTCATGATGGCGGAGGGTATTTTGTTAGGACACCAAGTTTCGGCGTGAGGTATTGAGCTAGACGTAGACAAGGTCCGCGTTATCACATCACTGGAACCACCGCGCAACATACGGAAACTTCGGGCATTTTTAGGACACACAAGATACTATCGGCGGTATGTCAAGGCTTATGCGACTATCACAACACCGCTGACGGCTTTGGTGAAGAAGGAGACAGAGTATGAGTGATCGAGGCTGCACCAACAGACCTTTGAACGCATGAAGCAAGAGTTGGTGCAGGTGCCAACATTAGTTCCACCGGATTGGAAGAAGTCTTTCCATGTAGACGTAGATACATCCTCTATAGCTATAATAGTAGTTTTAAGACAAGGTGATGCATAGGGGAAAGATCACGCCATTTATTTTGCAAGCTGCATGCTCATAGCAGCTGAGCGCAATTATTCCACCACCGAGAGGGAAGCTCTAGAGATGGTGTATGTTGTTAGGAAGTTCAGGCACTATCTTCTGGGATACGAATTCGTATTCCATGTGGACCATTACCCTCTTAAGTATGTGGTTCAAAAGGCGGATTTGTCAAGACGAATTGTGCGATGGATGTTGTTATTGCAGGAATTCGTATTCACAGTAAAAACGAAGAAGGGTATTCACCACACGAATGCGAATTTCCTGTCAAGGTTGGAGACTCATATCCCAAGCATCACCGTAGCTGATAATTTTCCTGATGAACAATTGTTCCAACTAGCAGAGTACAAGAAGACGCAATACTACGATTTGTATCATTATTTGCGTTCCTTAGAGATGCCGGAGGGCCTGACACCTAAGCAGAGGTTAGTATTCGTCCATAAGGCTGCTTCGTATCAACTAGAGAAAGGGATATTGTTCAGAATGGGGGCGGACGAGGTACTTAGGAGATGTTTGGAGCCTTATGAAGTCCGAAGAGTGATTAGAGCCATGCACGAAGAAGCGGCTGGAGGCCACTATGCTCTATGGAATACGGTGAAGAAGATTCTCGTAGCAGGGTACTGGTGGCCGACAATGTACAAGGACGTGCATCAGTTCATTCAAAAGTGCGATGCGTGCCAAAGGACGGGGAGACTGACACCAACCATTCGATGGCCGTTGAAACCTATTCTAGCACTAGCACCTTTTGAGAAGTGGGGGATAGACTTCGTAGGACCAATTTTGCCAGTCAGTCGAGGGACCATGAAGCGGTATATTCTAGTGGCGACAGATTACGCGACGAAGATGGTTGAAGCGGTGATGATCCGAAGAGATGATGCGAAGACAGTGGTGGAGTTCTTCTTTAGCCAAGTCATTTGTCGATCTGGGTGTCCCTTGGAACTGGTTAGCGATAGGGGAACTCATTTTCTGAATAACTTAATTGAGGAGCTTACCATGTATTTCCAAATTAAGCATCGTAAAACCACACCTTACAATCCGAAGGCGAATGGTCTAACTGAAAAATCCAATGGGTTGTTGTGTAAAATTCTGAATAAGCTGACAGTCAGTCATATCTACAATTGGGACACTAAAGTGCCAGCGGCGTTGTGGGCATTTTGTACAGCAAAGAAGATCACGACTAAGCAAACGCCGTTTTACTTAACATATGGCATGCATCCCATCACGCCAGTGCAATTTGAGGTGCCTTCGTACTGTATCCTAGTGGAGGATAGGTTGGGAGATGAGGAGAGCCAGCTGCATAGGTTGTTGATGCTTCCACAGCTGGAAGAAGTTCGCAAAAGCTCTGAGGAGTTGACAAAGTGGATTTAGGCTAAACGAAAAGAGCAGTATGACGCGGGACTTTGTACCACTTCAATGGTAGCTGGCGACAAGGTGTTGTTGTATGATAGCCGGTAAATGAAATTCCTGGGGAAGTTGCATCTCCGATGGATGGGACCCTATGTGATCAAGAAAGTGTTTGATAACGGTTTATTACAGCTGTTAGATTAAGAGGGGGCGGTATTTGTTACCCGAGTGAATGGCTGGAGAGTGAAGAGGTATTATGATTGAAGCTGTTCGCGGGGGCGCTCACATTTAAGGGCGGACGTATGTAGGAGCGTAGTTCTTAGGATAAGGAGGATTTTTTTTGGTTTTTGTGAATAAAGAGTTATATTCGGGTTCTCATGAAGGTATTCGTCCAAATATATGTTGGTTAGACATGAATACCATTAGGGAGTTCACACGAGTGAATTTCCAGGGAATTTAAGCGCGCGTTTTGGGTGGCGGATTGAAGAATTGTCAAGAGAAAGTCTATGCCAAGAACTTGCCGAGCGGCCGGAGCGAGAAAAGAGAGCTGCAATGTCAAAGCGTCAAACCGGAGGAGTTCTAGCAAAAAGAAGTGCAACGATGGGGAGAATTCGACCACTTATTCTGATGGCGGATTGGACTTCAGTGGAGTTGCTGGGGTTGAAGAACCTCGGGGGAGCATTTCTGTCATGGCGATGGGACTACGTGTGCCTATAGCTGTGCGATGAAGTCCGGAGAGGAAAAGCGCTGACGCCAATTGGAAGCAGAGCTCAACCAAAGAAGTGGGATGCGAAGTTATGGGCGAAGGCTCTGGGGCGCAACCACGAAGAGGACAAAGGCGGCGTCGATTGGGAGGGATCGGCGATGCACACAACATTTACCTTCGACAAGCGGAAGTGGTTCAACCCTATGGAGAGGAAGGGGACGAATGGCTACAAGCTCGATTTGATCAAAGATGTCTTTAGGAGGAAGGTGGCTCTCACCTTGAATCAGCTTTTCTCACCACAGAGAACAACGTATGTGAGCATGCACAAGGTGAGGATTGTGGAAGGGATCATCGGAGGAACTATTCGGGTGAACCGGGGAGAGATCTTTGCGAGGAACGTACAGACAATGGCGATGAAGCTAAGAGAAGACGATAAGAGTGTAGTCTATCTCTCGTCTTTCTTAGTATATCTGTACGCGAAGCTAGAGTGGCTGACGCCTAGAGAGAGACAGTTGTATCGGTTAGAGAGTGGGCTGTCGGATTTGGATGCAAACCTCGACAGTGCTAGTAGTGGGTTGACAAGGAGTCTAGGGACGAGTGCTCCTCCTGAGCCGAAGAGAACGGGAGAAATCAGGCCGGCGGTGCAGAGTAAGCTTGATTCGGATTCAGAAGAGAAAGAGAGTAGTAGAGGACAATCCACCAGCCACTCTAACAGTTTGAAGAGATGTGGAGAAGAAGAAGGTGGAAGAAGTAGGACCGCCGAAGACTTCTCGGCCAAAGATGATGGCGGTGAAGCCAGGACCGAAAGCCTTGAAGGAGATTGCAGAACCCATGGCCTCAGTACTACAGCTGTCGCAGAAGTTGGTAGCTGTGGTGGTCCCGGTATTGCTGGAGTTGAACGAGATGGGGCTGATGTATATGTCAGGGTGGGACCCTCAAGCCGATGGGTATATGGAGTTGATTCAGATGATGAACTGCCTGGCGTTGGGGAAGGAGGACCAATCCATCACAGTGAGAGAGCTGACGGAGAATGTGGACAAGCTGTCCAAGGAGAAGACTGAGATGGAGAAGCAGGTTCAGGAGGCGAAGAAGACCTACGAAGAGATCTGCCGTATTTGGGATGCGGAGATCCATTTTGTGGAGAAGGAGGATACTCAACTTCGGGAGACAGTGCAGGACCTAAAGCGAAGATTGATTCACGTGGATGTGGAGGCACCTGCGAAGTTAGAAAACCTCGCTAACAAATGTGCGCATCATCTGTTCACACGGTGTGATCGTGTTGAGACACAGCGGTTAGAGCAGTTGGTGGCAGCGATGGAGAGTTTCGGTGACTCGAAGGATCGAAGAAAGGAGATGCACAAGGCGTTGGGTTGAGATTTCAGGGAAGCCATGGCTCTTCATCGACAGGAGATCGCGGCAGATGTACAGGAAATGCAGTTAGGAATCGACGCATTCACGCAAGCAGCAGAGGTGCGATCGAGCGGCTTAGATCAGAGTGGAAGACTTAGGAGAGAGCGATCTGTGTAGGAGCAATTAGGAGTAGCAGTTAGAATATTCATTATAAATAGTCATAGGAAATAAAGTGGGGATCTTTCATCTTTGCAAGAGTCCAATCTGTTGGGCTGCAAATTGTAGTCAGGGTAGAACGAGCACTCGAGGAGATGGTGTCTGCAGGCTGACATTGTGATGACTAAAGCGTGTATCCGTGAAGTTACCCGGATATTCGTTGACAAGCCTGTCTGTAGCATCAGAAATACTCTAGAGAGTGTTTTCGCCGATACACAAACTTGTAATGAGAGAGATCCCCATCCTAAAGTAAAGCAAACTGCTGAAATCTATTTGATGTGTCTGTGAAATTGGTGATGTGATGGGATTGTGAAGGAATTGAGATTGAATCGGTTGACTTCTTTGTGAATGTTCTTCGGACTTTACAGTCTAGAGTTAGAAAGATGTCTAAATGCATGTTTCTCTTCTTTGCTAGTGTGGTTTGATCTCTCATTCCCTTGGGAACGAATCAATCTATACGAATTCGGACTTAATAGTGCATGCATGTGCTATTTCAGGATATTCCCGTAGAATGACTTTTACTTGCTACCTATACTAGAATAAAGTTTCGTTATAATGAAGACTTTGGAGTTGTTCGTGTATAACACTTGATATCATCGTGCATTCCACAACGCATGTGTGTGACCTCCCATGGACTCCCCTTTTTCTTGAACTAATGTATTTCCTTCCGGGATGTCACTTGACTCTCGTTGATTCTCGATCCATTATCAACTGTGACTGTTTGCGAATTCAGGGGTTAGTCGATTCCCGCCCCTTAAATTGCATGAAAGATACTACTTTTTAACTTCGTCCTTTTGTAGGCAATGGGACTCCGAACTCAGAGCAGCCGCGCACACTGTATTGGACCGTGATTTTATGGATAGATAGTATGTGCTTTGTGGGAATACAAGTACGATACTGATCCACAACGTTTATCGGAAAGTGAGAAACCTTTGATTCTAGAGCTGGCTTGATCACAGTTTTGAGTAACATTTTTCCTGTAACTTCAGCTTATAAAGAATGTCTACATGCTCATTGGTCATGCACAACCTTCCATCAAAACGTATCTACACATACATTATCTTATAGAGGAGAAAACTACTCCTCCACTCCAAACATGCAAATTCAGATAACTCTATGGGCCCTGAGCGTTGATACCGATATGTACAAACTCAACTAGCAAATGAGCTCACCGGGTTCAAAACATATGTCCGGAGACAAGACTCACGTGTGCTCAAGTTGTGAACGACGTTGAAACAAACACAGGGAAAGCTTATCACAGAGAGTATAGGAAGTGGTGCCGACGGCGTCCAATGTGGCGAATTGGAACAGTGATACAAAATATAAAAGTGCAGCTGTGCAGTATTTCAGTGACCACCATCAGAGGATTCAGAGCCCTCCGGGTGCTTTGAAATTGTCGGCATCGATATCAGAGCTTGCATCGGATGCTCATTTAGAACTTGGTTATAATGGGGACTAGGTTTTGAAGAAGGGACGGGAGGTGGAGCTACATTACCTCCCAGAATCTCTACCACTTGCCTCATCGTAGTTCGATCATCCGAATTCGGATGGGAACACAAGAGACCCAAATGGAGTAGTGTTTGAACCTTTTTCTCATCGTACTGGCCCTTCAGTCTTGGATCTACCACACTGAGTAGCTCTCCCTCACCCAGTTTCTGCCACACCCAATCCACAAGGACCTTCTCCTTATCTGGCACATGAGGACTGTAAGCCAACCTCCCACAGACAATCTCCAAAGACACCGCTCCGAACGCAAACACATCAGTCTTCTCGTTGAATTTCCCATGCACGGACGCCTCGGGAGCTATGTATCCAAACGTTTCGGCCACGGAAGTGATGGCCATGTTTTGAGAGCGATCCACCATCCGAGCCAACCCAAAGTCTCCCAACATGGCATTGAAGTCCTGATCTAACATAATATTGCTGGTCTTGAAATCTCGGTGAATTATCTGCTGTCGGCAGCCTTCGTGCAGATAGAACAAAGCCTCTGCAGCACCAGCGATGATTCTGAACCTGAAATTCCACGAGAGCAGTGAAGCCTTGTCACCTGCTAATACTGTCCGAAAATCCCGCCAACCCCAACCCCAGCTGCTGCTGTGTTGTGTTCTCATGCTCACCTTTCAGTACAGTATTCGACTCGGTCCTCCCCTTGCGGCAAAAGTAAAATATCAGCTGAGAGAGAAACAGCACAACGACCGAGCCTGCCATAATTCCTGCACTCCGAGCCACTTTGCTCTCATCGCTTGAATGGGAGCCCGGCTCGAGCACCGTCCGAAGGAGAGAACATTTCAAAGCTCCAGTCGTAAAACGGAGTAGAAGTGACAAGTGCAAAATCCGTTCGATGCTGAAAACCCGACGAAGATCATGTCGTCCTGGCCGAATATGTCCGTCAGATCGACTGTGTAGCTGAGAAAAGCTGTATCCGGCTTCGAGCTCATGGAGCTGATTCTCACTTCTAGATTTTGACCCGACGAGTCGTAGTCCACCCAGGCAAAGATGCTGTGATCTCCCCACAGCTTGATGCCCACGTCGGAGGCCCTTCTCACAGCTCGGGATTGGACTTCTGCCACGTCCACTCCCACGTGGTTGTCGTCGATGTACCGTAATCAGCGTTTTGGTGGGTGTCGAATTCGACCACCAGCGTGCGGCCTTCTTGGCGCCCTTGGGCGTCGTACACGCGGAAGGAGCCGCCAGAAGAGCCCGGGTACTCGGAGCTGTTGAGCATGACGAAGGCCATTCCGTCGCCAGCCCAGTCGGGGAGAGCGGATTCGATGTTGAACTGGAAGGAGGTCCGGAATGAGTTGGATTGATTTGTGGCCGTGTTCATCATCCGGACGGGGTTGATGCTGAGAGCCATGCCGTAAGTGGACCAGTAAAATGTGTCCGAATTGTTAGACCTGTTGATCGGAGTCAGCGTCAGACCTTCGGGCGTCGAGATCGCGTTCCCTGCGCACCACAAATTGCCTTGCAGATTGCACTTGAATGGCCACCCGCTCGTCGTTCCCATGGTGAAGTTTGCCCCTACGTGAGTTTCTGGTGTCTGCAAGGCGAAGACTGAAACGACAATTCCAAGAAAAATCGACCAATTTGACGTCATTGTGGCTTGCAGAACCTCGGGCTTTTGGATAAGCTGCTCTTTTGAATTCGTTCATCTTGCCATTGCTTCTGGATAATCTGCTTACCATTGCTTCTCGGTGGGAAGAACAAGACATTCCCTTCACAAGGTCTAACAATCGCTGTCCACCACAAAACAACCCATAAGTGCTTGTCTAATGCTGAATTGTGTCCGATCGTAGGCTGCTGTGGAATATCCATGACACGAGAATATCATAAGGAAAGGGAGACATGTACAAATGGTTTTATGTACTACTACGTTGAACGAATAGAGGTCGTTTACATGTCAGTATTCCTCCAACTTATTCCAGTGTGATGGAATGTATGTTTTGAATCTCCACAAGTTCGATCTGAGAAAGAAATGTTTAGTGGGATCTCTGTAAACATTATGAAGTATTGGGGAGTTTCTGTTTTAGGAGAAGCACCGGATGTTGTCGTTTTCCAGGACTAGAGTCAGGTTGTGAATGTAGATACTGGAAAATGTACAGCACTTCAAACCAAATCTTCTCAAATTTTAATGAGCGAAATATATGATTGATCTGTGCTTCAGACAAATTCGTTGAGAGAATATGATTTTTGTACTGTGACCAAGTTTGATCGGGCCATTTTGAAATCATTAGTCCTGCGAAAAAAACTCCCATCAGCCAAGTTTACAATTTCATGGGCATTTCATAGTCTCATACATTTTACAAAGTCTCATATACGCGTTGAAACTAGTTGGAATTCTATTTCTCGTCCCTTCAACATTACGATACTATACCACAGAATATGAGAATAAACTATAGCCGAGTTGATAAATATATTTCATATGATACCATAAACCATTGATGAACTGAATTGAGCATTCATATTTCATGAAAATTTTATATTATATGTCTCCTCCAGATCTTTAAATTAATGTGCTACTTCTACTTGAAGAGAAGGACCTTGATGAGTTGAAAAACTGCTACTTACTTAAACCGGATTAAGGTCGGTCTCTTTTGCTCCATCATTTCTAGCACTGAATAACACTTGGGTGATACAAACATTCGAATACTGTTTGGAACATAGCAAATAAGTCATGCGACAGTTAGAGTTTGATGTGGTTTTATCATTCCTTATTTCGAGTTCTCTCCGAGAGGAAAGCTATGTTTTCTGTTTTGGGTGACCATTCATATACATACACAGTAAGCTTTAAAGTAGTGCTGTACACCGAAGTTCTTCACTGTATTTTGTATTTTTCTAGCTGCTGTTCTTTCCTTGTCGGACAGGCCAACTCGAGGAACGGCTTCCTTGTTCCACCTGGAGGAGGCGGCGGGGACCTCCTAACGTTGGCAGTGGGATGACAAGACGTGAATGCTGCACACTCAGGTCAACAGACCATCATTTCTTAGGATGGAGCTAAGCTGAGTTAATCAGAGAATGCTTCCAGTCTATCTGTTCACTCCCTTGACTTTTACTTGACCTAATTGATATCAAAATTGATCCTTCCCAGTTAGTGTGGCCCACAATATTTACGGGGAAGAGTAAAGTTGCGAACTACAGCAGCCTGCACTTGATTGGGAGTCATAGCTACTGTGTACAACTCGGAGTCTCGGACTCATTGATAGCAGAATAGGAGTCCAGCCGTGTTGAGAAATTTCATGTCTCCGGAAATAGTGAGAAGCATCAAGCTGCAGGAAGGAAAAATGGGTCCGTGAAAGACTCTTCAATGTATCACATCCCAAAGAATAGTCGTATCTTGTCTACTCAAGCAGTGAGTGCTGCAGATGGGCCCACGAATGCTGTTCAAATCTGGTAATATGACTTCCACCTCTTCTCACATACTTGAACAAAGAAACATACTGTAACAATATAATTTATTTAGTTGACCGTGATGTTGACAATGTGGTTCATGGATAGTGTTCAAAATAGGTTTTGAGTTCAACTGTTCTTAGACGGTGTTTTATTCACTGAGATTGATCGCATGCAGAACATTTGGCTGACTGATATTTCTGGCCGACCTCCTTGATATCTAGCATGTTGGCTCATATACATGACAGCTTACATATGTACAGCGATAGTGGGCCATACTGTATGTTTTAGAGTTTTAAATTGTCTGCAGTTCTATGTGTAAGAACATGTCGTCACCTTTTCGGCCAGAAAAAAAAGACATTACAGAATTTAGTGATGGAGACCATATGAGGCCTAGGTACAAGGAAGGAAGAGATCATATGGATTCGTAACAAAAATTGGTTCAAGGTCTCTAGATTACTTGGGAAACCGAATATCTTGTAATATATGTACCCAGTCTCACGGGGTATTTTATATCTCACCTTCGCGACACTTCTAGGTTTCTTGTTTAAACAACCAAGACCCCGGACAATGTGTATCCGTTGTCACTAGAATTGGCATAAATATATCGTCGCCTCCTCTGTCCCGTGAAAGAGATTTACTTGAATTTGCTTCAATTTATATTGCTTAAATTCTGTGGTAAAATCTGGTTGTTATGCCAACACATAGAGCACAAAGTAAAAACACACACATAATAGAGCAAAAAATTTCAAAATTAAGACATCCACATCCAGATTTTCAGCATCGTGAATCTCTACCGCTCGAGGAAGCATGTATTTAGAGGTCGAATTGAAGATACTAATATTATAAGAACAATGGTCTACACTGACTCTACAAGAGCAAAATTATCTATCTCCACTACCCTGTCTCGAATCCTTGTGGACTCCATGTTTCATAACCTTTTTATTCTGTAGTACTCAGAGAATCCCATTCTATATCATATTTCTCGAAATTCAATCCACACATCCTGAACTAACATTTTTACACTCTGGCTAAAATCGTTGAGAATAATCTTCATCGTACATGTACAACCCACTGTCAAAATTTAACAGCACAAAGACACTGCTCAGCTGAGAAGTTCATCTAAAGAATGCTTCCAATCAATTGACACATGTATCAACCAAGACTAGTGATCTCTACATGTCTGAAGATCATTCGAGTTCATTCATGAATCATGGTCAGGCTAAGATCACGAATCAGTATATTCACAGTGCTAAAAATCAATCTCCATCCAAGACGACGACATGCATATGCTCAGACCTTCGAAGCTGGATCGCTTGCCATCGCTGAGGTACTCGATTCCGTCGAGCTGGGCGAAAATACAATGAGCGATCCAATCTTGTCTGCGGGAGCCTTGGAGCTCGAGGTCGAGAGCGGAGACGTCAGTGCTTCCACCAGGAGGTGACGGCCGTCTCTGTCGTAATGAGCACGGGGTTTCTTTGAAGGAACTGGAGGCAGTGCTATATTACCTCGCAAGATCTCTACCACCTGCCTCATGGTCGGTCGATCGTCCGGATTGGGATGAGAACACAAAAGACCCAAAAGTAGGAGCACCTCCATCTGCTTCTCATCGTAGTCACCCTCCAGTCTTGGATCCACAACAGCAAATAGAGTGTCGTGATCCAGATTCCCCCACACCCAGTCCACTAGGATCTCCTCTGGCTCCTGAGCACAGTAGGCCGATCTCCCGCAGCCTACCTCCAAAGCCACGGCTCCGAATGCAAAGACGTCCGTCTTCTCGGTGAACTTGCCACTCGCAGGTGCCTCCGGGGCTATGTACCCGTAAGTGCCTGCCACCAAAGTGGTGGCAGGATTCTGGCGGCGGTCCACCATCCGAGCCAAGCCGAAGTCTCCGAGCATGGCATTGAAATCCTCATCCAGCATAATGTTGCTGGACTTGAAGTCCCGATGAATCACCTGCTGCCG
Source organism: Marchantia paleacea (assembly GCA_014180765.2). Taxonomy (NCBI): domain Eukaryota; kingdom Viridiplantae; phylum Streptophyta; class Marchantiopsida; order Marchantiales; family Marchantiaceae; genus Marchantia; species Marchantia paleacea. Next base: position 1,930,208 of record MUAA02000004.1, read on the forward strand.
CCAGCCCTCATGGAGGTAGAGCAGAGCCTCGGCAGCACCGGCGATGATCGTGAACCGGACCTCCCACGACAAGACGGATGCGGGATTGGCGGGGTGGAAGAGAGCCTTGCCCAAGCTTCCGTTAGGCATCAGCTCGTAAACCAGCAGGAACTTGCCCTTGTCGTTGCACCATCCCAGCAGCCTGACGATGTTCCGGTGCCGCAGCTGGCTGATGATGGACACCTCGGCCACAAACTCCCTCACTCCCTGACTCGAGTCATGGCTCACTCTCTTCACGGCCACCAGCTGTCCCGTGCGGGGCATTTTCCCCCGGTACACACTTCCGAACCCACCCTGGCCGAGCTTGTAATCCTCCTGGAACTGCGCGGTGGCTAAACTCAGCTGCTTATAGCTGAATCGGAGATTGTCCGCCAACCCATCCAGCTCCGGGGTTTCCACATTTTCTACTTCATATTTCAGCTTCTTCTTCCGGATTCGTATGCACAAAACGCAGAGGAGGAAGACTGAGACTAGAGATAATGCAGCTGTCGTGAGTCCAGCAATCAGCTCTACCTGTGCTTGCCCACCACCGCCGCCTGGATGGGGATCGAAAGCGAAGGATTCAAAAACCCATTCGAGGACATTGTAGACATTGGGGCAATCGCAATACCCGTTTGATGCTGAAAAGCCCAAGTACACCGAGCTGTCGGGAGGAAAAACGTCGAAGATATTCAATGCGTAGTGGAGAAAAGCCTCAGCTGGTTTGGTTTTGTTGGAGCTGATTCTCACTTCCAGGGTTTGAGTCGACGAATCATACTGTATCCATGTGTAGACAGTCTGATTTGCTGCGAGGTCGATACCCACATCGGAGGCGCTTCTGGCAACCTCTGATGTATCATTTCCGAGGTCAACTCCCACATGGTTGCCGTCTATGTCGCCACTATCAGAATTTTGGTAAGTGTCGAACTCGACTGTCAGAGTCCGTAGCACTTGCTCTCCCGACGACTTGTACACTCCGAAGGAATTCTCGAGCGACCCTCGAGGCTGAGCCTCACTGAACAGCACAAATGCCATGCCATCCCCTCGGACAGCCGGATCAGAAGGTGCGATGGTGAAGCGGAAAGTGGTTCTGAATGACGTCGACGTGAGATCTGGATCTGAGAAACTCCTCTGCAGAGGAAAGGGCTCGTTACTCACGGCCAGGCCATATGTCGAAAGGTTATATGTAGAGTTCAAGATATCGGACCCATCGATAGGCGTCAGAATCAAAAAATCCGAGGTCGCAGCCGCATCTCCGGCACACCATAAACTTCCATCTGGATTGCACTTGAACTGCGCCCCGTTCGTTCCGAATGTGAAGTTTGCAACCACATGGTTGAGTTCTGCCTGCATGGCAAATAGCGATATCAGATTGCGCAGTAAACTCAACCTCATCATATTGTGCCGCATGCGCATCGACCCAGCTTCCTAAACAGGTGCTTTATTGAAGCTGTTTGTTTTTGGTGAACTGGGCAACAATAATCGTGTTCGAGTTCTTAGCTTCTTGCAACCTCGACCATTGTACATCACTGCGCGTATTTTCAGGTCTTCTCTGATGGTCTGGGGATCTAAAACGGTCCTAGTTTTGTGCCTTGACTTTGTTTATGTGTGGTAAGTTTAGTACTCTGGAGCGAATAATTTGATTTCTTAGGCAATCAACGGAAGGTGAGCAAGTCGGATTCCTGTTCGGTTCCCAACTTTTTTTGTGGCTTCAGTGGCTCGAAGCGAGGATACTATCTATCTTCACGGGAAGACAATGTACAGCTCAGAAGATTAGACTCCACACCAGTGGGTGGGTCACTGGGGTCTATGAGGGACAGTCAGAATTCGGAGGTTTCAGGCCCATGGGTCGGAGTCCTGTGCTGTTCGTCTGGCGGACTTGGGCTCTGACTTGGGTCACTTCTTTGGGGGTCCTGATGGAAATTTTTGGTATTCCTCAACAGGGTGACATCTACTGTGTTGACTTCTTCTGAGTTCATCACATCAGGACTATCCGTAAGCTGACAGTGCTGTGCTACAGACGAGTCAGCGTTTGTTTGGGACAATTCCTGAGTTGACGTTTGATCAGTTTCGGAGTAACGTTTGTGTATAATCTCGACGTTTCATGGTGAATTGTGTACAAGTAAATGCACGTTGAAGGCCCCCACTAGACAAAAGCTATGGAATCAACCGCCATTGAGAAGTGGACTAATGGTGACCATTCAATGAAAAAATCAAAGAAGAAATTTAGAAACTCTGTTCATTGTAAGAAACTCTGAAAGTCAAACAGCAGTACTGTGAACTTTCAACTCCGACATAGAATGTGCGTTTGCAGTCTTTGACAAACAGTAGTTTTTGCAGTTACTGAAGTGGATTTCTGAAGCTTAGTTTGGTGAAAGGAATGGAATAGAAAAACAAACGGAAAGCTAAAAGAATTGTGAGGAAAATACAGAAAATGATGTCCTCTTGCTAGGCTTAATCATAGGCATGATACTTTGTGTTGTTTATGGGGCGTATTTTATCAGTTTGAACTTGATAAAAACAACAGCTGCACCACCTCAACAACCCTTTGGAAAAATGCATTTCGCGTTACCTAAGCCAGAACATTTAAAGTGACCATATACAAACTTGTCCTGCGCTGAGATCTTGTCAACTCAGATCTGTTGACAGATCTGAGTTAGATGTAAATCTTTAAAACTCTAAATTCTCTCTTTTTTTCCAGGTTAACTTATTGACTTGAAAATCACTGAAAGATTCGGTTGAAGTAGTAGTATAGAACTTCGTGTAGAACTAAAGAAAAGTCGTCCATGCCTATGGGTAGTGGTAGTTGTTCTCCAGCTCAGACGCCATCCCCAAGGAGCCCGTCTGTCAAAAGTTGCGTGGAGCATCCTCGCATTACCACTCTGTGTCGATTTTAGCTGCGATAGTGTAGGTGTGCGTAATTTCAACAACGGTTGGTATGAAAAACCACACAATTCTAAGGACAATACTACAAATTCTATCCCCTCTTCGAAAGTGACACGTATACAGGCCAAAGTGGCCCTGGCCAGTCTAAAAGATCATTTCTGGGGTGATCAAAAGCTCGCAGCAGGTACAAAAGTAACTGCTGCGAACTTTTGATCACATGACCTCTAAAAAATAATATTTTACACAACTGTACATTAGATGCCTTTTCTAGTTGATCTGAACCGACATTACAAAATTGTTAATTCCCATGTGCCCTGATTTCTTCCATTGTTCTAACCCGTTAAGCTCAGAATGAGCAGCGCTTCATCATCCATTCCAGATTTTCTGGATTATCTGGAAAGGCTTCATTAACTTTGTTCTGGTATGCTGAAGTAATTCAAGACTGGCATCGGGCATAAACTTTAAGCCACAGATTCTGAGTCGGTATGGGAGAGGAATAAGAGAGAGTGCAGTCCAATTCGAGGTAGGGACGCACGAAATTCTTAACGAAGTCAATATCGATCACTGTTAACGTAGAGTCAGAAAAAGTCACTCAATTGTTCATGAATGAAACCTCGTTGTGTACTGGAAACTTCAGTTCTATAGAACTTTGACCGTTCAAGATCGTTTAGTAGTTCGATGAATAGACATGGCCCATCGCAACGTTACAGTTATGCAAGTATCCATGACATCTCCACTGTACAAAAAGTGCTGTTTCTTCCATAAGATCATGTCAACTGTTTGCAGATACTACGGACGTTGTCACATCACACGCTGCTGCATTTGTGCACTTAGATATTTTTCCGTTGCATTGGCCGAATACTCGTAGGCTTACTTACGTCGATTGTTAGTGAGTCTAGGATTTACATTCCTGTAATGTGCATTAATCTGCAGGAGGTAGGTTTCTCATGCTGAGACTGTAAGACACATATGTCCATTTACAAATAGCAGTTCTTGGTACAGTCCACCACAATGACTTATTCATAGCAGACATGTTATTCCCACATGCATAATACGTGAAAACTCTCAAATCTGTCAACGACTCACACACCTGAAAATTTAAAACCCATAGAAACTCTGACTCAAAGTTTGGCTGGTTTGACCATTGGGTGAATGTATGTGAAGTCGTTAAACAAGAATTCAGCTGAAAACATTGACAATTTTTCTCTTGAAATTGGCTCTGCTTACATGACCTTTTTGATAGCTAGCTTTGGTCTTTCCTGGACAAGGGACAAATATGTTGCCTTGTTGGTCATCGCGAACAGTTCTTAGCTCCAGCTTAAAGTCATAGTGCATAGTCACAGTAGAATCTGAGTAGATGTATTTATGTATCTAGGTACATTAGACAACGGGATGATTTACAATGACTGTTAGTTCGACACACACAAATTCAGTTCTATTGTGTCTTCTAGTCATATTTTGACTATTCTCTTATAAAGATTTCTTTCCACGATTTCCCATGCAATTATTGGCTATGCATGTCGCTCTATCATTATAGATTTAAATATTAGGTTTTGTTCAAAAATTGATATGTTAACAATGTCTTGAAAGTGATAAATACACTAGATGTTGATCTAAATGGATTAACTCTTGGTATATTTGAAGAATAATGTTGTACACTATGCATGAACATGTGGGCTTTATTCCCTAGTCAGCAAATTGATGTTTCATAACTACTCCTTTCATTTTACATCTGACCTCGGTTTACTTTTGATAAAGTCAAAGAAAAAATCTCTTGGAATCTTATCAATATATGCATCTTATAGAGTCAATCCAACTCTTATAGAATCAATCCAACTCTGAATTCTTAATAGCTTTACAATGAGTAGTCAAATATCTTAACTTGAATTATTTTCATCATGAAAAATATTTTTGAATATGACACATGTCATGATTTTCTTGGCCGCAACACCGTATTGTCTTGTGACAATACGGTGTTGCGGCTACTATAAAAAAAATCATGTTATTGATATAATAGCTACAAAATAAATAAATAAATATATATATATATATATATATATATATATGTGCTTGGAAGGGAATCCATCCAAGTGACACAATTATCTACTCACTTTTCATTTCCATATCTTTCAATTTTCATTGACCTTATATAAACCATGGTTGGCTTACTCTAACCTGATCCTAGATAACCTACCACTAGAATTTATCGTAAAGATCAGTAGCCATTAATTAAATTTTTTTACTCGATTATATTTTTTTGGCTCTTTTTAAAGTATTTATTTTTATTTTCATTCCATCTATCTCTTCATTGCAAAACATGCAATGGAGAGATAGATTTTATTCTTCCATTTCCCTTTCAATGCGAACGAATTTAATTTACAGCAGATATAATTACAAAATTCAGCATTGATCAGTAATAATATATATGATAAAATATAAAAAATATTATATACAAGTTGTCATTTTTGTGAATTGAAAAATTATTTTTGGTTTATTCAATAAACAATCAAAGTCAAGATGAAAAACTGCTCATTGCCCAGCTTTCCACGAAAAAGTCCATCTTATGTGATGAAGGTAAAATAAATTAACCTTGTATACATTTTACTGACTGAAATAGGGCATTTAAATCAAAGATCTTCAGAAATTCTTGGAAGCCATAAATTCTTCGTTTGCTGAATTTTGACACTTTTTTAGATTATCCAAGATTATGGGCTGCAATTCTCTACCAACATGCATGAATAACGGCATGTCCCAATCCTACGAATTTTTACTTTTTCCCACAGGTAATTTTGAATTTTTTGGGGAATGTCTTTTAAAGCTTTTCTATTTGTTAGGTTAAGATCTATGACACGTTCTGATTTGCTCTTTCCGAACTTTCTTTTCTTGCTAGCAGTACGTTCTTCTACCGCTTCGAGTTTTCCTTTGATTTCCAGACTACTAAAGATTGTGACATAAGATCTTTTACCTCTAACACCGGAACTCTCCCTAACTGTTCCTATACTAAACCCTTCTGATCGCAAGCTCAAGTCTGCCGATTACGCTTCCCCCATGGACAACGAGGTCCGTCTCCGACCCTCATCTCTTCTTTTCTATGTAATAAATGAAATAAGTAAGTAAATAAAGAGTTCTGACTATTCAAACTCACACAAATAAATTACAGAATAAAGGCACACTGGCATCATTAGGTTCTATTTTTACGCATCAACTCGGACAGTTGAAGTTCATCTCTCCGAAAAGTTGTGGAGTCCTCACTGGGTACCGAGAAGTGTGCCTTGAGCGTGAATTTATATCTGGGGCGAGCACGAAGGTGGAGATTGGGGATCCAGGATGAGCAGCGATTCGGGAATTCGCAGAGCTGAGGCGGAAGCTGAGTATGCACCGCCTTTGCAGCAGCAGTCGTCGTGCAGAAAGAAGAAGGCGGATGTCAATGAGGGGTTTGTCAAGGATGTGATGGATCACATTAACGAGTTTGTGCACGCATCGTATGATGAGCATAAGACTTGTCTGACGAAGACCGTCCGTAAGGTGAGTTCCGGAGGGTTTCGGATTTCGGATTGGTCATATTCATGTTGGTTGGGATTGATTGCTTCGTGATCTCTCTAATGTTTATCTGTGTCTGCAGCTCTTTGGCGGAATGTCCAAAATAGGGCAAAATCCACCAGCTTCAGTACCGCCCGTTGTCAGTGTCTTATCACTGCGAGCGAATACCTCTTCCGATTGAAAGGGAGGGGTTTACCTCCTTTTGGGAAATTGCGCTTTTGTTAACGGTTCCAATTAGGGTGCTTTCGACAATTTTTGGATGTATATACAGTAGGCTTTTACAGTAATTTTTTTCGGATTTATATTGTGCACAGCATAGAAGTAAAGTCAGTATAGTGTTGCATCTTCGACTTTTCTAGAATATCATGTACACTTGTATATATGATAGGTATGTCTAGGCTAGCATAAAGAGACCTGTCATGGTAGATTAATTTACGTGCTTCCACTCGTTTCCCTTGTTTATGAGTTTTTAACTCTAAATTAATTAGAGTATTTTTATGACACAAGGATTTTTAACAATGGAAGCTAAAACAATCGATAGAATTACATATACTTACTCAAGAACTGATCTAATCTAGTTTGTAAATACTATAGTAAATGGATAGTCAGTTGACTCCATGATGGCGATGTTAGAAATGTATGGTTGCCTATAGTCTACAATTCCGCCTAAGTATCAAAATACTGACTCAATACATTGTAATATATATATATATATATATATATATAAAAGATAACTCTTGGGTAATGTATTTTCACTCAAATTATCAGATTCAATTAACCTATAGAACAATGCTATTGGACTACCTGAAAGTTGGAAATGAAATTTTAACGACTGCAATGCTTCCGTCAGCATATGGATTACGTTTGTATCCCGTGAAGCGACTAGATAGTGGAGCAAAACCTGGCTACAATTCGTCAGGCCAACCGAAACCCAGAAACGACCTTGCTGCAAATTGCAATAAACTTTCTCTTCTCGTTTTTCATCATCGATTGTCTTAATCGAGATATGATTGGAAGACCGCTGACCTATCTGGTTGCATGCCCAATCTAGGTTACAGTGACATGAAAGTAAGTGTCTCGGTCAAATCAGGTCAGATGAAACTTAGTAGGTAAACCTTTTTGACCCCCAAGTTTTTTCCTGCAGTTGATGGTCACGCATTATTCAGTGCTTTGAGACAAAAATGTAGTGTATCTAATGCACTGTGTTCAATAGATCAAGAATTTTATATCGATTTAAGATTTCACCTAGGGTTTTCCCGGCAATTACATACATGGGTTGTATGTTTTGATTGTCATGAATCCGTGTTCGATTCACAGTCAGTAATATGTGGCCATGATGATGGTACGATGGAATATTTAAGAAACTCAACCACAACGTGCGCTTCAGATTTTGGATGAATTTATACTTTTGCACTAACTTCAAACGTGAAGCTGACCTGATATTGCTCCCGAGCAATCTCCTGACTCTACCCTGATTTGTGTTAAAGTGTTCATAACACAGGCACTTATATATGGTGTTCTGATCTTTTATGGTCAATCGAGGCACATAACAAGCGTGGACTTGGGGTGACCATCTATATTCCTCGATTTTCAAACTGTACTCACCTGGCAACTAATTTTACAAGACTCTACGTGGAGTTTCCACATTGCTGAATAACTGGCACAAACATGTTAATGGGATTACCAAGTTCCTACGATGTTGGGATGACAGCATCGAGAGAAAATGTTCAGTTGCCCTTCATACTTCTTGACCCAAATTAAAAAACGTGGCAGCAGTGTTGAATATCAACACCATTAACGCACCAGGCTGGAAGCAGTACAATTGAAACCCTTTAGAACAACGATATGAGTATCCACACGAACAGCTTGAGTCAGACTAAAAATGAGAATTCAGAGTGACCCATCATTCAGGTTAGTACAAAGGTTGCCAAACCAAGTGGCGAAGAGGCGAAGATAGCTAATCAATATGCCACCTCACCTGTATCCGCAACATTCTTGGATGCTGTGGGACCCGTAAAAGGCAAGGAAGACCCACACGTGGTTTGGTTCCAGGCGAGAAGTTGACTTATGGAAAATGGAAGCAGTGCCTTTTGAATCGTGACTGACGGAAATTTTTGCTCACACAAGGAAGCTGAACAAAGAGGAAGCAAATTAGAGCACGCATCAGTTGGACCTCAAACCCGCCATCTTCAAGCAGAATCTCCAGCCTGGGTATTCCTTCCGTGGGGACACAGTCAAAGTTTAAGCTGCAAATAATTGACCCGCTACCAAAAATTGAACGCACTTATATAAGTGACGGTTGAAGTTTGTTTCGCGTGTGCAAATATATTATGCATACAAAATATTTTGAAAATGATTCAATATCTAGTTATTATTTTTACCATCTAGTGTGCATATATCAATTTTTATTCTATTTTCTTAAAAATATTACTGAAATTATCACTAAATCATATATTATTTGATATATCTTTACTTGAATTATGTACCGTTCTTTTCTTATTTTCAATTAGAGACCTAATTTTTCGGTTAATATACTAAGATTTTATTACTCAAAGTTGCAAAAAAATAATAAAAATTATTTTTAGGAATTTTTTTTCTATATCATTACTAAAAAATATTTCATTGGATTCCTAAACTATTAAAAAAAAATTAACTCAATAAGTGTAAGCTTTCAAATTAAAAGAGATAAAAATTCATTATTTTTTACTCTTATATATATATATATATATATATATATATAGCTTGATTAACAAACCCTGTAATATATAATCTGCCATGTGTATAGTGATTAGATTTTGATTGAAATAAACTTCTGTTTAAAACAATGATGCAAGTGATAGAGTTGGCAGGATATTATCTACATTTTACAACATTTTAGGTCATAATAGAGAAAAAATAGTAAAATGTAACACAAAATCAATTTTCTTAAAAGATATCTTAAATTTTCACACATATCATAAATAATTATTATCTAAAAAATTTATTACCAAAATACACTTATGAATTTTTATACAATTTGATTGGGTATAGTATATACACTGTATTAAGCTTCAGTTTTTTTTCCAATACATAAACTAAAGGAATAACCAACATTCATAAACACTTACAAAATAGTTTCATCATTCAAGAAATTAGGAATATTGAGCATAAATTCAATATGTTAGGTAAGAGACAAAGTGTGATAATAATCATTATTTAAAAATTAAGAACATATATTTTAAAAATTATATTTTATAATGATTTCTTGTAATAAAAAGCCAAAGGGTTGACATTACTTACATAAATAACTGCAACAATAGCTTCAGTAAGTAGATGAGAGTAGGCTATAGTAATAATGAACCTTTTGAGGGAACATGATACCCATTACAACACTAGATTCAAAGAATAGAGTTCAAACAAATCAAAACTCTAAACACCAAATTTGGTGAGTTTGAAAAGTAAAAATTTGTTTGCTTCCGTGGTCTAATTAACCACTGTTGTCTTATTACACCCAACAATTCATATTATGATATATCGGTATTTATGTTATGCTTTGATATGTATATGCTGAACACTATGGAAATAGGTAAATGATAAAAGAAATTATGAATAAGATTCAAATATAATTGTTGATTTGTCATAGCTTGTACATTTGACATGCAATAATATGCAACATTATATGATAGAAAAATTTAGAGTTGATATTAAGTATAATGACTTATAATAATTTTAAAATAAAAAATATTTAATTTTGATTAATTTTAAAATTTATGAAAATGAAATTACTCATATTTATAATTAATTTTTAGCTTAACTAATTTTTATTTTTATCAGAAAGATAGATATGTGATTTAATATTAATCAATTTGAAAGTCAATTTTATTATAAAATTCAAAATATATATGGCATTTTGTATTTGATCTATATTTTATGCTATTGATTTCATTTATATGTGTCTTTAAAATACATTTAATTTCTAATAAATAGTATTATTTTAAAAATCTTAACCTCTTCAAACCTAAAATTATGAAGCTTCATGAGAGTTGCAAAGTTAAAGTATTCGAATTTTTAATCATAAGCTGGTTGAGGATTTCAATTTCAAGATAAAAGGAATTATTTGAATTTAAAAATTTAAAAAAAATTTAAATCATGATTAACACTGGAATCTATTCTTTAGATTTATAAAATTTTAATCTTTATGTATCGTTATTTTTATTTTTATTTTTTTATGTATCTGTATAAATTAAATAAATTGATCTATTTTTTATATTTAAAATTTATTTATTTATAAATTGAAAAATTAATTATAATTTTTAAATTGTGATATCATTATTTTGAAATTATAAAAACATAATAAAAATTTATTTCTTATTATTACATTTAACTACAATTTATTGAATGAAGCTTCCATTATTAAAATTTGTTGGATCTTTTTTGGATATTTGATTAATTTTATGAAAGCTTTCGAAATTGTTATACTCACAATTAATCCATATCTTAGAAAAATAGAATGATACATGAAGGAAGTATTTATTCTGATACTTTACTTGTCTTGCTCAAATAATTGGGATAATGACAAAGATTTGAGAAAATAGAATTCTTTAACATTAGATTCAAGATTTAGTCTGAATTGAAAGTACGTTCATGAATTATTTTCGTTCCAGCGTTGACTATTGGTAGTGTCTCTTTCAACTTTTTCCATATGCTCACTCATATGGTACTTATGGAAGTGAGTGTATTTTGGAACATTGCGTCAGATATGAAATCCACACCGTCCAACTGAGATAAGTACTTCATATGGTTTTATCCTTAACCTGTAGGGAAACGAACATCTGTCATGAATAATTGTGCCCATTTGATTTTGGAAAATTAATCCGAGGTGATACAGCGGCCGTTAGGACGGCAAGAACAATGTTGCAATAAATGAATTTTTTAGACATGTTTATTCTTCCATTGTTTCTAATTACTAGATTCAAAGCTATGGATATGAATTTTTTTATGATTGTGATTTTCAACACATGGATTCTGATAAGGAGTTAAACCATAAGGAGTTAATTTTTGTGAATTTTCACAATAAATTTTACTTTATGTAATAAAATTTTGGATTTGTTTGGAATTTTATCTATATTGAATTGATTTTAAAATTTTATATTTATTTCATATTTATAAAAATTTTACTATAGATATTAAACTTAATAATTTTTTCAATTAAATATTTTTATCAATCTATATGAGTGTTTTACAAGGTACAACTATATAATTCATATTATCAATATCATGCTTCAATAATAATATTCTGTTCATAGTGAAATTTATAAATGTATATGCATCATAATTTTATTATCTTGGTTATTCAACCTCATGTGAAGCTCTACAATATGTGTGAAATTTATATTTTAAAATATCATCTAAAAATAAAAAATTCATGCATAGTGGTACATATTTTTTGCATTCAAAATGTGGGTTCATTATAAGTAATTTAATTTATAATATAATGTAATTTTTCTTAGAACATATAAAACTTGCAGTTTATGTAAAATATCACACAACATGTTAAGTTTGAAAATATACAATGATTTATAACTTGTCAATATCCATATTCATGACTTGAACGATTATATTTTCATCAAATTTTTTGCATTTTTTAATTTTATTATCATATTTATACAAGAATATTTTAGTGAAAATTTTTGCAATTATAAAAAGTAATTGAATTTTTTCAAAAAATATATGTTAGGAGTTAACTCAAATCTTGAGTAACTCTGGTTAGTTTGACTATAGTTTGTTAGACTAGGGCTGGAACTACTATATAAAATGCGGGTAGAAGCTCTTTGTGACAAAATTAAGGTTATTCGGTAAAGTGACTCTATGTGTTCCGTGGACGTAATCTCACTAAGGTGAACCACGTATTTTTTATGTCGACTCTTGATGTGTTTCACTGTGAATTCTTGTTTCGGACCAACAATTGGTATCAGAGCTGTAAGATCCATGGTTGTACATATAGGATGAAATATGAGTATATCTAAATTTTGACTAAATCTATCTTAGTCATGACTATGTTTAGCTAGTTATGGTTACGTCAGAGATAATTATAGAATAGCTCCTGGTGTGATAGATGAGAACAACTATCTTGTTGTTTAGTAAGAATCAAGGAACAGAGTCCATCACATCATGGATATCTTGACTTTCTTTGTCTTGGATTAGTTTTCATTGGTTGTACTTGATGAAGACCTTTAAATCTAGGCCGAGATTGTCTTGGTACAGTAAAGTCAATTGGAGGGTAGTTGGACTTCTAGAAGATCCAAGTGGACCAATTGCATGTTGCCATGTACCCTTTTCATTGGGGGTTGTGATATCTATCTGGATTAAAACTTGGTAAGAGAAGGTTACATGATAGTTACTTATAGTTACTAGGGTAAGATTTTAAATAGTATAAATAGAGAGGTTGAGAAGCACCTCTCTATTTAATTTATCTCTAGTTAGTTTTGAGATAAGTTAATTTTGTGATCTTAGTTTCGGAGAGACCTTGTTTTGGAAAGTTTAGTTTTGAGAAATCATGTTAAGGTTGGAGCATTGATTCAATGAAGATTTTTGATCATCAAAGTATCCCTTCCTTTTGAGTAATATCTTACTCTTTGTGAGAATTTGCATCATGAAGTTTAGAATTTGAGAGTTTGTGTAAGAGTGTGCATTAGGATCATGGTCAACGGGTTGGAACAAGTCTTTTTGTATTGATGATGAGCTTCCAAAAAGCCATCAGAGGTAAACTTGAGTGAGAGTCAGCCCGGAGGTCACACAGCAGGGACCTCGATTGCAATGATTGTCCGTTTCAATCATTTTCACAGTCTTTCGTTGCTATGTACTCCGATTAGCGGTGTGATTCATTGATGGGGTCTCCACGATGACAAATGATGGAGAAAATCACACCATTATAAGAGCCAAAATTCAATGATTGTTGTTGCCGCTGCTGTTCTTGACAGTTAGAAGGGATCCATTTCAATTGTGGCCGGGATCATTCACTAGTCCATCGGTAGCTCACAAATGTGATGCAAAGGACCAAAACGGGAGATTGGGCCATTTCTATCTAAGGCAACGACTTGAAGAGAATATGAAATATGTCACATTTTTGAGTAATTTCTGATTCAAGCAAATCGACAGCACACGCTTTGGTGATTGTCAAAACAGATCATAGTCGCTGCACGATGGACACCAAGAAGGATTATGTGGTGTCAGGAAGCAAGATGGAGCTCGTAGCGTGTGTTGGAAAAGTCGAATAAGGCACAACTGAGAATCTGACCGAGAGTATAAAACAAAACTGCACTGCTACATGGCTTTTGTGTTTGGATCTGCCATTTGGTTGCTATTGCGAAATCATGAAGGAGCGATTTGTCGAGTCTGGGGCCTTTGTAGCTTGCTTGTCGGAAGGGACAGCAGTGCGGTGTGTTTTGAGCTTCCTTCATAATCAAAGAGTTGACTGTGGAATCTATATCGATCTCACGGCAACGTTCTCTCGGCTATGAGGATGTAGCTGCACGCATCTGGAGAGCGCATCAATTGATTTTGACATATAAGGAGCATCAAGAGCATGACGGATCTGGAGGACAAGACTGCAGCTGGTTGGGATTCAAATCAATCCCAAGGAGAGTTGATCTTTGTTTTTGGTTTCTTGTCGATTGCTAGCAGCCTCGGCTATGGCTAGTAGCAGTTAGAATTATGTATCAGAGTTTTTTGGTTGTTTGTTGGATTGGTCGCGACGATCGGCGTCGGGCGTCAAGGAGATCACTTTACTCATTCTCTCCTCCTTGTCGTCGAAAAGGTGCATGGGGACGACAAGGGAGGTTGGGAGGGAAATTCAAGATTCTGTCTCGATAGTTAAAAGCGTGACAAAGGGCAGAGCAACGTATATCCAGTTGTCGAATTTTCTCACTCTAAGCTGACGGCGTGGTTGGAGATCAGTTAGGTCCTTTTTGTAGTTGAATACACGAATCAGCAGTTGATTTCTTTTGAGTGAGATCAAAAGTAGGGAGCAAGATAGGAGATAGATCTGATCACCATTACCAACAGCCAATACTGATTTGAACATCATATCGATTTGGCCACGTCTTTCTTGCTTTTGCGTGTGCGGGTTTTTGATTCTAAGAGTTGATGTTGGGGATATGCTTAATTTCTACGAATAGCATCTGCGTAGGTCGTTTGAAGAAGCCCTCAATGACTACACGCGTTCATCGTGATTCTGAAGTCACACCGTATTGTCTCTCTTGTCTATCTCAAACCGGATGAGCATGATCTCCTTCTCCAACAGGAAAGCACAACTCATGCTGTGGCTTCGAGAATAGTCCAATGTGGCTAATTAGAAAGGAACGAAGTAGTTCGTGACCAGGTCAGAGAGCTGGGGATCAAAAGCTTGGAAGAACATAGCAATAGTGACATTTTTGCCTTGACGTCTCGGAGAAAAAAGGATAGATGGGTCAAATAGTAGAAGCAACAAGCAGAACAACAATATCTCTTGTGGTTTAGTGATTTTTACCCAAGATAAATTTCCATTTTTCTCATATGAGTGGGAAGAAGTCAAGTTTGGAGGTTCCATTTGACGATCGAACGACACAAGGGACGAGTTCATGTGCTAGACGGAAAGAGATGACAGTCATGAAGACAGGAGGAGCCGGATTTGACATTGTCAAATATAATGGGCATGGTAACTATCTTCTGTGGGAGAGGCAAGTCAAGGTCAAGTTGAAGGCTTCCGATTTGGGCAAGACATTGAGGCCTAAACCCTCTACATTCAATGATGAGGACTAGAAGGACCTTTAGGAGCAAGCATGGAGTATTGTTATATTCCATTTACAACCTTCAGTTCTGAAGCAAGTTGATGAGTATGACAAGTGTACTTTGAGGCTCTTCAACGACGGTTTCATCGCAAAGAGTTATCAAACAGGTTGTACACGTCCTTGAAGTTGATGAGCTTCAATATAAAAGATTCAAGTACGAAGATACAAGATCATTTTGATGTCTTTGCTGATCTGATTATTGATCTTCAAAATCTTGGAGAGGAGATAAACGATGAGAGGAAGGAGTTCCATCTGTTAAGTTCATTAGCTGCTTCATATCAGTCTTTGTCACGATTGTTGCTCCATCGTGATAGGCAAACAATCACTTACAATGAGGTGGTAAGTGTTTTATTGAGTGATGATATACATGAAAAGATGATGATACCTTCTACATCATCCTCTTCATCTGGTACGGCACTAAATGTGACTCGTGGATGGTCACAGTCACTGAATGATAAGGATAGGATGAAGTTTGGATCTAGAGGTAGATCCATGTCTAGGGGTAAATCCCATTTCATCACTCTCTAGAGGTATATTTCTTCATCTCAACTATCAGGCTTTCAAGATTAAAGGATACTTTCCACCTCATATTCATTCGGTAGACCGTTTAATCCCATTCATCTTAGGCGCGAGAGCGCTTGATCAGTGAGCTATTACGCACTCTTTCAAGGGTGGCTGCTTCTAGGCATGGATGCAGCCAGTTATATCGAGTCGATGAAATCGTCCAATAAGAAACCAGATCCGCAACAAATGGAAGATTTTTACAACAGTGGCGGCACAACCGTGCAAATTTAGACGCTTTAGCCAAAATTAATCTTTTTTTAGCTATTACCTTGTCTATTACTATGTTTTCATACGCAGGAATATCCCCGTTAGTGGGCTATCGCCTTCTTTGGCAAGATTTTCCAATGTTTTTCACAATTGCTTTAATGATTTTTCCATCATTCAATTCTCAACAAATCGATTGAAGAGAGAAGCCTAATCCACTTTTGCATGCATTTCATCAAGATAGGTTATTAAAAAACATTCCAAAGCCAATTTGTGGAAATTCAAAATGCGGTAACACTAATCTTTTTGATTTTTCCTATCGGTTTCCCTATCAGTTTTTTTCTTTTTTTGAAAGCATCGATTTTAACTTCCATCATCTTGGTGAATAGTTGCAACACTTGCTTGTAAAATGAAATAAAAATTTTAAATTTTAAATTAAAAAAAATAATTCAAAATCTTATTATTTCAAATATAATTTAAATAAATTGATAAAAATATTTTTTATTCAAAAATTATTAAAATTTATAATCAAATTTTATTTTGATATTTAGATTAATTTAGAAAACCGTATTATATTTTATATCTTTTACTTTACACATATCACAGTAAATTTTAAAATTTGAATACTTTAAATGATGTGAATTCAAAATGTGCATGTATGATTTGATATTTAAGGAAAAATTATTAGATAAAAGATAATAATTAGAGAGTAACATGTAATAATAAAAAAATCTATATTTTATTCAAATTATTTTTTTATGCTAAAAAATATCCAAAAAATAATTTCAAAAATTTTGTTATATTTCAATTTTTTATATATATTTAAATATTATTTTTTAATTTTTTTTAAATGATATAATTAAATGATCTAACCAAAATTATTTTATAAATTTAATATGTATCTTTGCATATAAACTCACAGTAATAATTTTTTAAATGATATATTTGAGTTCAAAAAATTTTAAATTATTATTTATATTTTCTTTTAAATAAATTTTAATTATTTTAATATGTTTCCATAATTATAGTATATGATAACATTTTCATGCAATATGATCACAATGAATTCTTAAAAAAATTAAAAATTAATTTTTTTTAAAACTGTATAAATGAATTTGAGATTTGAAATGATAAAGTGTGGAGACTTATTAAAAACTGTAAGGATGAAAAAGGATGAAATTCAAGAAAAAATTATGTAATCTATGGGTTCACATGAAAAAAATCAATACATGTTTGGATAATTGATTCAAATAAGCATGGTGAGAAAGTTCTTGAAACCTAAATGTATCATTTGATTCAATATGTTAATTGTGAATAATAATTTGCAGAGCTTTTCTAATATCTGGAGCATGATGTCTTTTCAATCCATCCTTCTAAGCGTCCTTTGTACCATAAGGCACGAAGCTTTAGGGGCGTGAAGAAAAAACAAATGTTCACAAACATATATGATTTACTAAATTTATTTTATTTTGTGTTCACGGTTTATCCACAGTAGGAGTTTGAAGGCCTGCTCTAATTCTGTATAATACTTGAAGGAGTCTTTGTCCTTTCAATGTATATTAACCCTTTTCTTATAACCACTCTTATATAATTGACTTTTCTTGTAATGACTTAAAACCAGATATAAAAATTACAGTGAAGGCCATATGCGTGCTTTCATATTCAGTGCGTCCATTGGTTTGGATCTACTTGGAAACCCCTAATATCAGTCTGCATTATAGACTAAAAGATTCTATTTTATTTCGGAATCGTATACCGTATCAATTACCTGGAGCTTTACTTCGATCTTTAAAATGATATCTTTAAAAAGGAAGACACGTGTGGGGTTGTGGCGAATTATGACATAACAACTGTTGGGATGAGCAAATGCCACATGTGTCGCGTTGTCTAGCAGTTGTGCTCCACGGTCCGACATGAGGTCGGCAGGTGATGATGTGTGACACGCATAGATCGGTAACGAGGGCCGATAAGCCTCCCTACTCATGAAGTCGGAAGATGGCCGCTCCACCTTTCATGACACTTGAACGGGTTTCCCCCAAATCCAAGCGGACGGAACGGGTTCATTCCTTCGGCCAAGATCTTGCTTCCATCAACAGCACACTACGATAGGAGCAGGTCGTCGGAGGCGCGTCTTGACACTTGTCAAGACGTCAAGACCAACGTTAACTAGCCTCCACCCGTGGAGCCGTCCTAGAATATCGACTAATCAGAGCGGGTCAAGAGTACATGAGAATCAGAATTCGAGACTGGGTATGGTTACCTCCGGGTTTGGAGGTAACCGACCTACTTTGCTGTTCTTCAGCTGTTCGGTATCTGCTTATCTTGGGCTTGTTACGCCCAGATTTCAGGGTTAGATACCGGTGAGAACGGGTGCCGTTCATGCAAACCCGGCCGGAGGTGGTGCATACTGCGTTGACGGGAATCATCTCGTCGTTCAATTTGGGTTGCCATGAGTCGGGAACCTGCAGGGTTCACGGAAAGTATTCCGGACGTCGCAGGCACTGCATTGGGAGAATGTTTTTACTCCTGCGATCGTCGCGAGTCGTGGTAAGCCTCTCGTACAATCATGGTCGGCACGGACTCCGTCACCAGGATCCATCAGTTCTCACCGCATGCAGACAAAGCGCACACACTGAAGCGGTAGCCAATGCAAGCCATCCGCTTGATTCGACCACACCACGTCACGAGCTAATCAATCCGCCGAACTAATTCCTGTGGAAGACAAAACCATTTACAGAGTTCAAGGGCACAAGCTATATAATATAATGGATAAAGTGACACAGTAAAATAACAAGCCACACTAGCCACACTAGCCACACTAGGGGCAAAGCTGACAAGTGTACCTTACCATTACCTTGCGGTGTGATACTTTCAACGTAAGTTGTCTAACAATAAGGTTAACATCCATAAAATCCAAACTTTGAATACAAGATATGAATGTATTTTTTTTTGATAATTCCAATCCATTTTCTTGGAAACGAGAAAGAAATAAACATAAATAATTGATTTATTCATTGTCGTTTCCAAGAAATGTCATCTTATGCATAACTTAGAAATTCCAAAAAAATAAATTATGGAGAATTGAGACCATGACATCGCAATATGTAAAAGAATTCATCAAATTCACAATGCTTTTTTCAGAATATAAAATTATATCCGGAGTAGTACCTAGAAACTGTTCGCTGCAAGAAAAGTGGCCAGGTAGAATTTCAATTGATCTGCTATCATCAGCCATTTCCATATAACGTGCTCTAGGCAAGGTAAAATAGAAAGTTATGAATAACTGTCATATAGTTCCGGTGAGTGCAAAATTTAATATCCTCTTATTCTCAATCACCATATTCATGTACGTGATAACTGGTAGTACGCGATGGAAATCTGTTGTCCATCCTCCCTTGAGGAGACACCGAGGTTTATTTTCGGCAAAGATAGGCACACTAGAGGCGGCTTGTCTCACTATTCGACCGCACCAAGGTCGCCGGCAGAGCATCTAAGCAATCTGAAGTAAGATGTGATAAAACCCGGGACGTGAAAACGATAAGCCGTGGAGGTGAAGATAAAAGTCGCGACGCCGCGACCTGCGAGGCAAGGTAAGGCAAGGCATGGCAAGCGGAGCAGTACGGAGCAGCAGTGACAATCTGGACGAAGGATAGAGAGATAACAGAGGAGGATAAATAGATGAGGTGATACTGGTTAGGGCTGAGGAGGGAGAGGTGGGTCGAGCACGAAATCTGAAAAGCTAAGCCCAGTCAGTGCAGTCGACGAGGCCGACTAGGCAGGCAGCGGACCAGAGGGAGAGGGACGGGGTCACGGGAACCTGTCTGCAGAAGATGCCAAGAACAAGCTGACGAGAATGCACCGAGCCACTTTATTACTCGAACGCACTCCGACTCAAATCATCCTGCGAGACTCTGTGGGCAGGCAGGCAGGCAGGCAGGCCAACCGAGGCCATAGTGAGTAGGAGGCGGAGTCCAGGACGAGGTCGAGGAGGTAATTTCCCAAGCCCTCAATTCTAGGGATGTGATTATTATTATGTAAGGACCTTTCGGGCGTTCGTGCTCCGTGTCCTGTTGTACACTTCACTTGCCCACCGATTGGCTTGACTGCGACTCTGCGTGCAAGGAAGAAGGCTGGAAGGCGCAGAAAGGGGAAGGTGGCAGGGACAGAGTAGATACTATCAGAAAGCGAGGCGTTGCTAAGCTTAAGCAGAAACAGAGTTAAACACCGATTCCGCGGAGAGCAGGGCAGTGGAGCACCGGTGACTGATTTTCCTCGAGATCTTTGTGAGGCACGGGCGGACGAAGCTTCGAGAATACAAGTCGCGAGCGAGGTGCCGTAGCCAGCCAGCCAGCCAGCCAGGCAGCATGCCAGCATAAGCACATAGACCAGGAGGGGAAGTGGGGTCGGGTGAGGAGAGGAGAGGAGAGGTGGGTTTGAAGGACAACGCTCTGCAATCATTCGAGGATTCAGCGTGGAGGCGAAGGGGGGAGGCAGCCAGGCAGGTCAGGGCGGGGCAATTTTTTTCCAACGGTTGGAGAGCTTTTAAGTGTCTGCTGTCGACGTTACCAACGGGGAAACGACGCTGACAATCGTTTTTGTTCTTTGAATGTGGAATAGGTTCGTGTGGCATTTGTAGAGGGTGTGCTCCGGAGCTTGGAAAGCGAAAATCAGCGAAGAACAGGACCGGTCAGGGGAATTTGAGCTGAGTTGAGAAGGAGTGGTTTGGTGCTGCCATGGCAGCGGAGTGTGCTTGTTTGGGTGTGGCCCAGGCGCAGTTAGCTGGCCCTACGACTGCATTCGCGGGAAAGGGAATTAGTTTGAGTGTTGGTTCTTGCTCGGTATCATGCCCTCCTCTTAGGACCGCTTCTTCCCTTCAGCAAGTCGATAGCAGACGGAGCACAGATGTTTTGGGTAGGGCAGGTTTTGGTGTGAGGAGTGGCGCGTCCTCGCGGTCTTCCGTAAGCTTTGTACCCAGGGCCACCGTCGCCGACAGTCCCCAGTCCAAGAAAACGCAAGACTTGTACACAGTCGGGGACTTTATGACCCGCTTGGACGAGTTATACGTTGCGAAGCCGAGCACTAGTGTTGATGAAGCTCTGGAAGTTTTAGTGGAAAAGCGAATTACAGGGTTGCCCGTCGTGGATGACCACGGAAGGTTGGTCGGAGTTGTTTCGGATTACGACTTGCTGGCCCTGGATTCCATCTCAGGGAAGCGAAGTGAAGAAGGTGGATTCTTCCCCGCCGCAAATAGCACGTGGAAGGCTTTTAAGGAGATTCAGGTGCTCCTGAACAAGACACATGGTAAGACTGTCGGTGAGCTCATGAGTCCGTCTCCTCTCGTAGTGAGGGAGCTGACAAACATCGAGGATGCGGCCAGGTTGCTGCTTGAGACCAAATTCAGACGGTTGCCAGTCGTCGATGAGGCAGGCAAGTTAGTTGGACTTCTCACGAGAGGTAATGTGGTGAGGGCTGCTCTGGTCATCAAGCGGGCTCAAGAAAAGAAGACGGCAGAATAGAATTCATTCCTTTCCGTATCTTTCGTGGAAGAACTATTTCAATGAAACATTATTGCAAATTACCGACCAAGCGTAAGCAGTCAGCAGTCAGTTACTAGCGACTACCATCTTTAGCTCAAGAAATCCTCAGCTGAATACAGATTCTTGCCTACTGCAAACGCGGTCATTCAAATATCATCAATTCTCATCTTGTACTTTTTATCTGAACAAGAAGCTTACTATACAGAAATTTCTGGTTACGGGCAATGGGTCTTCCATGTTTCAGGTTGACTTTGCGTTTTGCAAGTAATATCATGTGGAGTTGACAGACCAATCTGCTTGTTTGTTTCGTTTTGAGAACTAATCTCGTCTTCATGATATGGTTTCTTCGGGGAGAATCAGATTTGTGATGCTGAATCCTTGGTAGTCTTTTTTCGAATTCGAAACTCTTGGGCAAACATATGCTGGCGATCTTATTGACTCCGCCGCTTTCAAGAAGCAATGGAGATTATTGCCATCTCAGGATAGGTTAAGAATATGAGCAGCCATGGGATGTTTAAGTTTTTCCCGTGGATGAATTCGATGCTTCTCACAAGCTGTCTTCATCTTGCAAACGGTAAAGTCAAAGTTCCAACAGGTTTGCAGAGCTGGAGGATCAACACAGGGACCTATTAACCAGTAGTAGCGCCATTCACTTATTGCAAAATGTACGGATTGTTGAATTTTTTTACCATCTTGCTTTGGAGTTGACGTTTCTGTTTGCATGAGATAAGCAGCAATTTCTACTAATCCGAATGAAGTTGATTATGGAACTACAGTTTGAGAACTTTTTAGGATCCTTATTCACCTCGCGCGCCCTCTTGTGGAACCTTATCAGCAGTTAGAGTATTTTCTCGTAGTTGAATTCTTCCGGAGCAATTAACATTGCTAACAGGAATAATGATCACGGACGGATCATTTTTGTTGCAAAAGGCTATCATCATGGTCCACTGAGTATGTTTATAGTTCTGTCTAAACTTGTCCTTGTTGTCTCTCTTCTTAGGTAACCAATTTGTGTGTGGTGAACTGACAGTCTTCATCAATGCTGGACCCCTTTCGAGAACTTGAATGGTTGAAGTCCATGACATAGTCTTAAAGTTACGGAGTTTTCTTTGCTTTCCCCACAACAGTCTTCCGCGGTTTGGAGAGCGTCCTTGAGCAAGAGTAACTTTCACGGAGCGTTGAGTAGACTGATGAAGCTGACATGTCGATTCTCGACGCACGTGACTTGGAAGACAAAGCAGTATGAGCGTGCATATCAATGGGGAAGGTGGCTTTTAACTTTTAAGCATCTGTCATCTGAGCTGTTTTAGTAATGAGTTTATTCTGCTCTCAAACGTCTTGTTAACCACAGCAGCAAAGCTCTTAGCCATTGAACACGGAAAATGGATTGTCTTATACTTAACGTGGCTCTCAGGACGCCTGTGTCACTAGTCATATGCTCCCCATGCCGGCCTTTTTTCAGTATTGCATCCTTCTTTTTAACGCAGTACTGTGTCTTTTAGAGACTCAGCATTTCTACTCGTGTAGCAAGATAAAAGCTCACAGTCCGCGTGTACTTAATTCATAACCGTGTACCGCACCACACTCGTACGCAGGTACCTACGCCTTCTACTAGCATATGGAGGCTGACTACAGAGAGTGGGATCAACACATAATCCAGTAGGAGTAGTAGTGCTGACTTTACGTGCTTTTCCAGCAAAGTTTCTTTTCTCCACATCCTGCTGGATGTAATGATACCTACTGTATCGGATCTGTCTCGTAATATCGAAGTAGGTGTGTGCCTCTATTGTCGTAGTGCCAAGACGGCTTTTTGCTAGCAGGTCCGAGGCAGACTTTGGTCACAAAATGTACAGCTACCTTCTAGGCAGCGCAAGTGTTTCCTCGATGGTGCGCACGACCACGTTTCACCAGAGCGGTTTACCAAACGATTGTATATGACGAAAAAGGAGGAGGGAAAGCAACGTACACGCTGAGAAAATTGTAAGCAATGAGAGCAAACGGTTAGTTGGGGTCTGCAAAGACGGCGCATTCAGGACTTGGGGATTTCACAAGAGGCGGCTTATCGTAAGTGTGAGCTCCTTTTGCCAGTCATGACTTTACTCGGTCGGCCACATCATGGAACCTATACATAGATGGCAGAGTAATGTTTCCAGCAGCATTGGTTGAAGCACGGAAACAAAGGTTCACATACGACATGTTACATTTGGCTGGAGAGGCGAGATTGGAGAACTGACGTGTGGCATATTCCCTGGATATGTATGGATTGACCTACTAGCACAAAGTGTTATTTCGCAATATTGTGGTAGAAATTTGTGCTAGGCCATTGAATTTAGTATGCAGGTTAATTGATCAAAACTTGATGGTTCGTCTTGAATAACCTGCCCACCTTAAGGAAGGCTGAAGTGGTGTCGAGAGTGGGTAATGTGTCCAAGATTATAATTTGCATTATTTTGCTTCACAACAGGAAAACAGCAATTGACAGCGGAACTCGAAGCACCTTGTGCTAAGCTGCTACCACAACTTACCAAAAACATTACCGTTTCATTCACTTGCAGTTCAAGAAATTCATCGGCTCATCTTTAGAGATTGATGGATTGTGTGACATAAACATCAGCACCAAGTACTCTGCTTATGTGTAAGTGAAAATCTTCGGCATAGTTGTTCTAGGTGAAAATCTTGGACCTAGGCTCCACCATGCATCAAGGCTTTTGGCAAGGGTGCAGCACCCTTGCCAAAAGAAGAGTATTTACTATCTCTAATAGTACAAGGAATGACCAGTTTGACAAAAAGAGAGTGTAGAGCATTCTCTTGTTTGCCATAATAGTACATAAAGGGGAAATTATCCCCTTCCACGTCCCTCTTATATATCTCAAAGATAGTCATATACGCAATCACAAACTTGGAGAATAGCAAAGATGTCGAGAGTGCCCAACTATCCAAAATTGTTACAAGTGTTGTACCCTCCATCGATAATAAGCCCACCACTCCACACAAAATCGGCAAAGATGTATGTATCCATACCAAATCTCTCATCACACACTCCCTGGTCCGATGATGTCAGGAAAGGCTTCCATGATGCTCCTATCAAAGGTTGTCAAATGTGATAGAACTACAAGTGAAGGAGTAACTGTGCAAAGTAGTTAGATGGTCAACGAGCAATAATAAAAGAGAGTATATCAAACATCACTTGTGAATCTTCTAGTAACAAAAAGTCATCTACATGCAATACATCCTCACAAGAGCTATATATATATCACATGACACAAAGTCCTCGAACATACTAGAGATGAAGCTCGTTAGTCAAGTAGTCAAAGACCTACCTAATATGATATACATGGTCCACAAGGTGTGTATCATCAGCCAAGGAGAGGAACACACATCCTTGCACGGTCAAAACAGTAGACATAAGAGTTCTATAATGAGCCATGGTAAATAAGGGTCCTCCGAATGGATCTTTCTATTGAGAACCAATAACATACTGTAGAATAGTTACTCCATCATGTGAAAAGTCATGTTGATAGAAGAGAGAAGAAGTTGAACCATAGAAAGACAATACAAAAGGAATGAGACTCGCCAAAGATCTACCAACCTCTCTATGCTCTCTAAAGATGGATGAAATACTATTAAAAAATATTCTGAACATCCATAGACAATCCAATATGGATGGATATCTAGGAGTGCCTTAATGCCCACCGATACTGCATCACAACCTCATGATGTGGCAACTCCAAACTAGTGTAGACAAAAGTGCCGCTTGAAATGGCATGATGCTTAAGGACAATGGCATGACTAACAAGGTGCAATAAGACCTCCCCTATATCAATCAATCTAATGCCCTTCTTGTATTTCTTCATCACGAGAAACCGTTTAGCACCTATCACATGGCTAATTGATAAAAGAATCTCCCCTCTCGCAACTAATGCATCCACCTAGAACAACTATGTGAAACCATTTGAGGTATCATGTGTTTGAAAGCAATCTCTAAGATGTTTATAAACCATCCCTCACAATTCCCTTAGGATATGTGTGATGATGTGCATAGAGAATGGGCAAAAAGTGATTTATGAAAACATAGTAGCTACTCCAGTTCATACTCCAAGATCTCTAATGGTACTGTTTCGCCCATGGGTGGATGCAAAAGACGTAAAAAGGAAATAATCTCCTCAGTATGACAAGTCATAAACAAAGTATGTAGTGTTTGTGCGGCTCTGCTATACTCTCTAGCCTACATGTAACACTGAAGGCAATGACTCCGGAATGACTTCCAAGATAAGAGATGTTTTCTCAAGACCTCTCCTTGATTTATATATCTTGAGGGACTAGAGGAGTCCGAAATCCAAACTATGCCACATGGCTAACATGCGAGAGGTTGCATGTTTTGTTATCTTATCCTACCCAATTCCTAACAGACGTCTAGCATACAATCTGATCCACCAATGCATGGTAGCCACCTCTTCATTTACCCTTTTGCTTTTTGGATAGTGCACATCACTATCTTGTCTTTTTGTGATCTAGTGACCACTCTACGCTTTGGCTAAACTAACTATAACTAACCAAGATTGGTTATAAACCTCCCCCCATTTAAGTCGCAACGTCCTCGTTGCAAGAAGACTCAAAAGTCTCTACAAGTATCTTGGCATTTGTAAGATTTGCCAATGGTTCCCAAGTAGCTTCATAAAGTGGATAATCTTTCCATTGGACCAGATATTCCACTTTGGGGTTCCGCTAACCTCTTGTCCGTTTCTTGAGGATTCTCTCAACCTCATATTCCTCTACACCATCAATCATGGCTGGTAAAGGAGGAGGTTGATGTGGGTTGCCAAAGGAAGGAGATCGTGGGGTATACTTTCTCAAGAGAGACACATGAAAAACAGGATGTATTTTCATGTGTGTTGGCAACTCTAACTTGTATAAGACTTCTCCAACTGTTGGACAATCAAGAAAGGTCCAATAAATTGTGGACTTAACTTTCGAACCCCTATTAATGACAAATTGGTAGTAGACAACCACACCTGATCGCCTTTTTGAAACTCCACATGTCGTCGATGAGCATTAGCATATTGCTTTTGCCGATTCTGGGCAATGGCTAATTTTTGCTTTGCCTGATGCACTCCTTGTTGGACTCATGCCACAAACTCGTTCACTGCTTCCACTTGGGTTGATGGTTCTTGCATGTGACCTACACTCACCAAGCTAGATGGTGTGATAGGGTGTTCTCCATACATCAAGAAGAATGGGCTGACTTTTGTGGATGCATTGATTGAGTTATTATAAGCAAACTCAATCAAGGGTAAAAGTGCATCCCAACCTTCTTGCTCTTTCCAAAGTGAAAGCTCTAAGCATGTCCTCAATAGTTCTATTTGCTCTTTTCGGTTTACCCATCCTGTTTGAGGATGATAAGTCGTGGACATGGCTAGTTTTGTTTTGAAGAGCCAAAAGGGTTTTCCAAAACATGCTAGTAAATTGAGTGCCCCTATCGGTGATGAGCAGCTTAGCTAAACCATGTTGAGCAAAAAACCGCATCCATATAAATTCGAGCAAGTTCAAGTTCAGGTGCGAAGAATCGCCTTTTGTTGTGGGCATAATATGGATCATCTTACTCAATTTATCCACAAAAACTACTATCGAATCATAACCCATAGACGTCATTGGTAACTCACATACAATGTCCATACTGACGTGCTCCCATCTTCTAGTAGGTGTTGGTAGAGGCTGTAGTAGACCTGCTGGTTTCTGATTGCTAGCCTTGTTTTGTTGACAAGCCACACAACTTCGAACATAGCTAGTGATGTACTCTCTAAGTTTTGGCCAAAAGTATACCCTTTGGATGCCTTCAATGGTCTTCTCCACTCCTACATGGCCCGCAATAGCTGAATCATGTGCCTCCTCTAACACTGTTGTACGGAGAGCAACATCTGAGGGTATCCAAATCTTTCCCTTATAGAACGCCAATCCCCGTTCTAAATGTGCTCGACCCTATTGAAGGGCTTGTCCAATCTCCTCATCCTCCTTGGTAGCGCGATTTAGGTTCTCCCACCATTCAGAGTGAATCTTCACCTCCGTGATGTGATTAATGCATGGCATTTGTGTTAATGCATTGACAAGCTGCTTCTTCCCCTCCACATACGCGATCTTCATGTTGAAACGCTGTCGCCATTCAGCCCAACGAATCTGCTGCTTTGAGAGATCCTTTTGAGTTTCTAAATAAACCAAAGGCTTGTGGTCTGTCTCAACCACAAACTCCTTATCTCCGAGATAGTGCTTCCAATGTTTAGTAGCCAAGACAATGACTTACTCCTCCCTCTCTGTGGTATGATAATTTTGTTCGCCGGCAAAGTTTTCGTGAGAAGAAAGCAATTGGGTGCCATCCATCTTTCCATTCCCCGTTGTAACACTCCTCCAACCGCCACACCTCGATGCATCCGTAGCAAGTTTTGTTTGGTCTACCCTGGTTCATACCATTTAAGGATTGGTGCATGTAAGAGCGCATCCTTCAAAGCCCGAAATGCAATCTCTTGAAATTGCATTGTGACCTCCGGCCGACTCTCACTGTTCTTACCTCCGATGGCTTTTTGGAAGCTCATCATGAATCTAGAAGGACTTTAGCCCCACCCTTTGCCCATGATCCTATTGCTCACTCTTACACAAACTCTCAAAGTCCAAGCTCTATTATGCACATTATCACCAAGAGTAAGATATCACTCAAAAGGAAAGGGGTACTTTTGGTAATCAAAGTCTTCATTGAATCAAGGTTCCACTCCCGAACATGACATCTCCAAGAACCAAGCTCCCCAAAACTAAGATCACCACACTATCTTCTCCCAAAACTAACTTCCATTGAAAAACTATTTGAGAGGTGATTCTCAACCCTCTATTTATACTACTTAGAATCTTACCCTAGTAACTACAAAGTAATCACCATGTAACTTCCTCTTACCAAGTTAAAACGAGGTAGAGATCACAAACCCCAATGAAAAGGGTACCGGCAACATGCAATTTATCCACTTGGATCTTCTAGAAGCCCAACTACTCCCTAATTGACTTCTAGTGTACAAAAGTCAATCTCGCCACTAGATTTAAGGGTCTTCACCAAGTCCAACCAATGAAAACTAGTCCAAGTCAAAGGGAAGTCAAGATACCCATGTGATGAAATCTATTCCTTGACTCATACTAAACAACAAAATAGAAGTTCTCATCTACCACACCAAAAGTTACTCTATATTTTCCTCCAACTTAACCATAACTAGCTAAACATAGTCATGACTAAGATAAACTTAAGACAATTTAGATATACTTTCATTTTATCCTATATGTACAACCCCGGGTCTTTACATTTACCCCCAGACCAAGATTTCACTCCGCCCCTGAGTGAAAGAAACCGATCGCCGATGAAACGACTTCAACTTGTCGTGATTCACCCTGGCCAAAATGTCGCCCTCCCAACTCCTTCAAATCGTAAGTAAAGTTTCCCCACACCTTGTGAACTATGAAAGGACCAAAGTATTTTGGAAGAAATTTCTTTCTTGCTCTCTTTATATCTAATGGAGTCAGAAAGATTACCCAATCACCTTGTTTGAAAATCTTCATCTTCTTCTTCCCAAATCGATTATCATGATATTTCTTACAGAATTGTTGAGCCCGCTTCCACACGCATTCATGGCCACACTTCGAGCCTCCTCCGGCTCAAAAGCTTGTTGACGCCTTGATTTGATAGCTTCTACTCCATTCTTCCTCTTTAACTTCCGTTGGATAGTTAAGAAGGTCGTCAAATCAAATTGAATTGGAAGCTTTGACTCGACACCATATACCATACGGAAAGGTGAGTACCTGCGTTGATGTCTTCCAAGTCGTCCGATACTCCCACAAGATAGTATGCAGCCTCTTGTCCCAATTTTGCTTGCTCCCGTCCATGTTTGCATCCTTGACCAACATCATGCAAAGCGTATAGTTGGTTCGCTCTACCAACCCATTAGCATTTGGTTTGTAGGAAGTAGTCACCCGTGCCTTGATGGAGAAATGACCTAGTATGGCTTGTATAATGCTTCCAACAAACTCACCACCTCTATCAAATACAATTTCTAGAGGGCATCCGAATCTAGTTATTATCCTCTCATACAGAAATCTACCCACTTCTTCCTCACTAGTAGATTTTAGAGTTCTAGCTTCTATCCACTTGGTTAGATAATCTGTAGCTACCACAATGAACTTGTTACCCCGAGGAGTAAGATTCAAGGGTCCTACAAAATCTATTCCCCATTTTTCAAAAAGGACCTAAAATAGGAACCGATGTCAAAGGAGGGGTTTTCATGGACTTTTTAGCAAAAGCTTGACACACATCACAACTCTTGCAAAATTCCACACAATCTTTGAAAATGCCCTTCCAATGATAAAAAATGCATCTAGGATCTTAAATGCGATTACCTTTCCCCGCAAAGTGTCCTCCACATACCGAAGCCTTCATGAAACTCCTTCATAAGTTGAATTGACTCCTCCCTTCCAACAACCCTTCCGAGTAGTCCATCCGCTTCCTTGATGAAACAACACGCCCTCTATGATGGTATAAGGTTCACATCGCTTCACCAATGCATTCCTCTCCCGTGAATGCATGCCTTGGGAAAACTCTCCCTCCGAGATGAAATCCCATATCCCCTTGTATTCACCGGTACCTTTGTTATGGTGTCCATCATCGGCAAATCCTCATCTGGAAATGTATCATCCACCTGGTTGATCTCCTTCCTCATCGTATGTTCGAGACATCAAATCAAGATTGGCATGTTTTACCGGATTCGATCCTCAATGATGTAATCAAACTCCGCCAAGAACAACTTCCATCCTAATTTATCCTACCCTCAAAGATTAGGCTTGTTGAAAATGTACTTCAAAGCCTTGTGGTCGAGAACGATAGTAAACTTCCTCCCAAAAGATAGTGTCGAAACTTCTTGAGTGAGAAGATCACAGCCTAAAGCCTCCCTTTCATCCACCGAATAGTTTCTCTCACCGCACCATCGTCTACTAGCATAAGCAATTGGATGATCATGGCTATCTTCATCTAACTGGCTTAGAGTGTATCCTATAGCAATGTTTGATGCATCCGTGTAGAGAATGAAAGGTTTAACCCAATTTGGTTTGGCTAAAATAGGAGCCGTTACCAATGCCTTCTTAAGAAGTTTGAACGCCACAGCTGCCTCTCCATCCTTGAGGATTAAATCATAATCCGCCCCTTCTTCATGTAAACCGTCAACAAGATAAGCTTTGTTGGAGAAGGAAAAGATGAACCGCCGATAGTATCCCACCATTCCAAGGAACCGCCTCAACTTGGTCAACGCCACCGGAAAAGGTAAGTCGAGGATGCGTTTTCACCTTTTCCCCGATCCACCGCTATCCCATCCTTGGAGATGATGTGCCCTAACAACAAACCTTCCTCACATCCAAAAATGCATTTTTTCTCGGATTGAGCGAGGCCTTTGGCTTTCTCCAACCGTTGTAGAATTTTGATCAAATGATCAAAATGATCCTCCTTCTTCCCGTAAACACAAAAATCATCTAGGAAATCTTGTACAAATTTCCCAATAAAAGGTTCAAACACCTTGTTCATGAACCCGAAAAGTTCTTTGGAGCATTACATAGACCAAAGGGCATTACCCTTAAGGCAAAAAGTTCCCCATGGCGTGGTAAAAGTGGTTTTGTTCGATCTTCGTGAGCAATTTGAATTTAATTATAACAACTATAATAATCTCCAAAACTATACCATTCATGCCCCGCCACCTCCTCTAGAATCTCATCTATGAAAGGTAAAGGATAGTAATCCTTCTTTGTGACAAAGATTCAACTTCTTGTAATCTACGCATACATGTAAATTTTTACCATTCTTCTTCTTGACTATCACAATAGGAGAGAAACCCATTCGTAATTCTCTACCTCATAGATTTAAAACCCGCATCCTTTAGCTTGTCGATCTCCTCCTTGACCACCACAGCCGTTGGTGGATTTATCTGACGTTGCTTCTGACGTACTGGACGAGCCTTCTCCTCTAACTCAATGAGATGAGTTTCTAAGGTTACTGACTTCTCCTCCATAGTAACCTTGGGACATATGCAATTGTTTAATTTTAAATGTGGAGAATCAAAACAAGAAACAAAAACATAAATCCTTACAAATGATTTTGAATATTTTAACATGAGTTAAAAATTGATCATGTAAAATATCATGATCAATTTTGGGATGAAAAATGTATACATTTTTCATCCAAAAGGTTGAAATGCTATTGAGATCTAAACAAAATTCTTGAACTTCATGAAACTTTTTCCAATTGAGAATATCACAATAGACACATAAAATCATTTAATTCTATTGTTATAGTCTTTGGTATATACTTTAGATAGATAGATTTAAAACATTTATTTTGACATCATGAAAAGCCAAGAAACATCCCTCAACATTTTAACAACTAAAATATATAAACTAAAAATCATGCTTAGTATGTTGATATCTAGTACATATTGAACCTTAGGTGTGTACATAAATAATTAATCAAAACAAGATATGTGCAGATTCTTGGGATTTAAAAAATCATAATGATTTTTTAAAACGATAGAACGGATTGGTGAGGAAAAATATTGTCAAGCACAAAAAATCCTTATTAATTGACTAAGATTTTGGCTAGTGTTATAATGATGACAAAAATTTGAATGAACTTTAAACATAGAAGCAAATAATCAGATTACTTTGTGAGAGACATGATTAAGGTTTATCATGGGTCTCTAATGACTCACATTGAGCTAAAGCAGCACAAAATTTTATGTACAATACAATCTATTGAAAAAATATATTTTTTATTCATAAAAATATGAAAAAAATAGAGATTTAAATGAACAAAAAAATTTGCATGCTTATTGTATCTTACATATGGTTCGCTTCTTATTCTCAATACCTAAATGTAAACACAATTCACCAAAATTTGCACATCTTTTTAAGCAAACAATCTAGCTTGCAGAACACTCAAAACTATTGTGTGTTGTTGTTTTGCTAGCTTGACTGATTGTTGATATCATTCAAGAAGTCACATAACCCTTGATAAGGGTTCAAACTCCTTCACAATTAATTGAAACTATCCAAAATTTCACTTCATATTTAATTCTTAAAAATCTTTGAAATAATTGTCTAGTTCATACTCTCTTGCTTTCAATCAATTTCACTTTTTTTTTTCTCATTATCCTTTGAATTCAAACTTAAGATTTTTTTTTCCCAATCCTTATTCAATCATAGTTTCTTGATATTTTCTTTTAAATCACGCCATTTAACCATGCTTCTTTCAAACATCTTGGTCATCCCCCTCTCAATCCATTTTTTTTTATTTTTCTCTCAATTTTTCTCTAGAGAAGATTTCACACCATTGTTCTTTTTACCTTTTTCTCAATTGAAGCTTTTTTGACATTGCTCTATGCGAATCAAGTCAATTGACCATCCCTCCTTTATCATCATCGTGATATCATTCATATGATCAATTGTACTTTCCAAAATCTATTTGTAAGTTAATCATAGATAAGAAATGAAAAGACAAAATAAGACAAATGAACAATTATGAACTCTCTAAACAATATCGGAATAAAATCTGAGGGAACAATATGCTTGAGGGGCCATATCAACTTCCTTGATTGCTTTTAAGTGATGGACACTAGGATTTGTGGTTCATCTTTACTCTACATGTGGATGAACTTATCCTAATAGATCACACAAATTAATTATTATGACCATCAAAACACTTCATATGTGCAATTTGATTGATCTTAAGTAAGATTAAATATTTAGCTTGAAATAAAATAATTTAAATATAATTACATTATTGATATAAATATATCATTGATAATTTTATGATTTTAGAAATCACAATTAAAAGTATATTTTTTTTAAATTTCATATTTGTCAAAAAATGTTTTAAAATAATAATTTTTTTCTATGAGTATACAAGAGAGACATTCAATTATTAACTTTAAGATGAATAACATATTATATGATTTATATTACATAATTTATACCCATTGATAAAAACTAAAAATATTATTTATAATGATTATAGCTGTGACATTTTAACATTCTAGCAAAATTTGTAAGTATAACTTAAAGATTTGAGATGCAACTGTTTTGGCACAAATGAATTTTTTTAGATGAAATTGATAGTTACATAGTGTGAATACAAGTAGTAAATATACATTATTTATAAATCTTAAAAATTTAAATTAAAATTGAAGTCTTTTAATAATGTATAAAAGGAAATAATAATTTAGATCACTTTTAATTTGTTATGACTACATTGTTTGTATAAATTTCTGGAGTATTTCATGAGCTATTGTTCATTGCAAAAAGTCTAGAATTAATTATGAATGTAAGGAAATGTGAATTATGAAAGTACTCAAATGTGAACCATAAAAAATCATTTAAAAAAAGATAACTCAACAAAAATCAACTCATCTCTCTTAAATCTAAGTATGGATGCATGTGAAACACTATTAAAATCATTCACTTGTTTATTATCTTCTACCTCTAGATAATCCATTCAGAAAGATCGACCATGAATGCTCTAATGCCCAAAAATTTAGTCTACCCTCTTCATGTAAAAGTCCACATTATTGAGAACAAAAGAACTACTCAAAATGGAAACAATCTTGCATAACCTCTATGTACTTCTCCCATTGATTACACATTAATAAATCATTAATTAACAACCCGCTTCCCACTCTTACAATGGATGCAACCTTAAGAAACAAATCATTAAATAAATCATGTATTTGAAAACAATATAATATATTCACATATCGCTGCAACCTTAAGAAACAAGTCATTAAATAAATCATGTATTTGAAAGCGATATCACATACCATCATATATTTGAAAACAATACTAAATATATTCATACACTATCATTGACAAGACTATTGATTATAGATATAAATCTTTGCATAGACAATGGACAAAAAATTAATCAATCAAAATATAATGTATACTCTAGCTTATACTCCAAGACATCAAATGTCACTCCCTAGCCACTAGATGGATGTAAAAGAGAGAATAATCTCATTAGTATAATTAACCGGACATAAAGCATGACAGTCTCATGGACTCTACTATATTCCCCCCAAGATCCTCTATCGTCTTAATCAAACCGATTCTAAAATATGTCGTGATTCATAACATGTACAATATAGGTTAAACTCAAGTATGGTAACGGCAAAGGAAAAGTAAGACTTTATTTCAATGAAAACAAAAAGGAAATATACAATGTGCTTTGATGTTGTTTATGACACTAGATTCAAACAACCAAACCGGAAGGTAACTTTTCCGAAATGTTGATATGGTTTCAAATATGTCTTGCAAATGTATGCTAGGTTGTCAATGAAAACTCGGAACTGTACGTTGGCATTCACGTGGAGCTCTTTCCCTACCGTATATTACAGGTAAACGAAAATCAGTTCTAAATCTCATGATATATCGTTTTACTCTGTACGACGAAATACAGAAAAAATCTTAAGGTAGTGGTTCAGACTACACATAATATGCATCTAAGCAAGGACTGCAAGTGCCAATGGTATATAACAAAGCCGAGAGCATACTAGCTACATACCGTTAAAATTTCTGAGACATATTCTTGTTATTCGTCATGAGGCAATGCTGCCATGGAACGGCTAGGACGTATAAACCGCAACACAACAACGGACATAAATATGGAAGGAAAGCAAAGCGGAGAGGGAAAGTGTTAGGTATGATAACAGAAGCTCTGTTCCAGCTGGAATTCGTTGTTCGATAGATATAGTTGTGTTCCACTGAACAGGTTAGTATCCGGATAACAAGAGTGTAGAGAAATATGCATATTGTCCATCCGGATCCGCACATGTATGGAATGCCCCGTACCACCTATGCTGTATCATGACATCTAATGATCTCACAGAGTTCTAAGTCATGAAAAGTAAGAGTCACAAATTATGATTCGAGCATAGTATCAATTGTTTCGATTCTCTGTTCAGTGACATAGAATCAAGAGATCCCTCCCCGGTGGACTTTCAACAAAATTGACTGAATATTGCAATGCTTACAACGTTTCCAAAATAGCTTCCTTGTAGCAGCTGAATTTCCTCTTTGACCCCTCCTGTAGTTAATATTTCAATAACTTGGATTACAGGTTACGGCATAAACTAATCGAGTGAAAGGTTTCCGGAAAGGTCAACTCCTGATTGGTGAAGGAAGACTACAATTTCATAATAAACTTTGAAGATGCAGTCTTCCCCCCACGCTGATTTCAACAACAGTCCACTAACACCCTTAGGCATCCACCCTTATTTATTGATTTACTTTTATCAGAAGAAAAGGCTCATCAGGACCTTTCTTGCAAGAGAACAAGAAGTAAAACATGCCCCATTGACTACAATGTAACTTGTGTACATATGAAACTTCCACCACTTCATATATCATCATCCTGATGACTGATCATTGGGATCTTCCAGGCTTTCACCCCCTGAGAAACCAGTTACTAAGCCAGGGCCTCACCTCATCTTACAATATCGCGGCCTTCGCACCTAAGTAAAAGTGGTGTGCGAGTCAAATAAAAAAAAACCGAACTGCTGCTTTCAAAGAAATGGGGTGTGTGCTATGGAACCTTTGCTATACTACAAAGAAAGAATGATACATACATCACTCGCTATTCGCTGATGCTGCTGCTTTTGATGAACACAACTCGACAAAATATACACTGATGAACATCTACACTAACAGAAACAATAGCCTTTTTGAGCAGGAAGAAAGTGTGTCTTCTTGGAGGTGACATATGTGAAGATTTAGGTGGGGCTATCACTTATCATATTCTCAAATTGGAAGCTGCAGGACAAAAACGAATGGACGAAAATAAGATTTTCGGAAACTAGACGAGGAAGACCAACCAGTGAACCATCAAGAATACCATGTTTACAAATCTTGATCCGACTTTCACGTCCATTACACAAGACGCACTTACCACAGTAGACGAACTGATTAAAATCCAAGGTCACGGCCCCTGCACGTGCGATATCAAATGACGTGAAAAGATTTCTGCAAAACAGACGAAAACTTCAGTTTGAGGGCTTTTGTGACTCAAAAAAACGTCCATTCATAAAGGTGGACAATATCGCGTGCATATCAAACCTAACTTCACATCTCACAAAATAGAATCAAAAGGTAAAGTCATGTAATTGTTAATCTCGGAGTCAGTTCCTCTCTGTATTTGGCAGTAGAATAGTAATTGTAAAGAGTAAAAGTTGGTTACTAACTTTTACCATAGGTAACTACTATTTACTTTGGGGTTTGGTAGCTATTAGCCACCTTAAGATTAGGTTTTCGAGTTAGGACCTCAGATTCAAGTGTGAGCCATGAAATCTGTATATATTGCTAGTACACAGGTCAGAGTACACACCTTGCCAGTCATCATTTCCTCAGGTACTGATCATACCTTTGAGTGCTGGATTGCTGAGAAGTGGGGGTGGAGTTAGCACTCTATCTAAATTTCGAGTTGGTCTCAGTTCAGGAGTGGGGAGTGCTGTCTAGAGTCTGATCTTAGTGTTGCTTCTCATAGCCCACCTGAGGGTAAAGGGGAGTGGTAGCAAGCTATGGCTAATATAGGAGAGTCAATAGAGAGATCAGGCACTGCTGGTGATACATCTAGGAGACATCCTAATCAAATGCTGAAACAGAGTTCAGAATATCAAAACGTCCATTAATGAAGGTGGACAATATCGAGTGCATATTAAACCTAACTTCACATCTCACAAAATAGAATCAAAAGGTAAAGTATTAGCTTTACAACTCACCGCGCAGATTTGAGAAAAATACACATAGACATGTAGTTATCTAGTCTGAAATGACCACTTCGCTCCTTATCAAAACTCTGCACAAGCACCATCTTCGTTTCAAGATTCACAAAGCAAATAGTGTCTTCCAGCTGAGGAGAGCACAGTTATTATTATTGCTGAATAAAGTGAATATCTGTGGAACACTATTGATGCTACAAGAAGTCTGGTGTTAAGTGCATCTCCAGTACAACACCAAATAAGGAACGCAAACGCCTTGTTACAGGGTACTGCACTCGGTAAAATCTCATTGCTTATTTCCAAGAACTCTAAATTTCACTACCTCCAACACAAAACAGTTCACTATTCCATATCCAGAATAACATCCACTTGAAAAAAACACACTTCTGACGTTCGAGGTGTTCTAGTTTGCAACCTCAGGACAATCATCTCAACTGCGGGATTGTTACTTCTTTCCTGGTCTACTGTCTCTCCAGTTTGACAGTGTCCGTGTTAGTTAGTTAGTGTTATATAACGGGTCTTTTCCAGGTGAGAAGTGGAGATGCCCTAACATCTTCTAACTGTGTAGACAACAAGTACATGGTGAGCAATGACAAGACCACTCACGGGGGAATCCAATATCATTGGTAGAGAAGAAGAGAAAAAGGACGGAAGGTAGAGTTGTATATGGAACACGTTGACACTCGGACTTACCTGACAAACAGAGTAGAATGCAGGTTGATCCAAAGAAAATCCTGCCTGCGTCAAGGCCTGCACGTTGAGTAGCAAGACTGATCAGCTTACTAGATACTAGGAGAAAGTTTTCGCAAATTGAAAGAGAGCCAAGAATAGAATGTTTGTCACAACTTTGCCAAGGTTCATGTCCATACATACTCTTGAGTAAGTTGAAACATTTACAGTGATAGTAACATCTTGATGGTTCTAACAATACTTTACTCTTTTACCGTTAAATCAGAATACGTCAGCCTAATTTCAAGTTCACAAAATCATGACCAGCGGTTGTGATTCTTACATTATACACCTCGTTGAGACTAAGTTGCTCTCGATTTCTGCAAAATATGATGATACCCGAAACTATGTGTTAAACACATTTATTCAAAGAAAGAAATACGGAACTCATATGGTTGTTACTAGAACAGAAGTAGCATCATGTGTTCTCTGCTTAATTTTAGAAAATTCGACCATACTGGCCACGCCATAATCAAACACTACCGTCTACTTGACTTGTGAATTCAAAGAAACTCAGAATCCTCAAAATGCATTTTTGCACACTACAGACCTCACATGTGTTCGGAACGATTCCTGTACCTGTATTGAAACATACGTAACTTGTCAAATACCGCAGTTTCTTAGATAAAAGACAAATACAGAGGACGCTCACGGATAGGTGAATGTATCACCGGAAAAACAAACACACGAGAAGGTTTCGGAACAATGTAGTGAGGAGGAAAACAAAGGACTGACAACAGTTTTCAAGAAATGATGTCACGTACCACTACAAGAAATTGGTGGAGACTAATGAACTCTGCGAGAAAACAAACCGAAGGAACGAAGAGGTTAAATGCTTATTCACAATTTCTTCTGAGGAAAGCAGGGCAGAAAAAATAGGAAGGCAAAAAAATGAAAATATCTGCAAACGTTCCAGCAATCTATTAAGCCGTCAAGAGAACTGTACATTCCAATTTATGCTGAGATACTACAAAGACTCTTTCAGTCGTCAGAAAAGTGCGGGGATATGAATGGCTACCATTAAAATTCATAGTTCCATTCAGGTCGGTATCATAAAGCCTGTAGCATTCCAAGACAAAAGTGAAACTCAGTCACTCCACGACGGAGAGAAACATCGACAACAGGACATAAATAAGTAAGATGAACGAACTCCATACTTGTCTGCGTCCAGATTAATAAAAATTCTAATGTTTGCGAGGCGCGTAGCGTCCTAGCAAGCTTTCTCACTTCTATTGGCTTGCTTTTCTCTACGATATATGCGATCTATAACATAAATTGCGAACAATGAATAAGATGAACAAAGTCGATGCTTGTAGAGCCTTGACTTATCTTTACATACATGCAAATTTCAGAATGGGCTGCGAAACAACGCAAACCAAATGAAAACGGCTCCACCATCTATACTTGTTGCATAGCTGCTACACGGCCTCTCACACATGGAATCTTCAATTTGATGAATGTACACAAATCAAACCAATTTATGCTTTTACTCTCAAGAAGAGACCTGCAAACTGATATCATACAACTAGTCCGCTTGAGCTGGAAAAATTCAAAATTGAGAAATCAATTCTTACTTGATCATTTGATTCACCACAGTCGATGGAAAGTGAAGATTTCCTACAGCCAGAGCCCTCTACAGGTTACAGAAAAAAGTCATTTCATAATAAGCACACTTGGATGATATGGACACAAATACAAGACATCAAATTGCAAAAGGTATTGTTAGTGTAAAAGATATTTCCACTCTCAGCAGCTGGAGTACTGATGTTTGAACGTGAGCACGCTCGAAATACTTTAACGAACCATCTACTTAAAGTATATGCCCTTCTAGTTGGAAAAGCAAAGAATACTACCACTCTCGGCACGAAATCAGCCGAGCAATATTCAGGATCACCATGTTCAGAGTTTGAGAGGAGTGCCCATACAGGCTTCATTACGACTAAATACCCCGATAGACTTGCAAATCAACAATCAGATGTACCACCTCACTCAGACTTCTCAAGGCAAAGAAACTCAGGATTGCATCCGTCATGCCGGATTGCAGCCCTTGCTTCATTCCTACTCTCAAACACGGGAAAAGTATACGAAGATCATGACCCAGCGGACTCAAAAACAGATTCGAACGGCAAGAACCTGCAATTCCCCGCAGTTGATCGACCCGGACCGATCCACATCCACGGAATCGAACCACATTCTGAGGAGCTCATTGCCGGCCATGCTCACAAACTCCGAGACTGCGCCTCAACTCAAACAGTACAGAAACGTGACGATGGCCGGAACGTAATTCCAAGCTAAAAACCTCGAACCTCACATTCCCCAACTCCAATCCCCCCAAATCTACGCAACGATGCCCAACTACCGTACCAAACCAATCGGTCTCCTGAACCCACGTCCTCTTGAACGCACACCACGCTTTTTTTTTTTACACAAGCTCCAGGAACTTGAACATAAGCGCAAGAGATGGCGCGAATCAGAATATGAACGCAGAGGCCGAAGAGGCTGAAATCCAAAGCCAAAAACCAAGCTCTGGCAGCCGAGTCGTCGGGGCTTTATAAAGCAGCGCATCAGCGGCAGGATAGATTTCTTGCATCAGCGGCAAGCAAAACCGAGCCAAGCCAACACTGCAGTGACTGCACAGCACTGGATGACTACTGCGTCCTCCACGTAAAAGAGCTTTGTGTTCCGTCTGGCAACGCGTGGCTCCCCACTGGCAAGATCCGCCTGCTCTCGTGTCACGGCCTGATTGAAGGCGTTTTTGGCCAGTTGGATAGGGTTGACCACTGGGACCTACCAGTACAAGTCGCCATCCACGTCGGGCTACGAGGTTTGTCGGACACTTGCGACAACTTTAGTTGAAGGGAATTGGCGCAGTCGAAGTGGGCATACTGAGTGAGCGTGAGGAGCGGCTGGAGCGTCTGGAGAGTTTCGCGGGGGTGACCGACCGCTGCAATTGGAAGCGATCTGTGTGGGCTGGTCTGGAGGGAGCGTGCCTTCTTTCGCTTGGATGTGACTCTTTGCCGTTTGATTGTAGGTGTACGCGGATCTCTTCGCGTGTGACTATTATGTGCAAACTTCTTTGGACTGCTGCTGTTGGTGGAAATTTTAGGTAGATGGACTGTGGGGATTTTGGAGATAGATTTTGAGATGGTTACGTGGATTTGGTTACTTAAGGTTTTTTTTGGTGGGATGATGTTTGACCTCGCGCGCTGATCGTGTGCTGTTCCTGGTTTTTGTGGCAGGTTCTAGGGTATTATTGAGAGTTTCGTTTCTCGTGGAGCTGTGCGTACCAGTATTTTTGCGGCTAATCTCTCGATAATTCTCACCACATTGCTGTAATAGCTTTGAAAAATGCCTCAAGCCAGTTCAATTTTTTCCATGGGATTACAGCGATACTGTAATATTTTGGTTTCTTGATCCGATCTTCTGTGGGAAATGTAATGATGCTCTATGTCATTAAATTCTTCCTCAAGAGAATTCCAGAATCCTTTGTTAACGATGTTGTTCCAGCGAATCTCATCCAGCAAATATAGGCCCTTAAACTTTTAATTTTATGAGAATTTCACGGGAATCAAACTCGTGAGGTTCGATGCCGAACTCAACTGTGAGCTGAACCCTATTGCAGGACGCTTTTGAGGAAAAGGAAAGATGGGTCGTAAAGCAGGTATAATGCGGGTGAATCCCAAGGCATTTGCGAAGAGAAGTCGCCCTTGCTTATCTGAAATGCTGAACTTTTTGGCGTGCTTGAAGAAGGCTAACTTCAATGATGACGGTTGTATGCAAGAGAAAAGGGCCTTGCAAACCTGCATGGATCTCCAGGTACGTTTAGACCTGCACTCTGTATATTGGGCTCATTAGTACTGCAATTTTGAATTGCCTCAGAGAGTACACGGTTTTCACCAGCAGTTTGATCGCTGTCTGTAAAGGTCATGCTTGGTGGATTTCCTCTTTGTGTCGGAGTCCTAAAACCTCGTTTCTGATTGATAAGACTTGAGCATGTTCGTGATGTAGATATAGAAAGTTCATCTCTATGAAGTGATATGGATTAATCTTGCACTACATTATGAGATTGACTGTCCCTGTTCTTCGGATGATAGGTTTCATTCAGCTTTAGCTTCAGGTAGTGTTATGTTACTCGTTTACAGTCATAGACGAGAAACGAATCCATCTAGCTTGCAATTTTTCTTTCTCAAATGCGATTTGAAAAGATGTTTCAGCTGCAATTTGGTTCGTTAATTCTGGATGTCAATTTTTCAGGCCAAGAGCGGGAAATCACACAACACAATCAACTATCATCTGCAGAGAATCTCTAGGATGATGAAAGGCCAATGAGATCCTGTTACAACAGGAAAAGTCACTGTCATGATGATGATTTTTAGGTTCTTCGGTTCCTCAAACCCTCCAAACTCAGATCGAGTCACGGGTATTTTTGCCGAGTGAGTAGGGAATCGAACAGTTTCCCGCAATTGAATCAGTATCTTCTACATTTCAAGTGGATTTCTCCAAGCACGAAAATTGTCAAGGCTTCAAGCTGTTATCATCGAGACAGTTGGATTCAGTCAGAAATTAATCATATTGGTATCAAGGAATTGGTTTCAGTGAGCAGAATGTTGTATTGACAAGCTTTTCCGTTTTACAAATGGAGATTTGATTTTCCTCTCCTCTAGTATTCGAACATGGGCAAGTGTACAGCACTAAGTATGGATTTCGGTGAAGAGGTCTTTTGAGGCACTTATGTGCTGCTCGTTGGAATGTTACCGGTCTGAGATTGAATGAATGTGTACACTGGAAAGAGGGCGGCACGTCCGAAGACCTTACTCATGATGCCTATCTTTGACCAGTCAGACTTGCATGGTCTGGCGATTCCTCGTTCTACTTGTGGAATGGGATATACTTGTATGTGTATCCGTTAAGGAGTTGATGAATGAAGATAATTCATCTGGGGAGTCATGACTGTTCTGTGTAATATGAAACTAATGGATATACCTTGAACGACATGCCATGGCTCGACCATTCGGAGCTTCTTTGTCGTCAGCATATTCAGCGAATGAAGAGACACAGATGGGTCTGATTTTGTTGTTCTATGGTGTCCGGCTCCGAATTTGACGTCCGTAGTTTGAATGAGCGAAGTACAGGATTTTCGCTGATTTGAGCCACGAGCTTACAAACAACTTGAATGCATTCTCAAAGAACAAGTCTCCAGCATATCCTCCTTAGACAGGGCAATGACTGATAAAATCTCCCTAAGCTTTAGCACGTAACAGAAGATCCAATACCAGAAGGGGGAAACAAGAACTGGCCCTAGAACACGCAGCACTAGGGACAGAGAATGCAGACAAAAGTGATCTGTTCACCAACGTCTTTCCAAACGAGCCGCAGGTAATGCAACCCCACTCGAACGGCCGCTTCATATCTACAATGATATTTCACTGGGTTCTGAACATGGGCTGTTGACCCTCCCTGACGGCGACTCTACCGAATCTTCAGGTCCAAGACCTCGAAACCACTTGATCCAAACCATTCGTATCGCATTGGTAACCCCAAAACCTCGAGGACTTTGAGCACTGGGAAGTTAGAAGGGGCTGACAGTGTTGGAGCATTAGTACTGGAGGCTTGTGTTCAGGACAGGTCAGGGAAGCAAAGAAAGGAAACGTATTGAGTTTCAGAGGTACAGAGAGAAGATCCGGCTATGGCATGCAGGTTCGCAACGCTGTTGCCAGCGCTGGGTCACTCTTCCACGTTACCCTCGGCCGCTGCCCACTCGGCCAAATTGATCTGCAGCAAGCCTTTCTCGGGGTTGAGTCCTCTTCGTTCTGTTGCCCACTCGGCGGCGGGTGCTCCTCTCAGGAAGCAGCAACAGCTGCAATTTTCGGCTGTGCGGCTTGCAGGCT
Source organism: Marchantia paleacea (assembly GCA_014180765.2). Taxonomy (NCBI): domain Eukaryota; kingdom Viridiplantae; phylum Streptophyta; class Marchantiopsida; order Marchantiales; family Marchantiaceae; genus Marchantia; species Marchantia paleacea. The sequence continues at coordinate 1,974,211 of MUAA02000004.1, forward strand.
GCCGTGCCATGGCTTCTTCGACGGACTCCCTGCCAGATGTTTCGAACGTCACCATTGACGTCTCAGCAGGTATGGAGGCCTATCATGCGTTGAACACCTCTCTGGGTAATGGAGGATTAGATTTCACGGGAATAGAGCAGGAGTTTATCGTCTTCGAATGAATGAATTGAACGGGCCCATTCTTTCCTTTGCGAGTATTGGGTAGTCTGTAGAATGTGAGGATTGGCCTAATGTTGAAGTGGATTGTTTTTCAAGTCGGGTTCTAAGAATGGTTTGGTGCTAGTATATTGTTACTCTGCCCTTCCTTGGTCTTTCCCAGTCTGCCGCCAGTTGAGTGAATCTTGGCAGTGATCGAGAACGATTGTTATGGCTGCAGGTCCCAAGAAAGCTCTGATTTCTCTGTCGAACAAGAAAGATCTTGATGTCCTTGCGAAAGGCCTCTCGGAACTCGGGTGAGTGTTGTTAAATCTCTGCGAGATGAGCAAGTTTTCCACTACGCCAACAGTTTTTTTTCAAATCTTTGTTTCTTTATTTATTTAATTCTGATTTCTCATAGGAACCTTCTGGCTAATTTAGACTGCGTGAGATTAGTCTACTCCTTGATGTGCTGGTATTAGAAATCCAATAATTGTTTAGTATGCCGGATGCCGTAGTAATAACTGGATTGTGCATAAGCTATGAAGAGTTTACATGTCTTCCGTCACGAATTGTCCGAGACGAGACACAGAAAGTGTTTCGTATCTTGGTAAAGCATAGGTTTTTTTTCCATATAGGTGGACAAATTTCTAATTACTGGAGAAACCGTCTTTTTTTGCAGATACGCGCTGGTGTCCACCGGTGGGACTGCATCAGCTTTGGAAAAGGCAGGCTTCGAAGTCACAAGGGTGGAGCAGCTTACTTCGTTCCCTGAAATGGTGATGAACTTTTTGAGCTGAATCCCCTTTCTGGGTTTTACATAGATCTGCATATCTACTCCAGTTTATAGCTCACCTTGTCTTCGAAATTCTGGGCTGGTTGAGCTACAGGTTTGCTGCCAGGATGTCAGTAGTTGAGCTACTCAATATTTCATGTTTTCACAGGTGATAGCAGCAGCTTATTCTCTACTAGTTTTTCAAAAGTTCTATGTAATGTTGTGAATGCTGACATTTTTGCGAATTGCAGTTGGATGGCCGAGTCAAGACACTGCACCCAGCCGTGCATGGCGGTATCTTGGCGAGAAGAGATTTGTCAAAGCATATGGACGCTCTTGAAGAGCATGGAATCGGTACTTAAAACAATTGAAATTTTATAGGGGCCTCATTATTGTACGTTATGTTCTTCTGTGCCCATATACCTTTGTTTGCAGTTTTTATGCCTCATAAACAGCTATGAGTCTGATCTTTCTTAACCCGTGGCACAGGTACTATTGATGTCGTGGTGGTAAACCTGTACCCTTTCTACAGCACAGTCGCAGCGCCTGGAGGCTGTGACTTTGATAAGGGTGTCGAAAACATCGACATCGGTGGACCTTCAATGATAAGGGCAGCAGCAAAGGTAAACCTTCAATTCGTGTTTAGGCCTATCTTTGATTAGGCCCTTCTCTTTGTCTTGGGACCATAGATTGCCATGTTTCTCTTTAGAGCTCTTCATGCTTTTTTAACACGCTTTTGTGTATTCTTCATGTTCGCAGAACCACAAGGATGTGCTTGTTGTGGTCGATCCTGAAGACTATTCCGCGATATTGGCGAACTTGCGAGGAGAAGGAACAGAAGAATCGAATGAGACGTTCCGCAGGAGACTAGCATGGAAGGCCTTCCAACATTGTGCCTCGTATGACACCATTGTTGCTGAATGGTTCTGGAGGCAAACAGTTGGTGCGTGTCGTCCCATATTCTTCAACTTCACAACAGTGATTCGTGAAGGGTGAAGATAACTCGTAGTTGAATACGCACTCGTTAAAGTCTTCTTTTCCCTGTTGACCCTGTTTGAACAAACTTTCGTATTCGTATGCAGCGGTTGGTTAAGTTGGTTCGTCTTTGGACTGTGTTTACGTTTATTATTCAAATACGGTGAAGGTGATTGCCGTTATTAGTTTTGGTATGTTACCATCTGTATGAATTACGTCTTTTAAACTGAGAAATTGTTCACTGTTTCCAGGTATGGACAGCTGGAGTCCTCCTCCCAGTATGAGCGTACCTCTCTCTCTCAAACAGGTTCTTAGGTACGGAGAAAATCCCCATCAAAATGCCGCTTTCTACGTCGACAATTCGCTTGCAGAAGTGAAAGCTGGAGGAATTGCCACTTCCATTCAGCATCATGGCAAGGTATGGGAAGACCGTGAATAACATGTCAAGCTAAAATTTCTCATTTGTCCAGCTGACTCCGCGCAGCATGTTTGGGGCTTGCAGGTTTTGCTGCATGAAGTCTCTAACTGGAGACATTTCGGGAGAACTGATACTGGTTTGTCCTCGTCGTGGTGGTCTTGCTGTCAGCCACCTCTAGTGGGTGCTTGAATTGTATATGGAACTTATCTTTTCTGCCTTTGCAGGAAATGTCCTACAACAACTATCTGGATGCCGATGCTGCCTGGAACTGTGTATGCGAATTTACCACCCCAACCTGTGTAGTGGTGAAACATACGAATCCTTGCGGTGTAGCTTCTTCGGAGAGCGACCTTTTGGAATCCTATCGTCTGGCCGTCAGAGCTGACCCTGTCAGTGCATTCGGAGGCATTGTTGCCTTCAACGTGGAAGTGGATGAGGTGAACTATACCAGTCCAGTTACCTTACAGACCTAGCGTTTACTAAAAGAATGACTGTTGTTGGAAACTTTATCCAAATAATTGTAACTTTAAACAACTTTCTTCACACGAGTTGATCTTCCGTCTTCCAATTAGCTAGGTAGTGCTTTTACATGTGCAATTCGAGATACGTTCGTTAATATCTAGGTGTTCTTTTTCTAATCACATTGTTTGATCTGTTATTCACCGTCTCAGTCTTCTGTTCTTTTGACAGGCTCTTGCACGTGAGATCCGAGAATTTAGAAGTCCAACAGACGGAGAGACAAGAATGTTTTACGAGATAGTGGTTGCACCCAAGTACACCCCGAAGGGACTGGAGGTTTTGAAAGGAAAGTCCAAAACGCTTCGCATTCTCGAAACTGAGCCTAGCAGAAGGGGAAGACATTCACTTCGACAGGTTGGAGGGGGTTGGCTTCTACAGGAGGCTGACGATCTCACTCCGGACGACATCGACTTCGAGGTCGTCACTAACAAAGTTCCCACATTGGAGCAAGTGGAAGATGCCAAATTTGCCTGGCTTTGTGTGAAGCATGTGAAGAGCAACGCCATCGTGTTCGCCAAGGTGAGCTGGTCTTCTCTCCTAGGCAGGATAGCATTTATTGCAGAGAGACGGCCCCTAATGCCCGCTGATCTTTGATCTGACCCTGTCAATCTGTCAATAAGTTTCAACGAACAATTCACTGTTCTCGGTTACAGTTTACCTGGCAGATCCAAAATCTCAAACTGACTTTGTGAACGCGGTGCTTCGTCGCAGAACAACAAAATGTTGGGTATGGGAAGTGGACAGCCCAACAGAGTGAAAAGTCTCCACATAGCTATGGAAAAGGCTGGTCCAGAATCGAAGGGAGCCGCAGTAGCTAGTGACGCATTCTTCCCATTCGGTAAGAGCAATTCAATGTGACAAAATACTGTTCCATTTTTTACTTTCATTGGACCCTCTCCGTCTGTTGCGCTTTATTGGAAGAATATATGCTTCGTGAAACAAAATATGTTGCAAAAGGGGATGCGAGCTTTGTGCAGCGTTTGATTGTTAGAGCAGACGTATTTGATGGGGTCTTTGTTATGTTCGTTGTGGTAGCTTGGAATGATGCTGTCGAGGACGCCTGCAAGGCCGGAGTAGCAGTGATTGCGCAGCCCGGAGGTAGTATGAGGGATCAGGACGCAATAGATTGCTGTAATAAGTATGGAGTGGCCATGCTTTTCACCAAAGTACGTCACTTCAGGCATTAGTAACCGTCCCTCAAAATCAATTTTGTCCCGAGTAATTTGTAGATATTTCTCCACTTGACCAGTGTTGCTCATCACCTCTCTCAATTCTTCTCCCTACCATCCCATTCGAATTGGACGGATCCAATTAGATCCGTTCAAACGCTGAGACTGTTTAACCTTCTAATGCGGCAGTCATGAACTGTTCGGAGTTTCCACTTGCAAAGGCAGCTGGTCCTGTGGCTAGTTTGACCGTTCGAGCTAGAGAATCGAACCGCAGTTTTGTGTTGTGAGTCCACCTTTGTCCACACGAAGCTTGATGGTAACGGAATATAACGGACCCTCAAAATGCACGGCATGAATTTGAGCTCTCCATTCTCACAATCAAAGCCCATGCTGTGAAACGAGGCCTCACTATGTTCTTCACATTCCACGGATGCCTTGCTGTATCATTATTGTATGTTTACATCTTGCACTTGGTTACATGCAAATCCGACAAATCACTAGTTTCGATTTGCGTGTGGAAGTACGAAAAGCAGCAGCCATTATCTCATTGCTCCATCCTCCCATCGAATGATCGAAAGCATTGTGTCCCCGAGACACTACCGAGTCTACACCCAGAAACGGATCTAGTAATCAAGCCTTTCCATCCCAACGTGCCAATTGATCTAAAGCTTGAGGCGTTGTACATGCCATAGCATGTTAGGGCTCAAGTCGGTTTTAGAATCCTAGATCAGAGAACATCCGGCATGTCTTGGAAGATCAAGAGGCGAAGGATCAAACCATCAGCGTAGGTCATAAATCTGTCTGTACCACAGTATTTTGAATCTGTGGGTTATGAGACTACGACGCAGGAATGTCGTAAGTGTGCCAATTCAAGTCCAATGCACTCCGGTCGGGAATGAGTGCAAGAAAGTTTGATTACATGATCTGACGCTTTCAATCTGTCAATAAGTTTCAACGAACAATTTACTGTTCTCGGCCACCTGTGACCGTGTACGAAGTTCTCCGTATTAAATGCTGCAGCAGATTACGTACTACACTGTGCTCTACAGAGTCTATACAACCTATTGTGCTCATTTTCTGTGCTCGTTTTTTTATAACGACTACAGTTGACAGCGTGGAGAGTTATTAATAACAGTGGACTGTAAAAAGTTCATGAAAAGCACACAAATGCTTGTTGTAGATTACTGGTAAGGCAAAGTACAATGTGATGGACCACTATTGGAAATCACTACGTAACGATTTGTCCTCAGATGTTGTATATAGAAGTAAATGATAAAAGAGCTAACTTTGAAAACGGAGACAAATTACTTATACATTGTCTTGACTCCAATATTAGTTTTCCCCTTGCTTCTCACATTTCTCGTCTGAGTTTAATTCAGCTCATGTTAACTATTTTGTCTTTTGCATAAAAGAACTTCAAACTGAGACCTCCGCTATGAAACTGCTTGCGCTGCAGCTTGTTAGATTAGGAAATAGCTCCAATGAGAAAATGGCCACGAGGATGGATGCGCCTTACAGTTACGGGCTAGGTGACAAGGTCCACTTTTCAAAGAGTACTAACATCTCGTCAAATGTCAAACATTTTCATCCCTGACAAGGTCCCCTTTACAAGGAGGACTAACATCTATAATAACTGGGACCTTTTGTGGGATTTCAATTTGTGAGCTCTAAAGATGTAATGTACTTGCAAATTTTTTGAATCATACTGTACATATTTAGACAGACAATCAGATATCGAAAATGCATTTCTCTCCTTCCTCTCAATTTTGAAGGTTTTTTTTATCTTTTATATTATTATCTACAGAGCAGTCTCGTATGTATCATGACCAATGTACTCGATGCAAGGAGACAGACTCACGGACTCTCGCAAGATTAGAAAAATGATAAACTTTAATTTCACTTTTGTTTCTCAGTCATGACCAACCGACATGACTCTTGAAATAATCGAAGATAAGGATTTTCTAGATTCAAAAGCTCTAACGCTGGTGCCACCGAAATCAAAAGGAGTCATACGAGGGGGACAGTACAAATTTCCAATTCGGGATACAGTGTCACGTTTGCTTTAAGTACGAATGGTACGCGAATATCTGGAATCTCCCGTGAAACTCAAGACACAATATTATAGCTTAAACCCTACAAGGCTCGAAAGCTAGCGTAACGAGAAGATACTTCCCACTCAGTCCGAAGATTCAAAACTTTTCGTCAGCTACGTCGTTCGATATAGAATCATTAGGCTAGAATTTATCATGCACGATGTCGCTCAAAGTTGTTGCACTTTCCCCTTCACGTGATAGTCTGGACTTCTTACTGGCAGCAAAGATGCAGTGGGAAAATGAGCTCAGGACTTATCCTGCAAGAATCAAGAACGAACCCAGCTGGAGAATCTTCAGAGAGAGCAGTGGAGATATCAATGGTCTCATGAAGAAAATATCTCACCATGAGCATTTATGTGCTTCATGCGGTCGTTAGCGGTCACATTCAATCCAGATTTCTCCTCCGAGATCCCCAACCAGCACAGACGTTGAACACACACAAACCGGATGAGCCCAGTGAAAGCGAGTGAATGCCAGAAGGAAGTATTTTAGTGTGCCAAATATTCATACGACTGTTTCAACAGTTCCAACAGTTTCAGCTCCAGTCACCTCTGGCCTTCAATCAAGTCCACATACAACGAGCCTGCTGAAGGGCACTGTGCAGTTTCGACGTGTCACGTGCTCAAATGGCCAGACTTGTTTTACAGAAAGCGAGCAATTACCAGAGTAAATCAAGATCCTAAACCAATCAAATCTTGTGGTCCAAGGAACCCTAACCCGCATCCGCGAATGAGAAGTGCCGGATCTTCACAACTTTGCAAAGATGCGACATTGGTTTCATAATTCCTCAAAGTGCGCTGGAACCGCCGCAGAAGTAGTAGCACAGGAACGTTGTTGCTGCTGGTAATTTTCCCCCTCTTTTACTTAAATAAGAAGGAGCAAAAGTATTTCTTATTGAATTATTAAGAAGACATGCATACGAGTAAATAAGATGAAGAGCTTGTCACCAACCATAGGGTCAATACCAAGTGCACAGAAGTCAGCTGATTATTCCCTGTTTTCATTCCCTGTACAGAGATATGTTGATAAATTGCCCTCGAAGTCTTGCGTCGGGCTAAAATTGACATGTTGTTCATAGAAACTTACAGGTTCACGATCTTTCAAACCACAAGACTACTGTTTTGAAATGTGCCTCCCTAACTTTTTTAAAAGTCAAGTGGCTCCCTGTTCTCGTGCGGTTGAGAACAAACAAAACTTGACAAATCATGAGGAAATGGCCGGAAAGTCTCGATCAGATCAACTTGCAAGCTACCCAGCGAACAAAACAAGATGCACCGAACGAGGACGTCCCAGCCCGTGACGAGAGAAACAACAAGATGATAGAATACAAAAAGAACAAGTTGGATAAAATGATCAAGAGAGCTTTACCAAGAAGCTTCTGTTCTTCCCTTGAGGCCATTCGACCATTCGACCATTCGCCTCTAGGGCTTTAAGTAAAGCGCGCAACGTCTACAAACTTGTCTTTCGTCAGGCGATCGTCCACTCAACTTCTCCCGTTTATCCGACCGGAGACTACTCCGATGCACTCCAACCGGCCGACACCCGTCGAATATGATCTGGAAGCTCCTCAATGTCCTCATGCAACGACGACCATCGACGACTTTGGAATTCTTGTCGTCCGAGAAACTGCCCAGGAATCTCGCAACTACATCGTCTCAACGAAGCCTCGAAAATCCCTGGCATGGCTACGTAGTCTCGTGAGAGAAAAACAACTGGTTTCATTTAATTCAGTAAGTAATTTCAGGAATATTGCAGAAGCAAAGCGGGGCCCAAGTTGTAACAATGTGATATATCATCTCGGCATAGATTTAAAGTTTTCTTCTACCCACAATCTCAGGCATTTCAGGGCCGCCAGTGAGGTGAGAGACACGTAGCGAAATTGTGTGACCTTTGGGTGCGTGTGCAGCCCGAAGGCTAAGACTCCCCAGACCAGAAGTGGGCAAAAGAGGCGAACGGACTGAGAGAGCGAAGAGCAGATGGAAAGAAAGGAGTGGGTCAGAAAGACCAAGACGAAATGCGAAAAATGAAAGCAACCAATGAAAGGAAAAGTAAGGACACAGTAAAATAACAAAAAAAATTGGGAAGACCCCATCAATTCTTACATGGATGAAACCAAACCGGTAACATGGGTGAAAGGAAAAGGGCAGAACAGATTAAGACAGTGAATATGAGTTTGTCACTTTCTGTAGTACACCCTAAGAGAATCATATCAAAGTAAAAGAATCAATAAAATCCTTTTACTGTGAGATGAACTGTATGAGAGGCAGCAGTAGTTTAATCCAAAAAGATGCCTAATTAAACTTTTTTCAGTCACAAAGCACGGGTAGCGGAGCAGTTTCCTAAAATGTGATATTTAATATCTTCTTACATATCACTCGTACGGGCAAAGAGGAGAATCAGGTATATTATAGCATTTAAAATAAGATGCAAAACCCATATGACTATATCGCAGGTGGGTGAAAATGGAAGGTAAAGGGCGATCTAGCTGAGCACTTTAACTTGCGACAACAGCTACTTTTAAAAGAAAAGGGAGATGATACGATCAGCCTCATTTCCTGCTTTATTTTGTAACCATGCCATATTCTTACAAGAAATCTTTTAAACTTGAATATTAGGTTCAGGATTTCTGAATTCATTCTATTAACTAAAATCCAAATAGTGATGTCTCCTATAGTAACATGGAATCTCTCACTCTACGTCTCAACTCAATGTCCAATATCCTATATCAATATTGGATAGCATGTGCCTCTATCACCCCATAGGTAACACTATTCAACCGATGCATTCGAGTATACGTCTCTTGAAGACTCTCCCCAATCTTTCGTTAGAACTCTTGCAAGCCTCGTAGCTTGTACTCACCCCCTAGTAGTATCTCCTCAACCATGCAAAGAATTATACTCACACCACCAAACACTATACCTGAAGTAATAGAGATGTAGTTTGACGATCACTATTGTCTTTAGAACTCAATCTTCTCATGGTGTTCATGTCGGAACTCATGATAATCATCAATCGGTGGACTCTCTAAGTGCTGGAATAATCCATTCCAAGATATAAACAAACTAAACAACGTAGAGTTGCTCATGCGTTGTAAATCACACCACGAGTCAAACTCATGTATGAAATCATCCAATTCAATGGTACCAACTACACCCGAATATCATATGGGACCCTTGGTGACCCCATAGATATCGTCCATGTCCCACAACAATTATGTGGGGACACACTCCAAGATATCACAAAGCTAAGCTCTGTCACTCTCTAACACTAAATCAAAGTCTTTTGTAAACCTCAAAGGCCAAGGTTGATACCTCATTCTACTACGAATGCACCCACTACTAAACCAAGGAGTCTTTCCTTTGGAACCTCTAGAAAACTCCAATGTGACACCAATGATATTGAAATTTCATGATTGATAGAAGAGTGATTGTTTTAAAACCAATGTTGTGCTAACAAGATGTACATAACATGCATTCAAACATACATAAGTTTTAAATCTAACTATTTCAATTATCAAGGATCTACAAGACATGGATTGTGATAAATTAAAACTTTATTTTTGTATAGATAATCATGTGAAATAATATTTTTTTACAAAATTGTAAAAATTAAGAATGATTTTAATTAAGATTACCATCAAAATTTCAAAACATCAAAGAATTTTTTTCTTAAATATTATTAACATATTAAAAATACATAAATCTCATATTAATCTTAATATCTTATTAAATTTTTTATTATAAATAAATAAAAAATACTTAATTTCATTAATACATCATGTGTGATGAAAAATATCATGAAAAGTAGATATTATGTTATAAATTAATTCAACTTGTGTAATATATGTAACACACACACACACACACATATATATATATATATATATATATATGCACGTGTGTGTATTGATATGGATGATAATGCAAGCTCTGGATTTTTTCACATGTGTTTTGTCTTAAATTTTTGAATCCACCATTGTGGTGTTAATACTTGTGTAAACTGGAACATGCAATTTATTTTACATATAAATAGATATTCACATATATAAGATGATATTTGCAAGTGTAAGAAGAAGTGGATAACTTATGCATCCATTCCAAAAAATGTTTAGTTAGATAATAGCAAGAAGATCTAACTTGTATAGAGCAATTTAGTCTATGATACACATATTTAATGACAGACAGAATAGGAAACTAATACAAATGACTGCCACCTAATTTTTTGAAATAAATGGAATAGAAAATCTTTCCTCACGATTCCCGCAAACATATATTGTATGAGAAAAATGGAAAGATTCAGAACAAAATATTCTACCAAAATTCCTTCTTCTCCCACCGTTCCACGAGATAACACGGTCTGCTTATTCATGCACAAAGTCAAAACGTTCCAGTTACCCTGACTCCCTGAGCCTATGAGGGCCAAGAAACACAATCTTTGAGCTCGGTTTCTTCCGGCATCTCCACTGTGCATGCAGATAGCCAATACGTTAGCTCGCATGGGTTATTTTCACATTCATCAATCAGAAGCTAGTAGCAAAGACATCAGTAGAAGCAGTCGCGGCATCAGCAACATGACATGACCTTCGTATCCACAGATCGCGAAGAATTCATCTGGATCCTGTGCACCTCCTCCTCCTCCTCCTCGCAGCAGCTACAGAATGCTAACAGACTCACACAGTGACTATCATTCATCCACTCAAACTCATTTATTCCATGCACCAAATCACTGCTCCCACTGATTGAGAGAATTCCGTATTAAAGAAAGAATGTATAACTGTAACCGGATGACAGGTGAGAGACCGGGTCATGGCCCTACTTGTCCAAATAAATGTCCCGGCCACCGGATGGGCGACCCGGTCGCCGGGGACGCTGCTGGGGAGGTGGAACCCTTGCCTTCGTTCCACCGAAGAGTGTATGACTAGACGCCTGGGACCCGGTCACCTCGAGTTTGGTTCTCCTCTTCGCACGTGATTAAGAGTATCAAGAATATTCTGAACCCACGAGTTACACTCGCTCTCCACTATCGGGAGGTCCATCTGAAGGTCGAGCTAGTTCTTGTAGGAAGGCGCCAGCCGGTGAAAGAAGTGTGGGAGGAGACTGCTGCGACGGAGAGAGAGAGAGAGAGCGGGGGAAATAGTTTCAAACCCTCTTTGTCCAACGGTCCGCCTCTAGCCGGGTTTCACGTTGTGTCCAGCGAGTCAGCCAACCAGCGAGCCAGCGAGCTTGCTACTGCACAGTAGCTACAGCTGCAGCTATAGTCCGTGTCAAGCGTGCCTTGTGATAAACTCTTCCCTCCAGCTTTGGTCCGGTTGATTGCAATACGGAAGATCCCTTTAACCAACAGCGGGACGAAGGGGTAATATCAACTGGGTCTCGATAAATGTTTGCTCGGGTCCCGGTAACCTGGTTTTGTGATTATAAAGGGAGATTCGGGGTCATAAGAAGAATTGATGGCTTGTCACCGGGGTATCGGAAAGAGACAAAATCTGGGTACTTTTGGCCCGTCTCGGGTTGATATAACCGTCGGGACATCATCAACTTGTTTCATGTGACCCGTGAAAGTACATCCTGGACTGGACTCTTGGAGGGCTGGGTTAGTGTAACTGGGAGAGCATAGATCAAGATCTGCAATCGACTGTTAGCTAACCGAGCTTGACTGGGGCCGAGTCCATCCAAAACTGGGCTCTGTCGTTATGGTCTGGAACGATCCGCTCTGACGAACGTCGTTCCGAGAAAATTCCTCTCCTTACGTCGTTTAGAAGTCGACCAATATTTGTTCGTATCCTCCAACTTTTCAGGTCGCTACCGCCGAACCTTGGCTTCTCGTCTCGTCCCGTCCCAGCGCATGATGCGCATCGCGTTTCGGTCCCTTCCGGCACGACATACAGTCACCGGTCACTAACTCGTAATTGTAAAGTCTAAAGCCGAGAAAGTATAATAACAAAACCTATGGGAAGACCCCATCAAATCGTGCAAGGAAGGAACCAAACCATGGGGCTAGCCCCAATAGTATCACAATGGGAAATATGTCATACACCACCTAAGATATATGAACAATCCAAATCAAAAGGTCTACAAACAACAGAGCATCCGAAGAATCATCACATAACGTGATTGTTTTCCTATGGATTGCACAAACTAGTGTTCTCTATAGAGCAATGAAAACACGTTGCCTAAAATATGCTATAAAGTAAGCTAAAGAGAGTGATATCCCATGTCGCCTAGTATGGTAGGTTCTCGCTCACTCCCTCACAAACATGTCAAAGTCGGTGTCCATAGCTCCATATAACTCCAAAGCTAGAGTAACAAAGAGTTGAACTCTCTACATACCTCTATACTTGGAGACTTTGGCTGCTGCCGCTCCACTCACTGCCCATCATGGAGGATGAATGATCAACCCCTCTGAAACTGTGTCTTTAGTAGGATCGGTAACCACCACATCAGCCACAGTGACTTGATCTTCCCAACCAAGTACAGGTCTGCCCTAATTGTAATTGTAAAAATGATTGCGAGATTTTCTTGTACCAAGTAAGGAGGTCGAAGTTCGTCCGTCCTCGTTACCTCGCCCTCTCTCTTACCTCGTAATCATCCCCAGCACCACAGTCTCCGCCAGAATACGACGCCCCCACCCCATGCACGACGTACGAATCCCAAATTCCGTACCTGGACCATACGGAACGGAAAGCATCGCTTCCAACTCCTGCTTATCCCCCAGCAGTTGCTCCGTCGACTACGTAGTCACGTAGTCTCAACGCGCAAGAAGACAAACAGCTAAATTGACACCAGGGTAACCGTGGACAAGATTGCACATGTGGCGAGCAGACAGTAAGGACCCGGGGACTGTTCAGACCCGTGAACATCACGGGCTCCGATCACCGTGGGAGCCGTGGCCTGCCAGACAACCAGCCAACCACTGTAGGATCGCCGCAGCCGGTTAGCCAGATGTGGGGGAACCGATAACTTAAGCGTCAAACCACCACCAACTGTAACATCGCCCGTTGACCAATGAGCACCCGCCACCCCCCAGCCAAGTCCAGAGCCGATCGTCCCCATCATCCCTCTCCAACTACAGCAGAGCACAGAGTAGCGGAATGGTGGACAAAAGTAGTGAACCGCAGCTCCACCACATGATCAGGATCACCCACGCCCTCCATTTCTGGGCCCCTGCGCTCGGCGGTGCCGAACTTCTGCTGGTGGCCTGGATAGCTGCTGCTGCCGCTAGCTATGGATGAAGAAAGCGAAGCTGAACTCCCATCCCCGATTCCATTCCTATCCATAGTTACCTCCAGAGAAGGGAGAAGCTCTGACCGATGGCGAGAGAACCAGCACTCGGATCCCCGCGGTGGGACAAGGAGACATCCCATGGATGGGACAATTGGAGGGGAGATTGGTATAGTATGTCTCGCTGGGGAGGGAGCGGTGCCATGGGGGGCTGGGTCATCCAGTAGAAACGCTGTCGGAGTCCATGAGAATTTAGATTCAGCAAATCAGTCCATCCCCTGTCTGCAAACCACTGACTCGCTGACGTGGGCTGCCGGGCGCCCTGGAGCACACGTAGTCCTTCTGTGCCACATCATTCACCCCATGGGTAAATGAGGCAAACATGGGGAATTGAAATTGGTGGGTGACTGTCCCCCATCATCATCCTCGACTAGATCGGCTGCCCGGCCCCTCCTGCCGATCCTCGTAGGGACTCGGGATGAGCAGTCAGTCAGTCACGCCTAAAGACGAAAGCGAAAAAGAAAAAGAAAGCAGAAGAAGATCAATCAGTCGTAATAGGAGTGGAGCTGTCGTCGTCGTAGTAGTATCAGTAGCCGCGGTAGGAGGAGGAGAATCCCACCAGTTGGTGGTGATTGGCTGTAGGAGATGAATGACGACTGCGTACCAGGTAGCGATCAGCACCTGAAAACAAACGTGGTGAATTCATGGCTACTGAGGATGCCATGCCACCTTTCTCCTCCCCCGCTCCAATTCTCCATCGTCGTCGATATGTTCTGTTCTGTTGAATCTTGAATCTGTTCTATATCGTGCAACTCACTCCTGGTTAACATCGCATCTATCTGCCAATCCATCGATCAACAATCTTTCCGTTGGCTCGGGTCGGGTCGGGTCAGACGAGGTCGGTTCGTTCCGGTCGAGCGAGCGAGCCAGATACTACACTTAAAGTGCTGTAGGCAGACAGACGAAGACGCTGACTGCTGTAAATTCAAAGCTTCACCATCCCCTTCCCCTTCACCGTAACTCGAACGTCGAAACTAACAATCACAGCGAGCAAAGCAATCTGTCCTTGTCTGTCTCTGCGGATCTGTTTCACCACTGTTGTTCTTTCATCATCCATCTTGGGCCTGCTGCAAGCCAAGCCCAGCCAAGCCAAGCAGAGCACTGCCAAGCAGCAAGCGAGCCAAAGACAGACAGAGACACAGAGTCAGAGAGAGAGAGAGAGAGAGCGAGTATTGTAGTGTGATGCGGGCACTCGAACTACGACTGTACCTGGGCTTTTGAAGTCACGACGGAGGGAAAGAGAATTAGAGGAGAGTGAGGGAGGGAAAGAAGGGGAGGGGGATCTTGTACCGTATCCACTCGAGTTGAGCCAACTTTTTTGGTTTTTCAAACGGACAAAGTTCGTTCTGCCTGCCTATCAGACGCGCAAGAGAGCGCGCGACTTTGCGAGCGAGAAGACGGTCGTCGGGGAGTTTACCTTCGCGAGCCATGCGAGTTTGATTCCGTGCACACTCTCGAATTCTTTGCTGACGAGACCCGTCGCGCCGAGACTCGAGAGACAGAGCACTCTGCGCTGCGTAGCGCGAGGTCGCAAACGGTCAGGATACAGAGCAAATCTCCGTCTGCACGGACCCACGGACAAAGAGAGTGCGAGAGAGCGAGAGAGCTGGATAGACGCGCATCAAGTTGGTGAGGAGGGAGAGAGTCTTCGAGGGAAAGAGAGACGGGAGCCTTGCCACACCAACCCACCATCATCTTCACTCTCTCTTTACGTCGTCGGAATTTTTCGTCTCCCGAAATCTTTCGGGAGATTATCCGTTTTTGCCCCTATGGATTGACAAGTGGGACATGGCGAACAACCCTATTGGAAATCAAATCTGACTTGGAGTACTGCGTGGTGGTGTAATTAACGAAAATTCGAGCGGACTGCCGGTCGTAACGTCGGAATCCAATCAAACCCTAAGGCAGAGAGCTCTTGGTGCTCTAACTCCGAGGAGGGTGCTGCGTGCTGGAGGTCTGGGAGTACGTAATAATATCGAATACGTGGTCGAGTTCAGCATGAGTTTGCCTCCACGACTGGCCGGGGAGCGAGCAGGAGGTGGAAGAGTATGTACGACCCTCGGCTCCAGCATGAGGCTTTTTCGATCCGAGCGAAGAGTTTCTTGCAATAAGGTGTGATTTTAATATGGGAAGAGGTGCCAAAATATACGGGTTTTGATGCACCATTTTATGGACCCTGCCTATTGAAGCTTAGTATGCTTTTTCTCGGCACTCCTTTTCATGGGCTCATTCATGGATGAAAATCACAATGTTGTTATCGTCGTAATATGATGTGATCACACCACATTCTTCGCTGAGGCATATTCCACAGCTGGTTTGAACCTGTTTAAAATCCTGTTAAATCCCGCGAGCGAGGTCAGATTCAACACCAATTTGCTACAAACTCCTGGTTTTTGCGGAAGGCATATAATTGGTGTGTGTGCTTGGCAAGAGTCAGAGCCCTATTTTTTGGGTGGAGTACCATGCTAGAGAGAGGATGATCTCCAGAAGGCCTGAAACATGGACGAGTGGAGAGGAAACGGATAATGAAAAGGTGGAGCAGCCAATGGCTTCACCACAACACCAGCACCAGCCCGGAAAGGCTGAGGCTCAGAGGCCTGGGAGCAATGGCTGGGGAACTTGTGCAGAGTTGCTGTTGGTCAGTGCTGTGAAAAAACATGGGGCCCTGAATTGGAACCTCATTGCTCTGGAGCTGAAAGCTCGAGCCATTCTTCTGAACCTCTCTCCTTCTTGCTTCTCGGAGGATGCATGTAGGTTCAGATATAATGTTTTGAAGGGGAAGTTTGCTAGCAGCAGCAGCAGTATCTCCATGGGGGCTGATGTCGACTTCGATGGAGGTGTCCTGTTCGAGGAGCTACGGAAGCTCAGGATGTCTCATTTGAAGGAAGAACTGCAACAGTATGATTCCTCTATCGGTCAACTTCAGTCAAGAATCAGGAAAATGAAGGAAGAGAGAGCTCAGCTCAAACCCACCAAGCAGGGCAGTGAATTTGGAGGCACGGATGTGCACCCCAAGGCGCCCAAAACTTCTGAGTCCAAAACTCCCATGGCTCGTAAAATTGACGAGCTCTCGGAGAAGGCACCTGGTCATTTGGGGAAAAACCACATGCAACTTGAGAATCATGGAGAAAATCTGAGCTCCCCTGGCTTTGACGTCGCAAACCGGAGACGCCCTTCATCATCCACGTCTCAAGATCGTCTTCTTCTAGGGAAGGATGTCCAATTGGGCTCCACTTCTAAAACTGTTTTCAAAGATCTTAGTGATGATCTGCAGCTGGCGGGTGAGTCCTCTACCGGGAGGAGATCATCTTTGGGGCAGAGTAATCAGCAGGCTCCAGGTCTTCAAAAAGAGGGACTTTTCGAAGTGGACGATTCAGCATGCGTTGAAGGTGAATTCCGAGCCCCTGCTAGTAGAGAGCTGGAGCAAGGCAAGGAGGAGCTAGAGAGGAAAAACCGGCTTCTAGGGAACCCCAAACCTCACCAGATGAGTAGGTCATCAAGCTTGAAAGGAGAGAAAGATAGAGAAAAGGCCAGGAGTAGGGCAACAGGTTCTGACAAACAGGAGGAAGGAGATGTTGCTCAGAGCTCGAGTGGGCAGAGCCTGCAGGTTGAGGCTCCGGGCCTTGAAGCTCCTGGGGCCTCTCCTCGAGCTCCAGAGCCTTATGCTTCTGGACAAGTCTCTGATGGAAGGGAGAGTCTCAAATCTTCTGGTGCCAAAGCAATCACCGATGACAGACTTAAGAACGATCTCCTCCTCAAAGCTCAAGGTGGGTTGGGTGAGTCGGATGTTCTTCCCAGGCCTGATCCTACCGGTAAAGTCTTAGAAGGAGAAGCTAAGGGAGCTAGAGGCAGCAAAGTTGAATTGGGTCTGAGGAAAGATCCCGACTCAGCCAAACCTGCAACCATTAGTTACGGGAGATCTATCAGCAGGAACAGGTCGAAGCTGCGTGATGGTGGACGATCCCAAGGGCAAGAATCACGTCTTCTTCCTGGTTCCAAGCCACACCGGGTTGGAGAGGCTGGGGGAGCTCAGGAAGATGAGATCAAAGCTAAAAGTAAGTCTCATATCTCTTCAGAACAGAGGTCTGAGAAGGGTAAAGCAATTGGCAATGACCTTGTTCCCGGTGAAAAAATAGACAGTGGATCTAGTAAGGGAGGAAGCGAGTCAGCTTTAACAACCGACTGTGAAGAGGCCGGGGACAAGGTTGTGGAGTTACGAGACCTTAGTGACGTGAGAAAGCCTTGCAGCAACAGTAGAAGTGTGGAATTCAAGGATGGTAGAGATGGTAAGAAGTTGACGAACCTCAACAAGGTTGTAGGTGGTAGGGAAAGCAGTGACGAGAGGAGGCCCATGAGCACGAACAAAGTCTCGGGTACGAGAGAAGTCGGTGAAGAGAAGAAGCCCACTAACATGAACAACCGGGTGTTAGGGATGAGGGAAGCTGGCGACGACAAGAAGTCTATAAGTATCAACAAGGTGTCGGGTAACAGAGAAGGTGGGGACGAGAAGAAGTACATCAGCACCGGCAAGGTGGGGGAGTTCAGGGAAATCGGTGATGGGAAGAAGACTATGAGCATCAATAAGATTGTTAATAGGGACCAGAGCGATGAGAAGAAGGCGGCAGGCTCCAACAAAGAGGTCAGGGAACATCACGAGGGGAAGAAGCTCGTGAACAACAGCAAGGCTGTGGAGTCCAAGGAACTCATGGATGGGAGAAAGGCTTCAAGCTGTAAGTTTGTGGAGGCAAGGGATAGCAGCGATTTGAAGAAGGGGCAGAACAGCAATGTTACAACGGGTGGTGTGGCAGAAATAATGGCTCCTGCGGGTCCCTCGGACAGAGCAGCTGAATGCAATCCCCTGTCGGGTAATGCCCAGTCATTGCACACTTCGCCAGCACCAAGTACACCGAGTGGCAGTCCTCCAAAGATTGTCTCTGCTTTGGGTACCCAAGACGCGATTCCTAGTAGGAGGAGGTCTGAGAGTCCACAGGTTTTTCAAGAGGCAATCTCTGTAAAGGGGTCCAAGAGCCCACATTCACTTCACGGAGGGTCCAGTGAGCAGAAAATAGGTACTCACACGGACTCTTCTCATAAGTTAAAGAGATTAGATTCCGGGAAGGCTGTTACAGGTGCTGAAGGGGAACGGAAGAGGAAGGCAGTTCCAAAGCCTTCACCTGATGTCAAGGCGGAAGGCTGGCCGGTCAAACGACATATGGAACAGAAGCCAAAGACAATGGACATGGATACTGATGGTGTGAAGGAACGGAAGTTGGATCCCAAGCTGAAGAGTAGATCCATAACTAATGATGTTTCTGACACTCTTTATAGGAAAGAGAGTGGAGATGCGCAGGAAGAGTCCAGGGATTGTCTTGAGAGTGGAGACAGGCAACAATCGCTCGTGGATTACGATACTAACCAGATGGAAAAAAGTGAAGTTGGGTCTTCCATGGATAGTATCGAAGACATGTCGCCTTCAAGTAGGAAAAATCGGAGAGAGCCTAAAGTGCCAGGGAAGTTCCTTCCTCTTCTGGAATGTCTCAGGGTCATTTGTGCTCACAAGTCAGCTCCTCTTTTCAAGCAGCGTCAGGATTACCAGGAGAAGCGCCACTACAATTCAGTGGTCAGGAGACATGTGGACTTCGGCATGATACGCACTCGCTTGGAAGAGGGAGCGTACTCTGGCAGTGTGGAGTTTTTCCGAGACCTTCTCCTGGTGTTCACAAACGCTTTAGTGTATAATAGCAAAGATTCTCAAGAGTATTCTGGAGCCAAAGCTCTGCGAAGCTGTGCATTGGCGGAGATGGACAAAATTCTGCAAACTGAAGCTCTGCTGAAACAACATGGGCCTGCAACGCGGAAGCGGGAGGTGAGGAAGTCCATGGAAATGCACCGGAATAGGATCTCTTTAGGTTTAGGAGTGGAGGCTAGGAAGAAGAGCAATGGGAAGAGCAGCAGTGAAGGAGGAGGAGGAGCAGCAGCAGACAGCCAAGGTGGACAGCAAAGGATTGCACCGATGGAGGATAGTCCTAAGGCAGGTGGGTCCTCTGATGGAAATGAGGATGAGCGTGAAGTGGATGGAAGGTCCGAGACCTTCAAGAAGCTGACTCCAAACCGTGTCGTGAGGGAAGAAAGTGTAAGAAGGGAGGCTCTTAAGACAGAACTAAACATTGAAGGAAATAGAAGTAGCCTTCACGTAACAGGCAAAAAACCCAAAGCCGACAGTGCAGCCCAACCTGCAAAATCCTCTGAAGCGGAAGAAGCAAGACCTTCCAAGGTTGGGCACTTGGACAATTCTGAGAACGTGTCCACAAAACTCCCTCCCAAGTTGAAGGAAGTCTCGTGTTTGGACGTAGACAACAAAGGTGCCGGGCACAAATCCATTGGAGCACATTCAAGGCCACCCCAACCTACAAAGCACGGTTCTGCCACAAGGCCGGGGCATAACCCGACATCTCGCGGGTCTAGATACTCCAAACGTGCCGGAGATAGTTCAGGCTCAAATCCAAAGAAGCGCACTAGGAAATGATTTCAAAGGTGTAGATGTGCTATATTCAAAGCTGTTATCAACTTAGTTCTTGTAATTCATTATGTAAGTATACTTTCTGATCATATCCCAAATGATCATGGAATCAAGTAACCTGCGTATATCAATCACCGACCTCTGTCAAGGCATGGTATCGGCCCCTCTTGTTGGTTGATGCATAACCTCCTCGTCACATACTGACAAGAGAGTACCATACTGGAAAGAGGATACGCAGTCTTCACCCGTCTCAAATCTAATTTCACCGAATGGGTAATAAAGTCCTGAAGCTGACAGATCTCCTCACAACAAGATTGCCGTCACACATTATTACCCAACACCTAAAACGTTACCTCATTGACCCTAATACACTGTCATAGCCCAAGTACGGAAGTCCTTGCGAAGTGTACTGACACCAACATTTCTCTTCACGCCACTGCCGGTTTGGAAACTAACAGTTGCCTGTTTTTGAACTCTTCTTACAGAATGTGCCGAAGACAACTGGATGGGAACAACTAATAAATTCACTGTCTTCTGCCCCTACGCAGCTGAAACTGTGTGAGATCTTGGTTTGAGCTATTGCAACTGTTTCAGGTACACGTTTAAAACACCGCGGTTTATTGCCTGTAGAAGAGCCTGGGCATCATGTGCAATACGTTTGTTTAGGACTGCCGGAACAGCAGTAATCTTAGCGGACTTCCCTTTTCAGCTTTCTGTATTGTGGACATATTAGCGTGTGATACCGCAAGAAGATCTTTGGACCCTGTTGCTCATACTTTCTCCAGTAGGATCGCAGCTGTTGGCGAAACATTGGGGTGGTCGCTTTTGAGCTCCAAATAGCGATGATTACTTTCGAGTGGACGGCGAGGTTCATATTCAGCTGTCACGCCCATTGCACCAGAGTCCGCCGGCAGTGGCCACGCCCTGCACACCAATATCGGCCCGGGTTGGGTATCTCAAGGATGCAACGTGTCCGTGCACTCAGATTCACACATTTGTCTCTTGAACGGAATCGCAAGCTTTTCGGAGGAGTCTGAGACAACGATTGTTATGAAGATCATGAACATTATATCTTTTATCTTTTGCTGGGATGGTCTTGCAGGTTGGGAATATAAAGGGAGGGCGTAAATCGACACACCAATATTTATCTCTTCTGAGATACGGATCTCTCCGAGTGCTGAGTAGATTCAGTGACTGTTGGTATCCAAGAGAGGTTCTCAACTTTCAACTTTCAGGAGCACATGTGGAAATTCCTTCCTTGTCTGAAAGATGGACGCATTTGTACGGCACCTTTGTGCTCGTTCTGTTGCGTAGACAAGATCGGCAGTGGGTGTAAGGTACACATGATGCTGTCACAACTTCCACCTCGCACGGCTTCTATTTCCTTTTCTATTCTTTTGAACTCATGAACACTTTCTGTAAAGAATGCGAGATCCGAATCTGAGTTCGGTGATATGAAGTCTTCTTCAAGAGTGCCTGCCTTGTCCTTTACACATCGAGCATCTTGGACATGGGAAGATGTATGAAGAATTCCAGACACCCCTACATTGGTGCCCAATCTGTATTTACCAGAGAAAACTATCACTCAGATGATTTGGAAGCAAGTGCATGTGGTCCCCTTTTGACCTTGCTCCTCGCTTGGCTCAAACTTGTATCTTTCCTCGAAGAGGGAACCTGTTTTCAATAGTGGTAATCAAATTGCAAAAATAAATATAGAAACTTTATAGAATCATCATTCACTGGAACGGGATAAGTTATCAATTTATGTAACCGGTTCAATTAAGTTCAATGTTGTTTCCAACAAAAATTGCCGTTCATAGATCTGAATTAGGAAGGATCGATGGTCGTTATTGACCTATATAACAGTATATGAAGAAACACTTTCGACTACTATAATTTGAATTGCACACATTCATACGAAGGACACGAATATCAGCTTTGGGATATCATCTCCTTTGGAATAGAGTAAACGACACCACATACGGAAAACGCAAGCTCCCAGAGGCCACATAACGGGATTCTCCTTTTCTAACCAACAGAATCAACTCCACCTGTGCAAAAGCTGGTCGAAAGAGGAAAGAGGATAGGGAGTGTGAATTACATGTAGGGCCAGTCAGGATATGGCATAAGTATAAGGATGTGTGATACCGACACTATCAGCAGGACCACCGAGTGCGTCCGATGAGCATGCCCCCTGATGAATTCAGGACAAGCTTTTGGAAAGACTCCGTAAAGCTGCCAAAAAAATCTGCTTTTCATCATGGCTGATGTGTTGACTATCATGCGTCTAGAAGTTGGGGTCTAGTTGAACCATTTTCTCTTTGCAAACTTAAAACCCGGATAAGTACCTGGACAATTGCATGTGCGAACAACTATGATCCGAGAGACAGAAAAGTGACTCCTCTTCTCATGATATTTTCGGGAGAAACACACTGGCTAAGCAAGTAATTGTAAGTACCTGGAGACCATGGACCTAGGGCCCTTGCTGGCCTGTGCCAGAGACCGGAGGAGATGACGAACGAATGAAGAGAGAAGAGAAAGATTCCTTCGAATATGGAATCTATTCTCAAAGATGGCGTTCGTGCGGAGTTTCGAGGTGTAACCAGATGATTTTTTGTACATCACTGCCAGTATTCTTTTCCAGGTTTTAGAAGATACTGCAGTGGTAGTATAGGAGTTCGAACCTAAGCCACTGCAGCCAGCTAATAGTTCTCGTTCTACCCGCTTGCCAACTTGGTGTTTATGAAAAATGTATTGCTCTAGACCAAGAAATATTGTGTGGTGAACTGCAGTTTCAATTATTAACAAAATGTAAAGATGGCAACGATCTGAACGAATCTTACTTCTAAGGCTAATAAGACCCAGTCAGTTGCTTAAAAGATAAAGAGAGAAAATACGTAATCTCGAAAGGTCTTAAACATCGAAGCATATATTTCTTTTGAGTACCGTTAGCATAATAAAATTGTGAGAAGTAAGGTACAAGGAAGACGAAAGACTATGAATGGAGACCCCGCCCAAATGTTTGTGAATGCAAAAGAAGGATACAGAATGACAGATTGAGTATTACTACAAGCTGAAAACAGGAGAAAGTAAATGCTGAAAGTAAAGAGGAGAACGTCATACAAGCATGTGTATTTGAGACACGCTGAAAAGACTCAGTCGGCCAAAAATGTCTCAATCAACAACATGGTATGGTGCCATTAGAGCCGTCACGACTAGCATCAAGGAAGAATTCATCAGTAACTTCTGTGCGTGCCTGATGATGTTGCTTGCGGTGTACATGACAGAATTTAGTTCCAAAACTCAGAATCAAGCAAATCAAACCTTGATTTTGTGCAATTACAATTAACTATTTACTGCAATCAGTTAGCAGTACAATCATTGAGAATTGACTCAATTAAGATTGCTAATGTGATTGACTAACAAGCACATAATCTGCTTTCATACAGGAAATAACAGCGGTATGTTCGTTTAACCATACTGCAAATTACTTGAGCGTTCTCACAAGAGGAAGCGCTCGAGATGTCATAAGAAGACACGTAAGTGCCGAATAACAGGCAAAAGTGGTACAAAATCCTAACATTTAACACCGACAGAGAATAAAACTAAAACATTTCCAAAAGAACGCACAAAGCTGAGCAGGATGCACACAAACTTGAAATCGAAAGGTCTAACGAAAACGATCCCAGCTGTACGGCAAAAAAATCTTTTTTTGTTGCCAATTATAAGCAAAGTTTATAATGTTATGTCGACAGGAGATAATTCCCGTGAATGAGACTGTTCTAATGTCATTGCGAACATATTTAATCACTATCAATTTAATCAAATTATGTCCACACGATGCAGAAATTTGAGAGGTATGCTGATATTGAAGTTTAATTTTATAGTAAAAAAATAGCAGATCTGAACAAAAGTTATCGGACAATACTCGCCTCCTGCTGCTGTTGTTTTTCTTGCTCTTGCTGTTTTTTCTGTTCGTCCATTTCGGCCATTTTAACTAAATCCTCAGCCAAAAGCTCGTACGAGTTCTCAGCACCATATACTACATCCACCCCGCGTTCAGAGAGAAACTTTTGCATACTACCCTCTTCCTTAAACAACCCTAAATTATCTGCAACGAGATTAACGCTTCTACACTCAAAGCATCTAAGAATTACCACACCCCTGTCTAAATGCTCTTGTTGTACCCGCTTTACACACAAGGCCTCACATTCTTGACATTCATAAACAACCGAACGCTCCTTGATCTTGGGTTTCTCGAAAGAATCCTTCCCATCATGACCGGTGCCCTTCTTGCCCTTCCTCTTGCCACTTGAGGTCTCGGCTTCGCCTGGAGCAGGAGCATTTACTGGCGTAGGTCTAAAGAACAAGTGCGGCTCAGTGGCACTAAGATGAGAAGGTGAACATCGAAAATTCCGAAATTGAGAGCTGAATTCATTTGACACCACGTTCACTTGAAACTTATCGAGGAAAGGACTGATCGCACGGGAATGTATTGTTCTTTGATAGCCTGCAAAGGGATGATAGAAAATTTACATGACAAAAGGAATTAGCCCTAAGGTCACGAAAGCAGGTGTCATAAATAGGAACACAAGGTGGGTGAGGCACAACATTTTTGACAAATTCTTATGGCATAGCATCGGCAGCAGTTGTGACCCATGATACTGTTTTTTATCTTTCGATTCGTTAACGAGGACGTCAATAAACCCTTAAACCTTTTGGCCCTGCAGATGTCCCCGTCAATTAATCTAAAACCCTTGTCTGCCCAGAGTCAGTGTTCTCCACAACTCTGACATTGCGCCTCTTTGCGAGACACAGATTTTAAAATATAATATGCTTTTTAACTGATTCATCCTCACTGACCCAGCTAAAACAAACCTCAATTGACTACGATTCAAAATTTATACGATCCAGAGGTGTGAGGGATTCTAAGACGAGAATGTCGTACTCAGATCCAAGCTAAAATACCATATTTCTATGATCCTCAAACTAGCGATCCATACCTACACACATTGACCAGTGATGACACTTGCGAAGCCATGATTTCAAATCCACATCCAGACTCTCAGAAAGTATTCTACACTTGCGTTCAGTGCAGGATGTAGATAGGAACAAGTAAGTGCAAGTGCCACCACATTTCATTCTCAGCAGAAAATAAAAATAAAGAGATGACAATGTAATTCAAAAAATGTAAAGCACCACGAACAAGAGCACGATCCGATCTAAAGTTTTCTGGAAGACTCACCTAACACCACACCCAGCTGCTTTGCTGCAGCTGGGGCAAATCTCTTAAGAGCCATAACGAATAAACGTTAGTCCGGGTTGATCAAAACCACAGCCCCACCATCCGAAAAATGCTCAATCGTCCCGATTGAGCATTTTTTCTCTTTCCCCTTTAGATCCCGGCCTGAGGATTCCGCTTCTCGCTTCTCGCTGCTCACTACAATCCCATCCGATCGTGGGAGAATGCAGAATTTCCGCGGAACCCCTTAAAACCCTAATCGTCAATTGTAGCATTCAAGCGAAACAAAAGCTACTCTTCCCACTCAACTCGATATTCTGATTACAGAGGCCGAATCTACGTAGAACGGCGGCTTATATTACCAATTGGCCGATGTTCATCGTCTGGTCTCTGTCATAACTCCATAAGCAACCCACGTAAGCCTCGCAATAATCCACGTGGTTGCCAAATCAGATGTTTTATGTTGTATATGCATCTATGAATTACATAACTATGTCACAAGGAATGAAGAGACAAAGTAAAATAACAAAAGGTATGGGAAGATCCCATCAAATCCCACAAGGATGGAACCAAAAAGGTAACATGGGGCTAGGCCCCAATATCATCACACTAGGATGTATGTACTACAACACCTAAAATATCCAAACTATCTAGGTCAAACGGTTAACAAACAAGAGTAGCATCCGAAGAAGCATCACCTAACCTGATTGTTCTCCTGTGGATTGCACCAGCTATTGTTATCTGTAGAGCAATGGAAACACTTTGTCTAAAATAGACTATACAGTAACCTAAAGAAAGTGATACCCCTGCCGCTTAGTATGGTGGGGCTCTCGCGCACTCCCTCATGAACATATCGAAGTGAGTGTCCATAGCTTTATATAACTCCGAAGCTAGAGGAACAAAGATGTGACCTCTCTGCATACCCATATACTTGGAGACCTTGTCTGCTGCCGCTCCACTCGCCATGCATCCAGGAGGATGAGTGATCACCCCCTCTAAAATTGTGTCACGAGTAGAATCGGTAACCGTCACATCCGTCACAATAACCTGGTCCTCCCAAACCAAGTACAGGTCTGCCCTAACCCTAGTCGACTGCAAGGCATACCAACGCTCCCTCCATGTGAGGTATCCACACTCTTGCGCCATAGCAAACACCACATCCCTAATGACATCATGGGTAACTATACTCTTTCCTCTAAATCAGCAACGAGTCATATGAACACATGCAACATCTAAAGTGATACCACACTCACATGTGAGTAATGAAGATGTAGATGGATGAATCAAGCCAAGATGGAAACTCATTGTTGTAGAGAAAGTAACTAGTGTGAGTCGGAAAGCCTTGATGCATGGTCGAGCCAAGATCCACGAGCATGCACCCTTGCTGGAGCAAGAGCGTAAATGAGCCCTAGTAGAACGAAGAATAGCTGGATTGACTAAGAGTGAATGTAGAGCCTGATGAAACTGTCGGTCCATCAAAATAAATTGTACACCTCTAGTCCAATTGGTGTCCAAAGAGGAAAAAGACTGGAGCTCATGTCTACCTCCAAGGGTAAAGCATCTCTCATATGTTGCAATAATACCTGTAAGGGAAATGATCTTGTATCCACGTCCATCACATATATTTCAAGTATAAACCTATATGCGATCATAAATCGAGAAGATAACAAAGGCAACGAGAGTGCCCAATTAGCCAAGAATGTTATAGATGCAATCTCCTCCATCAATAATAAGCCTACCCCTCCACACAAAATCGACAAAGATGTTTGTCTCCATGCTAAATCTCCTGTCATACACCCGAAGGTCCTTGGTCCGATGATGTCACCAAAGACAACCATTATCCTCATATCAAAGGTTGTCAAACGTGATATGAATGTAGGTGAAGGAGGAACCGTGCGAAGAAGGTTGGTGAGAGAAAATCCTGGGATCCTACTGGCACTCCTAGAATGTGTAAACCGTCTGTCGATGCCATACATCCCTCTAGAAGCTGGAGATGAGGAGGAATGCCCAAAGGAGACCAAGCTCTACACTTTGATACCTTGACTCTCAAGCCTACAAGATGAAGCTCGATAGTCAAGTATTCAAAGTCATGACTAATGTGGTCTACATGGCCCACAATGTGTGTATCATCCACTAAGGAGGGGAACACACAACCTGGCACGGCCAAAGCAATAGAAAAAAGAGCTCTATAATGAGCCATGGCAAATAGGGGTCCTCCCAAAGGATCTCCTTGTCGAGTGCCAGCAGCGGACTCTAGAACAGTCATTCCCTCCTCGGAAAAAACATAATGATAAAAGAGAGAAGAATGTGAACCGTATGAAGACCATACGAAAGGAATGAGTTTCGATAGAGGTCCACCAGCCTCTCAAACCTCTCTACAAATGGATGCACGTGAAACACTACTAAAAGCGTTCTGAAAGTCCACCTGCAAAACAACCCAATCCAGATGGAAATCTAGAAGTGCTCTAATGCCCAATGCTCTAACTTGGTCACAAGGTTGTGTAATATATGAGAGGTTGGCTTCATAAACACACACACACACACACATATATATATATATATATATATATATATATATATATATATATATGGATTTTAGAGTAGAAATGGTGAAAAAAATTACAACATAATAACAAATCCTCGACAACACGTGTAATTACTTTGATTATGGTTGTATAATTGTTGGATAGTGATGATTATTCTAACATTACTATTTATTTCAATGTTCATAATTGATCAAACCATATGGTTAGTTCTAAAAGTTAAATATGTGCAAGATGGAATATATGTAATAACTTTAGCAAATATTAAGTATTCAATGTAAAACCGTTTTATTACATTTTACTTTCAAGTGTTTACACTTCAAGTATGTAAGATTTGTATAAAGTATTAGTTGCTATACCATGAAACTTTTGAAATATTTTATTTAATCATGTTTTTTTTATTTCCATTGTCACCCATCTAAACAACTTAACTTTTATAAAAAGAAGTAATTTATAACTTTCTGCGCTCTCAAACCTCTTTTAAGTAGAAAAGATTCAACTTTAACAATAAATACTTCAATAATTTAAATAAATTTAATAGGTCTTACTTCATAAATTTGTATCATTTCATTTATGTGAGATGAAACCATTTATTCTTTTTTTTGCATTAAATTTGAAAGAAAATTTAATAGTGTTGATATTAATGTTTAATGCATCTTAAAAACATATAAAAAATAATTTGTAAAGTTTTAAAAATAATTTTTGATTGTTCCGGTTGATTCGCAAAACCTTCTAAAAGATTCATATAACATTCAAATAGATTTATATGAATATTTTATATAAATGTATTCATATAAAATACTTAATAATGATTCCATTTACTAGGAGTGGAAGAGTACTTGAAAATTTCTTAGAGTTTAAATGAATTTGAGAGAAATTTGACTGTTAGCTTCTACACAAAATTGTCAATTGTTTTTTTGATTAAGCTTGTGCTGAAACGTTATAACAACCAAGTTTCTAGATCATATGTGACATTGAAAGCTTACCATAATCAAATCTTATGTGTCTTCCTCGTTTATACTTTTTATTCTCTTCTTAATCTTTTGTTTTTTAAGAAAGAAAGAAATATAAAACTATATTTTATTATTTAATATTTTTTATACAAACTATGTTTATTGTATCAAATGTTTAAACAATATAAATATAAATTATAAATCTTACAAAAGTCAATATTATGATGTGAAATTTTTTAAATGATATGAAGTAACTTTATTGACTCACATTGAACTAAAAAAATTATTTTTAGATAATTAATTTTCATCCAAATGTATGCATCATATGATGAAAAAATTAAAAGAAATCAGAAAAATTGATATTAAATTGTGCAATCAATGCAAATCAACTAAAAATGTTCATAAATTTTTTTTAAATGATTTTAAAAATAATTAAATATTGTGTTAGAAAATAGTATCATGAAACATTATTCTCATAATGTTTTCCTGTATTATCACAAGTTAATCAATTATCTTCAATATTTATATCTCGATTATATTCATCAAAGTAATATCATTGCATTAAATTTTATCTTCAATTTTTATATCTCATAAATTTGTTCGAAATGCAATGTTTCATCTTCATACAAAAAATTCAAATTATGAAATTGTTAGATTTATATGATTAGAAATATTATCTGATTTTTGAAAACATGCAAAAATAAACAAAAAATAAGATTGATGAGATTTTGGCATTTTTTCATACTTAAATTTAAATTAAAAATAATTTGTATTCCAGTATTTTTAGGTTTTTACATTTTTATTGATAAATTTTTTGTTTCATGTTCATTGAAAAAAATCTAATATTATTTTTATCAAAGTATAGTCTTCAATTTCTTCACAATTATTCTAAAAATGAACAATTTCATAAATGTTTGCCGATCTTGTCCGTACCCATAGTGGTGAGCAAAGAAGCCTGCCCGCTGTTTTGCTTCCGCAAGTACCACAAATATTTAGGGAATGTCGAGTGTAAACGCCTGCCTTTCATATTTTGATTATTATGTTGAAAGATTTCATAAAATATTATCTACTTTTATTAATATTCAAATATTATATTTTTGTATTGAAATATTTTTTGAAGTATCTGTTCTTTTCAATGGATATACACAAATTATATGCAAATAATACACCAAATAAATCACCTAAAATTTTATAAAACGATAGTTATCAATTCTCTTGTTACTTGAGATTGATATCTAACTTGATGTCATTAACTGTCTGATTTCAGTGACAAAAAAGTAATAATAATATAGCAAATGCAACCATGAAACTAATTTGTTGCAGGTGTATTTCCTTTTACTCTTGTGGCAGAAAAGAAGAGATAAGGTCTGATCGGGTAGTATCTAAAGAATGGCTTTCGAATTCCAAAGAGGTATTTTTTGCACAAATTGTGAGACTACCGTAGAAGGTTTCCGGTCCCCATCAAAGAGACAGGTTTCAGTACAAGTCCAAGTACAATCTGAGAGCCGGTAACAGCGGGAGGCGATGGCTGGTGGAGACCGGGAGTCCTGGACACTAGCGCAGTCCATTGAAATCCTGAGCACAACGCTTAGTCCTGTTCGGTATGGCTACTGCCGAGTCCCGAATCTGGCACGGGGTTTATGAAATTCCCAGTCGCGAAGTTTTCAAAGAACAGATTCATGTGAATGACAACAAGTGACAGCTGAACAGGGGAGGGAGATGGTCTGCTGGGCGCAGGGCTCGGTTGTCAGTAATGCGTCCAGCGCTGTCTTCTCTGGACGCCATGGAGATTCGACTGCATTTCCTAAACCTCGAGCTGTGAGTAGTGGTCGAATTGGTGTGGCTCAATTCCTGATTCATGGTACGGCCGTGAGGACATACCGTGGTGCAGAGTCACTTACTTCAGCCGGCAGAATCGATCAGTCCATGAGAAGACTCTGGCCTTGCCTGTTGGCCAAGAGAAAGTCCAGTGGAGCTGACTTCAGTGCCGAAGATGAGCTGGATGAAGATCTGCGCGCTGGTCTTAACGAGGTGAGAATGTCTCGCATCTCGCGCACTGTCGGTAGGGAGTAATGAGGCAAAGCTGATGATACAAAATCTTTGCAGGGTTTTTAAATTACGGAATCGTGTTCCATCTGTTTATACGGTGTTCTGGAAATCCAATGCCAGAATTGTAGTCGATCATGTTGTTGATGATTGCGCACACAGCTTACACAGAACTGCCAACATCGATGCATTGTTCTGAGAAAAAATTCTACTGGTTGCTTTCTTTTTCCATACAGTATTCTCTTTACATCTGGTACATCAGTTTTAATCTTGCAGGGATGGGAAATAAAGGGGACTAGGTCTTCCTCCAGAGAAGGAGTACATCTTAGACCTAAGACTGGTTCGGAACTACGTGCTGGAACAGATGTTTTATACTTCTGTGGTTGTGTTTGTAGGTAACGACCGAAGCTTTGAAGGTTATGCTTGCCGAGGACGATAAATTGGTAGAGCAATTTCGGGAGAAAGTGGATTATCTGGGCGAGTATCTGGTTCAAGACGGCCATCTGGATGCAGCGAGGTTCATGCTTGTTATAAGGGGCATGCTTGATCACGAGGTACATTCCAGTCTGAATGCGGCAGATGAAATGCTCTGCAGTTTGATTCTAGTGCTTTACTGTAAGCATGTGTTTCGAATGAGCGACATGCAAGTTCATTGACCTCTTGGGCACGCTTCTTTGTTAACAGTTGAGATGTATTTGATAGGCAAGTATAGCACCCTATGTCTGGCGCTAGCATCGATGCAAGCAGAGGAGGTGTCTTTGATGTTCTCTGTAGCTTAAACAGAAGGCATCGCAAGTTTACTGTAAAATCTGCCTTTCTTTACAAGGTCCAATCTTCGAGGTAGGGGACTTTATTCGGCCACAGGAACTGCCACAAGCTGACTTTGGAGGAATAGCCTGTTGAGGTTGAAGCTGGTACTGTGTCAGTGGAAGCCTCGGTGCTGCTTGAAAAGAAGCACTGTTTCGTTTGATTGTTATACTTATGTAAAGGTTTCGAATTTTTGCAGGTCTATCCACAGAAAGGTGACCTAAAGGGTCCTTACAAGAAGGCCTTCGACAAGATTGCCCACCTTATTGAAGACTCTGGTTGGGTTTTGAAGCAAGAGGGCCAAGATATCGGCGGGGTGGAGATGGTAGTTGTCACTTTCTTTTAACAGAGTTTTTGAAGCATGCCTGCTTCTGTTGAGAGCATGAGGCTACAAACTTGCTTCGCACTTCCTTCTTGAAGACACACCCACTCTAGTTTCTACTTAGCCCGCATCTTTCTCTTTTCTCTTGTTATGTTCTTCTGCTTACGTCACAAAACAGAATTACTGTCAGCTCACTACTTTGGTTACCGGCCTTGCTGCATTGGTTTTCTATTCTCAATGCTTCGGACTACTGATCAAGGTGACATGTATGGAGGCAGATTAGCTCACAGTGTTCAACTGTTTCTATTGCAGGTGGACGATGAGTTGATTCCTCCAGTTTTGAACACACGTATGTAGATCTTTTCTAGTCTGGGAAAGTCATCCGAGATGGAAATAGCACCCATCCATAGAAGAGAGTGGAAGTAGATCTTCCAAATTTGTAACACTAGCGTTTCGGTCATGAAACATTTGTGTCGCCAGTAATTATTCGACAAGCTTGATTGATGATCAAGACTTCTGAACGTGAGAGCTCATGCCACCACCTGAGCTGAGGTCTGCACACCTTGACCTTCTTGTCTCCATGTGGACGGTCATACTCGGTTCATAAAAACGTCTTCATACTGTATACCGACTGAGGTCTGGCACGGATTTTACTGCCCCCGGATGAAAAGCTTACTTTCTTAAGTCAGTTGAAGTTCATGTTCTCCTTGATTTTACTGATTCTCTTAATGAGGAACCGAGGCCCTAGGCAGTGTCCTAACGAAATATTTCATGTACTTCGATACCTCACATACATAATCTCCGAAGAACTCCCTGCAGTATGAGCAAAAGACATATAGATGTACAAACACTAAGATCTTTGAAAGTGAAGACCAATACGTGGGCATCCAGTCTCATCTCTTACCTTCGAGGTCTAACTCCTACACTCTAAACAGTCTGGAGATCTGTTGGAAAATATAAAATCTTGAACTGCCACACAGGTGGCACGGTGACGCACTCCGATATGTTGCGCATCGTCTACGTGAGGGCTCTAAACCTCAATAGACACGCGAAACGAGAGGACTATTTTTAGGGGTTAAGCAATTCTCACACAAAAGAGTCTCTGCGCTCCCACCCTTAAAACACGCGGCCACAGTAGATCCTAATCACCCGGAATATCCGAGGCTTTCTCAACTTTTTTAGTCCATCTACTACCAAGCCCCTGGGCAATCACTTTCATTGCGGAGCCACGCATCTGAAATTCTTCTGTGATGGAATGTGAGAATCAAAAGAGTTAACATGATTGGATTTAGAATCATAAACGAGGAATATGCGACGCATGGAGAAAAACTAGTTTGGGAGTGACGACAATGCATCACTAACTTGTCTCTTGGTGAACTCCCAAACTGACGGTTAGCTGTGCAAATGCATAGCAAAACTTGACCAACATCACAGGAGATAAATCAATCAAAGAGGATTCGTTGATATAAACAAATGGATGCAGAGCCAAAACCAAACCCGGCCCTCTGATGCCCAGTAAAGGGATTGCCTCGCCTGAGAGTCTTGGTGTAGTCTGCTCTAATGAAGCGCTGTGCGTGTTTTAGTATTATTAGGTCTCGAACGACGAGCATGCACAGAGACAATTCATGCGAGGCTGCGGAGTCTGCGTCCAAACCTGCACGTCTGAGTTACACAACATAGAAGGCAAGGTTTGCCTCTCATTTACGACATCCTACTGTTGTTAAATCTCCTGGCAATAAGTAGCACAGTGAATGAAAAGATCGACTTAGCACAATCTACGAACTGTACTGTACTGTGTTACTTTGATGGAACAAGAGCAATAAATGACAAAATTCTGGCTCCCTTCCATTGCGATGATCAACACCAGGCTGTGCTTCGCTGTGACTGCGGACAGTATTCTGGATGAAGTCAACAGTGCTTGACAGGTATCAATGCTCCATGAAAGGCCACTTTCTGTAGCTGCTGATGCAAACGCGCTTCCTCATTACAAGGATAGCGACCTGGGTAGCAGCAATGCACAAATTATAACATCGGACAAATTAAATACACGATCTGGCACAGATGATGGAAATGACCACGGAGAAACGATCATGGAAAGCCCACGGAGCTTATCACTGCTCAAGAAACGCCAATTCGCCTCCCGTCAGCTCTGCTTATGTACTCGTCATGATAGTCTTGAGCGCACATTCCGCAGCTACAATGCAGGGGTTGGGCTTTTATCCATATCAAGCACAGCAAGGTAGCATGAGACTTCATTTTCTCTCTCCTACGAAAAGTTCAAGAACGGATCAACTTCCATCGATGTTGATATGAGGATTCTTGTTCCTTGTTCTTGGAACACGGTTAATCACATCGTTGGCCACATTGGCCACCAGCTATCGAGAGTCTGGCTCGAGACTGAGGCTGATCCCAGGCTCAAAAACATAATTCTGGAGCTGCATTCGTGCTCAAGCAAGGTCCTACCTTGGTAAATGCAGCGAATTCTGCCATGCTCATGAACAAAAAAGAATCCACAGATCTAGAAGAGACTCAGTTCAATCCAAAGAGATCGTGATTGCGTTTGTTTTAATAAGAGAAATGAACTCGGCATCCAAAAAAGTGACCCTGTGTGCAGTCGAGGCTGCAGGCAAGCAGGTCATTGACGTTCCGTGAGTGATTGGGACTTACCTATATGCTTCTCAATTTAAAAAAGAATGCGTACATTTGCTCGGTACTCTCCTGAGCTCCAGGCATGGCGAGCCTGAGCGGAAACACTTAGATTGAGAAGGTGCCTGAGCGCTGCGTAGAGAAAAACGTGCGCGCACTCTCACATGAACGATGTAGCTTCTGGAATTCAGCATGAGAAGATGGAAAGGCTAGAGCTAGAGCTGAATCTGAATCAATCTGAAAAAATGGTGTTAGATTATCGAAAGCCTGGCCTACGTTCAAATTAAGTTAAAGCGTATCGTACTGACAGGAGTAACAAGTCATCAAGAGTACACCGGGACTCAGGACAGGCATGTGTACTCCAAGATCTATACTAGTAATATACAACTTTATAACTAACTGATTACAAGGTTTATGACCCCACGGAACTAAAGTGGTGCATGGAAAGAATCCTGTAACAATGGTCTACTGGATAAAGAAAGTCCGTCACATCTCAAGAGAACTCTCAACAGCGAGTACGATCGTATCATCTGCAATCACAACAAAAACTCCAGTAAAGTCCTAGAAATCTAATCTTGGATTGATCTTTGGCTCAGCCTTGGAAATGAATGAGCAATAAATTGCACAAGTTATCTTCGCGATATCTTCATGACTCCTGCACAAATTCTTTACATCGATGGTCTAGGGATATCTGTGGCACCACGCGTGGGCAGCTCACGAACGGGTCGCGACGCCGGACGGGTCTACGTCTTCTGTCTGTCTGCAGGAGTGACAATCCATTTCTTCTCTCAATGATATAGTAGGCACTCGATCGAACCTGCTCTCTTACCTCCGAGAAGGAAATCGAGTCCGCTCCCTGCGGTGTCCCTACTACGTTCGTGCTGTTCAACAAAGAAGTGTGATAAGACTCGAGGCCGTCCGTCCGTGGTCGGCAGGTCTCACTCAACCTTCCCCTCTCTCCCTCTCTCTCCCTATCTCGGGGGGTCTCTCTCTGTCTCCCTCGCTCGCTCTCCCGGTCGGTCCCGCTCAGTAATACGTGTGCCTCTTCTTCTTGCGGGCGGGCTCCGACAGAGTCACCTCGGTCCGGGGAATGGCGCCCGTGAACGAGTTGCCGTCGAGGCCGAGGAACTTCATGGGCGGCTTGTTGACACCGGCTGGGATCTTGCCCTTGAGCTTGTTGTACGACAGATCCAAGTAGGACAGTCTCGGCAGGCTGGTGAGGAAGGACTGCGTGATGGCACCGATGATCTCGTTGTTGTGCAGATCCAGAGTGTCCACGTTGGAAATCAGCTTCCTGTTGGGCAGATGGGAGGCCAGCTTATTGTTCGAGCAGTTGAGCTTGCTCAAGCTCGGCAGCGTGAGCAGCGTGTAGGGCAATTCGCCGGTCAGCTTGTTCCCCGACAGGTCCAGCACCTGCAGCTTCTTCAGCGCCGGGTTGAGCCACGACGGAATCCGGCCGTAAATCCGATTATTGTCCAGCTGCAGCGTGGTGATGTCGAGCTCGACGTTCCCCGGCAGCGTGTCGTAGTGCGAAAGGCTGGTCAGCTGGTTGTTGGTGAGCACCACGGTGTCGACGGCCGTCAGGCACAGCGGGAAGGGACCGCGGAAGTAGTTGTCGCTGGCCCAGAGAGATCCCAGGTTGGACAGGTTGTCGGGGATGTGACCCGAGAGGCGGTTGCCCGAGACATCGATGTGCAGTCGGAGGAAGGCGGGGACGTTGCCGAATTCGCGAGGCAGGCTGCCGGTGAGCTTGTTGTGGGACAGATGAATGCTGGTGATCTCGGGCAGCTGGGCCAGCTCTCTGGGGATTTGACCGGTGAGAAGGTTCTTAAAAAGGGACAAAAACATGAGGTTAGGGAGAGATCCGAACTCTTTAGGGATCATTCCAGTCAGACGGTTTTTGGCCAGATCCATGCTGAACAAGTTCTTGAGCATTGACAGCTTCGGGGACAGGGGCCCCGAGAGGTCGTTCTGCGCGAGGTTGAGCGAGTTCAGGTTCCACAGATGGCACAGCTCGTCCGGGATGCGACCCGACAGCCGGTTGTCGCGAAGGTTGAGTATTTTGAGCTTGCTGAAACTGCCCATGATGGCGGGGATGGGACCCGACAGCCCGTTGCCGGTCATGACGATCTCGGTCAGGTTCCTGCAGCGCACCAGGCAGGGGGGGATCTTGTCCACGAGCAGGTTGTTCGACAGGTCCAGGCTCTCGAGGTTGACGAGATTGCATAGCTCGCGAGGGATGACGCCTGACAGAAGAGAGTTCAGTCTCAAGCTCGTGAGCGCTGTCAGTCCCCCGTAAGTCCATGGGATGGATCCGGTGAACCGGTTGGCTTCAAGCTTGAGGAACGTCAGTCGCGAGAGGTAACCGATGCTGCTGGGAGCCGGTGCGTCGAAGATCACGTTGCACAGCACCAGGCGCTCGAGGAACTCGAGCCTGCCCAGCGACTCGCCGCAGCCGTCAGGGTAGCCTTCCTTGCGGACTGGGTACACGCCCTTGGGAGGATACGTGGGCTCGATGGTGAGGCTGCTGACTCGACCGTCATCGGTGCAGGTTACTCCCTCCCACCAGCAGCAGTCGCTCCATTGCCTCCAGGAGCTGAAGTAACCGCCCGGGTCCAGAAACCCGGCCTTGAACTCCAGCAGCGCCTCGCTGTCCCCCGCATCGCACTTGAAAGCCTCGCAGTTCAAAGCCACCAGGAGTGACACCAGAATGAACACCAGAGAACGCCTCACCGCGCTCGAGGTCATCTCGTCCGCCTCGTCCACGCTGGTGATTGTGGTGATGATCTGGCCACTCCTGGCTCAGAACTACCTCCTACGTCGGACCGATCGCGCTCCTCTCGTCTGCTGTCAGCACCATGCACCACGCCCACGTAACAACACACAATGTCAGCTCTGCTCAGATTTCAGTCACTTATATGTGAACGGATCCGAGAGCAGCTGCTGCTCGTGCCACTACTACTACTCACGCATTATCGACAGGCCATTCATTCGTCACGTGAATGGCTCGTTCGTACTGCTCGAGTCGATTGATAACGAGTCTCCTGGTGAGGAATCTAGTACTGAAGAAGAGGATGGAACCACTTCTGGAATTCCCACACAATGTCCTAGATCTGTATACGTTTACAACTCTCGGGCCATAATTGTCCACCGTTGTCAGGGAGGGAGAAATAAATGTTGGGGATCATGTTTGTGAGTATAATTCAGCTGAGTCATGCCCAATTCACGACGCGTCTTCGAGCTGAGAGGGGAGCCCGTGTGAGTGACAGCCCCGAAGACGAATTGGGACTGGGAGAGACAGATTGCTGTAGAAGGAGTTAGCCGGCCAGGCAGCCAGTCCAGCTCCCTTGTGAGCAGATCTACGACCTTCGGAGGTGATAATGTACGAGCATTACGTAGACAGCGAGGGGAGGGGAGGGGAGCATTGAAGAAATGGGAGATACCATTTGGCGCTTCCGGAGATCCTGGTGAGAGACTGGGAGCCACGAAGGGTGGTGAACACTGAAAAGTATGATGCGTTTGCTTATGGGAGGGAAGGAGGGAATATTTACGAGTGGCGTAGCTGAGCGCGGCTTACCTCTGATGTCAAGCTTGAAGGGGTCGATCACAAATCCGCTGGATCGAAACCGCTTGAATTGAATGGAGCAAGAATTTCTCCTGGTCTGATCGTTCGTTCTTTCGGCAGACCGACCGACCGACCTAGCGTTGAGTCCGAATTCGGACTCTTATGACTGCAAACACAATGGTTCAGGCTGAAGATGATCTACAATGTAAGCACGCTTATTCTAGTTCAGCTGATGACCCAGAGGATGTCGTCTGCTATGCGCTTGCTTCGAATGTCAAGGGCTGACAGTGGAATAACTACTTTGAGCCGAGCGCCGGATCCCAGTCAAAGGTCCAAAGAGTAGATCTTGTTCTACTCTCTGCGATACCAGACTGCCAGACGCTCAGGCCCTTGTCGTCGTCGTTCACGCAAGCTCACGACCTCTTAACAAAATCTCAAATTAATGCTCTAAGTTCTAAGCTAAGCTAGCAAACTTTTGAGGATTCGACAAATGACGCGTTATGGCTGGATTTCGGAGCTGCAGACGGATCCGTCTACCATTTTCCGCTCCGGACGTGCTTAAACTGCATCAAGTGCCGGTCTCTTCTAAGCCAAGTTGCAGGCTCTCGGGTAGTGACAACGCTCTCTGCGCGCGCTTGACATACCATCAAAGGGTGAATCTTCCTCAATTCCGCAGAGCAGAAGGCATAGCGTTCGCTGTCCACGATCATTTGTGAGGCGCCCTCTGCGGACCCCACCACGGCGGGACTCCCTCCAATGTCCCACACAAACCAACAGCGCAAACAGCGTTCCTTTCCCTCCACTCCCTTTCTTTCCCGGCCCTGCCCTTCAACTCCGCATGTTCGCGATTCATTCATTGACCCACAACCAGCAGAATTCCGCTCATGCTCAAGCAGAGCTTGTACCACTCACTCACTACTCGCTCCACTGGTCACCCCCTTTGTTCCTCGCCACCGTCGCCGTGTGCAGTTGGCTCGACAGCTGCCCCCGCCCCCGCCCCCACATCCCCGTCCTCACTGTCTGATCGACTCCCTGGCAGCGCAGCTCCGGCTCCCCTTCGCTCTCGTCTGCATTCCCCTCTGCGACTCTGCGCTACTGCTGTCTCCCCGCCCCCGTTACCGTAGGAATTCCCACGCCCTCTCATTGAAAATCCTCGCGTCTCGACTGCGAGATTTCCTTTCCTTTCCTTTCCCTATTCCTATTCCGTTCACAAAATTCTAAATACCCGAAGATTCCTCCAGTCGAATAGACTTGCAATGTGGGCATTGGAGCACATATAATTGAATCCATGAACGCGTATACTGTATATGGACGATGATAATGGCCATGAATTCATCTTGAAATTGCGAGGTTTGGGGGTCGCATCATACGGCAGTACGGGGTGAACTGCAATCCCTGAAGTTACAGCGGCCATATGTGAACTGTTTTGGAGCCTGGCATGACATAGTTGCGGCATAAGAATCAAATGAGCGAATCGGAGAGTCGCGTGCCAAAACAGTTCGGTGCAGGGTGTGTTCGGTGTTTGAAAAGGGTGTCCACGAGAGGGTGTGAACATTAACATCGCCACAGGACATTCCCAGACTGTATGATCATCTGCACGACATACGAGTTTCATATCACGTTATTGCGAAAGTTTCTCATCAGACGGAATTAATTACAACTACATGCGTGGATTATGTCTGACTAAGAGCAAAGGAGTTTGGAGTTCTTTCGACAAATTTGGAGCATCTTAATCCCTCAGGTAATGGCTACCATCAACTGCAATTGGAGATTGTGCACGAATTTCAAAGCTGATCACTGTACAGCACTGAACTGTGATATATACTGTAAGTACAGTACATGTGCAGAGAGACCAAAGTTGAGTGGTGACATGGTCCTGAATGCCTCTCTTTGTTCCTTGACTCAACGTGTAGTTTTGGTTTCTGATTATTCTACTGTACTCGACTGACCTTATTTAGTGTGGATTACACTAATTTGGACGTGACATGCCACTCTTTGCTCAAATTCTTATCTACCTGTTCTGTAAACATTTGTATCTGATATCAAATCTTGAGTGGAATTGCTATACGTTGCATTGGTATCGATTGTCAGTCAAAATGCTCTACTCTAGTTCTTAGTTCACATGGGTCCACAATGAATATTAAACTGCACGAATATACCAGCAACAGCAAATAAGATTCTCAATGTACTTGGTTGCACTGATACCGTCTACTGTGATCCATGGCCCATAAACCGAGTGTGGTCTTACTACTGTAGTCATACTGAAACTGCGGTCGGCACCTTCGTACTGTAGTCAGCGAAAGATGAACAACGTCTCATCGTGGTAGTGACTTAATAAAATTACAGCCAGCCATGGCTTCCATTACTGGAACTGAACACACAGTCTGGAGCTCCTCTATCCAGATTCATCCAGACGCCGTGATGTTATACGTCGGGCATAAGCGCGGAGCACGATTGGCGCGCAAAGTACACCGCGAGCAGTCGCCTGACGTCACCAAACCACCCGACGAAAGTGCATTGGCCGGACGGTTCACGACGACAAAGTTCAACTGTTCGTTAACTGTCCGTCTGTTTGTCGACGACTTTACAGTCTGTCCGTGAGGGCGGAGAGAGAGACAGAAGAAGAGTTCCGTCGCCCCAAAAATTGGTGCGGTTGGAGCGGAAATTGGACAAGACAGCACTGTGGCTCGAGTGCCTTTTAAGGCCAGAGTGGTCGCCAAGTTCAGCGGCAGAGTTAGACAGCTAACACGCATGTAGTTAGCGGCGCCTCTTTGGTTCCTTTCGTTTGCAGGTTTTTACTGGAACGCTTTGCATAGTCGATTTGATGCAAACGTGCCCCAAGAGAAGCTCAAGCGACTAGCGAAGAATAATTCCAACTTTGTAGCCGTTTTCGTGCTATGATATGGATACATGTTCACTGGCATAAGCAATGGCAATTGTCTATCGATTGCCTGCTGAAAATGCACTCGGTCGGATCTTGATTCGAGGCACAATCTTTTATACCAACACGGAGTCCCAAGTTGTAACATTGTACTTTGTCAGGTACTGCTCCGGTCTGGTCTTTTTGAGTTGAAATGCTCAATTATTGATCATCTATTAATCTCCAAATTTGAAGCTTCATTAGTAAGTTTACCACACGTGTTTTTTTCTTTAATCTAACGGAGGTTTCTTCAAGCCAAACAAAGGCACAGTAAAGTAACAAAAGGGATGGGAAGAACCCATCAAATCGTACAAGGATGGAACCAAAACGTTAACATGGGACTAGGTTTCTTCAAGTGCCTTATGTATTAGCACAAGAAGTATGAAGTAGGCAACTTTGGTGGGATAACGTAAATTTATTGTACAAGAGTCAGGTCTTTGTACATAGGCACTTAAATCACTATCGCCTAACGTACCACTTACGAATTTTTTTCAAAGATGAAGCATTCTTCACAATTTATACTTGCATGATACAAAAAATGAAAATGAAAATTTAGAGATCGAATTCTCAAGGCACTAACTAACTGCAATATTTATTCTCCTATTTCTGAACGATGGACAATCGTCAAAAGTTGTCTACACCATTCCCCTTATTCTAGCTTCTTTTTTTTCACCAATTTGGCATTCGTTCAACATGAATGTACCAAGATCGTCTCATAACGAGACCTTCGATTCTAGAAACTTGACCTCAGTGTTATTCAGTGTCATTGCTTTCTTTCTCGTCCAACTTAACATGTCAATTTATGACAAGATCATCGAACAACTTAGTCATATTTCCCAACGGTAAAATATTGATCACATAAGTTCTCCTCTCTCTTTGAAGATTGAAGTTTCTCAAAGCTGACTTTAGAGATTCGTGAATCTCAGAATTCTCGTGGTTGAAATAAAAAGCTCGAATGATGATATTGTTCAACACCCCGAAATATTAAGGTTGTAAGTTGAACAACAACATTGTTGAATTAGTTGTTATCAAATTGACTGATACGATGCGTCGGTAAGTGTTTAAACAAAAATATGATTCCATGAAAATTCGAAATTTTACCCTTTTCAGAGACGATAGTACCATGTTTGCTTCCTGTTGTTGGTATAAAAGGTCCTTTTTGTCCAGATTTGATGAATAGTGGGGGATGCAAATCAACTGTAATATTATCTCTACTTCATGATACGCATCTCTCAGAAAACCATGCAAGAGCATCATGACTGTTCTGAAGCATGATACAATTGTGCTCCAAAAGGACTGTTTCATATTGCAATGCTTATTCATGTTACTTTTGGCCACGGTCATTGACCAAATGTCGGAGAGTATCCCTTGACTTTCAGAGAAGATTTGGGCAAGAGAAGGGCGAATGAGGGTAGTGGGCCATGGGTATCCCCAGGCTTTCATTTACGTAAAGCTATTACAACATTTGTGGAAGTTTCTAAGAACTACATTCTCGATGACAAAAGGGATTCCAGAAATTGACTTTGCGAAACTCATGAATAAGCCTTCCTCACCAGAATACATAAATGTAACACTGTATCAAATTAAAAACATGTTTTGCTATAAAACTTCACACGGACTGAAAATATGGAGTATCGTTAGAAATATATTCAAATATAATTAAAATCTGCATGAATCTAACCAAAGTATTATGTTGAGCGTATCATCTATACCCTCACTTGAAGTAATAAAGTCTCGTCAATACTAGTTGTATCCAAATCACTCGTTCTGACTGGGCTTTAATCTCGCGCAATTGTGTGTACTGGATGTAGAATTGACAAACTTTTCACAATTTGATGTTTAGTCTATTATCTCTCTTAGAAAAGAACATAATAGGTTCGTATGATTCATGGGACAGGGTGTATGCTACGTAATTTCGCAAATGTATGTTTCAAATTGAGGGCTGCGTAAAATTCTCAAAAAAATTTCAAGTCCTTAGGATAACCTGGAAAATATTTTTAAAAAATCGAAGAGAATTGTATTGTTGGCTTGATACAAATTGCCAGCTTACAACTGCAACCTCAATAGACTAAAAAAGTTGGTTCAATATTTGCCCATCAAGGAAATTTATTTTTCATTCAAATGTTAAGAATCCTTTTTATGCAAAATCAAGAAACTGCAGTTATCATCTCGATACTACATATAGAGTGATTTCTTACAACATTCTAATGTCACTGGTAGTTTGTCTTTCTAGTCCTCCCTATTACGTGTCGTATTTCTCGGAGATACTTCGTCATACTCCCTGCTACTTTTTGGTCAAGGGTGGAAGACATGGTATCTATCTCAACAGGAAAATGACCCAACGCTGATGTTGGGTTTCATGCCTTCGAAACCTGAAACTGCTAAAAGCTACGGGAACATGAAGAGATATGTTCCTAAAATCCCAGAGGATTTCATAATTTATCATAAGGTCATAGTTTGACTCGCATCTAGCCAAATCCAATACTATACAATCTTATTTTATTTAATTTTCTTTGGACCGACAGGTTGGAAGGTGGGTGCCCCAATTCAGAGTAATAGTCCCCCTAAACTATCTTAGTGCATGATACAGCAGAGAGATCCAATCTGAAACTACTGTAACTGTTTGAGGGAAATTCCGTATTAGGAACTAATATGGTTTTGTTGTTTAGCAAGTTTATA
The DNA here is from genome assembly GCA_014180765.2 of Marchantia paleacea. Classification (NCBI taxonomy): domain Eukaryota; kingdom Viridiplantae; phylum Streptophyta; class Marchantiopsida; order Marchantiales; family Marchantiaceae; genus Marchantia; species Marchantia paleacea. The sequence goes on from MUAA02000004.1 coordinate 2,017,818, forward strand.
ATTTTGAGTACAAAAGTGCTGATGCCGATCTAAGTTTCAATACTGAAAAAATGACATGTGTTGAGCACGAGAGAAATATTCCGGCTAATCCGGGTGGAAGAAGTTATCATGCATTGGCATGTTGATGTACCATAACGTGATTTGTTTCTATGTTGGGGAAAGTCCTACAAGCTGCATGCTGCGGAGTCCACATGCCGATGAGCGTCACGAATTCTAGCACTTGATCTCTCCATTGATGTAGGACTTTTACAGTTCCTTTGCTACGAGCAGGTCCTCAAAGAATCTTTTTGGAACCTTGGGATGATGAGTGATGCAAGCTGTAAGTACTAAATCACGAAATCACTTTGGACACATAAAACCAAACAGACAAAGCATAATAACAAAAGGGATGGGAAGACCCCATCAAATCCTCCAAGGATGGAACCAAACCGGTAACATGGGGCTAGGACCCAATAGTATTGCATTGGGAAATATGTCATACACCACCTAAGATATCTGAACTATCCAAGTCAAAAGGTCTACAAACAACAGGAGCATCCGAAGAAGCATCATCGTGATTGCTCTCCTATGGATTGCACCAGCTAGTGCTCTCTGTAGAGCAATGGAAACACATTGCCTAAAATAGGCTATACAGTAAGCTAAAGAGAGTGATACCCCATGTCGTCTAATATGGTAGGCTCTCACGCACTCCCTCACGAACATGTCGAAGTCGGTGTCCATAGCTCCATATAACTCCAAAGCTAGAGGAACAAAGAGGTGACCTCTCTGCATACCTCTATACTTGGAGACCTTGGCTACTGCCGCTCCACTCACCGCCCATCTTGGAGGATGGGTGATCACCCCCTCTGAAACTGTGCCTCTAGTAAGATCGGTAACCACCACATCAGCCATAGTGACCTGGTCCTCCCGAACCAAGTACATGTCTGCCCTAACCCTAGTCGACTGCAAGGCATACCAACGCTCTTTCCATGTGAGGTATCCACCCTCTCGTGCCATAGCAAACACCACATCCCTAATGGCATCATGGGTAGCTATCCTCTGTCCTCCGAATGGACAACGAGTCATATAAACAACTGATGCATCTAAAGTGATACCATTCACATGTGAGTAATGAAGATGTAGATGGATGGACCAAGCCAAGACGGAACCTCATCGATGTGGAGAAAGTAGCTGGTGCGAGTCGGAAAGCCCTGATGCATGGTTGAGCCAAGATCTACGAGCCTGCACCCTTGCCCGAGCAAAAGCGTAGACGAGCTCTAGTAGTACGAGGAATGGCCGGATCCACTAAGAGTGAATGTAGAGCCTTCCAAAACTGTCGATCCATCAAGATAGACTGTAGACCCCTAGTCCAATCAAAAGTAAGAACATGAAGCAATGACTGAATGACTTCCAAGATGAGAGATGGTCTTCTCAAGACCTCTCATTGCTTTATATCTTTGTGAGGACTAGAGGAGTCCCAAATCCAAACTATGCCACATGGCTAACATGCGTGGGTTGCATGTTTTGTTATCTTATCCTAACCAATTCCTAACAGACGCCTAGCACACAATCTGATCCACCAATGCATGGTAGCCACCTCGTCATTTACCCTTTTACTTTTTGGAAAGTGCACACCACTATCTTGTCTTTTTGTGATCTAGTGACCACTCTACGCTTTGGCTAAACTAACTATGACTAACCAAGATTGGTTACAAACCTCCCCCCATTTAAGTCGCAACGTCCTCGTTACAAGAAGACTCAAAAGTCTCTACAAGTATCTTGGCATTTGTAAGATTTGCCAATGGTTCCCAAGTAGCTTCATAAAGTGGATAACCTTTCCATTGAACTAGATATTCCACTTTGGTGTTCCGCTGCCCTCTTGTCCGTTTCTTGAGGATTCTCTCAACCTCATATTCCTCTACACCATCAATCATGGCCGGGTAAAGGAGGAGGTTAATGTGGGTTGCCAAAGGAAGGAGATCGTGGGGTATACTTCCTCAAGAGAGACACATGAAAAACGGGATGTATTTTCATGTGTGTTGGCAACTCTAACTTGTAGGCAACTTCTCCAATCCGTTGGACAATTAAGAAAGGTCCAATAAACCGTGGACTGAACTTTCGGACCCCTATTAATGACAAATTGGTAGTAGACAACCACACACCGACGCCTTTTGAAACTCCACATGTCGTCGATGAGCATCAACATATTGTTTTTGCCAATTTTGGGCAATGGCTAATTTGTGCTTTGCCTGGTGTACTCCTCGTTGGACTCGTGCCACAAACTCGTTCACTGCTTCAACTTGGGTTGATGGTTCCTGCATGTGACCTACACTCACCAAGCTAGATGGTGTGATAGGGTGTTCTCCATACATCAAGAAGAAAGGGCTGACTTTTGTGGATGCATTGATTGAGTTATTATAAGCAAACTCAATCAAGGGCATCCCAACCGTCTTGCTCTTCCAAAGTGAAAGCTCTAAGCATGTCCTCAATAGTCCTATTTGCTCTTTCGGTTGCCCATCCTGTTTTGAGGATGATTGTGGACATGGCTAGTTTTGTTTTGAATAGCCCAAATAGGGTTTTCCAAAACATGCTAGTAAATTGAGTGCCCCTATCGGTGATGAGCACTCTAGCTAAGCCATGTTGAGCAAAAACTGCATCCATATAAATTCGAGCAAGTTCCGGTGCAGTAATTGTCTTTGTTGTGGGCCTAATATGGCTCATCTTGCTCAATTTATCCACAAAAACGACTATTGAATCATAACCCGTAGACGTCATTGGTAACTCACATACAATGTCCATACTGACGTGCTCCCATCTTCTAGTCGGTGTTGGTAGAGGTTGTAGTAGACCGCTGGTTTCTGATTGCTAGCCTTATTTTGTTGACAAGCCACACAACTTCGAACATAGCTGGTGATGTCCTCTCTTAGTTTTGGCCAAAAGTATACCCTTTGGACGGCTTCAATGGTCTTCTCCACTCCTACATGGCCCGCAATAGCTGAATCATGTGCCTCCTCTAACACTGTTGTACGAAGGGCAACATCTGAGGGTATCCAGATCTTTCCCTTGTAGAACGCCAATCCCCGTTCCAAATGTGCTCGACCATGCTGAAGGGCTTGTGCAATCTCCTCATCCTCCTTGGTAGCTCGATTCAGGTTCTCCCACCATTCAGAGTGAATCTTCACCTCCGTGATGTGATTAATGCATGGCATTCGTGTCAATGCATCGGCAAGGCGCTTCTTCCCTCCACATACACGATCTTCATGTTGCTTATTTGTCGCCATTCAGCCCAACGAATCTGCCGCTTGGAGAGGTCCTTTGGGATTCTAAATAAACCAAAGGCTTGTGGTCTGTCTCAACCACAAACTCCTTATCTCCGAGATAGTGCTTCCAATGTTTAGTAGCAAAGACAATGGCTAACTCCTCCCTCTCTGTGGTATGATAATTTTGCTCTTGTTTGCAAAAGTTTTCGTGAAAAGAAAGCAATTGGGTGCCATCCATCTTTCCACCCCTGTTGTAACACTCCTCCAACTGCCACACCTGATGCATCCGTAGCAAGTTTTGTTGGTCTACCAGGTTCATACCATTTAAGGATTGGTGCATGTAAGAGCGCATCTTTCAAAGCCCGAAATGCAATCTCTTGAGTGCACCCCATTGCCATTTCTGCCCTTGGCCTAAGAGACTTGTTAAAGCTTGAGCAATACGAGCAAAAGCTTCCACAAACCTTCTATAAAAGCCGGTTAAACCCAAGAAACTACGTAGTTGAGTCCGATTCTCCGGGGCAATCCAATTTTGAATGGCTTCCACTTTGTCACTCATGACTTGATGCCATCAGCGCTAACTCTATGGCCTAAGTAATTTACTTCGTTTTTTGCCAAACTCACATTTTGACATCTTAGCATAGAGCTTATTTTCTCTCAACACTTGAGTACTTTCGTAGATGTTTTTGATGATCTTGTAAGGACTTGCTATATATCAAGATATCATCTAAAAACACAATCACTGATTTATCCATATATTCTGAAAAAATATCATTCATCGGTCCCATGAATGTGGCGGGGACATTGGTTAAACTAAATGGCATAACTAGATACTCAAAATGACCATATCTAGTTCTAAAAGTCTTGTCTTTTGTATGTCTTCATCCGCCACTCGATCTGATTGTATCCGCTTCTAAGATCAAGTTTGGTGAAATACTTAGCTCCATGAAGTTGATCAAACAAGTCATCCATTCGCGGTAATGGATACTTGTTTTCACCGTTTGTTGATTTAGAGCACGATAGTCCATGCACATCCGCATGGAGCCGCCCTTCTTCTTCACGAACAATTTGGAGCTCCATATGGTGACACACTAGGTTGGATAAACCCTTTCTCCAACAACTCTTCCAATTGTGCCTTGCATTCCTCCAAACTCGTTCGGTGCAAGTCGATAGGGACTTTTACAAGGAGGTGAACTTCCTGGTAAGATCTCTATCTTGTGATCCACTCTCCTTCTTGGTGGTAAACCCGAGGCAAATCATCTGGAAAAACATCTTGAAACTCGTTCAAGATACAAGTTAACTCCTCATGTATAAAAGATTGCTCTTTTGGAGCGCTTACATCTCTTATTAGGCCCAAAAACATACATCTTTGTGACTGATAGCGGTTCTTCCTATCACATAGAGAGGTAAGTTTTTGTGTCATGATCTAAGTCTATCTCCAAAGATCCTCCAACTCATAGTTTTTACTATCTTCCTTCGCCAATCTACCTCAGGATTATATTTTTCCATCCAAGGCATACCCAAAATAGCATCATAGCGAGCTAATAGAATTACTCTCCACTCCAACGATTCCTTGTATTGCCCAATCTTCAACTCCACTTTCCTAGGAATGCTCTCAATGCTCTGTTTGCCCGTTTGGCAACTCTACCTTTTCACTCTCATCTTTCTCTAAAGCTAATCCCAACTTTATAGCAATAGATCGAGATAGGAAATTTTCTGTAGCTCCTGGATCAATCAATACTCTCACTTTTACTCCTTCTATCTCGCCATCCGTCACAATCAAACATGTTTCCTTCTTTCTCAAACCATTTACCTCATGTTTGTGCTTCCTTCCCTCGCCCTTCCTCCTTTTCATCGAACTAGTAAGGCCCCGAGGCAAGGTTACTGGTGCTCGTCGTTTCCCAGGTTTCCATCAGTCACTTCATCTCCACCTTCAAGATTGTTGAGGGCTCGTCAATAGGGGGGTCTAGCTCCTCTTGCTAGAACTCGGGTACGGCAATTCATGGCAATGTGACCAAATCTTCCACAATTATAGCACTCCCTCATTTCTCGTCTTCCCTCCACTCCGTCTCCTCCTCTTGAATTTGCTTCTCGATGAGGATTCGAGTTGCGACGATCTCCTCCTTGTGCGTTCACTCCCCTTGGAATGAAATCTTCTCTCCTCCTTATGTTGCCCAACTCCATAGGCATGGGTCCATAGTATTGATTTGAGGGAACTGATACCTCTCCACCGTTGTGATAAACGTTGGACATTCGTTGTGCACAAGCAATAGCCTCGTTCAAGTTGCTTGGATTGTCCCGAATCACCTCCTGTTGAATCTTTTTCTTCAATCCTCTCTTGAATAAATCAAGGGCTTGGCTCCACTCATATCTCGATATCTGAATTCGAAGATCTCGAAACTCCTCAATGTACTCCTCCACACTTCCCTTCTGTTCAAGTTTCCACAACCTCATCCGTGCCGTGATGATGGGATCAACTGCTTGAAAATTCTGAAGAAGACCTTGCTTCATTGCACTCCAAGTAACCTGTTGGCCTGACTCATTGAGCTCCATCATCCAACCCTGAAACCAAGTAGATGCTTTTTCCAACAACAAAGTACGAACAAAAAGACATGCAATGTGATCATTGATATTGAACAAAGCAAGATGATACTCCATTCTCTCAATCCAACCTTCCAAAACTCCCATGGTTCGACTACCTCGGTAAGGTTCTATCTTACAAGCTTTTGTCATCTTCAGAATCATGGATGTCTGAAGATCTAGCTCTCTTGCTCGTTGTGCTGCTTGGGCTTCAAGAGGACGGGCTCTCATTGTTTCTTCACTTTCCACCATGGATGGTGACGTCTCCATCTCCATTGAAGTTTCTCTCATTCTCTCATTTTCCATTCCTCTCGCTTTGACTGTTGTTAATTCTTGAGCTAACTCTTGTACTTGAGTCTGACTTTGCTCAAATGCGTTTCTCAAATCTCTCAACTCCTGAATCATTTCTCTCAAAGTGTCCTCCATGATTCGTCTCCGGTCCACTCTCTCTCGGTATAGGGTTAAGATGAACACTCTCCAATTTCTCAAGATTGGCAACACAAAAGGAATAGGTGATGCTATCACCTCATGGTAATACTCCTCTCCAAAGTTTCTAATAACTAGGCTCGAACATAGCTTTTCGGATGATACACACAATAGATTTCACACCGTGTGTTGAATCTCACCGGTGGTGGTCTATTGAGGTCCATCTCTAAACTAAAATGTAAATCGTGAGATCCCAAGTAACATCGTAGATGACTATAGGTAAGATACGAGGATCTCGAGATCTCATCACTTGGTCCATGAAGTTGGCACCAAAATGATAAACCAAATCTTGAAAGTCAACCTTGCTCTCTCAATGTATAACGGTTTGACATGAAAAGGATTAAGAAATGGGAATCTCGGTACTATTCTATCTCCCCCATCCATAACGCACCCACAAGAACCCCCTTCCACTACTTGCGGCTCAATGGCCTTTGCCGACCTCTAACAAAACTCTCTCTCCTCAAATAATTGTACCAACCCGGACTATTCTTCCAAGAGGGGTGATCCACACTCATAGAAACAATAAGCACGCTCACGATACCATTGTAACATGGAAGCAATGACTCGGAATGACTTCCAAGATGAGAGATGGTCTTCTCAAGACCTCTCCTTGCTTTATATACTGTAGGACTAGAGGAGTCCGAAATCCAAACTATGCCACATGGCTAACATGCGTAGGTTGCATGTTTTGTTATCTTATCCTAACCAATTCCTAACAGACGTCTAGCACACAATCTGATCCACCAATGCATGGTAGCCACCTCGTCATTTACCCTTTTACTTTTTGGATAGTGCACACCACTATCTTGTCTTTTTGTGATCTAGTGACCACTCTACGCTTTGGCTAAACTAACTATGACTAACCAAGATTGGTTACAGTAGCCAAAGAGAAAAAAGATGGGAACTCATGTCGTACCTCCCGTGGTAAAGCGTCTCTCGTATATCGTAATAATACTTGTAAGAAAAATGATCCCGTATCAATGTCCCTCGTATATATCTCCAAAATAGGTCTTTCTGCGATCACAAATCGAGAAGATAACAAAGGTGCAACGAGCGTCCAACTCACCAAGAATGCCGTAAGTGCCGTCTCCTCCATCAATAATAGGCCTATCCCTCCACACAAAATTGGCAAAGATGTCTGTCTCCTTGCCAAATCTCAAATCACACACTTGAATGTCCCTGGTCCGATGATGTCATCAAAGACGCCCATGATCCTCCTATCAAAGGCAGTCAAACGTGATATGAATGTAGGTGAAGGAGGAACCGTGCAAAGAAGATAGGTAGGTCGACAAGCAATACTAGATGATAGTATACCAAACGGCACCTGCGGATCCCCTAGTAGAGCAAGGTCGTCTACATGCAAAACATCTTCGGCCAATGCAACGTCAAGGTAGCGTGAAATAAAATTCTCAGACCCTTGTGACACTCCTAGAATACTTAAGCCATTTGTCGATATCATACATCCCTATGGAAGCTGAAGATGAGGCGGAATGCCCAAAGGAGACCAAGCCCTGCACTTTGACACCTTGACTCTCAAGCCTACAAGATGAAGCTCAGTAGTCAAGTAATCAAAGGCATGCCTAATGTTGTCTACAGGGCCCACAATGTGTGTATCATCCGCTAAGGAGGAGAACACACAACCGGCACTGGCCAAAGCGATGAGACGTAAGAGCTCTATAATGAGCCATGGTAAATAAGGGTCCTCCCAAAGGATCTCCTTGTCGAGTGCCAACGGTGGACTGTAGAACGGTGACTCCCTCCTCGAAAAAGCCATGCTGATAAAATAAAGAAGAATGTGAGCGTAGAAAGATCAAATGCGAAAGGAATGAGGCTTGATAGGGGTCCACCAGCCTCTCTAAGCTCTCTAAAAATGGATGCACGTGAGACGCTATATAAAGCGTTCTCAACGTCCACCTACAAGACAACCCAATCCGGATGGATATCTAGAAGTGCTCTAATGCACAACGATACTGCCTCACAACCTCCTGGTGTGGCGACTCCAAACTGATGTGGACAAAGATGCCTCTGGAAGTGTGAGTGATGCTGCAAGACAACGGTACGGTTGACTAATCGCAATAAGACCTCTCCACTCGCAATCGGTTTGATGCCCCCAGTGTCATTCTCCATCGTGAGAAGCTCACTAGCACCTAGAGCCTAACTAACTGACAACGAAATCTCCCCTCTCGCAACTGATGCAGCCACCTGGAACAACTCAGTGAAACCACTAGAGGGATCATCTACCTGAAAGTAATCTCGAAGATGCTCATACACCATCCTTGACAAATCCCTAGAGGATAAACGTGGGGTTGTGCATAGAGAATGAGCAAATAATGATCTATCAAGACATAATGGCTCCTCTTGCTGATACACCAAGACCTCTAATGGTATCTACTCGCCCAAAGGTGGATGTAGAAGGCGGAAGACACATAAAACCACCAATGGACATTTCTCGCGAATGATTAACGGACGAATCTGTGGTATATTTAACCTTGTCATGAAAAGGGATTGTATTCGGAAATTTTCAGAATCTCTATGAGGAAAAAAACAAACAGATAACAAACGGATTTGGAAATTTTTAGCTTTGTATATTATAGTTAAATGAAACTTTAGGAAGAGGATACCGTATATTAGCAGCTAAGCCTTATGAATGACAAAGAAGTTATATTTTTTTCTGTTTTCTTAGAGATGTATTTAACTCAATAATTTATCACATTGTTATTATTTCCTTCTTGTTTGTATCTTTTTGTATTAAATCGAGTTGTCTGGGGATTTAGTTTTGTGATTGATAAAAAAAAAAAGAAGAAGGATCCCGAGCTCCGTTGCAACTTTTCTATGGAATGGTAGAGTCAAGATTCTCAAAAAACGTAGTCCACAACATGTACTTCACACGTCTACTCAGCTAATCTCCTCATGATAGAACGAGTCTGACGATTAGACTGATGTTTAAACCAGATGTAAATTCCGAGAAATAAATTCATTCATAAATTCTTTATGCTCGATAGCTAACCTAAAATCCTATCTTAGCATTCGCTAGGGCGTTTATATTTACTTAGCGATCTTCTCGTAGCTAGTGTTAACATAAGGAATCTGATTTAGGTAAATGTCATGGAACAAATTGTTGTTGGATCTATATGTGACCTTGCTAGGTTCAAACATATATTGAAAACCTATTTCACTTACAAAAAAATCTACGAAAATTTATTACTTTTATTTCACTTATATCCATTATTTCGAACAATATAATAAGATATTAAAATACAGTAAATTAATAAAATTAAGTATATAAGTTTTCAAATTAGATTGAAAATTACAAAAATTATATATCTTAAAATTTAATCTTTCAAAAAGTACTATATAAGAATTAAAAACTTCATCTGCAATAATTTATACTTGTTTCCAAAGACCGTTATGTATGATTCGTGTTCAAATTAAGGAAGATTAACTTCTTGAAATTCTTTGACGATTATCGATGTTGGAAGCATGATCTACATATTGCACGATATTAAAAAATAAAAATCCACTGATATATAACATATATATTTTAAATTTATTCTGCATATAAAAGTTAAAGTTCTATTAATAAATTTTACTTTACAGTAAATAGATTATGAATTTTATCAAATAATTTATCTGTTTGATTTTAAGAATAAGTTGTGATAAATTTTAGGTTTAATTTTTTTAAATAATAATTAATAATTATTTCAATTAATTAACTGAAATAATTTTTTCAATTAATTAAAATTTTCAATATTTGAAGTTGAAATTAATAATATTAACATATTTAATGAATTATATTTCATAAAACTAACAATCAATACTTCTTATACTAAGAGAAATAAAAACTTATTATTTGAAGTCATTTCAAAATTTAAAGTTAAATAAATTCTATAACAAGATAAAATTTGTAAAATTTATCACTTTTTGATATAAATTATAGTGGAAAATATCCATTTATAAAAAAAATTAAACAAATCATTGTGCATTATGTCTTTAATGATTTTTTGATTTTTATAATTCATTAATATCATATTCCAAAAAAAATTTTATAGTATGTACTACTAAATGTCATCAAAATTGTGACACAATAATTTTTTTAAAGATAAAAAAAATCCAAAAAAATTGTAGATAAGATTTATTTTTAACCCAAAATGTTGTTTTTACTAAGGTACAAGCAATGAAACTACACTCATGTACATCTTTTGGGAAGACCATCAGGACCCATTCTCCTCCATAATAGTTAGGGCTGCATCATTGAATTTTCAATCATTTTCAAAGTGTACAATCTTTGTGATCAATAAATTATGAAGGTTAATCCACTGAGTTTATTAATCCCGAAACTAACACTTGTCTATCAAAATAATTTAGGAGTATGTGAAGGATATATGGGCATCCCAATTTAAAAGTGGAAGATAACTTTTGAAAAATCAACAGACATCTAATTCAGGTAGATATACAAAATCATCCCGACTGACATTATAATCCTGAAAAGTATAGATGAACAATAAAAACTTCAAATTTACTAGCACTCTTAAATCCAAGGAAGAGTGCGGAATGAATCAATTACAAGTAATGAATAACTTCTTTATATATAGAATTAATCATCATACATGTAACACTACAAGTTATGATAGTTTCAGTGCATCATGATGGACTGAAACTATCATAACTTGTCCCATATCATGCATCAAGTCCCATCGTGTTTAAGGACTTTTCATAGAAAGGTGCCAATGAAGTTTACTCATGAATAAGGAGATAACTTAGAAGTCAATTAATAGGGGGTTTCAAGATAGACCTATAAAATGATTGAGTAATTCCCATAAAACCCTGTACCCGTTCCCATAAGTATTTTACGGCATTAAACATGTTCATTAAGAATTTTATGGGTAAATCCAGAAAAAAAATTCTTCATAGTATATTCCAAAACTGAGAGGAAATATGTTTCTTGAAATGTACACCGTGACCAAATAAATGTTACGCGAATGGTGTATAACCCATAAAATTTAGGGGGTGCCTTTTCAAGATCCCTTAAATGTTTCTCCCGTTACCCATCAAACGGGATTGCCGTAGGGATTTATGGGTACTGATACTCCTATTGCCAAAACAATATGTAACTTGTGTGTGTACCCCACTTCCCCAAAGAAATAGATGATCATAAATTAGAGTATGACTTTTAAGTATAAATATCAGGGAAACATGTTGCCGCGATACGATCCGTAAGGCAATTTTCTTCTTATATTAAATGTATTTATTCATTTGTTCAAAATACAACTAATAGATAATGTGAAGCATTATAACAAAAGATATATATATTAACATCTTCAGGAAAACCGGTTTAGACATGTCAATACTCGGTTGAACTTATACTGAACTTACCTCAGATAGTTCACTAGTTTGTTTCATTTGAGGAGCTTTAATAAGGCAGAGAAAATTTTTCATTATCAATCCAGTAATTTTTTTGGTAAAATTTTTTATCCCTAATGTTAATTCTGCAAAATATCATTTTTTTTAATTGGATTCTGGTTTAGTTTCAAACATATACTAGACATGGGTTTTCATATTATATGAAATATTTGTTTCAAAAATGTAACCAGTTTGTATAATTTATATCAATTAAAAATTTGATTATATCATACATGTGATTATTTGTACATAAATTAAAGAATCTTATTATTAGTATTTTTTAACAAAATAATGAAATAATATTCTTGTTGGGTAAATTATTATTATATAATTTATACATGAGATCATAAATCAAATTACAAAAATAGTTACAACATAATAAAGGATTTTATAAAATTAAAGTAAAGATTTTTTATTGGAAAAATTATATATTATTTGATATACTTCAAGAATAAATTCAGTATCAAATTTGGCTAATACTGAAAAAAAATACTTTTGTGGAATATGTCATCACCCATAAGTTTTTTGTGATCGCATTCCAACAAGAGGAATAGTTTAAAACCTACAACTAGGTAGTTTGCCAAAGTCAAATTGACTTTTGCAACAAGTGAGTTTTCTTGTCAACCAAACTTCATGACATGGTCCGGGCCCGACCTCGTAGCTATTTGGAGAAGAGACTGACTTCGTCTTAACCTCCGAAAAATACTTTTTCTAACCTGTACTTTAACTTAACTTTAAATGGTGTGGGAGGACCAGGTCACTGTGGCGGATGTGGTGGTCACCCCCTCTAGAAACTGTGTATTAGAGACACAGTTTCAGAGGGGATGATCACCCATCCTTCAGGATGGGCGGCGAGTGGAGCAGCAACAACCAAGGTCTTCAAGTATAGAGATATGCAGAGAGGTCACCTCTTTGTTCCTCTAGCTTTGGAGTTATATGGAGCTATGAACACCGACTTTGACATGTTCGTGAGGGAGTGCGCGAGAGCCTACCATGCTAAACGGAAGGGGGTATCACTCTCTTTAGCTTACTGTATAGCCTATTTTAGGTAACGTATTTCTATTGCTCTACAGAGAGCTCAAGAGGGTGCAATCCATAGGAGAGCAATCACGTTAGGTGATGCTTCTTCGGATGCTCCTGTTGTTTGTAGACTGTTTGACCTAGATAGTTTGAATATCTTAGGTGTTGTAGGGCATATTTCCCAGTGTGATGCTATTGGGGCCTAGCCCCATGCACCGGTTTGGTTCCATCCTTGAACGATTTGATGGGGTCTTCCCATCCCTTTTGTTATCTCAATCATACATCTTTACGGAGATTAGGGTTGGGAGAGATCCTAGAGAAGGAAGAGTAGCTTTGGAGTACATGAATAGTTTTTCAATCATTGCGACGTTGTATTTTGCCAAAAATTGAAAATGAATGCACAATTCTCTTCGTTTTTAAATTTCGGTTCCATTCATAAATTTATCACGACTTATGTAGTGGCATCTCTAGTTAGATAGGTGCGCGTATGAAGGAATAGATACAGTAGTTAGAGCCGGTTGTGCAGTTAGCGCCATTCGTACTGGAACTGCCGTTAGGGCCGACAACGCTGTTAGGGGTCCTAAGGCTCAAGGGGTAGAATTCGAATTAGGGCTTCTTGGAGGGCAGTTTTTGAAGTTAAGCCTTTGAGAGTGTGACTATGTTGGATAATACCTAGTGCAGGAACCTAGAGTCTTTGAAGCACAAAGTGGGTTTGGCTTGACTGTAATCTCTCTTTTATGCTATGGTTTTTGCGCGGAGCAAGCGGTGGTTACCACTTTAGACCTTTGTGATACAACACAAGAGGTTACAACTACAGCAACAGGAGTTGTTCACACTGAGATAGTGGAGCCTAGTATGAGAGAGCAGAAAAAGCTTTTTGCTCAAGAGGTTGTCATTTAGTAACCAGATACCAGATTGTGGTACACTTGTGTTGGTGTATGATGATCTATATGTTGTGATGTTTGATGTGACAGCGATGTATGTTGTGATGCGATACGTATGTGCACCACAAATTGAAAACTATAGAGAAATATTATTAGATTTGTTGTTTTTAGAGTTCAAAGTGATTTTTCTCAAATCCTGGAGATGGATGGAGTTGATGTTTATCAAGTTTCTTTCTTTTCATGCTTTGGTCATATTGAAACTTAGTTAGAAAATTATAAACATCATAATAGAAAATTATGAGTTCTTTTAGATTTTAGGATCTTGATAATTAACATTTATTCATGTGAAAGGAGGTGTTAGGGGGTTGTGGATTTGCATCTGGGAGGAGAAACATAATGTACCATGTGTCAATATGATTCTATTTGTGCTAGCTATGGCTTCATTTTCCCTCATGTGGTCATCTAGAGCAATGAATCATCAAGTCAAGTGTATCATAGACTCTTTACTTTGCAAGAGATAAAGACTCACGTGAAAAAGATACACAACGATTATGATTGGACCACTGATGCGCACATGAGACATGAGATCACATTGATATCTGTCTCTTTGGGGATCACACATGCTATGTTGATCCTATCGTTGATCATTTTTGGTATATCAATCGGTTCATAAAAGTGTAGAGCATCCAAGTTAGGTTGTATTCAGGGGCTTTTTGAGATTAGATTTCCATATCCACACTTATCGATAGACTTCCTCGTGTGTTCCATGATGAGGCTAGACATGCTTTTCACTTACCGCTAAATCAGTTGGCACATGATCCCATGGATGAGTGAGCATGATTTTTGTTTTTCCTACGTCCATGATGTTGTCTACTTTGTAATAGGAGGGGGGGGTGGGAGGGACATGTTGGACATATGGAGGTGGTCGCTAGATTTCAGAGATTTTGAGTAGGGGATTGGGCTACATAGCAGGAGGAGTTTGTACGACCTTACATGTTAGGAGTTAGTTTCAACCACTTGATACTTCTGCTTGATTGCGATGGTGTAGAATAACCAATCTTGGTTAGTCATAGTTAGTTTAGCCAAAGCGTAGAGTGGTCACTAGATCACAAAAAGACAAGATAGTGATGTGCACTATCCAAAAAGCAAAAGGGTAAATGAAGAGGTGGCTACCATGCATTGGTGGATCAGATTGTGTGCTAGACGTCTGTTAGGAATTGGGTAGGATAAGATAACAAAACATGCAACCTACGCATGTTAGCCATGTGGCATAGTTTGGATTTCGGACTCCTCTAGTCCTACAGTATATAAATCAAGGAGAGGTCTTGAGAAGACATCTCTTATCTTGGAAGTCATTCCGGAGTCATTGCCTTTAGTGTTACAATGGTATCGGAAGCTTGGGCTTATTGTTCCTATGAGTGTGGAGCACCCCTCTTGGAAGAATAGTCGGGTTGGTACAATTATTTGAGGAGAGAGTGTTTGTTAGAGACGGCGGTGGCCATTGAGTCGCAAGTAGTGGAAGGGGATTATTGTGGGTGCAAGGGTTATGGATGGGGAGATAGAATAAATGCAGATTCCTATTTCTTAATCCTTTTCATGTCAAATTGTTATACATTGAGAGAGCAAGGTTGACTCAATATTTGGTGTTTCATTTTGGTGCCAATTTCATGGAGCAAGTGATGAGATCTCGAGATCTGTTATCTTACCTGTAGTCACCTCTACGATGTTACTTGGGATTTCACGATTTACATTTTAGTTTAGAGATGGACCTCAATAGACCACCTTTGTGAGATTCAACACACGGTGTGAAATCTATTGTGTGTATCATCCTAAAGCTATGTTTCGGAGCCTAGTTATTAGAAACTTTGGAGAGGAGTATTACCATGAGGTGATAACATCACCTATTCCTTTTGTGTTGCCAATCTTGAGAAATTGGAGAGTGTTCATCTTAACCCTATACTGAGAGAGAGTGGACGAAGACGAATCATGGAGGACACTTTGAGAGAAATGATTCAGGAGTTGAGAGATTTGAGAAATGCATTTGAGCAAAGCCAGACTCAAGTACAAGAGTTAGCTCAAAAATTGACAGCAGTCAAAACGAGAGGAATGGAAAATGAGAGAAACTCAAATGGAGATGGAGACATCACCATCCATGGTGGAGAGTGAAGAAACAGTGAGAGCCCATGCTCTTGAAGCCCAAGCAGCGCAACGAGCAAGAGAGCTAGATCTTTGGACATCCATGATTAGAAGATGACAAAAGCTTGTAAGATAGAACCTTACCGAGGTAGTCGAACCATGGGAGTTTTGGAAGGTTGGATTGAGAGAATGGAGTATCATCTTGCTTTGTTCAATATCAACGATCATATTGCATGTCTTTTTGTTCGTACTTTGTTGTTAGAGAAAGCATCTACTTGGTTTCAGGGTTGGATGATGGAGCTCAATGAGTCAGGCCAACAAGTTCTTGGAGTGCAATGAAACGAGGTCTTCTTCAGAATTTTAAGCAGTTGATCCCATCATCACGGCACGGATGAGGTTGTGGAAACTTGAACAGAAGGGAAGTGTGGAGGAGTACATTGAGGAATTTCGAGATCTTCGAATTTAGATACGAGATATGAGTGGAGCTGAAGCCCTTGATTTATTCAAGAGAACGTTGAAGAAAAAGATTCAACATGAGGTGATTCGAGACAATCCAAGCAACTTGAACGAGGCTATTGCTTGTGCACAACGAATGTCCAACGTCTACCACAACGGTGGAGAGGTATCTGTTCCCATGAATCAATACTATGGATCCATGCTTATGGAGTTGGGCAACATAAGGAGGAGAGAAGATTTCATTCCAAGGGGAGTGAACGCACAAGGAGGAGATCGTTGCAACCAGAATATTCATCGAGAAAGAAATTCAAGAGGAGGAGACGGAGTGGAGGGAAGACGAGAAATGAGACAATGCTATAATTGTGGAAGATTTGGTCACATCGCCATGAATTGCCGTACTTGAGTTCTAGCAAGAGGAGCTAGACCCTCCTATCGACGAGCTCTCAACAATCTTGAAGGTGGAGACGAAGTGACCGATGGAAACCCGGGAAACGACGAGCACCAGTAACCTTGCCTCGTGGCCTTACTGGTTCGATGAAAAGGAGGAAGGGCGAGGGAAGGAAGCACAAACATGAGGTAAATGGTTTGAGAAAGAAGGAAACATGTTTGATTGTGACGGATGGCGAGATAGAAGGAGTAAAAGTGAGAGTATTGATTGACCCAGGAGCTACAAAAAATTTCCTATCTCGATCTATTGTTATAAAGTTGGGATTAGCTTTAGAGAAAGATGAGAGTGAAAAGGTAGAGTTGCCAAACGGGCAAACAGAGAGCATTCCTAGGAAACTGGAGTTGAAGATTGGGCAATACAAGGAATCGTTGGAGTGGAGAGTAATTCGATTAGCTCGCTATGATGCTATTTTGGGTATGCCTTGGATGGAAAAATATAATCCTGAGGTAGATTGGCGAAGGAAGATAGTAAAAACCATCAGTTGGAGGATCTTTGGAGATAGACTTAGATCAGGACACAAAAACTTACCTCTCTACGTGATAGGAAGAACCGCTATCAGTCACAAAGATGTATGTTTTTTGGGCCTAATAAGAGATGTAAGCGCTACAAAAGAGCAATCTTTTATACATGAGGAGTTAACTTGTATCTTGAACGAGTTTCAAGATGTTTTTCTAGATTTGCCACCAAGAAGGAGAGTGGATCACAAGATAGAGATCTTACCAGGAAGTTCTCCTCCTTGTAAAAGTCCCTATCGACTTGCACCCAACGAGCTGGAGGAATGCAAGGCACAATTGGAAGAGTTTTTGGAGAAGGGATTTATCCAACCTAGTGTGTCACCATATGGAGCTCCAGTATTGTTCGTGAAGAAGAAGGACGGCTCCATGCGGATGTGCATGGACTATCGTGCTCTAAATCAACAAACGGTGAAAAACAAGTATCCATTACCGCGAATGGATGACTTGTTTGATCAACTTCATGGAGCTAAGTATTTCACCAAACTTGATCTTAGAAGCGGATACAATCAGATCAGAGTGGCAGATGAAGACATACAAAAGACAGCTTTTAGAACTAGATATGGTCATTTTGAGTATCTAGTTATGCCATTTGGTTTAACCAATGTCCCTGTCACATTCATGGGACTGATGAATGATATTTTTCGTAAATATATGGATAAATCAGTGATTGTGTTTTTAGATGATATCTTGATATATAGCAAGTCCTTACAAGATCATCAAAAACATCTACGAGAAGTACTCCAAGTGTTGAGAGAAAATAAGCTATATGCTAAGATGTCAAAATGTGAGTTTGGCAAAAACGAAGTAAATTACTTAGGCCATAGAGTTAGCGCTGATGGCATCCAAGTCATGAGTGACAAAGTGGAAGCCATTCAAAATTGGATTGCCCCGAGAATCGGAGACTCAAGCGCGTAGTTTCTTGGGTTTAACCGGCTTTTATAGAAGGTTTGTGGAAGCTTTTGCTCGTATTGCTCAAGCTTTAACAAGTCTCTTAGGCCAAAGGCGAGAAATGGCAATGGAAGTGCAACTCAAGAGATTGCATTTCTTTGGAAAGCTTTGAAAGATCTTATTTCTTACATGCACCAATCCTTAAATGGTATGAACCCGGTATGGCAATGGGTCTTGTAAAGACCAGGGGTTGTACATATAGGATAAAAATGAAAGTATATCTAAATTGTGCCTAAGTTTATCTTAGTCATGACTATGTTTAGCTAGTTATGGTTAAGTTGGAGGAAAATATAGAGTAACTTTTGGTGTGGTAGATGAGAACTTCTATTTTGTTGTTTAGTATGAGTCAAGGAATAGATTTCATCACATGGGTATCTTGACTTCCCTTGACTTGGACTAGTTTTCATTGGTTGGACT
Organism: Marchantia paleacea; assembly: GCA_014180765.2. Classification (NCBI taxonomy): domain Eukaryota; kingdom Viridiplantae; phylum Streptophyta; class Marchantiopsida; order Marchantiales; family Marchantiaceae; genus Marchantia; species Marchantia paleacea. Next base: position 2,036,344 of record MUAA02000004.1, read on the forward strand.
TGGTGAAGACCCTTAAATCTAGTGGCGAGATTGACTTTGTACACTAGAAGTCAATTAGGGAGTAGTTGGGCTTCTAGAAGATCCAAGTGGACCAATTGCATGTTGCCAGGTACCCTTTTCATTGGGGTTTGTGATCTCTACCTCGTTTTAACTTGGTAAGAGGAAGTTACATGGTGATTACTTGTAGTTACTAGGGTAAGATTCTAAGTAGTATAAATAGAGAGGTTGAGAAGCACCTCTCAAGTAGTTTTTCAATGGAAGTTAGTTTTGGGAGAAGATAGTGTGGTGATCTTAGTTTTTGAGGAGCTTGGTTCTTGGAGACGTCATGTTCGGAGTGGAACCTTGATTCAATGAAGACTTTGATTACCAAAGTACCCCTTTCCTTTTGAGTGATATCTTACTCTTGGTGATAATGTGCATAATAGAGCTTGGACTTTGAGAGTTTGTGTAAGAGTGAGCAATAGGATCATGGGCAAAGGGTGGGACTAAGTCCTTCTAGATTCATGATGAGCTTCCAAAAAAGCCATCGGAGGTAAACCCGAGTGAGAGTCGACCCGGAGGTCACATTTTTTGGTTCCGTTGCCGGGACCTCGGTCTAGAAGGAGAAGAGATGTTTCGAATCCAGTTTATTGCCCGTGAGAGCGCAACGATGAGAATTCATATGGAGAGGACTGTGGGGGAAGAGCGAACGTAAGTGTTGTTTGGGATGAGGCGAGAGTGCTATAGTACGTATTTGGGGGGAACACTTTATTTTCCGAAATTTTTCCGAGAATTTTATTGATTTTAGAGTACTAGATAGGATACGTTTTGCACTTAAAATAACAGTCATATCATGTCTAGATCAAAAGTTATGATGTTTAGAATTTGCTAGGGTCCCGACGGGTTTTTGAAAGATAGCTCTCGGAAAAAAAGTGTACAGAGCTTATCAATTCGTGCAAGAATTGAATCAGGATTTGAAACTTTGCACGATTGTTAGGAGCTAAGCTACATGTGGGTCCAAATTTCGTTGAGAGATCATTTTTATAGAGAAAGTTATGATACCCGAAGTATAAGGGGTATAAAAGTGAGCAAAACCGCTTTTACTTTTCAGATTTGCTTTTTCCTTGTTTATGGTCATTCCGAGAGAGTGAGTGCATGAGTGTTTTGCATAGTGAGGATGACTTGACACTCATTGGAAAATGGGAGATCAACCTCTTTGGAAGATCCGGTTGTCTAAGATACCTCAAAATTTGGACGTGATTGTTTCAAATGGATTCGAACACGAGGGAGTTGAGTGGAGTTTGAAGAGAGGACACTAAAAAAAGTTCCCGAGAGCGAAACGTGAGAGTTGCTTCTATTGTGGAGAGGAGGGACATAAGCTTGTGAGTTGTCCTTTGAGGACCAAAGATTGGAGGTTGAGAGAGAGACGAAACGTGGGAGAGCTAAACCATCATGCAGGACCATCATCTCCCCATGAATCCAAGAGTGGAACCTATTGTGAAAATTGTGGAGTGACCGGACTTCCTTTGGGACACGAGTGTAGTGGCGTGAAAGCTCTGTTGGAGTCACTAGTGGAGGGCTTTGAAGATAAATTGAGTGCGGAATACAGAAAAGTTGAAATCTCCGAGGTGGCTCAAGTTCTAATCAAGATGGAGATCATTTTCGGAATGATCGAGAAGATGTCGATGAGGGTAAGGCTCATAGTGTGTTTAGGGAGAGGAGAGAGCCATGGCAATCTTGGACCAACCAATTCCGTTCATTTTGCCATTGATGAATTACTCTAGAATGGAGCTAGTTTTGTTTGTGTTGTATTAGGGAATCCCGTATAAATTTCCAACAACAACGACAAAAGGAGTTGGAAATGGGAAAGCTTCGGTGTTCTATGGGAGAGAGAAAGAAGATGTAGAATCTTTTGTGAGAGACTTCAAGAGGGGCATGTATAGGAAACAATGAGAGAAGGAAACCCGAATGGGCTATCCTTTTGCCCGACTTCTTGGAGGAGTGCATTGAAGTGGTACAATGAGTACAAGAAGGAGCATGTGGAGGAAGACACTTGGGAGAGTTTGACGGAGAATCTTGTTGAAAACTTTCTTCCGGATGAAAGTTACGAGAAGGCGATGTGTGAAGTCACCTTTTTGAAGCAAGGAGAGAGTGAGAAGGTGAGATCATACGTAGAGAGAACGGAGAAGCCGGAGTCACGTTTTTCGTGTGGTGTTGAGAAAGAGTGGAGACGAGGTCGAGCCAACCATGGTGGGGATTGTGGCGATGTTGACAAAGAACTTCATTGGAGGTTTGAAGCCTCGGATTGAAGCAAGGTGAGATATGAAAAGCCCTCTTCTAAGGTTGAGGCTATTCGCATTGCTATTCGAATGGAGGAGAGCCTAGAAGACGATGATTCTAGCTTGGTGACTAGAGAAGCATCACCTTTTTGTTGTGGTTAGAATGGCAACTCCTACCTTTGTTGTTCCGGCCAAGTAGTAAATTCTCCGGTGGTAGACTTGCACCATGAGTTGAAATCTATCACGTAAACACTCACGATCTCAAGATTAACGTAGTACAACTATGGGAGAGGAGGAATCAGAATGTAGGGGGAGGATCTAGAGGGTATGGAAATTATCCTCCAAAAGGAAATCCACCACAAGGGAACTTCACAGTTTCATGCTTTAGTTGTGGAGGCCCTCATTTCCAACGGAATTGTCCTAATCCTCGACCACATGATGGAGTTAGACACAACAATTCTACTCCCCGCTCCAAGTCAATCGAAGGATAAAGGAGTAACGTCTATTGATGTGTTTCCTCATCGATGCACGTTTGAGAAGGGGAGAGAGCCTCTATAAGTTCGAGTTGATATTCTTGCACACGAGAAGAAGAGAGCAAGATTTGCAGAGGAGTCCATCTCAATGGAAGATCAACCAAGCCGGAACACTCGATCCAGTGGTGTGAGTCAATCAAGGGCACGGAGGAAGAAGTTGGGAATGGATGATTTCTCCATTTCATCTACCCAGCTCAAATACGACGTGGTGGAGGATGTGGGGAATCAAAAAGTCAATATAACTGTTGACCAGTTGATTGCTCTAAATCCTACGATAAGAAAGGAGTTGAGGGGAGGCCTAAGTTCCAAAAGGACCAAGAAGCGACGATCCAAGGGGAAAGCTTCCATGGCGAATGTTGGAGTAGGAGTGGTGGATGCCGCCGCTTGCCTCGGAGGGTATGTACTCGAAGCCGAAGATTGAAGTACGATTAATGGACGTGATGTTTCGGATATACTAGTGGATGGTGGATCCGCGGTGAATGCCATGTCGAGCGTTTGTTGAAGAAGTTGGGGATGAAGGTTTCAAGACCTTCCAACATCATTGTTGGGATGGCCAACAAGCAAAAGGTGCGACCCATTGGAGTGGTGGACAAGGTGGTGGTAAACGTGATGGGAGTTCAAACCTTGTTGTCCTTTCAAGTGTTGGAGGAGACTAGCTACGACTTGTTGTTAGAAAGACCTTGGTTGAGGGCTGTGAAGACAACTGATCGGTGGCATAAAAGTTACCTTCGTATAGGGCCGAAAAACCATCGAGTGAAAGTCCCTCTCACAAGTGGCGGAGGAGCGGTCTCAGACTCGGATAGACCTACGAGTGATTACTCAGAGTCTGAGAGTGAAGAAAGTGGCAATTTTTCAAAGGTTTTTCGAGGAAAGTGGTCCACTGATACATTTACCTTGATCAATATGGGTTCTTGAGTTGAATGATTATACTCTACACAGAGTAGAGGTATTGGATGTAGATGTCTCAAACTTGAAATCCATATCAGTAAATGACAGTGACTCAGAGTGTACCACTTTCATAATTCCAGACTTTCAAGACCGTGGAATATTATCAGAAAGCGGGAAAGTCAATTCCCTAATCGTTGAGAAGGATGCATCAAAATGGTAGCTCAACAATTTTATGTTTTGCTTTAGTTTCACCACGTAGCTTTCTGGATGTAGTCTCAGATATGCTTGCCAAAGACAGGATGCACACTTTCACCTCACGCCGAATTCAGCTCGCAAAGAAGGGAGTATTCCTTATCGACTGTGCAAGGAAAGAAATGAAACAACGTTCATTATGTTAATGTTCAAAGTCCTAACAACATTACCCGAATAAACTCTCTAAATAGGCGAAAACTTGCTACACAATGGACTCAGTCCATGTCCAGGGTAGGAGAAAACTGGATGTTGTCAAAGGCGAACAAAAGAGTTGTACAATAGTCAAGACAGATCCAAACCATGGGTTTAATCCAACAACTAAAAAATAGAAGGATTGACTCACGTTTGCTTTCTCTCCCATTTTCCTTCTCTTCTGCCATCTCTCTCCCGTCGCTCCACTATTTGTCTAGTAGGTCGAGTGGTTCTAGATCCACTTTGCCTATGTCCACTGGCTAAATTTCCGGCTGATCCAGCTTCTAGACCGGATCCACCTCCTTCGACATCTCCAAAATTACTATTTCCGTCTCCACCCATCTCTCCTCTAGCGCCATTGCCTTCTGCCGTTGACTCCTCATATCCTCCCCTATCATCACGATCACGACCACCTTGCGCAAATCCTCCAGAATTGTAGGATGATCTACTATTTCCACCCCCCGCAGTTGGTGTCCCTGCAGCAGCTGTTGGCGTGGCAGGAGGAGTTGTGCCACTCTCCCGCATAGCACCGCCACCAGCTGCACTGGGCCGGGGTGTAGTCCCTCCATCCTGACCTGTGCGTCCACTCTCTCGTTCTCTTTCTCGATACCTCTCCCTCGGCCGGCTGTGCAACATACAAACTTTCGTCCGTTAACCACCGTATCCTCATTCCCAACCAGGAACACCTACAAAAAGTAGTCGCAGCTGGGAAACGAAAAGAGTCTTCGCTGCAGCTTCCAACTTACCTGCTTGGTGTAGTAGCGCTAGCAAACTCTCGCCGAGATGATCGCATGGCACCTGACTCTCTTTGCTCCATCTCTCTCTGAAACTCTCTCTGATAGAAGCAACTTCCATAGTATTAGCCTTCATAGGATTACGAAAAAACTGGGCCTATATATATGTAATAAAAATAGAAGGTCAGTCCTACTGCGCGAAATTATGAGCTGATTAATGCTATTACAATGACTAACTAGGTATTGTTCTTCAGAAGGTATGGTATGAACTCAGACGATCACCCTTCATGCTGCAAAAAGATCACACTTGCCTGAGACCGTCTTTCAGCTTCCAACTCCAGGTTGTGACGCATTTCCCTTGTTTTCGCTCGCTCTTTTTCAAGGGTCCTTTGTCTCTCAATGTCACGTTCTGCTTCTGCGGCTCTCTCTCTGGCACAAAAAACAGAAGATTCCGAGTCGGATATACACGAAACAAAAGAAGGATATAGGCAACAAACCCACTTATCACAACTCTCATATGACTGCAGCCCAAACACTACTTTCAGATGTTACATTTTTATCTAATAAGAGGAAAAGAGTTCAATACAGCATTAGACTAAACGTGGTGTGAATTTGTTGACGAGCATTCTCACGACGTATTTACTATGATTGTCATAGGAATTTTGTTACACATCACACACAACCAACCTATCTAATTCTTGTAGAAGCTCGATTTCTCGAATTGCTGCTTTTTCCAGAGCCAGCTGTCGATCACGACGAGCGATTCTTTGCTTCTCTCGACGAGCAGCTATTGCTGCGTATGTTTTGGCGTGCTCCCTGGCAAAGAGAAACATGAGAAGAAGAAATGACAAAAGTCAATATAGAAGACTAGGTTTCATGTATTCATAACATACGTGTCGTGCTTTCATAAAAGCTCAACCCACTCTTTAGAGTACGAAAATCACATGATGTACCATTTTAGCAAACAGCATTAGAGGACAACCAGTTAGCACCATTGTTTCTAACAACACAACTGATGGATAAGGATCTTACTCCGCCATGATTTGAGTCTTTAGTTGCTTCAGCCGCTCTTTAGGATCTCCTTGAGAAAATCCTGAAAAAAAGAAAATTACCAGATACGCATGCTTTCATCTGAGAAACTCTTCCATAAGCAATACAATCTAGCCCATGAAGACGCACAACTGCCACGTGGAAATTCCAAAATTCAAGGCGGGAGATAGTGCATGTACATTCCACTTGGACGATGATAACTGACCACTCAAAAGCTCGAAGGGGGGAGACGACAACAGAGTAGGCCCACTAATTACGCACCTGAAATGGACCCGGAAGTCCCTAAGGACACTCGTTCCCGTAAGTTTTCAGACCCATCCGTTTTGTGCGGAGACTTTTCCTGACTCAAAAGTTCCAACTCAATTTCTGCTTCTTTCACTTCCTTCACATCAGTAACAAAAAATTATCGATGTTCGTGTCAATATTCATATTTATATTGATCAAAGCATTTACTTGTGACAATAGCAGATTACACTTTACAAAACTGTAATCTGCAAAGCAAGCAAAGCCTTAAATGAGGCTATCAAGAAGTAGCGAATAAGCACAACCCTATGATCTGCAGGGCTGAGAGCATCTCCTTTTCAGAACAAACATGTGAAACCAAAACCCAAAGTAAGAAATGAGATGGGAAATCCCTAACCAGCAACCACGTGAAACTTGCAATGTCTGCAATGTTTAGTGTAGCTACGATGAATAAAAGCGATTAGAGAGAAATGTGTCTAGAATGATGATTGAAACCTAAATTAAAATTCAATGATTAGACATTAGAAGGCGTAAGCAAGAATTAACTCTGGAAACACAAAGAGGCGAGAAGATCGCTCCTGCGTGATACCTTGAAATATGAAATAGAGATAAAGCTACGAACACTCACAAAGGCAGAAACAATTCAAAGGCAGTAAAGTTTTTCAGAGTGATTCACACTTCGAACATAATCGTAATTTCCTGTACCTTGGCAAGTTCTTCAGATGCTGCTGCAATAGAGTCTTCTTTTGACCAAACTGCACTAAGTCGTGCAAGTACCTGTCATGCATGAACATTGGATGCTTGTAAAGAGCCGTATGCAGGCCTTCTTCAGAAAAGAACAGAAGTATGACATGCTAAGAGGTCTTGGATCTAAAAAGGATATAAATATTATATCCATAAACTGTATTCATTAGTATGTGCGGACGAGACAACGTAACCCAGGGAGCAGGCCTCAACAAGTAACAACAGGACTCAAAATAAGATATGTTCCTTCCTAGGGGTTTTTCTCTATGGCTAACCCAAGGTGCACTCATGATCTAGCTACCCTTCATGTATGCTGCTGTAAAAGTCCCACCCAGACTTATCAGGCCTGCCGGAGGTTGTTACCCAACCAGACATACTATATCCATAAAGATAACCTGTAAGAAATCCTACGGAGTAATCTCGACAAAAGCGCACGAAAAATGTCTGCGTGTAGCTCAGTTCAAGACTGAGTAAAACAAACCCTTGCTCATAAACCTAAGAAACAAAGGCATGAAATCACTCATATACATGATACGTAAATTGGACTAGAAGACTATATATGAAATTCTAACAGCGATGCAAAACACATCCCATCGTGGAGTTCACACCTCTAAGACTGCTTCGCGGACTGGTGCAAAGTTAGATGGAGAGCTTTGCTTCTCCACCTTGCCTGACAAGATATCTCCCAAGGCCTGCGCACAAATTGACGTGTGAGTGCTTCAAAAATACAAGAATCCGTTACTACTTCCAAACCAGGTACTTCGTATAATCTGGAGATATGATAATATTATACAGTAACATATGCACAGATTCTAAATTTGAAATTTCTGTTGGCATCAACAAGATGGCGCAAAACATGAATATGATGAAACCTGCTTTTCAGCCTCTCCGTGTTCACGTAATTGCAACAGAGCCTGACAGATGGAACGCTCAGCTTCTGCAAACACGCCTCCTGCGAATGATCAGAACAACCTTCAAATTGCAGCTTGTATCTTCGTGGTTCAAAGATCATAGTATGGATGTGCGTCATAATACTGACTTTCCCTTCACAACATCTACATTATATATATATATATATATATAGTTGTGAATTAATTTAAAGTCAGACCATGGCAGTAAAATGTAAATTGGATTGACAATGAGTTATAAAGAGCAAATAGTAATTTACTTTAGGGTTAGCTTTGTGGCTAAAAAGTCACCAGTCACTATGGTTTAGGGTTTCGGATTTGTGTGTCCATGTTCAAAATTGAACCTGAAAGTTATATATATTACTGTTAAATTAGTAAAGCAATCACGTCAGAGAGTTCATCTTACCAGTGATAATTCCTTCAGGTACTGATAACACCTGTGAGCTATTGGATTATTGAGATATTGGGGTGGTGATAACAATCTAGTTGAATTCGAATTAGAGTTTGCTTCAAGGTGGGGAGTGATACAATAAAAGTTCTGAACTCAAGAGCATTGCCTCAAATGTACCTGAAGGTTAGATTGAGTGTAAGTAAACTATGGCAAGTGCAAGGGAGTCCACAATACCTGCTATGGTAGAGACATCATCTAGAAGTGATCCATATGGATCACATTCACACATTGATTATCAAAAGGTTATAGGCCCACCTTAGGGTAGAGAGATTTATAGAGTTGATAAGTTGAACACACTCAACTATAGAAGATGGTCTTCGAACATGGAGGAGATACTGAGATTGTATGGGTACTGGAAATACTGCAATTCTCCCCCTGATAATCATCTTGTCACTTTGAGACTCTTGAAAGATAGATACTCTCAACAATGCCAACCTTGAGATGGTGGGAAATATTCCATATGCATAGGATACTTGGTCCAAGCTCAAATCTGTGAGCAAGATTGGATTATTTGCACATGCAAGATTAAGGTGGGCAGAGATGTCTACCTTGAAACTTAATGATGATGATCATGATGTGATAGATCACATGGCTAAATTTCATTCATGTTTTACTAGAATAAGTGAGTCAGGTCTGATTATTCATCCACACTTCGCGATTGCACATCTATTTGCTATCGAGTGATTGTCTTCCTGATGAACAAGTGTAATGGGACTCTACATGCAACAAGATAGTCACATTTACTACTAGGTTTGATAGAGCTAGTAACGAAGTTGCTTTTCTTCCTGACAAAAGGAAGAAGTGGCGACAGAAGAGTGGTACATAGGGGAAGAGCAAAGAGACTCGTAATTGCTATTCTGATGGTGAGAGGCATCACTTCGGCTTCCACAGCAAAAAGGTGTCTAGGAAGAGCATATATGCTTCCAAAGCTAATCACAAACCTCAAGAGCACAAGAGAGTGGTGACGAAAAAACGAGAGAGCCAACTTGGTTGAGGAAGATTATTCAAATTGATATAATTGTTAATCTCGGAGTCAGTTCCTCTTTGTATTTAGAGGTAGAATAGTAATTGTAAAAGTAAAAGTTAATTACTAACTTTTACCATAGATAACTATTAATTTACTTTAGGGTTTAAGTAGGGTTTGGTAACTATTAACCACCTTAAAGATTAGGTTTTCGAGTTAGGACCGCAGGTTCAAGTGTGAACCATGAAATCTGTATATATTGCTAATACACAAGTCAGAGTACACACCTTGCCAGTGATATTTCCTCAAGTACTAATCACACTTTGAGTGCTGGACTGTGGAGAAGTGGGGGTGGAGTTAGCACTCTATCTGAACTTCGAGTTGGTCTCAATTCAGGAGTGGGGAGTGCTATCTAAAGTCTAATCTTAGTGTTACTTCTCATAGCCCACCTAAGGGTAAGGGGGAATGGTAGCAAGCTATGGCTATTCCAAGAGAGTCAATAGAGAGATCATGCACTATTGGTGATACATCTAGTATATATCCTAATCAAATGCTACAACAGAGTTTAGAATATCAAAACAGATGATGAAGAGATTGATTTTAGCAACATGAATGTTGAAAGTAAGTATGAGAAAATGAAATATCCAAGTTGGTACTTGGATTTGATTGTAGTTCTCATATGAGAGTCATCTATTTAAGAGCATGAAGAAAATGTTGAGATATGTAGAAAGTGGAAACGGTGATGAATATCCAATTCTTGGAATCCTTGTGGCTTTTGTTGGAGTAGAAAACCATGACAAAGAGCATCCTCTAATACTTGAGAAAGTTAGATATGTACTTGATTTTATCATAAACCTGATGTCAATCAGCAAGCTCACAATTACAAGCTTTGATGTATATTTTTTGGGTGGGAGGGAGTCTTGCACCATAGAGAATGATGGACAGGTTGTTTGCAATGTAGTTGCCAATGGTAACCTGTTCAGATTGCTAGAGGTGAATCACAAGAAATCTAAGAAATATCATCTTTCATATAAAAAGTCACTGGAGTTGTGACATAGAAGTTTCAGTCATCTTTATGAGTCTAACATGAAACTCTTACAGCAAATGACACGATGACTCACCCTACCAAAAGGATCACTTGCATTATGTGAAGCTTGTGCTCAAGGGAAGTCACATAACGCATCTTTCCCCAAAATATCATTGCACAGATCTGAGGAGCTGTTAGATCTCATACATTCAGAAGTGTGTGGTAAAATACCTCACAAGTCTTTACAAGATACTCAATATTATATCACTTTTATAGATGACAAGAGTATGAAGAGTTCAATGTATTTCTTGAAAAGCAAAGACAATGTGCTTGAAAAATTCAAAATCTTTGTTACAATGGTAGAAACTCAGACAGTGAAGAAGATGAGAAGACTTAGATCTGATGGAGAACTTGAGTATAACAAGGAATATGTTGTTTTTTAGAAAGCAAGAGAAGAGGATAGTGACAGATGTGGCAGCTAGAGACGGTCGCTCAGCTAGAGACGGTCGCTCACAGAATGGAGTTGCTAAAAGGTTGAATAGGACTCTACAAGAGAAGTCATCGAGCATGCTACAACATGCTCAACTTGAGATGCAATTTTGAGATACAACTATCTAGGCTGCTACCTATCTCAGAAATCAAAATCCCACAACAACATTGAACAACATAACATCAGAAGAAGCATGGAGTGGTAAAAAATCTAATCTTACCATGTTGAGGGTGTTTGATTGTCCACCCTTCGCTCATATCCCAAAAGAATAAATTTGGATTGAAATCTAAGATGCTTATCTTCATTGGATATGAAGAAAGATTGAACACATATGTGCTTTACAACTCAAAAATTAATCATACAATACGTTCTCGGAATGTGTTGTTTGATGAAGAGAGTACTTAGAAAAACAAATATGAGAGAAGCATCACACCAACATTAGATATTTCATCTATTTCCATACCTATGATTTTACCACTAGCAGGTGCTGGTGATAATAGAGATGGAGCATCATCACAAACACACAATGGTATTCAAGAGATATATGATCCTGAAGGTGGAGAGGAAATGGTACCTAAAGTAGACTTGGGAGAAAAAGTAGATGGACTACCTGACGCTCAATTGGAAACTTTTCGAATGAAATTTTACATTATAAAGACACATAAGCATGGTAAATATGCTAACACTCAATTTCCAAGAGCTCATGATTCTTTAGAGGAAGAAGAAATTGCTCCTACAAGATCAAATAGACTTTAATTTCAAGTTCAAAGATTGACGATTGCTTTAGATACACCTAATATATCTCTACAAAATGATATTGCCATAGATGAATCCATCTCTGCTTCTCTAAATGATGAACTTTCATCATATGTTAAAGCAACAAGAAGATTAGATTGGAAGAAGTATGAGCAAGCCATACTTGAAGAGAACAAATTTCTACAGAAAAAATACATATCGGAATTTGTAAATCTTTCACCACGAAGAAAAACTATTGGATGCAGATGAGTCTTCAAGGTGAAAAGAGGAAGTGCGGGTGAGATTCTGATATGCAACGCAAGATTAGTTGCCAATGGGTACAATCAACAACTTGATATTGATTACCATGAAACCTTTGCTCCAATGGCAAGGTATCGTTCTATTCGAATGCTATTGTTTTTGTATCAGAGTGCACTAGGTTCATTCATGTTTACTATGGTTTGTTCAAGACCAAACATAGTTCACTCAGTGGGAATTCTAGTTTACTGAGTTATAGAAAATAAATAATAATTACTTTAGGGTTACCTTTGTGACTAAAGAATCACCGGCCACCATGGTTTAGGGTTTCGGATTTCTGTGTCTATGATCAAAATTGAATCTGAAAGTTGTATATATTGTTATCCATTTAATAAAGCAATCCTTCAGAGAGTTCATGTTACCAGTGATCATTCCTTCACGTACTGATCACATCTGTGAGTTGTTGGATTATTGAGATGTTGGATTATTGAGATGAGAGTGTGGTGATAACAATCTAGTTAAATTCGAATTAAGCTTGTTCAAGGTGGAGAATGATACATTGAGAGTTATGAACTCAAGAGCATTACCTAAAATCTACTTGATGGTTAGATTAAATATATGCAAGCTATGGCAAGTGGCTAGGAGTTCACACGACCTGCTCAGGTAGAGACATCATCTAGAAATGATCCATATAGATCATATTCAAACACTGATTATCAATATATATATATATATAGGAAGATCAGTACAAGTACTCAAAACGAGCGGCCAGGCTATGACAAAAATTGAAAGGGGTGCCAATAAAGTAAGGTTCCAATTGTACGTGCAGGTTAGTAGGAAAAATTGCTCGCAAAGAGAATGGACATGCAACCTACTTGAATGCAGCCTGAAGAAAAATCGGATGATTAAAGTTGAGAGCAAACGCCAAACAGGTGCAGATGAAAATCACGGAAAGAGGAGATTCACCATGAAAAAACTGTGGAACTGGAAGAGAAGTGTTAGCAGGTACCACTAAGGTACCCAGGAAGGGATGTGCAAGCTTGGATTCTATGGATACGGATTAGAATACAGAGGCTGTAGTCAACGTGAAAAGTGAGCGTGACGATAGTCAAACGTGAAAAGTGAGCGCGACGATTTCACTCACCCGCTTTCGCATTAGCCATGAGCTCAATACTGTTCCATACTCTCGCAGGTATGGTGCTGATGTATGAGGGAGAGGAGTAGAGACAACTCCTGCTTAGAACCATCAACCCAAGCCTTGTAAGGGGGCCAGAGCTGATGCTAGCCGCTGAGCTAGTCAAAGCTGGAAGAACTGCATCACTCGATCTCAAGAATGACTGCAGCTGCGTCGGCTCGGCTAAAGTTACGAACTTCAGCAGAAGCTCTAGAGCTTCTTTCCGTAACCCAAGCGATGGATCACACGCGGCCGTAGACGTTACTTTCTCCCATGTTGATGCCACTAGTACATGGGCGAAGCTCTTTTGTGTGACGTTCTCTTGAGATTGTCGGCTCAGCAAATCATCGGCAATCATATCTCGGCTGCTGATGTAATCTAGATCAGATTTTATGAGCTTCCCTAGCTGTTGCAAGGCTCCCAGCCGTTGCTCCGGTTCAGAATGCTCGAGCATAACACAGAGGAGCTCAATCAGAGGGATGGATGCCGAGCTCAAAGACTCCTTTCCAGCCAGTGGAAGAGCTTTTACCAGCCACTTGCTGGTCTGTAGTCTCCATGCAACCCTCGGGGCATGAGTGCACTGATACTGAAGTGCCGCACATATCCCCTTCAAGGCCCCGGCCGCGGACGAAGCGGTGGGGAGAGATAGAAGGAAATCCATGGTGACAGTAGCCACCTGCCAGCAGTGGGCCTCCTGAAACCTTTTCACTTTTTGAGCTAAAACCTCGAGGGGATCACTTACAGCTCCCGATGTAGTATTAAGCTGAAAATCATCTTTCTCTGCAGTAACACCATCACGACAGGATTGCCCGTGGGTCTCCTCGAAGCTAGAAAAGTAAAGACATTTAGCTGCCAGCTGAGCGACTTTACGGCATAAGATGGGATGTATCCTCCAGCACACTTCGAGAGCAGGTCCAAGAGCAAGGGCCAAGTCAGTACACTTCTGTTTAAACTCTTCAATTTCAGCACTGGATCCATAGAAATTGGATTTCATATCCAAGTCTTGGCTGGTAATTCCATCGTCCACAGAACCTTGTCCATCTTCAGGGGTAGTTTCATTTTCAACTTCACCTAGAACTGCTGGTTCATCTTGGTTGTCTAACAAACTCACATCTCCTTCATCCTCTGGTGTGCCGTTCTCCGCTTCCACATCTTCAATATCAGCTACAGACTCCAAACATACAGGTGTTCCAAGTTGCGTCGATGTCGGAGTGGAAAAAGAAGGAGCCGTAAGGGCAAAAAGGGCTTGAGTGGCAGATTTCCGAGCAGGTGGTTTTTCGTCTGAAAAAAAGAAATTCGCTTCCCCAACTAGATTCTGCAACAGCAAACAACACTCTTCCAGAATCTTTTGAAATGCCCGAAGATAGTTGTAATAAACCGTAGTGGAATTTGTTGCAGTAAAGTTCACCCATCCTGTAAAAGAATTTATGAGCTCAATGCGCCTCCCTACGGACAAATCAGAGAGAAGCGAACCGGCCAAAAAGAGTAAAAGTGCACTAGTAGATCTCGAGTCCGATTCCTTGCCATCGGTAACAGCCTTCAACCGTTCCGTCATGGCGTCAAAACATAAGGATTCGAAGGTTGCTCCGGGTCCGAGCGACGGTGAATAATCCTCTACGGTTGCCACTGTTGATGTCGCATGCGATATGATAGGTTTCAACACAGCAAGCACAGACTCGAGCAGAGGCACATCACTGTATGAACTAGAGCATAGAGATAACAAAACCTCCAACATCCTTGGTAGCTCAGGTACTATGGCTTCCATGTGCTCAACTACTATAACCTCAAGTAGGTACACAATGACGTATTTCACATTTGCGAGGCCATAACCTTTGACAGATGGCGGGAAGGGCTCTGAACAAACTTCTGAAAACCAGCTGAGCAAGTCTGGTATGGTGGACGAAGGAACAGCCTTGAGCAGCTGACAGACCGATTCTAGCATTGCATTAGCAAATTGACTGAACTGATTCCTCAACTGCGGAAACACAAGATCCAGTTCAGGATAAAGAGCTTTCACCAGACCGCCGGGGTCAGTTTGATTAGATGGATCACCATTTGATCCACGATCAAGATTTTGGCCATCACTTGTTGCAACTCTGTACGCAGCTTCTATCATCACATCCTCCTCTTTGATCTTTCTAAGCTTCCAACCACTTACTGAAGAAAGCTCATCTGAATATACTAGAAGCAAACTTGTTAACTGCTGCATATCAGAAACAAGGGGAAGGCCAGTCTCTTTGTAGAACTTTGCATATCTAGAAAGAGCCATCCAACCTACATACCGCACAAGAGGAAACGCTGAAGACGAAAAATCTGGAATTTTGGACATCCATGCCCAAGCTGGAATCAGGGCTGTTTGTAACACACAACCTCTCGGGGCAGCAATATCATCATCATCCTCACTAGATCTTCCACCACTTGCGACAAGCACCAATCTTCGCAACAATGCCCACTGTCTTCGAATTCCGTAGGCAACTGCTGCCTCTGGTAAAACAATTCCATCCCGGACTTGACTGTAATATAAGATCAGTGAATTATTAAGACGTTCCGCACACTGGAGAATGACTTCAATAACCTCTTCGGGAGGGGAAAATAGCCTTGTCGCTGAGTCCAGAATTATAAGAAGCCCTTGCAGCAACACTTCATACATATTGTGCCTCTCCCTTCGCAACTGGTGAATCAAGAAAGCACAAAGCAACCCCTGATGTTCACGAACAAGAGTAATGGCATCCTCAGCTTGAGCATCTTCTTTGAAGATGTGAACTCCACAAGAAGTCTCAGAATTATAATCGGAATCAGAAGAACCTTCCGTGAACAAATTCTCCACACTGCTATCCCACTCAGCAGCTTCCATGAGAATTCGAAGAACGGCTTTATCCCGTTCTTCCTCGAGCCAAAGAACTACTTCAAGCCCGGTTCTGTCCTTCTCCGGTTTCTTCCTATCAGTATGATTACTGTCTGTCAAATGAACCAAGTCATTCAATTTTCGAAATCGAACGACTTGCTGCTGATAAACTGTAGAGGGAACCATGAAGAAGGGATTCAGATGGCACTCAGCAGCAAGAAGAAGAGCATCAATTGCGGCCTGATGGCTTTCTTTACTGGCATCTCTTCGAGAATGTAACTCCGTAGCAAAACGGACAAATTCCATGGCCCTCAGTTCCCGTTCTTGTGATTTCACAAGCTGCAAATACTCTGCTTGAAGATTGAAGTATTCTTCAGCATTTACCGGGTCCAAGACAAGCTTGCTTTCGACGGTGGAGCCTTTCAAATCAACTAATTTCCCATCGACTTTTGTACTGAAGTTCATAACTTTCTGTGAGTCGGGGGAGCTGCCTTCGAAACGACTCGCTACACTTGGCAAAGTTACGCTTCTTAACTCCACTGGTGCAAAGAGAAGACTAGGATCCTCCGTAAGATCACTTTTAGAGATTCCATCTGCAGAGAACTCTCCCTTGCTGGTACCTTCATCATCAGTAGTACCGAACTTGGCCACAGTTTCAGTGCCCACGGTTCCATTCGATTCCTGAACTGGCTCCGAAGCATGAACTGAACTTCTCTCTCCTGAACTTCTTCGAAGATCTATTCCCGGAGGCAAGGGTATATGAGGTGCCAGTATTGAGAGCAATACACTGTATTACACGTTTACAACAAGAATCATCAGGAATGCTGAGCGGAGATCACAGAAGGTTCACACATATTGTGCCTCAGAAATTTTGACGTCAGGTCCAGGGAACGATCGCTCACGGTCGGCAATGCTTAACATATACGAAAAATCGCTGGCACTTTCGCTTCAGCGCATGATGCAACTAAAGTCAAATTATTGTGTCATGACGTACAAACGGATACGAAAGCATTTTTTTTGCTGACATCATCACCTTGTCTATTCAATGCAGATCCACAAGATGCCGAGTTGCTTCGTTATGCTTCTGTTATGTTGCATAAATGCAGTGAGGCATGTACAGACTATGTAAACCCATAAGCCCACGAATGATGCTAGAAACCTTAACACAATGATGACAGACATTATAGAAAACGCATTTGAAAATTAATTGGATGCTTCTATATAGTCTAGTAAATCTTACGGCCACCTACAGACCAGCTCTTTTTTCCCAGTTAAGCTTCAAAACACTCAAATGACAACCTGATAACCGATTTCTATCTGCCCAAGTATATGTACACAGCAAATTGAAACATTTTTTAACAACAGATGGTGTTGACTGTAAAATACACGGGGTCAAACTGATTACCTGGGTGTCACATGTCCTCTTCTCCATTCAGCTTCCATGGCAGGAAGAACTGCTGGCTTCTTGATTGCAGTGTGGAGAAGGTCAAGTGCCAAAGCACAGGTTTGTTCTTGCTTTTCAAGCAAAACAGCAGAAACATCTCCAAAAGCAATGGTGCTCTTCATGGGACTTATTGCTGGAATCAAAAAAGGCTCCAACATCTCTACAAGGAAGAGTATATGATGTTTAACATCCTGTACAGAATCCAAATACAGAAGATGTAAGGTCAGAAACACGTGTAGACATCGTTCTCTAATTTACATCTAAGTCTTTAAAGTATGGTGCCAAGAGCAATATACAGTACTACCTGCAAGTACATCATCACCAAGTACCGGAAACTCAACATTTGTATTTTGATTGTCACAAACCTTATACTGAGATAGAACGTCATCTACGTTTCCAGAAAGAGCCAACATCAAGTACACAAGAGCTGCACGTGCATAAGAAGTATCTTGTTGACCTGCCTGCACAATCAATTATAGATCAGGGCGACAAAACTGATAACATATGATTTTGAAACTTCAAAAACATTCCTGAGTGCTCAACACCTCGCATGATGTTGTTGTTGTACAGACTTTTACTCAGAAAACAAACAGAAAAGTTTCGCGTTGTCTTAGTGTGTCTAAATTCCAAAAGAGGTAGAGATGCCTTAGTATTAAATTTGAACCTGGATAATACCGAGCAGATCCTCCAAGAGCTCAATGGCAAGATCGACCTGTGCCACAGTCAAATTTGGTGAAAAACCAATCCCAATCAATAACACGGAAGTCCTCAAAGAAGCAAGACATTTCACAGTCCCAATAATCAAACTCACCTTCGCGACAACCATGGGAAGCCATGGTGCAAGTGGGCCAGCACAAAGGTCTATAAGAACACATGCTGCCTTCTCCTGCAATATTAACGTATTGAAAACCTTTAGAAAATCTTGGTGAACTCTGAAAACGCGTACATTTCTGTGTTCCTCTCTTCATTCGAAAGGCAAAAAAATTCCACACTTTCACTCAGGAAGCAAGACAATAAGTACACAGTTTTCAATACAAACATATAAAAACTTACATGGGCAGGTGAATAAGAAGAAAGGTAGCCTGCGCACGCGTCGATGAGTGGTCGATAAGACGGAGAGGATGAAAGCGCTACAACCTGCCAGAGGAAAACACACCTCTTTCAGACAAGCTGACTTCCCCTACTACGGATGCGGGTTCGGATTTCTATCAGTTCACTGCATCAAGAAAGAGTCTGGTCAAGTTAAAGTTGTTTACGAGGAAGGCAAGAAACCTGCTTTTAGGTTATGTTCTGTTCTAAAACATGAAGGAATCTGATCAACTTGTTGAACTTGTTTCATGTGAACTCAACTATGGTCCTACGTCGGTACCAGCATGTTACTCACTATGTTTATCCAATTTTCATAAACTGCAGTTTATGAACTTATGATCAACTACCAAGGTACCAGCCTCTACATGGGATTGGAACGCAAGCTCTGGTTCTCATCATATCCTCGACAAAAGATAGAGTTTTTTCTCTCATCTGGAGTTCAGACAGTTGTGCATTTCTGTCCTCTTTCTCGGTTATGGATATCAGGTCAAGGCCTAAAACCAGACTGTTTATTGCGCTGATCGGGAAACGGGAAAAGAAAATAAGAAAATTCACCCACAACAAACCTACACCCAGGGTCCAAGCATCCGTATTCAAACAGAAAGAGTTTTAAGAACGGAGGAAAGAACCGAGTCATCTATTTTGAAAGGATTGGCTTGATTTTGCCGCATCGCCTAAGTGCTCGATTTTGAACAGGGTTATGAACTGTGAATCCTTATGTTCACTTCAAGCGAGGCAGGCTCATTGCTAATGGGTTTATCTTCAAACCTCGTCACATCCTGTAGATTCCAACATCATAGAAGCTCTTTATGTAGGTTCTATTCATCACTCATGCTTGTGTAGGCATAGTTCCTTCTGTATACCCTCCTTCACAATCAAGTACGACTTGATCCATGTACGACTTGATGGGGTCTTCCCATCCTTTTTGGTATTTTACTTGGCCGTCCTTTTCCACTTCACAATCAAGTAACTGTATCTATGCAACTGGCAAATTTAGCGCAAATCCACTAAATCGTATCTGACTCATCGATACGATCCCTTGTACATCCCGAATTGAATCTGATTTACCAACTGAATCGTGCAGCTACTTTATTTCTTATAGAGCATGAATTTCGGCCAGCTCGAAATCCAATAAACGTTGAATAACGACGGCATTTATGGCTAGCTTCCCGGCTGCTTTGTCCACACTATTCCATGTTCTACCATCCTATACTCGATATAAGAAATCAGAATATATATTACGTAGTAGAGTGATCGACCCAAGATACTTCTACAGTCGTACAGCCTGAGATGGAAAATGCAACAGATAGAGAGGTGGTATCGTATCTACAAAGCCCAAGGAATTAGTATCGCTGATCCAAATGGTCGAAAATGGCGAGTGACGACAATTCAAACATGCGTAGCACAAGTCAAGTTCCCAGATAGAAGCTCCCAGCGGCCCCTGATACTGGACGATGTTGAGCTCGTATGGATGCGGCAAATATATATCCTTATCCATGAATAACCATGCAATTTTCCAGTAAGTATTTAGAACAAAAGGTTAGATATACATCATGATGGACCTAAACTCTAGTTCACTATCACAGCTTCGTAGTTCTTCGTCAAACCCACCTGCGTCACAGCACGTTGTACTGTAGGAGCCTGCCACTGCCAGAAAGTCTCATCGACCTGGTCCGCATCTGCCGCTATACTTGGGAGTGGACGCAAAGCTGCAATAGTAAAGACAAACCCCTCAGCAACATGGATGAGCAAATTGTAGCCCGCAGAATGAAAGAAAAACCAACATGCTTCTCGCAGCAAATAGACTCGTATTGGTTGATTGTTCAACGAACCTAAGGTAAGAAGTGAAGATTACAATCACAGGTTGTTTTTTTTTAATTCAAGTAGTCGGGTTAAAACCTGGAAGCATGGCTTGTATGAACGGAAGTACAGGAATCAGATCCGACTTTGAGTCAGCCAGCCTTCTACACATCACGGGCTGCACATGGTCGAACAGGAAGCAAACAAATAAACCATACTGTGACTCGACGTAGGAAATAGACTACGTTTTCCTCTCAGTAAGATTTTTTTTACATTTTTGAGTTATATAGCAAAACGATCACTGTTATCTACTCTCACCAACTCACCTATCACAACCACTACATTGTATGAAACTCCAGCAAGTTTCAATTCGGTGTACCTGTGAAGCACAAGCATAGAGAACATGGAGAAATCCTTCTTCCACAGCAGCTACGTCGAGAATGCCAAGATGGTTGATCTCCAATCCATCATCGTCATACGGTCTAAATTCTTCTCCAAAGATGGAGGAATAGTCGGACAGGAAAGAGGGCATGGCAGTTGCTTCGGAATTGCCAGAAACATCATCGAATCCTGTGACGGTCGAACCACCCGAAGGAACTGCAGACTCACCCACAGACAGTGAGTTGTCTCCCGAGGAAGAAGATCCATTCAGCCTACGAAGAATTCTAGCAACCTGCCAAGAAAACAGTGTCATAGACAGAAATGGCCCTTGATATTGTGGCCCAACTTTCGCATACATGATTGAAAACTGTAGCAACCAGCACGAAAAAACTTGCAGTATAATATCTTCAAGCTCATACTTGTATCATTTACCTTCCGAGAAACGTTCCCCAAGCAGTTGTCCTTGCAAGCAACTCTTAGAAGGAGTAAAACAGCATCTGGACGCAACGCCAACGCATGCCCGGCCGGTTGTTGTGAAAGTCCAGGACTACGTACCCTTTTGGGTGGGGCCTGTCCAGAAGTCAGCTGGGTGAGGATCCTCTCGACAAAATAGGGTAATGTACTGAGCAAGGAAGAATACCATCACGTAAGTAGAACGATCTCTTTCCAAACAAAAACTAATGTCAGTTCGTGAACCGCCCCACTTATAAACAATACCTGAAAGTTAGAAGACACAGTGAACACCGTCGCTTGATTGCTTTTTGCAGTATCTGCTTCCATACCACTGCTACCTGACTTATCACTCTCTCTGAAAGCACAACAGAATTCTCAGAAAACTATAGGTCTACACTTCACACCAGTTTCTCTCCTCGCTTACATTTTTATGCACTCACACATTTAGGTCAGAGAGCACTCAGAACATTACAAGCGAGGGAGGTGAACATTGCTCTCAGACTGAACTCCCTCATTTTCAGACTACGCGCACGATGGACTGTATACCTTCAATATTGACGTCAAATTTCAACTGAATGATTTTTACACATTAACTCACTAAAGATTGAATGACCTACGATCTGGACTATGACGTGTTAAAAAATAGCAACTCTCCACCAAGAATAATGAGTGAGTGTGAAGGCTCAGCTTGCCCAATGCCTGTAGCTTGTACCTCGAAGTTTGGGTTATAATGCAGGAAACGGTGTCGGGACACCGTTTCCTGCATCCTGCGTTAACTTGTCTTTAATCCATTACTGATAAATACCGGCAGTACTAGTGCTTGATACAAAAAACTGCAACTTTTGAGTGTGGACTAGCAAGAGGATAACTTTGAATCAACTTTGAACGGAAGCGTTTAGCGAAACCACTGGGACAGCCAATCGTTGAGCGGAGAACTCATATTTCGCACTATAGCTTTTACGTGACCATTGAAACTACTCTCTCTTTCCATCCTTTAAGAAGCTTTACTTCCTCCTGCTTTCTACCTGCTTTCTCTACAAGAGCAGAGTTGGCAAAACCTTACCTTCCTCCAAGAACTGTCAAAATAGGGTAAAATGGACTAACAAGCATTGCGAAGAAACGAATAGAAGTTTCCATAGCTTCATTGCTGACAGCCAGCTCCCCCTGTGAACGAAGAAAAATGTCTTCAGTCAGAATCAGTCTAAGATTCACCGGTACATTTTTGTGAGGAGACGCAAGGCACGACCGCTTCATTTTGTTCCTAAGAAAAAGCAAATTGAAAGAAACTGCAATAATGATCAAAGCAGATGTTCGATGTAAAATGTTTTAGCAAAAACCATGACTTTCAGTTCTTCTCTTCGTAGTTTGACGTTCAAATCAGATTGCCCGAACTGTATGAGTTGCGCCATCGTTTGAGACCAAGAAAAGAATGATGGAATCAGGTATCTGCTAGTTTCCATACTAATATTGGGCTGATAAATATCATGGAAGTTCCTAAGGTTATAAAATAGACAGCATAAATAAAGGCAAAAAATGGACAAATCAGTTTCAGACCGCTAGTGGGATTGCAACATTTCTTCATCATTTCAGCACCCCCAAACATGCGACTTTGCACACTTTACCAGTGGATAACGAACGGGGACACCGAAATGATAATGGCCGAGTAGAAGTAAAAGAGAAAATCCGAGAAGAAAATTGCCAGCGGCCAACACTTTTGGCCACACAGAGGCAATTCAATTTACTACTTCACATACCTCAAGATGAGGGAGAAAAGCAGCGAGTCGGCTTGAGATATCCTGTAGCAGCTGTTCACCAGACGATTTTGTATTTAATTTCCATCTTGAAAAATCTCCAACGACTTGAAATAATGAAAATAATCTCCTGCTTATCCAGAAGCTATACACGAGGAATCAGCAAATAGTAAAGCAGAAGAACAGTCACGCACCTGGAGATAGATGTCATGAGGATCTCGGATGTGTGCAATGATGTGTGGCAAGACCTGATCAACGACCGGTTGAAGCTCCGGTTCCAATCCAGGAACAGGGATGCCCATCAACTGTTGACGCAATATGTACCAAGAATGTCCATTATTTCCAATTCTACAGCATGTAAAAATGCCTGGCGTGTTGTTACCTCACACCTGACATAGCTCTAGTGTATGGGCGTATATCAAGATAGAAACCAAAGATTTACTGTCATAAAAATGAGCTGAAGAAGAGGAAAGAGATGGACCTGGATGTGAAAAATGGCAATCGGATTCCCCCGGAGACAAGCTATTCGTACAAAGCAGCATGGTTGAAAACCTATATGGTAAGTTTCAGCACGTCTAGGCGCCTCACATCTTGGCCTGACCTTCAAGTAAGTGTCGGGCTGCTCAAAGACAAATATATATAAATATACAAATCCAAGACTAGAGGCACTTACATCAGTAAACGTTTCTCATCAAGGTTTCGTCAACGTCTTCTGCCCACAGGGATTCACACTTCTCTGACTACGTGGATATTATTGGTAATTTACTTGCATGATTTGTTTGGTTTAAAAGAAAGCGTGGTTGATTTTCTTGCTTTCTGTCGCAATCGTAAATGACTTCTACAAAAGGAAAGACAAGAGCATTTTACGGATACAAGTGTAGTGAATTAAGCTTCCTTGGGTATCTTTTGTATGGAGGCTGCCACGAGAAAGTTCTCTTTTAGCTCAACGTTGAAATCAAGCAGATAGAGTTGAAGTGTAGAGAAACGTTTTTCCTATGCCTTTTGAGCTGGGAGTATTTTCTCTCCTATGTATGGCTTCTTTTGCAAGAGAGGAAAAGTTTGAGAGTACTTTCAGAATCCTGTAGGCCTCAACTGCAGAATTTGATTTAATATTTAATTAACTAAATATCGTTACTATCAAATTTTCAAAACACCTACCTACAAGCAAGTGGGTTGCAGGCAGAAAAGGAGAAAGGAGACCATTACAACTTTCGCCTCTAAAAAACCACATAAAATTGAGAATTCTATTATATTGCCAAAAAAATACACATGAACATTCACCAGTCTGAAGAGGAAATGAAGGTGTGATCGTCACGGGACAAAGCTTGAGAACTTCAAGGAAACGAGGACAATCGAGAAATGAAACTGCATTCGAGGCGTACCTTAAAGCGCAGCCCAATGGATATCTCCCATTCTAACACGGACTTGTTGTGAATTCGGATGTGTGACAGAAGGCATGACTCCTGCAGATGATCGTTTTTAAAGGAATGGAACGAATACTAGTCAAACGGACAATTTCCTGGGCGTAATATGCCCAATTATGAAAGAAATTTTTTCTCAACTTTTCATAAGTAACTGATTCTCTCATTCGCTCCTCTCTAAGTATTTTCTTCTATTCATGCGGATGGTGTAAGACTTGCGCTCCTGCTGATGATTGTAAGCTACGAAAACTGCCAGTAACTTTCTAGCTCAGTTGCTGTGGGGGCCAAACTTTCTCTGGTAGAAACATACCAGAATAAATGCTTGAGCTCAAATTCTCGGACGAAGAATCGTCACAAAACAAATCAAAGGGACAGGCATATGTCATACTACAAAATTCAGCAGCGCCAAAGGATTTACCTCAAGCTCCAAAACGAGCCATTCTTTGGTATTGGTGGAGGTGGACCAATGTGTGCGCAGATCGGGGTCTAAAACATGTGCAGCCTTCTGCGCAGCCGATTCTCGTGACACGCTGCGCACCTTATAAGGCAAAGGTTTCACTCTGCCCTCAACTTCGGCTTCCATCTCTCGCCCTGGGCAATCCAAGTACTTTCTCGCACATGGATCGGTCTAGCTCTCGCACAAATGAACACCAACACTCTTTCCCTCCCCACTTCTGCCCTCGCAGTTCCCTCGAAATCCTAGCGCTCTCTCGAGGGCTGTATTCTGCTCCTTGTCTTCCTTCTTTCCTACGCTGTCCTCCGTTGTTCAGCGCCTCTGTGCTTCGTCGTCCTCGTCCGTGATTCGCGTCCCAATCTCCACAGTCCGCTCCTCTATTCAAATTTCCTTCTTTTGATTTTCCCGTTCCAGTACAGTAGGTTTCACGATTCATTTGGTTCTTTTCTGTACAAATATCTGAGTATGTTTACATTCTCATCCACAATTTCATCGATAGTATTTCGTTTCTCTTTTCTCTTAAATTTGGGATTGTTGTTTACAATGTGAACATACACGATTCATTTGGCTCATTTTTTCACAAATATTTCAGTATGTTTACATTCTGATCTACAACACCATAGATAGTATCTCCTTTGATTTCCTTGAGTGATATCCGAGCCCCCAAACATGAATTCTTCTTGGAGTAAGTAGTATTTACAACTCCTCCATTCTAACAAACTTTTAAACTCTGAAAATCTTTCAAAAGTGGATCATAACCCCTCGGCTTTCGGATCTTCTCGTCAACTAAAATTAGAACGTACGTGACTGCGGGCACATCCATTCAAAAAATTAACTCTTTTGATGGTCATAGGTTTCTATCCATTGGAGTGAAGATGCATTGAAAAGTTATGAATGGAAAGTTATCCAAAGTGAGAAAATACTTTATATGTATAATGCTCTACATTCACTCTTAGTGGATCCGGCCATTCCTGGTACTACTAGAGCTCGTCTACGCTTTTGCTTGGGCAAGGGTGCAAGCTCGTGGATCTTGGCTCGACCATGCATCAGGGCATTCCGACTCGCACCAGCTACTTTCTCCACAGTGATGAGGTTCCGTCTTGGCTTGGTCCATCCATCTACATCTTCATTACTCATCTACATCTTCATTACTCACATGTGAGTGTGGTATCACTTTAGATGGAGCAAGTGTTCATATGACTCGTTGTCCATTCGGATGGTAGAGGATAGCTACCCATGATGCCATTAGGGATGTGGTGTTTGCTATGGTGCGAGAGGGTGGATACCTCACATGGAGAGAGCGTTGGTATGCCTTGCAGTTGACTAGGGTTAGGGCAAACCTATACTTGGTTCGGGAGGACCAGATCACTATGGCTGATGTAATGGTTACCGATCCTACTAGAGACACAGTTTCAGAGGGGGTGAAAACCCATCCTCCAGGATGGGCGGCGAGTGGAGTGGCAGCAACCAAGGTCTCCAAGCATAGGGGTATGCAGAGAGGTCACCTCTTTGTTCCTCTAGCTTTGGAGTTATATGGAGCTATGGACACCGACTTCGACATGTTTGTGAGGGAGTACGCGATAGCCTACCATAATAGACGACATGGGATATCACTCTCTTTAGCTTATTGTATAGCCTATTTTAGGCAACGTGTTTCCATTGCTCTACAAAGAGCACTAGCTGGTGCAATCCATAGGAGAGCAATCACGTTAGGTGATGCTTCTTCGGATGCTCATGTTGTTTGTAGACCTTTTGACCTGGATAGTTCAGATATCTTAGGTCAATATTTGTGCTGGTCTTTGTGTATGCAGTTGTAACAGACAAGTTACACAAAGGAATGCCAAATATAATGAAATAGAGTTTGTTCCCAAGTAAACAGAGCGTTAATTCACTATCAGGGGCGAATTTGTGAGATTATACTTCTTTTTTTCACTTTGGACATTCACACTCTGAAGAGCCGTGCAAATGGGTAGCACTCAGATACATCACTAGGCTTGATTGTTCAACAATCACCCATCAGAATACACATTTGGACAATAAATTGAGACACATTTCAAATTTACTAATGGTAAAGGAGATCTTCTCTATTACAAGTTGAGATCAAGACGAGAGTTCAATGAAGTCCTTTTGGTGAAACCTCATCCAACCATGGCTTATGGGAAAATATCCGATTATCTTCACACATATTCTGCTCCAATCTATGCCGATTGAATGGAACTTACACTAGCTTGTCAAGCTCTTCTTCTACCATGACTACACTTGCGGTTCAACAATGAACACTTATAACAAAAGGATATGATCCTTCACTAAATCTATCCTATTTATAAAATCTGCATCCTTCAATGACGATTCTACCTTCTGGCCAAATGCATTGAGCCCCTACATACGTCCACCCTTAAACGTGAACATCCCGCAAACATAACTACTCATTATACTTCTTTACTCTCAAGCCATTCACCCTCATAGCAAACAAAGCTCCAACCAAGTTGAGTAATTGTAAGGACCCATTTTCAAAAACTTCCTTGACTATAGAAGGTCCCATCCACCGGAGGTGCAACTTCCCTAGAAATTTCATATGACTACTATCATAAAATAACACTTTATTTCCTTTCACAATCTTGATTGCTTTCAATCTAGCATCATATTTCTCTTTTCGATTTGCATGAATTTGCTTTGTAAGATTCTCTGCTTCCTCTTGAGATTCTTCCAACTGGGTTGGCTTTCTTCTTCAGCAAGTTGGTCTTCTACTAAGATTCAAGGAGAAGGAACTTCAAACTCCTCTGTAGTAATTGGATGTAGTCTGTAAGTTTAGTATAACATAGTTTGCTTTGTCATAATCTTCTCCATCGTAGGAAAGGCCCACAACGATGTTGGTACCTTTGTATCCCAATCATAGATATAGCTGACCATTACCTTATTGAGAATCTTGCATAGCAATCCATTGGATTTCTCTATAAGACCATTTACTTTTGGGTTGTAAGGTGTAGTCTTTTGATGTTTAATCTTAAAATAGGTGGTGATTTCCTCGATCAAATTATTTAAGAAGTGAGTTCTCATGTCGCTAACAAACTCTAATATGGTGGTATGAGTAGATTGTTAGGAAAGTGGTGGGAGTAGTAATCGGGATAAGGATCAAGAGAGAATTAGTAACAGTGTTAATGAGAGAACGAGAAGTTGTGCATAAAACAGTAAGTTTGACACATTGATGGATCAAGCAACACGATGAAGAAACAATCAACATTCGTTTAGGAGCTCGGGAGGCTATTCGATTGTCACCCACCCAGAAATTGCTAGTGGGAGTTTTTAGGCGGCTAATGCTAAAGCCAGATTGGATGGCGGAAGAAGTGCAAAGACGGAAGAGGATAGGAGGAGAATTCCTATCATGGCGAGACTCTTAGCTTCTCTCCCATCAACTGCACATTCATGGCAAAAATTTCTCCCCATTTCACCTTGATTGCGCCTCCCACGAAGCCTTCCACTATTTTCATCTTATGCATACTGACATAAGTGGTTCTATGTGGTGAGAATAACTGGTTAAGTGCATACATGATTATCTTCTTAAAGTATTCTTTGATTCGTCCCTTTTCTTCCCCGTGGGTCAAACCACTTAGATTCATCAAAGTTAAACCCGGTATGTATTGTCGACCCCTTGTAGTCGATGCCATCCTTTTCCTTCGTGTAGTCTCTTTCTAGCACCTCAACTCACAAGATTGCATCCCATGAATCAAAATACCTTCTCCAACTGATCAAATTCTTCGTCTTCTTAGCCCAAACTTCTTCACATAGTTCTAGGCACACATAATCTCTTCACATAGAAATATATATCTCCTCCAGATAAAATTTGTGGAGATAGAGAACGTAAAGTTTTGCCAACAATTACAGAGTGTGAAGTGGCAAAAGTACGAAGTTAACGTAGAGAAGCCAAATAAATTAAAAGTTTTGGCGATTAAGTGTTCGTAGTATCTTTTTACCCGATGTGATGAAGTTGAAGTGAAGCGGTTGGAACAGCTTACCGAGGTAATGAACGCTCATGTCGATTTGAAGTTAAATCAAAAGGAGATGTGCAAAGCCATTTGCGATGGGACTTTGTTTGTCCAGAGCTATTCAAGGAGGTGCGTAGAGGGAAAACAATTCATGTAGTGAGAGAGAGAGCCCAACCAGATTCATGGGATGCGAAGTTGTGGATTAAAGACTTAGGCCACAACTACGTGGAAGAGAAAGAAGTTATGGATTGGGAAGGATTGACTCTAAACACATGGTTCGATTTTGAAAAGGTGAAATGGTTCAACCCTAGGGAGCAAAAGGGACGAATGGATATAAAATCAAGTTGATTAAAGATGTATTTCGAAGGAAAATGACATACACATTGAACCAATTGTTCTCACCTTAGCGAACCATTTATATCAGTATGCATAAAGTTCGCATAGTGGAAGACTTTGTCGGAGATACCATGAGTTTCGTGAAGCTATGAGTCTTCACATACAAGAGATCTTTGCGGACGTCCAAGAGATGGAAGTAGGAATCGATGCATTCACTTGGAAGATGAAGGTGCGATCAAGCGGTATTGATAGTTCTTGAAGATATCGGAGAGAGCGATCGGTGTAGACAATATTTAGGAATAGTTGCTAGAATTTTGTATAAATAGGCGTAAAATTAAAATAATGACATCTTTTTCCTTACAAGCATTCCATTTGAGAACTACAAGTGTAGTTAGGATAAAACGAGAACTCACAAAGCTGGTGTGAGACGCATGCAATCGACATAAACTAGAGCCGAATAGCTGCAAAGATAACCAGGTATTCACTCATGACCATGGTCATGTGTGATCCTCCAAGAGTACTTCTTTGAGCTTCTTGCCTCGGCTTCAACTTGTAAGGTAGAGACCTCTTCCATTAGTAAAACCAACTTCTGCAATATTTGCACTCTTCTTTGTGTATGTAGTTGTATTTAAATATGGGAATGAAAATTTGATGGAATAGGAAGTTTGAATTCATCTTGTTCACATTGCTCTTTGGATTGTGACGTCAAGAGTACAGTAAAGAAGAATAAACTCACTTTTCTTTTGTAGTCAAGGCTATTTAGGTACTTTATCCCCTTGGGAATGAGTGCTCTTTTCTCTTCGTCTTCTCCAAGCTCTACAACATCTCCTTGCGTTATTTTTCCTCTTGTTGAGCTTATATTTTGTGTCTCTTGCTTTTTGCACAATGCCTTTTGCTCCAATCTCTCCTTTATCCCTTCCCCGTTTTTGACTTCTCTCATAAAATCTATTCATTTATTCGGTTCCCATGTTCTCTATGGGGGGCTGTACTTAGATAGATAGTGTTTGACTTGCTCCGATTTAGGAGCACCTTCATCAATAAATTAGTAAACAACTTCTTGTACTTTTTTTGATAATGAGCCAAAACAATGGACCAAGCGAGAGTAAATTGCTCCTTGGTCATGCACGTTATGAAATCAAACAAGTTGACAATGGACAATGGTATAAGTTTTATTTTTTCTCAAAACAATTTCTAATTTTTTTATTAAGACATTAGGAAGTCTAAGAAATGATATATGTATCACAAAATTTGCTTTCTAGATTCACCGCATAAAGAATGTATATTTATTTGACCTCAAAAAGAGGGATTTCTACCGTTGGACTTCTCTAATTATAAATTCTCAATTACTTCGACATTTAAGAGGAATACCACATT
Source organism: Marchantia paleacea (assembly GCA_014180765.2). Lineage (NCBI taxonomy): Eukaryota > Viridiplantae > Streptophyta > Marchantiopsida > Marchantiales > Marchantiaceae > Marchantia > Marchantia paleacea. The sequence goes on from MUAA02000004.1 coordinate 2,066,576, forward strand.
TGATACCCATTTGTCGAAAAGATCTAACCTTTTAGTTATATGAGCAACCTTTTGGCACATCCTCAATGAGATGGAATTGGACAATTAGTGTATCTGGCCAAAGCCTCCACTTAATGAGATATGTATGGTATGTTACAAACCATAGCAAACATTAACAAACCTACATTACTCTAGTAAAGAGATTGCATATCCTCAATTGTATCTTTGCTAATATCTTCTATTTTCTTATGAATTACAACTTAGATACGATGGTGTTGTAACATGTTTTGCATCCTACATCCTATGCATATCTAGAACACTCTCAATGTATTTGATCTAGCAGATTCTAATGCACCCTTCCTCTTCCTATCAATGTTGATCCCTAATAGAACTTAATATGGCATAGTACTGTTATTTCAAAAATTCAGCAAAGGTAAGAGATAACATTTCTTACTGCGACACTCAAATCTGAATGTGATATATTGAGGCATTGTTTCATGGGATAACAATCTTACTTTTGATACCAACTTCTAAGCGCTTGCTTCGATCCATAGAGTGTTTTTTTCAATAGACACAAATCTCCATTTGAAGAAGTGTATACATCCATATAAATATACTCCTCCAAATGTTTTGAAAGCTGTTTTGAAATCCAATTGTTCGTCATTCCTATCATTCTCAACTAGTAGAATTAAAAGCATTGTGATGGAGCCATATCTTGCTATTGCAACAAAGGTTTTATGATAATAAATATCTAGTTTCTAATTGTACCCCTTGACCACCAAGCTAGCTTTGTATTATAAAATCTCTCCAATGGCTCCTCTCTTCACCTTGAAGACCCATTTACATGCACCCAATAGTCTTTGTCTCAAGTGTAAGATCCACCATCTACTAGATGTTGTTCTTTTGAAGAGATTCCTTCTCTTCATGTATGGTTTGTTCCCACTTCTTTCAATCTGTTTGTTGACTCAACATATGAAGAAGTCTAATCATGCTCTAAAATAGATATAGGTTTATCCATGACAATACCATTTTGAATTGACATATGGACAATTTATGTAACAGTTCCCAATCGTTGTATTTGAGATTTTTGTATACTTGATTTCATAGAAGCAACTGCATATGCTTCTAAAGAATCACCAACCTATTGAGGTTTTCCATACTTTCATGTCCTCCTAACATAAATATGCAGTGGAGATGACCTCAATTTGACATTAGGGAGTCTATCTACCTCCTCTTGTGTCTACTTTATTAGATATCACATGATTCCCAACTCTAGGATCATAAGCCATATGAATTTCATGAATATCAACATGTGTTTGGGACGATGGGCCACCTCTATCATCACCAACATCTAGTAATGGTAGTTTACATTTTACATGTACATGCGTAGCAACTATAGCAAATCTCAATGTTGTTTCTTCCATTCATGTCATCCCACATATTATCTTCATGAGACAACACATCACTACTCTGAATTGTTCTTTTGGTTTTTGGTCTGAATAGAATATAACCCTTTGGTACTTCATAACAAATTAAGATGAATCTTGAAGCTTTCATTCCAAGATTTTTCTTTTGCTCCTTTGGTGTGTGAACATAAACAAAACATCCAAACACTCTCAATATGGCAAAATTTGGTTTCTTACAACTCCATGCTTCCTCTAGTGTTATGACCTTCACTTCTATAATAGAATTTCTCTTTCTAATGTAGTTAACAACCTTCAAAGTTGCATCTTGAAATTAACTTGGGCAATCATACTCATAGCCATGTTTTTTAAGGTCTTCTTCAATATCTCTACAATTCCATTTTGTGAAGGATTGTCTCTAGCTATTATATCCATCAATATCCAATTACTTCCCATAAAAACATATTACTTGTGATTCATGTATTGTGTGACTCCAAATGATCTAAGTTTCATCTCCTTTCTTGTATGAATTTCTACCATGTTTATTAAGCTTTTGAATCTATCAAGAGCTTGGTTTTTATACTTCAACAAGTACACAAAGCTATTTCATTGATAACAAAGTAAGGTATCATTGTGCACCCTATAGTCTTCTAACATCAAGTTTCTAATAAAATCAAGTACATAGCTAATTTCCTACATCAGAAAAGGGGGTTACTGCTATTACCTCTATGATTATGGCGATCAGTCCACCACCCAGGGAGACTTGGCTCAAGAAACCCTGACCCTCACTGCAACCGATGGCTCCCGTCAGACCTTCCCGAATTTCGCTTTTGGCTGCGGAAGACGAAATCAGGGAACTTTTGTTGGCACCGATGGCCTGGTGGGACTGGGACGTGGTGCCATCTCGTTCCCTGAGCAGATTGGGTCTACGATAGGAGCCAAATTCTCGTACTGCCTCCTTGACGTGGTAAGCTCTGCCACCGAATCGAGCCCTCTGATTTTTGGAGACGATGCCTTGGTGGTAGGCAATGGCTTGAATTTGCACTACACTCCTCTCGTCCGCAATCCTGCAGTGGACACCTTCTATTACGTGAAGCTCAATGGGATCGCGGTCGACAATCAACCGCTGCGAGGCATCGCGTCCAGCGCTTTCGCCCTCGACATTTATACCGGTCGAGGAGGCGTGATTCTAGACTCGGGTACCACCATCACTCAGCTAGTCGACTCTGCCTATATTCCGTTTGCCAGCACGTTGCAGTTGCTCATCAAGTACCCTCAAGTGGATGGCTCACCGATTGGGCTTGATCTGTGCTATGATTTGTCCGGTGTCAGCAATCCCACTTTCCCCTCCGTCACTCTCCAGTTCCAGGGTGTTGATCTTACTCTTCCTGCCAACAACCTTTTCCTGCAAGTGGACGACCACGGGACGAGCTGCTTGGCGTTTCTGGGCACCAGCGATCTGACCATCGTCGGCAACATTCAGCAGCAGAATTTCTACGTTTTGTACGACGTTGCGAATGAGCGCGTGGGATTTTCTCCCGTTGATTCTTGTGCGAATCTCACCTCCACTTCATCTGCCACTGCCCCTACGGCAGCAGCACCTGCGACTGCCGCCAAGGATGAGTTCTGACTAGCTAGCTGCACGGCGTGCGAAGCTGGGAGATCAAAAATATGGCTGTTATTCTCAAACAAGAATCTTATACCGGAGTAGACGGAGAAGCTTTCGAGCATGTACAGAACTTCATGTTCATGGAAAGATCGATAATCTGTAAGGTAGGTTCTAGTTGTAAGGAAACATTCGCTCGCTTGCTCGCTCCTCTGAGCGTGTCCGAAAAAGTCTTGAACAACTTTCTGTTTGAAGATAGTAGTATCTGATGCTAGAAGCTAGCTGGCCTATGACCATGAACGAGCAATGGAAGTATAAGATAGAGGCCGTATGGGAACCTGGAAAGTCCTGCTTCAGCGTGTTTACGCTGAAAACTTATCACAAGATGATAGAGTGAAATGAACTGAGAAACAAAAAACGCGAGCGAAAATCTCTCTTAATGTGAATTTGGGAAACTACCCACCTCGTCATATGCATGGTTCGAAGAAAATTCTGCCCCAAAAAGTTGAGCTTATGAGTTGCTTTTGATTTTCTATCCAAACGTGCTTTGTTTCTCTCGTGCGTTTTGGTGTCTGCCATGTCTTGGATTCATGAAGTCTTGGGTGACCCGCAATTTCATTCTTCTCTGACGACGTAAGTCATCTGCTTATAACACACTCACTTCTGGTATATCAAAACATTTCGATCTAGTCGAGGGAACTGCATTCCCTTTCTCCGTAGTGGAATGAGATCTAGAAGCATAATACGAACGCTATCCTAACAATCAATCTCTTCTGTTATGATCATGAGCTTTCTGATATATTCTAGATGACTTCCTTTCTGCACTAAACAATCAGAATAGTGAGAAGCCCATCCTCATTTGTTCAATACTCTCTCGTGACATAACTCAATAAACGCACACAGTTGACCTGATCATTAGCGACTCCTGATTCCTGTGATCAACATTTTCAGTCGTACATTTTTCCTTTTACATATATCTGTAATAATGATTCTGCGAAGATACATTCAGTAGATGAAAGATCATGAACAGCCGGAACACAGGACGAGAGTTAAAACTCGGTTGTGTTCTTATCACAACCGAGTTTTAGATTTAAGCTCTGTGAAATTCAACACTATTTCCACTTTCTACATACCTCAACATTTCTTTATGTTACTAAATCGATGGCTATCATAACTCATGTTAAAGTTGCAAGTTAAATCCAAACACTTTCATACTCTCTTCTCAACTATCATACAACTATAGTCAAAGTCTAAGGATTTTTCAGCCATGGCTATTTCTCTTTCTTCTTCCCATTCTTCCTCTCTTATTCAAATTTGTACTTCTCCTCAAACTTAGAAGAGTTCTAACCACTTTCTTTATCTTCTTCCATTTTGGACATTGAAAGCTCAAATGCTCTCTATCATCCCATATATAGCAATTTCAAAATTATTTGTCACTTCCTTGCACACTACCTCTATATATCTTCTTGTTGTGAGTAGCAATCATAACAACTTCCTCATGCTCTTATTGACTCTCCTGGATTAGCCATAGCTTGCTACCATTCCCCCTCGAGTGGACTATAAGCAACAACACTATAGTCAAAACTCTCTAGATAGCACCTCCCACACTTGAATTGAAACCAACTCGACATTCAACTAGAGTGCTAACTTCACCCACACTTTTCAACAATCTATCACTCAAAGTGTGATTGATCAGTACTTGAGGAAATGATCACTAGCAAAATGTATACTCTTCCTTGTGTTCTAGCAATATATACAAAGTTCATGGTTCAAACTTGAGCATGAGATATTAACTCGAAAACCTATTCTTAATGTGGCTAATGGTTGCTAAACCCTACTTAAGCCTTAATATAAATTAGTAATTCCCTATGATAAAAGTTAGTGACTAACTTTTACTACTAAAGATGGAAAGAAACTGACTTGAGATGAACAATTACATTACCTTGTTATATAAGCAATAAGTATCATACAATCATGGTACAATATCCCCAATAACTGATGCAGTCAGCTTCACTAAGATGCACTTAGGGTTACAGCATTCAAGTGGAATGAGACCATGCCATGGTAGTGCTTGGGGTGACAGCAGCTGTTTCTTACTCCATAATTGACTAAGCTCCTGCAAGATAACGGAACGCTATAGAGGTGGTCATTGATGACAAGTGACAAGCGCACCGTTTCTCTAACAGCAGGTTTCTGATGTGATAAACTTTAAGTCGCTGGTTTAGCAAATAAAAGTTGAGGTGGATCAACTTTTTGCCATTTCAGCTTGTTTCGCAAGTGCCAAGTCCAGCACTTTCTTGAAAAACATACGCGGGTACAATGGAGGTTGCTCAGCAAGTGCCTGCAAATACACGGAATTACGTTTTAGTGCTGATTTTCTCCTCTGAGCTCTGTAACTTCGCAACTGGATACCTTCGAAAGGCCACTAGAAAGACTAAGACGAGCTGCCTGATGTTTGCTCGAAATGATAAGTACTACATGATCAACCACAAAGGCTTAGCATGTACAGGACCGAAGAGCACAAACCCGTGAGGTACAACCGCAAGGGCTCTGACAGAATCATGGGAAAAGACGCAGCGCATACATTGCATAGCAAGGCATGGCAGAAGTAGAGCAATGGATACATAGGCCATGCATAGAATTGTACTGAGTGAATCGACAGCAAATCACAGTGTAAAAGCATAAGCTGCATGCGAGGAAAGGAAGCAGAACACAAGCACGCACATTGTTTGCTTAAAATATATGTACTGAGGAAAATAATTCCAGCTCTGACAATCAGACCTGATGAATAAGAACGGTCGAAGGAGTCATCCCCGGAACTGTATTAGCTTCGATGATTATAACCTGATCAACAGAGCTTGAAAGTTGGTCAGATGTATCATCTACATTACATCAACGCTCAGCCTATGTGCTCCACTTGACAGTTCTACTGACCTGCATTGTGTAAATAGCAACATCTAATACACTGCGACAAAATGAAGTGATCTAGAAATATAAGGAGATATGTTATGTCAAATGGAGAGCATGAATGAGGCAACGTTATGTTGGAAAATTACTTCTCCAGTATCTGCGTGTAGAAATGCATCAATGCGTGCAACACCCTCCAGCCCAAGTTTGTTCGCCACAAGCTCTATTCTCCTCCTGCACCCCTTGATAGCTTCCTCGCTGATATAGAGACAAATTATTTTACCAAAATGCACCAAAGCCTTGTAAAACTCAGAAATTTATGAGAAGGTTAATGGAGCAACTGATTCTCTTATGCTCATCAGCGACCAGAACTCGAACATAAATTTACATGCATTCGTCAGTGTCCTAAGTGAACATCAACAGGCCAGCTTACAAGACAATGTCTGTGTAAGAAAAAATACAGGATGTGAATTAACAATCTGGTTTCCTGGAAGTCTGCTTGGTAGCAACATCCTCACTTTACACTAGCAAAAGAATTTTTTTGAAAGCTACAGGCACTAGACACGCAGCATACGGGGGTAAAGACAATGTGCAAGATATGGAAAAAGTAGACGACAGCAGAAGCCACTTTCTATGTTACATACATGGTGTTAATTATCAAAAGTTAGGCGAAGTTCAGATGATTGAGGAAAATCAGTCTTCTTCAAGAGTCTCACCTAACCAAGGCTGGCGGAGGAGGAGTCAAATTTATGCCTGTACCACCTGTCAATCCGTGGGATAACGTGTCAAATTGATAACGTGTGTATTCAGCTAACAATACACCATGTTGCTGAAACCAGTCAAGACTGAACAAAGTATGCTGCTTTTGCTCTAACGACGAGTTAAAACGCGAAATTGATATTGCTGAGAAAGGTCGCAAGCCTCTCCAACACATGGATCTCTGGAGCCATGGGTGATGATCAGCTGCTTCTCCATAAATATAAAACTATAGTTAGAGAGGTACAAAGTTGTAGTCTTGTTTGTTACTTCCCTTCTAACCCATTTCCAGTTCAACTCACATAATTGCATAAACAGTTAGCAATATATTGAGAACTGAACAGCAAGAATTGTATTAAGTTACAATACGACAATGCTGGTTTAGGACTACCATTTGGCACCTGATAAATAAGGTCACCCCAATGTAAAATGTTGTGAATTAATCTCAGAGTCAGACCATATTTGTAACTCGGTAGAAGTAAAGTGTAAATTTGGACTGACAGTAAATAGAAATTTACTTTAGGGTTTTCTTTTACGGTTAAGTTTGTGGCTAAGGAGTCTCCAACCACCATGGTTTAGGGTTTCGGATTTGTGTGACCAAGCTCAAAGCTGAGCCGGAGAGGTGTATATATTGCTGTTCAGTTAGTAACGCAATCAGGTCAGAGTATTCATCTTGCCAGCGATCATTCCTTCAGGTACTGATCACACCTGTGAGCTGTTGGATTACTAAGATGTGGGGGTGGTGATGGCAATCTAGCTGAATTCGAGTTGGAGCTTGGTTCAAGGTGGGGAGTGTTACATTGAGAGTTCAGCTGAATTCGAGTTGGAGATTGGTTTAAGTTGGGGAGTGCTACATTGTGAGTTCAGCTGAATTCGAGTTGGAGCTTGGTTCAAGGTGGGGAGTGCTACATTGAGAGTTCTGACCTCAAGAGTATTGTCTAAATCTATCTGAGGGTTAGATTGAGTGTAGGCAAGCTATGGCAAGTGCAAGGGAGTCCACAGTACCTGCAGTGGTAGAAACATCATCTAGAAGTGATCTATATGGACACACTGATTATCAAAATAAAAGCACCGTCTATTAAAATGAGAGGAAAAACTTATGACCTTGGAACTTTTCTTCGAGACACAAGATAGATCCGCTCTCCTTAACGGTGATGCTGGGATTGAGAGCATACATTTCACCCTTCCTTCCAACAACTCCAACAGTTACCTCCAACCAGCGACTCTTCCCCTCCCAGGACAAACGACAATTACTGGTAACTTCTGTCGACGAGTTAGATGCAGATGCGACCATAACAGCATCTGTTTCTACAAAAGCCTCTAGCAGCAGCACCTCAGTAAGAGATTCAGGCATTTCAATGATGCCATGTGCCTAAACACGTTTGCACAACAATGTTCATTAATAAGATAACCAAAAAAGCAACTGAATTCTGGGAAACTTGAGCTCTGATGCAGATCATTCACTGACCGGAAGGGATTGATATAAAGTTGATAACCCAAACCTCTCGGAGACTTCCTGGTAGAAGCCGAGGTACACGTTCTACCACTGCCTTCAGATAAACCTCCAGGTCCTCTGGACAACTGCGGGGAGCAAACTTTCAGCCTTAAACTTTTAATCATATCAGCAGTTCATGAAAGAACAAAACTACTGTCAACTGATTCAAGCACGGTCAAGGCCATCTACAACATGCCATTTTCATTCATAGCTTAATCCTACTTCTCCAAGATATACCTTAATCTGGCAACACCCGTGGAACAACCATCAGCTGCTGGTTTCACGCAGATACTGGTAGATTGCAAATCGTCTAGAAAATTGTCCCACATCTTCCTTGAAGCAAAAGTATCATCTAGCAATGATTTTGCATCCCCATATTCTGAACCATTCTCCACAAACTCGTGTATGTTGAGAACTATTCTCCTTGCTGTGAATACTCCTGTTTCAAAAAGCTGAAATTGGCCATCATCTTATCAATCAACATTATGAAGAACCTATTTACTAACAGTGCAAGAATGGCACCGAGAATGGCACATATTCCCAAGTAAGGTTAACTTACAGGAGCAAGAGCCCTTCCCGTAGCTGCCTTATCCATACAGAGCCTTGATGCCTCTGGTCCAGATCCTACCACCAGATTAAAGCATTGTAAGGCCAGCTTGTTGTACTGTTAAAAGAAGAACCTGCACTATGTAGGCGTACTGTACCACAATACATTCCAAACGAGAGGAACATGTGTTTGCCATGGAGACCTGATCACATGTACTTCAAGAAGACCCATTTATTTTTCATCAACTCCTTCGAATCAAGAATAAGCATTATTGAACTTCCACAGCGTTCACTTTATCGTTTCAGCCTACTCAGCAGCGAGGACGTAGAACTTAGCAACACGGTATGAAGATGAAAGAATCCAATAGCAGTAAGCAGGAACAGAAGTTACCAGTGAAAGGAACTCTTGCATCTTCCAAGAGCTTTTGCAGCGACCCATTTTCTCCTATCCCACCGTGAACTTCAAGAAGGAAAACATTCTTATGAGTGAGATAACAACTCGGCAGAGAGTCATCGTCTTTCATAGATATTGGAAATGGCAGTTTATACGTGATTCCTTATTAGAGCTGCCTCCTACACTCTCCAAGTGCAAAAAGATTGCAGTGCAGAGTCTTGCTAGTTCTGGTTAGCATCCTCACTTCAATTCACATACTGCAAAATTCATAATTCAAAATTCAAAATTCAAAATAAGGTTACTAAACTGAGCCGATTACAAAGCATACGACAGATACTGAAGAAGCAGGTGAACAGCCTACTCTGAACTTCTACGGAGAAGCGATATACAGAGAACAAATCAACTTCTCGAAATCAGAACGCGAGGAACTGATTTTGAGACCCCAAAATGTAGTCTGACTTTCTTCGGAGCGACTCACTAATTAACTAATTTTACTTTGACCTATCTATATAGCACCTTGTTTCGGTCGACAAATTTCCTGAAGGATAATCACTCACGTTCAGAAAGGACTTGCCTCACTCATGAAGAAGTTCCTGACATCAAATTTACCTATGAAGCATTAAAATCCTATTTACTCCTCCGAACCTAATCTGACATCCAGCTCCATCCATTCAGAGCAACCATACTAAATCAGGTCGTGTGGACTCCCTTGCACTTGCCATAGCTTGCCTACACTCAATCTAACCCTCAGGTAGATTTTAAACAATGCTCTTGAGGTCAGAACTCTAAATGTATAATTCCCCACCTTGAACCAAGCTCCAACTCGAATTCAGCTAGATTGCTATCACCACCTCCACATTTCAATAATCCAACAGCTCAGTTCACAGGTGTGATCAATACCTGAAGGAATGATCACTGACAAGATGGACTCTATAACTTAATTGTTTTACTAACTAAACAACAATATATACAACTTTCAAGCTCAGCTTTGATCTGAAACCCTAAACCATGGTGGCTTGGTGACTTCTTAGCCACAAAGGTAACCCGAAATTAAATTACTATTTACTTTGTATAACTCACCGTGAATCTAATTTACTTTTAAATTTTATTGAATTACTGCTATTGTTTGACTCTGAGATTAATTCACAACACTCCCACTGAATGAAGAGTTTGAAACAGACCCATCTCTCTTACACACTTCCTATGCTTCTCTTTTGAAAGTGCTTTGGTTAGCACATCATAGTCATGTCCTCAGTTGAACAGTAAACTATTTTTTCCTCTTCTTTCTCCTCAATAAATCTTCTACATATAGAGATATGCTTAGTAAAGGAATGATGAACAGGGTTCTTTTGTGAGTGCAATAGCTTCAATGTTATCACACATCAATATTATTGGAGCTTGTTGAACAAAATCTAGTTCACTCAATATAGTCCTGGACCAAATCTGCTCTTGAGTAGCAAGTGAAGAAGCCATGATTTCAACTTCTGTTGTGAACAATGCTACTGATTTGTGATGTTTGCTTCCCCAACTAATAATTCCATCACTCAAAGTAAACATTTGACCACTAGTGGATCTACTATTGTCCAAATCATCACCCTAGTTATCTCCTGAATATCATTGTGTGCTTGTGATGATGCTTCCGTCTAACCAGCAATTGCTAGTGGTAAAATCACATGTATGGAAGCAGACAAAGAATCTACTGCTGGTGTGATGCTTCTCTCATCTCTGTCTCTCCAAGTACTCTCTTCATCAAACAACACATCCCTAGAACGTATTGTATGATTAGTTTTTGGGTTGTAAAACAAATACCACTTCAATCCTTCTTCATATCCAATGAAGATAAGCCTCTTACATTTCAATCCAAGTTTGCTACTTTGCTACTTTGGGATATGAGCCTAGATTGGACAACCAAACACCCTCAACATGGTAATATCGCGTTTCTTACCATTCCATGCTTCTTTTCATCTCGTGATGTTCAATGTGTTGTGGGATTTCGATTTTTGACATAGTTGGCGGCCTTGATAGTTACACCCCAAAATTGCATATCAAGTTAAGCATGTTGTACCATGCTCAATGCCTTCTCTTGTAGAGTCCTAATCAACCTTTCAGCAATTCTATTTTGTGAGGGACTCTCTCTAGCTATCACATCGGACACTATCCCCTTGCTTTCTAGAAAAGCAACAAACTTGATATTGTTATAGTCAAGTCTTCCATCAGTTCTGAATCTTCTCACCTTCCTCTCTATTTGAGTTTATACCCTTGTAACAAAGACTTTGAATTTTTCAAGCACATTGTCTTTCCTTTTCAATAAGTACAGAAAACTCGTCATGCTCTTGTCATCTATGAAAGTGACATAATATTGTGCACCTTGTAAGGACTTCTGAGGTATCTTACCACATACATCTGAATGTATGAGATCCAACAGCTCTTCATATCTCTACAATGACTTCTTGGGGAAAAATGCCTTGTGTGACTTCCCTTTAGCACAAGCACCATAGAATGCAAGTGATCCTTTTGGTAGCGTGAGTCCTCCTACCATTTGTTGTAAGAGTCTCATGTTAGACTCAGAAAGATGACCCAACCTTCTATGCCACAATTCCAATGATTTTTCATCTTAGAGATAAGATTTCTCATATTTCTTGAGCTTCACCTCTAGCAATCTAAACAGGTTACCATCGGCAATTCCATTGCAAATAACCTATCCACCTTTCTCTATGGTGCAAGACTCCCTTCCACCCCAAAAATGTACATCAAAGCCTGCAGTTGTGAGCTTGCTCACTCACATCAGATTTCTGACAAAATCATGTACATCTCTAACTTTCTCTGGTATGAGAGTATGCTCTTTGTCCTTGTTTTCTTCTCCAACAAAAGCCACACAAACACTTCTTACTCCAAGAATTGGAGATTTATCACCATTTCCAATTTCTACATATCTCAACACTTTTTTCATGTTCTTAAATAGATGACTCTCATAACTCATATGAGAACTACAAGCCGAGTCCAAGTACCAACCACTATATCTCACTTTTTCATACTTCTTTTCAACACTCATGTTGCCAAAATCACTCTCTTCATCATCTGAATAAACTTCCTCAACCAAGTTGGCTCTCTCTTTCTTCACCACACTCTTGTGCTCCTCAGGTTTGTGATTAGCCTTGGAAGCATCTGTGCTCTTCTTGGATACCTTTTTGCTCTGGAAGCTCAAGTGACCTCTCCCGCCACAAGAGTAACGGCTACGAGTCTCTTTGCTCTTCTCTTGTGTCCCACTCTTCTATCACCACTTCTTCCTTTTGTCAGCAAGAAAAGCAAACATACTAGCTCTATCAAACCTAGTAGCAACTGTGATTATCTTGTTGTATGCATAGTCCCATGGCACTTGTTCATCAAGAAAAGAATCAACTAATAGAATAATAGTTTCATACTTTGGAGATAGGCTAGCAAATAGATATGCAACCCTAAAGTGTGGAAGAATAATCAGCTTTACTCACCTATTCTAGTAAAACATGAAAGAAACTTAGCCATGTGACCTATCACATCATGATCGTCATCATCAAGCTTCAAAGTAGACATCTCTGCCCACTTTAATCTTGCATCTGCAAATAATATGATCTTGCTCACATATTTGAGCTTGGACCAAATATCCCATGCATATGGACTATATTCCACCATCTCAAAGTTGGCATTGATGAGAGTATTGTTCAAGAGCCTCAAAGTGACAAAATGATTATGTTCAAACACCTCATCAACAAAGCTCTACTCAATGTTCTCAAACGGAGAATTGTAGTATTTTTAATACCCATAAAATCTTAGTATCTCTTCCATCTTCCGTGACCATCTTTTATAATTGACTGTGTTCAACTTATCAACTCTATGAATCTCTTTACCCCAATGTCAGCCCATAACTTTTTGATAATCAATGTGTGAATGTGATCCATATGGTTCATTTCTAGATGATGTCTCTACCACAACAACACCTGTGGACTCTCTTGCATTTGCCTACATTCAATCTAACACTCACGTAGATTTTAGACAATGCTCTTAAGGTTAGAACCCTTAATGTATCATTCCCCACCTTGAACCAAGCTCCAACTCGAATTTAGTTAGATTGCTATCACCGTCCTCGATCTCAGTAATCCATCAGCTCACATGTGAACAATAACTGAAAGAATGATCATTGGCAAGATAAACTCTCTGACGTGATTGCTTTCCTAACTGAACAACAATATATACAACTTTCAGGCTCAGCTTTGAGCCTAGACACACAAATCTGAAACCCTAAACCATGGTGGCTTGGTGACTCTTTAGCCACAAAGGTAAACTCTATAACTCAATGTCACTCCAATTTACATTTTACTGAGTTACTGTCATGGTATAACTCCGAGATTAATTTACAACACCTTCAGAGATAATCTCTCTGAAGGTATAGATTGGACTGAACAATCAGTTAAGGGTTCTATTATACCTTATTGCCGTCTCTGATCGAAGGGCTTTTTGCCGAGACGAAGAAGGTTAGATCTGAGATTGTATCATAGGGATTGGAACTCATGAGTAGAACCAACAGAGTTTCTGGAGTCCATGGCGCAGTTTCTACGGTTGAGGACTTACAAAGCTATACTGCATTAGAATAAAGCTTATGAGAACAGGATGGCCTCTAAGATAGTTGGGAATACCGAAAGGACCGAAACGAAATCTTGTTGAACGAAGCACAATACACATGTCTTTCAAGTTAGCTAGATAGAAATAACCTCACCTGCCATAAAAACAACTGCATCGTTATCCTTCGCTTCTTGAATCCATTCTTTCAAGGTCAGCTCCCTTGGTTTCTCGTCCTCCAGATTGATGCCATCTCCGGTGGACCATGCGCTTGAGTGCTCCGTAAGTTCAGATTGGACTTGTTCTCGTAGGATGGACCCAATGGCAGCTGTGTTCGGCTCTAAAACCTCCATGCAGCCCTCAACAACTTCTTCTACCGTGTGACGTAAAACAAGAGAGTAGCTGCAGTAAAACATGTAACTTTTATAGCTTGACGAAGACCCACAAGCGCTTCATCCTATTAAACAGTTCAACTGATACATTTCAACACATGACAATGGAAGATTTTTCTCCACAAGATACTAACAAATTTATCTGAGAAGGGAGGAAGCAGCAGGCTGGACTTACGGTAGAGCCCATACAGACTTATTTTCTTGGTCTCCGCCCTTTGGTGAAAGCAACCAGGGACTAACATCAAGCTGCAAGAAGAAATTCTTACACGGGATCAGTAAGAATTCTGATCATCTTCTTTGAAAGTTGAGGCTCTTTATTCAATAAATACTGCACAATCGAGGAAATCTGTCGAAGCTTACTGATCTCAGATGACTTTTAGCTGATAACTCTAAAGGTCATGTTCAGCGGAAACTTTGGTTGTCTTCTACAGGCTTTGGAGAGATGCAAAGGAACTAGAAAAAACAGAAATCAACCGGGAACCAAACAGACCCCGCACAAAACGAAAGCTAATCACATGATGAAAGAAGACTAATACTTGGGCACCATGGAGAACACAAGAAAACGATGACACTACTAGGCAACCCACTTCCTTGTGCGTCCGCAGGTTGAGCCAAACGTTGGTTCCACTAATTAGCGAAACTTGCCGTTCGGAGGAATCTCCTCCAAAGAGGACAAAAACCTTCTTCCTTTCTGACTGAGAATACTCATCACTTCCTGACTCTTGTATGATTTGGATATTTTCAGCTTTCAAAGGTGGAATTTGTGCGGATCGTGAAGAAGCACAGTGAAGAATAGCTCGAAGAATGCCTGCATGAGACAATCCCACCTATATGGATGGAAGAAATATCAGTGGAATTGGAGAAATTCAGCTAGGTGTATGGAGGAAACGTATGACGATAAGCAGAACCTTCCAAGTTTGAGACTAGTAAGCACATCTGACAGTTTTAACATACATCCTATCAGCGTTGATCATGCACTTCAACATAGTATATTCTGCTTATGCAAGAATTCGTTACCTACGCATATTTCAAGTGTTGAAATTAAACTGAAGAAGGTCAGTTCCAACCTTTGCAGCCTGTTGAAAGAGAAAACTTGTCTGCTCCATTCCACTCATCTAGAAAGTTGCAAGAAGGAAACAGTTAACTCCACCAACGCACTTATAAAAACTTTCGAAGCCTCTCAATTTCCTCTACACTTGAAGTCACCCGACATCTCCTGATTTGGTGGACTTGCAGATCCAACATTCTTCGAGTGAATGGCTCTAAGAGCTAGACAATATTAATGCCTTAATCCAACGTTTAGATATACAAATAACTTTGACTTTCATCCTTCTAAGAGCTTACCAAATTTATGTCAGAGAAGACCACGATCCCACTGTCCATCTGGCCGATGAGCCTGTCACCGTTTCCCACTCCATGACTATTCAGATTAATTTTAGAGGAAGATGGTAACAACCATCCATCAACTCGAGCAAAATCACGAAGTCCCAACAGCTGAAAAAGTTTGGCTGCGCCTCGACGGATCTCACCAATCGCTTCCAAAGGAAACTGTGGAGGAGTGTGAAAGACAACCTGACAAACAGAGAATTTCTGTTTTCACACAACGCGATAGAAAGCTCATTTTGTTGGCAGGAGCACAATTTCCAGATCCTAATCATGCCTCCATGCTACAGCTTTGATTTACATGGAAGCTACTTCACAAGTAAGTATGTTCTCAGTTCCAGATCCTAAGCATGCCTCAATGTTACAGATTTGATGGAAATGGAAGCTAGTTCACAAGCATGGTATGTTCTCACTAAAATCACCCAAAAAACGAAAACCAACAAGAAAATTCAAAAAAAACTTTAGTAATTGTAGGCAGGCTGAGGCAATACTTGACTAGTGGGGAGGTATTTTTTTCGAAAGTCAAAAATCTCGCCATCAGCATCCACATCAGCAGGAGCCCTAAGTTTCACCTGTACAATCATTAAATGGGTCTCAACTGTCGACTGTTGTCTGACAATATATTCGGTCTTCCATCTCGTAGTAACTGAAGCTTAGTCCTGATTACGGTAGAGCCCCGATGCTTTTTCTCTGCATCCCTGCAAACCCACAAGTGCAAGAGGCCGCCTATGTAGTACTTTCGAATCCGTAGTATCTCAGCCTCTTGATAGTCCTGGTTTCGACCTAAGATAAATCTGGGAAAGTCTCGATGAGAACGACTTGGCTTCCAATGTCGCAATGTGACATCTTTCCCATTTACACCAGAGGAACAGGATGCGATAGTATATGCAATCCACTATCACAAAGACCTCCTTTCCTCTCGGAGATAGAAGGAAGCATTTTGGTAGCGAGGACCACCCGAAGTTACGTGGAACAAGAATACCAACAACGTGGATACTCAGTCCTAGCAACTTCAACTTGTGCCCTTTGGACCTTGCAACTGAGCAACATAAGAAATGTACTTGAAACTCTTTGATTGTGCATGTCTTGGCCTGGAGTTTCAATACTATTCCTGAGGTTGCTTGATTGACTTTAAGTCTCATATAACTGTAAGATGCACTGATGGATCAGGGGAAGCAACGAGAAAATGCTGGAGATAGATTCAGACTGATGATTAAATATTTATACTTTTATCTCTTCTACTTAAATTATGTTTTTCTGTTTCGCATTATATTTTAAACTACCTCAGTTGGCAGAAGTGTAATAGGATGAGATGTCGATCCGATTCTACTATCGAGCACAATGGCGGTGAACTCCTTTCCACCTTCTGCGAACAGTTCCACAACCACTCTCTCGTCTACGCCCTGCCGAACAAAAAAACCATTTGGTATCTTCATTTCTTACAGATCAAATACAATATTCCTACTCCTCAACCAACCAAAGCATTTTGACAAAGTGTACCTAGAGACTTTTATGCAGAAGCTTCGTATAAGAAGACAATGCACTAAGTACAGGTACTAAGACTACTTGTCAAAACTTTCTTGGCCTTACCTCTGCAAGAAGTTGCTCAGCTTTCTCGATGGCTTGCTCAACACCAAAAGCTACACTAACTCCCACACTGGACCCAGCGCGTGCTGGTTTCACCTGCACAGAGGCAGATGGTAGCATGAAGACTTGGTGGGTCAAAGCCTTGTGACGATCAGAATGTTATGAGCCATTGTATCTTTTTCTGAGTTAGTGATTTCACTGATACAAATCTGAACCAATCATTTGTAGAGAAAGCAGTTTTATCTCCTCACGGACCCTTATAGAAATAATAAAGCTAGCAAATGGACATGAAAAACGCGGTAACAGCTTGACCGGTAAATAAGGATACTTTGATCGATAAAAGTTTGCTAGTTTTGTGAAATCTTAAAACGGAATCTCTTTCAACACACGACCAGTCGATGAAACGTTATAAATTTGGTGTTATGATCTCCATCTAACAAATATTAACATAGTGCAAGCTTCAATAATGATTGGATTATCATTCAGAACCATTCTTGACGTTAGCTCACCACCACCCGCCCACGTGATCTGTCCAGTCCATTCCTGTCGAACCACTGAACCAAGCTGTTTGCATCCGCACCGGTGTCCTGCAAGGCTCAATTTGGGCTCGGTTTCCAGTCAGAGATTAAAGTCGTGGGCAATCCGTGTGTCTGAACGTGGAAGTTTACTTAAAAAACAGAGGAGACCAACAACACACAGAATTAATACAACCGCTAAACACTGCTCCACTTTGCGAGTTCATCACAGGTCCACGCTCACCTAGGTAACTATCAAAAAAGGTTCCTCCCAGTAAGGAGAAATGGCCTATTGTCCTTTGTCTTCGCGTTTACCTCTATGAGAAAAGAAGGCAGTGTTGCGAATCCAAGACGTCCGAGCTCCTCCGCTGCAGCAAACTGAGTTTCCAAACCCAAAGGCGCAACGACAAGTCGACAAATCTGGATAGTTATTGCACTGAAATAGCAAATGACTGCATGGCTTCCAGTTGCACAGATCAATTTTGTTTTGCCATAACATGGCACATACAATTATCTGTACATGATGATGCAGGAACATTAGACACTACTGAAACCAACTATTCGTACAAGAGTTTACTGAAATCACAAAAAACATAAGGGACTCGACTCGAAAATAGATATAGTACTGTATGTATTATCCAATCCCATACTTGTCTTACACAAATAACTCCGACCTTGACATTGTAACAGAAGCAAAAACGGGCTTCTTAAAACCTGTTTCAGTGGAGGCCTACCTTATCAAAGGCCACTGAAGCAGCGGCAGCACTTGTACCTATAAAAGGAACGCCTGCACTCTCCAGCATTCTCTGTTGCATTTCAAATATAACTTTAATATACGTAGGAATTCCTCTTGTCCACTTACCTTGTAGGGCATTCCCATCTATACGTTAGAATTTCCCTCAGTGCTTGATTCGGAAAACAACATTTTGTCACAACTAGAGTCCCAATCCTTGCAGAGAAAATGTCCACCACCACCTCCTCATACTGATGTCTTTGAACACTTTTCTTTACACATCCTGGCTAGTCTGACAAGTTCTCCCCACATTTTAGGCGTCCTTTAAAAGCACAACTGTCCCCAACAGGGTTTAGAAAGATATAAGGGGAGGCGGAAAATGAAACTGTCTCCTAGTAGTTATGAGCAACCTGTATTCCTCCATCTTCGCCAAGCTTTCCATGAAGAACGGGGAAAACGATATCCGTGGTGCCGCGCAACTGGTGTAAAAACTCTGTGAATGAAAGGTAGCTCTTTGCCATCCTGCCCAAAAATTCATTCTTTAGTAGCTGAATGTCTCGCTAGAGGTGCACCTTGAATAAAAATCACTATTTCCATTAGCAGAAGTGTTCATGGAGTCTCTGACGACTGATGCACTTCATAAAAGAATGAATTTTTAAGATACCTAGAGTGAAGACGGCTTGAACAAAATATAGGTTAAACTAACACTTTATAAAAAACGATATATGATGACAGGAGGTTAATAAATGTCTATGTAGTTACTAATCATCACCGACATGAGATCTAGAAAGTTTAACTCACCCATCGATCTTGTAGTCGAAGTCGGATGGTGTGTTTGAATACATCTGTGCATCAACAGTAGGAAGATTTTACCATAAGCTCACAGACGCATGACACTTGGAGGGACATATTTATTGGACCTCAACTGTTTAAGACAAAGGTAAGTAATGATATGTGGACACCTAATACCAGTACCACAGAATGGAAACAGCGCGAAGCTGTACGCAGATGAATATCACATACCTGAATGGCTGAAATTACATAAACTTGCAAGTTAGGGTCCAAATAGTAGCAGCTGATTTCAATATCTTCTGCCTGAGAACAAAGCACAGAGATTAACAGCATCTTGGCAATCTATACAGGTCTTTCGAACGGCCAACCGTAAACTGCATTCATGTCTGTGACAAGAACTCAGCAGAACCTTCAGATTCAGGTAATGCAGGCCTTCACTGAGTTTGTTTTGTGAAATTTTGACAAAGGCTGTAATACGATAAGCGATCCAAACTATCTAGAAACTTGTGTCCACCATGGAGATCAATCTGATCAGCGGGCACAATGCTTTGATGCAACATCTTCGGAATTTTATTTATATGCTCACTCCACCAAGTATAAATGGTAGTCTATCTGGTGGAGTAAGGACAGAGAAACTACCTTCCCATGAATCATCCGCTCCCAAATCTCAAACCTGCGAGCTAGTCTGTATCAATCATATACACTCCAACCCAGCTCTGTTCTGAGAATAATTATGCACATTTTTTCAGAAAGAAAGTATGTTCTGCAGGTGGATGGATTTTGGTGGGAGGTGAACTCATGTAGACCAACTAACGAAGACTCACCTGCAGATGGTCCAGAACAGAGCGAGCCGAATTCAAAGAAATCCCTCTCTCGGCAGAAGGTCCACCACATATGAGACCCACTCTCAGTTTGGGATTTACATCTTGAGTTCTTCCCTTTGGCGAATTAAGACCCATCCTCTGCAAAGCTCAGGAAGTCAGAAGTCGTTCAGGAAGACCTTCCGATGGAGCTGAATCAGGCAGTTTTAATGACTGTGTCACAAGTGTCATGTACATATTGTTGCCTTTTAAAAAAATCCGTAAGAAGCATTGGAGCTAGTGGAGCTGCTTACCCTGCAAACCGGGAGACGCCTGCTTGGAGAGATCTTTGCAACCAGAACTCCGACGGCAAGACGCTCCACTGATCTCTTAAGAATTCTTTGCTTTTCATCCGAAGTGACATCTTCATATAGTCTACCGCCTCTGTTTATGACCGGTAGAGAAAAACTCTCCGGGGCATTTTTTGCTTTCACGCATTGCGCACACGATATTGAGCAGCTCATACACAACTGAGCCATGGCTGCTTTTTGACTTTTTGCTTCCTGTGCTCAAGTTTTAGCTTTCTTCTTCATCACGCTGTTCCTCTACAAGCTAAGAACCAGCCGCTCCATTTCCCATGTGTGTATCAGATAGAGAAAACGCATTGTGGTAAGGGAGAGAGAAAATCGGTGCCAGTTCGTCCGGAATCAAACGAAAACACAGCGTACGTTTAAATCTTCCGGACACGCATCCTGGTAACGCGTAAAAGATCATATTCGTGAGAATACAACCGGGCATTCATGGTTAATAGAGCAATACAACCTGGAGAGCAAAGGCTTGTGTAGAATCGGATCATCCAGCTGAGTCGCCCATCCACAAAGCTTGCAACGACAGTCGAACAATTCTGAAGCAAGGCTTGCTGGGCAATGGGAATCTTGTCAAGTCCTCATAGCCATTCACCACGGTCCCGTGGGGCCCATTGGAGTACAAATCATTGTCTGGTCTTCCTGTTTACTTCCTGATACATTACCGCACAGATTTACTCCCTCATGCCCCAAACGTACCCAATTATCTCCCTTCGAGTTTGAAAATGTGCTCCCTCGTGACCCAAACGAACCCAATTACCTCATATGTTTGAACTGAGGTTATCAGGGAGATATTTGGGTTTGTTTGGGATATGGAGGGAGTAACTGTCCTTGTACCCGATGGCGTGAAACTGAAATAGTCTCGGTAATTCCCGGTCATGTTCTTTATCTTTGTTGGTCTCTCTTATTTGCACATACATATTGCATCATCACAATACATAGTCTTCCTACACAAATACAATTGTACCACAAAATCTATTATATTCCCAAAACATCCACAAATATCTTCATAATTATAATATAGAATATAAATTACAATAAAATCAAACTCACTTTGAGTTTCAAAAATTCCAAGTTCATGCATTAACTAATATGCACCATAGCCACTCTCTCAAAATCTCAATTTCGAAAACTAGACTCCAAGAACTAACTATGCTACCGGTTCTAACAGCTATCATGCATATATATGTGGCATCACAATATACATCATTGTCACATCAAACATCATAATCCATAGATTGTCATACACTAACACAAGTGTACCACAATCTTACTCCTAACTAGTAGTTAGGTACATCTAACACTAGGTAGCCACCTAGTCCATTAACATGATATGCCTCTTGTGAAGCTAAGATCATGAGATCGGATGCTATAATGTCCCATTGCATGCATGTAATGGTCAAACCAGTTTCTTTGCTAATCGCATCAAGGATATCTCCATCACCCAATTGGCACCGAACCCTAACCCATACATCATGTTCAAGTATGAGACTTCAACTTACTCTCGACAAATAGCTGCATGTAAATATGGATCTTTATGTCAGTACTTATGTAGCGACATCCCTAGATAGGTAGATGCCCGCATTAGTTAGCATTGGGTGCATCCATAGCGGAGTGCAATATCAATCTTGACCTTTGAGGTTCACAGAAGATTCTGATTTGGTCTAAGAAATTGACGGAGTTGAGCTTGGTGATATCTTGGAGTGTGTACCCACACCTCTGTTCTGTAAGACCCAGGGTTGTACATATAGGATAAAATGAAAGTATATCTAAATTGTGCCTAAGTTTATCTTAGTCATGACTATGTTTAGCTAGTTATGGTTAAGTTGGAGGAAAATATAGAGTAACTTTTGGTGTGGTAGATGAGAACTTCTATTTTGTTGTTTAGTATGAGTCAAGGAATAGATTCCATCACATGGGTATCTTGACTTCCCTTGACTTGGACTAGTTTTCATTGGTTGGACTCGATGAAGACCCTTAAATCTAGGGGCGAGATTGACTTGGTACACTAGAAGTCAATTAGGGAGTAGTTGGGCTTCTAGAAGATCCAAGTGGACCAATTGCATGTTGCCATGTAGCCTTTTCCTTGGGGTTTGTGATCTCTACCTCGTTTAAACTTGGTAAGAGGAAGTTACATGGTGATTACTTGTAGTTACTAGGGTAAGATTCTAAGTAGTATAAATAGAGAGGTTGAGAAGCACCTCTCAAGTAGTTTTTCAATGGAAGTTAGTTTTGGGAGAAGATAGTGTGGTGATCTTAGTTTTGGGGAGCTTGGTTCTTGGAGACGTCATGTTCGGAGTGGAGCCTTGATTCAATGAAGACTTTGATTACCAAAGTATCCCTTTCCTTTTGAGTGATATCTTACTCTTGGTGATAATGTGCATAATAGAGCTTGGACTTTGAGAGTTTGTGTAAGAGTGAGCAATAGGGTCATGGTCATAGGGTGGGACTAAGTCCTTCTATATTCATGATGAGCTTCCAAAAAGCCATCGGAGGTAAACCTGAGTGAGAGTCAGCCCGGAGTTCACAATTCTGGGATATGGACAATATTAATGAGGCTACCAAGGATCCAAGACAATATTCGGATACAGTTGGTACCATTGAGTTGGATGACTTCATACATGAGTTTGACTCATCGTATGATTTACAACAGATGAGCAACTCTACATTGTTTAGTCCGTTCATGGCTTGGAAGGGATTATTCCAGCATTTGGAGGTCCACCAATGAATGATTATCATGATGTGAACACCATGAGGAGATTGAGTTTTGGAAACAATATTGGTCTCCAAACTTCATCTCTATTATTTCAGGAACAGTGTTTGGTGGTGCGAGTTCATACTATATACGTAGCAATTATGATACATTTGGAGCTAGTCGAGTTGGGAAGAGTTTAGAGGTCCCAACCTTTAACTCTATTTTGGAGTTCTTTGCATGGTTATTGAGAGACTACCAAGAGGTGAGGACTGACAAGCTAAATGGCTTGCAGGAGTTTCAATAGAAGATTGAGGAGAGTCTTTGAGAGGCGTATATTTGAATGTGTTGGTTGATTAGAGTTATCTAGTCACAAGCTGTCCAATATTGATATGGATATTGGACATGCAGTTGAGATGTAGAATGAGAGATGCCACCTTACTACATGAGACATCACCTACATTGGCCATTGTGTTTTCTCTTGCTGAACGTATTGAGTTCAACATGCAAGTAGAGAGAATGGTTATTACTACGTTCAACAAGGATTTACCAACTTCGTCAACTCCTTCACGTTCCTCTACGACACAAACCTGGAATGGTTATGGTAGTGACCAATCTAAGCTTTGGCTAAACTAACTATAGCTAACCAAGATTGGTTACAAACCTCCCACCATTTAAGACACAACATCCTCGGTGCAAAAAGACTCAAAAGTCTCTAGAAGTATCATGATATTTATTATATTTGTCAATGGTTCCCAAGTAGCTTCATAAAGTGGATAACCTTTCCATTGGACTAGATATTCCACTTTTGGATTCCACTGACCTCTAGTTTATTTCTTGAGAATTTTCTCAACCTCATATTCCTCTACACCATCAATCATGGCTAGTAAAGGAGGAGGTTGATGTGGATTGCCAAAGGAAGAAGATTGTGGAGTATACTTCCGCAAGAGAGACACATGAAAAACGAGATGTATTTTTCATGTGTGTCAATAACTCTAACTTGTAGGCAACTGCTCCAATCCATTGGACAATAAAAAAGGGTCCAATAAATTGTGGATTTAACTTTCGAACCCATGTTAATGCTATATTGGTAGTAGACAATCACACCTGATCTCCTTTTTGAAACTCCACATGTTGTCAATGAGCATTGACATACTCTTTTTGCTTATTTTGGATAATCATTAATTTTTGCTTTGTTTGATGCACTCCTCGTTGGACTCGTGCCACAAATTAGTTCACTTCTTCAACTAGGGTTGATAATTCCTGCATGTGACCTACTCTCATTAAGCAAGATTGTGTGATGGGATGTTCTCGATACATCAAGAAGAAAGTGCTGACTTTTGTGGATGCATTGATTGATTTATTATAAGCAAACTCAATCAAGGGTAAAAACTCATCCCAATCTTCTTGCTCCTCCAAAGTGAAAGCTCTAAGCATGTACTCAATAGTTCTATTTGCTCTTTCAGTTTGAGGATAATAAGTTGTGGACATGACTTGTTTTGTTTTGAATAGCCCAAATAGGATTTTCCAAAATATGCTAGTAAATTGAGTGCTCCTATCGCTGATGAGAACTATAACTAAACCATGTTGAGCAAAAACAACATCCATAAAAATGTGAGCAAGTTCAGGTGCAGTAATTGTCTTCGTTGTGGATCTAACATGGATCATCTTGCTTAATTTATCCAAAAAAATGATTATCAAATCATAATCCATAGACGTCATTGATAACTCACATACAATGTTCATACTGACGTGCTGCCATTTTCTAGTTGGTGTTGGTAGAGGTTGTAGTAGACCTGATGGTTTTTGATTGTTAGCCTTAATCTATTGACATGCCACACAACTTTGAATATAACTGGTGATGTACTCTCTTAGTCTTGGCCAAAAGTATACCCTCTAGATGCATTCAATAGTCTTCTCCACTGCTACATGGCCAACAATAGTTGAATCATGTGCCTCCTCTAACACTGTTATACGGAAAGCAACATGTGAGGGTATCCAAATCTTTCCCTTGTAGAATGCCAATCCATGTTCTAACTATGCTCTACTCAACTAAAGGGCTTGTGCAATCTGCTCATCCTCCTTGGTAGCTCGGTTCAGGTTCTCCCACCATTCAGAATGAATCTTCACCTCAGTGATGTGATAAATGCACGGCATTCGTGTCAATGCATTGACAAGCTGCTTCTTCCTTTCCACATACATCATCTTCATTTTGAAACGTTGTAACCATTCAACCTAACGAATTTGCCGCTTTGAGAGATCCTTTTGAGTTTCTAAATAAACCAAAGGTTTTTGGTCAGTCTCAAACATAAACTCCTTATCTCCAAGATAGTGCTTCCAATGTTTAGAAGCCAACACAATGGCTAACTTCTCTCTCTCTCTCTCTCTCTCTCTCTCTCTCCGTGGTATAATAATTTTGCTCCGCCGGCAAAAGCTTCTGTGAGAAGAAGGCAATTGGGTGCCATCAATCTTTCTATTCTTGTTGTAACACTCTTCCAACTGCCACACCTAATGCATCCGTAGCAAGTTTCGTTGGTCTATCTGGTTCATACCTTTTAAGGATTGGGGCATGTAAAAGCGCATCCTTCAGAGCCTGAAATGCAATCTCTTGAGCTATACCCCATTGCCATGTATGCCCTTGGCCTAAGAGATTTGTTAAAGCTTGAGCAATACGAGCAAAAGCTTCCACAAATCATCTATAGAAGCCGGTTAAATCCAAGAAACTACGTAGTTGAGTCTGATTCTCTGGAGCACTCCAATTTTGAATGGCTTCCACTTTGTCACTCATGACTTGGAAGCCTTCTGCACTAAACTCTATGGCCTAAGTAATCTACTTCTCTTTTGCCAAACTCACATTTTGACATCTAAGCATACAACTTATTTTCTCTCAACACTTGGAGTACTTCTCGTAGATGTTTCTGATGATCTCGTAAAGACTTGCTATAGATCAAGATATCATCTAAAAACTTAATCACTGACTTATTTAGATATTTACAAAAAATATCATTCACGAGTCCCATGAATGTGGTAGGGGCATTGGTTAAACCAAATGGCATAACTAGATACTCAAAGTGTCCATATCTGTTAGGAGTTAACTCAGGTCTTGAATAACTCTGGTTAGTTTGACTATATTTAATTAGACTAGGGTTAGGGCTGGTACTACTATATAAGAGGGCTGGCATAAGCTCTCTAGGACACAATTAGGATTATTTAGTAAATTGACTTTGTGTGTTCCATGGACATAGCCTCAGTGAGATGAACCACGTATTTCCTGTGTCGGCTTTTGATTGCATGTTGTTTCTCAGTGTATTCATGTTTCGGACCTACAATTAGTATCAGAGCGAAATTTTCTTGGCGCATATCATAATTTACGATGAAAATTTGTGCCTGTTTTGGTTTTTTTTCCCAACGACAGAGGATGTATCTGCAAGCATATGGAGAGTGCATGTATTTTCTGTGTCGGCTTTTGATTGCATGTTTGTTTCTCAGTGTATTCATGTTTCGGACCTACAATTAGTATCAAAGCGAAATTTTCTTGGTGCAGATCATAATTTGCGATGAAAATTTGTGCCTGTTTCCGTTTTCTTTCCCGACGATAGAGGGTGTATCTGCAGGCATATGGAGAGTGCATCAATTGACTTCAGCTGAGAAGGAGCATCAAGAGCATGACAGATCTACCATCACCAAGTAGGCGTAGGAGGAGCGGACAAGTGGTGGGCCGCCGATTGACATGGGAGGGCGTCTTCCTCAGAATCGAATGAGGTGACCTTACCTCTAGAGCTTCTTGATGTGTCTTGCCAACACTACCGCAACAGATTTACCGACTTCGTTCGAGGCAAGGAAGATCATTGCCGAAGGAGAAAGGATGTGATAGAAATTCCTGTGCGATTGAGAGGCGCTAGATGATCGACTCAGCAAGCAAGGGAGAGCAGAACCATGCAATCCGTGGCGAGGTGTCGGGTTTGGGAGATTCGATCATAGTGATACGGAATAGAGAAAGGACCGTAGAGTATGTAGAATGTGATGATGGAGGAAAGAGCAGAGTTGTGCAATGTGCATGGGTCGCATGGGAAAAGGTAGGATCTGGTGGGAGAAAGCGGTGCGTTGCGAGGGAGACGCAGGTTATCCATGAATGGATTTGCGTCTGTTGCGATGCAATCTTCTATGTGTTCGTCGTGATGTGATGCGGTCTTTTATTGGAGAGTTTAGGACCTGTTGAATATCCGGATTCTCATTGAAGCTCGTATGCTTCATTGGTAATTTCTCTAGGGTTTATGGAACAGTAGCAGAAGCATCTGCCACACATGAGGTTAGATCGGGGACGTAGTTTTTTAATCGTTTCACCGCTTATGAAGTATCCTACACTCTTTGAGTGTATCCAATGAGCTTGTTCACACCAATGGCATGTCTCATCGGCGAAGAAGAGTTTTCTGCTTTTGAACCCCTCACTGTAAACATCCGAAGAACTAATATTTTATGTGTTGCACGTGAAATGTCTCTTTGGATGAAAGCTGTAGGAGTGAGTAGATTCAAGGTACACATGATGTTATGTTAGAAAGCTTAAGACCTTTCACCAAGAGGAATCCTGTTATTGGTATTGATGTTTACAATGTGCACCTAGCTTCATAGTATGGAAGGAAGGAAAGTGGGGCTCAGTCAAAAATCGAATCAGTGTTGTTTTTAATCATACAACAAAAAAGTGCTAGTGCTGCTTAGAATCGCGATAAATAGTCGAGCACGACAACCCTTTCGCCTTGCCTTGGATTCCCTCTCCTCTCCTTTCCTCGTCTCGCTGCCGTATTCCTAGTGGTGCTCTCTCCTTCCTGTCAGCAATGTCTACCTCGTGTCTTGCATGAAGGTTTTGCAGCAGGCAGGATATGCATTGAGAAGATTTCCTAAACGGCCCGAGTCTGAAAGAAAGTGGAGGCATCGCCACTGCCGCAAAAAATGTGCTCTTTGTTGGGCTAGTAGGTGGATTTCTGAGCCCCTTAGACATGTACGAGCAGAAAAGATAGGTAGATATTGCGCACAAATTGTGACGTCCGAGTAGCAGTAGCAAGCATAGCAGCAATATATCTTGTGGTTTATGGATTTTTACCCATGGTAAATTTCCTTTATTCTCACATGAGTGGAAAAAAGTCAAGTTTGGAGGTTCCATCTGACAATCGAACGACACAAAGGACGAGTTCAGGGGCTAGACGAAGTGAGATGGCAGTCATGAAGACTGGAAGGACCTTTAGGAGCAAACAATGAGTATTGTTATACTCCATCTACAATCTTCAATTCTGAAGCAAGTTGATGAGTATGACAGTTGTACATTATTGTTTGAAGGTCTTCAGCGACGGTTTCATCACAAAGAGTTATTAAACAGGTTGTACACCTCCTTGAAGCTGATGAGCTTCAAGATGAAAGATTCAGGTATGAAGATACAAGATCACATTGATGCCTTTGGTGATATTGTTATTGATCTTCAGAATATGGAAGAGGAGATAACTCATGAGAGGAAGGCCCTTCATCTGTTAAGTTCATTACTTGCTTCATATCAATCATTGTCACGATTGTTGCTCCATCGTGATAGACAAACGATCACTTACAATAAGGTTGTAAGTGCTCTATTGACTGATGACCTACAACAGAAGATGATGATGTTCTCTACTCCATCTTCTTCATCTGGTATGTTACTTAATGTGACCCGTGGACGGTCACAATCACGGAATGATAAGGATGGGAAGAAGTTTGGATCTAGAGGTAGATCCATGTCTAGGGGTAAATCCCAAGACATAAAGACGGTGGTCTGTCAGAAATGTGGCAAGAGTGGTCACTTTAAGAAGGACTGTCGTGTGAAGACCAAAGCTAATGATCCTCCTTTGGCCAATGTGGCTCAAGATTTTGATGAGGAGGATAATTTGCTTGAAGATGGACTACGAGGCCAGAGGTATGCCCTATGCAACTCACCAAAGGGCTGTAGGACCCTACTTAGAGGTTTGGAGCCTGTTTTTTTTGTTTTTGGAATAAAAGCGAACGATATTCGGAGAAAGTCTGGCCTGCCAAATACGAATAAGTGAAATAAGTACGAAGATGGCCAAGACGAATGAGTTGTTAACGAGGTTTGAAGCGTCGAACGGATTAGGGCAGTTAGTAACAACATCGACGAGCACAAAGAGCCGCAGAGGAGCAAGCACGAGCCGACGGGTCAAGTAGACAGGATGAAGAGGAAATCAGCCATTCGATCGGGGGCTCATGAGGCCATTCAATTGCCAGTAAGGAAGATGTCGACATGAGTATATCGACCTTTGGTGCCAAAGCTAGAGTGGTCAATCGAAGAATTAACATGATTAAAGAACTTGGGCTGGGAGTTCTTGGCATGGCGATGGGACTATGTGTGCCCAGAATTGTGCGAAGAAGTTTGAGCTAAGAAGACAGCCAACCCGATAGGTTGGAGAGGACATCCAGATTCGTGGGATGTGTTGCTTTGGGCTGAGGCCTTAGGAAGAGATTACTCGAAGGAGAAGGATGGAGTCGACTGGGAAGGTTCGGCAATGCATACTGCATCCACCTTCGATGAGACCAAGTGGTTTGGCCCTAGGGAGAGGAAGGGTACAAACGGCTTCAAGATTGATCTTATTCGGGACGACTTCCGAAGGAAGATAATGTACACCTTGAACTAGCTCTTCTCATCCCAACGAACTACTTATGTAAGCATGCATAAGGTGAAAATAGTGGAGGGATTCGTCAGCGGATCGATCAAGGTCAAGTGGGGAGAGATCTTTGCTCGTAATGTGCAAGCAATAGGACAGAGGCTGCGAGCGGGAGAGAAGGGAGTGATCTATATTTCTTCCTTCTTGGTGCATATGTATTCGCGCATGGGGTGGTTGACACCACATGAGAGAAGGCACTATCAAGTGAATGTGGTCAGCAATCTCGGTGGACCCGTGGCAAGCAATGGCAGTAGTTTGTCGACGAGAAGTGTGGGACCCCACCAAGATGATGGTGTTAGTCGCCAGCGCAACCAACTCAACAGGAGACACCTTCGGAGGCTAGAGCGAAGGCAGTGAAAGAGGAGGAAGAAGCAATATTCGGGAAGGAGAACTCCGTGGGGACCACAAAGAAGAGGAGTCCAAGTGTGGAGATAATTATGAGCCCAAAGAAGGTAAAGCGAAGCTAAAGGAAATCGTGCGGCGGGGAAGTCTAGTACCGAATGCGCATTTGGGCCAAAAGGTAAAAAGCAACCAAGGTAACAAGAGAAGAACCACTTACTTCGGCGTTATTGGCTTGAGAAAAAGCGGAGAACGTGGTGGTGCCGGTTCGATGGAGCCGTCGAGATGGGTAGCAGTTACATCCAAGGGTGGAATCCCCAAGAAGACGGTTACATGGAGCTGATTCAGTTGCTGAACCGCATCGCGAGAGGGAAGAAGGATCAAACGGATACTATAAAGCAATTGACAGAGTCAGTGGAGCGTCTGAAAAAGTAGAAGAAGAAGGTAGCGCATGAAGCTATTACGGTGAAAGCAGACGTACAGTGATGTCTGTAAGATTCGGAGCGCGGAAGTGAAGTTTGTGGAGAGGGAGAATGAGAAGCTTCAACAGCAATTGAAGAGGGCGAAGCGGCAATTGCATGAAATCGATGTTGAACGACCAGCTAGATTAGAAGATTTGGCAAGTAGGTACTCGCAATACCTTTTTGCTCGGTGTGACGATGTGGAGGCTGAAAGGTTGGAACGTTTGACAATGGCGATGAACACCCCTTGCGATTCGAAGGATCAAAGGAAGGAGATGTACAAGGCCATGGGACCCAAATGCCAGGAAGTGATGCGAGTCCATCGGAAGAAGATCGCAGAAGACATCAGGGAGTTGCAAGTGAGCGTTGATGCTTTTGCATTGAGGGAAGAGACGTCATTGAAGGGATCAACAACTTTCCGAAGAAGTAGTTGGGCGTGATCCGTGTAGGCGACGATTAGAAATCGGTGCGAGTAGATTGTATAAATAGGAATAGTGTTAGAGTAGGATTATCGCTTTCCTTACAAGTGTTCATTGAGAACCGTAATTGTAGTCAGGGTAGAACAAAGTGCTCGAGAAGCTGTTGAATGTTGCATTCGATTGGCCTTGACTGGTGCGCAATACCTGTGAAGATACCTGAGTATTCGTCCATGAGCCATAGTCGGATTCACTTCGCAGTAGAACTTCATCGAGAACATCGCCTCGTCGACAGCTTGTAAAGGAGTGATCAAACTCCCATCAGTAAACCAGGAGTGAAATTTCAATTACATGTGTAATTCTGTGCAATGTAATGGATGGGTAATGGTTTGTCAATTTGACTTAGAGGTCTTGGACTACTCTGTCACAGCACTCTTCGGACTATGAACGTCCAGAGTCTTCAAAAGAAGCATAAACATTCATATTCGTCTCTGACATAAAGATAACACCTCATTCCCTCGGGAACGAACTGTAATTCTGTACAAATGGCAAAACCTTTGTGTAACCTTTTTGTTACAAGGGCGTTGGTGATGTATGGATTCTGGATAGTGCTTGTTCTTATCATATTTGTTACATTAGAGAATTTTTTCATACTTTTTCAGTATCAAACGGTTTAGTTCTTATGGGAAATGATCAACCCTATAGAATTGAAGGTGTTGGATCTGTACAGATTCACATGTTTGATGCTAGAGGGCAATACCATTTGTGGTGAAGTCAATCTTACCAGATCTCGGCCTGAGATGGCTCATGTTCAACATTCTAGAATGGGACACATGAGTAACAAGTACTTGAACTTCCTTCGTGATAGTGGTTTGTTACCTAGTTTAGGTAAAGTTGACATGGAATTTTGTGAGCATTGTGTTATGGGCAAGCAACATAGAAAAGCCTTTGGTGTTGGAACTAATAGTTCCAAAGAGTTACTTGAGTATGTACATAGTGACATGTGGGGACCCTCTCCTAAAGCCTCACATTCTGGGAAGTGGTACTATGTATCGTTTATTGATGATTACTCAAGATTTGTGTGGGTCTATTTTCTCACACACAAGTCTGAAGTCTTTGCAACTTTCAAAAGTTGGAGAGCCCAAGTTGAGACTCTCGCACATCCTTTGAATAACATCCACTTTGTTGAAATCTGGTTTTTGACCGTACCATCCACACAGATGACCAACAATGACAACCTCCCGCACCCCAAATATAGATTTCTCTCCAGACAATGTAAGATGAACCTCCTCCAGCCGAGATAATATCCTCTCACAATCTTCAATGTGATCCTTCACAAACTTCCGACAGCCCTTTCGATCAATGGTTTCATCCTTCTCCTCTTCTGTACATCCTTTGATTGACACATCATCTAGAAAAGGCATAGTCTTCTCCGGAATAAAGTCCCTCTACACTTTATTCATCCCATTCATCATGTGTGCTACAGAATTCGTCGCTCCTTGTGGTAGTGTGCACATTCTCACCAACCCTAATGGTGTTCTCATGGTGGTAACATCCCCTCCTTCCCGATAGTTGAAACTGATCATACCCAGAGTAAAGATCTCCCATGGAGTAGATAGCTCTCCCTGCAAATGCTTCTACAAACTTGCCACAATTGGTCATACCCCCATATTCATGATAATCACTTGATTCACCGGTTGCATGTCTTGAATAAATCGTAATGATCCATTCTTTTTTGGCATTGTAAACCAGCGGCTAGAATACGGTGCAAAAGATGGCTCTAGGATCCTCATCTTCATCTTCTCCTTCAACAACTCAATGAGTTTTGGAAGATGGGCCCTAGGTACTGGGATCAGTCTCAAGTCCCAAAGCGCATGAGGCACAATAAAAATGATCATGGGAGCTACTACATTAGGATCCACACACCCTATCTCCTTTGCTTCAAAAGAGAATGCTTTTCCATGCCTAGCAAGCATTTCTTTGAAACAACTTTCTTCATTTGCAAGAAGTAAACCATCAGATCCCACCTTCAACTCCTTCATAGTGGTTTCAGTAAACTTGTGTCCCATTTTACTAGGATCCCTCAAGCTACTTTCTCTACTCGCTTGCTGCACATGTTCCCTTGAGTCATTGGGTAAAGGAACAACTATCGGTTTGATCTTCTTATCAACCATTTTATACCTCGTCTCCACTCGAACTTCAAGTGCTTGGAACGCCTTGATAGTGGAATAGAGCTCTTTAGAGTGAACCTCCACTATCTTATCCTCATCACCAAATCCAATTTCCATCATCTCCTTCAACAGATCTCCCAACCCAAACTCCTCATAAACTCATGATATATATTCACCTTCCTCAAGAAGCTTCAAATCTGCAAGGTCTTCTTCATGTCTGTGCAGTTTGTTATTCTCCCATCTTTGCGGATTAGCAAACTCCTTGTATGTAGCATATCCATCACGCGAAATCTCCATCAATCATGTACAAAAGCTACCTTTCTCTTGCGTATGTGAGAGTACCTTCTCCTCCGTACCACTATATCCTCTCTCTACATCGGTACTTCTCCAAAATCCTCAAAATCTTCAGATTTTGAGAAAACTCCCTCTCTCAACCGTGCTTTGTTTCTCTCATGATTTACTGGAATTGTTAGAAACTGCACTAACCGCTTCACATCTTGGCTGCAAATTTGTGCATATGCCGATCCATCATCAAGCACTCTTGTCTCCATCCTCAGTGCTATGATGTAAGGCTGCCCAAGAATCAATGGGTATGATGGAGTCTTCTTACGAAGAAATTGCCTTTCGGCTACTACATCCCCAACCTTCACCGGAATATCAGGGCACGCTCCATACAAGTCCCCTCGAGTATTGTTGACTGCCCTAATCACCCAACCATGATTGATGTCTATGGGCCACTTCCCCTTCATGTAGAGCTCTCTCGACATTATATTGATCTCCGATCCATGATCAATTAGTGCTAACACCGGTTCACTGAGATCTCCTAGCTTCACAAGGGTTTCAGTAGTTGCCCTTGCCCAATGCGATCGGGTGTAGTGGCTAGACACCTTTACACCTTCTTCTTTTGCCTCATCCTCAAAGCGAACCTTCTGAGATTTCAATCCACAACACTCTACCAACGCATCTTCTTCATCCCTTGTTACCTTTGTACCCATAGCATGAAGTAGAGCAGTCTCATTGGAAATCTGTCGTTTCCTCTTGATGATATCAATGATAACATCATGAAACTCCCTCTTTGCTATTCCAAGTATCTCCCTCAAGGTAAACTCTACCTCGGCATTCAAAATCCTCTCTTCCAATACTCCCTTCAAATCTGTTGCCACCTCAATATCAGATTGTAGTTTGTAAGCTGGTACCTTCCCCTTGTCTTTCTCTTCCCCTTTTGTTTTTTCCTTCGACCTAGAAGGACCTGCTTCCTCCATAGTGTGATCAAGTGGGAGAGGTGTATCAGTTCTGATATGTTCTCTAGCCACCCTCTTCAATGAGAGTCCTTCGTCAGAACCCTCCTCTTCCCTTCGTCTCTTCTCTTCCACCGATGCTTCATATTGAGTCTTAGCAATATAAGCATGAATCGACATGGTTTCTACTTGATCTTCCCATCCAGTAGTACCATGAATTTCCGTTGCTGTTCTTAGAAGAGTCTCTCTAGCTACCTTCCCTTTCTTCATCGTAGCGAGAGCACTTGACCATAGGTCATTAAGCGGTACGTGGCCTTCAAACTCCTCTCCTGCTTCTCTAACCTTAGCACCATAGCTAAAAGCTTCAACTGATGCCACTGCATATGCACTATGATAATCATCCACCAATTTTCTCATCCCTCCTTTACCAAAATTGGTTTTAATGGTTAATTCAGTGTTCTTGAGGGCTACCTTCCCTTCTTTCCAGAAAATGTCCCCACTCTGTAGCATGCGTGCAAAATCTCCACAATCCCTTCGTGCATGATTAGTGCTGTCACACCATATGCACCCTTGCACATATGCTTGCTTGGTGGAAGTCTTTTTCTCCCCTCCCATGTCTTTCTCTTCCAATATCGCAAATTTGATCTTAAGCTCCTTCATTCCTTGCATGATCTCATCGATGGATGATTCTTCCTTTCTGTTATTCACAGTCGGAGCTTGAACGTTGGAGGTTGGAACCACTTGCCTAGTAATGAGTCTTTGGAGCAATAGAAGCATCCGAAATGCGAAGGGGTATTCTCATCACAATCTTCTCTCTCCTTCTTTCTCTCTTCGCCAAGAGTCCAAGCGCCTCCTCAACATCCTTCCAACTACTGGTAGCCCTTCTTCCTCATTTTTTGTCTTCGAGAAGCAACTCTAGCTTCTCTTGCAACTCAACATCAACAGCTCGGAGAAACAACTCTGTTTTATGTGACTCCAAGGTTATCTTCTCCAATTGAGACAATTGTGAGAATTGTCTCTCAAACTCCCTAAGAAGCTCAGTTGCATGAGACTTCTTATTGGGCCTTTCGACCCACTCCATGAAGGACTTCTTAGTGACTCTATCAGGATCTTCTAAGAAGTACTCATCCCTCAAAGCACGAGAATATATCTCCCAATTCTCACCAAATTGCTCATGTAGAGACCTCACATGGTCTCTAATTTCTGGCACCGCAGCAAGACAAAATATCTCAATCATCTCCTTCTCTTGAACACAGTTCACCTCCATTTCCCTGACGTAATATCTCAAGTACTTTGAGACATCCCTCCCATCAAATTGATCCATCTTCCCCACCACAGCTTGCAGCGCCTTTGTGGCTGAAACAGGATCGAAGGGACCTCCCTTCGATCCTGCAATCGTTGTTGTTGAAGGAAGAATGTGAATGCTTGAAACATCTCCGATGTTGCCGGATCGAGCTGCACCTTAGGTACCTCGCTTGCGCTGCTTGATCCCTCCCCACTCATTGCAACCGTCCTTGTGATCCCGAACATCCACTCAGCTCGTTGTCGATGAAAAGCTGCCTTGATCGATAACCCCTCCAATCTCCCAAGTATCCAACCTTCTGCGTCTATCTGCTTTGATCTAAATCTAGATCCCCATAGTTTGTGTCTAATATATTGGGCAATCTAACCTGCCATCACCTCAAGCACTCTTGGGAGAGTTGGTCATCACTTCCAACTTCTCACAAGAGAAATACGCAGCTCTAGAGTGGTAACCGGTGATCAAGTCCGGAGCACTCCTATTGAATCAGGCGCCCACACAAAGCTAGCATGGCGCATACACAAGAAGCCAGTATGGAGGGGATCCAAACACAAGAAGCAAACAGCGATCCTCCACACTCAAATTGTTCCAACCCACCCACGACTGACTCTTGCCATCACCTGGCATTTGACATATCATAAAACTCAACGTTATGCGCTAAGCTATCACTATTGAGTTCTTACAACCTGATTTCTGACCTATTTTATATCTCAAGTCCAAACAAAACTTGAACTTGCACCCTAATATCTCAAGTCTAATCCACGTTCCAAGCTTGCAACCAACCCTTGCTCTAAACTTCAAACACTAAACTATAAACCGAAACCCATGAATCTGTAAACTCACAACAAGAGAACTCATGAAAGTTCCTCCACCTTAGTGGTTTTACGTCGAGTTCACCACCTTTATGTCGCAGAGGACAATTCTTTTTCTCGAGAACGCCCGGCCCCCGGGTTGTAGAAGAACCCTCTAGAACCTTGTGTGAGTTGTCAATCTCTTCTTCTTCTCCTCAGCACTCCACATTACAACTGGTAAAACTTCAGCGGAAGAAGATCATGATATCCGATGATTCGACCCATAACTTTCGCCTAAACTTTACACAAAATTGCTTCACAATTCTTTCAATCTCTTCAAAAAGTTTCAGATGTTTTTGCCCTCTAGATCTCTCAAAACAATTGTTGATTTAGCCACTATATCAACAATTGTTTGATATAGTGGGTAAATCAACAATTGACCCCTGTGTACAAAACCCATCACACATCCCAATCCTTAACTCCAATTGCTTTCAAACTTCATGAGAAGGTCACTCATCATCTGAAATTGAACTGTGAAAAGTTTTATTGACAGAAATTTCTCATATCAAAAGATATGATCAATGTACTAAGTTTGTGATAGTTAGTGCAATCTTGCAACTCTGACTGCTTGCCCAACTTCAACCTATCACTTCGTACTCAAAACTCATCCAATCGAGTCAAAACCTTGATCAAAACACAAGGTCAAATCGTGATTTATATCTCAGTTGACTCATATCTTCCAAAACCTTCGTAAGATTCTCACAAACACTCCAAATACACTCAAAGGTCGAAATTTCTCTCTCTAACTTTGAATCACCATTTCAGAGTGACAAATTCTTCAAATCCATTCATTATTGAGTCCACGTTGTAGCCTGTCCCGTTAGCTTTCCAACGCTATCCTCTGATTTTTGAATGTCCTCCTGGAAGATCTCCAAAATCCCTAAAAACCTCGAAAAGTTGCCCTAGTGCTCTCATTGGTCAAAACTCCTAGACCAATGGGAATGGAGAATGCTATTTTGACCTCTAATGTGGCCAAATTAGCTCCATTGAAACTTAGAGCTTTACCACTATCCTAAACACTCTACTTAGATATCCTATACACAATATGAGTTGTCACTCATCAGAGTTAAAATGACAACTTGAAACCAGCTAAGTATACCCAAAAGCGATCACGATGAAGACACCGGATGTTGATCACAAATGGACTCGACAATGGTATATCTTGAGGATCATGTTGTCCCCTATCCACGTCCTACGTCGACTCCACTTCAATCAGATAAGCTCCTTAGTCAGCAAGGTGATGTGTCTAGATCTTCCTAGCTCTTTACAGCCTTACAATGCCATCTGTTACCCTAACCTAAAGTATCGCCGTCATGACAACAGTCATCATCTTCTCATAGTAGCCGCGTCACAACACGACACCATAACTAAATGCTATTTTTGAGAGGCTCAACCGAACAGTATTGGAGAAGGTGCAAAGTTTGTTGAGCCAATCTAGTTTACCATATGAATTCTGGGCTGAAGCTGTAAATACCGAAGTGTATTTGGTAAATCTGTCTCCTTCAAGTGCAATCGATTTTTTGACACTCCGTGAATTGAGGCACAAACGAAGGGCTGATTATAGTCATTTGAGAATTTTTGGTTGTACGGATTATCCTCTCATACCTAAGGAGAATATCACCAAGTTGGATCCTACATCCAAGAAGTAACTTTTTCTTGGATATGCAAGTGGTGTGAAAGGTTATAGGCTATGGGATCATGTAGCTTGTAAGGTGATTGTCAGAAGGGATGTTTCTTTCGATGAGCCCAGATCATTGAAAGAGGACGAGATATCTCAGGCCCCCATACTAACAAGGGCAAATCTCCACTCATGGATGTTGTTGAGGGGGAGATTGTTCATTATGGGTTTAATGATGCGCCAGAAGGAGAAGCTCCAGAACAAATGGAGCAAATTCTTGAACAACAGGAATTGGAGGAGCAAGTTGTCACAGCTAAGCCTCAAGACACAACACGAAACGATGGAGATCAACCAAGATCATCTACTAGGAGATCATCAAATTGGATTAGTAGAGCTCTCGAAAGGTATGGAACATGGGCTGATTCATCTATTCTTGAGGATCATGATATTGAAACTGAGAATGATGATGGCAATGCGTTGATCTTGGAAAAAGGAGAACCTTGTTCATATAGAGAAGCTCAAGCCTCTATCAATAAGCTTGAGTGGGATATTGCTATGGAGCATGAGATGCAATCGCTTGTTGAGAACAAGACTTGGGAGCTGGTGGAGCTTCCAAAGGATCAACCTTTCGATAGCAAATGGGTGTACCAGTTGATAGCAAATGGGTGTACCAGTTGAAGGATAATCCAGCGGATGAAGAGAAGAAGATCTTCAAAGCCAGGTTGGTGGCTTAGGGCTTCACACAAGAGAAAGGTGTGGACTATAACGAAGTCTTCTCACATGTAGCAAAGTATGCTACAATTCGTTCGGTATGTGCACTTGCTGCAATATTTGATCTAGTTATATGGATCATATGGATGTTGTCACGGCCTTTCTATATGGATCTTTGGAGGAAGAAATCTACATGAGACAACCTACTGGCTATGAGAAGAAAGGTCAGAAGAAGTTAGTTTGTAGATTGTTCAAATCTCTATATGGATTGAAGCAAGCTCCTATGCAATGGAATGCAAGGTTTGATGAGTTCATGAAAGCACAAGGATTTTCACGGAGTGTGTTTGATCCATGTGTTTACATGAAAAAGGTGAATAATGAAATTTTTAGTCTCATTATTCTAGTACTATATGTGGATGACATGCTCATTTTGGCAAAGGAACAATCCGACGTTGATAGATGCAAGAGGAAATTGAAATCTGCATTCAAGATGAAGGATTTGGTTAAGTCCTAGAGGATATTAAGCATGGATGTTCACAGGGATTTGAGGAAGAGGAAGCTATGGTTAAGTTAGGGCAAGTATATTCAATGTGTGCTTGACAGATTTAACATGGCAGACTCTAAAGGAGTGTGGACTCCTTTGGCGGCACATTTTAAGCTCTCAGCAGCTCAATGTCCAATTGATGCAACGTCAATTCCCTATGATAAGGCAGTGGGCAGCCTCATGTATTTGATGGTGTGCACTAGACATGATATTGCTCTAGCTATGGGCAAGGTGAGCAGATACATGTCAAATCCAAGAAAGGTGCATTGGGAAGTTGTGAAGTGGATTCTCAGGTACCTCAAGAGTATTAAGGATTATGGTCTTTTGTTTGATGGTTTATCAGACAATGCCAAATCCTTGTTGGGTTTCGTTGATGATGACTATAGACAAGATCTGGAAAAGAGGAAGTCTACAAGTGGGTATGTGTTTACACTTGGAGGTGGATGCATTAGTTGGAGATCTATCTTGCAAAAGTGCATAGCTAAGTCAACTACGGAAGCCGAATATGTAGCAGCAACGGAAGTAGCAAAGGAGACTATTTGGTTGAACAGACTTATCACTGAGATGGTATTGAAACAAGATGTTGTAAATCTCCATTGTGATAGACAAAGTGCCTTACATCTTGCAGCAAATCAAGTGATGGATAGCAGGGTGAAGCATATCGACATCAGATATCACTTTATCATAGATGCAGTTGTTGATAAGAAGGTTGAGCTAGTCAAGATTGACGGTAAACTCAATCCAGTTGATTCTTTGATCAAAGTTATTCATTTAGAGAGTTTTAGGAGGCATTGTGCTACTATGCAGGTTTTGCATAAATAGAACTAGTAGAGTTACTCTAGCAATTGTTTGATTCTTGTATATGCTTTACTCCTTCCTAGTCAGGCTACAGCTTAGTTTGAGTAACTCTGATTCGTTTGACTATATTTATTTAGACTATGGCTAAGGCTGGTACTATTATATAAGAGGGCTGGCAGAAGCTCTTTGGGATACAATTAGGGTTATTTAGTAAAGTGACTATGTGTATTCCGTGGACGTAGCCTCAGTAAAGTGAACCACGTATTTTTTGTGTCGACTCTTGATTGCATGTTTGTTTCTCAGTGTATTCATATTTCGGGTCTACAATATCTAATTCTAAAAATTGTCTTTTGTATATCTTCATCAGCTACTATGATCTGATTGTATCTGCTTCAAAGATCAAATTTGATGAAATACTAAGCTCCATGAAGTTGATCAAACAAGTCAGCCATTCGCGGTAATGGATACTTGTTTTTCACTGTTTGTTGATTTAGAGCATAATAGTCAATGCACATCCGCATGAAGCCATCCTTCTTCTTCACGAACAACACCAAAGCTCCATATGGTGACACACTAGGTTGGATAAATCCTTTCTACAACAATTCTTCCAAATGTGACTTGCATTCCTCCACCTCGTTTGGTTCAAGTCGATAGGGACTTTTACAAGGGAGAGAACTTCTTGGTAACATCTCTATCTTGTGATCTACTCTCCTTCTTGGTGGTAAACCTAGAGGCAGATCATTTGGAAAAACATCTTGAAACTCGTTCAAGATACAAATTAACTCCTCATGTATAAAAGATTGCTCTTTTGAAGCGCTTACATCTCTTATTAGGTCCAAAAAACAACCATCTTTGTGACTGATAGTGGTTCTTCTTATCACATATAGAGATAAATGTTTTTGTTCCGATCTAAGTTTATCAAAAGATCCTCCAACTAATAGTTTTTACTATCTTCCTTTGCCAATCTACCTCAGGATTATATTTTTTCATCCAAGATATACCCAAAATAGCATCATAGCGAGCTTATCGAATTACTCTTCACTCCAAAGATTCCTTGTATTGCCCAATCTTCAACTCCACTTCCCTAGGAATGCTTTCAATGCTCCATGTTTGTCAGTATAGCAATTCTACTTCTTCACTCTCATCTTTCTCTAAAGCTAATTCCAACTTTATACAATAGATCGAGATAGGAAATTTTTTGTAGCTCTTGGATCAATCAACACTCTCACTTTTACTCCTTCTATCTCGCCATCTGTCACAATCAAACATGTTTTCTTCTTTCTCAAACCATTTACCTCATGTTTTTGCTTCCTTGCTCTACCTTTCCTCCTTTTCATTGAATCTGTAAGGCCACGGTGCATAAGCAAGGTTACTGGTGCTTGTCGTTTTCTATGTTGCCGTCGGTCAATTCGTCTCCACCTTCAAGATTGTTGAGAGAACATCGATAGGGAGGTCTAGCTCCTCTTGCTAGAACTCGGGTTTGGCAATTCATGGCAATATGATCAAATATTTCACAATTATAGCATTGCCTCATTTCTCATCTCCCCTCCAATCTGTCTCCTCCTCTTGAA
Organism: Marchantia paleacea; assembly: GCA_014180765.2. Taxonomy (NCBI): domain Eukaryota; kingdom Viridiplantae; phylum Streptophyta; class Marchantiopsida; order Marchantiales; family Marchantiaceae; genus Marchantia; species Marchantia paleacea. The sequence goes on from MUAA02000004.1 coordinate 2,108,230, forward strand.
TTTGCTTCTCGATGAGGATTCAAGTTACGACGATCTCCTCCTTGTGCATTCACTCCTCTTGAAATGAAATCTTCTCTCCTCCTTATGTTGCCCAACTCCATAGTCATTGGTCCATAGTATTGATTCATGAAAATTAATACCTCTCCATCGTTGTGGTAGATGTTGGCCATTCGTTGTGCACAAGCAATAGCCTCGTTCAAGTTGCTTGGATTGTCCCGAATCACCTCTTGTTGAATCTTTTTCTTCAACCCTTTCTTGAATAAATCAAGGGCTTCAACTCCACTCATATCTTGTATCTGAATTTGAAAATCTCAAAATTCCTCAATATACTCCTCCACACTTCCCTTTTGTTCAAGTTTCCATAACCTCATCCGTGCCTTGATTATGGGATCAACTGCTTGAAAATTCTGAAGAATACCTTGTTTCATTGCACTCCAAGAAACTTGTTGGCATGACTCATTGAGCTCCATCATCCAACCCTGAAACCAAGTAGATGCTTTCTCCAAAAACAAAGTAGGAACAAACAGACATGCAATATGATCATTGATATTGAACAAAGCAAGATGGTACTGTAAGACCCATGGTTGTACATATAGGATAAAATGAAAGTATATCTAAATTGTGTCTAAATTTATCTTAGTCATGACTATGTTTAGCTAGTTATGGTTAAGTTGGAGGAAAATATAGAGTAACTTTTGGTGTGGTAGATGAGAACTTCTTTTTTGTTGTTTAGTATGAGTCAAGGAATAGATTCCATCACATGGGTATCTTGACTTCCCTTGACTTGGACTAGTTTTCATTGGTTGGACTTGGTGAAGACCCTTAAATCTAGGGGCGAGATTGACTTGGTACACTAGAAGTCAATTAGGGAGTAGTTGGGCTTCTAGAAGATCCAAGTGGACCAATTGCATGTTGCCATGTACCCTTTTCATTGGGGTTTGTGATCTCTACCTCGTTTAAACTTGGTAAGAGGAAGTTACATGGTGATTACTTGTAGTTACTAGGGTAAGATTCTAAGTAGTATAAATAGAGAGGTTGAGAAGCACCTCTCAAGTAGTTTTTCAATGGAAGTTAGTTTTGGGAGAAGATAGTGTGGTGATCTTAGTTTTGGGGAGCTTGGTTCTTGGAGATGTCATGTTCGGAGTGGAACCTTGATTCAATGAAGACTTTGATTACCAAAGTATCCCTTTCCTTTTGAGTGATATCTTACTCTTGGTGATAATGTGCATAATAGAGCTTGGACTTTGAGAGTTTGTGTAAGAGTGAGCAATAAGATCATGGGCAAAGGGTGGGACTAAGTCCTTCTAGATTCATGATGAGCTTCCAAAAAGCCATCGGAGGTTAACCTGAGTGAGAGTCAGCCCGGAGGTCACAGTACTCCATTCTCTCAATCCAACCTTCCAAAACTTCCATGGCCCGACTTCCTCAATAAGATTCTATCTTCCAAGCTTTTGTTATCTTCAGAATCATGGATGTGTGAAGATCTAGCTCTCTCACTCGTTGTGCCGCTTGGGCTTCAAGAGCCCGGGCTCTCATCATTTCTTCACTCTCCACCATTGATGATGATGTCTCTATCTCCATTTGGATTTATGCCATTTTTCATTCCTCTCGTTTTGACTTCTATCAATTCTTGAGCTAACTCTTGTACTTGAGTCTGGATTTGCTCAAATAAGTTTCTCAATTCTCTCAACTCTTGAATCATTTCTCTCAAAGTGTCCTCCATCATTCGTCCCCGTCCACTCTTTCTTAGTTTAGAGTTAAGATGAACACTCTCCAATTTCTGAAGATTGACAACACAAGAGGAATAGGTGATTTTTTCAACTCTTAGTAATACTCCTCTTCAAAATTTCTGACTACTAGGCTCCAAAACATAGCTTTAGGATGATATACATAATAGATTTCACACCGTGTGTTGAATTTCATCGGTGGTGGTCTATTCAGGTCCATCTCTAAACTAAAATATATATATGATGAGATCCCAAGTTACGTCGTAGGTGACTATAAGTAAGATAATCGGATCTCAAGATCTCATCACTTGGTCCATGAAGTTGGCACCAAAATGATAAATTAAATATTGAGTCAACCTTGCTCTTTCAATATATAATATTTTGACATGAAAAGGTGGAGCGTTTTTGTCATGGCGATGGGACTACATGTGCCCGGAGCTGTGCGATGAAGTCTGGAGAGGGAAACCACTAACAGCAATTGGAAACAGAGCGCAGCCGGAGAAGTGGGATGCAAAGTTATGGGCGTAGGATCTATGACGCAACCATGAAGAGGACAAAGGTGGCGTTGATTGGGAGGGATCGGCGATGCACACGGCATTTACTTTCGACGAGCGGAAGTGATTCAACCCTAGGGAGAAGACGAGGACGAATGGCTACAAGCTCGACTTGATTAAGGATGTATTCAGGAGGAAGGTGGCACTGACCTTGAATCAGCTTTTCTCACCGCAGAGAACAACCTACGTGAGCATGCACAAGGTGAGGATTGTAGAAGGGTTCATCGGAGGAACTATCCGGGTGAACTGGGGAGAGATCTTTGCAAGGAATGTACAAGCCATGGCGACGAAGCTAAGAGAAGACGATAAGAGTGTGGTCTATCTCTCGTCTTTCTTAGTACACCTGTATGCAAAGCTGGAGTGGTTGACGCCTAGGGAGAGGCAGCTGTACCGGTTGGAGAGTGGGTTGTCGGAATTGGATGCGGACATCGATAGTGCTAGTAGTGGATCGACGAGGAGTCTAGGAACGAGTGCTCCACCTGAACCGAAGAGAACGGGAGAAGTGAGACCAGCGGTGCAGAGCAAGCCTGATTCGGACTCAGACCTGGAAGTGATTGGAACTTCGAGGAAGAGAAAGAGAGTAGTGGAAGACAGTCCACCAGCTACTCTAGCAATTCGAAGAGATGTAGGAAAGAAGAAGGTAGAAGAAGAAGGACCAGCAAAGTCTTCTCGTCCAAAGATGATGGCGGTGAAGCCAGGGCCAAAAGCCTCGAAGGAGATTGCAAAACCTATGGCATCGGTACTACAGCTGTCGTAAAAGTTGGAAGCTGTGGTGGTCCCGGTATTGCTGGAGTTGAACGAGATGGGACCGATGTATATGCCAGGGTGGGACCCTCAAGCAGAAGACAGGTATATGGAGTTGATTCAGATGATGAACCGTCTGGCGTTGGGAAAGGAGGACCGATCCATCACAGTGAGAGAGCTAACGGAGAATGTGGACAAGCTGTCCAAAGAGAAGATTGAGATGGAGAAGAAGGTTCAGGAGGCGAAGAAGGCCTACGAAGAGATCTGTCGTATTCGGGATGCAGAGGTCCATTTTGTGGAGAAGGAGAATGCTCATCTTTGGGAGACGGTGCAAGACTTGAAGCGAAGATTGATTTATGTGGATGTGGAAGCACCTACGAAGTTGGAGAACCTCGCTAACAGATGTGCGCAACAACATCTTTTCACACGGTGTGATCGTGTTGAGACGCAACGGTTAGAGCAGTTGGTGACAACAATGGAGAATCCCGGCGACTCAAAGGATCGACGAAAGGAGATGTACAAGGCATTGGGTCGAGATTTCAGGGAAGCCATGGCTCTGCATCGACAGGAGATCGCGGCAGATGTACAAGAAATGCAGTAAGGAATTGACGCATTCACGCAAGCAACGGAGATGCGATCGAGTGGCTTAGATCAGAGTAGAAGATTTAGGAGAGAGCGATCCGTGTAGGAGACGGTTAGCTTGGCACTTAGGAGTAGCAGTTAGAACATTCATTATAAATAGTCGTAGGAAATAAAGTGATGGATCTTTTCATCTTTGCAAGTGTCCAAGCTATTGGATTGCAAATTGTAGTTAGGGTAGAACGAGCACTCGAGGAGCTGGTGTGTGCAGGCTGACATTGTGACAATTGAGGCGTGTATCCGTGAAGTTACCATGGTATTCATCCACGAGCTGAGCTTGTCTATAGCATCAAAAGTACTCTAGAGGGTATTTTCGCCGAGATGCAAACTTGTAATGAGAGAGATCCCCATCCCAAAGTAAAGCAAACTGCTGAAATTTATTTGTTGTGTCTGTGGAATTGGTGATGTGATGGGTTTGTGAAGGAATTGAGATTGAATCGATTGCCTTCTTTGTGAATGCTCTTTGGACTTTGCAGTCCAGAGTTAGAAAGATGTCTAAATGCTTATTTCCCTTCTTCGCTAGTGCGGTTTGATCCCTCATTCTCTTGGGAACGAATCAGTTTATACGGATTCGGACTGAATAGTACCTACCCGTGCTATTACACAACGCATGTTGTTTGGCAATATCTAGAGGAAGATATATGTATGCTAGATATTTTTGGAGGGATTAACACAGGTTTGGTTGGTGTTTTGCACTCTAGCATACAAGTACATCAAAACTTATATGTGGAGCTAGATGATATTGCAAGCCGTGTTTCATTACGCCATGTAGCACAGTTGATGCGACGATACCTAGATCTTCTACCATTGTTGGTGGTTCAAGGATATCAACAAGCCTTTCCGTCAGATATTTTATTGTTGGGGGCGCAAGATCTTGCTCGGCATATCACCATACATTTGGTTATTGGTGGATGGCCATGTCCATGACCACATACGTTTTTAATGATCATGGGCTACATAATGCATATTTAGGAATCATTTTGAGATGTTACGTGTATTACGATCTCTCCAGATTGTAACACACGTAACATCTCTAGAGAGATCTTACGAGCTACGGCAATACGGGTACGTGCATTACATTAGTACCTACATAATCCACTAATCCAATTGTGGATCATGTTCATTGCATGTACATTATGTCATTTGAGCAAAAGGGACTAAGAACAAATAGATTTCAAAGTCTGCAAACATCATGCGAATTATTACCCGTTGGATACTTGATATTATTGAGTTGTTTAATTCAGTTCACTGTGTAGAATTTTAATTCACTATCATCACTCACCGAAATGAACATATCTGTTCAGATAAAACATTGGGATTTCAAGAAGTACTTACTTAGTTTTACAAAAAAAATAAATTCTCTACATCAGTTTATACTATAATAGGATCATAAATTATTCCAAATTGCATTTTATAAAATGTATATCTTAAATTCTTACCTTTAGATTTTTGTGTCCGGCTTAGAAACCTCACACTTTTTTGCAAGGGAGTAGAAGAAGTACACAAGGGGGCTAGCAATGTCTGCATCTCAAATACTTGATCCAATATCCTCATGGGGTTTGTAAAGTATAGTATATGGGCATCTTTGAGATTGTTTTACAGCATCGCTCACACTTCCAACAACATCTTTCTCCGTATCAGTTTGGAGTCGACACACCAAGAGGCTGTGAGGCGGTATCGTTGGGCATTAGAGCACTTCTAGATATCCATCCGGATTGGGTTGTCTTGCATGTGGACGTTGAGAATACTTTTAATAGCGTCTCGTATGCATCCATTTTTAGAGAGCTTAGAGAGGTTGGTGGACCTCTATCAAGTCTCATTCCTTTCGTACGATCTTTCTACGGTTCACATTCTTCTCTTTTTTATCAGCATGGCTTTTCCGAGGAAGGAGTCACCGTTCTACAATCCGCCACTAGAACTCAACAAGGAGATCCTTTGGGAGGATCCCTATTTGTCATGGCTCATTATAGAGCTCTTTTGTCTACTGCTTTGGCCGTGTCAGGTTGTGTGTTCCACTTCTTAGCGGATGATACACACATTGTGGGCCCTGTAGACAACATTAGGCAGAACTTTGATTACTTGACTACCGAGCTTCATCTTGTAGGCTTGAGAACCAAGGTGTCAAAGTGTAGGCCTTGGTCTCCTTTGGGCATTCCGCCTCATCTCAAGCTTCCAATGGGATGTATGACATCGACAGATGATTTACATATTCTAGGAGTGTCAGTAGGGTTTGAGGATTTTGTTTCATGCTATCTTGACGTTGCACTTGCCGAGGATATTTTGCATGTAGACGACCTTCCTCTACTAGGGGATTTGCAAGTGGCGTTTGGTATACTGTCATCTAGTATTGCTCATCAACCCACCTACCTCCTTCGCACGGTTCCTCCTTCACCTACATTCATATCACATTTGACAGCCTTTGTGTAACACTGAAGGCAATGACTCCGGAATGACTTCCAAGATAAGAGATGTCTTCTCAAGACCTCTCCTTGATTTATATACTATAGGACTATAGGAGTCCGACATCCAAACTATGCCACATGGCTAACATGCGTAGGTTGCATGTTTTGTTATCTTATCCTACCCAATTCCTAACAGACGTCTAGCACACAATATGGTCCACCAATGCATGGTAGCCACCTCGTCATTTACCCTTTTACTTTTTGGATAGTGCACATCACTATCTTGTCTTTTTGTGATCTAGTGACCACTCTACGCTTTGGCTAAACTAACTATGACTAACCAAGATTGGTTACAAACCTCCCCCCATTTAAGTCGCAACGTCCTCATTGCAAGAAGACTCAAAAGTCTCTACAAGTATCTTGGCATTTGTAAGATTTGCCAATGGTTTTAAGTAGCTTCATAAAGTGGATAACCTTTCCATTGGACTAGATATTCCACTTTGGGGTTCCGCTGACCTCTTGCCCGTTTCTTGAGGATTCTCTCAACCTCATATTCCTCTACACCATCAATCATGGTTGGTAAAGGAGGAGGTTGATGTGGGTTGCCAAAGGAAGGAGATCGTGGGGTATACTTCCTCAAGAGAGACACATGAAAAACGGGATGTATTTTCATGTGTGTTGGCAACTCTAACTTGTAGTCAACTTCTCCAATCCATTGGACAATCAAGAAAGGTCCAATAAACCGTGGACTTAACTTTTGAACCCCTATTAATAACAAATTGGTAGTAGACAACCACACCTGATCGTCTTTTTGAAACTCCATATGTCCTCGATGAGCATCAGCATATTGTTTTTGCCGATTCTGGGCAATGGCTAATTTTTGCTTTGCCTGATGCACTCCTTGTTGGACTCGTGCCACAAACTCATTCACTGCTTCCACTTGGGTTGATGGTTCCTGCATGTGACCTACACTCATCAAGCTAGATGGTGTGATATGGTGTTCTCCATACATCAAGAAGAATGGGCTGACTTTTGTGGATGCATTGATTGAGTTATTATAAGCAAACTCAATCAAGGATAAAAGTGCATCTCAACCTTCTTGCTCTTCCAAAGTGAAAGCTCTAAGCATGTCCTCAATAGTTCTATTTGCTCTTTCAGTTTGCCCATCTGTTTGAGGATGATAAGTTGTGGACATGGCTAGTTTTGTTTTGAATAGCCCAAATAGAGTTTTCCAAAACATGCTAGTAAATTGAGTGCCCCTATCGGTGATGAGCATTGTAGCTAAACCATGTTGAGCAAAAACTGCATCCATATAAATTCGAGCAAGTTCAGGTGCAGTAACTGTCTTTGTTGTGGACCTAATATGGATCATCTTGCTTAATTTATCCACAAAAATGACTATCGAAACATAACCCATAGACGCCATTGGTAACTCACATACAATGTCCATACTGACGTGCTCCCATCTTCTAGTAGGTATTGGTAGAGGCTGTAGTAGACCTACTGGTTTCTGATTGGTAGCCTTGTTTTGTTGACAAGCCACACAACTTCGAACATAGCTGGTGATGTCCTCTCTTAGTTTTGGCTAAAACTAAGAGAGGACTACTACTCCCTAATTGACTTCTAGTGTGCCAAGTCAATCTCGCCCCTAGATTTAAGGGTCTTCACCAAGTCCAACCAATGAAAACTAGTCCAAGTCAAGGAAAGTCAAGATACCCATGTGATGGAATCTATTCCTTGATTTCTACTAAACAACAAAATAGTTGTTCTCATCTACCACACCAAAAGTTACTCTATATTTTCCTCCAACTTAACCATAACTAGCTAAACATAGTCATGACTAAGATAAACTTAGGCACAATTTGAATATACTTACATTTTATCCTATATGTACAACCCTGGGTCTTACAGGCCGTTGGCCCACCTAGAGTGCTGACCACATTCACTTGATATCTCCTTCTCTCTGTGGTGTCAACCACCCTATGCGCGAATACATGTGCACCAGAAACGAAGAGATGTAAATCACTCCCTTCTCTCCCGCTCGCAGTCTCTGCCCCATCCCTTGCACATTCTAAGCGAAGATCTCTCCCCAATTGACCTTGATCGATCTGCCAACGAATCCCTCCACTATCCTCACCTTATGCATACTTACATAAGTAGTTCGTTGTGGTGAAAATAGTTGATTCAAAGTATACATTATCTTTCTTCGGAAGTCGTCCCAAATTAGATCAATCCTAAAGCCGTTTGTGCCCTTCCTCTCCCTAGGGTCAAACCACTTTGTTTCGTCAAAGTTGAAGCCCGTGTAAATCGCCGACCCTTCCCAGTCAACACCGCCCTTCTGCTTCAAGTAATCTCTCCCCAGTGCTTCTACCCAAAGGAGCGCATCCCACGAATCCGAGTGCCCTCTCCATCCTATTGGGTTCGGTGTTTTCTTCGATCGGACTTCTTCACACAACTTTGGGCACACGTAGTCCCACCGCCATGCTAAGAACTCTCCTCCTAAGTTTTTCAAGCATAGCAATTCTACGGCTGTCCAATCTGGCTTTGGCACCAAAGGTCGATATATTCCGGTTGGCATCTTCTTCACTGGCAACTGAATAGCCTCACAAGCCCCCAATCAAATGGTCGATTTCCTCTTCATTTTGTCTACTTGACTCGTTGGCTCGTTCTTGCTTCTCCGCGGCTCGTCGCACTTTGCTGATGTTGTTACTAACTGCCTTAATCCATTCGACACTTCAAAAATTCCTTAACAACTTATTCGTCTTGGTCATATTCGTACTTATTTCACCTATTCGTATTCGGAGGACCAAACTTCATCCAAATATTGTTCACTTTTATTCCAAAAACAAAAAAAACAATCTCAAAATCTCTAAGTAGGGTCCTACATACGTCCGTCCTTAGTTGTGAGCGCCCCGTGAACATCACTACTCATAATATTTCTTTTTTCGTCACCCATTAACTTGTGTGGCAAACAGCGCACCATCCAAATCCAACAACTGCACTGACCCATTTTCAAACACTTCCATGACCTCATAAGGTCCCATCCAACAAAGATGGAGCTTCCCCGGAAACTTCATGTAGCGGCTATCATATAATAGCACTTTGTCCCCTACCATTACTTTCTGAGGTCGCAGCCGAGTATCATACTTCTCCTTCCGATGAAATTGAATGAGTTTGGTCAGTTCCTCCGCTTCATCACGCGATTCTTCCAACTTTGTCAATTCCAATAACCAATGAAGTTGACTATCCTCCACGGATAGTCGTTCGTCCACCACAATTCAATAAGTAGGAATCTCCAGCTCCACTGGCGTAATCGGATGCATCCCATAGGTGAGATAAGATAGAGTCTGCTTGGTGGTTACTTTCTCCGCCGTCCTGAAAGCCCACAATGCTGCTGGCACTTTGACATCCCAATCATAAATGTGATTCACCGTGATTTTATTAAGAATCTTACACAGGAGCCCATTAGACTTTTCCATTAACCCGTTAGCCTTGTGATTATACGGTGTAATCTTTCTATGCTTGATCTGAAAGTAAGTGGTAAGTTCTCCGATCAGATGATTCAAGAAATGTGTACCCCTATCACTAACCAGCTCTAGAAGACATCCATAGCGACAAATAACTTGGTTAAAGAAAAATTCGGCTACAGTCTTAGCATCGTCGCGTCTTGTGGCCACTGACTCTACCATCTTAGTAGCATAATCAGTAGCCATCAGGATGTATCTCTTCCTCGTTCCTCGGCTAGCTGGTGAAATGGGACCTACAAAGTCCATGCCCCATTTCTCAAAAGATGCTAAGGGCAAAATGGGCTTCAAAGATCATCGTGTAGTCTGCGTTGGTTTCCCAATTCGCTGGCAAGCATCACATCATTGGATGAACTAATGTACATCCTTAAACATGGTCCGCCACCAGTAATTGGCCGCCAGGATCTTCCTCATCGTGTTCGCATGGCATAGTGTCCTCCTGCAGCTTCCTCGTGCATCGCCCTGATCACTCTGGTGACTTCATGCGACTCCAAACATCTTCGTAGGACGTCATCCGCCCCCAGTTTGAATAATATTCCTCTTTCCAATTGATATGGCGATGCTTTGTGTATAAACACCGTACGTTGCTCAACCGACAACCCCTTAGGTAATTCCAATGTTCTCAAGTAGCAGTACAAATCATAGTAATGCGTGTCCTTGTACTCCGTTAGCTGGAACAATTATTCATCTAGAAATTCATCATCCACCGCTATTGCCGGTATCTTCATTTCCAGTCGTGACATGAAGTCGGCATTCGTATGCTGCACCCCTTTCTTTGTATGCATAGTAAAAGAGAACTTCTGCAATAACAACATCCAATGTGCCAGCCGACTTGAGAGATCGGCCTTCTGCACCATATATTTTAGAGGAAAATGATCCACATGGAACATAAATTCATAGCCCAAAAGGTAGTGCCGGAACTTCCTTACTGCATAGACCATGCCCAATGCTTCTCGCTCCGTAATTGAGTAATTCCGCTCCGCCGTTATCAGCATGCGACTGGCAAAGTAGATCGGATGGTCCTTTCCTTTCTCGTCTTTCTGTCCCAACACCACACCCATGACTATGGATGAAGTATCCATAGATGAAAACGGTTTAAAGTATGAAGTATCCACATAAAACGGTTTCTCCCAGTCAGGTGGAACGAGAGTCGGAGCCATGACCAATTCTCGTTTCATCTGTTGGAATGTGGCCTGATGTTCCGCTGTCCACACAAATTCTACCTCCTTCTTGAGTAAATTGGTTAAAGGTGCTGCAATAGCAGCATACACATTCACCTATCTTTGGTAGTAACTTGTGTGTCCTAGGAAGGCTCTGAGTTCTCCTAGGGGGTTCCAATAAGTTAATGACCTTAACCTTATCTACATCTACTTCTAGTCCTCGAACTGACACCTGATAACCCGACAGGATCCACTCTGTCATCATGAAGTAACATTTCTCCGGATGTAATAGTAATTGATTGCCTCGGCATTTCTGGAACGTCTACTGGAGATGATTTAAATGGTCGGCGCTCTGACCCGAATACATAGAAATCATTTATAAAAATTTCCAGATCTTCCTCAAATAGTCTTGAAAGATGAGAGTCATCATTTGTTGAAATGTGGCTGGGGCATTACACAACCCAAACGGCATCTTATGATAAGCATATGTCCCCCAAACAGTGGTAAAGGTGATCTTGTCCTTATCTTCCTCTCATATGGACACTTGATTGTACTCAGAGAATCCATCTAAGAAGCTATAGCATTCATGTCCGACAACATGTTCCAAAATTGCCTCTGCGAAGAGCAAAGGATTATGATCCTTCTTAGTGGCGGCGTTGAGCTTACTAAAGTCTTGACAGATTCTAATCTTGCATGTATTCTTCTTGGGAACAATCACAATTGGTGCAACCCATTCCTTTGCTTCAACATCGGGGTAAATAATACACCTTTGTGTACTTATCAATTTCATCTTTAACCAACAAAGAGTATTTGGAGTTTAAACAGTACTGTAAGACACAGGGTTGTACATATAGGATAAAATGAAAGTATATCTAAATTGTGCCTAAGTTTATCTTAGTCATGACTATGTTTAGCTAGTTATGGTTAAGTTGGAGGAAAATATAGAGTAACTTTTGGTGTGGTAGATGAGAACTTCTATTTTGTTGTTTAGTATGAGTCAAGGAATAGATTCCATCACATGGGTATCTTGACTTCCCTTGACTTGGACTAGTTTTCATTGGTTGGACTTGGTGAAGACCCTTAAATCTAGGGGGCGAGATTGACTTGGTACACTAGAAGTCAATTAGGGAGTAGTTGGGCTTCTAGAAGATCCAAGTGGACCAATTGCATGTTGCCATGTACCCTTTTCATTGGGGTTTGTGATCTCTACCTCGTTTAAACTTGGTAAGAGGAAGTTACATGGTGATTACTTGTAATTACTAGGGTAAGATTCTAAGTAGTATAAATAGAGAGGTTGAGAAGCACCTCTCAAGTAGTTTTTCAATGGAAGTTAGTTTTGGGAGAAGATAGTGTGGTGATCTTAGTTTTGGGGAGCTTGGTTCTTGGAGGCGTCATGTTGGAGTGGAGCCTTGATTCAATGAAGACTTTGATTACCAAAGTATCCCTTTCCTTTTGAGTGATATCTTACTCTTGGTGATAATGTGCATAATAGAGCTTGGACTTTGAGAGTTTGTGTAAGAGTGAGCAATAGGGTCATGGTCATAGGGTGGGACTAAGTCCTTCTATATTCATGATGAGCTTCCAAAAAGCCATCGGAGGTAAACCTGAGTGAGAGTCAGCCCGGAGGTCACATTTTTGGTTCCGTTGCCGGGACCTCAATCTAGAAGGAGCAGAGATGTTTCGAATCCAATTTGAGAGCGCAACGATGAGAACTCATATGGAGAGGACTGTGGAGGAAGAGCGAACCAAGATCATTATGCATAGTAATGTACCATTTGTGTATCCGGTAGTGTTATATGATAGCTTGGAAGTTATTTTGTACATTTTATTTACTTAAGTGTTGTTTGGGATGAGGCGAGAGTGCTATAGTACGTATTTGGGGGGAAAACTTTATTTTCCGAAGTTTTTCCGAGAATTTTATTGATTTTAGAGTACTAGATAGGATACGTTTTGCACTTAAAATAACAGTCATATCATGTCTAGATCAAAAGTTATGATGTTTAGAATTTGCTAGGGTCCTGACGGGTTTTGAAAGATAGCTCTCGGGAAAAAGTGTACAGAGCTTATCAATTCGTGCAAGAATTAAATCAGGATTTGAAACTTTGCACGATTGTTAATTAGGAGCTAAGCTACATGTGGGTCTAAATTTCGTTGAGAGATCATTTTTATAGAGAAAGTTATGATACCTGAAGTATAATGGGGTATAAAAGTGAGCAAAACTGCTTTACTTTTCAGATTTGCTTTTTCCTTGTTTATGGTCATTCGGAGAGAGTGAGTGCATGAGTGTTTTGCATAGTGATGATGACTTGACACTCATTGGAAAATGGGAGATCAACCTCTTTGGAAGATCCGGTTATCTAAGATACCTCAAAGGGTCGGGCGTGATTGTTTCGGCGGATTCGAACACGAGGGAGTTGAGTGGAGTTTGAAGAGGACACTAAAAAGTTCCCGAGAGCGAAACGTGAGAGTTGCTTCTATTGTGGAGAGGAGGGACATAAGCTTGTGAGTTGTCCTTTGAGGACCAAAAGATCGGAGGTTGAGAGAGAGGCGAAACGTGGGAGAGCTAAACCTTCATCAGGGACCATCATCTCCCCATGAATCCAAGAGTGGAACCTATTGTGAAAATTGTGGAGTGACCGGACTTCCACGAGGACACGAGTGTAGTGGCGTGAAAGCTGTTGGAGTCACTAGTGGAGGGCTTTGAAGATAAATTGAGTGCAGATACCGAAAAGTTGAAATCTCCGGGTGGCTCAAGTTCTAGCGAAGATGGAGATCATTTTCAGAATGATCGAGAAGATGTCGATGAGGTAAGGCTCACGGTGTGTTTAGGAGAGGAGAGAGCCATGGCAATCTTGGACCAACCAATTCCGTTCATTTTGCCATTGATGAATTACTCTAGAATGGAGCTAGTTTTGTTTGTGTTGTATTAGGGAGTCCCGTATAAATTTCCAACAACAACGACAAAAGGAGTTGGAAATGGGGAAGCTTCCGGTGTTCTATGGGAGAGAGAAAGATGTAGAATCTTTTTTGTGAGAGACTTCAAGAGGGCATGTATAGGAAACAATGAGAGAAGGAAACCCGAATGGGCTATCCTTTTACCCAACTTCTTGGAGGATTCTGCATTGAAGTGGTACAATGAGTACAAGAAGGAGCATGTGGAGGAAGACACTTGGGAGAGTTTGACGGAGAATCTTGTTGAAAACTTTCTTCGGATGAAAGTTACGAAGCTGATGTGTGAAGTCACCTTTTGAAGCAAGGAGAGAGTGAGAAGGTGAGATCATACGTAGAAAGAACGGAGAGTTTGGAATCACGTTTTAGGTGTGGTGTTGAGAAAGAGTGAGGCGAGGTCGAGCCAACCATGGTGGGGATTGTGGCGATGTTGACAAAGAACTTCATTGGAGGTTTGAAGCCTCAGATTGAAGCAAGGTGAGATATGAAAAGCCCTCTTCTAAGGTTGAGGCTATTCGCATTGCTATTCGAATGGAGGAGAGCCTAGAAGCGATGATTCTAGCTTGGTGGCTAGAAAAGCATCACCACCTATTGTGGTTAGAATGGCAACTCCCTCTTTGTTGTTCTTCTTGTAGGTAGTAAATTCTCCCGTGGTAGACTTGCACCATGAGTTGAAATCTATCACGAAAAACACTCACGATCTCAAGATTAACGTAGTACAACTATGGGAGAGGAGGAATCGGAATGTAGGGGAGGATCTAGAGGGTATGGGAATTATCCTCCAAAAGTAAATCCACCACAAGGGAACTTCACAGTTTCATGTTTTAGTTGTGGAGGCCCTCATTTCCGAAATTGTCCTAATCCTCGACAACATGATGGAGTTAGACACAACAATTCTACTCCTGCTCCAAGTCAATCGAAGGATAAGGGAGTAGCGTCTCTTGATGTGTTTCCTCATCGGTGCACGTTTGAGAAGGGAGAGAGCTCTATAAGTTCAGGAGTTGATATTCTTGCACACGAGAAGAAGAGAGCAAGATTTGCGGAGGAGTCCATCTCAATGGAAGATCAACCAAGCCGAGCACTTTCGATCCAGTGGTGTGAGTCAACCGAGAGCACCGAGGAAGAAGTTGGGAATGGATGATTTCTCCATTTCATCTACCCAACTCAAATACGGCGTGGTGGAGGATATGGGGAATCAAAAAGCCAATATAAGCTGTTGGTCAATTGATTGCTCTAAATCCTACGATAAGAAAGGAGTTGAGGGGAGGCCTAAGCTCCAAAAGGACCAAGAAGCGGCGATCCAAGGGAAAAGCTTCCATGACGAATGTTGGAGTAGGAGGGTGGATGCCTGCCTCGGAGGTATGCACCAAAGCTTCAAGATTGAAGCACGCATCAATGGGCGTGATGTTTCGGATGTACTAGTGGATGGTGGATCTGCGGTGAATGCCATGTCGAACGTTTGTTGAAGAAGTTGGGGATGAAGCTTTCAAGATTTCCAACATCATTGTTGGGATGGCCAACAAGCAAAAGGTGCGACCCATTGGAGTGGTGGACAAGGTGGTGGTAAGCGTGATGGGAGTTCAAACCTTGTTGTCCTTTCAAGTGCTTGAGGAGGCTAGCTACGACTTGTTGTTAGGAAGACCTTGGTTGATTTTGTGAGGACAACTGATCGGTGGCATAAGGGTTACCTTATAGGGCGAAAAACCATCGAGTGAAGGTCCTCTCACAAGTGGTGGAGGGGCTTGGTCTCACTTCGGATAGACCTCACAGTGATTCTTCGAGTCCGAGAGTGAAGAAAGTGGCAGTTTTTCGAGGTTGACACCAACATGTCGGCCGATGAGGAGACATCATCCTAAGATACCTCGGACGATGATGTTCAAGTTCAAGTTCTTCTTTGCAATGGATTTACTTCTAGGCGGGGTGGTGAAATATCCCGACAAGATGAAGATGAGTGAAGATGAGATAACTTCGGACGGCTCTCCACTCTCAAGTTTGGTCCCAAGGTTACTATGGAGGAGAAGTCAAGGTTCTTGGATATATTTCAAAAATATATCCATGTCTTTGAGTTTAGCTACAAGGATTTGAAGGAAGTAACCTTAGAAACTCATCGCATTGAGTTAGAGGAGAAGGCTTCGGTCGATGCGTCCGAAGCAACGTCGGATAAATCCACCAACGGCGTGGTGGTCAAGGAGGAGATCGACAAGCTAAAGGATGCGGGTTTCATCTATGAGGTAGAGAATTCTGAATGGGTTTCTCCTATTGTGATAGTCAAGAAGAAGAATGGTAAGCTACGTGTATGCGTAGATTACAAGAAGTTGAATCTTTGTCACAAAGAAGGATTACTATCCTTTACCTTTCATAGATGAGATTCTAGAGGAGGTGGCGGTCATGAGCGGTATAGTTTTGGAGATGGTTATAGTGGTTATAACCAAATTCAAATTGCTCACGAAGATCAGCTCAAAACCACTTTTACCACGCCATGGGGAACTTTTGCCTTTAGGGTAATGCCCTTTGGTCTATGTAATGCTCCAAAGAACTTTTCAGAGGTTCATGAACAAGGTGTTTGAACCTTTTATTGGGAAATTTGTGCGAGATTTCATAGATGATTTTGTGTTCTGAGGAAGAAGGAGGATCATTTTGATTATTTGATCAAAATTCTACAACGGTTGGAGAAAGCCAAGGCCTCGCTCAATCCAGAAAAATGCATTTTGGATGTGAGGAAGGTTTGTTGTTAGGGCACATCATCTCCAAGGATGGGATAGCGGTGGATCGAGGAAAAGGTGAAACGCATCCTCGACTTACCTTTTCTCAAAGTGACATTGACCAAGTTGAGGCGGAGTTCCTTGGAATGGTGGGATACTATCGACGGTTCATCTTTTCCTTCTCCAACAAAGCTTATGCCTTTGACGGTTTACATGAAGAAGGGGACGGATTATGATTTAATCCTCAAGGATGGAGAGGCAAATTTATGGCGTTCGAACTTCTTAAGAAGGCGTTGGTAACGGCCCTATTTTAGCCAAATCAAATTGGGGTAAACCTTTCATTCTCTACACGGATGCATCAAACATTGCTATAGGATGCACTCTAAGCCGAGTTAGATGAAGATAGCCATGATCATCCAATTGCTTTATGCTAGTAGATAGATGGTGCAAGTCGAGAGAAACTATTCGATGATTTGAAAGGGAGGCTTTAGGCGTGATCTTCTCACTCAAGAAGTTTCGACACTATCTTTTGGGAGGGAAGTTTACTATCGTTCTCGACCACAAGGCTTTGAAGTACATTTTCAACAAGCCTTAATTTGAGGGGTAGGATAGCAGGATGGAAGTTGTTCTTGGCGGAGTTTGATTACATCATTGAGGATCGACCCGGTAAGAAACATGCCAATGCCGATTTGATGTCTCGAAAGCATACGATGACGAAGGAGATCAACAAGTGGATGATATATTTCGGATGAGGATTTGGCGATGATGGACACCATAACAAAGGTACCGGCTAAATACAAGGGGATATGGGATTCCATCTCGGAGGAGAGTTTTCCCCAAGGCATGCATTCACGGAGAGGAATGCATTGGTGAAGCGATGTGAACCTTATACCATCATAGAGGGCGTGTTGTTTCATCAAGGAGCGGATGGACTACTCGAAGAAGGGTTGTTGGAAGGGAGGAGTCAATTCAACTTATGAAGGAGTTTCATGAAGGCTCGGTATGTGGAGGACACTTTGGCAGAAAGGTAAGCGCATTTAAGATCCTAGATGCAGGCTATCATTGGAAGGGCATTTTCAAAGATTGTGTGGAATTTTGCAAGAGTTGTGATGTGTGTCAAGCTTTTGCTAAAAAGTCTATGAAAACCCCTCCTTTGACATGAGTTCCTATTTTAGGTCCTTTTGAAAAATGGGGAATAGATTTTGTAGGACCCTTGAATCTTACTCCTCGGGGTAACAAGTTCATTGTGGTAGCTCTGGATTATCTAACCAAGTGGGTAGAAGCTAGAGCTCTAAAATCTACTAGTGAGGAAGAAGTGGGTAGATTTACGTATGAGAGGATAATAACTAGATTCGGATGCCCTCTAGAAATTGTATCGATAGAGGTGGTGAGTTTGTTGGAAGCATTATACAAGCCATGCTAGGTCATTTCTCCATCAAGGCACGGTGACTACTTCCTACAAACCAAATGCTAATGGGTTGGCGGAAGCGAAATAACCAACTATACGCTTGCATGATGTTGGCCAAGGATGCGAGACATGGACGGGAGCAAGCAAAATTGGGACAAGAGGTCGCATGCTATCTTGTGGGAGTATCGGACGACTTGGAAGACATCAACATGGTACTCACCTTTCCGTATGGTATATGGTGTCGAGTCAAAGCTTCCAATTCAATTTGATTTGACGACCTTCTTAACTATCCAGAAGTTAAAGAGTAAGAATGGAGTAGAAGCTATCAAATCAAGGCGTCAACAACGTGGGAGTTGGAGGAGGCTGTTTGTGGCCATGGTGCGGTGGGGCGGGCTCAACAATTGCAGAAGAAGTATCATGATAATCGATTTGGGGACGAAGAAGATGAAGATTTTCAAAGAAGGTGATTGGGTAATGCTTTCTGACTCCATTAGATATAAGAGAGCAAGAAAGAAATTTCTTCCAAAGTACTTTTGGTCCTTTCATAGTTCACAAGGTGTGGGAAACTTTACTTACGATTTGAAGGAGTTGGGAGGAAGACATTTTGACCGGGTGAATCACGACAAGTTGAAGCCGTTTCATCGACGATCGATTCTTTCACTCCGGGACGTAGTGAAATCTTGGTCGGGGGTAAATGTAAGACCGGGGTTGTACATATAGGATAAAATGAAAGTATATCTAAATTGTGCCTAAGTTTATCTTAGTCATGACTATGTTTAGCTAGTTATGGTTAAGTTGGAGGAAAATATAGAGTAACTTTTTGGTGTGGTAGATGAGAACTTCTATTTTGTTGTTTAGTATGAGTCAAGGAATAGATTCCATCACATGGGTATCTTGACTTCCCTTGACTTGGACTAGTTTTCATTGGTTGGACTTGGTGAAGACCCTTAAATCTAGGGGCGAGATTGACTTGGTACACTAGAAGTCAATTAGGGAGTAGTTGGGCTTCTAGAAGATCCAAGTGGACCAATTGCATGTTGCCATGTACCCTTTTCATTGGGGTTTGTGATCTCTACCTCGTTTAAACTTGGTAAGAGGAAGTTACATGGTGATTACTTGTAATTACTAGGGTAAGATTCTAAGTAGTATAAATAGAGAGGTTGAGAAGCACCTCTCAAGTAGTTTTTCAATGGAAGTTAGTTTTGGGAGAAGATAGTGTGGTGATCTTAGTTTTGGGGAGCTTGGTTCTTGGAGACGTCATGTTCGGAGTGGAGCCTTGATTCAATGAAGACTTTGATTACCAAAGTATCCCTTTCCTTTTGAGTGATATCTTACTCTTGGTGATAATGTGCATAATAGAGCTTGGACTTTGAGAGTTTGTGTAAGAGTGAGCAATAGGGTCATGGTCATAGGGTGGGACTAAGTCCTTCTATATTCATGATGAGCTTCCAAAAAGCCATCGGAGGTAAAACTCCGAGTGAGAGTCGGCCGGAGGTCACAAGATCGCCTGCATTTACATGGACAGCTCCCTCTATTAGGTCTATCCGATGTTCCCCCCACTTTCGGGGTATGCCCTTCATATCTTCTATCATCTTCGAACCCTTTGAGGAGGCTCAACAGTGTGTGTAGATATCTTGCTAGTAGGCCGCGTTTGACTTTGAGTTGGTGTCCAAGTGTGACCGTGACTTCCTCCCACGTGTCTGTCCCAAATACGCCGTCAATGTGGCTGACTTCACTCCTCTCCACACTGATATGTAATTGCTATTCGTCGTAAGTGAGAAGTTCTTCGTCTATCTCATAACATTCCAAGTAATTGACTTGGTCTTCGGACGAATAGTCGGACTTAGTATCTTCATCACTCGGATCAGTTACTCCTGAATCCGAAGAGGTGTCTCCTTGATACTTGGAGTGTTTCCAAGTAATCGTTACACGACGGGCCGAGGTAGCTCCCGGATCAAAGAAGGATAGGATCTTCCTTTGCCAATTTGTGAGCACCTTGGCATTGTACAGCCAGGGTCTCCCAATTAGCACTTTGTACCCACTCTCCTCTTGGGGTTTAAGAATTATGTAGGTAAGAGAGAAAGGCACGCCGCCTATTCGGGTCTAGATCCCTCATAGCAGCCCTATCGGTTTCTTACGAGACTGGTCCGCCAGTCTCAAAATTTGGGGGATATCTTCATAATGTTTGTACCCTACGGCCACAGCCGTATCCTTCGTCATGATCTTCACTCCGGACCCTAAGTAAATGGGTACGGATTTCAACATACAGCCCGTGATTTTGATCTCGATTTCCGAAGCACCCAAGTCCTCATGTTCCACGGAATACACCGTGGGTAGCTTGTTTCTTCTCAGCGCTCCAGGCTTGCTAGACTTCAGGGCCTGGATGAGAATTTTCTTGTACACTTTGTTGTCGTCCAGGAGCTGCTTCATAGAGATATTCGCCTTGACTTCGGCGAGGTCCGCCACTGGATCATAGTATGTACGAGGCACCACAGCCCTCGTCTCCGGTTCTACCTTCTTCGGGTCACCCTTGAGAAGAATCTTGGTAGTCGTGGGAGTCAACTCTTTGAGGTATCCTTGTACCTCCTCCTGAATATCAGCGGCAAATGATGACTCTACCGGTTCATCCGACTCCTTGGGTAGGGTCTCTACTGTCTTGGGCACCTCCTCTTGCATGTTCCTCTTCTTCTCCCGTAACTTGGCCATCTCCTTGACGACTACGGGGGCCATCTTCGTACTTTGGGTCGACACCAGCAACATGTCCAAGGTTTCTTCGGGCCAAGACGTTTCTTCCAGAGGGACTTTCGGTGTCTGCTCTTCTACGCTAATTTGGTGTACTCCCACGTCCCGTTTTGGTGGGATCACAAGTCGCACTCCTTGCGTCAGATATCGTTCGCTCTCACCTCGGGGTTGAGATGATTGATCACATTCCACATTCGTATGTCAGCCGCTTGCAGTTACTGGACATCGGCTGATAGGTCATTCTTTGCCGGGGTTGAGGGCACTAAGGTGACCTGTGACCTCCGGGCTGACTCTCACTCAGGTTTACCTCCGATGGCTTTTTGGAAGCTCATCATGAATCTAGAAGGACTTAGTCCCACCCTTTGCCCATGATCCTATTGCTCACTCTTACACAAACTCTCAAAGTCCAAGCTCTATTATGCACATTATCACCAAGAGTAAGATATCACTCAAAAGGAAAGGGATACTTTGGTAATCAAAGTCTTCATTGAATCAAGGTTCCACTCCGAACATGACATCTCCAAGAACCAAGCTCCCTAAAACTAAGATCACCACACTATCTCCTCCCAAAACTAACTTCCATTGAAAAACTACTTGAGAGGTGCTTCTCAACCTCTCTATTTATACTACTTAGAATCTTACCCCTAGTAACTACAAGTAATCACCATGTAACTTCCTCTTACCAAGTTTAAACGAGGTAGAGATCACAAACCCCAATGAAAAGGGTACATGGCAACATGCAATTGGTCCACTTGGATCTTCTAGAAGCCCAACTACTCCCTAATTGACTTCTAGTGTACCAAGTCAATCTCGCCCCTAGATTTAAGGGTCTTCACCAAGTCCAACCAATGAAAACTAGTCCAAGTCAAGGGAAGTCAAGATACCCATGTGATGGAATCTATTCCTTGACTCATACTAAACAACAAAATAGTAGTTCTCATCTACCACACCAAAAGTTACTCTATATTTTCTCCTCCAACTTAACCATAACTAGCTAAACATAGTCATGACTAAGATAAACTTAGGCACAATTTAGATATACTTTCATTTTATCCTATATGTACAACCCCGGGTCTTACATTTACCCCGGACCAAGATTTCACTCCGTCCTCTGAGTGAAAGAATCTGATCGTCGATGAAACGGCTTCAACTTGTCGTGATTCACCCGGTCAAAATGTCGTCCTCCCAACTCCTTCAAATCGTAAGTAAAGTTTCCCACACCTTGTGAACTATGAAAGGACCAAAGTACTTTGGAAGAAATTTCTTTCTTGCTCTCTTATATCTAATGGAATCGTGAAAGCATTACCCAATCACCTTCTTTGAAAATCATCATCTTCTTCGTCCCAAATCGATTATCATGATACGTCTTACGCAATTGTTGAGCCCGCCTCCACACGTACCATGGCCACAACGAGCCTCCTCCCGGCCCAACAGCTTGTTGACATCTTGATTTGATAGCTTCTACCCATTCTTCCTCTTTAACTTCCGTTGGATAGTTAAGAAGGTCGCCAAATCAAATTGAATTGGAAGCTTTGACTCGACACCATATACCATACGGAAAGGTGAGTACCCGTTGTTGATGTCTTCCAAGTTGTCCGATACTCCCACAAGATAGCATGCAGCCTTTTGTCCCAATTTTGCTTGCTCCCGCCCATGTCCGCATCCTTTACCAACATCATGCAAAGCGTATAGTTGGTTCGCTCCGCCAACCCATTAGCATTTGGTTTGTAGGAAGTAGTCACCCGTGCCTTGATGGAGAAATGACCTAGCATGGCTTGTATAATGCTTCCAACAAACTCACCACCTCTATCGAGATACAATTTCTAGAGGGCATCCGAATCTAGTTATTATCCTCTCATATAGAAATCTACCCACTTCTTCCTCACTAGTAGATTTTAGAGGTCTAGCTTCTACCCACTTGGTTAGATAATCAGAGCTACCACAATGAACTTGTTACCCCGAGGAGTAAGATTCAAGGGTCCTACAAAATCTATTCCCACTTTTCAAAAGGACCTAAAATAGAACCGATGTCAAAGGAGGGGTTTTCATGGACTTTTTAGCAAAAGCTTGACACACATCACAACTCTTGCAAAATTCCACACAATCTTTGAAAATGCCCTTCCAATGATAGCTTCGCATCTAGGATCTTAAATGCGATTACATTTTCCCCGCAAAGTGTCCTCCACATACCGAGCCTTCATGAAACTCCATAAGTTGAATTGACTCCTCCTTCCAACAACCCTTCGAGTAGTCCATCGCTCCTTGATGAAACAACACGCCCCTCTATGATGGTATAAGGTTCACATCGCTTCACCAATGCATTCCTCTCCCGTGAATGCATGCCTTGGGGAAACTCTCCTCCGAGATGAAATCCTATATCCCCTTGTATTCGGCCGGTACCTTTGTTATGGTGTCCATCATCAGCAAATCCTCATGGAAATGTATCATCCACCGGTTGATCTCCTTCCTCATCGTATGCTCGAGACATCAAATCAAAGATTGGCATGTTTCTTACCGGATCGATCCTCAATGATGTAATCAAACTCGCCAAGAACAACTTCCATCCGGCTATCCTACCCTCAAAGATTAGGCTTGTTGAAAATGTACTTCAAAGCCTTGTGGTCGAGAACGATAGTAAACTTCCCTCCCAATAGATAGTGTCGAAACTTCTTGAGTGAGAAGATCACGCCTAAAGCCTCCCTTTGATCCACCAGAATAATTTCTCTCACCTACACCATCCGCCTACTAGCATAAGCAATTGGATGATCATGGCTATCTTCATCTAACCGGCTTAGAGTGCATCCTATAGCAATGTTTGATGCATCCGTGTAGAGAATGAAAGGTTTACCCCAATATGGTTTGGCTAAAATAGGAGCCGTTACCAACGCCTTCTTAAGAAGTTCGAACGCCATGCAATTGCTCTCCATCCTTGAGGATTAAATCGTAATCCGTCCCCTTCTTCATGTAAACCGTCAAGGCATAAGCTTTGTTGGAGAAGGAAAAGATGAACCGTCGATAGTATCCCACCATTCCAAGGAACCGCCTCAACTTTGGTCAACGCCACCGAAAAAGGTAAGTCGAGGATGCGTTTCACCTTTTCCCTCGATCCACCGCTATACCATCTTTGGAGATGAGGTGCCCTAACAACAAACCTTCCTCACATCCAAAAAATGCATTTTTCTGGATTGAGCGAGGCCTTGGCTTTCTCCAACTGTTGTAGAATTTTGATCAAATGATCAAAATGATCCTCCTTCTTCCCCGTATACATAAAAATCATCTATGAAATCTCGCATCAAATTTCCCAATAAAAGGTTCAAACACCTTGTTCATGAACCTCTGAAAAGTTGTTGGAGCATTACATAGACCAAAGGGCATTAAAGGCAAAAGTTCCCCATGGCGTGGTAAAAGTGGTTTTGAGCTGATCTTCAGAGCAATTTGAATTTGGTTATAACCACTATAACCATCTCCAAAAACTATACCACTCATGACCCTGCCACCTCCTCTAGAATCTCATCTATGAAAGGTAAAGGATAGTAATCCTTCTTTGTGACAAAGATTCAACTTCTTGTAATCTACGCATACACGTAGCTTACCATTCTTCTTCTTGACTATCACAATAGGAGAAACCCATTCAGAATTCTCTACCTCATAGATGAAACCCGCATCCTTTTAGCTTGTCGATCTCCTCCTTGACCACCACAAATTGCGTTGGTGGATTTATCCGACGTTGCTTCCCGACGTCTTCGACGAGCCTTCTCCTCTAACTCAATGCGATGAGTTTCTAAGGTTACTTCCTTCAAATCCTTGTAGCTAAAAGGCAAAGACATGGATATATTTTCGAAATATATCCAAGAACCTTGACTTCTCCTCCATAGTAACCTTGGGACCAAACTTGAGAGTGGAGAGCCGTCGAAGTTATCTCATCTTTACTCATCTTCATCTTGTCGGGATCTTTCACCACCCCGCCTAGAAGTAAATCCATTGCAGCAAGAACTTGAACTTGAACATCATCGTCCGAGGTATCTTCGATGATGTCTCCTCATCGATCGACATGTTGGTGTCAACCTCTGAAAAACTACCACTTTCTTCACTCTCGACTCGAGTAATCACTGAGGTCTATCCGAGTCCGGACCGCTCCTCCGCCACTTGTGAGAGGACCTCACTCGATGGTTTTTCGGCCCTATACGAAGGTAACCCTTATGCCACCGATCGGTTGTCCTCACCCCCTCAACCAAGGTCTTCCTAACAACAAGTCGTAGCTAGCCTCCTCAAGCAACTTGAAAGGACAACAAGGTTTGAACTCCCATCACACTTACCACCACCTTGTCCACCACTCCAATGGGTCGCCTTTTTTGCTTGTTGGCCATCCCAACAATGATGTTGGAAGGTCTTGAAAGCTTCATCCCCAACTTCTTCAACAAACGTTCGACATGGCATTCACCGCAGATCCACCATCCACTAAGACATCCGAAACATCACGTCCATTAATGCGCACTTCAATCTTCGAAGCTCGAGTGCATACCTCCGAGGCGGCATCCACCACTCCTACCCAACATTCGCCATGGAAGCTTTCCCTTGATCGCCGCTTCTTGGTCCTTTTTGGACTTAGGCCTCCCCTCAACTCCTTTCTTATCGTAGGATTTAGAGCAATCAATTTACCAACAATTATATTGGCTTTTTGATTCCCCACATCCTCCACCACGTCGTATTTGATTTTGGGTAGATGAAATGGAGAAATCATCCATTCCCAACTTCTTTCTCGGTGCTCTCGGTTGACTCACACCTTGGATCGAGGTTCGGCTTGGTTGATCTTCCATTGAGATGGACTCCTCTGCAAATCTTGCTCTCTTCTTCTCGTGTGCAAGAATATCAACTCCGAACTTATAGAGCTCTCTCCTTCTCAAACGTGCACCGATGAGGAAACACATCAATAGACGCTACTCCCCTTATCCTTCGATTGACTTGGAGCAGGAGTAGAATTGTTGTGTCTAACTCCATCATGTTGTCGAGGATTAGGACAATTTCGTTGGAAATGAGGGCCTCCACAACTAAAGCATGAAACCGTGAAGTTCCCTTGTGGTGGATTTCTTTTGGAGGATAATTCCCATACCCTCTAGATCCTCCCCTACATTCTGATTCCTCCTCTCCCATAGTTGTACTACGTTAATCTTGAGATCGGCGAGTGTTTCGTGATAGATTTCAACTCATGGTGCAAGTCTACCTTTGGAGAATTTACTCTTTGGCGCGGCAACAACAAGTAGGAGTTGCCATTCTAACCACAACAGTGGTGATGCTTCTCTAGCCATAAAGCTAGAATCATCGTCTTCTAGGCTCTCCTCCATTCGAATAGCAATGCGAATAGCCTCAACCTTAGAAGAGGGCTTTTCATATCTCACCTTGCTTCGAACCGAGGCTTCAAACCTCCAATGAAGTTCTTTGTCAACATCGCCACAATCCCCACCATGGTTGGCTCGACCTCGTCTCCACTCTTTCTCAACACCACACGAAAGCGTGACTCCGGCTTCTCCGTTCTCTCTCTACGTATGATCTCACCTTCTCACTTCACTCTCCTTGCTTCAAAAAGGTGACTTCACACATCGGCTTCTCGTAACTTTCATCCGGAAGAAAGTTTTCAACAAGATTCTCGATCAAACTCTCCCAAGTGTCTTCCTCCACATGCTCCTTCTTGTACTCATTGTACCACTTCAATGCGAGAATCCTCCAAGAAGTTGGGTAAAAGGATAGCCCATTCGGGTTTCCTTCTCTCATTGTTTCCTATGCATGCCCTCTTGAAGTCTCTCACAAAAAGATTCTACATCTTCTTTCTCTCTCCCATAGAACACAGGAAGCTTCCCCATTTCCAACTCCTTTTGTCGTTGTTGTTGGAAATTTATACGGGACTCCCTAATACAACACAAACAAAACTAGCTCCATTCTAGAGTAATTCATCAATGGCAAAATGAACGGAATTGGTTGGTCCAAGATTGCCATGGCTCTCTCCTCTCCTAAACACACTATGAGCCTTACCCTCATCGACATCTTCTCGATCATTCTGAAAATGATCTCCATCTTGATTAGAACTTGAGCCACATGGAGATTTCAACTTTTAGTATATCGCACTCAATTTATCTTCAAAGCCCTCCACTAGTGACTCCAATGAGCTTTCACGCCACTACACTCGTGTCCTAAGGGAAGTCCGGTCACTCCACAATTTTCACAATAGTTTCCACTCTTGGATTCATGGGGAGATGATGGTCCTGGATGAAGGTTTAGCTCTCCCACGTTTCGTCTCTCTCTCAACCTCCGATCTTTGATCCTCAAAGGACAACTCACAAGCTTATGTCCCTCCTCTCCACAATAGAAGCAACTCTCACGTTTCGCTCTCGGGGAACTTTTAGTGTCCTCTCTTCCAACTCCACTCTGAACTCCCTCGTGTTCGAATCCGCCGAAACAATCACGCCCCCCTTGAGGTATCTTAGATAACCGGATCTTCCAAAGAGGTTGATCTCCCATTTTCCAATGAGTGTCAAGTCATCCTCACTATGCAAAACACTCATGCACTCACTCTCTCGGAATGACCATAAACAAGGAAAAAGTAAATCTGAAAAGTAAAGCAGTTTTGCTCACTTTTATACCCCCCTATACTTCAGGTATCATAACTTTCTCTATAAAAATGATCTCAACGAAATTTAAACCCACATGTAGCTTAGCTCTTGATATACAATCGTGCAAAGTTTCAAATCCTGATTCAATTCTTGCACGAATTGATAAGCTCTGTACACTTTTTTCCCGAGAGCTATCTTTCAAAACCCGTCAAGACCCTAGCAAATTCTAAACATCATAACTTTTGATCTAGACATGATATGACTGTTATTTCAAGTGCAAAACGTATCCCATCTACTAATCTAAAATCAATAAAATTATCGGAAAAACTTTGGAAAATAAAGTTTTCCTCCCAAATACATACTATAGCACTCTCGCCTCATCCCAAACAACACTTAAGTAAACAAAATGTACAAAATAACTTCCAGGCTATCATATAATACTACCGGATACACAAATGGTACATTACTATGCATCATGATCTCGGTTCGCTCTTCCCCACAGTCCTCTCCATATGAGTTCTCATCGTTGCGCTCTCACGGGCAATAAACTGGATTCGAACATCTCTTCTCCTTCTAGCGAGAATTAAAACAACGGAACAAAAATGTGACCTTCGGGCTGACTCTCTCTCAGGTTTACCTCCGATGGCTTTTTGGAAGCTCATCATGAATCTAGAAGGACTTAGTCCCACCCTTTGCCCATGATCCTATTGCTCACTCTTACACAAACTCTCAAAGTCCAAGCTCTATTATGCACATTATCACCAAGAGTAAGATATCACTCAAAAGGAAAGGGATACTTTGGTAATCAAAGTCTTCATTGAATCAAGGTTCCACTCCGAACATGACATCTCCAAGAACCAAGCTCCTAAAACTAAGATCACCACACTATCTCCTCCCAAAACTAACTTCCATTGAAAAACTACTTGAGAGGTGCTTCTCAACCTCTCTATTTATACTACTTAGAATCTTACCCTAGTAACTACAAGTAATCACCATGTAACTTCCTCTTACCAAGTTTAAACGAGGTAGAGATCACAAACCCCAATGAAAAGGGTACATGGCAACATGCAATTGGTCCACTTGGATCTTCTAGAAGCCCAACTACTCCCTAATTGACTTCTAGTGTACCAAGTCAATCTCGCCCCTAGATTTAAGGGTCTTCACCAAGTCCAACCAATGAAAACTAGTCCAAGTCAAGGGAAGTCAAGATACCCATGTGATGGAATCTATTCCTTGACTCATACTAAACAACAAAATAGTAGTTCTCATCTACCACACCAAAAGTTACTCTATATTTTCCTCCAACTTAACCATAACTAGCTAAACATAGTCATGACTAAGATAAACTTAGGCACAATTTAGATATACTTTCATTTTATCCTATATGTACAACCCTGGGTCTTACAGACCAGTGGCCCATTGCCCCATAGTTGTAACAGGCATTCGGTCGAGTTGGTGGAGGGATTGGAGCCAATCCTCCCATCTTCCTCTGTGGCGTTGTGGTCGCTATCTCTACAGGAGTGTAGCGGGATATGTGCACAGTGTTATGTTAGACGAAGGTCCCCTTTCTTGGATGCCATAAACTTGGTCATCTCCGGGGCCTTCGTATGGGGCATAGTCCCATACTGTCACCCATTCCACCTGCTGAGCCGAATAGCCATCTTTGGGCTGATGCTTAGAGTTTGAGTGGCCCGGATTTCTGCAGATTGTACACCAAACATTAGCTCTCCCCTGCATGGGAGATTTCATCCTATCTTTATTATGTACTAAATGTATCTTGAGCTCCTCCAAACTTTTGGTGAGCTCCTCTACTTTAGTTTCTATGCCTTTCCGGCCAGATTCCACCGGCTTCATTCGGCGCCCCTCTTTCCTCTTCGGGGTTTCCATTCCTCATATGAGGAACTAGATTCTTCTTCTTCTGACGTAGTAGATTCTTCACTACTTAAGGGACTTCGGCATCTTCGGGTCTTCGGGTGTTTAGCCCCTTGTCCCTTATGTGAAGACCGATTCTCCTTCAACCGCATCCGATGTATGTTGGAGAGCTCATAGGCTTCGGCTACCTGTATGACAGTGTCCACCATGGCAGGGTCCGCTCTCATGCAGAAGGTTTCTTGATCGGGGTCGAATTTCCCCAACCCCGAAATATACCACTCGATGGCCATGGCCGCCGAATAAGGCTTAGTATTAGCCGTAGTGGATGGCATCCTATCTAACAAAGTGAGAAACTGCTCCGTGTATTCTCGGAGCTTCTTGTGTTTCTCTATACGAATGGCACTCAGTCTCCTCAGCAGTACCTTGTCATAACCCATCTCCCAAAACGTCGCCAATAACCGGGCCTTAAGCCCATCCCAAGAAGAGATCTCAGCCGCATGGCCCTCTTCTTGGTTGTTCATCCATACTCGGGCTCCTTTCCGAATGAGTCACTGGAAGATTCTTCTTCGGTCCACGTGATCATTTTCTTTGTTTGCCATGGAGATGGCTTCAAAGGTACGGATGTACGAGTCGAGATCATCTTCGTCCGAAGTACCCTTAAACTTGGAAAACTATTGTTTGGTGATTGGTGCTACCATGTTGTCTTTGGAGACCTCCATTAAAACTTGGAACGTAGGTTCAAGGTTAATTTTCAGGGTCGTCAGTCCCTCACTTTGTCGAGTGAGGAATGCTCTTGGTCCTTCTTGGAACACCGACCATCTCTCTTCTTCATCGCTGGCCTCGTCACCAAAGGGTGTCACGGCCTTCGTGGAGGTGTTGGTGCTTGAAGTGCCGTTCTCTTCTGAGGAATTTGATGTGCTGGCCCTTGGATGGGCTTGTGTCTCCAACCTTCCCAGACTACTTGAACGGTTGGTCCTGGTGATCTTTGGACGACGCTCTATTGGAGAGGTGGGATGCTCGTGACCCACAACTCGCCTAAGTGGAGTTTTCTTCCTCCTTCTACCTAGAGGCCGAATCCACCCTTGCTCTCTTTCTCTTCTTCTTGTTTCTTCTCTAGCTGTCGCTCGTCTTGCTCATGCCGAATGTTCAGCAGTCTGACCAAAAGGCTAGTCTGGCTCCTAATCTTTGTTTGTCATTCATCGCGACACCACAGCTTCTCATTTGATCTAAGAACGAGGTTCTCAACCCTCGAAGGTCTCGAAGGTTAACATATTCAACAACACTGCAACAATGGGATCTTTCTTTCTTTCTTGGCCACCACTGTTGTCAACACGTTCCTAGCTAAGTTGTAGCTATGTTATACAATTCCCGCTGGCATATGAGAAGCAACTTCATTCCCCTGCAGCGGAAAATAAAAAGTTGAACTAAACTTCCTTATTTATGTAACAAACAAGTTAGACAAAGATTTTGCCAATTGTGAAGAATTAAAGTTTGTTCCCAAGGGAATGAGGTGTTAACTCTCTAACAGCGGCGAATATGAGAGTTTATGCATCTTTTGAAGACTCTGGACATGCACAGTCCGAAGAGTACTACGAATAAGCAGTCCACGACCACTCAGTCTGTTGCAGGAGTTTCTATATCCAATGTTGGAAGTGTATTGAATAAAAGATTAAAACTTATTGATGTGATCTCCAAAGTTATCACCCTATGACATGTGTAGTTTATGGAGATGTGCTTGCAGCTTAATCAACCCAGCTTTAGTAGAGGTTTGAAATCAAATTTCAAGGGCATCCCAAACCTCTTTAAAACTTTAAAAGTTACAAAGATATGGAAGAGTATCAGGTGATTAATAATTTTAAAAATTCACATGACCAAATTTTTGATGGTATAACATTTCTTTGTTAGAAATGTGTGATAAACATAACGTTAACATAATTTAACTTCGGTAAAATAAATAAGGTGAAGAGCTAAGGAGAATAATTACAACAATTTTGCTATGAAACAAACCTCGAGCGTTCAAAATCTTTTGAATAAGAGATTGAAACTGATTGATGTGGTCAAGATTATCAGCCTATGACATATGGAGTTTATACAGTTCTCATTGCAACTTAATCAACCCAGCTTTAGTATAGGTTTGAAAACGGCTTTTGAGGAACCTCTTTAGAAGTTTTAGTCGTACAAACATATGAAAGAGTATCAGGTGATTGATCATAGCGAGCATGTGAGAAGAAGATCAGGTGATTGATCAGAGCAAGCATCTGGAAGAAATTCAGGGTGATTGATCAGAGCAAGCATTAGGAAGAAGATCAGGACATTGATTAGAGCAAGCCTCAGGAAGAAGATCATGAAATTGATCAGAGCAAGCATGACGAAAAAGATAATGAAATTGATCAGGCGAGCGTAAGGAAGAAGATTGAAATAGATTAGGCGAGCATCAGGCAAACTTGAAATTGGACAATCGATTGTAAAGCAGATGGATATTGGAGTTTCTCAATTGAATCTAAACGAATTTCCCAATCTAATTTCCAAATATATTCTGGCTGAGTCTACATTTTGAGAACAGTTCTGAGTGCGTCGGTGGAGTTCGGATATGTTCAATATGCAACTACTATCACATGCATAGCTTCAAGTTTGGACCAGTTTGTACAATGGCTGCGACTTCTTTCTGCTACTGTCGTATAAATGATGGTGTTTTCTTCTAGTAAGCCACATATCAGCCTCCACGATTGGAAGTATTTCTTAGTAGCGCAATAGAGTGCATTATTAGACTTATCCAGATTTTTACTTGAAAAGCATAGCATCTCCGAGTAACTTGGCGTGGCTATATCTAGTGCCTAGTCTTCTTGTGTAGAGTAGAGCGCACTATACCTTTCTTAGAGTCCATTTTGACGCCATTTCTCTAGCAAAGAAAGCATGTTTATGTATTTGGGGTAAAATTCCTCAACAGTTCAAGTAGTACTACTAACTGCCTCCTGCAGTTATTGTACTGGTTTTTTACTCTCTTTTGTAATAGCCAAACATGCCATCCATAGAGATCGTGAACTCTAGAAATTACATTCTTACCTAAATTTCTTGGAGCGTTTTACTACTCTTCTGAATGGCTGAACATATGTATAAAGCCACAAGCAAAATTTGCAGCGATAGGCGCTTATCTGACCGGTAGGAGGTAGATGCCATGGGCCTCGATCACGATGTTTTTTGCAATAACTTTAGATTAAGACGAAAGAAAGAAAGTTTGGGAAGCACATCGAGGGAATGATCGACCTAAAAAAAGAAGAGAAATAAAGAAGGCGGCTTACCACAGAACCTTTTCTGATTCCCGTCCAACAATGCTTAGGCTGGGTAATGGATTCCAGAGGATGATTTAGAATTGGGTCAATTACGTTTATTAGAAGTAAACAAACGAATGGTCATACCAGCCAAAACTCAAAATTTGTACCTATTCTTCTTTGTTCACGGGTTGAAGTAAAGCCATGATAGAATGAGTACTCTAAAACTTCAGAACAGATTTAGGACTTGATAAGGAAAACTAGTTAAGAAATTGCTTTATGTAGTCTCAAAATATTGCAAGAGGATGTGATCCATATGTTGGGCTATTACACTCTTCCACCGACCACACCTCTTCACATAACCTAGTCTAAAGTATCGGCTCTATCTATTTCGATTGGCTATTGGGTCATGATGATTCCAAGTTATATCTTCTCTCCTCTCTTCTTTTCTTTTCCTTTTTTTTTCTATGTGTATGTATCTCTATAGCTCGATGTCTCTATATGTAGATCTTTGTTTGTGAAAAAACCTAAATTATGGCCTCTGTATTCTATGCAAAGGGTTTAAATACCTAGGAGGGTCAAAAGGGTCAAACAATGTGGGTAATGGCCCATATAGAATCAATATGAGTGGCCCAAAAAAATTTGTTAGTGGATTTAGTACAAGTGGATATGTAGCATACTCCCTAACCGCAAAAGATCATGTGCTTATGATTGGAAAATCAATACATGGTTTTGTATAATCATATCCAAAAATATTATTAAAAAAATGACACATTAATAACAACTAAACTTCATTTCAAACAACAAATTGTACAAAGTTTATTTATATGTTATTTTCTATCATTAGAATCACAAGCGCTTATCAGCAATAATCATCGTTTACCTCAAGTTTTTACAACCTCGACTTATGACCCTATTGGGTCTACTAACATTGGTGTAGTGATCTATAGATATGATCGAAGAGTAGCTAACAAGGACTAGCACTTTCTTGGCCTAGTAATTGTGAGCCTTAGATTGGCTAAGAAAAGACACATGAGGTCCACATATGTGACTGCAAAACCATGGGTAAGCTCTTTGCCTACCGAGACGGTGGGGGAAAAACTTAGGGCCAGAAATGCTCAAGATCTCATCCTTGGTATTATGAGGCTGTAATAGTAGGAGAGGTAAAGTCTTCTTTGAATATGATTGGAGTTTTTACGTGGAGCAAGCGATGCTTACCACTACATATCTTTATGATACAACTCAAGAGATTATAGCTAGAGTAGCTGGAGTTCTTCACACTGAGATAGTGGAGACTGGTATGAGAGAGCAGAAAAAGCTTTTTGTTGAAGAGGTTTTTGTTTATCAATGAGATATTACATCTTCTATCTCTAGTGTTGATAGAGAGGAGATTTGGGATATTGATATTGATCCTAAAATGAAAGGAGGAGAAAGACGTAGGGTGTGGAGATTTCTGAGGAGTTTCAAAAACTGTTTTGCCATTAGTATGAATGATTTAGACTGTTTGAAGGGACTAAGAATACATATTGACTTGACAACTAATGCATCAATCTTCCGTCGTCCCTATCGATCAGCGATATGGAAAGAAATATGATCCAAAGTATGTGTCAAAATCTTCTTGAGGCTAGATTAGTGGAGATATATTATCTCCACTAATCCATGGCTAATGTGTACGGAATAAAAATAAAATACCACTTATTTCACTGGAATGAAACAGAAGAAGAGAATACACGCTTCAACATGGATTAGTGGAGATTAGCCATGGATTAGTGGAGATATCCATGAGTATTCTCTTCTTCTGTTTCATTCCAGTGAAATAAGTGGTATTTTATTTTTATTCCGTACACTCTAATGATTGATCACAAATACCTTTAGTATCCTTTTACATAACGAAAAAGTTAAAGTATGCTTAAGCCTTAACTATTTTCAGTCTCCACATTAGAAGAATATATTGGTAATGAATACCAGATATTGTGCCTCTAGAAAAAGTAGAAAAACAAGGAAGCGAGTAGGCAACAGTTCTAAGGGGTGATTACAATTAGCAGTGTCGAAGAGAATCTGATAACGCTTCTTGTGATTATAGTGGAGTCTTCGAACGCACTTGGGGCCAGTATATCACACAGAATATATGACCGGAACCAACGAGATAGAATATGGCTAGTTCGAAGAAGAAGAAGGAAGGAAGGAAGAAGCAGCAGCCTCGAATCGAAATGCTTTCAAAGTTTGCAAACGGGGCCAGGAACTAAGTCTCGTATCGGCATGCAAGAACCAGCGGAAGAGATTCTGTCCACCACAACAAGTGAACTTGGAGTGAACTCCAGAAAGCGTACGTAGTGTTAACAATGTTGCAGATTCCTCTGGAGGTGGCAGCATGCACTGGTTTCATCCGTTCCCACTCTGAGTTGAGCTTCAACGGATTTCCCTGAATCTAACGGATAACGGACACTGTATCCGAAAATATGGAGTAAAAAGATCTGATTTTCTCCAGATTTCCCATGAACAGGAAGCTCTGACTTCGCCCCAGCTTCCATGGATGAAGTACAAAGGCAAACGGCAGGTGAAGAGATGTACAACAGAATATAGAGGAAATTGTATAGAGAAAATCAAATGTGAGGAGCAGACATGTGCTACCAAATCATTGTGAATATGTTCTTCTCAAAGTTAATGTCACATTCAGCGAGCTTTACTTCGTTGATATAGATGATCCTAAATTGTCCATATGCATTAAAGTATTGGTGACTGATGAGGTTGTCGTGTGAAACCTTCACGCTATTCTTCGATGCCTATCAAACCAATACAGAAGGAAGGAACGACATGTACACGTGATCAAACAAAAATCTTTGCTCATTTCAGCTTATACCTCATAAGTGCTGGAAAGGATGAAGATATTTCACGGGACTAACTTCTTCTTACAAGTAGCTAAAAGACATTACAACTCTGTCTAAATTTCGAACCAACTTCTCCGAACCCTAACATCCGAAGCTCATGGATACTGACTCATCTAGTAGATCAGCAAGAGAGAAAAAGTCAGTACTTCGAGCAGAATCACCCACTCGTTCTCTCAGTCGATCGGTCTGTGCACTTCGGACGCACCAAAAATGAAGCAATCCCCATCGATTCAGTAGGTCTCACGATCGTCAACCGGCACCCTTAAGACTTCCCGACAATCCGGACTTATTAGCAACTCTACGCCAAGCCACAATCTTCAGTATCCTCACATGCCAAAATGATCATTCATGCTCAGTTGGCTCCAGCAACCTGAAAGTCTTGTCCAATGATCTACCGACGACTAGAACATTGTACTTTGTACTATTCAGCACCACAATGAACAACTGAAGAATATAGGTGCGCATGGATCCAGGGCAACAGTCAGGGCTGAGCAGGCGACGATGAGCTTGTCCGAGGACTACCCCATTGGGCATGCGCATGACGAAATTCCGAAATTCGTGGAAAAATTGATGAATCTGATCATGAACGGACAAGGGGTTGAACTTGGTTCGGGCATGGCTCCCAGCAACTGGGCATGACTGCAACTCCGCTAAGGTAGCCCACTCTCAAATCCAGCTGAACTTTGTGTGCCATCGCCATTGCCATGACCCTACCTGAATTGTCCTGCCGGTTGACCCTAATGCAGTAATAACAGCATTAGGGTCAACTGGGCATGGCTCCCAGTATCCTCGTGCACGAGGATACTCCGTGTATCTAGCGTTAATTTCTGATGAGAGATGAGGATTTGAGATTCCAAGTCAACAAGAATGGATTCAACTGCAACTCAACTCTTCCTAAGTAATGACATCTGTAACACCTCTGACAATCCACTTTGATTGACCGTAGTTAGATACTGGCACGTTTGATGTCTTTTGAAGCATTCTTACTAAATCATTAACAAAAGATATGCTCTATTGAAAGTATTCTTGCTAGTTGGGGATAACACCTAGGCTGCTACGAACATCATAATTTACTCTGGTTTGCAAGTCTACATGGTATGGTAATTCCTCTGTGGGACAGACTGCCAGTGAGCATTGTGTAGGAAATATGTTATATGGCTAAAAGGAATCAAAAAACTCCAGATGAACTCCGTCTGAACGCACATGACTATTATTATATATCTTTCTTTTAATCTGATCAAAATATACTGATTTCAAAGTATCATGTTACGGGTTTGTCATCGGATCAACTTATCATCATTTATAATGAAACATATTCAATCTAGATGAAATGTTCTCTTATCCAAAAAGTGTCTTAACGTTCAAATGTTGTTAATTTTCATTTAAAACTGCTATGTTCATATCTTTAGACAACATATTGCACTTTGGGAAATATCTTATTTACTCAAAACTACATCTTTTCACATCTTTACAATAGCATTAGGAAAAATCTTCATCATTTAATTAAATTTTATAAAATACATATTAAAATATATTATTTAGTAAGTATTGAATTTTAAAAACTATTAAAAATTTTCATCAAAACTCGGAGAAAAATATAATTTCTGGAAAAAATACATTAATAAGAATCATAAAAATTAAATTATTAATAATTATTTATAAAAAAAAAAAAATTAATTAGGTATTAAAATTATAAAAAGCTTAAAATATTATAATTTTAAGCTAATATATTTTTAAATATATAATTATATTTATAAAAAAAAATATAGAAAGTCAAAATTTTATTGATTATTTATTTTCTTTTAATGTATTTTTATCATGAGTAAAATTATAAAATTCTACATGTTAATAATAATTTTAATTTATATTATGATATAAAAAATTATTTTTAAAAATAAATATTTATCCCCAAAAAATATATTAAATTATTTTGACATAAATTTACTATGTTATCCATTTTTATGAATTCAAAATAAAAAAATCAAATCAAACATAGTAGAAAATGAAAAAAATATTGTTTAAGTTTCTAGTACTAGTGTTAACTATAGACATGGACAGATTTGTAATAAGTAATAAATGCATAATTAAATTTAATCTTCATTTTTTCACATGTTTTAATTCCAATGTATATATATTAATTAAAGACACAAATAATTAGATTATACATTATAAATTAAATATATATAAATTTCATTTTTTTGAAATTATAATATGCACACAATATGAGAATGAAATTTATTTATTTATTTATTCATAAAATAATGCTATGACATTGGTGTAGATCTTCCTGGTGCTTTGTTATGAACCAGTGGTTTGTGGTTTATATAACCTAACTTAAGTAGAGATTCAGAACGTGATAACGAATCGAGTACTAATTGGTGTATACTTTTCGCGATGTCCAGGACATAAAATCCGGTCGCTCACAATCATTTTACACCACCTCTTCTTTGACTCCGCCTCTCAGGCAATGGAAGACACAATCCTTGGATGCACGAAATAAGATTATTGTTAAGGTGTTGATTATGCTTGAACTCAGAATTGAATACTCGAGCAAGGGTCCAAGAATTATATTAAACAATTGGAGTCTAAAATGCTTTTTGTTTCAGATCAAATATGCGTGAAACCAGTATGAATCCATATACCATACTTCTTTTCTTAAAAATAATAATTTCCTATAGAGTAGATTATTAATATTTTATATTAAATTTTTATTACTATTATTATCGTCATAATATAAAATTATGTCATCTTTACAGGCTGCCATGGAAGCGGAGATGATACACTAGGTAGATAACGGTTAAATCTTTTAGCTTGTCTTCCTTTTTCCACTCGCTGGGACTGTATCGTGCACTCCAGTTCAAACTTGATGATTCATATTCGACACATCATAACCATCTTGAAGCTTGTTAGACTGATGGATCCCTGGAAGAATGATCTTCAGTCGAATATTTTTCCTCTTGATTGCACTATTGCTGAAACGTTCAACATGTCCAAATTCTGAGAAGGAAACTGGTCCACTCCACCACACCAAGACACAACTGACAAGAAAGTGAAATACACAAAAAGAATTACGCAATGACACTTTACGCTCTCAGTTGCTTCTATTGTCCGTGCGTAGAGGATTTTCAACGCAACGGGTTCTGAAGGGGTAGAAATTGCTGTGTAAGGCATCATACATGATAACGAGTAGAGCTAGAAGAAAGGAATATCACGATTTGACGGTGCACAGCACGAGCAAGACGAGAATGTTCTGCCACTTGGCTTCCTTTGCATCTCGTCCGAAGTTCGGAACAATCGTAGGGCCTTGTGGCGACTATTGCTGACGTGCAGATCGCGGCATTGGCGTAGTCGCTGTGTCGCGTCCTCTGGTCCGTCTGGTGGATTCTTGGTCTTCACGATGATCCACGAGCCGTTCAAATCCCGACAGCAGTTCCATCTGTGCATTCGGTCGCTCACAGGGAATATCGCTTCCTTACCCTCAGATAAAGCAGACGCATGCTCATGCTCTGCGACCTCTTGCTGCGAAACGACCCGTTCTTCTCCGTGTTTGTGCCTGACACGTGGTAGGACCCAGTGAGTCATGGCTCTGACTGATGCCTCAGGGGCCAGGCCAAGTTTTTCTCTCAGCCCTCTCCTGCTTGTTACAGACAATGGCAATGATATAACTACCCCACAAATCATGGTCTAATCTCTCCTACTAACAGAAAACCGCACATGAAAGTTTATGGTTTCTATTCCGTTTGTCGAGAAATTTCTCAATCTTCATTCAAATTATTCTGCACAGTGCATTGTTTGAAGAACAGGATACTTTTATTCCGAAATGGGAGGTTTACTTATGATTGTTTCTTATTTTTTTGGTTTTTGTTTGTCTTCATGAACATGTCATTATGCACATCGAATTTGGGAAAAAATTTCTCTCATTGAAAATCATCATAAAAGTCCGTTGAGCTGCTTATAAGCATTAAGACATGACGGATATCATGAAGGTTCAGGCCATCCCCATGCACTCGAAAAAGATTATAGCGAAACTTCGAAAAAAAAAGTGGATAATATAGTTCAATGTGTGAATATGCACCATACAAACAAATGCATATGACAAATTTCAAGATTCTTTGCGTAACATCTAGTGAAATTCGAATTCATATACTCTTTCAGCAAAGCCATACAACTTGTTCATATTCTTGTGTCATGTTCGTTGCATAGAAAGCGACATGATTTATGTCAATTTCCCATAACGATTTTTTTTTTTTCCAACTTTCACTTGATCTATGGGCAAGGAGAAGAGCCGCTTTTAACTCTAGAATCTCCCACGCCATTCCCATCATCCTGGAGAGGTTTATAGATAGAAACCTTTTTCCTCACCCTCGGCAAAGTGACGTTACTTTTACCATCCTTGAGCGTGGGCTTTTTTCCAGGGTTTCTTGTATCTATCTGATGTTATATTCCAGGTCCTTACTCTCTGAATTTCGTACAACTCCAGACGCGTTGCTCCTTCACTTTGCCCATGACATGACATGTGGAGAGATTTGACTAGCTACCACTGGGACTTTGACAATTGACATGTAGGGTAACTTACTTAACTTCATCGTTGGTGTGGTCACCGGAGAAGGTGATGTGGTCATTTTGGAGTTTTGTCCGCTCCTTTTGCATCACATCACATGGTGGGCGTTTTTCTTTTTCGTTGTGTTGCTTATTATATTGTATAATATCATCGGGACATCTTGAGACATAAGGAGGAAGGGTGAGTGTTCATCGATGTCAACAAGGACGCTTATTGTATAAAAAGGTATCATATGATAACAGTTAATTTTTTATTAAAATGAGAAATATGGTGTTGGTTTTTGGCTGGACTAGCTGGCAGACAACAAACGGTGAAGAAGAAACCATCATGTTGGATTCTATTCAAAGATGAAATTGTTGAAGAATCAAGATACACTAGAAGGGTGTCAATCAAGTAGCATATCTATGCAATTGCAGGAAACATACCCGCAAAGCACATGGCATATTGCGTACCATCAATCACGTCAAAATGGAAGCCATCTGATTTTGAGTTGCAAGATGAGAAAAGCCCAAGTTGATCAATACAGAGCTGGGAAGAAATAGATATTGTAACTATCTTTAGTTATTGAGAACTAAAGTAGAGGTTATGCAAGGTAGAGATAGATAGTCTTGAGTTGACTATTAGTAGATTATTTAAATATGTCACATCAACAATCCATGTGTTCATGAGGGTATATTTCTAGTGTGTTAGTTGGTGTTACACATCAGCACTGCGTGTGCTCATAGTGATGTCCACCACATCATTGATCCACGATGAAGTGGATGGATGGTGGTTGTGGACCTTATCTATATTGTATATCTTTTAGGACTATATATGGAGAAAGAGAAACCATTAAGGTTATCTCTCAACTTAAGAATTCTTAAGCTATTTGAGTGGTCTCTCCTCATTTTCTAATGTTACAATGATATCAAAACTAACTTGCTCTTTCATTGAGTGTAGATTACCCCTCTTGGAATAATCAGACTGTGATGATAGCTTTAAACCTTGAGAGATGTATAGAGACTAGCATATGTCATTGATATGCTCGTAGAGTAAAAGGGAAAATGAAAATTATGGACTGCATATATGGATGTGCCAGAGGAAAACCATGTACCAAAATTTTCATTTCCCAACTTGTTTAACATTCATATTCGATTCATGGAAAAATA
This sequence comes from Marchantia paleacea, assembly GCA_014180765.2. Taxonomy (NCBI): domain Eukaryota; kingdom Viridiplantae; phylum Streptophyta; class Marchantiopsida; order Marchantiales; family Marchantiaceae; genus Marchantia; species Marchantia paleacea. The sequence goes on from MUAA02000004.1 coordinate 2,149,124, forward strand.
TATTTTCATATTGTATCTTGTGACCAATTGAGATGCAGATTTTATGGCTCAATGGCATCATAAATACCAATGATACTTCCTATGGAGAAACGTGAGATTGTATCATTTATATTCTATAATAAATGTTGGATGGATTTGAATTGTGAACCATCCATATTGATTACGTTCAACACATAGGTAGATTTTAGAACGATTTACCGATAAAAGATAGTGTGGATGGATTTTATTATTATAATTATGATGAAAAGTATTATAGAGCGTTTTTGGATCATCTCGGCCTTTTTTGATTCCTATTTTGAGAGATTGGATTGTTATTATACTTATATTGTATTAGTTTGAGTGGTTGAGAAACATGGAAACATCAGTTGCTATGAGTTAAATTCTGAACTTAGTCATTATAGAGATGAAAGAGTTGAGAAAGTCTATTGTTGTTGGGTAAGGATGTACTACTTGGTCTTGGTTTGCAAAAGACCGATGTAAAGAGATGTCCATTTCCGATTTAGACATCTCTTGGAGGTTCTAGAGATGCCCCAACAGCATACATCACCCGGGTGGGGTTGACTATGCAAGTGCAATTAGATCATGTCATCAATAGCTCTACAAGTGAGCACGTGTTGTGATTACACTTGCAGAGTCCTATGATGTATTGGTGGGCACGGCAATGTTATATCCGATGGGATTTAGCATTAATTATTGGGAGAAAACAACCTCTTATTGGCCAGGTTGACAATCTGGCGAGGGCCAAATGAGTTGATTACCTGTACGATTTATTACATGTTCTAGGCCTTTACCAAGTGGAGGTTTGGCGTATGTTGTAGCCTTCAGTGTTTGTGTTACTTGGCCTGGTGATTTGTTGGAGGGTAACATGGATGCTCATGATAGTCATGGTCTAGAGGATGTGGCTATCATGCCAAGTCTTAGTGGAGTAGTGTCATCCACGTTGGATGGATCACTAGGTACTTCATGTATGCAGCTACAATAGATGGCAAATCAGCTCATACATCAGGCTTGGAGTGAGTCTTTTGCTCCGGAGAGGGAGGAGACGAAGAAAGTTATTCCCACTTCCACTATGTTGTCACCTTTAGATATAACACCTATTGCTTGGCAATATCCAAAAGGAGGGTATATGTGTGCTGGATCTATTTGGAGGGATTAACACAGGAGTTTGATTTCTTTGTTTTGCGCCCCAAGCATACGAAGTACATTGATACTTGTATGTTGAGCGAGATGAGATTGCAAGTCACGTCTCATTACGCCATGTGGCATAGTTGGTGCAAAGATACCTAGATCTTCTACCATTGTTGGCGGTTCAAGGATATCAGCAGGCCTTGTCGTCAGATATTTTATTGATGGGGGCGCAAGACCTTGCTCAACATGACATCATACATTTGGTTATTGCTAGATGGCCATGTCAGGTACACACACATGCTTGAAATGGTCATGGGCTACAGGATTCACGTTCTAGCATATTTTGGGAGATGTTACGTGTGTTATGTTCTCTCCAATCTCCTATTCTCAGACATACATTTTGGAGAATGTTCCCTTGTTGGGTGATCCACGTGCACATGTGATGACGAGTGCACATCAGGTGTGGTCATGGATTGGACCAGCGGTATTGCTGGATGTAGTGAGAGTAGGATCTCTTGCACATTGTCCACGTCTATGGTGGACAAACCTTCTTCCAAGGGAGGTTTTATTGCGAGCATATGACGGAGTGGAGAGGCCCTCACATCTCACAGTGGAGAGTATTTTGGATGTGGGTAGACACCCCCATGCAGTGGTCTATGCTGACAAGTCACCCATGGCAGTGATGAACCTTGTGGGTCAGCCAAGAGATGCATTACCCATGTTGTTGACTTACCCAACTTCCCATGCCTACAGAGAGGGAGGACCTTGACTTGTATGGGATTCTCACTTGCAGTGGTTGGTGGAACCCAACGCTGAAGAGAGGGAGCGGGCTATGGGATTTTATATCGGTACTACTACATCAGTACCTACATTGTCAGAGGCATCACAACGTCAGGTGTTGGGTCGTGCTATGGACCTGAACTGTTTGACATGGATTGTGAGCCTCGGCTTGGCTGAGCAGAGATGCATGCGGTCCACATGTGTGACTGCAAGACCATTGGTAAGCTCTTTGTCTACCGAGACGATGGAGGCAAAAGCTGGGAGTGAGAAGTGCCCAAGATCTCATGCTTGGTCTTATGGGGATGTTAGAGAAGTAGAGGTAGGGTCTTCTTCGAGTGTGGTTGGAGTTTTTTGCGCTGAGCAAGCGGTGGTTACTACTATAGATCTTTATGATACAACACAAGAGGTTACAACTATAGAAGCAGGAGTTGTTGACACTGAGATAGTGGAGTCTGGTATGAGAGAGCAGAAAAAGCTTTTTGCTCATTTAGTAACTAGATACTACGTCTTCTATCTCTAGTGTCAATGGAAAGGAGATTTGGGATATTGAGATTGGCCCCAAAGTGACAGGAGAAGAAAGACGGAAGGTGTGGAGGTTTTTGAGGAGTTTTAGAAACTGTTTGCCTTTAGTTGAAGGATTTAGGCTGTTTGAAGGGATCTGGTATATGGATTGATTTGACAACTAATGCACAAGTCTTCCGTTGTCTCTATCGATACAATGATATGAAGAGAAATCTGATCCAAAGTAGGTGGCAAGACCTTCTTGAGGCTGGATTAGTGGAGATATCATATGGAGAGTATGCCTCTGTTGTGGTGATGCCAGTCAAGAAGGATATACAAGGCAATTATACAGATAGATGCATGTGTGATGACTATCGATCTATCAGTCGACAGACAAAATCTGATCGATATGCTATGCCTACACATGAGGAGATCTTTGATGCGGTTGGGCATGCAAAGTTTTTCAGTACATTGGATTTCTGAAAGCGGGATATCATCGATTATGGATTCGAGTTGAGGATAAGGCCAAAACAACCTTTTGGGAAATTGATTCGCATGGCAAGAATGTGTTGTATCAGTGGAATTTCTTACCATTTTTTGTTGAAGAATGCACTTGCTAAGTTCCAAAGGGTGATGGATAGGATCCTAGCCGGACTTGATTGTGCCCGAGCCTACATCGATGATATTCTAGTGTATAGTGCTACATTGAGGGAGCATGAGAAACATTTGCACGAGGTATTTGAGCGACTCATTGCTCATGGCCTCAAGTTGCATCCTGGAAAATGCAAGCTCTTTCAGGAGCAGGTAGAGTACTTGGGTCATACCATATACCCAAGAGGATTGGGAGTTCAACAAATCAAGGTGAAGGCAATGTTGCATATTCCACAACCCTAAGATGTGAGTAGGGTACGAACATTCCTTGGACTTGCAAACTTCTATCGTCGATATGTACGAGGATTTAGCACTATTGCCAAAGCCTTGACAAAGTTGACAAAGCTAGATCAAGAGTGGCGTTGGGAAGATGAACATGAGAGAGCTTTTGTTGAGCTCAAGGGAAGGTTGACATCTTCCCATATTTTGAGATGACATGTGAAAGGTCGTCCGTTTCAAGTACATACTGATTGGAGTATGTTGGATTTGGGAACTGTGACCTCCGGGATGACTCTCACTCATGTTTACCTCCTATGGCTTTTTAGAAGCTCATCATGAATCTAGAAGAACTTAGTCCCACCCTATGACCATGACCCTAATGCACACTCTTATACAAACTCTCAAAGTCCAAGCTCCATTATGCACATTCTCACCAGGAGTAAGATATCACTCAAAAGGAAGGGATACTTCCTTTTGAGTGATATCTGGTAATCAAAGTCTTCATTGAATCAAGCTCCCCAAAACTAAGATCACAACACTATCTTCTCCCAAAACTAACTTCCATTGAAAACTACTTGAGAGGTGCTTCTCAACCTCTCTATTTATACTACTTAGAATCTTACCCTAGTAACTACAAGTAATCACCATGTAACTTCCTCTTATCAAGTTTAAACGAGGTAGAGATCACAAACCCCAAGGAAAAGGGTACATGGCAACATGCAATTGGTCCACTTGGATCTTCTAGAAGCCCAACTACTCCCTAATTGACTTCTAGTGTACCAAGTCAATCTCGTTCCTAGATTTAAGGGTCTTCACCAAGTCCAACCAATGAAAACTAATCCAAGTCAAGGAAAGTCAAGATACCCATGTGATGGAATCTATTCCTTGATTCCTACTAAATAACAATATAGTAGTTCTCATCTATCACACCAAAAGTTATTCTATATTTTCCTCCAGCTTAACCATAACTAGCTAAACATAGTCATGACTAAGATAAACTTAGGCAAAATTTAGATATACTTACATTTTATTCTATATGTACAACCCTGGGTCTTACAGAACAGTGCTTAGCCAACATAATGATGAGGGAAAGGAGTTTGTAGGGGCTTATGCAAGTCGTTCTAACAGTGCAGTGGAGTCAAAGTATAGCTCTTATGAAGGAGAATAATTGGCAGCTGTTTGGGTGGTGGCACATTTCAGATGTTATTTGTTTGGAAACTCCTTTACTCTCATCACTGATCATCAACCATTGAAATGGTTGATGGAGTCAGACAAGCTTACAGGAAAGCTTGCACGATGGGCTCTTATCCTACAGGAGTGTGATTTCAAGGTTGTTCATAGACCTGGGGTGGTGAACCGTGATGTAGATGGATTAAGTTGAAACCCATGTACAAGTCAAGTTGACAAAACCGGGGTTTGATGGCACGGTGATACTGATAAGAAGATGGTGCCGGGTTGGCATGCATCTATGGCGCTTGAGAGCTATGTGATATCTCTCTTGGGTCAGAGAGCAAATATGTTAGCCGTGGACGCTAAGACTGAAGCCAGTTTGATGGTAAACCGAAACATCCATGAAGACATGGTGGTTATAGATTATCTTTATACATGTGCTTTGGTGGGCACTTTGAGTGCAAAGGAGCGGGATCAAGATTTACAAAGAGGTCGACGGTTTAGATGGGAAGATAGACACCTTCTTCGAGTATGGGGAGATGGCAGCGTTTGTTGTGCCACTTCCATCCCAGAGATGTTGTGCCACTTCCATCTCAGAGATCCCAGTTGGTCTAACATGCTTATGAGGAGTTAGGTCATTTTGGAGTAAAGCGGACATATAGCTTACTTCAAAGTCACTATTGGTGGAGAGGTATGCAGACTGAGGTGCAACAATTTGTGGCTAGATGTATGGTATGTGATCGTGTTCGAGCATCATTCAATGCCCATACACCACAACTACATCCTTTACCGATTATGGGACTTGGTTATCGTTGGAGCTTGGATTTTGCAGGACCTTTGCCATTGACTATACGACATCATCTATATGTGTTGGTCATGGTGGAGCATTTCTCCAAGTGGATTGAGTGGGTGGTCTTGCCTGACAAGTCAAGTGAAGGAACAACTTATGCGTTCTTAGCTACGGTGCTTAGCTGATTTGGTGCACAAGCAGAAGTGTTGACTGATCATGGTACTGAATTTTTTGGTGAGTTTTTGTATTTGTGTGATCGAGCGTTGATCTATCATCGTACCACCTCAAGAGATCATCTTGAGGCTGATGATCTAGCAGAGAGATTTGTTCAGACGGTGAAGAGAGGACTAAGAAAGTTTGGCTTGGAGAAAGATCATTTGGGAGATTGGGACATCCAGCTACCATGGTTGGCCATGGATTATCAATTTAGCCGGCAAGCATCTCTAGCGTCATTCTCACCGTACTTTTTATTATATGGTAGAGATCCAGACTTACCAACAGCTATTCGTCGAGAGTTAGATAAAGTCTTGGACTTGGATAACCCTGATGTTTGGGTTAGGGTGTGTTCTCAAAGGATAGTACTCTTCCGTAGAGTCATGCCCATGGCATTTGAGAACCTGGCTATTATTCAACATAGAGATACTTTGCGTTATGCTATCATCCGAGGAGGTGGATATCGAACTTCAATTCGCAGATTTCATGTTGGTGATTACGTTTACTTGCAGTAGAGTGCACCAACCACATTGGATGTTACGGCTGGTCGCACGATTCTACGAATATGTGAGGTTTTATCTTTTGGAGTTTTGGTATTGGAGGGTCGTGATGATGTGATTTGGAAGGATCATGTGACTAGTTGTGCGCCATGTCACCTTCCAAACATTGATGATACTATGGATCCAAGCTTGACAGTTGTACGTGCAGGCTTGAGATGTATGTTATGTTGATCAGCTAGTGGAGCAGCCAGTATGTTGATTTGTGATTCTTGTTCGAGAGGATGACATATGTCATGTTTGACATCTCCTCTCAATGCGATGGAGATGTCCTCGATGCGTTTAGCAGGCAAGTAGGTCTAACTGTTACATGATATGGATTGCAAATAGGCGACTAACGATGGGGCATTGTAGCACCCGACCTCCTGATCTTTGCCCCACGAAGGGCATATCATGTTATGGACTAGTGGCTACCTAGTGTTAGAGGGACCTAACCGCCAGTTAGGGGGGTGATTGTGGTACAATTGTGTTGGTGTATGATGATTTATGTATTGTGATGTTTGATGTGATAGTGATGTATGTTGTGATACAACATGTATATGCACGACAACTGTCATGACTTATGTAGCGGCATCTCTAGTTAGGTAGGTGCGCGTATGCAGGAGCAGATACAACAATTAGAGCCGGTTGTGTAGTTAGCGCCGTTCACATTAGAAATGCCGTTAGGGCCGAAAGCGCAGTTTGGGGTCCTAGGGCTCAAGGGGTAGAGTTCGAATTAGGGCTCCTTGGAGTGCAATTTTTGAAGTTGAGCCTTTGAGAGTGTGGCTATGGTGGATAGTAGCTAGTGCGGGAACTTGGAGTCTTTGAAGCACAAAGTGGGTTTGGCTTGACTGTAATCTCTCTTTTATGCTATGGTTATGAGCGGAGTGTCCTTGTGGACGTCTTGAGAGTAGAAAATATTTATTATGGTACACTTGTGTTGGTGTATGATGATCTATGTATTGTGATGTTTGATGTGACAATGATGTATGTTGTGAATTGATATGTATGTGCATGACATGTATGCCATATTATTGATACACGAGGAATTGGATGGATGGTGGTTGTGGGACCTTATCTATATTGTACATTTTTTAGTACTATATATGGAAAAATAAAAATTATTGAAATTATCTCTCAACTTCAAATTCATAGACACACATTCAAATTTGGAGGATTTGAATGTGTGTCTATAAAACTAAAGAGTAGCAAGGACACACTAAAATAACAAAAAGGATGTCTATAAAGGGGCTTGCATCTTATACTAGAAAATACCATACCAGAAAACATCATACCAAAATATATATTCTTTCCTGTTTGGTGTCTTTTACCGGCTGCTTGCAAGAGTGAACATGATGCTGAAGTCAAATCATAGAGAAACCTTGGACAAGAGAATGCATACCGTGGGCTTGTTGCAAACAGCTTCACTCCTGTCTTTAATGTCAACCAGACCATGGTTAAAAATGGTGGGGTCAGCGGTAAATCCAGAGGGCCACAGAGGAAGCATAGCCAAGGCTACAAGCATTCCCACCAATTGTATCTTTGTTGTCTTAACGAACCCGACTAGGACAAACAGTGACACATCCCTTGCAACATGATCCGTCAGATGGAATCGAAAGCATCAATCACCTTTTGGTTCCATCCGTGTACGATTTGATGGGGTCTTCCCATCCTTTTTGTTATTATACTTCGTCTTTGTGATCCAAGAACATCCTAACTTTAGCCCTTTCTGCTTCGCGCAAAAGGTCCGCAAACTCAGGCAAGTAAACCCTACGAAGGGAAAACACTCCTAACCCAACGTTGACCCCTCCGGAACCACAGTAAACCTCAGAATCGAGTCCCCCACAAAAGTGCATAAATTAATACGAGAGTTGCGGTTCTCCTTCGTCACTCACAGCCTTCCTTCTTGGGTAGGGTTGTAGTACCGGTGTACCGTTGTGAGTAAGAAGGAACATCGATCGACAAATAGAAGAATCAGAGACAGACGCTGAGAGCGCAAGGATCAGGAGGAAGGGAGGGATTTCGGCCTAGTACTCATCAGATCAGATCGGACAATAACTCGGTTGGTAGAGAAACGTTGTCCCGAGAGAGGGAGAGGGGAGAGAATTGACAGGGATTGGAGAGAGAGAGAGAGACAGAAAGAAAGAAAGAAAGAAGTTCAGAGAAACGAGTCGAAGAGAGGAGGAGGAGGAAGGAGAAGAGAAGATTTGAAATGGGAAGGTTATTGCAAGGGGTGGCGACACTGATCCAGGGTTTTAGAATGTTAAGGACGCACATGCCACATATTGCGCACTTTTTGTTGAGGAGATATCTTCTGCTTTCTCTGTGAAAACGGGCCCGTCCGTCGTTGTGGTGCAGCTAGGTCGAATTGGAGTCGAGGATTTGTTCGGGTTTAGAATAGTTCGGTCGTGCTACGCCGTGTCGGGTGCGGGTTTACATAGGTTCCGGGTTCTCTTCGGGAAATTTTTTTTGTGAGGTACAGGTTTCTCCCCCTTTTCAGGCTAGGCAGCCCTCGTTGTTACTGGTATGTTCGAACTTATGCAAGGTCCGATTCTCGATTTTACTCATCCACTTGGACGTAAGAAACTTGTCGGAAAGACGCGAAGCGACGGACTCAGATCAGGTGGATCTGCGCTGCTCATGTGTATAATCCAGTCGGACAGTGGCGAGTACAACGTGAGATCCTCTGATCTCTTTGACCTGCTTGAAGCCTCGGGCTAAATGCATGGCGTAAAGCTACTCATCTGCCATGTGCGCTTCAAGCTTAAGCTTCGACGACTGCAGTTCGGTGGTGGCGTTTGAGTCTCCCAAGGATGACTTTTTACACACAATTGTACACGTTTTCTTCCTCTAGTGGCAGTTTCATACCAAAAAATTCCCGTGGTCCGAGAATTCAGACTTAGCTTTCTCCCCCTCCCACCATTTTAACAGGTCGTCTTACTGTCATTTGCTTGCCTTTCGAGCTGGAACTGGACCTCTAACAATTTTGCGTAGTTTGCAGAGGCCTGTCTTCTGGCCAATTTCCCCTTTTACTGCCGCTCTTTAGACTCCAGAGACATTCCTCAAAGAATGGGATTGCGCCACTTCTCGATAGTACCGAGGAATCCAATGATAGCAGCAGCGTTCGTGGTCAGTGCATATTCCCCCTTCGTCGGTCCCATACACCTCCCTTGGAGATTGATGTTCGTTCCAGCTGCAGTGGGAGAGTTTTCCGCCGAACCTTCGTGACAATCGGTCCCAGTTCCTTCAATGCATACAATTCTTGTCTGCACAGAGTGCTAGGTTTGGTCGGCCAGGAGGGTCTCTCTGCGCCAAGAATATGGGTTCTCTAGCTGATCCCCTACTACCGAAGGATGAGAATCACGAGAACTGTAAGGAAGCCGATCCAGCACAAAAGATGCTTCGTGACTTCAGCGTGCCAGACTTATCGACGGTAGCCCATCATGGATACAGAGTGCCAGAACCTTCAGTCGGACCAGCTTCATCGTCTGCAGGGTTTCAGGGACACGGAGTGTCAGGATCTCCCAGCGTACCAGATTTGACGGTGCATCATGGATACAATATGTATGGATCTCCGAGCGTGCCAGATTTACGAGCGGTTTTGCAACGTGAACGCAGAATTGCTCGATCTTCAAGGCCTTCGACGGCGTCCGGGTTTCGCGAGCACAGGCAAAGCGGTCATCAGCACAAGCACAAATATCCAGGATCCCCGAGGCCAGATAATAGATTGCACGACCTCTCAAAGGCGCTTGAGAATCATGAGCTCACAAGGGCGATCGTGAATCACGAGAGCAGTCTGCCAGAAAGCACTTTGCCCGATCCTACGCTGCCTGTGAATAATGAAAAATTCAAAGTTCTCGATCACACGAGGCACTCCAAGAATCACGAAACCGCAATACCTATCGCGCCCAGGCCGTCTGAGCATCATTCTGCGCACCGTCCTCCTCTCCCACGTAAGACAAGGATTGGATCGCTCCCAAAGATTCTCAAAGCGCGCAGAGTTTATAGAAGGCTTCTTTCTCACCCAGGAGATGAGCTGCAGCGATTCCGTGCGAGTCTCCTGTTTCTGGGACTCGATCAATCAACAGCAACTCGAATGGCTTTTTCCTGGCTTTTCTTCCTTCTTTTTACCATAGTGGTGCCTGCTGTCAACGCCTTCTTCGTTTCGTGTGAAAAGTGCGACGACGATCATAGTCATCCGTTCCAACTTCTCGTCGATTATTCGGAATCTGCTCTAGCAGCTGTTTCCTTTCTATGTCTCTCCAGCATATTACGGAAATTCGGTCTGCGGAAGGTTCTGCTGTTGGATAAAGTTTGCGATGATTCAATGGATGTTCGAAACAACTACGAAACCGAGCTTCAGGTGAGAATTCCGTCTCGTCCTCATCACACTCAGTTTAGCTAGGTTGACTACCAGTAGGGTTGGATAAAAAAATCCTGAATGTTAAAGAAGCAAGAACGAAGGTGAGAATAATTTTAACGGAGTCAATTCTTCGAAATAAAATACCGTGTAAGGTATTTAACCTCTCTTCCCAAACTTACAGAGACGTTCTGGTTTTGCATTATTGGAGTGAAGGAATTCTTAATGATGGTGGCGATTCCAGTGCTTAAAGCACTACGGTAATTATGCAAATGAGCATGGCGGTTGCTAAGGTCAACCTGTTTTTGGTGCGCAGCTCACGAACTAACTATGGAAGAAGGTGAAGATCTGATTTGTTTCCTCTTGTTTTACAGAATGCCTTCAAGTTGCTGGCATGGATTCTCCTCCCCTGTATCATTGTAGAGCTCATTCACAAAGGCTGGTGGTACTACTACGTCTCAGTGGAGTTGCCTTTTCTTGCGAGGGACCCTATTCTCAATGTCTTCTTGTGCATCGGGAGTATTGTGGCATGGCTGTACAAGTCGATGGTGTTTCTCTTCGTATGCGTACTCTTCAGGTTAATGTGTTCTCTTCAGATATTCCGGCTCCAAGGATACATCAAGCTTCTGGAAGAAACAACTGATGTGGGTGTTATCCTCCAAGAGCACATGCGTATACGTGATCAGCTTTCGACTATAAGTCACAGATTCAGGGTGTTTGTGGTCCTCTCCATGCTGACGATCACCCTCAGCCAGCTGTATTCCCTCTTTGTCATTTCTGATGCACAGAACAATATCAACTTTTTCAGAGCGGGTGACTTGGTGGTAAGAGTACATCCCTTCATTTCGTAATTTTCAGACCGTGATCTTTTCATCGCTCTTTCCCGCCTGTATTGACACGAACAACATCACTTCGCCTGGTTGCTCTTAAAGCCACAAACTTTCAGTCTGTCCTGGTCAGGTTTCTGTACGTGTGCTTCCAGTAGAGCGTCCCATTGGTACTGGGGTAAATGGCTCTTGCGAATCAAACTTTATTTTATGTTCTTGATGAGGACATAGGGTGAGTTAGACGAATAAAGATAAGTTCTTGATTCTAAACGTAGATGGGAAGGCTTGCACCATCTGATATCTTGTTGTCTTTCATTCACAGGTGTGCTCAATTGTGCAGCTAAGTGGTTTTGTCATATGTCTCCATGGAGCAGCAAAAATAACCCACAGAGCACAAAAGATCATGTCTATAGTGACACAGTGGCATGCGGTCGTGACTTGCAGTCCTAATGCTATGCTTGTATCTACCATGGACCTGAACGCATCAACTCATTCTCTCGGCCCCGCACATCCACTTCTGTACAATGAAGCCACTGGAGATTTAGAAGCATCAATTAATGTGACAAGCAGACCACCAGTGCATCCCACACATGACCCAGAGGAATATCACAAACGGCAAGCTCTCGGTATGTACCCGTTTTAAAACCTCCAGATTTTCGTTATATGGGATGGTCTGAACGAAGTATTTAATTAGTGTTTTTCTGATGAATGAACCTCATAATGGAGGATGCTGAGGAAACTCCAAAGAAGCAATATTTATGACTCATTTAAAATGTGCGTTGATGAGGCTGGTTCTAATTCGGGAGGTCCACAATTACTACCAATGAATCAAACATTGTGGGCCTCCCGAATCAGAACCAGCCATACCAATCAATCAAACATTAACTGGAATCCTCATTCTGAGTCAGAGCAAATGCGTACATACCAACTATGCAGTCCAATGTAGGAAACTGATTTTGTTTATATGTTGTCATTGTTTTTTTGTTGCAGTGAACTATCTCCAGTTTTCCAATGCAGGCATCTCTCTCTATGGTTTTAGCTTAGACCGGAGTTTTCTGTATGCTGCGTTTGGCATTCAGGTCACTCTCACTTTGTTTGTTCTCTGATTAGGCTAGATGACTGATGGTGGGTGGTGCTTGGTGCTATTGGTTTATGCTGCAGTAAATTACCTGCAGTTTTCCAATGCAGGCATTTCGCTCTTTGGTTTTGTACTGGACCGAGGTTTCCTCTACTCTGCGTTTGGCATTGAGTTAAACCTCATCTTGTATATTCTCGGACACCTTCTACTAACTTAATGCACTGCACAATGGCAGATGTTTCATCACCTTCTCTCAAGCGTGATCTTTACCAATATGTTTTACAAATGTACGTGTCAGGTTGAAAGAATCCAACGTAGTTGATGTACTGTTATCAACCTGATGCATCTGTAGATTGCCACTCTTGCTTACAAACACTTGGTCTAGCTCAGTGCCAAATACATGATGTACACTTATGTCCACTTCGTAGTACATGGAAGGATTGTATTGGGATTGTCCTCCACAAATTAGCTGTCTACTTACTCAGTAAGGTAGGAAGGAATTCGTCGAGAAATCGAAGTGTCTTAGAAACGATGGTGATTTATCTTGGTCTAAGATGTTCGCAGGTCAGTGTACTGACAACTGAGTTAGAAATTAACAGCAGGGAAGTCTTGAGACTGAAGAGCACATATGCATCTTCTCAATCTTCGTCTTGTCTGTCTGCTCTTTTCAAGTTGGAAGACTTTTACTGCGATGGTTCTCAATTGATGTTCTGCTAGCGATGAGATTCTGTGATGCCGCTTCGAGGTGCAGAAGGTTTGCTGCTCTTCATCTTGGAGAAATAGAAAGAGATTGATATATGGATATGAAAGAGTGGGTGGTTAAAAAGTGATGTATACGGATGTAGGACGTATCACCGCTGTCTTCTCACGGATGTCAGGAACTGGTAACCCACCTAGGGTGTGAATTGTATAACTTTCTTTCACCAATCTCTCTCTGTGAGTGTTGTCGTTGATTGTAGTTTAAAGTCAACTACAATTACCTACAACTTAACATGGTACATGGTGGTCCTGTGATCATCAAGAATGAAATTCTCTAACATGCAATCAGATCCCGACCTGAAGGAGAGGTAAAAGTTCCGTAAATGGGATTCGAACCCGGGTCGCTGGGTTAAAGCCGGGTATAGACCATCTAGACTATTAGCGGGTGGAATTTCAACGTCAAGGACATAATAAAATAACAAAAAGAATGGAAAACCCCATCAAGTGTAACATGGATTAAACCAAACGGGCCCCAATAGCATCACAATATGTACTACTGCACCTAATATATATATGAACTACTAAGGGAAATGAGCATCCGAAGTGGAAATTTACCTCTGAAGAAAATAAATAAGATTGTAAAAATAATCTGAGATATCTCCACAATCAATTGTAGTAATATGTAAGATAAATACTTTTCACAAATATTTAAGACTTCATCAAATATTTTTCTTTGAGCAGTGCTCAGGTGGATGAATTTCAGTTAATTGCACGAAAGGGATCTTTCTTTTGGTAATAAAAAGAATGGCATATGTCTGAGGTATTACATTTGTAGAGAAGTAAGGGTTTTCTTCCTTGGAAATATGACTTTGTATTGGTTGTCATTCAACTCCATGATCATTTTTCGGCTGCAGTGTAGGAGTGACTGTGAGTGATTGAATGAGATATTCATCTTCAACACAAATGGTCCTGTACTCATTTTTAAGCACTAGTACAATAAACATTCATTATAATCATCCGCTATGTATTCACACGCGAGGTATCGTCGCATTTGCAACAAAATGATTTATTCCCGTAATTATGATTCTGATCGTAATCACATAGAATTTCAAATATTCCTTTAAAAATGTAATTATAACCGGGAAATTGGATTTTTCTCCAACGTAGCAAATGAGATCTTTTCTAAGAAAAGCACACAAACTTCACGCAGTTTTTCAATCAAATTTTTTTTTAAATATGAATTTTTTGAATAACGTCCACCTGCAAAACAATCCAATCCGGATGGATATCTAGAAGTGCTATAATGCCTAACAATATCGCATCACAGCTTCCTGGTGTGGCGACTCCAAACTGATGTGGAGAAAGATGCTCCTAGAAGTGTGAGCAATGCTACAAGACAACGGTACGACTAACTAATTGCAATAAGACCCTCCAATAGCAATCGGTCTGATGCCCCAAGTGTCCTGATCCATCGCGAGAAGCCGACTAGCATCTAGAACCTGACTAACTGACAACGGAATATCCACTCTCGCAACTCAAGCAGCCATCTTGAAAAACTCCATGAAACCACTGGAGGTATCATCCGCCTGAAAATAATCTCGAAGATGCTCATATACCATCCATGACAAACCCCTTGAGGATAAATGTGGGGTTGTGCATAGAGAATGGTAAATAATGATCTATCAAGACATAATGGCTCCTTTGGCTAATACTCCAAGACCTCTAATGGTATCTCCTCGCCCATGGGTGGATGTAGAAGGCGTATGTAACACTAGGGAAGTGAGGAGAGACCACTCGAATAGCTCAAGAAATTCTGAAGTTGAGAGATACCTCAATGGTCTCTCTTTCTCCATATATAGTCCTCAAAATGGTACAAACTAGATAAGGTTACATAACCACCATCCACTCAATTTCTCGTGGATCGGTGACGTGGCGGACATCCCTATGAGCACACGGATTGCTGACGTGTACTCCAACTAACACACTAACTAACACACAAGAAACACAACCTAAAGAGCACACGGATTGCTGACATGACACCTTTAGATACTTCACTAATAGTCAACTCAAGACTATCTATCTCCTCCTTGCGTAACCTCTACTTTAGTTCTCACTAACTAAAGATGGTTACAAATCTCCCTCCTTTTAAGATGCAACATCCTCGTTGCTCACACATTCAAACTCTTGAATGATCAAAGGTGCATTGGCTAAGTTCTTTGGCGGTTCCCAAGTTGATTCATATGATGGATATCCCTTCCATTGAACCAAATACTCCGTTTTTGGGTACCTGTGACCTCGAATCCATTTTTTGAGAATCTTGTCAACCTCAAATTCTGCTTGATCTGCTACCATAGTAGGTAAAGGAGGAGGGGTTGATGGATTTGTGAACTGCTTGGGACGTGGTACATGTTTTCGTAATCGTGACACATGAAATACGGGATGTATTTTCATATGCAACGGGAGCTCTAACTTGTAAGACACCTTGCCAACACGTTTCAACACCACAAAAGGACCGATGAATCGAGGGTTAAATTTTGGTGTTCCTACAAGTGACAAATTGGTCGTGGATAATCAAATTTGATCTCCTTCCTGAAAATTCACCTCCTTGCGATGAGCATATGCATATTGCTTTTGTCAATTTTGAGCAATTATCAACTTCTCCTTTGCTTGATGTAGTCCTTTGTGTATGTGCTCCACAAAATCATTGACTGTCACAACTTTGGTTGAAAACTCATGCCCCTTAGGAGTTCTCAACAAACTAGATGGTGTCAAAGAATGAGCACCATACATCAGATAAAATGGAGACACTTTTGTGGATGCATTAACAGAATTGTTATATGCAAATTCCACTAGAGGCAGAAGAGTATCCCACTCTTGTTGTTCCTCCAAGGTGAATGCTCGCATCATATCCTCTATTGTTCTATTGGCCCTCTCTGTTTGATCATCAGTTTTAGGATGATAGGTTGTAGACATTGCTAGCTTTGTTTTGAATAAACCAAACAAGGTTTTTCAAAACAAATTAGTAAAATGAGTTCCTCTATCTGTGATTAAGACTTTGCTTAATCCGTTATTCACAAAAACTGCATTTAGATACAGATGAGCAAGTTGTGGTGCCGTCACTGTCTTTGTGGTACGTCGGATGTGTATCATTTTACTCAATTTATCCACAAAGACCACAACTGAATCATGTCCTAAAGAGGTTTTTGGTAACTCACATACTAGATCCATAGTAACATGTTCCCATCGTTGTTCGGGAATGGGAAGAGGTTATAGTAAACCTGTTGGTTTTTGATTCCCCACCTTATTTTGTTGACATGCGACACAGCTTTGAACATATGCCTCCACATCTTCCCGCATCCTTTGTCAATAGTACACTCGTTGTATGCTCTCCAAAGTCTTTTCAGCTCCCACGTGCCCTGCAATGGCTGAATCATGGCCTTCTGACAATACCATTGTGCGTAAATTTGGATCTTGTGGGATCCATATACGTTGCTCTTGAAATGCTAGACCTCGAACCTTCCGTTTTCGCATGGACATTTCTTTGCTCTGAGAACGCCTGAGCGCCTAGCTGTAGAAGAACCCTCTAGAACCTCGTGTGAGTTGACAATCTCTTCTTCTTCTCCTCAGTACTCCACATTACAACCGGTAAAACTTCAGCGGAAGAAGATTATGATATCCAATGATTCGACCAATAACTTTCGCTTCAACTTCACAGAAAATTTATCCACAACCCTTTCAATCTCTCAAGAAAGTTTCATATGTTTCTCTCTTCTAGATCTCTCAGAACAATTGTTGATTTCTACACTGTATCACAAGACGATATGCAGACCCCTGTGTACAAAACCCATCACACATCCCAATCCTTGACTTTAATTGCTCCCAGATTTCATGAGAATGTTAGTCATCATCAGAACTTAAATTGTGCAAAGTTTTATTGATAGAACTTTTTTATATCAAAAGATATGATCTCCGTACTAACTTTGTGATAGTAAGTGTAGTCCTACAATTCTGACTGTATACACAAACTTCAAGCTATCACTCCGTACTCAAAACTCATCCAATCGAGTCAAAACTTCAATCAAAACCCAAGACCGAGTCATAAACTGTATCTCAGTTGACTCAGATTTTCCAAAACCCTCGTAAGATTCTTAGAAACACTCCAAATACACTGAAAGGTCTAAATTTCTCACTCTAACTTTGAATCATCACTTTAGAGTGACAAATCTTTCAAATCCATCCATTCTTGAGCCCACGTCGTAGCTCATCCCGTCAGCTCTCCAACCCAATCCTTAGATCCCCAAATGTCTCCCTGGAAGGTCTCTAAAACTCCTCAAAATCTCAAAGAAGTTGCCCAAGTGACCTCATTGGTCCAAACTCCAAGACCAATGAGAATGAAGAGTGTTAATTTGACCTCGAGTGTGGCCAAATTAGCTCTATTTTAACTTTGAGCTTTACAACTATTCTAAACACACTACTTAGCCAACCTATACACAATACGAGTTGTCACTAATAAAGAGTCAAAATGACAACTCGAAACCGGCTAAGTATGAACGGAACTACAAACGGAACCGGGGAGTTTATAACTTGAGAATAATACTCCTCGCCAAAGTTCCTAACAATCAACTCCCTATGGCTTATTTTGGTAAGCTTAATAGTGATGCATTGGAACCCATGTGTTGAAAAGCCACCACTCTTGGTAAGTTCAAATCCATAGCGCCCAAACTAAATCAAAACGCATTAATCGCTTACGTCCCAAATCGCGCCATAGGAAACAACAGGAAGAATAATCGGGTTTGGAGAGTTTATCACTTGTTGCAGAAAGTTATCTCCAAAATGATATACTAACCACGCCCGAAAGTGATCACGATGAAGACACGGATGTTGATCACAAATGGATTGTAAGCATCGGTACATCGGAGGATCATGTTGTCCTCTATCCATGTCTTGCGTCGGCCCCACTTCGATCGATAAGCTCCCTTAGTCGGCCAAAATGATGTGTCCAGCTCTCTCCCATACCCTTTCCATCCTAACTGCACTTTATATCTGATAAGGTCCAAGATAATATCTCTTGGAGCCTTTTCAACATCATGACCCTACAAAGTTGATCCAACGGTGGACTCTTAACAACCTTATTAAATCTTGCCGTCGGTTATCCTAACCTAAAGTATCGCCGTCATGATTAGACTCCAAGATGACACATGTCATCATCTTCTCATAGTAGCCGCGTCACAACACGACACCGTGACTTCTTTGCCTGAAGTACTTTCATGATCTCCTCATCCTCCTTTGTTGCAGCCATCATTTGAGACCACCAATCAACTTGGATTTTCACCTCTGTGATGTTATTGATACATGGCGTGAGAGCATCGGCAAGTTGTTTCTTGCCCTCCACATACACTATCTTCATGTTGAACTGTTGATGCCATTCTGCCCATCGAATTTGTCGTTTGGAAAGATCTTTCCGAGTTTCCAAATACACCAATGGTTTGTGGTCAGTTTCTACCACAAACTCCTTGTCTCCCAAGTAGTGCTTCCAATGTTTCGTGGCCATGACAATGGCTAACTCCTCTCGTTTAGTTGTATGATAGTTTTGCTCAACTGCCACCAACTTTCGGGAGAAAAAGACAACCAGGTGCTGTAAGACCCACGGTTGTACATATAGGATAAAATGTAAGTATATCTAAATTGTGCCTAAGTTTATCTTAGTCATGATTATGTTTAGCTAGTTATGGTTAGTTGGAGGAAAATATAGAGTAACTTTTGGTGTGGTAGATGAAAACTACTATTTTGTTGTTTAGTAGGAATCAAGGAATAGATTCTATCACATGGGTATCTTGACTTTCCTTGATTTGAACTAGTTTTCATTGGTTGGACTTGGTGAAGACCCTTAAATCTAGGGGCGAGATTGACTTGGTACACTAGAAGTCAATTAGGGAGTAGTTGGGTTTCTAGAAGATCCAAGTGGACCAATTGCATGTTGCCATGTACCCTTTTCATTGGGGTTTGTGATCTCTATCTCGTTTAAACTTGGTAAGAGAAAGTTACATGGTGATTACTTGTAGTTACTAGGGTAAGATTCTAAGTAGTATAAATAGAGAGGTTGAGAAGCACCTCTCAAGTAGTTTTTCAATGGAAGTTAGTTTTGGGAGAAGATAGTGTGGTGATCTTAGTTTTGGGGAGCTTGGTTCTTGGAGACGTCATGTTCGGAGTGGAGCCTTGATTCAATGAAGACTTTGATTACCAAAGTATACCTTCCTTTTGAGTGATATATTACTCTTGGTGAGAATGTGCATAATGGAGCTTGGACTTTGAGAGTTTGTGTAAGAGTGTGCATTAGGGTCATGGTCATAGGGTGAGATTAAGTCCTCCTAGATTCATGATGAGCTTCCAAAAAGCCATCGGAGGTAAACCTGAGTGAGAGTCAGCCCGGAGGTCACAGTCCCAACCATCCTCCCACTCTTGTTGAAGAATTCCACCCACTATTGTACTTGATGCATCAGTAATCAACTTGATTGGTCGATTAGAATCATACCACTTGAGAATAGGTGCATGCAAGAGAGTATCTTTCAATGCTTGAAATGCTTTCAACTCTTGTGCAGTTCCCCATCTCCATTTTGACCCTTTCCTAGCATAGATGTTAAGGTTTGGGCAAGGCGTGCAAAAGCTTTAACAAATCTACGATAAAATCCTGTAAGACCTAAAAAACTTTTTAGCTGAGTTTGATCTTCTGGTGTTGTCCATTTTTGTATGGCTTCTATCTTCTCACTCATCACTTGGATTTCCTCCGCTGTGACTCGATGGCCTAAGTTATCTACTTCTGATTTACCAAATTCACATTTTGAAGCTTTGGCATATAACTCATTCTCTTGCAAAACCTAGAGTACCTCTCATAAATATCGCGTATGATCTTCTAAGGTTGTATTGTATATCAAAATATCATCTAAAAAGACAATAACATATTTGTCTAAATTAGGACGAAAAATATCGTTCATTAATCCCATGTTGCCATGTACCCTTTTCATTGGGGTTTGTGATCTCTAGCTCGTTTAAACTTGGTAAGAGGAAGTTACATGGTGATTACTTGTAGTTACTAGGGTAAGATTCTAAGTAGTATAAATAGAGAGGTTGAGAAGCACATCTCAAGTAGTTTTTCAATGGAAGTTAGTTTTGGGAGAAGATAGTGTGGTGATCTTAGTTTGGGAAGCCTGGTTCTTGGAGACGTGATGTTCGGAGTGGAGCCTTGATTCAATGAAGACTTTGATTACCAAAGTATCCCTTCCTTTGAGTGATATATTCCTCTTGGTGATAATGTGCATAATGGAGCTTGGACTTTGAGAGTTTGTGTAAGAGTGAGCAATAGGGTCATGGTCATAGGGTGAGACTAAGTCATTCTAGATTCATGATGAGCTTCCAAAAAGCCATTGGAGGTAAACTTGAGTGAGAGTCAGCCCGGAGGTCATATTTTTGGTTCCGTTTCCGGGACCTCAATCTAGAAGGAGCAGAGATGTTTCGAATCCAGTTTCTTGTCCGTGAGAGCGCAACGATGAGAACTCATATGGAGAGGACTGTGGGGGAAGAGCGAACCGAGATCATGATGCATAGTAATGTACCATTTGTGTATCCGAATAGTAGATGGGATACGTTTTGCACTTGAAATAACAGTTATATCATGTCTAGATCAAAAGTTATGATGTTTAGAATTTGCTAGGGTCCTGACGGGTTTTGAAAGATAGCTCTCGGGAAAAAGTGTATAGAGCTTATCAATTCGGGCAAGAATTGAATCAGGATTTGAAACTTTGCACGATTGTTTATCAGGAGCTAAGCTACATGTGGGTTTAAATTTTGTTGAGATATCATTTTTGTAGAGAAAATTATGATATCTGAAGTATAGGGGGGTATAAAAGTGAGCAAAACCGCTTTACTTTTTAGATTTGCTTTTTCCTTGTTTATGGTCATTTCGAGAGAGTTAGTGCATGGATGTTTTTCATAGTGAGGATGACTTGACACTCATTGGAAAATGGGAGATCAACCTCTTTGGAAGATCCGGTTGTCTAAGATACCTCAAAATTTGGACGTGATTATTTCAGCGAATTCGAACACGAGGAAGTTCAGAGTGGAGTTTGAAGAGAGGACACTAAAAAGTTCCCCGAGAGCGAAACGTGAGAGTTGCTCTATTGTGGAGAGGAGGGACATAAGCTTGTGAGTTGTTCTTTGAGGACCAAAGATCGGAGGTTGAGAGAGAGACGAAACGTGGGAGAGCTAAACCTTCATCTGGGACCATCATCTCCCCATGAATCCAAGAGTGGAAACTATTGTGAAAATTGTGGAGTGACTGGACTTCCTTTAGGACACGAGTGTAGTGGCGTGAAAGCTCTGTTGGAGTCACTAGTGGAGGGCTTTGAAGATAAATTGAGTGCAGATACCGAAAAGTTGAAATCTCCAGGTGGCTCAAGTTCTAATTGAAGATGGAGATCATTTTCAGAATGATCGAGAAGATGTCGATGAGGGTAAGGCTCATAGTGTGTTTAGGAGAGGAGAGAGTCATGGCAATCTTGGACCAACCAATTCCGTTCATTTTGCCATATCATTGATTGTTTCAATGATAAGTTGAAAACCAAAAAAAAACATAATACAAGCACTTGAATATTAATGATGATAGTTACAAAAAATTATATGGATTGAAGGATGCATAAAAGATAAATTAATTGTGTTTTTTTTTTTCAGATCAAGATTCAAAGTTTGTATTGTTAAGTGTGTGTTTAAAATAAATCAATCATATTGATACAATCTATATTCATATGATTGTAAATTATTTGATCATTACATGGAGTGATGATTAGATAAATCAATTATGAAGGAATACATGTAAAATGAGTTTAAGATGAAAGATTCTAATGTAATTTGATTTTCCATTGGTATTTAAATTTTTTATGTCAAAAATATATCATACATAAACAAAAGTCATAAGATAATGTAATATAGTCGAGAATGATATATTGTAAGATTTATTATTTTTATTGATAAAATCAAAATATATAACCATAATATATGAATTATTTATAATTATGTCATATTATGGTAGCAAGTTTTATATATTTAATATTCATTTGTCATGATTTAAACTGCTCAATTAAGTTTAAAAATAAATTTACATACATTATGAATCAGTCTCATATTGATGAAACAAGAAAAATATTTAGATATACAAAATCCATATTTTAGTTTGCACTTTTGTTCCCACTACTTTCTTCTAGGATCCATACGTAAAGTCATTTTACATATTCAAACTATGAAGTTAGTTTGGAGTCCAACCTCCATATGACATATTTTGTCTTTAGTTTAACGATTGCAACTAAATATTTGGTGATGTCCAACTATATGTTGGACATCAAAAAATCATTATATAATGGATTTTTTTACCATAGGTTTGTTGTATATATATGAAAAGAACATATACATTTTCAATGCAACATGCTGGACTTCATCGCACAGCTCCGGGCACACGTAGTCCCATCGCCATGACAGAAACGCTCCCCTGAGGTTCTTCAACCTCAATAACTCCGTTGGAGTCCAATCCGCCATCAGAATAAGCGGTCGAATTCTCCCCATCATTGCACTTCTTCTTGCAAGCACTGCTCCGATTCGACGTTTTGACATTGTAGCTATCTTCTCTCACTCCGGCCGCTCCGCAAGTTCTTGGCATCGACTTTCTCTCGATAATTCTTCAATCCGTCGCCCAAACGCACGCTTAAATTCTCTCGTAATTCACTCGTGTGAACTTCCTAATGATATTCATGTCTAACCAACATATATTCGGACGAATACACTCATGAGAACCCGAATATATACTTTAGAATGGAGCTAGTTTTGTTTGTGTTGTATTAGGGAGTCCCGTATAAATTTCCAACAACAACGACAAAAGGAGTTGGAAATGGGGAAGCTTCCGGTGTTCTATGGGAGAGAAAAAGAAGATGTAGAATCTTTTGTGAGAGACTTCAAGAGGGCATGTATAGGAAACAATGAGAGAAGGAAACCCGAATGGACTATCCTTTTGCCCGACTTCTTGGAGGATTCTACATTGAAGTGGTACAATGAGTACAAGAAGGAGCATGTGGAGGAAGACACTTGGGAGAGTTTGACGGAGAATCTTGTTGAAAACTTTCTTCCGGATGAAAGTCACGAGAAGCTGATGTGTGAAGTCACCTTTTTGAAGCAAGGAGAGAGTGAGAAGGTGAGATCATACATGGAGAGAACGGAGAAGCTGGAGTCACGTTTTCGTGTGGTGTTGAGAAAGAGTGGAGACGAGGTCGAGCCAACCATGGTGGGGATTATGGCGATGTTGACAAAGAACTTCATTGGAGGTTTGAAGCCTCAGATTCGAAGCAAGGTGAGATATGAAAAGCCCTCTTCTAAGGTTGAGGCTATTTGCATTGTTATTCGAATGGAGGAGAGCCTAGAAGACGATGATTCTAGCTTGGTGGCTAGAGAAGCATCACCACCTGTTGTGGTTAGAATAGCAACTCCTACTGCTGTTGCTGCACCAAGAGTAAATTCTCCAAGTGGTAGACTTGCACCATGAGTTGAAATCTATCACGTAAAACACTCGCCGATCTCAAGATTAACGTAGTACAACTATGGGAGAGGAGGAATCAGAATGTAGGGGGAGGATCTAGAGGATATGGAAATTATCCTCCAAAAGGAAATCCACCACAAGGGAACTTCACAGTTTCATGCTTTGGTTGTGGAGGCCCTCATTTCCAACGAAATTGTCCTAATCCTAGACAACATGATGGAGTTAGACACAACAATTCTACTCCTGCTCCAAGTCAATCGAAGGATAAGGGAGTAGCGTCTATTGATGTGTTTCCTCATCAGTGCACGTTTGAGAAGGGAGAGAGCTCTTTAAGTTCCAGAGATGATATTCTTGCACACGAGAAGAAGAGAACAAGATTTGCAGAGGAGTCCATCTCAATGGAAGATCAACCAAGCCGGAGCACTCGATCCAGTGGTGTGAGTCAACCGAGAGCACCAAGTAAGAAGTTGGGAATGGATGATTTCTCCATTTCATCTACCCAGCTCAAATACGACGTGGTGGAGGATGTGGGGAATCCAAAAGCCAATATAATTGTTGACCAATTGATTGCTCTAAATCCTACGATAAGAAAGGAGTTGAGGGGAGGCCTAAGTTCCAAAAGGACCCGTGGCGGCGATCCAAGGGAAAGCTTCCATGGCGAATGTTGGAGTAGGAGTGGTGGATGCCATTGCCTCAAAGGTATGATGCAGGCTTTGAAGATTGAAGTACGCATTAATGGACATGATGTTTCGGATGTACTTGTGGATGGTGGATCTGCGGTGAATGCCATGTCAGAACGTTTGTTGAAGAAGTTGGGGATGAAGCTTTCAAGACCTTCCAACATCATTGTTGGGATGGCCAACAAGCAAAAGGTGCGACCCATTGGAGTGGTGGACAAGGTGGTGGTAAGCGTGATGGGAGTTCAAACCTTGTTGTCCTTTCAAGTGCTTGAGGAGGCTAGCTACGACTTGTTGTTAGGAAGACCTTGGTTGAGGGTCGTGAGGACAACCGATCGGTGGCATAAGGCTTATCTTCGTATAGGGTAAAAAAACCATCGAGTGAAGGTCCCTCTCACAAGTGGCGGAGGAGCAGATCTTAGACTCGGGATAGACCTACGAGTGATTACTCGTAGTCCGAGAGTGAAAAAAGTGGCAGTTTTTTCAGAGGTTGACACCAACATGTCGGCCGATGAGGAGACATCATCTGAAGAGACCTCGGACGATGATGTTCAAGTTCAAGTTCTTGCTGCAATGGATTTACTTCCTAGGCCAAGGGTGGTGAAAGATCCCGACAAGATGAAGATGAGTGAAGATGAGATAACTTGACGGCTCTCCACTCTCAAGTTTGGTCCCAAGGTTACTATGGAGGAGAAGTCAAGGTTCTTGGATATATTTCGAAAATATATCCATGTCTTTGCCTTTAGCTACAAGGATTTGAAGGAAGTAACCTTAGAAACTCATCGCATTGAGTTAGAGGAGAAGGCTCATACTGGACGAGCCTTCTCCTCCATCAACATCAGATAAATCCACCAACGGCTGTGGTGGTCAAGGAGGAGATCGACAAGCAAAAGGATGCAGGTTTCATCTATGAGGTAGAGAATTCTGAATGGGTTTCTCCTATTGTGATAGTCAAGAAGAAGAATGGTAAGCTACATGTATGCGTAGATTACAAGAAGTTGAATGCTGTCACAAAGAAGGATTACTATCCTTTACCTTTCATAGATGAGATTCTAGAGGAGGTGGCAGGTCATGAGTGGTATAGTTTTGGAGATGGTTATAGTGGTTATAACCAAATTCAAATTGCTCCTGAAGATTAGCTCAAAACCACTTTTACCACGCCATCAGGAACTTTTGCCTTTAGGGTAATGCCCTTTGGTCTATGTAATGCTCCATCAACTTTTCAGAGGTTCATGAACAAGGTGTTTAAACCTTTTATTGGGAAATTTGTGCGAGATTTCATAGATGATTTTTGTGTATACGGGAAGGAGGATCATTTTGATCATTTGATCAAAATTCTACAACGGTTGGAGAAAGCCAAGGCCTCAATCAATCCAAAAAATGCATTTTTGGATGTGAGGAAGGTTTGTTGTTAGGGCACATCATCTCCAAGGATGGTATAGCGATGGATCCAGAAAAGGTGAAACACATCCTCGACTTACCTTTTCCGGTGACGTTGACCAAGTTGAGGCAGTTTCTTGGAATGGTGGGATACTATCGACGGTTCATCTTTTCCTTCTCCAACAAAGCTTATGCCTTGACAGTTTACATGAAGAAGGGGACGGATTACAATTTAATCCTCAAGGATGGAGAGGAAGCCTGTATGTTCGAACTTCTTAAGAAGGCGTTGGTAACGGCTCCTATTTTAGCCAAACCATATTGGGGTAAACCTTTCATTCTCTACACGGATGCATCAAACATTGCTATATGATGCACTCTAAGCCAGTTAGATGAAGATAGCCATGATCATCCAATTGCTTATGCTAGTAGGCGATGGTGCGGCATCGAGAGAAACTATTCAATTGATTGAAAGGGAGGCTTTAGCTGTGATCTTCTCACTCAAGAAGTTTCGACACTATCTGTTGGGAGGGAAGTTTACTATCGTTACTGATCACAAGGCTTTGAAGTACATTTTCAACAAGCCTAATGCCGAGGGTAGGATAGCCGGATGGAAGTTGTTCTCGACGAGTTTGATTACATCATTGAGGATCGATCCGGTAAGAAACATGCAAATGCTGATTTGATGTCTCGAGCATACGATGAGGAAGGAGATCAACCAGGTGGATGATACATTTCCGATGAGGATTTAGCGATGATGGACACCATAACAAAGGTACCGGCTGAATACAAGGGGATATGGGATTTCATCTCGGAGGAGAATTTCCCCAAGGCATGCATTCACGGGAGAGGAATGCATTGGTGAAGCGATGTGAACCTTATACCATCATAGAGGACGTGTTGTTTCATCAAGGAGTAGATGGACTACTCGGAAGTAAGGGTTGGAAGGGAGGAGTCAATTCAACTTATGAAGGAGTTTCATGAAGGCTCGGTATGTGGAGGACACTTTGCAGAAAGGTAAGCGCATTTAAGATCCTTGATGCGCACTATCATTGGAAAGGCATTTTCAAAGATTGTGTGGAATTTTGCAAGAGTTGTGATGTGTGTCAAGCTTTTTTGCTAAAAAGTCCATGAAAACCCCTCCTTTGACATGAGTTCCTATTTTAGGTCCTTTTGAGAAATGGGGAATAGATTTTGTAGGACCCTTGAATCTTACTCCCTCGGGGTAACAAGTTCATTGTGGTAGCTACAGATTATCTAACCAAGTGGGTAGAAGCTAGACCTCTAAAATCTACTAGTGAGGAAGAAGTGGGTAGATTTCTATATGAGAGGATAATAACTAGATTCGGATGCCCTCTAGAAATTGTATCTGATAGAGGTGGTGAGTTTGTTGGAAGCATTATACAAGCCATGCTAGGTCATTTCTCTATCAAGGCACAGGTGACTACTTCCTACAAACCAAATGCTAATGGGTTGGCGGAAGCGAACCAACTATACGCTTTGCATGATGTTGGCCAAGGATGCAGACATGGACGGGAGCAAGCAAAATTGGGACAAGAGGTTGCATGCTATCTTGTGGGAGTATCGGACGACTTGGAAGACATCAACATGGTACTCACCTTTCCATATGGTATATGGTGTCGAGTCAAAGCTTCCAATTCAATTTGATTTGACGACCTTCTTAACTATCCAATGGATGTTAAAGAGGATGAATGGAGTAGAAGCTATCAAATCAAGACGTCAACAACTGTTGGAGTTGGAGGAGGCTCGAGCTGTGGCCATGGTATGTGTGGAGCGGGCTCAACAATTGCAGAAGAAGTATCATGATAATCGACTTGGGACGAAGAAGATGAAGATTTTCAAAGAAGGTGATTGGGTAATGCTTTACGACTCCATTAGATATAAGAGAGCAAGAAAGAAATTTCTTCCAAAGTACTTTGGTCCTTTCATAGTTCACAAGGTGTGGGGAAACTTTACTTACGATTTGAAGGAGTTGGGAGGACGACATTTTGACTCGGTGAATCACGACAAGTTGAAGCCGTTTCATCGACGATCAGATTCTTTCACTCCGAGGACAGAGTGAAATCTTGGTCCGGGGGTAAATGTAAGACCCAGGGTTGTACATATAGGATAAAATGTAAGTATATCTAAATTGTGCCTAAGTTTATCTTAGTCATGACTATATTTAGCTAGTTATGGTTAAGTTGGAGGAAAATATAGAGTAACTTTTGGTGTGGTAGATGAGAACTACTATTTTGTTGTTTGGTAGGAATCAAGGAATAGATTCTATCACATGGGTATCTTGACTTCCCTTGACTTGGACTAGTTTTCATTGGTTGGACTTAGTGAAGACCCTTAAATCTAGGGGCGAGATTGACTTGGTACACTAGAAGTCAATTAGGGAGTAGCTGGGCTTCTAGAAGATCCAAGTGGGCCAATTGCATGTTGCCATGTACCCTTTTCATTGGGGTTTGTGATCTCTATCTCGTTTAAACTTGGTAAGAGGAAGTTACATGGTGATTACTTGTAGTTACTAAGGTAAGATTCTAAGTAGTATAAATAGAGAGGTTGAGAAGCACCTCTCAAGTAGTTTTTCAATGGAAGTTAGTTTTGGGAGAAGATAGTGTGGTGATCTTAGTTTTGGGAAGCTTGGTTCTTGGAGACGTGATGTTC
Organism: Marchantia paleacea; assembly: GCA_014180765.2. Taxonomy (NCBI): domain Eukaryota; kingdom Viridiplantae; phylum Streptophyta; class Marchantiopsida; order Marchantiales; family Marchantiaceae; genus Marchantia; species Marchantia paleacea. The sequence goes on from MUAA02000004.1 coordinate 2,177,376, forward strand.
GGAGTGGAGCCTTGATTCAATGAAGACTTTGATTACCAAAGTATCCCTTTCTTTTTGAGTGATATATTACTCTTGGTGATAATGTGCATAATGGAGCTTGGACTTTGAGAGTTTGTGTAAGAGTGAGCAATAGGGTCATGGTCATAGGGTGGGACTAAGTCCTTCTAGATTCATGATGAGCTTCCAAAAAGCCATTGGAGGTAAACCTGAGTGAGAGTAAGCCCGGAGGTCACAGTGCAGCCCTGCTATACTCCCTCGGCCTGCCCCAAGATCCTACACTGCCGCAATCACGTCGAATTAGAAGTATCCGGTGACTGTGACTAAATCCGACTCCTAATCTATGTGGCCCCAACAGACTCCTCCTGCAATGTAGCCCAATCCCCTACTTGGAATCTCCAAAATCTAATTGCCACCTCCCTATGTCCAACACATCCCCCTCTAGTATAATGTAGACACCATCGCGGAAGCAATTAAAACAAAAACCATGCTAACTCGTCCATGGGATCACGAGCCAACCGATCGAACGGCAAGCGAAAAGTACGTCTAGTCTTACCATGGAGTGCACGAGGAAACCTATGGAATAAACGTGGACATGGAAACCTAGTCTCAAAAAGCCATAGAATCGAACCTGCATGGAAAGCTAACCACTCCCACGGCCCAATCGGTATACCCGGAATGCTCAACGAAGGAATCGATGTAGTCTACGTGTTCCCCGAAGTGATAAATATCGATGTCGATGTGACCGTCCTCCTCACATGCGCATCCCAAGTAGTCCAATTATAATCTTTGTGCATCTTTCCCACGTGGGTCTTCACCCTTGCGAAGTAAAGAGACAATGACACACCGAACATGGTGTATCACGCACCGCTTTTGGCGGCCCCATGAGGGAAAATGAAGCTATAGCTAGCAAAAGAGAACAACAAAGAAACCCAGCACTCCATCATGTATCTCATCTTACCTGCAGAACCACAACCCCCTAACACCCCACCTCACATTGGAAAATGCTAACTATGGAAACCCTAAAATCTAAAACAATCATAAGTTTTTATTCAGATCTTGATAATTTTCCAACTAGATTCCAATATAACCAATGCATGAAAAGGAAGAGATGGGAACAAAAAAAACCTGACCCATATGTATAATTGTAGAAAAACGACTCAAAATTCACTCAAAACCCTAAAAAAACAAAAATAATCATATCTCACTACATCATATAGTGAGATATATAATTCTCCATAGTCTTCAATTTAGGTACCAATGGAACCCAAATTGAAAGACAAAGAGAATGGACTATTCACTCTCCATGTTTGGCAAAGTATGGACACAAAATATATAAGAAAATATAGTACCCTTTTCTACTATCTTTCTCCCCGTAATCTCCATACCCTCCTCCCCTCGCGAACCCCCGACTCTCCTTCAACTCACTTCAGTCAATTCTAAACTTATTTATGTTCTCTAATCTTTACTTACATATATTTTACTTAGCATATAATTTATCTTACAGACGCGAAACTAAATATCTTTCCCTCTCAAGTAATAAAGATTTTTAGACAATAAATTTCATAGAAAAAATAATGTAGATAGCGGTTAAAGCCAGACATGTAAAAAGATTAATTCTTTGTAATGAATATCTCGTTTCAGAATATTTTATTATTAAATGGAGAAATTTTCTTATGAATCAAAATTAAAAAATAATAATTTTCAGTTAAATTATGATGTTACTGATTTAATTTAGAAACATCCAATTTAAAAAAATTACAAATTATAAAAATCTAAAATAATTAAGTTTTCAAAATTATCTGGAAAAATAATGAGATTAATTTCAAGTTTACATTTTATATATACGATTTATTTCAGATTTCAATTTAAATAATTGAAGGATTCATTTTTTTATTTTAAATCATTTTGTTTAAATCTTTTATTTTCAAATAATTTTAATATTTTTTTTCACAAAAAATATTGTAGTTTGTAAATTTTTTCAGTCATTTATTCGATATAATAACTATTATTTAGGTGATTTTTATAATATTTAGCTGCTTTAAAAATTATTTTGGAATAAATCATTTATTTTTGATGTAACTATTTACTATTATTTGCTAAAATATTAGTTTGTTTGATAGCCAAATTTACTGGGTTATAAATTATTTCTTTTAATTTAATATTTTTATATGTTTTTAATATATTTGTCATTATTTTTGAATTTTAAATTATTTTTGAATTTTCCAATTTAAAATAAAATAAAATTTATTTAATAATATTCCAACTGTCATGTTTTAAGAAATCTTAACTTTATGATTTGATACTTCTTTTGATTTATATTTTATTTACTTGCTGTAAATTCTAATTATTTACAATTTTTATTTTTATACTATTGATTTATTACTATATTATCTTTATGAAAAATTTTCTTTATGAAAAATTTTTGCTTTAAGATTTTATTGTTTTCAAGAATTGATTTCATTTTTCATATTTACATACAATTCATAAATTTCTTCAGTCTTCATCTTTTAATTTTTATGATATATATATATATATATATATATATATATATATATATATATTATTGAAAGTTTCCATGATTTACAAATTTATCATTAAAATGAAGTAAATTATGGTTTTATATTTAAATTTAACAAATGATTCTTAAATTGATAAATTTCATTTCACATTTATCATTGAAAATTAATTGTTTAATGTTGCACTTCTATTGTCAAATAAATTTTTTAATTTGAAGTTGAAGATGAGAAAAATATATCTGGTATTGAATTTCAAAATTTCTGCTTCCATATGAAACTTTTAATTTTAAGAACCTTCCTGAGTTGAGCGTCAAGGCTATTCGGTTCATCTCAAATGACTTGCAGGTTCTCTTCCGTACACAGCAGAAATCTTTTGCTGCAAATACTGTATAATTTTGGCAATATAATTATTTAACATAACTCCACCATTTTTTAAAAAAATATCACATTGCTGTGACCCACCTGGTAGATCAGCAAAAAATAGTCAGTGAGTCGAGCATTACCAACCCACTCGTTGTCTCAGTCGATCAGTCAGTGCACTTCGGTCGCACCAGTAGTGAAGCAACCACCACCGATTCATTAAGTCTCACGATCGCGTCACCCGGCACCCTTAGACTTCTCGACAATCCGGACTTATAAGCAACTCTACGCAACCCGCAATATTCAGTATCCTCACATACGAAAATGTTCATTCATGCTCAGCTGGCTCCAGCAACCTGAAAATCTTGTCCAATGATCTACCTACGACTAGAACATTTTAATTTGTACTATTCAGCACCACAATTAAAAACTTAAGACGGTGGGTGCGCATGGATCCAAGGCAACATGGCAACATTCAGGGCTGAGCAAGTGACGACGAGCTTGTGACGATGAGCTGGTCATTGACTACCTCATTGGACGTGCGCATGACGAACCTTCCGAAATTCCTTGAAAAATGGATGAATCTGATCATGAACGGATAAGGGGTTGAAGTTGGTTCGGGCATGGCTCCCAGCACCTGGGCATGACTGCAACTCCGCTAAGGTAGCCCACCCTAAAACAGAAAATTTATGGAATTTTCTCAATCCCAAGTGCAATTGAATTCTGGTGGATGCTTGGTATCTGTGTGTTTGATGGAATTGGGTCTAGAAGCTATTGATTTACCTTAGTTAGATGCACATTTGGAAATGATAGAGACATGGTTGATGTTTTTTGAAGCTTTTTTGCTCAATGATGAACAAAATCTACGTTTTAAAAGCATTCGTACTAGTTGGTACCGTCATAATTTAGTGTTGTTTGCATGTCTATATCGTATGGTAGTTCCTCTATGGGATAGATAGTCACTTAAAGTTCTGACAATGTCATAGTCAATACATTTTTCTTAACTTGAGATTTATGTTACATGTTAAAAGAATCGGGTAACTCCAGATGAACTTCGAATGAACCCACATGATCATCATTATGATATTCATTTTTAATGAGATGAAGTATACTGATTTTTTACAATCTTTCACTGGTGTTTGATTCAATCTAGATGAACCATGTTCACTTGAACTTTCTTCATGTTCGAAAGATACCAGATTTTTGAATTTTCAAGCAAGTCTGCTTTATTGGCATCTTTAACACACATATTATATATTGGTATATTTTAAATTTTCTCAAAACTACATCTTAAATTTCTCATCTGAACATAGTCATAAAATTCATTTAAAAGAAAGATTGATCAAAAGAACCTTTAAAACTCTAAATTTATTTTTAAAGAAATTTTCACCTTTTTTTCTAATTTAAAATTTATATTAATGTATTCATAAGAACTAAAAAAAATAAGTGTGAAAAAAAGTATATTCATAAGAACTATAAAAACTGGATATATGATTAAAATATTATCAAAATATTCAAATTATATTTCAAAATCCAAATATAATTAAATATTAATTCTATAAAATTTTGTTCAATTTAAAAATCTATCCATGCAAAAGTGAAAAAAATCAATACATTGTATATCGTGTATATTGTCGTGCACATATATATCGCATGACAACATACATTGCTGTCACATCAAACATCACAACACATAGATCGTCATACACCAACACAAGTGTACCACAATCGCCCCTCTAACTGGCGGTTAGGTCCCTCTAACACCAGGTAGCCATCTAGTCCATAACATGATATGCCCTTCGTGGGGCTAAGATCAGGAGGCCGGGTGCTATAATGCCCCATCGTTAATAGCCTATCTGCAATCCATATCATGTAACGGTTAGACCTGCTTGCCTGCTAAACGTATCGAGGACATCTCCACCGCCCACTAGACACCGCATTGATAGGAGGTGTCAAACATGACATATACCATCCTCTCGAACAAGAATCACAATCAACATACAGGCTGCTCCATCAGCTGATCTACATAACATACATCTCAAGCCTGCACGTACAACTGCTAGGCTTAGATCCATAGTACCATCAATGTTTGGAAGGTGACATGGTGCACAATTACGCACATGATCCTTCCAAATCACACCATCACGACCCTCCAATACCAAAATTCCAGAAGGTAAAACCTCACGTACTCGTAGAATCGTGCGATCAGCTATAACATCCAATGTGGTCGGTGCACTCTGCTACAAGTAAACGTAATCACCAACATGAAATCTGCGAATTGAAGGTCGATATCCACCTTCTCGGATGATAGCATAACGCAAAATATCTCTATGCTGAGCAATAGCCAAGTTCTAAAATGCCATGGGCATGACTCTACGGAAGAGTTCTGCCCTTTGAGAACACACCCTAACCCAAACATCAGGGTTATCCAAGTCCAAGACTTCACCTGACTCTCTACGGATAGTTGCAGGTAAGTCTGGATCTCTACCATATAATAAAAAGTACGGTGAGAATGACGCTAGAGATGCTTGTCGGCTAAATTGATAACCCATGGCCAACCATGGTAGCTGGATGTCCAAGTCTCCCAGATGACCTTTCTCCAAGATAAACTTTCGTAGTCCTCTCTTCACCGTATGAACAACTCGCACTGCTAGACCATCAGCCTCGGGATGATCTCTTGAGGTGGTACGATGATAGATCAACGCTTGATCACACAAATCCTGAAACTCGCCCAAAAACTCAGTACCCTGATTAGTCAACACTTCTGATGGTGCACCAAATCAACTAAGCACTGCAGCTAAGAACGCATAAGCTGTTCCCTCACTTGACTTTTCGGGCAAGGCCACCAACTCAATCCACTTGGAGAAATGTTCCACCATGATCAACACATATCGATGATGTCGTATAGTCAATGGCAAAGGTCTTGCAAAATCCAAGCTCCAACAATAACCAAGTCCCATAATCGGTAGAGGATGTAGTAGTGGTGTAGAGGCATTGAATGATGCTCGAACACGATCACATACCATACATCTCGCCACAAATTGCTGCACCTCAGTTTTTATACCTCTCCACCAATAGTGACTTTGAAGTAAGCTATATGTCCGCTTTACTCCAAAATGATCTAACTCCTCATGAGCATATCTGACCAACTGTGCTCTCTAAGATGGAAGTGGTACAACACGAATGCTGCCATCTCCCCATACTCGAAGAAGGTGTCTACCTTCCCATTTGAACCGTCAAGCTCTTTATAAAACTCGATCCCGCTCCTTTGCACTCAAGGTGCCCAACAAAGCACCTGTACGAAGATACTCCAACACCAGTATGTCATCATGGATGTCTCGGTTTACCATCAAACCATCCTCAATCTCAATGTCCAAGGCTAACATATATGCTCTCTGACCCAAGAGAGATATCATATAGCTCTCAAGCACCAACAAACTCAAAAAGGCAGATGCATGCCAACCCGGCACCATCTCCTCATCAGTATCACCGTGCCATTGAGCCCCGGTTTCGTCAACTTGACTTATACATGGGTTTCAACTTAACCCATCTGCATCACGGTTCATCACCCAAGGTCTATGAACAACCGTGAAATCATACTCTTGTAGGATAAGAGCCCATCGTGCAAGCTTTCCTGTAAGATTGTCCGATTCCATCAACCATTTCAATGGTTGATGATCAGTGATGAGAGTGAAGGAGTTTTTAAACAAATAATATCTGAAATGTGCCACCGCCCAAACAGCTGCCAAACATTCTCCTTCATAAGAACTATACTTTGACTCCGCTGCATTGTTGGAACGACTTGCATAAGCCACTACAAACTCCTTCCCCTCATCATCATGTTGGGTAAGCACTGCTCCCAAACCCAACATACTCCAATCAGTATGTACTTGAAACAGATGACCTCTCACATGTCTCCTCAAAATAGGGGTGGATGTCAACCTTCCCTTGAGCTCAACAAAAGCTCTCTCCTGTTCATCTCCCCAACTCCACTCTTGATCTAGCTTTGTCAAGGCTTTGGCAATAGTGCTAAATCCTTGCACATATCGATGATAGAAGTTTGCAAGTTGTTGAAGTCTAGTTAGCGTATTAGAGTGTTTTTTTGGTGTTTCCAAATAAAGAAGGTGATATTCAGGGAAGCCCGCTGAATAGGAGTGTAAATATCTGTGATAAATATGAATAGACCGTTAGGGAAAGAATGAGGAACAGTAGAAATTAGGAGAGCGGAAGAAGATGCCGACATTCTTATTTCGACGAGCACTGCAGCAGACAAGAAAGGCGGGAATAGGAGAAGCGATGGACCGGGTGAATTTGACCAAGAAAAGATCTGTGAGTAGATCCGGAGCGAGAGAGGCTATTCGATTGCCTGTGCCATAGAAGACTATATCCGGGGCATACAGACCATTGGTGCCAAAACCTGATTGACTGTGCACGAATTAGGAAGATTGGAAGAATTGGGCGGGGCATTCTTAGCATGGCGTTGTGTAACAGACAGATTACACCAAGGTTTTGCCATTTGCACAGAATTACAGTTCGTTCCCAAGGGAATGAGGTGTTATCTTTCTGTCAATTTAATATGGTATTTATGCTTCTTTTGAAGACTCTGGACATGCATAGTCCGAAGAGTGTTGTGATAGAGTAGTCCAAGACCACTAAGTCAAATTAACAAACCATTACCCATCCATTACATTGCACAGAATTACACATGTAATTGAAATTACACTCCCGATTTACTGATGGGAGTTGATCACTCCTTTACAAGCTGTCGACGGGGCGATGTTATCGATGAAGTTCTACTGCGAAGTTGATCCGACTATGGCTCATGGACGAATACCCGGGTATCTTCACACGTATTATGCACCAGTCAAGGCCAATCGAATGCAACATTCAACAGCTTCTCGAGCACTTTGTTCTACCCTGACAACACTTATAGTTCTAAATGAACACTTGTAAAGAAAGCGATAATCCTATTCTAACACTACTCCTATTTATACAATCTATCAAGACCTATTTCTAATCGCCGCCACACGGATCGCGTCGACTACAATTACGGGCATCTCAGTCCCTTCGATGACGCGTCTCTTCCTTCAACGCAAAGACATCGACGCCATCCGCAATTCCCCTGATGTCCTCTCAGGATCTCCTTTCGATGGACTCGCACGCTCCCCGGCAGCGCCCCATGGCCTTGTTCATCTCCTTCCTTCGATCCTTCGAATCGCAAGGGGTGTTCATTGCCACTTTGTCAAACGTTCCAACCTTCGGCCTCTCCACATCGTCACACCGAGCAAAAAAGGTAATACTGAGCGACTACTCGCCAAATCTTCTAGTCTAGCCGGCCTCTCAACATCAACTTGCGGTAACCGCCGCTTTCGCCCTCTTCAATTGCCGTGTGAAGCTTCTCATTTCTCTCTCTCGACAAATTTCACTTCCGGCTCGAATTCTACAATTTCTCCGTAGGCTTGCTTTTGTCCTGGTCGCTTCCTTCATCACCTCTCGCCTTTTGCTTCTCCAGACGCTCCACGGACTACGTCAAGCCGCTTTATAGTATCCGCCTCGATCCTTCTTCCCTCGAGAAAAGGCGGTTCATCACCGAATCGGCTCCATGTAAACCGTCTTCCGCGGGTTCCATCCCCCGATGTAATCGCCTCCCATCTCGTTCATCTCCATCAGAACCTGGCACCACCACATTCTTCCAGCTTTTGCGCCAATCGTAGCACCGAAGAAAGTGGTTCTTTCTATCGCTACCTTAGTCGCTTTCACCTTAGGCCGCGATGCCTTTGGTGTTGGACTTCCTGGCTCCGCGATTTCCTTGCCTTCCTCTTCTTCGGGTTGGGCTCCGCAATTATCTCCACACTGGGACTTCTCTTCTCTGTGGTCCCCACGGAGTCCTCCTTCCCGAATATCGCTTCCTCCTCATCTCTCGCTTTGGCTTGGCCTCCTCTCCTCATCTCCGATTCGGTCTCATCGGCGACTGCACACCGCCGTCTTGATGGGGTCCCACACTTCTCGTCGAACCACTGCAACCATTGCTCGCTTCTGGCCCACCCAAAGTGCTGATCACGCTCACTTGATATCTTCTTCTTTCCTGTGGCGTCAACCACCCCATGCGCGAATACATGTGTACAAGAAACGAGGAGATATAGATTACTCCCTTCTCTCCCGCTCTCAGCCTCTGTCCCATCGCTTGCACATTCCGAGCAAAGATTTCTCCCCAATTGACCTTGATTGCTCCGCCAACAAATCCCTCCACTATCCTCACCTTATGCATACTTACATAAGTAGTTCGTTGTGGTGAGAAGAGTTGATTCAATGTATACATTATCTTCCTTCGGAAGTCATCCCGAATAAGATCAATCTTGAAGCCGTTTGTACCCTTTCTCTCTCTAGGATCAAACCATTTTCGCTCGTCGAAGGTAAATGCAATGTGCATTCTTTGAACCTTCCGGGCCGACTGTCTTTCTCCTTCGAGTAATCTCTTCCCAAGGCTTCTGCCCAAAGCAACGCATCCCACGAGTCTGGATGTCTTCTCCAGCCTATCAGATTTGGTGTCTTCTTGGCTCGCACTTCTTCACACAACTCTGGGCACACATAGTTCCAGCGTCATGCCAAGAATTCTCCTCCCAAGGTCTTCAATCGTGCTAATTCTTTGGTCAACCATTCTGGCTTCGGCACCAAGGGTCGATATACTCCCATCGGCATCTTCTTCACAGGCAATTGAGTCGCCTCACGAGCCCCCGATAGAGTGATCGATTTCCTCTTCATTTTGGCTACTTGACTCGACGCTTGTTCTTGCTCCTCCACAGTTCGTTACGCTCGTCGATGTTGTTACTAATTGCGCTAATCCGTTTGACGCTTCAGACCTCCTTAACAACTTATTTGTCTTGGCCATCTTCGCACTTATTTCTCCTATTCATATTCGGTGATACATACTTCCCCCGAATATCATTTATTTATGTTCCAAAAACAAAAAAAACCAGTCTGAAACCTCTAACCATGCTCCTACACGCTTGGATTATGTGTGTCCGGAGCTATGTGAGGAAGTTCGGGCCAAGAAGGAACGCAATCCAATAGGTCGGCGAGGCTATCCCGATTCGTGGGATGTAATATTATGGGCGGAAGCGATGGGACGTGATTACAAGGAGGAGAAGGATGGGATTGACTGGGAAGGCTCAGCTATGGTTTCCGGGTTCAATTTCGATGAAATGAAGTGGTTTGACCCAAAGGAACGGAAGGGCACAAACAGATACAAAATCGACCTTATCAAGGATGGCTTTAGAATGAAGATAATGTACACCTTGAATCAGCTCTTCTTGCCTCAGCGCACTACCTATGTTAGTATGCATAAGGTGAGGATTGTTGAAGGGTTTGTGACCGGATCCGTTAGAGTCAATTGGGGCAATGGGAGAGAAATTACGAGCGGGAGAGAAAGGCGTCGTGTACATTTTGTCGTTCTTGGTGCATATGTATTCAAAAATGGGCTAGTTGACTTCCCATGAGCGACTGAAGTACCACATGGGCGCCGAAGAATCAAGAACCAAGCATCGCGTGGAAGCCGCAAGTAGTGGATCGACGCCAAGTTTGGGATCCACAGGGTCAGAAACCTCGCAGTTGAAGAGAAGTAGAGAGGGAGACGGCGCATCTTCGGGGGAATTGGAGACTGTTCTTTGAGAGATAGAAGCATCCGAAAGAGGATGCAGTGGAGTAGGGGGATCTCGAAGGAAGAGAAGTCCTAGCTTGGAGGCAGCATTGGAACCAGCGACGAAGACGAAGAAACAAAAACAAGTTGTGTATTCGCTTGTATCCACCCTGAAGAATTCATGGCCGAAGATAAAAGCCTCTAAGGTGGGAGGAGAGACAATCTCTTTGTACCTCCAATGGACACAGAAGATCAAAACAGTGGCCATACCAGTCTTCATGGAGTTGAACGAATTAGGATCCCGTTATATCCAAGGGTGGAATCCCCAAGAAGACGGATATATGGACGTGATCAAAGCCATGGACTATGCAGCGCAAGGCAAGGAAGACCAGACGAAGGTAATGTAATAGCACGGTAAGCACTATTCAGTCCGAATCCGTATAGATTGATTCGTTCCCAAGGGAATGAAGGATCAAACCACACTAGCGAAGAAGGGAAATAAGCGTTTAGACTTCTTTCTGACTCTGGACTGCAGAGTCCGAAGAGCATTCACAGAGAAGGTAATTGGTACAAACTCAATTCCTTCACAAAACCCATCACATCACCAATTCCATAGACACAGCAAATATAGTGCAGCAATTTACTTTACTTCGGGATGGGGATCTCTCTCATTACAAGTTTGCGTCTCGGCGAAACACCTTCTAGAGTACTTCTGATGCTACAGGCGGGCTCAGCTCGTGGATGAATATCCGGGTAACTTCAGTCGTCACAATGTCAGCCTGCAGACACCAGCTCCTCGAGTGTTTGTTCTACCCTGACTACAATTTGCAATCCAACAGTTTGGACACTTGCAAAGATAAAAGATCCATCACTTTATTTCCTACGACTATTTATAATGAATGTTCTAACTGCTACTCCTAACTGCTAAGCTAACCGTCTCCTACACGGATCACTCTCTCCTAAGTCTTCTACTCTGATCTAAGCCGCCGGGATCGCGCCTGGCCGCTTGCGTGAATGCGCCGATTCCTAATCGCATCTCCCAGACATGCAAGCAATCTCCTGTCGATGAAGAGCCATGGCTTCCCGGAAATCCCGACCCAACGCTTTGTACATCTCCTTCCTCCGTCTTTTCGTGTCTCCGGGATTTTCCATTGCCGCCACCAACCGCTCTAACCACTGCCTCAACACGATCACACCGTATGAACAGATGTTGCGCACATCATTGGCGAGGTTCTCGCCTTAGCAGTGCCTCCACATCCACCAGATCAATCTTCTTTTTAGGTCCCCGCATCTGCCCCCAAAGATGAGCATTCTCCTTCTCCACAAAATGGATCTCCGCACTCGAATACGACAGATCTCTTCGTAGGCCTTCTTCACCTCTTCAACCTTCTTCTCCATCTCAGTTTTCTCCCTGGACTGTGACCTCCGGGCTGACTCTCACTCAGGTTTACCTCCGATGGCTTTTTGGAAGCTCATCATGAATCTAGAAGAACTTAGTCCCACCCTTTGCCCATGATCCTATTGCTCACTCTTACACAAACTCTCAAAGTCCAAGCTCTATTATGCACATTATCACCAAGAGTAAGATATCACTCAAAAGGAAAGGGATACTTTGGTAATCAAAGTCTTCATTGAATCAAGGTTCCCTCCGAACATGACATCTCCAAGAACCAAGCTCCCTAAAACTAAGATCACCACACTATCTCCTCCCAAAACTAACTTCCATTGAAAAACTACTTGAGAGGTGCTTCTCAACCTCTCTATTTATACTACTTAGAATCTTACCCTAGTAACTACAAGTAATCACCATGTAACTTCCTCTTACCAAGTTTAAACGAGGTAGAGATCACAAACCCCAATGAAAAGGGTACATGGCAACATGCAATTGGTCCACTTGGATCTTCTAGAAGCCCAACTACTCCCTAATTGACTTCTAGTGTACCAAGTCAATCTCGCCCCTAGATTTAAGGGCCTTCACCAAGTCCAACCAATGAAAACTAGTCCAAGTCAAGGGAAGTCAAGATACCCATGTGATGGAATCTATTCCTTGACTCATACTAAACAACAAAATAGTAGTTCTCATCTACCACACCAAAAGTTACTCTATATTTTCCTCCAACTTAACCATAACTAGCTAAACATAGTCATGACTAAGATAAACTTAGGCACAATTTAGATATACTTTCATTTTATCCTATATGTACAACCCGGATCTTACATTTACCCCTCGGACCAAGATTTCACTCCGTCCCCTGAGTGAAAGAATCGATCGTCGATGAAACGGCTTCAACTTGTCGTGATTCACTTGGTCAAAATGTCGCCCCTCCCAACTCCTTCAAATCGTAAGTAAAGTTTCCCCACACCTTGTGAACTATGAAAGGACCCAAGTACTTTGGAAGAAATTTCTTTCTTGCTCTCTTATATCTAATGGAATCGAAAAGCATTACCCAATCACCTTCTTTGAAAATCTTCATCTTCTTCGGTCCCAAATCGATTATCATGATACTTCTTCTGCAATTGTTGAGCCCGCTCCACACGTATCATGGCCACAACTCGAGCCTCCTCCGGCTCCAATGCTTATTGACATCTTGATTTGATAGCTTCTACTCCATTCTTCCTCTTTAACTTCCGTTGGATAGTTAAGAAGGTCGCCAAATCAAATTGAATTGAAGTTTTTGACTCGACACCATATACCATACGGAAAGGTGAGTACCCCGTTGATGTCTTCCAAGTCGTCCGATACTCCCACAAGATAGCATGCAGCCTTTTGTCCCAATTTTGCTTGCTCCCGTCCATGTTCCGCATCCTTACCAACATCATGCAAAGCGTATAGTTGGTTATTTCGCCAACCCATTAGCATTTGGTTTGTAGGAAGTAGTCACCCGTGCCTTGATGGAGAAATGACCTAGCATGGCTTGTATAATGCTTCCAACAAACTCACCACCTCTATCGATACAATTTCTAGAGGGCATCCGAATCTAGTTATTATCCTCTCATATAGAAATCTACCCACTTCTTCCTCACTAGTAGATTTTAGAGGTCTAGCTTCTACCCACTTGGTTAGATAATAGCTACCACAATGAACTTGTTACCCCGAGGAGTAAGATTCAAGGGTCCTACAAAATCTATTCCCCACTTTTCAAAAGGACCTAAAATAGGAACCGATGTCAAAGGAGGGGTTTTCATGGACTTTTTAGCAAAAGCTTGACACACATCACAACTCTTGCAAAATTCCACACAATCTTTGAAAATGCCCTTCCAATGATAGCCTTGCATCTAGGATCTTAAATGCAAGATTCTTACCTTTCCCAAAGTGTCCTCCACATACCGAGCCTTCATGAAACTCCTTCATAAGTTGAATTGACTCCTCCCTTCCAACAACCCTTCCGAGTAGTCCATCCGCTTCCTTGATGAAACAACACGCCCTCTATGATGGTATAAGGTTCACATCGCTTCACCAATGCATTCCTCTCCCGTGAATGCATGCCTTGGGAAACTCTCCCTCCGAGATGAAATCCCATATCCCCTTGTATTCGGCCGGTACCTTTGTTATGGTGTCCATCATCAAATCCTCATCTGGAAATATATCATCCACTGGTTGATCTCCTTCCTCATCGTATGCTCGAGACATCAAATCAAGATTGGCATGTTTCTTACCGGTCGATCCTCAATGATGTAATCAAACTCCGCCAAGAATAACTTCCATCGGCTATCCTACCCTCAAAGATTAGGCTTGTTGAAAATGTACTTCAAAGCCTTGTGGTCGAGAACGATAGTAAACTTCCCTCCCAATAGATAGTGTCGAAACTTCTTGAGTGAGAAGATCACAAACCTAAAGCCTCCCTTTCGGTCCACTAAATAATTTCTCTCAAACCGCACCATCCGTCTACTAGCATAAGCAATTGGATGATCATGGCTATCTTCATCTAATCGGCTTAGAGTGCATCCTATAGCAATGTTAGATGCATCCGTAGAGAATGAAAGGTTTACCCCAATTTGGTTTGGCTAAAAATAGGAGCCGTTACCAACGCTTCTTAAGAAGTTCGAACGCCATTTGCCTCTCCATCCTTGAGGATTAAATCGTAATCCGTCCCCTTCTTCATGTAAACCGTCAAGGCATAAGCTTTGTTGGAGAAGGAAAAGATGAACCGCCGATAGTATCCCACCATTCCAAGGAACCGCCTCAACTTGGTCAACGCCACGGAAAAGGTAAGTCGAGGATGCGTTTCACCTTTTCTCGATCCACCGCTATACCATCTTTGGAGATGATGTGCCCTAACAACAAACCTTCCTCACATCCAAAAATGCATTTTTCTGGATTGAAGCGAGGCCTTGGCTTTCTCCAACCGTTGTAGAATTTTTGATCAAATGATCAAAATGATCCTCCTTCTTCCCGTATACACAAAAATCATCTATGAAATCTCGCACAAATTTCCCAATAAAAGGTTCAAACACCTTGTTCATGAACCTCTGAAAAGTTCTTTGGAGCATTACATAGACCAAAGGGCATTACCCTAAAGGCAAAAGTTCCCCATGGCGTGGTAAAAGTGGTTTTGAGCTGATCTTCGGGGAGCAATTTGAATTTGGTTATAACCACTATAACCATCTCCAAAACTATACCACTCATGACCGCCACCTCCTCTAGAATCTCATCTATGAAAGGTAAAGGATAGTAATCCTTCTTTTGACAAAGATTCAACTTCTTGTAATCTACGCATACACGTAGCTTACCATTCTTCTTCTTGACTATCACAATAGGAGAAACCCATTCAGAATTCTCTACCTCATAGATGAAACCCGCATCCTTTAGCTTGTCGATCTCCTCCTTGACCACCACACCGTTGGTGGATTTATCCGACGTTGTTTCGACGTCATCGGCAGCCTTCTCACTCTAACTCAATGCGATGAGTTTCTAAGGTTATTTCCTTCAAATCCTTGTAGCTAAAAGGCAAAGACATGGATATATTTTCGAAATATATCCAAGAACCTTGACTTCTCCTCCATAATAACCTTGGGACCAAACTTGAGAGTGGAGAGTCAGTCGAGTTATCTCATCTTTTACTCATCTTCATCTTGTCGGGATCTTCACCACCCCCGGCCTAGGAAGTAAATCCATTGCAAAGAAGAACTTGAACTTGAACATCATCGTCCGAGGTATCTTGGATGATGTCTCCTCATCGGCCGACATGTTGGTGTCAACCTCCGAAAAACTACCACTTTCTTCACTCTCGGACTACGAGTAATCACTGTGAGGTCTATCCAGTCCGGAGACCGCCTCCTCCGCCACTTGTGAGAGGGACCTTCACTCGATGGTTTTTCGGCCCTATACTGAAGGTAACCCTTATGCCACCGATCGATTTGTCCTCACACCTCAACCAAGGTCTTCCTAACAACAAGTCGTAGCTAGCCTCCTCAAGCACTTGAAAGGACAACAAGGTTTGAACTCCCATCACACTTACCACCACCTTGTCCACCACTCCAATGAGTCGCATTTTGCTTGTTGGCCATCCCAACAATGATGTTGGAAGGTCTTGAAAGCTTCATCCCCAACTTCTTCAACAAACGTTCGACATGGCATTCACCGCAGATCCACCATCCACCAAGACATCCGAAACATCACGCCCATTAATGCGCATTTCAATCTTGCCTCGAGTGCATACCTACCGAGGCAGCGGCATCCACCACTCCTACTCCAACATTCGCCATAAGCTTTCCCTTGGATCGCCGCTTCTTGGTCCTTTTGGAGCTTAGGCCTCCCTCAACTCCTTTCTTATCGTAGGATTTAGAGCAATCAATTTGGCCAACATTATATTGGCTTTTTGATTCCCCACATCCTCCACCACGTCGTATTTGAGTTGGGTAGATGAAATGGAGAAATCATCCATTCCCAACTTCTTTCTCGGTGCTCTCGGTTGACTCACACCATCGGATCGAGTGCTCGGCTTTGGTTGATCTTCCATTGAGATGGACTCCTCGCAAATCTTGCTCTCTTCTTCTCGTGTGCAAGAATATCAACTCGGAACTTATAGAGCTCTCCCTTCTCAAACGCGTGCCGATGAGGAAACACATCAATAGACGCTACTCCCCTTATCCTTCGATTGACTTTGGAGCAGAGTAGAATTGTTGTGTCTAACTCCATCATGTTGTCGAGGATTAGGACAATTTCGTTGGAAATGAGGGCCTCCACAACTAAAGCATGAAACGTGAAGTTCCCTTGTGGTGGATTTCCTTTTGGAGGATAATTCCCATACCCTCTAGATCCTCCCCTACATTCTCGATTCCTCCTCTCCCATAGTTGTACTACGTTAATCTTGAGATCGAGTGTTTTACGTGATAGATTTCAACTCATGGTGCAAGTCTACCACCGGAGAATTTACTCTTGGCGCAAACAACAACAAGAGGAGTTGCCATTCTAACCACAACGGTGGTGATGCTTCTCTAGCCACCAAGCTAGAATCATCGTCTTCTAGGCTCTCCTCCATTCGAATAGCAATGCGAATAGCCTCAACCTTAGAAGAGGGCTTTTCATATCTCACCTTGCTTTCGAATCCGAGGCTTCAAACCTCCAATGAAGTTCTTTGTCAACATCGCCACAATCCCCACCATGGTTGGCTCGACCTCGTCTCCACTCTTTCTCAACACCACACCTAAAGCGTGACTCCGGCTTCTCCGTTCTCTCTACGTATGATCTCACCTTCTCACTCTCTCCTTGCTTCAAAAAAAGGTGACTTCACACATCGCCTTCTCGTAACTTTCATCCGGAAGAAAGTTTTCAACAAGATTCTCCGTCAAACTCTCCCAAGTGTCTTCCTCCACATGCTCCTTCTTGTACTCATTGTACCACTTCAATGCAGAATCCTCCAAGAAGTCGGGCAAAAGGATAGCCCATTCGGTTTCCTTCTCTCATTGTTTCCTATGCATGCCCTCTTGAAGTCTCTCTCACAAAAGATTCTACATCTTCTTTTCTCTCCCATAGAACACCGAAGCTTCCCCATTTCCAACTCCTTTTGTCGTTGTTGTTGGAAATTTATACGGGACTCCCTAATACAACACAAACAAAACTAGCTCCATTCTAGAGTAATTCATCAATGGCAAAATGAACGGAATTGGTTGGTCCAAGATTGCCATGGCTCTCTCCTCTCCTAAACACACTATGAGCCTTACCCTCATCGACATCTTCTCGATCATTTGAAAATGATCTCCATCTTGATTAGAACTTGAGCCACATGGAGATTTCAACTTTTCGGTATCTGCACTCAATTTATCTTCAAAGCCCTCCACTAGTGACTCCAACAGAGCTTTCACGCCACTACACTCGTGTCCTAAGGGAAGTCCGGTCCTCCACAATTTTCACAATAGTTTCCACTCTTGGATTCATGGGGAGATGATGGTCCCGGATGAAGGTTTAGCTCTCCCACGTTTCGTCTCTCTCTCAACCTCCGATCTTTGGTCCTCAAAGGACAACTCACAAGCTTATGTCCCTCCTCTCCACAATAGAAGCAACTCTCACGTTTCGCTCTCGGGGAACTTTTTAGTGTCCTCTCTTCCAACTCCACTCTGAACTCCCTCGTGTTCGAATCCATTTTGAAACAATCACGTCCCCCTTGAGGTATCTTAGATAACCGGATCTTCCAAAGAGGTTGATCTCCCATTTTCCAATGAGTGTCAAGTCATCCTCACTATGCAAATTGTGACTAAGATAAACTTAGGCACAATTTAGATATACTTTCATTTTATCCTATATGTACAACCCGGGTCTTACAGATGTTTTGTCCATACTCTCTGTCAACTCCTTTCTTTGTGATGGGTGATCCTCCTTCCCCAACGCCAGACGGTTCATCATTTGAATCAATTCCATATCTTAAAATGCGCTTGAGGGTCCCACCCTGGCATATACATTGGTCCCATCTCGTTCAACTCCAAAGAATACCGGGACCACCACGACCTCCAACTTCTACGACAACCGCAGCATCGATGCCGGGGTTCTGCAATCTCCTTCGAGGCGTTCGGCCCCGGCTTCACCGCCATCATCTTCGGTCGAGAGGACTTTGCCGGTCCTACGTCTTCCATCTTCTTCTTGCCTACATCTTTTCGCACCGCTAGAGTGGCGGGGACCTGTCTTCCACTACTCTCTTCCTCTTCCTCGATGTCCCAATCACCTCTGTGTGCGAGTCCGAATCGGGCTTGCTCTGCACCGCCGGTCTCACTTCTCCCGTTTTCTTCGGCTCAGGAGACGCACTCGTCCCCAGACTCCTTGTCGATCCACTACTAGCACTGTCGATGTCCGCATCCAAGTCCGACAACCCACTCTCCAACCGATACAGTTGCCTCTCCTTAGGCGTTAGCCATTCCAACTTTGCATACAGGTGTACTAAGAAAGACGAGAGATAGACTACACTCTTATCATCTTCCCTTAGCTTGGTTGCCATGACCTGCACATTTCTCACAAAGATCTCTCCCGAGTTCACCCGAATAGTTTCTCCAATGAACCCTTCCACGATCCTCACTTTATGTATACTCACGTACGTTGTTCTCTGCGGTGAGAAGAGTTGATTCAAGGTGAGTGCCACCTTTCTCCTGAAAACGTCTTTGATTAAGTCGAGCTTGTAGCCATTCGTCCCCTTCCTCTCCCTAGGGTTGAACCACTTCCGCTCGTCAAAAGTGAACACCGTATGCACTGCCGATCCCTCCCAATTGACTCCGCCTTTGTCCTCTTCGTGGTTGTGGCCCAAAACTTTCGCCCATAACTTCGCATCCCACTTCTCCGGATGTGCTCTACTCCCAATTGCTGTCAGCGGCTTCCCTCTCCGGACTTCATCGCATAGCTCCGGGCACACATAGTCCTAGCGCCATGACAGAAACGCTCCACTGAGGTTCTTCAACCTCAGCAACTCCGCTGGAGTCCAATCCGCCATCGAGAATGAGCGGTCGAATTCTCCCCATCGTCGCACTTCTTCTCTTTGGAAATCCTCCGGTTCGGTTCGACTTCCGACATTGCAACTAGCTTTCCTTTTCTCCAGCCGCTCGGCAAGTTCTTGACATCAACTTTCTCTCGACAATTCCTCAATCCGCCGCCCAAATGCGCGCTTAAATTTC
Organism: Marchantia paleacea; assembly: GCA_014180765.2. Lineage (NCBI taxonomy): Eukaryota > Viridiplantae > Streptophyta > Marchantiopsida > Marchantiales > Marchantiaceae > Marchantia > Marchantia paleacea. Next base: position 2,196,984 of record MUAA02000004.1, read on the forward strand.
CTCGCAATTCACTCGTGTGAACTCCCTAATGGTATTCCTAGCTAACAAACATATATTCAGACGAATACCTTCAAGAGAACCCGAATATAACGCTTTATTCACAAAAACCAAAAAAAATCCTACTTATCCTAAGAACTATGCTACTACAAGTAACTCAACAGTTGGCTGAGTCGGTGAAGCGGTTGGAGAGTTAGAAAGCTACCATGGAGAAAGAGCATCAACAGCTGAAATTGGCGTATGAAGAGGGATGCAAAGCCAGGAGAGGAGACGCCAGATTTGCTGAGACAGAAATTGCCGAATTGAAACTACAATTGCTAAAGGCGAAGCGACAGCTTAGAGAGGTAGATGTCAAGCGTCTGGGGAGATTAGAAACGCTAGCAAGCAAATGTGCTGACTAACTTCTTGCGCGGTGCGATGATGAAGAGATCCGGCGGCTAGAGAAGATAAGGGCAGTTATGAATTCTCCTGTCGATTCCAAGGAAGGAAGAAAAGAGATGTATAAAGCCATGGGACAGGAGTGCCAAGAATCACTTCAAATTCACAGGCGAGAGATTGCAGAGGACCTCGGGGAATTGCAAGTAAGTGTGGACGCTTTTGCGTGGGGACTTGAAACGGCAGTTGGAGATGATGTCCAAGAGGAGAAGAGTCGGAGCTCGGTGTAGAAACGATTAGACTTAGCGGTTAGACATTCTTTTTGTACAAATAGGAGTAGCATTAGTCAAGAGGGGATCTTCTTACATTGCAAGAGTTCGTTGTCGAACTGCAAATGTAGTCGAGGATAGAACGGAACTTGCGATGGCCGAGTCCGATTTAAGGGAAATTGCATAGACTGGCGGAATTCCTCGAGAAGTTACCCGAGAATCTTCCCATGAGCAATTACCTTCGGTTGGTCTCAGTAGAACTTCCTTAAAGTTTACCGCCTCGACTCCATCTTGTAATAGAGTAGATCACCCTTCCCATTAGTAAACGCAACAATTCCTCAATCTCAAAAATAATTGGACTGTGGTGGATGTCTTGTGAATGTATGTGTATGTGATTCATCGGGTGAGTGCACGAGTTAGGGATGCCCTCGGTGACCCTCTTCGGACCAGCATTGTCCAGAGTGGTGAAAGACGTGTAAACTCTAAATATTTCCTTCTATAAGCGAATTACCCTTCGATCTCAAGGGAAGGAACTTCACTTTGTTATAACTTCGATCTTCCTTTGTGCAAACTTGACGTTACACAAGTCCAAGGAAAGCTCGAACCCTACTCACATCTGAGGGTTGTGGAATACGCAAGATTGCCTCCACCTTGGTTTTCTGAACTCCCAATCCTCCTAGGTATATGGTATGACCCAAGTACTCTACCTGCTCCTAAAAGAACTTACACTTTCCAGGATGCAACTTGAGGACATGAGCAATCAGTCGCTCAAATACCTTCTGCAAATGTATCTCATGCTCCCTCACTGTAGCACTATACACTAGAATATCATCGATATAGGCTCTGACACAATCAAGTCCGGCTAGGATCCTATCCATCACTCTTTGGAACTCAACAGGTGCATTCTTCAACCCAAATGATAAGAACCTCCACTGATACAACACATCCTTGCCATGCGAATCAATTGCCCAAAAGCATGTATGGCCTTATCCTCATCTCGAATCCAAGAATCGATGATATCCCGTCAGAAATCAATGTACTAAAAACCTTTGCATGCCCAACTGCATCAAAGATCTCCTCACGTGTAGGCATAGCATATCGATCAGATTTTATCTTTCGGTTGATAGATCGGTAGTACCCACATATGCGTCTATCTATATAATTGCCATGTATATCCTTCTTGACTGGTATCACCACAACAGAGGCATACTTTCCATATGATATCTCCACTAATCCAGCCTCAAGAAGGTCTTGACACATACTTTGGATCAGATCTCTCTCCATATCACTGTATCGATAGAGACGACGGAAGACTGATGCATTTGTTGTCAAGTCAATCCGTATGCCAGGTCCCTTCAAACAGCCTAAATCCTTCATACTGAAGGCAAAACAGTTTCTGAAACCTCCACACCCTACGTCTTTCTTCTCCTGTCACTTTGGGACCAATCTCAATATCCCAAATCTCCTCTCCATCGACACTAGAGATAGAAGACGTAGTATCTGGTTGCTAAATGATAACCTCTTGAGCAAAGAGCTTTTTTTGCTCTCTCATACTAGGCTCCACTATCTCAGTGTGAACAACCCTTGCTACTGTAGCTTTAACCTCTTGTGTTGTATCACAAAGGTCAAAAGTGGAAACCACCGCCTTCTCCGTGCAAAATACTCCAACGGTACTCAAAGAAGATCCTACCTCTCCTTCTCTAACATCCCCATAAGACCAAGGATGAGATCTTGGGCACTTCTCGCCCCCAGCTTTTGCCTCCACCGTCTCAGTAGGCAAAGAGCTTACCAATGGTCTTGCAATCATACATGTGGATCGCATGCGTCTCTGCTCAGCCAATCCAAGGCTCACAATCCATGTCAAACAGTTTAGGTTCATAGCCTATCCCAACACTTGACGTTGTGATGCCTCTGACAATGTAGGTACTGCTGTAGTACCGGTACAAAATCCCATAGCTCGTTCTCTCTCTTCAGCGTTGGGTTCCACCAACCGCTGCAAGCGAGAATCCCATACAAGTCCAGGTCCTCCCTCTCTGTAAGCATGGGAAGCTGGGTAACTCAACAACGTGGGTAATGCAGCTCTTGGCTGATCCACAAGATTCACCACTACCATGGATGACCTTTCAGCATAGACCACTGCATGGGAGTGTCTACCCACATCCAAAATACTCTCCATTGTGAGATGTGAGGGCCTCTCCACTCCATCATATGCTGGCAATAAAACCTCCCTTGGAAGAAGGTTTGTCTACCACAGACGTGGACGATGTGCACAAGATCCTACTCTCGCTGCATCCAGCAATACCGCTGGTCCAATCCATGACCGCACCTGATGTGCACTAGTCATCACCCGTGCACATGGATCACCCAACAAGGGAACATTCTCCAAAATGTATGCCGGAGAATAGGTCTGCTATGACTGGAGAGAACGTAACACATGTAACATCTCCCAAAACATGCCAGAACGTGAATCCTGTAGCCCATGACCATTACCGGCACGTGTGTGTCCATGACATGACCATCCAGCAATAACCAAATGTATGTTGCCATGCCGAGCAAGGTCTTGCACCCCCAACAACAAAATATCTGATGGCAAGGCCTGTGGATATCCTTGAACTGTCAACACTGGTAGAAGATCTGGATATCTCCGCACCAACTATGCTACATGGCGTAATGAGATGCGCCTTGTAATCTCATCTCGCTCCACATACAAGTATCGATGTACTTGTATGCCAGACTGCAAAACAACAGCCAAACCTGTGCTAATCCCTCAAAACAGATCTAGCACACATATACCCTCCTCTGGATATTGCCAAGCGATAGACATTGTATCTAAAGGTGACAACATAGTGGAAGTGGGAATAACTTCCTTCGTCTCCTCCCTCTCCGGAGCAAAAGACTCACTCCAAGCCTGATGTATGAGCTGATCAGCCATCTTTGTAGCTGCATACATGAAGTATCTAGTGTTCCATCCAACGTGGATGACACTACTCCACTAAGACTTGGCATGATAGTCACATCCTCTCGACCATGACTATCATGAGCATCCATGTTACCCTCCAACAAATCACTAGGCCAAGTAACACAAGTACTGAAGGCTGCAACATACGCCAAACCTCCACTTGGTAAAGGCCTAGAACCAGTGATGAATCGTACAAGTAATCGACTCACTCTGCCCTCGTCAGATTGTCAACCTGGCCGATAAGAGGCTGTCTCCTCCCATTAATCAATGCTAAACCCCATTGGGTATAACACTGCCGCACCCACCAATACATCATAGGACTCTGCAAGTGTAACCACAGCACGTGCTCGCGTTGTAGAGCTATCTGTGACATGATCCGGTTGCACTAACATAGTCAACGCCATCCGGGTGATGTATGGTGCCGGGGCATCACTAGAACCTCCAAGAGATGTCCGAATTTGGAATGGACATCTCTCCACATCGGTCTTTCGCAAACCAAGACTAAGTAGTGCATCCTTACCCAACATAAGGGGTTGTGCACCAAAATCCAACAACACGCGTTGAGGTCGATAAACCCTTCCTGAAGGTCCGACCAAACAGAAGACACCACTTGTGTTATCCAACATCACCGCACTTGGTGACACCCTGATACACTCATATGCCGGCCTTGCCGATAACTCCATCATTCGAGTGGCAGCTGCTTGCCAAGTTCCACTAGTAGCTAACCTGATCCAAGGATCAACACTACTAGAAGCAACCAGCACATCTTCTTTGCTTTTGCAAAGTGTGGCTGCCAATCGTAGTACATGGGATGATGACACCCCCAACGCCAATAAATCCTTGGTTGAGAAAACAGGAGAATGAACAAGAGTCTTTGCCGCCCCCAACATTGTACTAGATACTTCCTCAGACGATGTTGATGGATGGTCTCTACTTGATCTATCTCCAAGTACATCCACATTGGCTTGCACCCTCATCTCTCCAATAGGTTGTCTAGGAGCCATGGATGAGATGTTCAATGCCTCAGACAATGTGAAAGACTGAGGAAGTCTAACCTGTCGGCTAGCCTCCACTCTTTGTGGATCCAACTCCACAGATGCTCCTCTAGACTCAGTAGTATGTGTCGCACTACGAGTCATAGCAACTGCACATGGTTGTGCCGCTGCGCACATGTACTCCACAACATCTCCATCATATGATATAGAGGCACCAGCTCCAGAATCTGATCTTTCTTGGGCTATAGCCATACTCACTATCTTCTGCTCCAACTACTCCAATCGAGATGCCATGTTCACCTCATGACTAGCGTCATGGACTAACACTTGAGTAGGGGCTGGTCCTCTACCACCACCCCTACCACCTTGAACTCCTCGTCCTCTTCCAGGAACTGCCATGCCAACTCTTGTTGATCGTAATTCTGGATGGAGATCAAAACATCGATCCATCATGTGACCATGTGCGTGACAATGCTCACATGATTTTTACTCCAACAGATCCATCCTTCGACCTTGAAGGCAATCCTTCTTGTGATGAGGTCCACCACATGTCCAACATACCATCCCAACAACTGATTGTCGACCTGAAAAGGATGACAATGGTGCGGATTTCGCACCTTCACCACTGCCTAGATGGTCGAGGCGCCCCACATGTCTACCATAACCACTCCGGGTTTGTGTTGTATACTGGTAACGTGAAGACGTTGATGAAGATGATGAATCCTTGCTAAACCCAGCAGTCACTACCCTCTCTTCTTGCATGTTGAGCTCAATACGCTCAACAAGACAAAACACAATGGCCTACGTAAGTGATGTCTCCTGTAGTAAGGTAGCATCTCTCACTCTACGTCTCAACTCTCTATCTAATATCCCATACCAATATTGGACAGCTTGTGCCTCTGTCACCCCATGGGTAATACTGATCAATCGACGCATTTGGGTATATGCCTCTCGAAGGCTCTCCCCAGTCTTCCTTTGAAACTCCTGCAAGCCTCGTAGCTTGTCAGTTCTCACCCCTTGGTAGTCTCTCCTCAACCGTGCAAAGAACTCCAGAATAGGGTTGAAGGTTGGAACCTCTGAACTCTTTCCAACTCTACTAGCTCCAACCGTATCATCAGTGCCAGGTACATAGGATGAACTCGCACCTCCAAACACTGTACCAGAAGTAATAGAGATGTAGTTTGGAGACTTGTATTGTCTCCAAAACTCTATCTCCTCAAGGTGTTCACGCCAAAACTCATGATAATCATCCATTAGCGGACCCTCCAAATGCTACAATAATCCCTTCCAAGCCATAAACGGATTGAACAACGCAAAGTTGCGCATCCGCTGTAAATCATACCATGAGTCAAACTCATGGATGAAGTCATCCAACTCAATAGTGCCAACTGTACCCGAATATCGTCTAGGATCCTTGGTGCCCCCATAGATATCGTCCATGTGCCACAACAACGGTGTGGATACACAATCCAAGATATCATCAAGCTCAGCTCCGTCACTCTCTGAAACCAAATCAGAGTCTTCTGTGAACCTCAAAGGCCAAGGTTGGTACCGCACTCCGCTACGGGTGCACCCAATGCTAACCCAAGTACTCTCTCCTCCAGAACCTCCAGAGAACTCCATTGTGACACCAATGTATCACCTCCACAACCATACAAAAACAGGTCCCCAACTGGAACTAGAAATAGCAACTGAACCAGAAATCACATCAAAAGGTACCCGAGGTAACACAAGGTGCTAACACAAGGGCAACCTGAAACTTGCCATCACCACAAGCACTCACCCAGTCTACAGGTCCGCAAGTACTGTCTCACTGGGGAGAAACATGGATAGTCTGACTGGTCCGCAAATCCAGCCTCACTATCGACAGCACACAAGAGCTCCAACACTCCAAACAACAAAGCACCAACACAAACAAATGTGCTGCACAAACAGGAAGCAGAGATGGAGGTATATCAATCACCAGAAACATAAAGAACAATATTCCATCTCAAAAACATCCATCAAAGGGTTCAAACCAACCCAACCCAGACTGACATAGCCTCAGAGGGCATTAAAAAACACAAAAACTCAATTTCGGAGGTCTTCTGCTCTCCAGATCGATAAACTGAGACTAGTAATTCAGTTGTATAGGGTGTTGTAGTAAGCTAGCCTTTTTTAATTTGCTACCTAACACAATTTTTTTTCGCAAACGGACACCGTTTGAAACTTCTGCGGGACTCGGAAAATCTTCAACTTCGATTTCAGACCCCTAAACATCAAAATTTCGCAATTCTGACACTAACATCCTTGGGACATCTATACCTCTTCGCGACAAACTTTACATAATCTATCACCCCGCCAAATTTCAGATCAAACTGACATTGTATGATAATCTAATAGCCGACTGCTCCTATTTTCGACCCAAAAACTTCGAAAAATCAAATCTTGGACTTTGATCACTTTTGTCCGAAATATTTTTCGGCCAATCTCAAATTAATGCTCCAAGACGACTATAAGCATCGACCCACTTCGTCTATTTCCAGCAGCGCTTCCGTCCTTGAAAATTCTCGATTCGGATTTACACTAAAACATAAAATATAGAAATTCAAAATCGATAAGATCCACCTCAAATCGACTCTATTTCTAGATCACCACCACGGACTGCACTCCAGCAACGGCTTGCATGCTCAACAACCAACAGATTGAAGCTACCATCGATCCAAACTCGCCAAAATACTTTCAGCGCTCCAAGAACTCCCAATTCTCACCACAGAATCCAATTTTAGTTTTCGAAGTAATCTTTTCTACTCTCAAAACGTCCACAAGGACACTCCTCTCATAACCAAAGCATAAAAGAGAGATTACAGTCAAGCCAAACCCACTTTGTGTTTCAAAGACTCTAGGTTCTCGCACTAGCTACTATCCACCATAGTCACACTCTCAAAGGCTCAACTTCGAAAACTGAACTCCAAGGAGCCCTGATTCAAACTCTACCACTTGAGCCCTAGGACCTCTAACGGCGATGTGAGCCCTAACGGCAATCCCAGTGCAAACTACGCTAACTATTATATCTGCTCTGCATTCACGCACCTACATAACTAGAGATGCTACTACATAAGTCATGACAATATCAACCAAGTATAGGATATGACATTGTAAAAAGTATACTAAATATATTTTGTTCAGGGAAATAGCACTGTCCGGCCCTACCATGGTAAAGAGTAGTTACCAACAACTTGGACCCGATAGCTGTGCACTCGTATGCACATTTCCATCCAATTTCTGGTGTCGATTGCATACCACTTCCACACGTATTTAGTTCAAATAACTACCCATTGAGATTGCATGGTTCTGTCGCATTTTTGCATATAGCAATTTCCATTAGGAACCAAACTGATTTTGTGATCTGAATGATGTTCTAGCAATTCAGCTAAATATTGAATTCAATCTGCAAACATAATATATCTAAAGTCCCGTAATGACAACGGAGTGATAGCTCTTACGATCATTGTCTTGTACAAGAGGATGCAGGAATTGAGCTACTCGCAAAATCAATTCATGGTCATTTTCGTTTTGTATTTTTATTTTTATCGAGAACGAACCAGGATTCTTCACAGAACTCTGCAAACATCTCAGATTTCATGAAATCGAGTTACACGGTAGACTGCTATGTTTATACTTATTGATGCTCTCAATCTCTGGAAACCTCCTGAGATTATAATTATATTATATTATTGAATGTAATATATACTACGTTTTAGCCTCATGGAAAAAGGAGATTTAAGAGAATATTGCACAATACAAACTCAGATTCAAAGTAATTAAAGTATAATACAAGTGGAAATGGCTCAATTACCTACTATGAGTACTTTTTGTCCCATGATGAGGTAATCTAATAGAGACCAGAATCAAGACGTGGAGGAGAGTGATTGTGATAGTTCAGAACTATCAGAATTATGATCTATATAAGACAGATTATGTAATATGTGCATTAAAGCAAATTTTTGAAAGTATTTGATAATGGTGGAAGACATGTGGGTCATGAGGGATAGAGATGTGATCAATATGATTTGATCAAATCCACAAGGGTTTTGTTGGTGCTCATAGATGTCCGTCCTCATTAGAGGACACCCACTAATATAATAGCGCCCCGTTATTGGTATAGTAATCAATTGCTTTTTGCAAACTCCATACGAAGGAACAAGGTGCTGCCAGAGGACAAACAGCGTATCTGCACTCAAACATTTGAGTCTACTTTTAGACATGACATGTCATGAAAACTGTCTAGCTGATTTCATAGTGTTAGATCTGCTATTGTGGAAGCTGTGTATACTGTCAGATATAAAAGATACGGTAACTTGTATTCATATATATAGATATATTGTTAAGATCTAAGAATCATATAAAAGTTCAACTCTGAGGTTAGAGTAAACTGATTTGACATTACTTATTGTTTTCAGCATTTAAATCAGAACTCATGATACTAGTCTAACACAGTAGGGAAAAATAAAAGCTAAGAGTATTTCATGTCCGAGCACAATCTTTTGATTCTTCATGAAACTTTAACTAAGTTACATATTCCACAAGAATTCAATCAGCTAGTCAGAAAAGTCAAGAAATTTGTGAATTCGTAGAAAATCATGACGATACCAGTACCAAATATTTTTATAAGCTGGGAGTATCATTAACAGTCGTAAAATGAACTCCCTTTTCAATCATGAAACTTAATCATAAACGTTGGGTTTCAATTGAAGATTTTCTGAGCACTCTTAAGCAAGCCAAAGTTCCTCCTCTTCGTCAAGATTTACTTCGAGATACTACCTACTCGACCGCACTCGTGGCGAATGCCTGCGGAAAGAGCTTTGAAGGATCGGCCGTTATGGTGCATCATCACGGTTGCAGCATTGCAACCGTGGATCAGAGTAGCTCGGCAGCCTCGTCAACCAACCCGAGGGAGTTGTGAAGAGTGATCGTGGTCCCATTTCGTGTTTCTGCAACGTGCGTATTGCCTGAATGTGCATGCGGCATGGATTCTTTTGCCTCGGCTGCTGGAACCGGCAGCATCAATCCTCCTCTGGGGGAGAAATCTCCAGTGGTTGCTCAATGGAAAGTGTGAATGGAGGCGACAGTCAGTCACTCCATAGTATGACGAAGCATGGCTCCGAGATGCACTCCCTTCCGTACTGCTACCAGAATATTGAAGCATCGATCAAGCCTTTCCATCTCTTGCACACCAATTTGAGTTGTAGGAGCCCTGGCACAGTGGAACGAGCCAGAATATTCTCTACCACTGCCTCCGGTATGTCGTCCCAGTCCAAGAAAATCTCATCCGGACTGCCATCGATTACTGTCTTCCACCTCTTGCACACCAATCTGCCATGTAAAAGCTCCACCACCGGGAGACGACTCATGACGTTGTCCATGACCATGCGGGGTAAATTTTTCCATTCCAAAGTGAGCTGCACGTCGACCTTTTGCTTCTTCTTTTTACCTTCATCGCTCCCAGAAGCTTTCAGATGTCGTCCCATTCTTTCTGTTTGTATTCAAACAATCTTGGATTAGAATGTGAAATCGATGACATACTAAATTTTGACATAAAAAATCCCAAAATAACCTGATTATTCTGAGTGGAATGAAAAGTTTAATACCTAAGTGGTCATCACAAAAGGTTTGATACTTAAGATTTGAATTCTATATCTTATATCCTCTCAAACTTAAAGCTAAGGGGGTGATGATTGTCCATATTTATTGTGAAACCTGCTCGTGAGAAGTCCCAGAAATTTTGTATGATAATAATGCGAGCTCTAATTATGAACTTATTTTCAAGTCTAAGGACCCAAAGTGAAGTTCTTTGGTTGTCTTGGAGACACACCAAGGAAGTAATTAAATTGATGAGACATCCATCTCATAAGCAAAATGGATGACTCCTATCCAAATCTTATTAGTAGATACGTGTTAATTTATAAGCACATGGTAATTACTTTAAAACAAACAAACAAAAAAACTTCTACAATTGTATTATAGTTACTGTACTGATAGATTTTCAAAATCAACACTTAATATAACTATTGTCAATGAAGCATCATGATTGATTCCAAATGTTGTAATAAGTTGGGATTATCATTTCGAGTCGTAAAATCAACTCCCTTTTCAATCATAATACATAGTACTCATATACCTTGTGTTTGATTCCAAGATGATCTCAGTTAACTTTGGCAAGCCAAAATTCTCCCTCCTTTCCAAAATTTACTATGAGATATTTCTCTTCTCTGCAAATGTAGCAAGTGGTACCATATCCTCCGACTCCTACTCGTCTCTTGGCGTACAAGAAGAAGCTTTTGAATCGAACACCTTCGCGCTCTCGAATCTAATGCTGACGGAAGATCTCCCCCTCGAAAACTCGAGGAAGTTGTGGCAATCTGATTCCGTCCTGTAGCCACTGCTCCTCGAATTCGAAACGTATGTTGATCAGATTCTTTGGACCGGCCAGACTCCCGAGGAGGGCGAGAGGAGGGAGTCAAAATTCTTAAGTCCTCTTACTTGTTTTTCGTCCACGAAGAAATGGGCTCCCAACAACAAGAATTCTCGTCCGCAATAGACTCCTACAAACCAAATCTTCAGGGGCTGCGAACATATTACGATCTACCTCTAAGGGATCCTTAAATATGGGTCGCAGAGAAGAAGCGGCCCGAACTTTAAATGTGGTAGATGTTTGTGTGCAGCGTCGAAACACCAACCAAACAAAGGTTGATCTCTCGTTATGAGGTCAAGTAGCTGATCTTTCACTATCAGCTGCTGCGGGATGCGAAATAGAGATGATCTAAAGCACCTGTCTTCTTTTTCAGACTAAAGAAAGTAGCACGGATGGTCACAAATTAATTAGTGGCGATAGTGTGTGCTGTTTAGTTACACGTTTGAACCTGTTTGCATCACAACCATGACACAAATACATTTGTGAGTGATCTACAAGCTCGCGCGGCTGTCAGCAGAAGTGCGACCGCTTTCAACGACAAGACAAGTAGGACAAATCAATCTCTTGTTGTTTTGGGTTTGATGATTTCTTTCCACCACGCTGCTTGACTAGCACACTTAAGAGTCGACATCATGTGACTGTAAATTTTGTAGTCACATCCAAAACAACAAACAGGTGAATGTGTACTATTAAATATATTTGAATATAATGCTATAATATAATGAATATAAGTTATAAACCTTATAAATATAAGTTTATTAGATTATTTTTCATGAAATGTAGACTAGAAACCTCATAAAATATTCATTTAAATGGAAAATTTATGCGCATTGAAATGAACGAACTCGATAACATATATTATTCAACTGGAGATCGTTCACATAGTATAAGCGACGTTATCACTTCAATCCGATACGATGTATAGAACACAATTCAATTAATATGACTCCTGAAGTTTTCTATGAAGAATTTATTTTGTCTTTTTTCCCAGAATGATCCTCATAATATTTTTCGTGATTTCGAAAGTTTTAAAATATGTTTTTCACTTTCTATTTACTTATAAAAGGATTGAAAAAAATTATTTATCAACAATTTCTTAGTATGTTTGATGAATATAATCAAGTTTGACTAAAAATTACTTTGAATATATTCACTGAAATGAAGAAAAGATTGCTTGAGAAAAATAAATTGTTACATTTCACATATCAGAATATTCATATGCTTAAAACATAACTTAGAGGTGCAAATGTCAAACATTTGATGTTAGATTATTGAAGATGAGATTATTGTTAATACTGCAGTTTGCTTTTGCTTCCTAGGGTGCAAGATTGTTTGTCTGCTGCGCAAGCGGCCGGGGCCCTCTTTCAAAGAAGGTGAGTACTTTCACTTGCTCAAGGCCTCATATTGAATCAGCATCATGTGGAATTTTAAGATGGATACATGTTTGGACTTACATCCATTTCTACGATTGCTCTGATGACAGGAGTCTTTATCCAAAGGAGTCCTGCTTCCAAAAGTGGTGTGAACATTGTTGTCACCACAGTGCTGCCTGTACTCATGAACATCAATGTTCCAAGAGAAGTTCCTAATCCTTCGTCTTCCTTGCCTTTCTTGAGTGCTATTCTTGTTGATGTGACTATACAAGTTTCAGTCACCTTACTTGAACTCGAATTGTGCGCGTTCAGTGACGATGTGACTCCTCTAGAAAGAAAACGTCAACCCCAACACAACAAGCGGTTGATTAATCCTAGTGATCTTGTAGTTGAAAGCCGTCCCACGTCTGCCGCAGACAGCAGTGAGTTTGCAGGGGTCATGCAGATCAATCAAAAGTGTACGAAAGTGTACGCGTGTGGTGGTTTGTGATGTTTAGTTATGGTGGTTGTAATGCATGTGTGTAACTAAACATCACAAACCATCGCCCATCCATGCTACCTTCTTTTGGCTGCCAACAAGCATGACCCAGAGCAGGTGATTTCGAGCATACCTACTCTGCATCCGGCCGCTGATAGTGAAAGATCAGCATGTGGGCCTCATAACGAGAGATCAACGTGTGTTTGGTTGTTGTGTCGACGCTGCCAATAATCTTCCGACCACATTAAATCTCGGACCGCCTTCGTCTCAGGTCCCCTATGTAGGGACTTCGCTGAGAGGTAAGTCCTAATTCTTTCGCAGCCCGAGAAGTTTAAGGCGGCCCATAATTCTTGAAGGTGGGAGCCCATTTCGTCCATGGACGAAAAGAAAGTGGGACTTAAGAATTTGGAGAAACTTTGCAAAATCTTGAGTGGAAGAACATGACGGAGCGAAGATCTTCATTAATCAGCGGATTCGGGAGCAGAAATCGACTATAACTCCCCGATTCCGGAGTCTCAGCTTCGTGCAAAGGATCTGATCCACATATCCTGCTAATTCGAGCACCAGTGGCTAGGGGACAGAATCAAACTGCCACAGCTTCCTCGCAAACTAAAGGGGGAGATCTTACTTCAGCACTAGGTTCGAGAACACGAAGATATAAGCTTCGAAAGCTTCTTCTTGTCCGCCCAGACACGAGGAGCATACGGAGGAAAAGTATCTCGAAGTAAATTTTGAAGACGAGTTAGAACTTTGGTTTGCCCAAGAGTACTCACATTATCTTTGATTCCAACACAACGTATCACTTGAAATGGTTCTCCATATTCTGGCTCTCTTAAATTTCTGAAATTCTATATCCAAGTTTGCTAAGCAAACTTTGGAAGAAGTTCGTGTCACATATTTCAAGTTTCAATGGCAAAACAATAGTCTATTTGGGTTTTATTTTCTCATTATTTTTAATATATATTTCTTTGAAATATTTAAAAGCTTTAACATCTTCATTATTGTTGTCATAAAACACTGAAAGTTTTTATATTTCTGATTTTTTTTATATTAAAAATTTATATGAGATTTTTTAATCCAACATAAACAAAATAAATTTTATTCTAGAACAATTCATCAATATAAAAATAAATAGAATTAATTGGTCCATGATCGCCATGATTATATTTTATTTTTTACACATCTTTTCAATTATTTTGAAAATAATATCTATATTCAATTATAACATGATTTTGTTCAAAGTTGAACAAATTTGTACTAAATGCAATTCTAATTTTGGGATCCAAGCTTTATTTATCACAATGATATACACGAATTATAATTTTTTCACAAATTAAGGGCAGAGAATCATATATAGTGATTAAAGAACTTTTGATGAGTGTAAATATTTGATTTGAGGGTATATATATCAATAGTGATATCATTTATAAGTGTGAAAATTTATTTAGGTATCACATCAGAAAAAAAAATATAAAATAGTTACAACGTAGAATCTAATTATATATACAATCTTTTGGTAGTTGAATATATACAAGAATAGAAATCTTCTTATGAGTATTTCAACGTTTTTTAAAAAGAAAATTGCAAATATGATCCCCTAATGTAGTTTCGATACCTGCCAATGCTCAACTCTCGAGATCTTTTACAAACAAGTATGGGGAATTCAGGTAAAAAATTTTATTTCAAAATAAATGACCCCATGGGTTGTTGGAAAACATGTCCAAGAATTATATTTCTAATCGCGGTACATGTTTTTAAAAATTTTCGTACTTTAATTACACAAATTCCGGAATTCTTTTGAAATTTCCATAATGCCCGTACATCCGTACTACATTAATGCTCCCATCCACAGAGCACGTAGAAGTCAGCCGTGAAGTTGAAACCATCCCCAGGACTGAAGTTCCAATTACCAACAATACTTACAACTAATGAGTAGCTACTCATTAGTTAGTATGCATCGTCGGCCATTGTCCCGGTTGATAAGGGTGGAGTACAGGACGTGCAGTAGCTCCGGACATGGATAGATCAGATGTGATGAAAACAATCCGAAACATTCGCCAATTGAGCATTTATCCTGCCGAATCATACTGTGTGCGCAGAGTTTCACCGATGAATCAATGATATAATTCTCATTTCCACGGGGATCCAGACGGATCTTGGGACCACCGAGTGTCTGAAGGTACCGAACCTGAGGAATCTGAGAGAGTAGAAACCAAGCATGAGAACAGGAGCCAGTTTACTGACCTAGAGAAAACCAAAGGTGGTTCGACTCACTACATCCCGAGAGGAAAGTTGGGAATCGATCAAGAGAGAATCCCTTCCCAAGAATTCCTCGACTGGTTCGTGCTTTACATGATGTTTTTACAATCGTTGATAGTTACGAGTCTAAGACAACAAATACACCCGAACAGACTTCTTTCTGGAAATGTGAAGAAGCCAAATGCTATAGATCAAGATAACAATAATGATGTACCTCTAATGGAAATCCAATACTCGAAGACGATATTGTCCAATATTAGGATGAGATACTTATGAAAGATTGTTTGTCGCTAACTAAGAAGCTGAGAAGGTTCAATCTTGAACAAAAATCTCCATATTTCAAACATGTGGAGATAAGATGATGATGACTTTAAGTTTGATATACTTTGGTCGATGTAACAATACTTTGATTCACTAACAACGAACTAACAATAGAGAAAAATGTACTATATGATAATACCAAGAAGGGGCAACATATTCATGGAGATGCTTGATATGTTTTTTGATTAACAAGCCAAACCGACGTCCAAGTTCATGTAGGTTATTACAATTGCAATAGATTTTCATACAGAGTTTTTGAATCTAATTCCAATTAGACAAAACTCACAGAATTAATATTCATGGCACACATAAAACATGACACATAAGCTGATGGAACAAACATATGCCAATTTATAATTGCGTTGTACAATCCATATACATTCACTGTAAGATTATATTTCAGATTATATATCTTTTATTTGATAAAATTCAAAGGCATTATTATAATGTATAATTTATAAAATAAATTCTTTCAGATTTAATTTATTTTAAATATAATATAATCTTGATTTTATTTTTATTTGATTGAATTTTATACCCGCATTTTTAAATTTAAGATTATGAACATCAAATGTTTCTAAAAGCAAATTATTATTCAGATAATAATTTGCTTTTAGAAACATTTTTGCTTAGAATCTGATTCTAATAACCAAATTTACTTGATTTTTTATGAATAATATTTTCTATAATTACTATATTTTGTTGATGATTTATGGTTTCAATAGGAATTTTTTAAATATAAAGTATTGAGTTTTCTTATTCGGATAAAAACTATTTGTAACACTTACTTCTAGTGATGAATAGTGGTTTTAAAGTAATACATTTTGATTCCATGTATGTGTAGAGAATAATATGGCTCCAATTGATATTCTCGACTCTGCACTGTATTCTCTTTGGAGGTTTCCGGGGTTATTTATTTCATGTGTTTCCGTTTCTCTCTTTGATATAATTGTAGTCACTTACTGTGGGAATAGTTCTAGGTATTGTGCTGATTCCAGATTATTGTTTTCAGCGACTGGGGTATATGAGATTTGACGTTGGCATCAAAACTCCCTTATAACTCAATGGATAGCTCGTATGCAGTTCAAACCTTTAGGTCAATGACGCGGCTGTTCCCGAGTCATCTAGTGGTTCTAAATCCCAGATGTAAACGTTTATGTTCACCTTTCCTTTATCCATCTCCTTGATACAACCTCAGTTTTATGTATCTTCAACTCTGCTTCTCTTTAATCATTCGATTACAAAAGTTTCTAATTGTGTTCCAGACATACCAGACTTTTACACACTGAAGTGTTTTATTGCGAAGTATTTTATTGCATGTATTCTCTTGTCCGTACTAACAGCGCACTCAGAATGACCTGAGTCCAATCGACACCGATCGGAGAGATAATCCAGTAACGAGACAATCTATACGGTTCTGTTAGCAGTACACTCAAGCTGCGACAAACAATTAAAAGTGGTTGATTACACATTTGGAAATCCACACAGGAGCCTGTAGGCATCATGAGATTGAGAAAGCCCAAATATGAAGTGCAAAGTTGATGGGACTAATAGGCCAATGCCGTGAAAAGGCCGACTCCTCGATTGATCCACCAAGCTTGTTTCTTCTCAGACTTCAGCTCCAAGTACATCACAAAATTGGTGGAGTGGCCAGTTGTTGAGAGTGTTCCTGCGTGAAGATGTTTCATTAGATACGTAGGTACAGCTTTTATATAAGTATGTTGGTGGCTCACCATCTTAGATGTTAAGTCTGCCAAAGTTTTAGCCATTCTTGAAAGCTCCAACAGCGACCAGAAGGATGCTCGTTTGCAGGACGTAAGAAAACCACATACAGTCGACCTATAGAAGGATCTTCAAGGACTTCTCTATCTTTGTTCCCTCGTTATAGGCATTATAGACAAAGTACAATAAACGGTACTTTTTAAACTCTGAATGAAGTAACTCTTGCAAAACAACCTTTCCTGCATTACCATGAATCAAATAACTCCAATGACATCCTAACTTCTTGCATGGTTAAGTTGTTACTGGTTCAAGCACAATGAAAGTTTTCTGAAAGTCATACCTGATGGTTATTCTTAATTTCCTATGGCACTTGGCCCACGTAAGGAGGGGTGCTCTTACCAGCCCGGACAAGAGTTTTGTACACGGGGCACAGATAAATGCCACCAGTCGGTGGCACTCTATGCTGAGTAGGCTTCAACCATATGATTGGGCAATCTGTAAATAGTTCCTTTGGTCTGGACTCTGTCAAAAGATGAGCCTGACTGTCCCAGCGAGCTCCTTCGAGATACAGTCCTCTAATATAGCAACCGCTTTCCGGCTGTTTGGTTAGTGTTTTGACTGTATCTGTGTCCATCTCTTGATAGTCAAAACTGACAGTATCAATAGCCATTCTATGTTTTCGAGCAAAATTTTGGAGCGTTCCAGTCAAAAAGGCCTGCAGAATATGACATGTTTTCAGACGAAACAACTTCAATAAACAATCATTTAAACAATAATTCATGGACCCAAGGTTTTAAAGGAAGTGTATTTTCTTTGAAATACAAGAGTTCTCAATGTCGACCACTCCTCATTAGGAATTGAGCAGCCCTGAAAGAATGATTAATCACATTCATGAGTACAAGTCTATGTCTATTTGAGGGCAATGGGTTCTGTAGGACATGATGTAATTCCCACGTACAAGCTTGTGTTCAGCAGTTTCGTACCTGTGGGAAAAAAAAACCAGAAATCCAAATCACAGCTGGAACACCTTCTGCAATCCATTTGGATATAAACTTGCACCTCTCTAGCAAGTCATCTATCCATGCTGAAAGGGGTTTCAATGAAGGATAAGCCTTGCCTTGCCACATCTCTGGCACCTAGAATGGCCAGAAATTCCACCAGTGGTAAATCTCAGAACGTATGGAGGTTTAAGAGACAGATTTGCTGAGAATCGTGATAAGATAACTATGTGATGTAATTGTTAATCTCGGAGTAAATTTCTTTATGTATTTAGAAGTAAAATAGTAATTGTAAAGAATAAAAGTTAATAACTAACTTTTACCATAGATAACTAATATTTTACTTTAGGACTTAAGATTAGGTTTTCGAGTTAGGACCTCCCGCTTTAAGTTTGAGCCATGAACTCTATATATATTGCTAGATTACAGGTCAGAGTACACACCTTGTTAGTGATCATTTCCTCAGGTCATCATCACACCTTTTGAATGTTTGATTTCTAGGAAGTGGGGGTGGAATTAACACTCTAGTTGAATTTCGAGTTGGTCTCAATTCAAGTGCGGGGAGTGTCATCTAGAGTCTTATCTTAGTGTTACTACTCATCTTAGTTGGGTAATGCTACTTGTTGCTTACAAGTCGCATTACCCAACTAGTTTGTCATCCTGAATTTTACTCTAGACATAAAACTGATTCGTTTGTACCTTCTTACAAACTGCTAGGCTAGTGGCTCAGGGTAAGGTCGTACTAGATTCAAGAAAATGCTGTTGCAAAGCATTTCAAGGTCAGGAGACATGACAACTAGTCCCTTAAGCGCTTTGAGGGCATCTTGCAGTGATCGGTTCATGACGCTCAACAGGCCGTTGTACCTAATGCACTCCTGTGTCAAAACTGTGTTCATACTTTCATTGTACATGGTAGGGTACTTCTGGAGGACCACTTCGACGTCATATACTGGTGGAACCACGGCTAGCATGTCTTTGCACTTCTTCTCAATAATATCTTCGCGAGACATTCCCGTACCAGATGCGCTTTCTCGTGGCTGGAGAGTCAAAACCGTACCATACAGATCGTTTGACTCATTCTGGTCACAAGTGATATCTGCATTCTCATGAAGACCAAATATCTCGGGCTTCGGTGCAAGAGGAATTTCTCTACAATAAGTCAAGAAGGCATTCACATTGCTGGCATCCGGTATACAAAATACACCTGATTCACTGAATTTGTAACCCTTTTCAGTGCAGACCTGAAATGTAGACGAGCAACTGGTCAGTAAAAGCTAAGGATGGACGGAAGCAGTGTGAGAACAGGTAAATGTTTTTTGCCACTTACATAGTATCAATTTGTGAAGCTAAATGCGTAAGTTTCAATTAGAAATCTTTAACTACAAGCTAAGTCAGAACTGGAAACGCTCGATTGTGCATCTGGAGTGAACTGATCAGTGTGAGACGACATTCTGCTTGAGAACTGAGCGAGTGACAGCGATTAGCTGAAAATACTTTGTCTGAGTAGCATGTATAAGAGTGAAGAGAAATGCGTTGACGGAAAGTATAGGATCCAGCGATGCCCAGGTGCGTTTGAATTTACTGGGTAACAGAATACAACTCAATTTTCACACTGAAATATGTAATCCTTTGATTGGACGGGATCGAGTCAGCACTTCTGATTGAGTAGTGCTGACTCGATCCCGTCCAATCAAAGGATTACTTGTCGAAATGAATGTACTAATCCAAGTATTGAACAACAAATGTAGCTACATTTGTTGTTCAATACCTGGATGAAAAAGACATAATAGGAAAAGGACTCCCAAAGAACGAAAGGGTCTACCTCGGCTGTGACGAACGTTTGGAGAAGTGTGTTCATTAATCTTCTGTCCTTGTCATCGGTTACACGCCCTCCATAGTTAATCTCTCCACAGAGGAACCGAATGACCTGTCATATCATCATCGAGATACAATAAAAATACTGAAATGTTGGCAAGAGAAACGTCTACTCAATAGTTTTGTGCATCGACCAGTAAAGTCCTTCAAAGGGTGGAGAAAATACACTACCTTGAAAGGAATGTCTTCGTAATCATTCAAGAACATTCGAATCTGCACTTGGCAAACACTCAAATCACCATCAGTGAAGTCATATCGAATGTTCCACCCGAGTGGCCCAAACTTCCGTCGCTCTTGTATGACGGCATGGAAAAGACACGTCGCGAATACTAGTCTCTTCCATTCATCAGGTTTAGCACAGTCGTTAAGCTGCTTATCCGTGTACCGCAAGTAAGACCTTATCATGTTAGATCGCAACCCTTTAGGTGGTTCCAAGGTCATTTTCACACCATTCTGAAGAATTGCTACAGGAAAGTCTGGGCTGGGCATGCTCGTCAACCACAGTCGAAAATCTTTGTGGACCTGATAGAGATAGATAAAGAAAGTTGAACGTTAGATAGAGAAGCAGATGGAGTGCGTATCATTGCTCTACATGCAACTCGCTCACACTCTTCAGTGACCCGGTGGATTTAACTAAAAGGTTCATAGCTAGGTGGCCGTATTATTTCTATGTCAATGTAAACTAGCACCATCTGACGGTAAAACTTAATTTAATGCTTTAAACGAAATGCAACTGTTTTACGTAAACGTTGATATTGTTTCTACCTTGTGGCTGTCAACGTGTAGAACTTTCAATAAAGAAAAACTAAGCATCTTCCATGTATGTGGAGATCTAGCTGATAGGATTAAATAGTAATCGAGTCTCAGCAAGGAGAGCACCACTAAGCTTCATCAGTTCTCATAGGGCGAGTATTCCCTTCCTCTGGAGCTTGGTTAAGAAGTTTTCTTGATAAGGTTACATACTTTTTCAGGGTCAATGTTATCCACAATTCGATCAAGTGCCGGCATCCATGACTGCGACAAATGACAATTTTGAAGACACACCCACATACCGCGCTCCATACCTTGTGCTAATAATTTCTCGGCTTTGGGACCTTGTCCTTGCCCCAAAGAAACCTGCATAAGTGGTTAGAGTATGTCGTGAATTAATATTAGAGTCGGACCATATTAGTAACTTAATAGAAGTAAAATGTAAATTGGATTGATAGTAAATAGAAATTTACTTTAGAGTTTTCCTTTTAGGGTTACTTTTGTGGATAAAGAGTCTCCAGCCACCATGGTTTAGGGTTTTGGATTTGTGTGTGCAAACTCAAAGCCGAGACTGAGAGGTGTATATATTGCTGTTTAGTTATTAAAGCAATCAGGTCAGAGTGTTATTTTGCCAATGATCATTCCTTCAGGTACTGATCACACTTGTGAGCTGTTGGATTACTGACATATGATGGCGGTGATAGCAATCTAGCTGAATTCGAGTAGAAGCTTGGTTCAAGGTGGGGAAGGCTACATTGAGAGTTCTGATCTCAAGAACATTGCTTAAATCTACCTGAGTGTTAGATTGAGTGTAAGCAAGCTATGGCATGTGCAAGGACCTGCTGTGGTAGAAACATCATCTAGAAGTGATGTATATGGATCACATTTACACACTAATTATCAAAAGAGTATATCAGTCTTTCATAAACAGAACGTTGAGAACAGTCTATTATTGCATGATCAAACATTAGTGCCAACCTTCTCGAACTTTTTTGTGAACCTATGGTCTTCTGCTAGTTTCAGCAGATCCGCCATAGGATCCGCTCCTGGTGAGAGAACAAAAATCAGTGGTGAATTTGGAGTCCCATCTTTGAAACATGTTGCAAGATCAAACGCTGGAGGTTCGATAAATCGCTGTCCAAGGTGGTGGGTAACAAAATCCTGCGCAAGAGTTGAGATAAGTTGTTAAGCGACTGAATCACAGTTGTATAAAGTGATATACAACACGACGCGCGAGGTAATACACGAGATGCAGGAAATTTGTTGTACCTGAATGCCAAGAAGAGACTTGTCGATTCGTAAGCATCGAAGCACAAGCAGCTTTTGAAGATTGTCTAGTTTATTGTTCCACTCTCCAGCTAGGGGCTCCTTGTGAGCATCAGAGCTATCAAAGTATTTTCTGTAGTGGGTTATACTCTCCACCATATGTTTCTCAAAACTTTTGAATCTTTCAAGCTTCGCAAGGTTCAAAACATCACTCCAAGACTGCATACATTTAACTTAATACGTGTTACCATAGTTTGACTAATTGATGTACAGTTTCTTGCAAGATATATATATATATATATATATATCTCGCAAGAAACTGAATTCGAGCAAGTGTTCATCCTTGAAGGTACCATAACCGAATAAGTAACCACGTCAAAATCTCACAAACCAGCAGAGAAGCTTAAGTGAACTACCCAATAAAAGCACACCGTGTAATGTAATCATACCCAGTCTAGAAACAATATTTCTCAGGAATCTTACGATAATGACGAGCAATATCAATTTAGTTTAGCTATCACATGCTACTGTTTGGAATTCCCTGATGCTTGCACTCAACCAGGGAGTGTCATAGCACAATATCGGGTTAAGAACTAAAAATCAGCATCCGAACAAAGTCGAATCCTACCTTATCTGTTAGCCAGTCAGGGGCTGGATTTTTCAAGGTCTGGACCGATGATGCACCACCGGAGAGGAGAAAGCGCCATTCTAAGGAATCCACTTCGCCTTTACCCTGCATCCACATATGCAGTTCATGTTGGCGAGGATTTCGTTTAAGGATAGGCCTCATTCAAGGGAGCTATCAAGTAGCCAGAATTTGTTAAATCTGCAAAATGTGCTGCGAAAATGTTTGAAAGCGAAAAATGTGAAGTTGTCAGAAAAAGATAGCGTGCCTCACACCAGCATTCTGGAGGATTAGGATGTTTTACCTGAAGGATCTTGATGCAGAGCATCATGGAAAACATGAGTTTGTGTTTTTCAAACAACGATCGGCAGACATTCACATAGAGAGAGTATGTAAAATACTCGTTCAAATTTTCAATTCGTTTGTCGATAACAGTCGATTGCGCAGCACTCTCCATAGCTCTTACAAACAGACCGATAAACCATGGTAAGCTGTACTGATACATAGGATCGACTAATGCCAGGTCTGAGATACAGAAGAAAAGAAGCGACGCTCTTGTTGCAACTTTTCGATAGACCTGCACAAGGTCAAGAGTTCTTAAGTTTAATTCCTCCAACGACCTACAGCCACAGAAGCGCTGAGAGAAATTTGGTTGCTTACATTTCTTTGTTTAAAGCTTGCAATATAAGTACAGTACTAGTACATCTTCTTCACTTTGATGACTCCGACAAATGTGAGGGTAGAAGCAGATACTCAGAACTCTCACCGGTTACGCACTACAGCTTCAAGTTCAACATCTAAACGTGTCTTGAGTTTTATAACCAGAAACAAGTAAGTATCGTGATCTCCAGTAAGAGCTATACCTCACGGGTTTCATCAATAGCAACTTCCGTTTTCTCGGCTTCCACAACCTTAAGTTTGATCTCATCGGATGTGATCTTCGACTGTGCTAGAGTATTTATGAGGGTTTCATCTTCCAGTATGTTGCCCTGTAGACAAGCATAGAATCCTTAATAAAACCTCCTTTTTGAAACCTCCTTACGACATGATCCGCCATGTTCATTTCACTATGCACTCTCATCCTGCAAAAGAGATGAGTGGTACTCAACTCGCCAGAATAGCGACGGGCTTAAGGGACCTAGATTGGCAACAATCAAGCAGCTAAGGGGGAAAGTTCTTCTTTATCTGACCGAATGGAAACAAAGGTCATGCATAAGGACCCCGAACCTGCGCGTTTGACAGGAGAAATAATATCTTAGTTTCCAGTTCTTTCAGCTCACGTTTCATACTTGCGTTGGACAGGGTTAGTTGTGTTTTCATCTCTGCCAAGTCAGGTCTTTCTTTCGTGACGACATTTCCCAGCAATTGATCTTCTAGCCCTTCAGGTGTGACGAAGAAATTAAGTAGCGTAACCTTCACACTAACCTGTACAGAGAGCCAATATTATAAGAAGATGAGAAATACACACCCTAAAAAGCAGACTCCTTGAAGCTCGTCCAGCGTTATAGGAGTTGCAACTTTGGATAAGTGATAGCCAGACCATACGCCTGAAAATTCTACGACTTTTACCTTCATAGCACTCCAGGAACATATCATTGCCCTCCTTGATTCTAGAACTATACGTGAAGAACTATGCAGATTTACCGAGAAAATAAGAGCAGATTCTCTTCAACATGTGTGTTCCTGATAGATAAATAGCTTAGCCAATGAATATATCTCAAATAGAAATATTACCTCAGGAGCGTAATGAGGGTTTCGAAGCTTTGTGGTGATGTAAAACTTGAAATCTTTGTGGTAAGGAATAATATTCTCTCCAATCTTGATCACCTCCTGACCACCTTGTTTGTATGTTTGCTGAAGAAGAAGTGGTTCCAATGCTGGGTCCAGAGCCTCCAGAACGTTTTCTAGAAGCACAACTCGACCGAACCTGACTCCGTTTTCCAGAGTTCGGAGGTAGTCTTTCTCAGACAATTTGATAACATCCAAACCGATATCTTTATACATGTTCTTGATCCACTTATTCGCTTGTCCCTGCGTAATAGAATGTTCAGTATAGATCAGCCTCAACAAGATGAGAAATGTTGATCTCCAGCAGTAAGATAGGGCCAAGCATTACCTGAGGATCAATCATCAGCGGCCAACGACGAGCTTTGGAAACGATTATTCCGTTATCCTCACTGAGAGTGTCGCTGGGTAAACCGGCTATGTTCCAAGCCCTCATTTTCACAGGGTCCTTCAAGCATCCTTGCAGCGTTATAGCAGGAGTATGCGGTAGCTACAAAAAGAACAAATAAATCAACGAATTATCGGATATGGTGCAGTCAGTGTGGAAGAAGAAAAGAGCTGGTTTCTATATATTAGGTGAACAATCCATTCAAAGCAATCCAACTGAAAATCAACCAGTAGAGAATAACGACTAAAGGACACTGTTCGAAGAATTCAAATTCAAAGAAAGCCCTTTATTGGCAAGAGGTCTCGGTGTCAGGACAAATTGTCCTCTTTCAGATGGGAGAACAAGTACCGAACAAGTAAAGAACTCTGAAACCTAAAAAGTAATATCCACTAATGGAGTAACAGCCAAACAGAAAGCAATGATTCGTTCTAGGATCAGTTCTGTGCGCATTGATATTGAAATTGTAGAAAGCATAATTGCCGCCCGTAAATTACAGAAGAAAAAATCCAAGGGAGTCAAATTGTGCAGACCACCTTTCCCACTTCACTACAAAGAAATGCAAGATCACCTAAAGCCCGCTCTATAAGTATGAAGAAAATACGAAAAGAGGCATCGGCGGCCTAACAAAATAATTTGTAGGTTGATATACTTGCTGACCTTAACTCGACCTAGAGAAAGTCTGGAAAATCAACAAAGTAGCTAAAAATATCCATACAATGAGCTGGCCTAAGTCAAAAAATTGAATACTAGTTTCAATTTCTAGAAGGAGAAGGAAAGGTAGGACACAAAGGAGGGAAGGCTACATGTTTCTCCTATGTAAGGTAATGCTACTCGTTTTCACTTGCTCTCAGGGTGCTGAATCAAAGTCTGACTTCAACTGAATCCTGGATTCCAGCTTGAAAGGCGAGAAGTAGTACCTCTAATTCTTTCACCAATCTGACCCAATCTAGGTTGAATTTCTCCCTATAAGGAGGGGTAAATGGTCCTGTATAGGCAATAGCACCAGCAGCCACAGCCACGTCTCCAATGACGTTCTTGATATCGATTTCAAGGCTAGCTATGTTGGCAATCCATCTTGTTCTCTCACCACCAAGGCCGCCAATAAGCTTATCTGCATTAGAGAGCTTCTTTTCACAATCTGAAGCTTGCTTGGCCAATGCATCTTTTTTGGCAACAGCAGCACTTAGATCAGCCTCTAAGAGGGCTATTTTGCTCTCCACCTGTACGCATCCACATGATCTCATGAGAAGTTCATCAAAACGACCTCGGAATTTTTATAGGACGCTGTAAATGTTTCCCAAGATCATAGCCCAAGCAAGCTGAAAGTCTGACCTAAAGGGGTACAGCCATCGGAGACATCCACATCTAACTCATGTTTAGGAATTCTTCACACGAACTTCAAATCAGACCTGAATCCTCAACTCCATACAACTCCAACTACAATCCATCTCACCTCTTTGAGCTTGGCCTGAGCGTCATGAAGTTGTGCCAGAACAGCATCCAGGACGCCCTGAGCTTCAGCCAGCTGAGCACGCTTTGGAGCGACAACTTTGCAGACTAAGTAGTAAGAATGCATGGCCCTCACCCACATGCAGATAGATGTGCATGCTTTTGAAACTCTTGCCACCTGTAATGATCAACACAACTTGGAACATCAATCAACTTAAACCGGTTGGGAGTGAAAGCTCGCTGGTAGGAATCAAAAGTTGGTGTAGACATTCTGCAAGTCTCCGGAGCGACAAAGATCGAACGCTGACAAGACTCCTGATTCATACTAGAATACTTTAGGTATTCTGAAAGCAGATTGATCAAGTATTTGTCGGAAAAGTACAGAATTCAGCAGGAAGAGCCTTCGGATTGCCATTTCCTTCCCAAGTAGAAGTTTAATGTTCTTAGAGTCAAACTCCCCGAACATTAAAGTTTAATGTTCGGGGAGAAAGGGTTAGAATATCGTAAAGAAAATTCTAGCTAAAGAGATAAATAACACTAAAGGTCCACGAGGATCCAAAAGTATCGTGGTATGTGAGAGTGAAGATAAATATGTCAGGACACATTGATTGTTTCATCTGAACAATGCTGTAGAAAAGGGGTATAAAGTTATATCTCAGTAAGATATTATTGTGTTTTGACTGAGATCTCAAGATCTTCGGTGTAAAATACGCAGTCTACCTGCTCAGGCGTAAATGCTTCCATTGTAATAAAAGGCTCAATCTTTACTATCACAGCATCGGGAATGTTGTCCTTGTCAAATCCCAACAAGGAATCTAAAAACTTGGTTGGATCCGTCAGCATCTTCGTACTGGCATCCCAGTAATCTGCAAGTTTTTTACCCAACTGCGACAGGAACAATATTTGGTCAGTTGGACAGCTGTCCATAATGTAACTGTTTCTCATATATACATGAAAATTTCAGCCAAAGATGACATAGCTTAGTCTTCAGACCTGTAAAAGATTATCTTACCTTATTCGGATCAGCAACCATTTTTGGAGCTTGCTGAAACATGATACAGCAAGCCTCCATGACCATTTTAACACCCTCGGGGGGATTTCTTAAGGACTTGACTTCGACAATGTCATTCCTAGTCAGTAATTTGAGAGATGAGAGAGCGGCCTCGAGAGCTGGTAAGGCTTTATCAAGTTCTGCTTGTGCACTGTCTGCAATGGCTTTTGCTTTTGCGGCCATCTTGTTTGCCTCTGCTTCTTGTTTACCTACCTGCAATAAAAGAGAGAAGAAAACAAAGTTATATCGATTCCGACTCTCGCCAAACGGGTTAGAACCTCAGAGTCCCATAAAGTATACATCAATGTCGTTTGATCACGCTTGGGAAAATAGTTCAGATGAAATACCTCCGCCTTCGTAACATCAGCAGCCTTTTTGTCGTTAGAAATGACAGCCATCATCTCGTCTGCTTCTTTTGCAGTAGCTTGCAGAATGGGCTGTAAACGCTTTAGCTCTTCCTGCATGACCTCTACTTCCTGTGCAGTTGTCAACAGTTTGTCTAGACCTGCTTCAAGCCTTCCTTTCAATCCTTGCAAGTCAGATTTCTTCTCACCCATTAGCTTGATGAATAGCTGGAGAAGCTCAAGGTAACTTGTAGGGGTCACGTAATTATGACGATTTAGTTCTTGCAAGAATTCTGCAGAACGTCTCTCCACAGATTGATGAATATAAACACACACCTTTACAACCTTTTGCACCTGTTTCAAGAACATAATAGTTAGATTAGAAGCAGCTAGCACTCCAAGGCCATGTAGTGCTAGCTGCTTTCTCAACGAGCTAAGAGTACGAGAAGAACGTAAACAGACATATTTGTGCTTGAATAAGCGTCTGACGAAGCAACTCACCTCCTCAGGAGTAAACAGTCCAGTTGCGGTGAGGAAGTTGTTTGCAACTGACTTTAAAGCTTCCTCTGGCCACTCACTAAACCAGTCAATTGTACAACAATTGACAAGAGACGGAAACATCCGCAGCCTCGTACGGAAAGCATCACCAATTGGACTCATAGCCAAGACCACATGGAGATTTTGTCGGACGCGCTTCAGGAAGGCAGTCTGGAGGTTAAGCTTCGTTACAGGAGTTCCAGCAGAAAGAAGAATAGGGCGCATTGCAGTTGCAATAATGTCCATGTCTTCGTTTTTCCACAAATTGGGCACCTGCAAGAGCTCATGAGTTTATGATCACAGTAGTTTCTAACGGTTAGAATAGAGGAGAAATAGAACTATGTCGTGCTGATTTCATGCTTGGCTACTCGATGCTATTTGCATAAATGAGCTGGATGTCAACATCTGAATAAGGGTGAAACACTTGCGACGATCCAAGCATCTCAAAACACTACAATTCCGCTCATTTCAGGGGATCAGAGAGTTTGCCTCTCCAGAGTTAAGAATGTTGTTGATGTCCTCCAGAAAAGATTCCATGATAATCTGAGTGTCAGAAAACAGGAACACTGTTTCTTTATCATCTAGTCCAGCCTTGAAGAGTACTTTCTTCAAATCCTCTTTCCACTCGTTATTGCCATATCCTTTCGCAATTTCCACCTGTGACAATGACAGGAAACAGATCTGACTCGCAAAATTGTAGGCGCATGTAAGAGTATGAAAGAATCTGCAAGTCAACGATGTCCAAATCTTCTGAAACATGCTAAATTTGCAGCCTTTGTAGGCTACAATTAAGACAAACTGCGATGTGTACTGGAAATACCTGAATAATTTCAAACTCTTCGATAAATGTCGCCAACTTAGACAGACTTTGTCTTCCACTGCCACCGACTCCAAGCAGGAGAGCATTTCCAAGTGGAAGCCTAATAACCCTACATACTCGTGACACATGTTCGATGGCGTCCAGAAAGAGTACAAGATTCATAGGGGCATTGCTGTTGCTGTTGTATTGTTCAAGATACTCATACATAACTTTCTGAAGTTGTTCTAGTTCTGTGATCTGCAGTCGAGAGAATTAGGAATGTGAAAATGAAAATGAAAACTCAATCTCGTCCGTCAGTATCTGAGAAAACATTCCTATCAAATTTCCTTTAGCTTTACACATTATATCTCTTATCAAAATTCCTTTAAACTTAGCTTAGTTCGAAACTGCATGTGTGAAAGAAAAGCAATAACCTCTTCGTACAGTCTGGGTTCAGCACCAGGGATGGAAAAGTCTCCAAATATAACTCGGTCTATTGTAAAAAGAGTATCCCATTTCATATCAAAATATTTCTGCAACTGGGTTGCAAGAAGGTTTCTGAACCAGCTCCTGTCCTCATTGTTGATGAGCCGATCCTGCGATACACAAACGTCTTTGAATTTCTTCCCGAGTGCACACGAATTTTCTGGAATGCCCATCAGTATAAATGATAAAACGAAACAAGGTGTATCTCCGTATATGGGAGACAAGTTAGCTTCAGGCTTATCTCCGAACAAATCCACCAACAACTTTCATATATGCTATCTGTCTAGAAGAAGCCAACATCGAAGTTTCCATACTTTTCTTCTTCTTACGTCAGGAGGGTTGTAATTACCACACCGTGAAGATACAATTCTATGTTCTAAAATACATTTGCTGAGAAAAATTGCTAGTTCATGTCACGGCAGTAAATAAGACGTGACAAGCATACAAGTCAGCTGATTCCAAACGCACCTGAAAAACCCTCATCGCTTCATGAACCCAAAGTTTTATAATTGGTTTGAGCTCTTTGGTAGTTTTTGGATCAGCCCGGAGCACTCCCTGTATAACCTTACTCAAGTCTCTCAAATTGAAAGTATAATGAGATTTTGCGGGTGTTGGTAATAGCTCCCTTCTGATGGTGTTGTAGACGTCAATTGTTCCTATCACTATAGAATCTACTGCCGCTTTCACGTCATCAGGAAATCCCAGAGCGAAGGTGGCTGTCAAAATTGTTGAGAAGATCAGTTTCAAACTATCATCGGGCATCTCAGTGAAAGACAGAAAATTGAAATGTCTTAGGAAACGCATAGTTACAGGGTTCCTGCCACCTCCAGGTGGTCCCATGCAACCAACAAACTGAATGTCCACAATCGTACGGAAGGCGCACGGTGGATGTCTGTCATACCATCCTTTATGATCCATCCACTGTCGGAGGATCTCAATCGGAGGTTGAGCAAAATACTTTTCTCTCTGGGGCATATTTACATCATCAACAAATATGACATACTTCTTCATCGCTGGTGGACCATATACACCTTTCCTTCTCTTCTCTGTCTTTGAGTCGATAAGATCTTGTGTTTGATTAGCGCCGGTCCTTGCAGAGAAATTTATGAACATAGGAACGTACACAGGATCCATGTAGTTCAGCAATTTATCCCTGACAACAAGGGTCTTGCCTGTTCCAGTTTCTCCAACACACAAGACGTGCTTTCCAATCACAAGCAAAGCATGTATCACAGATTTGTATCCTACAACACCTGCAGTGGGAACTATGAGCTCAGAAAAGGGTGTTTTGGGATCACAGTTATATTTAGGAATGGTAGTCATCCACTCTACCCACTGCAGATTGACGTGGTCATAAGAATACTGAAAGACATCCATCCCTTTGGGATATGGCATCTCAATTTTGTGTTCTTTCATTGACTCTCTTATATGCGAGTCAAATTTTCCACGCGACTCGTTATCGCAGCTGGCCCCAGCTGACCAGCAGGTTGCAAACATAAACAGTGGCTCAATGATCTGCAAAAGAATGTACAGGATCAGATTCCTATGACCCAACCAGGTACATATCGATGTATGAAATGACAACCTAACTTGAGTCAAGCTAAGCTTGAAACTTACATGAAACATATTTCCTTTGTGCCACGAGAAAACTGAACTTGCATCAAGAACTAATAGCAGACACTTGAATTAGAGCATATTTCTCACCTTGGGTAATCGTTGCTTTTCTTCGTCTGTCATTACTTCAAGTCCTCCGTCTTTACAGTAAGGAGCCATAAGAGCGTCCATGATATTGAACATGCTGAGGATCAAGTTATCATCCGACGTTGCAACTGTCTGCTTGAGTGATTTTCTTACAAGCCTCGTGGCTACGACCGATATATTCCTGAACCAAAAGGTAAATTTCTCTGCGAATGCTGACACATGTTTTGGAATTCTTTCTAGCCACGAGGTAAGCAAGGGATCAAATCCTCGAGCAAATGGTTCCATGAATACCATTCCACATCTGCTCACTGTTGCTGGTGATGCAACTGCTAAGTCTTCTACTTCAAACATCATGGTCATTGTCTGCGACATTTGTATGATTTCACCACTAACCAGGCACAGCTTCTTGTTGTCATCAAGTACCGTGTTCTGTGCATTTTCAAGGGCCAGTTTCAAGTTAAAGTATCAAAAAGCCCTGCGAACAAAAGATGTTACCAAATTCTCTAGATTACGCATTGTTATTCCTAGAACGAACTTATACATCCCAACGGAAACTGACTAATTGTTACCCATAAAAAAATGTGTTCAACATGTAAACATAGAAAAAAGCTTCAATCACGGTTAAGAACTCCAGGTTATATCCAACTTTTTGGATACTGTATCCAGTGTTTTATAGCAGGTCTGCATAGAATCACATGCCTGGCATATCTAAGATTTTGCTAGGCTGGTTCGAAGTTGTCTACATGCAGTCAGAAGGTAACTACTTAAGCACACGTACCATGTTTTCTATCCATATGGCATCAACAGGCCCGTCAAACATCAACCACTTCTTTGCTGGTGATGGGTCCTCTGCAAGCTCTCGCATATAGCAAGCCAAAACTCCATCGGTCCACTCATGAGTATTTTCATCGAAGTCCCCATATAGTTGACCCATGGTGATTGATTTAGGATTCAGACAAGCTATTCGCACCTGGTGAAAGTAAATGATGGTTTTTACCTCCAGTGAGAAGCTCAACTCGATCCACTGCTCTATAGCACGTAGCATAGTACAAAGCGCTATTTCTTGTGACCCAAAAAAGCGAGCAGTTCTGTGGCTCACCTAGAGCCATACGTAGAAAATTCAACACACAAAGTGACTTACTCTGTACACTCTCTGCAGGTTTTGTTTCCACATAATGAGATCACGGAGGTGAAATAAATGGAGGACATAACCTTTTCATATACTGTCGAACCCTGAGTATTTAGAAGCGACATTGCTCCAGCAAGGGATCGGTAATTAGCTGTCTTTCCTCCTCCAGTCGGTCCCACAAGCATCAGTCCATGTCTCACGATTGTCGTTTCGTAGAGCTGAATGACCTGTTAACCCAATCCAATATTCACTGGTCAACGGTTTATGGCATATCATCTGCTGCAGAGCAATTTCAATGTTCCTTCAACCTAAGTTCAGCTTTCGTTACCTCCTCGGCACAAGTATTAGGAAAGAACAGCTGTCATTAGTGCATTGAGATATCCGCAAAAAGTTTGTTTCTTACACAGGTCAAGCAGGGATTTGAGGAATCAAGACACGTAACGTTGGTACCTTTGTTGTGAAAGCTTCAACAGCTTGGATGTTCAGATCCTTGCCGACTGTTACTAGTGCTCCAATCAGATCATCATAAGAGATAGCTGTCGGTTCAACTCCTGGAAAGAGATCTGTGATAATACCAGCAAACAACGGAAGATCTTGACTTAGAAACTTTGGAACGTTGATGTCTCGTAGACCACGCAACAGCAGTACGTCCTCATCTTCATCAGGATATGAACGCTTCAGATTACCGGCTGCGACGATAACACTCTTCACTGCCCTCATACCATAATCATAATGATCCTGCAGATTATTTCTGTTACTTAATGAGATGATATGTCTTCAGAAGTTAGTAATTTTCTATGCATTTGTATTTCTGTTATAGTACTTCATTTGCCTCATTACAAACAGCTTTTACTGAATTTTTAGATGCATGTACAAAAAAATGTACCGAACCTTTTTGGAACTTCTATTAATTATTGATGCCATTACCTCCAGTATAACGTGTGAATGAAATACAATCAAAGATGGACCTCAACTTATGAGGTCCTCAATGCATGTGAGGTCTAAGGATCTGAAAGCAAGGGATTTTTATGTAAAAATGTATATAGAATCAAGTAACAGGAGAAATATCTATGCACCTGCGATGAAAGTTGCTCTGAACACAGTTTGAAAGTGGCTACCATTTTCTGGGCAAGACCTTTAGCCTTGCGGAAGCCAAATGAGAAAAGACTAATTTCACCGATCAAGGCGTAGTCAGGAACCATCATAGCGCAAGGTCTGAATAAAGCCTTCAGGTTATCCGGGAGTTCCGACCGACCTGCATACCTGGGTCATTGGAGGAAATTTAATGTTAGGTGTTGCAACAATTTTTAACGCAAGATTCTGTAGAACCGTTGAGAGATGTCCACTTTCAGAAGCTCCGCAGTGCTCAGCAACTGGAAACCTTCACTGCATATAGATGTGTCTTCTTCAATAAGTAAACTGAAACATTGCTGTCAATATATGGGAGACAATACGAGTGGACTATACGCACCCAGGATTCATAGTGATGTATACCGAGCATGAAGGATCAAGGGATATTTCAGTATCTTCAAAAATAAAACGCTTGACTTTCTGCTGAATAGCAAGTTGAATTGTAAGAATCTGTTGTGCAATCACAGACAGCACTTCCAGGTCAATTCGATTGAACTCATCGAAGCATGCCCATGCTCCACTGCTGGCAAGGCCTTTGAAGAATTTGCCCATCGCTAAGTAGTCCAACCCATCAGAGCAGTTGAATACAACACACTGCTTGGCAAGAGCCTGCAAACATTCCAACCTCAAAATTTTCAGTTTGTCTTGAAAAAGTTTTTGGAGTGGTCAAAGATTTTTGCGGCACGCACTTTAATGTAGCAGGCATGGATCAGTGTAATGAAACGAATCGGGCTCCGAAACGAGTGAAAAGGCTGGTATGTCTTGTTAGAGCACCACACCTTAGCTAAATCTTTCGTTGTTTCTGTCTTCCCAGTTCCAGCAGGGCCTGCTGGTGCCCCGCCTAAATTCAAATGAAGAGCCCCCATGAGAGTCATATAGCAACGATCTGTCAATGGAGTTATAACCAATCGGGGAGTGTTTCCTAGGTATTCGTATCCATATACGATTGAAGCTTGCACCATTTTAACCCAAATGCCCTCATTTTCCCAGTAGTATCGCAGCTGGCTGACCCATTCAAAATCCGTGGGAGCTTTCACCTGTAAAAATTTACAAGACATTCGTGTGAGCTTCTAGGTGCCAGAAAACTCCACTCACGCCTAATTCATAAGAAGGGAGAAAACTACTTCATTTGAAGAAAACAAAGCTGGCTGATTCAGCTAACGTTGAATTAACGAGTTTGCTGTACAGCACTGAATTCCGAGAATCGCAAACTTATAGATATAAGTTATTTTCATCTACTTAGCATACCTTCTCATTGATCAGCGCTTGAACAACATCGCGAGCGTGTACATCAATGACAATGAGGGCTCCAAGTGTCAGCCTCGCAAGTTTACTTAGTGGTGCACGGACAAGATCTGTTAATCCTTCGAGTTGCACAACCTGGTGATGTGAGAAATTAAATTGGTTTTTCATGTGAAAAGACATTCTTGCCGCACAACATCAACCTGTACATGGTTTAAGCATTCAGCAATCCAGCTCAATCGCAAGAGAAAAATTCAACGGCTTAAATATAAAGATCCCATTCAACACAAAAAACTCTCTACATTAGACAACTCGTTTCAGGAAGCTGTCACTCTCCTTGTGGGATCCCTTAGAAGTGATCCTGGACGGGAGAATGGAAGTATGTTGCACCTACCCTCAACACAAGTATGGGTTTTACACCATTGTAAATTAGAAAATACACCAGATGGATGACGTGAAGTAAATCACAAGCTTTCCGACTTCATCGATCCAGGACACATGTCTCAGCATTGAACGTCATTGAATCTGAAACGTGAGTTACCGAGCTCACTAGTGGAGAGATACTTCCTTTGTGCAGGTAACTATTAAACTTAAGACTATTGTTTCCACCATCAAAATCTTAGCTCAATTTTACTTTTGTCGGGGTTGCTTTCTTTTCGTTCCCTCTACATTTTTGGTTCTAAAGGCCATTTAATGCAAATGCTTTTTTGTAGCTTTCAATGCGTTATCCTCTTTCCTCTTCATCAAAGATCTCTTCCACGGTTCGAATGGTACGACTCTCGCTTTGGTAAAGCCAAATGTGTGCTGGAGCGCTGGAAGGATCCTCAATAAAGTTTTGCTTCTTGGTGAAATCAATCGAGGTGAACTTAAAAGTACCGATATCCGTAATCTGTGAGTCAATTAGATATAGAGTTCTACCTCATGTTTACGTAAACTGCAACAGTCCAGCATTACCTGGACAGTATCAAAAAACTCCTGCAGGTTGGCTTGCCTAATAGCACCTTCCACACCCATAGTCCAGTATACGGAACTTCCGGCTAATACAACTTGCCCAGGCCATTCCTGTACCCACTGGGTTCTTACAGTATTCCTATACGCTGTAACAGCTAGTTTAATCTGCAAAAACGGACCAGTTGAATTTCTTCAAAATTCATTCACACGATCAGTAGAAGAGATGCAATTTTGGCACTACATCACAACAAAAGGAAGAAATTTCACACAGATATCTAACTTTCAGACAGGATAGTGACAGCACAGGATCTCCGTTACCTCCTAAGGAATCTTCATTGAAAGAAAAACTTAAGAATGGAAAAGATTAAAGGTTTAAAACGTAAAGCATAATGGGATGGAGAACAGATTGGCTTTTAAGCTGGTCTGCAACTAAGCACCAATATCTTTATGACTATAGTTTCTTGTAGACTGTATCTACTCAAGACGAACAAACGGCTTTAGACAGACGAACTAGCGGCAAGTACCTGGTGATGAACACTTTCCTTCATCCTCTGTTCCACCTGACTGAGCCAATTTTCCACATTTCCTATGGGGCTCATGCTTGCTGAAAATGGAATCTACACATCAATTTCAAAGTGTTGCTGAGAAGCAATATGGATGTAACGAATAGTGTTCAAGGGAATGTTTGAACAAGGATTGCTCTAACGCTGCCAAACAAAGAGCCAATGAAGTAGGATTGACATTGAAGTGTATTTAAAAACTCTAACGACCTCATAGATTGTCTGCCAAACCGACGGGAATACTACAAAGAACATCACGGATAGGAATAGCGAGTGACCACAGCCCAAGCTGCATTCAGAACTCAAACCACAACTTGAGAAATGAACCCAGTAAGTAGCCTGTGAAAGGTAACAATTCGAGCACGTCTGGACATGGAAAGTGTATATCCTAAGTGCACTAGCTACCATGCATCTCTCCAGGAACGAATACCGGAACAGCTTGATCGAAGCTAGGATAATATGCTATACGGAAACATGAGAGCCCATCAATGTGTCGAAGTAGCTGTGTAAGAACCAGTACCCGTAGTTTAGAATTTCTGTATTTCTCAGAAGTAACCAGGGCATCACATATCTACCATCAATCTACCTTAAGTTACTTCCACCGCCAGTCTTCCAAATGTAATGACCAAAGATGGTCACGAAGTTTGAGGATCATCTGCTACTATTCTTAAATGCCGAGGATTCAAACGTGAAGGTGGATCAGCTTCCTCGATGATCGTCAAATTTTAACAAGGCAACAGAAATATTGCATCGAACTTTGGTAAGACGAATGTTATCCTTCCGTTTCTAAGTTTGATATAGAATCTTCTTTCTCGATAGTCCCTGGCCTTTCTGCCCCTTGGATTTTCACTTTCCATTTTTTTGATATTCTGAACTTTGTTGCAGCATTTCATTAGGATGTCTCCTAGATGAATCACCAGCAGTGCCTGACCTCTCCTGGAGTAGCCATAGCTTGCTACTACTCTCCCTTACCCTCAGGTGGGCTATGAAGAAAAACACTGAGATCAAACTCTAGATAGTACTCCCCACTCTTGAATTGAGACCAACTCGAAATTCAGCTAGAGTACTAACTCCACCCCCACTTCCCAGCAATCCAACACTCAAGGTGTGATCAATACCTGAGGCAATGACCATTGGCAAGGTGAACACTTGATCTGATTTCTTTACTAACAGACTAGCAATATATACACTTCTCAAAAGCCGAGCTTTGAGCCTGGTCACACAAATTGAAACCCTAAACCATAGTGGCCGGAGACTCCTAAGCCACATGGTAACCCTAAAAGAAAAACCCTAAATGAAAAACCCTAAAGTAAATTTCTATTCTTGTTAGTCCCTGAGTTACTAATCTGGTCCGACTCGAGATTAATTCACAACACTCCCACTTAATGAGGAGGCGAAATGCAGACCCATCTCTCTTACACATTTCCTATGTTTCTCTTTTGAGAGAGCTTTGGTTAGCACATCAAGAGTCATGTCCTCGGTTGGACATAAACTAGTCTAACTATTTTTTCCTCTTCTTTCTCCTCAACAAATCTCCTACGTATAGAGATGTGCTTAGTACGAGGATGATGAACGGGGTTTTTGTGAGTGCAATAGCTCAAGTGTTATCACACATTAGTATTGTTGGAGTTTGTTGAACAAAACCTAGTTCACTCAACATACCCTAGACCAAATCAGCTCTTGAGTAGCAAGTGAAGAAGCCATGATTTCAAACACATTTGTGGACAATGCTACTGATTTCTCTTTGTTTACTTCCCCAACTAATAGCTCCACCACTCAAAGTAAACAGGTAACCACTAGTGGATCTACTATTGTCTAAATCGTCACCCCAACTAGCATCTGAAAAACCTTTGAGAATAGGTTTACATCCTAGCTTCTTGTATTCCAAATACATACCTAAGGTCCCTTTCAAATACCTCGGTACTCTCTTGAGACATCTCCAATGTCTTTGAGTTGGACAATTAGTGTACTTGGCTAGAGCTCCCACCGAGTGAGCTATGTCTAGTCTTGTACAAACCATAGCAAACATGAGTGAACCTAATGCACTTCGATAAAGGAACTCGCAAGTCTTTGATGGATTCTTTGCTAGTTTCATCCATCTCCTTCTTTAACTTGCAGACCATGTTCCAAGGAGTAGAAACTTGGGGTTTTGCATCCTCCATCCAATGCACTGTAGAACCCCTCAATGTACTTGGTTTGGCTCAACCGAATCCATCCTTCCTTTCCATTTTACGTCAATGTGGATGCCCTAATGTAAACTTCATTTGGACCAATCTTGTCATTTCGAAAATGGAGCAAAGATAAGAGATTACACTCTTCACATCTCTTACTCCCTTCCCCATCAACAACAAATCATCCACATAGATCGCTATGTAGAGTTCTTGATTCTTGTTATAGACACTCAAGTCCGAGTGTGCTCTCTTGAAGCCTTGTATCCTCAAATAAGCATCAAGCACGGTACCAACTCCTAGGAGCTTGCTTGAGACCATCTGAGCTTTCTTGAGCAAGCAAACTTTCCCATTGGAGGTGGAGTAGCCATCTGGTACATCCATGTAGATTTCTTCCTCTAGGTCTCCATTCAAGAAAGTCGTCTTCACATCTAGTTGCTCTATCTCCCAATTATTCTCACCGCTAGAGCTAACAAACATTCGAATAGAACCATACCTTTGCCACTTTGGAGCAAAGGTTTCATGATAATCAACATCGGGTTGTTGATCATGCCCCTTGGCAACTAATCTTGCCTTGTACTTCAAAATCTCACCACCAGCTCCTCTCTTCACCTTGAAGACCCATCTGCATCCAATAGTCTTTCTTCTGGTGGAAGATCTACAAATTCCCATGTGCAAGTCTGTCAGAGATTCTTTTTCTCCTCAAGTATGGCTTGCTCCCACTTCTTCCAATCTGATCTTCTTGTTGCTTCAAAGATATGATGAAGGTTCATCATCTACGTATGAGATGGATTCCTCCATGACAATATCATTCTGAAGAGATACATTAGCTTTATCCAAGCAATCCCCCAATCTCGAACCTGAAATTTCTGTCTGATGGATCTTCTAGGAGCAATTTCTTGCTCCTCTAAAGAATCATCGCTTTTGAAACCCGAGCATTACCATGCTTCCCCTCGTCCTTCTGATGTAAACCTTCATTGGAAAAGGCTCCAGCTTGAGCACGTAGACCGTCTACCTCTTTTCCCAAGTCTACTTCAGGTACCACTTCCTCTCCACCTTCGGGATCAGGTATCTCCTCGAGTACCATTGTGTGCTTGTGATGATGCTCCATCTCTATTATCACAAAGACTGTTAATGGTAAACTCACAGGTATAGAAACAGATGAAATATCTATTTGTTGGTGTGATACTTCTCTCATCTCTATTTCTCCAAGTACTTTCCTCATCAAACAACACATCCCTAGAGCGTATTGTATGATTAGTTCTTGGGTTGTAAAAGCGAGTATCCCTTCAATCCTTCTTCATATCCAATGAAGATAAGCTTCTTAGATTTCAATCCAAGTTTGCTCCTCTCGCTCCTTTGGGATATGTGCATAGGCTGGACAACCAAACACCCTCAACATGGTAAGATCAGGTTTCTTACCACTCCATGCTTCTTCCGGTGTCATGTTGTTCAATGTCTTTGTGGGACTTCGATTTCTCGGATAGTTAGCAACCTTGATAATTTGCATCCCAAAAACTGCATCTCAAGTTGAGCATGTTGTAGCATGCTCGGTGCCTTCTCTTGCGTAGTCCTATTCAACCTTTCAGCAACTCCATTCTCCGTGAGGGACTATCTCTAGTTTGTCACATCGACACTATCCCCTTGCTTTCTAGAAAAGCAACAAACTCCTTGTTGTTATACTCAAGTCCTCCATCGATCCGGAGTCTTCTCACCTTCTTCCCCTGCCCTGAAGTTTCTACCATTGTAACAAAGACTTTGAATTTTTCAAGCACATTGTCTTTGCTTTTCAATAAGTACGTAAAACTCTTCCTACTCTTGTCATCTATAAAAGTGACATAGTATTGTGCACCTAGTAAGGACTTGTGAGGTATCTTACCACATACATCCGAATGTATGAGA
The DNA here is from genome assembly GCA_014180765.2 of Marchantia paleacea. Lineage (NCBI taxonomy): Eukaryota > Viridiplantae > Streptophyta > Marchantiopsida > Marchantiales > Marchantiaceae > Marchantia > Marchantia paleacea. The sequence goes on from MUAA02000004.1 coordinate 2,237,323, forward strand.
TCCAAGTAGCTCCTCAGATCTGTGGCAATGACTTCTTTGGGAAGGATGCCTTGTGTGACTTCCCTTGAGCACAAGCACCACTGAATGCAAGTGATCCTTTTGGCAACGTGAGTCCTCCCACCATTTCTTTGTAAGAGTCTCATGTTAGACTTCGAAAGATGTCCCAACCTTTTGTGCCACAACTCCGGTGACTTTTCATCCGAGAGATAAGATTTCTCAGATTTCTTGTACTTCACCTCTAGCAATCTGAACAGGTTACCATCAAGCAACTCCATTGCAAACAACCTGTCCATTCTTCTCTATGGTGCAAGACTCCCTTCCACCCCAAAAATGTACATCAAAACCAATAGTTGTGAGCTTGCTCACGACATCAGGTTTATGACAAAATCAGGTACATATCGACTTTCTCCAATATCGAGTATGCCTTTTGTCCTTGTTTTCTCCTCCAACAAAAGTCACGGGGACAGTTCCTACTCCAAGAATTGGAGATTCATCACCATTTCCACTCTCTACATATCTCAACACCTTCTTCATGCTCTCAAACAGATGACTCTCATAACTCATATGAGAGCTACAAGCAGAGTCCAAGTACCAACCAGGATATCTCACTTTCTCGGACTTCCTCTCAACACTCATGTTGCTAAAATCACTCTCTTCATCATCTGAAAAAAGTTCCTCAATCAAGTTGGCTCTCTCCTTCTTCTTCACCACTCTCTTGTGCTTCTCGGGTCTCGATTAGCCTTGGAAGAATCTATGCTTCTTCGTAGACACCTTTTTGCACTTTGGGAAACTCAGATGACCTCTCTCACCACGGGAATAAAGCTCCGAAGTCTCTTTGCTCTTCCCTTGTGTACCACTTTTCTGTCCCCACTTCTTCCTTTTGTCAACAAGAAGAGCAACTTCCTTACTAGCTCTATCAAATCTAGTAGCAAATGTGACTATCTTGTTGTATGCATAGTCCCATGACACTTGTTCATCAGGAAGAGAATCAAGTGACGTAATTATGGGCTCATACTTTGGAGAAAGGCTAGCAAATAGATGTGCAACCCCTGAAATGTGGAGGAATAATCAGACCCGACTCACCTATTCTAGTAAAGCATGAATGAAGCTTGGCCATGTGCCCTATCACATCATGATCATCATCATCAAGCTTCAAGGTAGACATCTCAGCCCCCACCTCAACCTTGCATCGGCGAATAATCCGATCTTGCTCACGACTTTGAGCTTGGACCAAATATCCCATGCATATGGAATATCTTCCACCATCTCAAGGTTGGCATTGTTGAGAGTATCCTTCAAGAGCCTCAACGTGACAAGATGATTATGTTCAAACACCTCATCGGCAAAGCTCTCCTCAATGTTCTCGGGAGGAGAACCGCAATATCTCCAATACCCATACAATTTCAAAATCTCCTCCATGTTCGGGACCATCTTTCAGTAGTTGAGTGTATTTGACTTCTCAACTGTCAATCTCTACCCCAATGTGGGCCCATAACCTTTTGATATTCTGAACTTTGTTGCAAAGCATTTCATTAGGATGTCTCCTAGATGAATCACAAGGTGTCCGATCTCTCTATTGACTCTCCCGGAGTAGCCATAGCTTGCTACTACTCTCCCTTACCCTCGGGTGGGCTATGAAGAAAAAACACCGAGATCAAACTCTAGATAGTACTCCCCCACTCCCGAATTGAGACCAACTCGAAATTCAGCTAGAGTACTAACTCCACCCTCACTTCCCAGCAATCCAACACTCAAGGTGTGATCAATACCTGAGGCAATGACCATTGGCAAGGTGAACACTTGATCTGATTTCTTTACTAACAAACTAGCAATATATACACTTCTCAGGCTGAGCTTTGAGCCTGGTCACACAAATTCGAAACCCTAAACCATAGTGGCTGGAGACTCCTAAGCCACATGGTAACCCTAAAAGAAAACTCTAAATGAAAAACCCTAAAGTAAATTTCTATTTACTGTTAGTCCTGAGTTACTAATCTGGTCTGACTCTGAGATTAATTCACAACACATTTGATTCACTATACTTCAAACAAAAACTTTTGAACGTTTCTAGTATGTAAGAGCCAAGGCAAAATTTTGTGTGTTACCTTCTCTCCTTCAGCAGAATTCATTGCAGTTATCTCTAGATCTTTCTTGAAATCCAACGAATCAATAGCTTCAAAACATTTATGCAGATGCGGTTGGACTGCAAGTGGATTTTTTGCTTGTGATAGAATCTGGAGCAGCTCATCATTTGAAAGGAAGAAGAAACGGCTGAATGCCAATCTCTTTGTCTCCAAATAGTCTGCGAGTCCTTTTTGTACAAGATCTAGAAGCTGTCATGCACGACAAGTTTGATAATCAGCTGATGTAAACATAAGTAACATTGCAATTTTCTGATGTTCCTACAAAGTGCGGTTTGGATAAGCTTTATGGGCAGACAGACTATGAAGAAGACTGACAAAAAACCAGTAGAATCTGAATAATTTAAATTCCATGAGATAGACCCAATGAGATAGTTGCATTTGACAAAGTTGAGAAGATACAGGTACACCAGAAAAGAGGCCATGTATTTCCAAGACGAGCATAATTTCTTAGTTTATTAGCTTTTGATAAAGATTGAAGTGATACCCTGTTCGACTCCCGAAACTGTTCTAACAGTTTTTTGCTGGAGCACATGGTTAAAATCTGAGGTGTCGTATGGGCCTGCGCTAAAGCTTTTCGCCATATGTTGTTCACAGTTTGAAATCTTTTGCTTTCTATCGGAAGTTGCGTCTGAATATCAGGGCTGCTAAAGATTGGTTCAAGGTACATCCACTGTCGTTGCACCATCAACCACTCTTCAACAACTTCCGATACAAGCAAAAGTAATTGCTCCCATTTTGCAATTTTGTCCTCGAACGGCTTCTTGAAGGGTGAGAAACTCATTGCTTGAGTAAGCACAATATGATCATCTAGCTGCTGCAAAGTGGCTTCTTCAATCTTCATAATGTATGTGCCAGTCACTTTGTACTCCAAAATCTGATTTCAGGTTACAAAAACCTCGTAAGTTTTCAAGGATCCCAATTCATAAGTATCAGTAATTTCAGTTAACTCTGGTCAGAATTTTTCAGCTCAAGCAACTGTTCTCTATTGTTGCATCCACGCTTCCACTCTTTGTAACCAATGCTGATGTAGGAGCAGGTTCGAAATTTTGCAGTCTCATTATTACTCTAGAAAAACCCTCTCAATTAAGATATTTCTCCTATGGATGCTTGTAACGTACTACCTATTGACAGAGGGTCAATGTCAGGACTTCATCATTCACAATTGAAACTCAGATTTGCACAAGCTCTTGCATCTACAGCGATCTAATATCCGTGTTGACGTTATAACAAATTCTCTTCAACTGGGACAACAGGGGACTCGAGTGAGGTACCTGCAGATCAAGACTCTTCCAATCAGACTCCATCTTTGTTAGCTGATTTTCTATTCCAAATTCCTTGCTCGCAAGATCTGCAACCTCCTCCAAGATTGGAAGATGGTTGAGTAAACCCATTTGGATCCCTTGCTGGAGAGAGAATGCATCAGTTGGGTGGACGTCCAGATTGATCTGCTTGGAGATTTCATCCCAGTGCCGGTCGCGCATCCCCGGCTGCCTCAGCGCAGCTATTAGAGGAACATAAGGTTTGAACTCACCGACCTGCGACGATTATTGAGTCAACCATCAGCACAATGGCAGATATGGAGATGAATGGTACAGTAATTTACTGACCTAAATTTATATCAGCAACAACCAGAAATCTGGCACAATTCAGATTTTACACCGTGAAACCAATGCTCTTTTTTTTTTCCCCATTCCGTAGAGCAATTCCAAAAAAGCTTCATGGGGCCCGGTAAGATAAAGTGAAGATCAAAATAAGGAGCAGTAACGTCTATTGCGGAGAGTTAGTAAGGCAGTGAGGAAGTCCGTTATTTTTCAAACTTGCTTGAAGAGTAAATACGAGAGAGACCTGTGCTCTGATGTCCTCGCAGTATGTCGCTTGAGTCATGAGGTCCCTCTTACTGAATTCTCTACCATATTTGAACAGACCTTTCCACCAGCCCATGACCAATTTCTCCACTTCATCTGGCACCAAATTATTCCAGGAGTCCTCCATCCAGCCTTTGTAGCGTTTTTTCCACTCATCAGCGGCGACCCAAAGGTAATTGAATGGTTCAAATGCTTCCTGAATTCTCTTCAACCGACTATAATCTGTAGGAGGGACACCGAACAGAGCCTCTCTTGAGTTGAATAAGCGTGTCGCAGCCTCTGCTTTGCGCAGTTTGTCAGCACATTCCCGTGCTTCATAAGATACCAGCTCCACCTGCGATTTAGAATGGTCTCGCTTGTCAAAGACTAAGTAGACTTTCTGATTCTAGAAGGAAGACAAGAGATATGAATTGAAAATCTAGGTTTCTTGAAAATCTTGGGGTTATCAGACCTGGCCCATGTCGGTGTAATTGTTGAACGTAGTTACAGTTGCGTCCACGCTTTCCAAAGTGTTCACAAATAAAGCTTGCTCCGCTTCCATCTCCTTCTGATAACGTTCATTATCAACTGCCAGAGATTTCTCTATCTTCTCACAAAGTTTCTCAATTTTCGTTGGCCATGTCAACAACGTCCACTTTTGACCGAAATCTCCATCAGTGAGGGCATATTGCAGATCATCCATTGCAGTATAGTACACCTGTAAATCGGCCATCATGTGTTAATGGATCAAGTAAAGTGAACTTAGATTAAACAACGAAAGGCATGTCAACAAGTTCACAGGTTCGAGGTATATGTAGCATATGGCTTACAAACCCAACTTCGACATTACTGTACATATTAGCAAGAAAAACGTAACACTTTATGGGTTACAGTTTTGCTTTGATTGAATTATGCATGGTTGTCAATAGATGGATATTCCTCTAGAATGACGGTGAAGATATACAGAAGTGGTTGTTGCCCATGATTGCAACAAGTAACGATTGTCAGTGAGTCAGTTCATGGATCTCATCTAGGATGGCTAATCAGCAAGCTCCGTGCGCCATTCTTGAGGGCACTTAAGTGAGTTTCAAAAGCACTGTGTGCCCTGGGGAATGACACACGTACGCTGCAATCTGGCTGGGGTTTGGAAAGTTCCTGTTCCACCCTTTGCTACTGCAAGCTGTCATAGAACAACTCCTAACATACCTCGTGAATCAAAGAAAAGGTGCAGCTTTCAACTTCACTTGCCGGGTACGTAGTCTGTACAAGTTCCTCGCGAATTTCCAGTAGTGCTCGTTGTGTTGTGACACGAAGAAATGATTTGACAAGTGGCTCACAGGCTGACAACTAAATCTCAAAGGTTTTCACCTAAAATGGTATATTACAACGTTCACTGCTGCAGTTCTGCTGAAAGACATAACTCTGACTGCATGTAACAGTCTAACTTCCCTTACTAACCAGCCAATCGGGATTATCAGCTTGAAATCGCACAGTGCACCGGTGAACAGGGCAAACAACTAGTCCGGACTATAGAAATTGTAGACGTTCTTTCGACTGCAGCTACAACTGAATCTGAACAGACAGACAGATTCTATTTGGCTTGACTCTGGATTGCTAGTAAACGCCAATCTTATAGGGCTGATACGGCTTCTAAAATTGAACCTCTGGATGCGAAGTTGCATGCCACGAAGTAAAAGATTCAAGACACTCCCCAAGCATGCGGGGAGTCGTGCGGACCCACTGGAATGGCTGCACGCTTCCAGAGAAGCTGGATACCCGATCGTTTAAATGCTAGAGACGGAGAAGAGTTATGCGGTCCTCGAAGAAGAGCTGCAGAGATTGCAAAGGATAGGGGTTGCATTGGTACTTCCACTTGTCAATGCTGTAGACTCACCTGCTCTTCCTCGTAGCCCGATCGATCTTCAAGATAGCGAACTGAAAAATATGTCGACTCTTAGTGAGCTCGTTAATCTGAAGCTTGGAGATGTTACTGACAGCATTATCGCTGAGTACATCTGGATCGGGGGGTCCGGTACCGATATGCGGAGCAAGGCACGGACTCTTCCAGGCCCTGTCAAGAGTCCAGAGGAGCTACCCAGATGGAACTATGATGGATCCAGCACAGGCCAAGCGCCAGGCAAGGACAGCGAAGTCATTCTCTACCCTCAGGCAATCTTCAGAGATCCATTTAGAAGGGGTGACAACATTTTGGTGATCTGCGACTGCTACACTCCACAAGGGCAGCCTATTCCAACCAACAAACGTGCTGCTGCGGCTGAAATCTTTTCCCAAATCGAAGTGAGTGAAGAAGAGCCATGGTATGGCCTCGAGCAGGAATATACACTGCTGCAGAAGGAAGTCAAGTGGCCTCTGGGTTGGCCCATTGGCGGCTACCCAGGGCCTCAGGGACCATACTATTGCGGTGTAGGAGTAGACAAGGCCTGGGGCCGTGATATTGTCGATGCTCATTACAAGGCCTGTCTGTATGCAGGAATTCAGATCGGTGGCATCAACGGGGAGGTCATGCCCGGGCAATGGGAGTTTCAAGTAGGGCCAGCTTTGGGAATTTCCGCTGGAGATCAACTTTGGGCGGCTCGTTATATTCTTGAGAGGATTACAGAGATTGCTGGAGTAGTACTCTCTCTGGACCCCAAACCTGTTGAAGGAGATTGGAATGGTGCAGGATGTCACACCAACTTCAGCACCAAGAGCATGAGGAAGGAAGGAGGCTTCAGGGTGATCAAGGACGCGATTGAGAAGCTGGAAAAGAGACACAAGGCGCATATTGCTGCCTATGGCGAGGGCAATGAGAGACGATTGACGGGCAAACACGAGACGGCCAGCATGAACACTTTCTCCTGGGGAGTGGCGAACCGTGGTGCTTCCATCCGAGTCGGAAGGGACACTGAGGCGGAAGGCAAAGGCTACTTTGAAGATCGTCGTCCAGCCTCGAACATGGATCCATACATTGTCACCTCCATGATAGCGGAAACTACAATTCTTTATCAGCAAAATCACCCTCGATGCCTCACCTGCCAACATTAGATAATCGTGGTATAGCAGGGATGTGGGTCAAAAGTCTTGGCGGCTTTCTACATACGTTAACGGGGCTCTGATCATCACCAAAACAAGTTCGATCAAAACAGAACAAGAGAAAGAATCTCAACAAGAGACACTAAACCAATCCCTCAGTGCGGCTCCTTCCGGTTTGGAGTGCTTCTGAGTTGGAGTTAAGCCATGATCTGTACTGATAGATCTATCGAGTGTACCCAGAGAAATTAGCCTAAGAACACACTCGACGATACACAGCCACTCCAACTTGGCAACTGTTGTGGTTTGCACGATCCCTTCGTGCAAATATTCCGTGGTCAAAATCCCTGGTTTCGATGCAAGACCTGGAGGAGGGCCACAACTCTCTTCCAGGTTATAGTAGTAGGGCGTTCCACAGGTACGTGGTGTGATCGCAGAATGCAAAGAGTTAATATTGCGGGAAACGGTGGATGCGAAGAGAGACTGTCCCAGTGGAAATCGACTTTAATGACCTTAGCAGCCATGAAGGAATCAGAAAATAGGTGATTGTGTCAAATTACACAAGGAGATTGAGGGTATGCCCAACAATCACCTCGAGTCAGATGATGCAAAGTATTTTTAGAAGACTTGTCCAAGGTTCCTGGTGTAATCAGAGGTGTATGAATCTTCTATGGAGTTGCTGAAGAACGCAGGGCAGGATTGGAAGAGAAAAATGATAGAACAGGAAAAGTTGATAACAGCATTCTGCTAGATTTCACAGTCCATGTATCAAGTTACTTTATTGAGATAGAAAACTGGATCCGATGCATTTTCTTTTATTGAAAAAGCTGAGAAACTTAAATAAAGTGAATAAAAACAGCTTGTCCTCACGAGTAAAACTTAATGCAGACGAATTTTGTTGTGAATCTTACATCGAAACTCGGGATACGATTCCGCTAAACAAATCAAAGAAAGGAAGAGACTGATTTTTGTGACAAATTTGAAAGATCATTCGGAATCACTCTCCAGTTGCGGCCGATGTACAGGCTGCCTTCAGTTAGCAAGTTACCTCACAACAGCTTTCTTACACTCGTCCTTACTGTATCACACGGAGAACCAAAGCTAAAAACTTTTATCAAATATCTGTGTGTGATGTACTTACTTCAAGTTGATCGATTTCTTGCTTAAGCTCAATAACTTTTCCAGGCACAGTAAGGATGAAATCTTTCTGTGCAGCCACCTCCTCTGGATTATGTGTCTTGATTTTGAGCTGTTTCTCTATCTCTTCGAACCTCTTGTGTTTGTCCTGACCCAACTGCTTCGGTGTACTTGCTATCAGCTGCATTACTGCGGAATCAGATTGACACTGCTGTCAACCTCAAATTGCAATAAGTTTCCTGGTTGAAAACATGATTCATTCTAATCAGAGAGGATCTGATATGCCGATGCTCTTGTCAGAATTCAAGCAAATTGTTTATTCCAAAGGAGAGCTGTGAAGGCAACGTCGTACCGATATCACATAGTTGTTGTTTCTTTTGGAGTAAAGACTGTCGAATTTTTTTGCACGTTATTTGGAATGTTCCAAAAGATATCGAGTTTGGTATCCTTCACATACATGTGAAACCGATCGTGTGCATTTTCTTCAGATAAGTTCAAAGATTACCTCTTGGATGTTGTTAAGATCTAATTTAACAATGGAGGAAGAAAAGAGAAACGCGCACAGCCTGAGAATCAAAAAAGTGAAGCAGTTGAGTTAACGTTTCAGTTGTTGCATTATTTGACATGAAGAATATGGAGCAAACCTTCTGTCCAAGTTATCTTGTTCTGCTTTGTGGGCGCGAACCTCTTCAAGCAAGTCTTTAAGTGAAAGCTTCTTTGCTATCAACTCTGCTTTGTATTTCGGGACGTCCATTTTAAGAAGCGGCTCAAACTCAACATACTTATCCAAATACAGTCGAGCAACAGTCATTGCTTTCCTGATCGCTACCTACATCATCTTGTTTGCAGACTGTTCAGTGTCCAACCAGACACAAATACTGGATTAGACGACCACCATCATGTCACTAACGTCTGCCAACTGTACAATGATCCAATAAGGTCGGTCATCCGTATGCGAATGAACCATATTAGTATTACCTGGCAAAGTCTACTTTCAGGCTTTAACGCGATAGTACTTCTTACTGCATAAGAGTCGTTCTCGCTCACCCAATGCATGAAAGATATAAGACTCATCGAATCTTTGAAGTAGAAGATCAAAGGACATATGGTCGCCTTACCTGAACCCGACTCTTGAGAGCAATGATCAAAGGCTCTTCTAGCATTGGAGTCGACAGATTGGGAACTTTGCTCCAAAACTGGTTCTCCATGATTGATGCTTCAATTTGTGGGATTGTCTGAAGACACTTGACCGCAAACTCAAGAGAACGTACGGTAACTTCTTCGAAATTTTTTATTTGTGTGTTGTACTCGAATATACCACCCTCAGCGGTAACAATTTCCAAAGCAAAAAGTGGAGGCTTTTTTACCATCTGTAATAACAGTTCAATTCAAACGCTTCAGCTTCTTCCCCTACTGACTGTCGGTGGGGCTCACCACGAAGACACTACATACGCGGAGAGATCTTATGGTAGACTCGGAAAGGAGACATTGTGTTCTCGGGCTTCAGTAGAAGAAAAGAATTAGACCATGAAAAGTATCGATGGCTTTAAGAATAGCCGTGATAAATATAAACGATAGGGTTTTATATGTCTCACGTCAGAGAGTGGAGAACAAGGAGGTAATGAAATCAAGAACCTACAGCTGCAAAGTCCTGTTGAGGCCAAGTGCAGTTGGCTTCATCCGTATCGACTATTTCCACCATAGGACCTCCACATTGTTTCTCGATAAAAACTGTATATCTTTCAAGAGTTTCTTCCACCAGATATCGCACAGCGTCTTCCATGATGTAACGGACCATTGTAAGGTACCTCTTCATCTTGCTTGCCCGGTAAGCTTCCAAACTTGCCTCCTTGATATTGAACCATCCCTTTCCAGCATCTTTGAAAGAGCTTCGAATAATGTTTCTCAAAAGTGTTAACCAGCTGTCAGTTCACTATAGAAACGCTATTAGGCTTCAGTATTAGGTCGGCCTGATCGCATAAAATAGAATGATAAGGCCTCATTTGTGTGAAAACTCAAGGGACCATTCTGGAGAAAGTGTACGCTGCGCTGCAGGCAAAATAATCCTAACATTGAAAAGGATGTGCTAGTTAAGATTTCCCCCATAAAATAATCTTCCCGAATCTAAAACAACATTGTGTCAGATGAGATACCTCTCTTTAAGATGTAGTAAAGCCTGCTCAGCTGTCTGTGTCTCCATGGACTCAAACTCGTCCAAGCGCATACTTTTGATGTAGTGGGTACTCAACAATGTCAACTTGGGAATTTTGTTGCATTCAAATCGCAGCTTAGCAGTTGCAATTATCACCTCAGGCCTTGTCAAACAAGACATAAAGTAGAACTCACTAGCCTGCTCCTCGTAGTCATACTCGGGAACGTCAACAGTTCCAGACCTAAGGATGCAAAGATACCAATGGTCAGTCATTTGCCGTAGCATGAGGCCACTGAAGACAATGAAATAAGCTCCTAAGATGGATAAACTTTGTCTTCTCTGTCACCGGTAGGGTCAGTGGTCATCAAAGTGATTGAAGGCGCTTGAGGCTGGGAGATACCGTGGTACAGGATTTTTTGGTTCATCGGGTGGAAACTCAACTTCCATCTCCACAATGAATTCATTTGAAGGAGTGGGCTTATACTGAAAACTATCATCAAAAGTGAGTTTGTTCATCACGTTCCCGTAGTCTGTATTCGCTTCTGTGAGAAGCCCTGTCACGTCCATTAACTTCTCTTTCATGAACTTCGTATTGTATGTTTGGGTCTTTACCCGTTCCAGCTGTTCTGGTGTCATATAGATTCTGTCTTCTATAGGCATGGCTTTGATGTAGCAATTATACTTCTGCAATGGAAAGAGACGAAGACTGTGGGAGTGAGCGTGACAATCTGTTTTACGTTTCTGTTCGGATATGAAACAGATGCGTATTAACAATTTACCTTTTAACATTGGAAGACTGTGGATTGAGCTTATACATGGATAACGTTGCGTTCAGTAAACAAATGCAGACTTCCTTGCCCCGACCACTCATTAGTATTATACACATCTACCAGTTCAATCTCCACAATAAATTACAATGACTTATGGATCAAGTATTCAAACCAAAAAAAAAAAGGTGCAGACATCGTGAAGTTAACATATGCCGTAACCTCATTTAAAGTTGCTCTCAGAGACGACAATTTGTTATGCTGCTTTGTGTAGGTTTGACACAGAAGAGCAGAGACTTAAAAAATAAGGTGCGGAATGAACGTGAACCCAACTTCGTCTGAGCTTCTCGATTGAGCTGCTAGGCTACAATTAGATGTGTTTGTCTAAGATATTTCATTCAGTCCAGAAAAAAGCCAAGAATTTGAGGTAACAAGACACTTTAGGGTTCTCGAATCTTTGTCGCCAAATCTAATACCTATTAGGACGTAGAAAATTCCTCAGTTAGGAAAGAAGGCACGGGGCGGAAAAGAAGACAACCAGCTCAACTTCAGCCTTCGCCCTGGCATCATGTGCGGCTTTCACCCTCTTCACAAACAAAAACGGATCCTCCGCTTGAAAGTGAACCTGGATCCTGTGTACATCGACGTCCGGATCTAGAATGATAATTATTCGGAAAGACATGTACAAGTCCAAGGTAACGCATGTCTCTCCCTTCGAGGCAATTATTATGCGCAGCTTTTGGAACTTACCTCACAACTTTCTTAGTCTAAAGCTTTCACAAAGATTATGAAGTAGTTATTGCCGCGTGCGTCCTTTCAAGCCACAAGAAATAGGCACATCTTCGCAGTTACGACCTTTCCATCGCTAATTACAAATTACAGTTGAGCGGAAGTCTGAGCTTTATAAACTGTCAACCTTGGAATCCAAGATGTGTGTCCAGTGTCATCCCACTGCACCAGGTACGTGTTACTGTCTTCGAGGAAATCGATTACGATACAGCTCTTCCAAACCGATTTTCCTTCAAAATTTGTAAGTCCTGCTACAGCGGGAACTTTCGTCGCCTTATCGACCCTGAAAATTAACAGCGTGAAGCAAACATAAGTACCAAGATTGAAGTCACTGATTTACCGACTACAGCAAACGCTCGGCTTGAAGAATCGTTAGTAGCAATTTCTGAGACAAAGAATTAATCAGCTCTTGCAAAGAAACCACTCCAGCACGGTGTGGTGTACTTCTGTGAACTGCGTAAAATGTTCCAAGTAGGCTGAAACTTGCAGACAATTGACAAGAGTAGAAGGTCTGATTAATTCGTCATTCCATGACTTTACTTCTCTCACACCCAGAATAGTGATGCATTCGAAGACTGTGTTCTACACCAAAGAATGATCTCTTACCATTGTTGAGGAAAACGAGTTTCAAAAGTTGTATTATCGAACACGTGAAGAGGCAGCTTTTTGTTGTCGAAATCCATATCATCAGGCTTCAATCCTTCCGTGGTCAAAAGCTCCTCAATATTCACAGTTGCAAAAAGCCTTTTCTTTCTGAATACAAGCACTGACAGCTGAGTAACATGCCAGGCTACTAAAAGAAGGACTCAATCAAAATCCTGCTCGGGATTATGCTAGACATAGTAATCATGTCTTTTCTGAGAAAGATATGGATGTTGTAGTCTTGTACGTATCTCTGGCCTGGTGCACAATGAGTAGTGTCAAAGGTTGTAGGAAGGGCCAGAGAAGATCACAGTTTTTGCCTTTCAGCGAGTATGCGAAAGAAACTAAATCAAAAAAAAAGTACACAAACCTTTCAATCTGGACTTTCCGTGGAACCTCCCCGACTTTCGTAATATAAGGCACCATGACCTTTGGGTTTAGAATAGAAACTCTATCATCCAACATCGCCTGCACAATTTGCAGGATGTCACAACGTGGTGGGATGAGATTCTGATCTACACTGCTAAGTCTCGATGAGTATGCAGCCATTCTTGACAGCCCACTGTGAGAGAAAAAACATGTGACAAAAAACAGCAGACATTCTTGAGAAATAAATATTACTGGCAATATTCTGATGAGGCCACAGTGATCAGAGACCATTTGTTCAGTGAATTGTTTAATGCTTTCTTCCCGTTGGTCGGTAGCATGTAACTTGTAGCCAGATCTCGTAGTCTTAAACAGACTTTTTCTGCACGGTTCTAGAAGATGAAATGAGTTTAAATATTTTGAGTTCGTGCCATGAACCAGGAAACAAAATATAGAAAATAAGAAATACCTCGAGAGAATTCCTCTTAACCCCCGTTTTTTCCGGGGCCTCCGATGTGGAAGCAGAACTGTCAACTTCCATAGCTTTATCACTGTTCATTCGTGATTTAGCTGGCACATCAAACATAAGTGCATGCTTATGAATATGTCCAAAAAGGAGGTTAATGGACGAGGTCTGCAGCTGTTTCAAAGCGACCATGCTTCGAACATTTCGTGGCAGTCGACAAAATAGTCTTGAAACAACCACAGTATATCAAGTTTGAACTATCTCAAGCATCAGCTATCGTTAAGTGTTACTATTATTGCCGTGTCGTGAGTTTCCAAAGAAATCCGACTTGCTCTTGAACGCCAAAAGCTTGTCCATTTGGTCTCTACGTGATACTTACCCCGAGGCTTGGGCTGAGTAGGCCGCACTGGTGTCGCCATAGTTGGCAGCTTTGTCACAAATAACTCCTGCGGCTGGGCACAACAAGCCGACCAATGTTTAGATGCCAAACCAGCTTTACGCTTGTGGAATGCTGCTCGTGGATGTAGGACACGAGAAGCTGTCGGCTGTTTCTGAGTGGGGTAACTAGTATCTGGCGATGAAGGGACTTTCAGGAACTCACTGAATCTGAGAAAATTGAGGAAATTTGAGAGACGCCACGAGCTAAATCTGGTTTTCCTGATTGTATTGTGGGTCTGAGGAGATATGATGGCTAAAGCATTTTGATATCAAGATCATCTTGTATCATTGATTTTTACTCTTGTTGTCAATACTGCCACTCGTTATTGAGGATATGTGCTCCTTACAACTTCTGATTCCAGGCCAATAATGTCGTTCCTGCTTACAACCAACTTAAGCTCACAGTATGGAATAACTGGACTGGATATCCCTGCTTCAGATCGACGTCCATTCAGAACGTAAAGCAGGTTATTCCATTTTCCGAATTTCGGAAACGTGAATGACTGTTTCCAGAGATCCATTCTTGAATCCATTTCCATGCCCCAGCTAGTTCTTCCACATTACTGTCTCTCTACTAAGATTTCAAAGGTTCTACCTGCCTCGAGGCTGAGCATGGGTTTTAATAGGGGCTTCCCACATAATATTGACTTATAGATCACTGAAAGGAGAGCTCGACAGCAGTCGTCTCCAAGTTATCTAGTCATCAATGTTAAAATTGCACGGTCTCAAAAGTAGCAGCAGAAATACCCTAGTCAAGATTAAGTGCTCAGTTTGAAAGCTCTGGTAACATTCGTCCGCATAATTCTTTCAGAGTCTGCGCTGATCTATCCAAGCTCGGACGTGGAAAATGCGACTCTTCTGTCCGATGATATGAAGTGATATTGTAAGCTTGAAAACTGGGGTTCGGCATCAGAACATAATAGCTTCGCCAATTTGTATCTGCGTCCCAGGTATTCTCATCGAAGGTCTGGGATCTCAAGAAGTTTCTTCTGAAGAGCAAACTTGCGCTGACCTGACACCATGTAATCACAAAAATTAGGTCTAAACTCGTGCAGAGGAAAAGGGATTATTTCTCTGGTCGAAGGAGCATACGCATGAATTGCCCCATCATCATTTTCAATAAGCTGAAAACGAATGCACTACTATCCCATTATCGGTGCGGAGCAAAAATCTGCGTTGTCCTGCATATCCTACTGAACAAACACTCCACCACACCTGGTGCACAGCTTTGCAGCTCTGAAGTAAACGTTATTTCCACTCACACTGACAAGAAGCCATGAGGCAGATATATGGACGCGTAAACAAAATTGGATACTGAATAAAGTGAATTGAGGAGGATATCCATTCGCAATCGAGCGAAGCGACTAACCCTGACCACTCAGATAGCTTTCAAAACCTGGGGCAAGGTCCCATCCCAGCACACGAAAACTCAAGCTTCACTAATCTCTTCAACCTCTGCTTTCAAACGAGGAGATTGACTATGTGCCGCAATTGCTGATAACAAAAAACGTGGTAGCATTCAACAAAGCTCAAAGGATTAATTGCAAGTTTGCCTGCTGTCAAAAAATAAGCAGTGCGAACTATCAAATGCAGCCATGATGCACAACTCCAGCAGCAAAGAAACGACAAAAGTAAGTCGGACAAAATCCATGACTGAAGCCGAGACGGAGCCGCATGAGGGGATTAATCAAGCAGATTCTAGAAAGAAGGGAGGAGAGGAAAAAGGGGAAAAAATAATAGTCGTCATTTCGCATGAAACCAGCGGTTACGAGGTTTGGCGGGCCATATGACTGGAAGCCTGTAAGTACTCTGGCCCCGGGCCTGGTAGTCTTGCTATCATGCTGTACACCTGGCACCCCGGCTCGACGACACGGTCATGTTTCAGCATCCACCAGTGCAGTAGGTCCATCCATCATGAGCTGTCAACGGCGGTCCACAACAAGAGCGAAAACAGTAGAAACATAGAAATGCGGATCTGCGTTGAGGTTCTTAAGATCTCCGCGATGTATACGTGAGAGACTAACTTTTTCTGAACATAAATATTAAAATACATATCTAGCCAAGAATGCTATAGATGCCATCTCCTCCATTGATAATGAGCCTACCCCTCCAAAAACACTTGGTAAAGATGTTTGTCTTCGTGCCAAATCTTCTGTCACACACTCGAAGTTCCATGGTCCGATGATGTCACTAAAGACGCATATGATCCACCTAACAAACATGATATGAATGTAGGTGAAGGAGGAATTGTGCAAAGAAGGTAGGTGGGTTGATGAGCAATACTAGATGAGAGTATATCAAACGCCACCTTCGGATCCCCTAGTAGAGGAAGTCCATCTACATGCAAAATATCCTTGGCAAATGCAACGTCTAGGTAGCGTGAGACAAAATCCTCGGAC
This sequence comes from Marchantia paleacea, assembly GCA_014180765.2. Classification (NCBI taxonomy): domain Eukaryota; kingdom Viridiplantae; phylum Streptophyta; class Marchantiopsida; order Marchantiales; family Marchantiaceae; genus Marchantia; species Marchantia paleacea. Next base: position 2,253,497 of record MUAA02000004.1, read on the forward strand.
CCTAGTGACAATCCTAGAATACGTAAGTCGTGTGTCGATGTCATACATCCCTCTTGAAGCTAGAGATGATGAGGAATGTCCAAAGGAGACCAATCCCTACACTTTGACACCTTGACTCTCAAACCTACGAGATAAAGCTCGGTAATCAAGTAATCAAGTCCTGCCTACTATGGTCTACAAGGCCCACAATGTGTGTATCATCCACTAAGGAGGGAAACACACAACCTAGCACGGCCAAAGCAGTAGACAAAATAGCTCTATAATGAGCCATGGTAAATAGGGATCCCCCCAAAGGATCTCTTTGTCGAGTGCTAATGACGGCATGTAGAATGGTGATTCCCTTCTCAGAAAAGCCATCCTCATAAAAGAGATAAGAATGTGAACCGTAGAAAGATCGTACGAATGGATTGAGGCTCGATAGAGATCCACTAGCCTCTCTAAGCTCTATTAAAATGGATGCACGTGACTCATTATTAAAAGCGTTCTCAACGTCTCGAAGATGCTCATATATCATTCATAACAAGCCCACTGAGGTCCCTTGAGGATAAGCGTGAGATTGTGCATAGATAATGGGCAAATAGTAATCTATCAAGACATAATGGCTTCTCTGGCCGATACTCCAAGACCTCTAATGATATCTAATTGTCCATGGATAGATATAAATGAGGTAAAGAAGAAATTTCTCCTCAATAGGACTAGCCATAGACAAATGATGAACTGCCCACGAGGCCCTACTATACTCCCCAGCTTGACCTAAGATCCTACATTGTCGCCATCGCACCGAATCATAAGTATCATGTGACTAAATCTGACTCCTAACCTATATGGCTCGAACAGACTTCTCCTGCAATGTAGCCCAATCGCTTTCTCGGAATCTCCGGTATCTAGTTGCAACCTCCCAATGTCCAGCACGACACCCTCTAATATAACGTAGGCACCATCGCGGAAGTAATAGAAACAAAAATCATGCAAACTCATCCATGGGATAATGTGGCAACCGATCAAGCTGTAAGCAAAAAGCACGTTGTCGCATGGACATTTCTTTGCTCTGAGAACGCCCGAGCGCATGGCGCAGGTTATGTGCAATTGTTGCTTTGAAGGAAGAGCGTAAACGCTTGAAACATCTCCATTGTTGCGGATCAAGTCAGCACCTCGCGCACCTCGCTTGCTCGCTTTCGACCCCTCCCCACTCATTGTAACTGTCCTTGTGATCCCGAACATCCACTCAGCTTGTTGTCAATGAAAAGCCGTCTTGATCGTTGACCCCTCAAATTCCCCAAGATCCAACCTTTCTGCCTATCTACTCGATCTAAATCTAGATCCCCGTGGTGCGTCTCTAATGGATTGGGCAACCTAACCCGCCATCACTTATCAAAGCACTCTTGGGAGAGTTGGCCATCACTTCCAACTTCTCACAAGAGAAATACGCAGCACGCACTAGAGTGATAACCGGTGATCAAGTCCAGAGCACTCCTATAGAATTAGGCGCCCACACAAATCCGCAAGGCGCACACACAAGAAGCTAGTATGGAGGGGATCCAAACACAAGAAGCAAGCAGCGACCCTCCATATTTGAATTTTCCCAACCCACCCATGATCGACTCTTGCCAAAGACTTTTGGCATTTGACATATCATAAAACTCAACGTTCTACGCTAAGCTATCACTATAGAGTTCTTACAATCTGAATTCTGACTAATTTTATATCTCAAGTCCAAACAAAACTTGAACTTGCACCCTAATATCTCAAGGCCAACCCACAACCTAACCTTGCAATCTACACCTAACTCTAAACTTGGAACATCCAACCATAAACCAAAACTCATGAAACCGAAAACTCGCAACAAGAGGAACTCATGAAAGTTCCTCCCCTCGAGGTTTCACGTCGAGTTCACCACTTATGTCACATGGACATTTCTTTGCTCGAGAATGCCCGAAACCGGGTCGTAGAAGAACCCTCTAGAACCTCGTGTGAGTTGACAATCTCTTCTTCTTCTCCTCAGCACTCCACATTATAGCCGGTAAAACTTCAGCGGAAGAAGACTATGATATCTGATGATTCGACCAATAACTTTCGCTCAAACTTTACAGAAAATTGCTCCACGCCCTTTCTATCACTCAGACAAGTTTCAAATGTTTTTCTTGTCTAGATCTCTCAAAACAATTGGTGATTTACCCACGGTAACAAAAGGCGATATGCAGACCCCTGTGTACAAAACCCATCACACATCCCAATCCTTGACTTTAATTGCTCCCAGATTTTATGAGAAGGTCACTCATCATCAGAACTTGAACTGTGCAAAGTTTTATTGACAGAAATTTTTGATATCAAAAGATATGATCTCAGATTTAACTTCATGACGTCGGTGCAGCCCCCGAATTCTCAGTATACACAAACTTCAAGCTATCACTTCGTACTCAAAACTCGTCCAATCGAGTCAAAACTTTGATGAAAACACAAGCCTGATCGAAAACTATATCTCTATTGACTCAGATCTCCCAAAACCCTTGTAAGCTTCTCAGAAACTTCCCAAATACACTCAAAGGTCTAAATTTCTTACTCTAACTTTGAATCATCACTTCAGAGTGACAAATCCTTCAAATCCATCCATTCTTGAGTCCACGTCGTAGCTCATCCCGTCAGCTCTCCAACCCAATCCTCAGATCTCCAAATGTCCCCCTAGAAGGTCTCCAAAACTCTTCAAAACCTTGAAGAAGTTGCCCAAGTGCCCTCATTGGCCCAAACTCCAAGACCAATGAGAATGAATAGTGTTATTTTGACCTCTAGTGTGGCCAAATTAGCTCCATTTTAACTTAGAGCTTTACAACTATCCTATACACACAACTTTGCCATCCTATACACAATAAGAGTTGCCACTAATAAAGAGTCAAAATGACAACTCGAAACCGGCTAAGTATGAACGGAACTACAAACGGAACCGGGAGTTTATAACTTGAGAATAATACCTCGCCAAAGTTCCTAACAATCAACTCCCTATGGCTTATTTTCGGTAAGCTTAATAGTGATGGATTGGAACCCATGTGTTGAAAGCCACCACTTGGTAAGTTCAAATCCATAGCGCGCAAACTAAATCAAAACGTACACTCCTACGTCCCAAATCGCGCCGTAGGAAACAACCGGAAGAATAATCGGTCCGAGAGTTTATCACTTGTTGCAAAAAAAAGTTATCTCCAAAATGATACACTAACCACGCCCGAAAAATGATCACGATGAAGACACCGGATGTTGATCACAAATGGATTAGGCATCGGTACATCCGAGGATCATGTTGTCCTCTATCCATGTCCCTCGCCGGCTCCACTTCGATCGATATGCTCCTTAGTCGGCAAAGTGATGTGTCTAGCACTCTCTCATATCCTTTCCATCCTGACTGCGCTTTATATCTGATAAGGTCCAAGATAATATCTCTTGGAGCCTTTTCAACATCCTGACCCTACAAAGTAGATCCAACGGTGGGCTTTAACAAATTTTACAAGGCGCCGTCGGTTATCCTAACCTAAACTATCGCCGTCATGACAACAGCTCTGAAGATGACACATGTCATCATCTTCTCATAGTAGCCGCGTCACAACACGACAACGTCTAGCCTCGTTATGGAGTGAACAAGGGAATCTATGGAATAAACGTGGACATGGGAACTATGACCAATCTTGATTAGCTATAGTTAGTTTAGCCAAAGCATAGATTGGTCACTATATTACAAAGAGACAAGATAGTGGTGTGCACGATCCAAAAAGAAAAAGGTAAATAACGAGGTGGCTACCATGCACTGGTGGATCGGATTGTGTGTTAAACGTCTTTTAGGAATTGGTTAGGATAAGATAGCGAAACATGCAACCTACGAATGTGATTAGCCATGTGGCATAGTTTGGATTTCAGACTTTTCTAGTCCTACAATATATAAAGCAAATAGAGGTCTTGATAAGATCATCTCATCTTGAAAGTCATTCCGGAGTCATTGCCTTCAATGTTACAATAGTATCAGAGCAGGCTTATTGTTCATATGAGTGTTGATCATCCCTCTTGGAAGAATTATCTTGGTTGGTACAATTATTTGAGTAGAGAGTGTTTGTTAGAGGCTGCAAATGGCCATTGAGCTGCAAGTAGTGAATGGGGGTTATTGTGGGTGCAGGTTATGGATGGGAGAGATAGAATAGTATCGAGATTCCCATTTCTTAATCCTTTTCATGTCAAACTATTATACATTGAGAGAGCAAGATTGACTTAATATTTAGTTTATCATTTTGGTGCCAACTTCATGGACCAAGTGATGAGATCTCGAGATCCGATTATCTTACCTATAGTCAACTACGACATTACTTGGGATCTCACATATACATTTTAGTTTAGAGATGGACCTCAATAGACCACCACCGGTGAGATTCAACACAAGTTGTAAAATCTATTGTGTGTATCATCCTAAAGTGATATTTCGGAGCCTAGTTATAAGAAATTTTGGAGAGGAGTATTACCAAGAGGTGATAACATCACCTATTCCTTTTGTGTTGCCAATCTTGAGAAATTGGAGAGTGTTCATCTTAATCCTCTACTCAGAAAGAGTGGACGGAGACGAATCGTGGAGTACACTTTGAGAGAAATGATTCATGACTTGAGAGATTTGTCAAAACGAGAGGAATGGAAAATGAGAGAATGAGAGAAACCCAAAAGGAGATAGAGACGTCACCATCAATGGTGGAGAGTGAAGAAACAATGAGAGCCCGTGCTCTTGAAGCCCAAGGGTCATAGCAAACGAGAGAGCTAGATCTTCAGACATCCATGATTTTGAAGATGACAAAAGCTTGTAAGATAGAACCTTATTGAGGAAGTCGGACCATGGGAGTTTTGGAAGGTTGGATTGAGAGAATGGAGTACCATCTTGCTTTATTCAATATCAACGATCACATTTCAAGTCTTTTTGTTCGTACTTTGTTGTTGGAGAAAGCGTTTACTTGGTTTCAGGGTTGGATGATGAAGCTCAATGAGTGAGGCCAACAAGTTACTTAGAGTGCAATGAAACGAGATCTTCTTCAGAATTTTCAAGCAGTTGATCCCATAATCAGAACACAGATGAGGTTAAGAAAACTTGAACAGAAGGGAAGTGTGGAGGAGTACATTAAGGAATTTTGAGATCTTCGAACTCAGATACGAGATATGAGTGGAGCTGATGCCCTTGATTTATTCAAGAGAGGGTTGAAGAAAAAGATTCAACATAAGGTGATTTGGGACAATCCAAGCAACTTGAACAAGGCTATAGGTTGTGCACAACGAATTGCCAACGTCTACCACAACGGTGGAGAGGTATCAGTTCCCACGAATCAATACTATGAACCAATTCCTATGGAATTGGGCAACAAAAGGAGGAGAAAAGATTTCATTCCAAGAGGAGTGAACGCACAAGAAGGAGATCGTCGCAACTCGAATTCTCATCGAGAAGAAAATTCAAGAGGAGAAGACGGAGTGGAGGGGGGAAACGAGAAATGAGGCAATGCTATAATTGTGGAAGATTTGGTCATATTGCCAAGAATTGCCGAACCCGAGTTCTAGTAAGAGGAGCTAGACCTCACTATCGAAGTGCTCTCAACAATCTTGAAGGTGGAGACGAAGTGACCGATGGCAACCCGGGAAACGACGAGCACCAATAACCTTACCTCGCGGCCTTACTGGTTTGATGAAAAGGAGAAAAGGTGAGGGAAGGAAGCAAAAATATGAGGTAAATGGTTTGAGAAAGAAAGAAACATGTTTGATTGTGACGGATGGCGAGATATAAGGAGTAAAAGTGAAAATATTGATTGATCTATGAGGTACAAAACATTTCCTATCTCGATCTATTGATAAAGTTGGGATTAGCTTTAGAGAAAGATGAGAGTGAAAAGATAGAGTTGCCAAACGGGCAAACATAGAGCATTGAGAGCATTCCTAGGAAAGTGGAGTTGAAGATTGGGTAATACAAGGAATCATTGGAGTGGAGAGTAATTCGATTAGCTCGTTATGATGCTTTTTTGGGTATGCCTTGGATGAAAAAGTATAGTCCTAAGGTAGATTGACGAAGAAAGATAATAAAATTTATTAGTTGGAGGATTTTTGGAGATAGATTTAGATCGGAATAAAAAAACTTACTTCTAGACGTGATAGGAAGAACCGCTATCAATCATAAAGATGTATGTTTTTTGGGCCTAATAAGAGATGTAAGCGCTCCAAAAAAGTAATCTTTTATACATGAGGAGTTAACTTCTATCTTGAACGATTTTCAAGATAATTTTCCAGATGATCTGCCTCCAAGTTTACCACCAAGAAGGAGAGTGAATCACAAGATATAGATCTTATCATGAAGATCTACTCCTTGTAAAAGTCCATATCGACTTGCACCAAACGAGCTAGAGGAATGCAAAGCACAATTGGAAGAGTTGTTGGAGAAAGGGTTTATCCAACCTAGTGTGTCACCATATGGAGCTCCTGTGTTGTTCGTGAAGAAGAAGGAAGGCTCCATGTGAATGTGCATTGACTATCGTGCTCTAAATCAACAAACGGTGAAAAACAAGTATCCATTACCGCGAATGGATGACTTGTTTGATAAACTTCATGGAGCTAAGTATTTCACCAAACTTGATCTTAGAAGCGAATAAATCAGATTAGAGTGGCTAATAAAGATATACAAAAGACAGCTTTTAGAACTACATATGGACATTTTGAGTATCTAGTTATGTCATTTGGTTTAACCAATGACCCTGCCATATTCATGGGACTGATGAATGATATTTTTCGTAAATATGTAGATAAATCAGTGATTGTGTTTTTAGATGATATCTTGATATATAGCAAGTCCTTACAAGATCATCAAAAATATTTACGAGAAGTACTCCAAGTGTTGAGAGAAAATAAGTTGTATGCTAAGATGTCAAAATGTGAGTTTGGCAAAAACGAAGTAGACTACTTAGGCCATAGAGTTAGTGTAGAAGCCATCCAAGTCATGAGTGACAAAGTGGAAGCCATTCAAAATTGGAGTGTTCCAGAGAATCAGACTCAACTATGTAATTTCTTGGGTTTAACCGGATTTTATAGAAGGTTTATGAAAGTTTTTGCTCGTATTACTCAAGCTTTAACAAATCTCTTAAGCCAAGGGCAGAAATGGCAATGGAGTAAAGCTCAAGAGATTGCATTTTAGGCTTTGAAGGATGTGTTGTTACATGCATCAATCCTTAAATGGTAAGAACCAAGTAGACCATCAAAACTTGCTACGGATGCATCAGGTGTGACAGTTGGAGGAGTGTTACAACAAGAATGGAAAGATGGATGGCACCCAATTGCCTTCTTCTCACGGAAGCTTCTAGCGGAGCAAAATAATCATACCACGGAGAGAGAGGAGTTAGTCATTCTATTGGTTACTAAACATTGGAAGCATTATCTCGGAGATAAGTAGTTTGTGGTTGAGACAGACCACAAGCCTTTGGTTTATTTAGAAACTCAAAAGGATCTCTCAAAGTCAAATTCGTTGGCTGAATGTCGACAGTGTTTTAATATGAAGATCGTGTATGTGGAGGGAAAGAAGCAGCTTGTCGATGCATTGACATGAATGCCGTGCATTAATCACATCACGGAGGTGAAGATTCACTGAATGGTGGGAGAACCTGAATCAAGCTACCAAGGAGGATGAGGAGATTGCATAAGCACTTCAGCAGGGTAGAGCACATTTAGAACGGGGATTGACGTTCAATAAGGGAAAGATTTGGATACCCTCGGATGTTGCTTTCTGTACAACAGTGTTAGAGGAGGCACATGATTTAGCTATTGCTGGCCATGTAGGAGTGGAGAATACCATTGAAGGCATCTAGAGGATAAACTTTTGGCCAAAACTAAAAGAGGACATCATCAACAATGTTCGAAGTTGTGTGGCATGTCAACAAAACAAGGCTAGCAATGAGAAAACCAACAGGTCTGCTACAACCTCTACCAACACCAACTAGAAGATGGGAGCACGTTTGTATGAATATTATATGTTAGTTACCAATGACGTCTATGGGTATGATTTGATAATCGTTTTTGTGGATAAATTGAGCAAGATGATATATGTTAGGCCCACAACAAAGACAGTTACTGCACCTGAACTTGCTAGAATTTATATGGATGCAGTTTTTGCTCAACATGGTTTAGCTACAGTTCTCATCACCGATAGGGGCACTCAATTTACTAGCATGTTTTGAAAAATCCTATTTGGGCTATTCAAAACAAAACTAGCCATGTCCACAGCTTATCATCCTCAAACAAATGGGCAAACTGAAACAGCAAATAAAACTATTGAAGACATGCTTAGAGCTTTCACTTTGGACGAGCAAGAAGGTTGGAATGTGCTTTTATCCTTGATTGAGTTTGCTTATAATAACTCAATCAATGCATCCACAAAAGTCAGCCCTTTCTTCCTGATGCATAGAGAACATCTCATCACACCATCTACCTTGGTTAGTGTAGGTCACATGCAGGAACCATCAACCCAAGTTGAAGCGGTGAATGAGTTTGTGGCACGCGTCCAACAAGGAGTGCATCAGGCAAATCAAAAATTAACCATCGCCCAAAATCGGCAAAAATAGTATTCCGATGCTCATCGATGACATGTGGAGTTTCAAAAAGGAGATCGGGTGTGGTTGTCTAGTATCAATTTATCATTCACAGGGGTTCGAGAGTTAAGTCCACGATTTATTGGACCCTTCTTGATTGTTCAACGGATTGGAGAAGTTGCCTACAAGTTAGAATTGCCAACACACATGAAAATACATCCCATTTTTCATGTACCTCTCTTGAGGAAGTATACTCCACGATCTTCTTCCTTTGGTAACCCACATCAACCTCCTCCTTTACCAGCCATGATTGATGGTGTAGAGGAATATGAGGTTGAGAGAATTCTCAAGAAGCGGACAAGAGGTTAGCGGAATCCAAAAGTGGAATATCTAGTCAAATGGAAAGGAAATCCACTTTATGAAGCTACTTGGGAATCATTGGCAAATCTTACAAATGTCAAGATACTTGTAGAGGCTTTTGAGTCTTCTTGCAATGAGGACATTGCGTCTTAAATGGTAAGAAGTTTGTAACCAATCTTGATTAGCTATAGTTAGTTTAGCCAAAGCGTAGATTGGTCACTAGATCACAAGGAGACAAGATAGTGGTGTGCACGATCCAAAAAAATAAAAGGTAAATGACGAGTTGGCTACCATGCATTGGTGGATCTGATTGTGTGCTAGACGTCTTTTAGGAATTGGTTATGATAAGATAACGAAATATGCAACCTACGCATGTTAGCTATGTGGCATAGTTTGGATTTTGGACTTTTCCAGTCCTACATTATATAAAGCAAGGAAAGGTCTTGAGAAGATCATCTCATCTTGAAAGTCATTCTGGAGTCATTGACTTTAGTGTTACAGGAACCTAGTCTCAAAAATCCCTAGAATCGAACCTGCATGGGAAGCTAATTACTCCCATGATCTGATAGGTATACATGGAATGATCAACTAAAGAATCAATGTAGTTTGTATGTTCCCCGAAGTGACAAATGCCGATGTCGATATGATCCTCTTTCTCAAATGCGCATCCCAAGTGATCCAATCATAATTTTTGTGCATCTTTCCCACTTGAGTCTTTATCCCTTGTGAGGTAAAGAGACGATGACACACCGGTGTCATGACTTATATAGTGGCATCTCTAGTTAGATAGGTGCGCGTATGTAGAGGCAGATACAACAGTTAGAGCCGGTTGTGCAGTTTGCGCCGTTTGCACTGCAACTGCCGTTAGGGCCGATAGTGCCGGTAGGGTTCCTAGTGAAACAATGATGACATTAGTGAAAACTATACTCATGACAATGATAACTTTCTAAGACAAATATTGTAAATGTAGATTATTATTTAGTTATGAAACTTTTTTTATTTATTTATAAAATAATCTTGTTTGTTGAACTAAGAAATATGTAGGGTAAATCATATAGGTTTACACACTTGAAAATATATCATGTTACCATTAACTCATATAAAAGTTCATTGATTTTGTGATAGTTTTTTTACATATTCACACAATACACTTTGACATGTGTGAGTAGGTGCAAAAAAAAACAAAACAAAATATTGGATTTCAATCAAATTAATAATAATTTTTTCATTTTATATAATCATGAAAAAGTTATCGAGTCCACTTTTGCATTCATGAAATATATATTCTGACATATAAATAAATAACCTATCCTTAATTATTGAGATTATTCCCTATGAGATGTGTTATCTTTGTTTCAGATCTATGTTTCTTACGATTATAAATACTATTTTGAATTCTGCGTGCCATGTGGGACAATATTCATGCAGTTTTGTGGCCTTTGTGCCGTTTGGCGAGCTCATCGACTTTCTACTGATTCCATATTTCACTTCTTCATTAGTGGTAATAACTACATCAGATGGTTTCAGGGCAGAGAAGTCCTAAAAGTAAATGAAATCGACCAACTGCCATAAAAAGAGTTCTTTCATTGACTCATAATTTGCAAGTATATTTTGTGTAGATCCGCGAAACTTTATATGGAAAGACCAACGTAAAAAATAATGTCCAAAATTTCCGAGAACCCAGAAGAGGAAAAAAATTTGGAATCCATAGCCGGAACAACGTGAATGTGACTTCTCCTGTTAGTTGTATGGTTTAGGGCCTAGATTCCCGTAAAAATTTCTCCTAACCCAAGAAAATCTGTTCTCAAGTCCCCTAGTTTGCTCTTGTGGCATTTTATCCTATAGAGGAACTTTACAAACGCGATCGCATGACAGGTGTTCGTCATTAATCACAATCTAATCATGACAGAATAACTTCGACTGTGTAAACACAATGTATCTGTTAAACGAGTTCCTTTCTCTCGCAGTCCCCAAGTCAAACTGCTACATGAAGCTCATTGCGGCATCTCAGTCCAGTTTCCAATGCAACAAACTCACGCTTCCCAGCAACATATTACTTCTCTTGCGACCACTGCATGTAACCGATTAATGGCTCGGTCTATTAAGTGGATCAAACGCGAGAAGAGGCAGTGGTCATCGCGAGAAACTGACGAACATGCACGATGTCAGTACCTGGAGTCAAGAAGGCTATGACGGTGATTTGGTGCAAACATCCGTAGCGTACTCACTTCAAACATGCCTACATCAAATTTCGCCCGCCCACAATAGTGACTACACTACGTAACCATAAACGATTTCCCGTTTTTTCAAGATGATCGGAGTTTGATACAGAAGGTTTTAGAAAACATCTTAGTGCTCACGCATTAAGATAGGATGCATGCAACATGCATCTTACTCCAAACGTGAAAACGCGTCAGTCTCGCCAATGGATAGTAAATGAAGGACTCTTCATATCCACCATCTAACACGTCACGTGAAAGACCGGGTAAAAGCTGCCTTCCACTTCTCAGTGTTCGCGTCGACTGCAACAAGACTCTTAAAACTGGCTGAACATCTATGATGGTAAAGAGTGCAGCAGTTAACTTATACCGTTGGAGAAAATCGTTTATGTTCGAGATGTAGAGTTGCGAGAAATTCGTGAAACCAGGGAAGGTATTGTCCTCCCATAGATCATGACAATTCGGGTCAAGGTGGTGCCGCTAAGTTTTGACAGTTCAACTTCGATCATACATGGCAAAAGGATGCATGGCACATTTGGTGCATAAAAGCAAAAGGTGGCAAATGACGCTGCCGAAGAAAGTGTTGACAACATTTCAAACCCCGCTCAAGTATATGCCTGTTGTGTTACATCTCAACTTCTTCAGGCATCACCACAAAATACAGATGGTACAACTTTCGAGAAGTTGGTCAAATGCTTGAGGTATTTGAAATTACACTTCTCTAAGACGGAACCGACACATTGTGTATCACTTCCTCCAACAGAACGACATCTGCATCAAGATGAAGAGATAAGAACGACCTAGCACCAGAGTGATGTCTCCTCGACGGAATCAGTGTGAAGGCACCAAAACCTTCACGACTGCAGATTCTCATGTTGGATCATGTGACGTCGCCAATAATGGCACTGTTGTCGACAAGCCGGAAGCGTTCCTGCTGTTAGAGAGCGTGAAGATAAAGTGCATCACGCGTTGACTGTAGCGTAGCAGGTATACGAAAGGTAGGATCCGAACGTGTAGGACATATTGTATCAACAATGAAGTCAATCATCCCTTGGTTGGCGCGCAGACTCCTGATCATACATTCAGGAAAAGTAGAAATCCGAAGATTGGAAGTTAGATTGTGACGTGAGAATGTAAAAGATTGCGGAATCTTGACATTCAAAACCAAAAGATCGCAATATAATATGAAAACAGAATACAAACTTGCAGAAATTTGATGTTTAAACTCCACCGTCGTTAAAAAACCTCGCAAAAGAAAATGAGTACACAAATGAGTACGTACCCATTCAACTTCGTCTTGCGCCCCGACTCATCATGATCCTGCAGTGCATAAGTCCAGCTATAAGATCTGAGGAAGCGCACAAACCTTATCCAGCTGACCGAAATCTACCATCTACATTTCAAAAATTCATATCACAAACACGGCTGGAAAACGATACGGGAACATAAGAAAAACTAGATGCAAATCGTGTACCTGCTAAACGACGTCACTCTGAATTTGATAACCCATCCTCTGACTCGGTACATAAATTTATGAAATATCCATGAACGATACTACTGGGTGCGAACATGGGGGCATACTCTGAAAGCAACAATACAAGAGTAGAAGCGTACACATATCCCAACACTCACAAATTCAGGCCACATGTGACCACATCAATCAATGCAAAGTTCAGATGCAACCACAAAGAAAGACATTACTTGTATGGCATTAGCTGTGTACAAATCGATAGACGTAAATCGCGGATAGGAGAAAAAACAAACGATTGGGAGTGATGTATTTGAAACTCTTGCTCTCAAGACAATTTGATATACAAGACGACACAGGAAACGGTGATAGTCAGTAAATGGAAGTAAAGAGTATGAACATTGCATAGAGGTACTAGAAACGGTCAAGAAAGCTCCATGACATGCAACCCAGAAAGTTCAGCGTTCGGAGAAACCATGGCAACAAACAGCTTCAACGGAGGCGAAACTTAGGTACCGAGCGATGCCAACATAAAACTTGATCCAGGAACTAAAGACGAAAAGTTGACAACACTTTCCCGATTTCAACTAAGCTCTCGCCTCCTTATAAATGCCAGCATACAACGAATCTAGGCATGAAGCACCCGGGACCGAGCCTCTTGATAATACCTCTAACTGGGAAGTGTCGAAGTGTAACATTTCTCTAAGAAGCAAAGACCTGTCTAAAGAAACAAAGATGGCAACATCTATAATGAAGACCTTGTGATTGTTGAGCCAATAGTACAATTGAAAGAATCTTCTAGAAGTATTTCCTATTTCTAAATCTGATCTTATCTACACGTGCATGATGCAGATAGGGGATCCAAGACATGATTGCTCACAAAACCATGGAACTAACACTCAGAGATGCACAATGTGTGATCCAAGTGTTAGCACAGTGGTCAGGGGAATCCTAAGCATGAAAGCCAGCTTAGTATGCTCTAAATTGAGAGCAGCTGCTTCGCACCTTCAAATCTCCATGTTGTTGAAGCATGTGTGCATCTCAGCAGGTGCCATGTCCTGCTTCGTACAGCTCTAAGTGACCATTTATCTCTAGCTGTGGGATGGATCTTTGAAATGACGCTGACTTGTACCTTGGCTTCCTTTCCACTGCATGCATTCTACAAGATGCTGGAATACTAAAACTTTCAATGGGTATCGTCCCCCAAGTGCAGAAAAACTGCCCGTGAGACATCAACCCTCTTAGTAAGGTTTGCCTTGCTTAGTATCTCTTTTCAACTGAACTTTCAGCCTCTTCCCGCTGAGCTGAAATCCATTCATAACGTTTATGGCTGCTTGAGCTGCTTCAGGAGAGTCGTAGCTCACAAAGCCTGAAATGACATTGCGAATTTACTCAGCCTCGACTCGAAAAATCTTTGTAAGGATAGAAAAAGTTGAACTCTTCATACACGCATTACGTATCTCCACTGCTGACATGCAAGGAAATATGAGTACGTACCAAAGCACTTGCTGGCCCCAGTGGCTCTGTCCACAAAAACTTTCGCACTTATCACATTGCCAAAGGATGAGAAAGTCGTTGAAAGCTCTTGGTCACCGAACTCCAAAGGTATGTGGTAGATGAAAAGGTTGGCACCTGGTGGGCCTGACGCAACAAATAACGTTTCTAATTACTTCAGTTCTCGGAATTATCAGCCCCGTTCATGTCAACAAAAGGATGAAAACTGTGGGACGAAAACTTTTGAAGTAAGCGGATGACTTTCAAGCAAAACGTTATCATACTCCATGACCGTTACCTTCCGTCTGTGGGGCGATTCCCGTATTAACAGTTGTTGGTCCTGATGCAGCTGGATTCATTCCCAAGATAGGCATCCCATTTGTTCCAACAGTCTGAGGTACACCTTGGTATAAAAGAGTTCCAGGATAAGCCATGGGATACTGCATGCCGGAAAAGTTTTGATACACGGGGTCCATGTAACCCGCGTATTGGATAGGTTGGAAATTAGGATTCGCCATCTGAGTCAGAAGTTCCGGAGATTGCTGCTCAGGTACAGCCATTGAGAGATTCATGGGACTCATAAGACCACCAGATATTCCTTGCTGATTTTGCATCTGAGGGGTCGAATAGGGCATCATCCCATAGGCATTTGTAGCCTGCACAAAACGTTTACAACCTAATGCTTAGTACATAAAAATTCTCAAATGATGCTATCTAGCATGGTAATCGTTGACTAGATATCCACATCCCTGTTCTTCATAATGCCGCATAAAAATTATATAGAACTCACACGTCTCAAGGTTCAAAGTTGGAAATCAGAGTTCGTAATCGCTACCTGATATGCGTACCCGTTGATAGGGGCAGGAGCAGCAACATATCCAATTGGCATAGCTCCAAAGAGAGAAGGCTGTTGCTGTCCAGCAAGTCTATTCGTCACGGAAGCTTGGGCTTTCTGTTGCTTCCTCGCTAGCCTTTCTTTTTCAGTGTCAGCCCACTTCACTACTAAAGCGGATGTAGAACCCTGAATTTTTATGGCATTTGGGATCACACGATGCAACACATGACTACAGTGAGCTCTTTTCGCACCATGTGTTCAATCGTACTTTCATCGATATACACCAACAATACCAATTTGACTGTCAAGACGCCTACTGGTATTGGGAATCTTGACAGACGCTGTGCAATTATTTCAAAACCACACCTCTTAGCCGCCGAATTATAACTAGCGTGAAATTCGACTGTACGGTAATGGAAGAAGAAGCCTTTATATCCACACCAGGTCCAACATCGGCGGGGAACTACTCAAAGAAAATAATACCTCCATTTTGTGCACTCCATTGAGGGCTTCAATAGCAGCAATCGCTTGATCCTTTGACTCGTATTTGAGAAATGCACAGCCTACGAGGTACAACCAAATGCCCCCAAGTTCAGTAAATGAATAAAAAGCTGACGAGGCCTCCATTATAGCAAAATACAACAACGGGTAGAACACGGAGAAGGGAAGAGTGAATGAGCGAGTTTCAATACCTTTACTACTTGGTTGTGATCCTTTTATGACTGAGAGCTCTTTGATCCTCCCGAACTTTAAAAAAATGTTCGTTACATCGGCCTCGGACACAGAGTTTGGGAGCATTCCAATGAAGAGTTTGTGCTCTGCACGAAAAAGGCACACGAGACATACAAAATGTACGATCAAGATTAACAAATTAAAGCATTTTATCATCTTGAAAATTGATCTCTCCAGAACCACACTGCTTCACGACGGTAAAACTCCCACACGCAGACCAGCCTGATGATATGTCCATGGCGGGAAAAACAGCTAAACGGTTGAAAATCCAGACCGCAGATTGAAGACTGCCCAGTTTCAGAACTTCAGCCGTTAAATAGCGAATGAGGTCGTTTCGTAAACATTGCACATGTCATGGCAAGGGCACAACAGGGAAAACAAAACTCATACTTAAAAATGCGACTTACCGAGTCTCTCCAACTCTCCATCGGCGTACTTCACTTGCAAGGGACTTGCCACCTACAGAAACGGCATGAACAAGCGTGGAGACTGCTAAGCACATGGAGCGTGGCGTTCACAAGACCTACGTTCGTGAGTGAACTACTTGACGGTCTGATCGACCCAGGCGACCAGAAAAACTGGCTCAAAGCTTCTCCAGCTATAACGAAATTTCGACTGAAAGAAATCTAATCCAAAATCAAATCTAAATCAATCTTCTACAATAATTTTCTGGTCCATAACACTAAGCCAGAGATAAAAACCCTAAAATGACAACGGGCCGGAACCAGTACCGGCGGAAGTGTCCGTTTATCATGGAACATGGCAATAGCGTTATCTGCCTCCTCCCTTGTGCTGTACGTCACAAAGCAGCATCCTGCACAGGCGGCGAGCAGAAATAGCAGCTCAAGAAACGGCCACCCTAAACCCAAATACCTCTAACACATCTCCAGAAAATTCTCGTCGATGTTGAAGAGCCCTCGTTCCGTGACGCATTTCAGAACTCCCATAAACTAAAAAATGAAGACCAAAATGAATAAAACCAGGCAGCCTATCGTCAAGGAAGCGTGCGCTTCGTAATAGCGCGCTCTAAACTTTCAAAACGATCTTGTGGCTACTTTTTCTTTTTTAAACACACACAACCTCCTACATGTAACATCAGCATCCACAATCTAAGACCATGACAACCAGGACAAACTTTTCGGGGGTTAACAATGTTTCTTCAATGTCGGCACACGAGCAACACTTGAACTCGCGGAGGCCAGTCGCCATCAAAGAGTCGGGGGTCAGAGGAGCCATAGGCCAGGGAAAGACAAACTCCCAGAGTCAGGAAAGCGAACGGACCTCTTGAATGTTTCGTCAGCTTATCCTTAATGATGTTGATTTCTCTAACGTTGCCAGCCTCTCCGAAAATGGCAGCAATTTGTTGCTCGCTGAGTTGCTTAGGCACTTGGCCGACAAACAGCTTCACAGCATCACCACCACCACCACCCCCTGCTGCATCCCGTTGGGACGCCACAGCAGCCATAGCTGACCAGGGCTGCCTGGCAGAACCGGCTGCACTGCACTGCTCTCCTCTTTTATGCAATGCAGTATTGCAGTCGTCGGCTTCGCTCAATGCAGTCGGAACTGCTGTAAAGAAGCTGCACGCAGATATCTCCTCATGTTGGAGTTGTTACAACTCATGCGACTTGTTAACAGTTCAGTTAGAGCTGCAGAACTCCACACACTCCACCACCACCACTCCTCCTTCCCTCTCCTCTCACTCTCCCTCCCTCCCTCGCTTCGCTCGTTCCCTCGTCGCGTTCCCTCCTCTATTCTGGGTCCTCTGCTCTCGAAACCCTCCTGCTGCTGCCACTGTTTTAGGGTGCCCTGAGGTCCTCTTCCTCTCCTCGGCTCGCCCTGCAGCAGCCCTCGGGACCCCTCCCCACCATCGCCCTTCCTCCCCTTCCTTCTTTTCTTTCTGCTTCCCTCCTGCAGCAGCAGCAGCAGCAGCTTTCAACGGCCGGGTTTGTTTGTTGCTGGCTGGGGCTTGCTCGACACGGGAGCTAGATTTCTTCACGACGCACTAACTTATTACCCAAGTTAACAACCCATGAATACTTTCCCTGTTGCACTTCGGACATACTCGCGAGTACGATACAGGGTACATCTGAAAAACTACTCCTACTCCTACCTTACGCCTGCCAGCCGTCGTATGCGAGCCCTGCTTGTATTGGTGATGGCACCACCTGAACTCTACTTCTACCTCTACTATAGTAGGGGGAGTAGTAGACGTAGTGCCAGTAGTGGAGGTGATATCAGCAGCAGCCATGGCAGAGACTTAGATCCTCCAAACCCGAGGACTGTGACTTGTCCTGAGCCTTTTCCCCTTCCTCTCCTGCCCTCGCGTGCTCTGCTCTGCTCTGCTCTGCTCGTTTCAAGTACAAAGTCCGGTTCAGAGTCCAGTCGCCTCTCCAGTCCAAGCTCTGGCTCTGAAGAGTTGGCCGGAGGAGAAGTGTCGACGGATGCTTGGGTTGGGTTGGGGGTGTTCGGGATTCTGGGCAGTGCCCACCGCTTTGTACTCCCTGCGGTGATCTGGGGCCCTTGTGGTTGGAAGAGAAGTCGCACATGAATATCCCCCGCAGGAACAAGGCATCGCTTCCTTTACCGGACCGGAACGTACAGAACCGAAGCTCCGATGTGCTGGGATGCATCTCGCCGGGATATTAAGGAGGAGGGAGGAGGGAGGGGGGGCACAAATACTCCACTTGTGAAAGCTTTTCCTCACGCACAAGCCAAACGATTGCTTGATTGATTGCCTGACTGACTGACTGGCAGCTCTGCGGTACCTATATTTCTATCTATCCGAATTTCGGAGTGCCAACTGTCCCGAGGGAGGGACGGGATTGAGGCGGAGGCGGAGTTTCAAGTGGAGAAGGAATCGCCTCAAGTGCCTCCAAGAGCTTCTCTGCTTTCTGGGGTTCCTAGGCCCTTCAGGGCTCTGGGGGCGGGCTCTAGGGCTTTTCCATGTAGCGGGGACCGTATGTCTCGCGGTATTGGTCAAAGCGGGGTACAGAGGAAAATGAGAATCTCGTTGCTCGGGGTTCCGTGACGGTACAGCTGGAGCTGGGCGACTGTTAAGCGATTTTCATTGGCAACTCTTTAAGGGCGGTTGATGGGCTTTCATCACCGATCTCGGCCCCATTACAGAAGCTTTTCCAGCCAGTTGGGCCGTAGCTGGTGAGCCTGCCAGGAATAGGATCGGTACAGCTATCGTATATTTCTGGGGAGCTTCCGGTGTTTGGAGGTGTTTGGAAGTCAAATTAAGAGTCACTCTTCACATGACGGTATGGTTCTAGCATACCGACATGGCCGCGAGTGGCCGAGGGGAATATTGTGCATATTTCTCTGAGGTTGTGGGTATCCAGGGCTCGGAAATGAGCATTGGCGCTCCGCAGCAGCGCGGCCCTGGCTTGCTGATCTGCTGTGCCGGAATCTTTGTCTGAACGCACCTCCTTGTGGAGTAAACGAAAATCTGGCCTACAGGGGGGGCATCCGCATGAGGAAAATGGCCTCATTGTGCTCCAGAAACTCCTCCGTCTCGTGTGTTTTCACACTCGATCCCCGGGCCGAAGGTCTCGGTTTCGCTTTGTGCGCTCAACACTGCACTGGGGACTTCCCAACTGCAAGGAGGTCTGCAACTACCGCAGGGTTCTCGCACCCCTTCGGCAACATATGAACTCCCCTGTATCGGGAGCCGATTTGTGTGCAGCGAGGGCAGGAAGAGGGCTTGGAGGGATGACGCTGGCAAGAATTAAGCTGGGAGATGAGCTGAGGGTAGGACTTTGGCGCTAGTTTTATTTGCAGTCTCTGAGCTGCGTCGGAGATAGAGATGGCGACAATTGCTCAATCCCTGCTGCCGAACCATGTGTTCGGTGTGCACGGGAAAATGCGCGATGGAGTGCATTTCGTGGATGACTCGACGGTCGTGTACTGTGCCGGGCACTGTGTTATATGGTGGAAAACGGAGGATAAGAATCAGAAGGTTGTTTGTGGGACGGCTGATACGGAAACTATGACTGCGATTGCGCTGAGCCACAACAGGAAACATGTGGCAGTGGCCGAGAGCTGTTTGCCAGATCGTCCGGCAGTCGTGGAACCGAAGAAAGAAACCAGTGATTTGTCTAAAGCAATTGAGATGGCTAAGTCTGTAAGCTTGGAAATCAAGGGTCCTGTTATTTCTATCTTCGATTCGCAGACCTCGAAGAAGAAAAAGGTTCTGATGGGCGGGGACATCGGTTCACGGTCTTACATCTCCCTTGCGTTCAGCCATGACAGCAAGTGTCTTGCTGCCCAAGGTGGGGCACCGGACTGGAACTTAGTACTTTGGAGTCTGGAGAAGTCCAAATTAATTGCATCCATCAAAACCTCTACAGGACCTGAGGTTTATCAGGTACATCCACTGCTTCTGGATATGCGCTACTTCTTCCTTGTGGACATCTGCAGACACTTGTGCTCGGCAAGACTTTTTTTTCTGAGAACACAGATCATTACCGGAGGAGTATACATTGTTCCCGACAAATGGGCTTTTATAGTCGTCAATTATGGATCGCTTGCTCTGGTTGGTGGCTGGATTTTTCATATCTGTCTTCTCCTTGCAGGTCCAATGCTGCCCTGTGGACCTCAACCTCATCACTGTGATCGGAGATGGGTTTGCCAAATCATTCCGGTCAACTGATTCTGCCCTAAGGCCTATTTCTACTGGCATAGGAAAGAGAGAAGGACTCAAATTTCTCAATCATGCATGGTTGTTTGATCCTTCAGCTCCTGTCGAGAAAGAAAAAGAGAAAGGTGATAAGAAGGAGGAAAGTGTGTGCCTCTATGCCCTGGAAAATGGTGAAGTCCTGTACACCGAAAATGGAGAGGTAAGCGATCTGTAGTAGTACTGTCCTTGTGAACACAACTGAGAAGCTCTCTACAGTAATCGTGTTTGAGATGCGGGCAAGTAATTTCGTTAGGTTTATCCTTATTTAGTCAACTCGTAGTGTTCGACATATTCAGTACTTTAGGTATGGGTTTTCCAGTGTCGTGTGGAGAATTGATCCACAGCTGGAGCTGCCCCTCGCAGTACCGCAATCCCTACTGTTACAGTGCACTGACCCACAGTGTCTTCAATTTGTTGAATTATTTTAAATGTATGAAGCTTGATGAAGTCGTCTCACCACAACTGCAGATTGTGTCATCAATATCTCCTCCAGGTGGGTTGCCAGGAGCTGGTTTCGTTGAGGTTATCCTTCAGTTTTCCAAGGGGTTTATCAGCGCTGAAAGTGGAGCGATTATAGGCATCTTCGAGAAGGTCGACGATGAAAGTTTCAAAAGAACGCGCTCGTTTAAAGTGGACGCTAACGGAACGAGGATAGTCAGTATTGCTCTTTCTCCCGGTGAAGAGTTACTCGTCTGCGTATTAAAAAACCGACAGATTATTCTGATTCCATTCCAAAATTCGGAGTTTTACAAACCGGATGAAGTTCCCAAAGAGGCCACTGGGCATGTGAGTAAATTTATTGATCTCTTGTAGTCATGAATAGGTGCTTATTTGTTGATTGGAAGGCAAGACGTATTTTGGACTCCAAGTGTTTTTAGAAAATTTGTCTGCAACTGCCAACTGTATGTAAGGTCCATAGTTGGAATGCAGGGCTTTCATTCGGAAGCCATCACAGGGTTGGATGTCTGCCAAAGGAAACCACTAGCTGTAACATCCAGCACGGACAAATGTATTCGTGTATGGAACTACTTGGAAAAGACCTGTGAGCTGGCGAAATATTTCCCTCAGGAGGCCTTGTCTATCTCTTTACACCCCAGTGGTGTGTGCCTCCTCCCACAGTTCATCTCTACAAGGTTGTAACATTGTGTCGGAAAGGTGGTGATTCTATCCTGCTGTATTATTGCTGTTATTCCTTAAGGGCTATTGATTCATGCTCACTGTCATAAGAATAATGGGTTTCATAGGTTCATGTCGACCAAACTTAACTTTAGTGTTGACGTATGAACGAAGAGCCATCGATAGACTCGATAGACGGCTGAAGCGCACAAGGTCAACAACGTAACGTGAACTTTGAGTATTTTTCTTTTGCTCGCGGGTTAAGTGTAGTACCTTGTTTGGTATTGAAAACTACTTCAGACATTCGAAATTTGTAACGAATGCACTTTGCAGAGGTGTATGCTTTCTAACACCAGAAATCAGTGTAACCGTTGTGGCAGCATAGTTAATGTGTCCTGTGTGTCACTTTTTTCAGGCCTGCATATATTGGTGGGATTCACAGACAAACTGCGGTTGATGAACATTCTGATTGATGACATTCGGATAGCAAAAGAATTCAACATCAAATCTTGCCAGGACTCTGCTTTTAGCAACGGTGGACAGTACTTTGCTGCAGTGCAAAGTAATGTTATCTACATTTTTTCCACCTATAGTTTTGAGAATCTGGGAAACCTACGAGCCCACAATGGTAAGGTATGTTCTTTGATGTGTATTTGAATGTAATTTTTTATCATTGTCCGCCATTCTACCGTCAACCTTGTGCTTTCGCTTCTTTACTATCTTGGACCGCTCTGGGTTGATTAAAGCCCTTGAACCTAAATTCAGCCTCCAATACATCAGCACAACTAGGCACGGCTAGCGGAGTATCAGTCGAATACACAGCTGTATGTTTTAAAATGCAATGATGTCCACAAGCAAGCCACGAGTGGGAACTGCTGCTACGAGGATCATATGGAAAGACCAGCTGTGTAAGACAGTTTAACCGACTGTGGAGAAGAGAGACTCAAGGTGGACCTCCGAGATCGTCTAAGCTCGAGAATGGGAACTTTTACTTCTTCACATCTTTTAGCTGTAGAAGACTTCAATATGAAGCCCCTTTCACAAGTGTTGCCCGTTGTCTTGTCGTACAGGTACGGAGTATCTGGTGGTCACCCGATGACACATCTATGTTAACGGCTGGCATAGATGGGGCTATATATGAATGGCAGCTACGAGAACTAAAACGTTCTCGTGAGAATGTTATAAAAGGGTGTGTTTACACCTCTGTTGTAGGCTTGAAGGATTCGAAGTCTTTCTTCGCAGTCGGATCAGATCATAAGCTGAAGGAGTTAGATGAAAACTCTACGGTCAAGGTATGTGACAGTCTGCAACGCGGTATTTTATACGTCCTAAATGTTTAGGCTCTGAATGGATTTTTTAATTACTCCCAGTAGTTGCTGCTAATGTATGCTTTTCGAATCAGCAATATGTTTGTCGGAACTTATTAGTGATTCTCCGATTGCAGGAATTTTTCTTCCCTGTACTTCTTACTCAAATTGCTCTTCCATTTGGAAGCCGTCTCCTTTTTGCCGGAACGGAGTTTGGAGCTGTTCGAGCTTGTCGATATCCCTTGACAGGCATGTGGAAAATGCATTACTTTTTTGAGCTGACTTGGACAGTTAGCTTCAAGTATCCGTTCCTGTATGAGTTGCATGTGTCACTCTCGCTGCACGCTTATTCGTTTCCACTTTGGTCAGGACTCGTTACCCTACCGTAATTGTGGGTGGCGTACTAAGAATCCACTCCCTGTCAGCAGTAGATTGGTCATCTTCTGTCTTTATGAACTCTTCAGACGTTTCTTGAAAGGCCGGTACTGGGAGCAGGAGAATTCTACGAGGTCCAAGCCATCGGTTCCCCACTCAGTCGACTAGTCATTACAGCTGATTCAAGCTTGCTCCTATGCGGAGGCGAGGACGGAGCCGTAGTGATATTTGATATAAGAGACAAGGAGAAAGCGATTGCAAGTCACGTAGCCCGCCATGAAAAGGACGCTTCCCAATGGACCAGTGAGGTGCTTGTATTAAAAGCAGATTTGGAAGAATTGAAAGCACGAGTTCAAGACTTGGAGACCCAGGTATATCAGTATATGTTCCTGTGTCCCTTGTCATCGCTTGCAAACTTAAGTTGAAGGTTTTCTGTCAGTCAGTTTTTCGTATCACAATCTGGTGGCAACAGCCAAACTAGTTCAGAACTTAATTGAAGTTTATGAGGTACAAAGCTTAACGGCTGCATCTATGCGTTTTAGGTGACCGAGGTTCAAGCCCACTGTGAATACCAAATCAGGATCAAGGACGAAGGAATAGCACTTCGCATTAAGGAGCTTACGGATGTTTCTGACAAGGACTTTATGGAGAGTAAAATAAAATATGAGGCAGTCATACAACAAAAGAATGACAAGGTTATATGACTGCGATGCTTCTTTTTCAGACTGTTCTTATATTTGTGGTGTCTACATCACTGTGTCTACACCAATGTGTATTGAGGACTTACGGATATGCCGTCCAGCTCAGGAGACTGAAAAAACTGCCGTTTGCACCTGAAGGAGCAAAACGTTGATATGGCGGTGGGAATCGTTTTGAACTCCTGATTACTGCTTTGAGAAACTTACACATTTCGTTCATTGAAATGTTGTTATCTACTGCCTTTCCCCTGTCCGTGGGGTAATTAGTGGGATATTCAGCCTGCTGATTCTGTTACAGACCTCGGTCGTGGCCACAGTGAAGTGGAAAGAAAGGCAATTTCTCTAAATTGGGT
Organism: Marchantia paleacea; assembly: GCA_014180765.2. NCBI lineage: Eukaryota > Viridiplantae > Streptophyta > Marchantiopsida > Marchantiales > Marchantiaceae > Marchantia > Marchantia paleacea. The sequence goes on from MUAA02000004.1 coordinate 2,277,708, forward strand.
TGCAAGTCGATTCAAGGACTACCTCGTAAGTAAGATGTTCCGAGCTTCAGGTTTGAGTGGCAATGTTGCAGGAGTTGGAGTTGGAGCATAAGTACAAAGCACTGGAAGATTTGCAGGTGGCTCGCTTGGCAGAAATGGAAGAGCAGTATCAAAAGAAGATGCTTGTCGAGGTTGCAAGGTGTGCTGAGCTTACCTTGCACTCGTCTCCATCAACATTATCCCTCCAGTGACGGCTAATACAAAACTAATAAATACCTTTCCTGCATCCGAGCGCAACTTCTGTCTAGGGTCGCTTCGTTGCATCTGCACCAACATTTTAATATCTGAGTTTGATCAGGTACACTGCTTTGGAAAATGATAAGGAACTTCAGAGGTTGGAATTTGTGGAGGACCGTGCTATCATGGCCGATAAACATGAGAAGGCTCTCGTGGTAAAGATCTGCTACATTTGTCCCATCTGTGCTTGTAACTTTTAACGAACAGTGTCACCGGTCAGCACCATCTATTGTGATGAAGAGATCCTCGCTTGCGAGCTATCAAAGAAGGATTCCTTGGAACAGGATATAACCGATGCCTATGAAGACAAGTTGGAGGTACAGCAAAATGCTTATGCGAAATTGAAGGAGGAGGCAGCCCAGGCGCTTCTTGACTTTGAGGAAATTAGGCGTCAAATGGAAGAAGACACGGACAAGGAGATTGAAGATCAGAAAGAGAAGTAAGTTGCCCATGAGATCTTTACGATATCTTACAGTCATACAACTGTCGCTGGTAAAAGAGTCCAATTTTTTTGCGGCTTTGATCCACCTGCGAATTCCGGAAGCTGATCCTTCAGCAACTGAGTGAAAGCATCGGTGGTGGAAGGGCACGGCAGTACTCTTCCATGGAGCTTTTCCGGGTTCAAGTCCCGGCCGATGCGGATATTGTCCAGCTTTAAGGAGGCCAGCAAGAAGACTACGTCTCTAGTAAAAGAAGGGCAAGGTCGATTAGTAGAAAGGATGACAGTTTGCACGTCCTTAAGAGTTAAGGTGTGGCGCTTTTAGATTTCTTCGGGGCTCATTTAGATCGTCACAAAATGCATCTCTGACTTCGCGTGGAGAACAGGTTTCCCAAGTAAACAGGTGTTATTACAAGAAAGGACGCATCTGAGCAAAGTCTTCTTAATGCTCATGAATTTGAATTAAACTTTGCTCACGTTGCCTACTTCGGCAATTTTGTGCCTTAATAAAAGATATCTGTTCCTGATGGTCTTGGTGCTTGTGATAGACTGAACATGAGGTCAGAGCTGTCTGATATACTATCTAGGTGAAGCGGTGCACAAAACATGTGTGTTGAACCGTCACCTTTTGTGTACAGGTACGATTCGCTGATCGCAGCAGAAAAGGAGACCGTAACAAGGTTGAAAGGTGAGAACGGGATTATGAAGAAGAAATTCAACGAATTTCAGAAGGAAAATGAAGAGCAAAGGGAGGAGCTTTTGTTGCTGTTCCAGCAAAAGAAGGAGCTCTACGAAATAATTGGCTCCTTGGAACGAGACATTGCGTACTGTTTCTACCTTTCAATGTCACGAGCCAGATTCTAGGCATTAATATTTTCTCAAGTGCAGGACATTGAGTGAATCAGAGAGCCATCGCAAACTGCGATTACAGTAGCTGGTTCCCTAGTTTGCTTGCTCGCGTTGAGAATGATTTTGAAACAATTTTATCAAGAGCAATCGAAAAAAATCTGGATAATACATTTCTTATCCTCTTGCAACATTAATGTCTCCGGCCGACCGCAGTGGTTTGAAAAAAGATGTACAAGAAAGAGATGACACGATTGGAGAGAAGGAGAAGAGGATCTATGACATGAAACGGAAGAATCTGGTAAGACACCTATTATCATCCCTATTGCCTTACAGATACTGTTAGTTAGTGACAGTATAAAACGAATCGATTATTTCCTCTTACCTGGTCAAATAAGGATTATTCTATTCAGATGATGGTTGATATACAGGCTTATCTTCGCCTTGTTGAGGATCTTACACGTAGACACTCCATCAAACTACACCCTTCAATTCGGTTGCGAAAATCATTTCAGGAGCTCGAGAAGTTCAAATTCGTGTTGGATTTCAAGATCAAGGATCTCAGCGAGCAGATTGAGCCCAGGGAAGCCGAACTACAAAATGCCAAAGATCAAATAAGGAAGATGGAAGTAGAACTGGAGAGGTTGTTGAAACAGCCCGAAGTAAACTCCATTGATTGCTATTACAGCTTCTGAAAGGATTTTACTTACAGATTACGGCAGTCTGTAGAAGTCATATTAAACTTTGTCATTGGCACCTACACCAGATGCGTTTCAAAACCCCGTAAGAACAGAGATGCCGAATTGTGCAGCTTGTTCATGCTGCGTACAAGCTTGTTCATGTTGCGACCTCATTGTCATGGTTACTCCTTTGATGTGCCAGGTCACATGCCATGAGCGGTAAGAAGGACTTGGCCATCTCTCAGCTTAAGTTGAAACTCCAAGGCGTTCAGAACGAGGAAGACGCTCTTAGACAAGCTAATGTCCTCTGCACAACTACGCTTAAACATTTCCAACATGACTACTACGAGCTTGCTCAACTTATAACCGTATGTTTTCTTCACAACCTTTGACATCGACGTGAATTCTGCAGTAATATTTTCGCTTCAGGAGAGTCGTTTTACCTGGAACTTAGAATTTTAACTTCGAAGCCTATTTAGACTTGGTAATAGGAGAGGGAATGCCCATGACGTACACTCATGTTTACGGATATCGCGATGAGTTTACAGTGGCGACATCAAATAATAATTTTGCTAAACCCAAGCTTAAAGTAGGTTGAAGGCTAGGAAAGGAGGTTGAAACGGTGTGAAAATGAAAGGTTAATAAACGACATCTATACGATCCAACCTCATGACGCTTGTAAGAACCCGTCTCTTGAGCTCATCCCAGGATCTTAGGCAATTCTGACATTTTTGCAGGATCCTGAGGCTTTGAAGTCTGCAGTCATAACAGTGTTCAGAAAGTACGTCGAAGACAAAGTCACTCTCCTTCCAGTTGATGAAGAGCTGGAGAAGGACACTAATAGACAACGAGACTTTTTGGAGAGATCGGTATTGTTGCGCACCACTGTCTCCCATTCTATACTTTATAACTGAAATTGAGATTTAAAGGAGGCATAATCCAAAGGATCAGTTCACAAGAGTATAGATGTCTACTTTAAGCATGCGCCGTTATTGAAAACAGAACAAAGAATGCACGGCTGTTGGATTCAGGTTGCTGGTCTACGGAGAAAACTTCACAAAGAAATGGAAGCTCACCATACAAATCATCTTCATATCATGCAAGACAACGTGGCTTTGATTAAAGAGCTTAATGAACTAAGGAGGGAGTTGAAGATTATCAAGCTGAACCAACAGAAAGGAGCTTTGGCAGACGGAAGTGCGTCTCAGCATAGGGCTACCACGGCCAGAAAGCTCACAGCGCTGGCAAAGGGTCTGGAAGACCAATTAACCCTGAGCCAGCAGATGGAACAGGAGAACTTGCGTCACAGGGTTGTACAGCTGGAGACAGAATTGGCGTCTAAAGTGGAAAGAATCACGTACCTAGAGGCCATACTTCAGGAGCTGGAGTTGGTGCAGAATCGCCCGAAGTCTAGAGGTGAGCTGCCACCTATGGAAGGTGTTGGCAGGTTTGGTGAGTATAGCACTACGGCATCTACGAGAAGTGCAACACCTGGTAATAAGAAGACGGTGCAAGTTTTGACACCCTCGGAAGCATCATCGACGCCCCAAGGAAGACCAACGTCTTCTCCGGGAAGTAGCAAATGGAGTAGGGAAAAAGGTGCTCCGTAGAGTAGACCCGTTGACTCGAGTTGGTAGGTGTTGCCGCTTTTGAAGGCATCAAAGTTACAGGTGGGCCGAATGCTTGTGATCCTCGTCTCAACACAAATTACTTCAAGCCTTCAAAATAGATGAGAAAACCGTTTTCAGTATGTCAAAGAGTAGAGAGCATACTCGTGGCCATCAAAGTTATGGTAGCCTTTTTCAAACATGCCACACCGGCATACCTTGACCCCCGTCCTGTTGCCTTCGTATGGAGAAACTTACCGAAGCTGTAATTCAAATTTTGCCCTGTAAGTGGCGAATGGTGGATTTGATTTATGTTCGAGTGATCCTGTCTTTTTAAGTAAAAGCAGATGCGTGCATTTTTATACTCCGCACCATGAAATCCACACTCTGTTTTATATCACCGCATGATTTTCCAGGTGCCAACATCGACAATCCACTGAAAAGATGCCATTTAAAGAAATCCCTGTCTTGCTTTAAAGAATAGTTGGAAAATTGATGGTTAATCTGTGCTGATACACCCGTCGGGTTGGCACCTCGGTTTGTCCTATAATATATATGCAAAACTAGCCCTCACGTGTGGACAAGACACAGATATTCTTGGATATTAAAACCGAGAGAGAGAGAGAGAGAGAGAGAGATATTAGGAGAGAATACAGTGCGTTACGGTTTCTGTTGGTTTTTGTGCTGCATTGCTCCTTCTGTACTTCCTGTGCACTTCGTCTTGGTTTCAAGACGAAGTGCACCGGACGAAGTGTTGCTAATTCCCAAAGCAATGATTGCCTCCAACGTATCATGATGCAGATCGAGAGTGTTGGTCTGTCCACTATCATTCCGGGATAAGGAAGAGGGACAAAGTATAATAACAAAAGGGATGGGAAGACCCTATCAAAGCGCACAAGGATGGAACCAAACCCCAATAGTATCACAATGGGAAATATGTCCTACAACACCTAAGATATAAGAGAAGCATCACCTAACATGATTGCTCTCCTATGGCTTGCGAAGCTAGTGGTTTCTATAGAGCAATGGAAACACGTTGCCTAAAATAGACTATACAGTAAGCTAAAGAGAGTGATACCCAATGCCGCCTAGTATGGTAGGCTCTCTCGCACTCCCTCACGAACATGACTTCGACATGTTCGTGGGGGAGTGAGAGAGAGCCTACCATACTAGGCGGCATTGGGTATCACTCTCTTTAGCTTACTGTATAGTCTTCGTGAGGGAGTGCGCGATATAACTCCAAAGCTAGAGGAACAAAGAGGTGACCTCTATGCATACCTCTATACTTGGAGACCTTGGGTTGCTGCCACTCCACTCGCCGTCCATCCTGGAGGATGGGTGATCACCCCCCTCAAAACCGTGTCTCTAGTAGGATCAAGAACCACCACATTTGCCCAAGAACCTGGTCCTCCCGAACCAAGTACAAGTCTGCCCTAACCCTAGTTGACTGCAAGGCATACCAACGCTCTCTCCATGTGAGGTATCTACCCTCTCGCGCCATAGCAAACACCACATCCCTAATGGCATCATGGGTAGCTATCCTCTGCCCTCCGAATGTACAACGAGTCATATGAACACCTGCTGCATCTAAAGTGATACGACACTCACATGTGAGTAATGAAGATGTAGGTGGATGGACCAAGCCAAGACGGAACCTCATCGTTATGGAGAAAGTAGCTGGTGCGAGTCGGAAAGTCCTGATGCATGGTCGAGCCAAGATCCACGAGCCTGCATCCTTGCCCGAGCAAGAGCGTAGACGAGCTCTAGTAGTATGAGGAATGGCCGGATCTACTAAGAGTGAATGTAGAGCCTCGAAAATGATGGGGTCCATCAAGATAGACTGTAGACCTCTAGTCCAATCGGTAGTCAAAGAGGAAAAAGATGGGAACTCATGTCGTACCTCCTATGGTAAAGCATCTCTTGTATATTGTAATAATACTTGTAAGGGAAATGATCTCGTATCCACGTCCCTTGCATATATCTCCAAGATAGATCTATCTGCAATCACAAATTGAGAAGATAACAAATGTGCAATAAGCGCCCAACTCGTCAAGAATGCCGTAGGTGCCGTCTCCTCCATCGATAATAAGCCTACCCTTCCACACAAAATTGGAAAAGATGTTTGTCTCCTTACCAAATCTCTTGTCACACACTCGAATGTCCATGGTCCAATGATGTCACCAAAGACGTCCATGATCCTCCTATCAAAGGCTGCCAAACGTGATATGAATGTAGGTGAAGGAGTAACCATGTGAAGAAGGTAGGTGGGTCGACGAGCAATACTAGATGATAGTATACCAAACGCCACAGGCAGATACCCTAGTAGAGGAAGGTCGTCTACATGAAAAACATCATCGGCAAGTGCAACTTCAAGGTAGCGTGAAACAAAATCCTCAGACCCTACTAGCATTCCTAGAATATGTAAACCGTCTGTCGATGTCATACATCCCTCTGGAAGTTGGAGATGAGGCGGAATGCCCAAAGGAGACCAAGCCCTTCACTTTGATACCTTGACTCTCAAGCTTACAAGATGAAGCTCGGTAGTCAAGTAATCAAAGATCTACCTAATGTTGTCTACATGGCCCACAATGTGTGTATCATCCGCTAAGGAGGGGAACACACAACGCAAGACGGCCAAAGCAAAGAGACAAAAGAGCTCTATAATGAGCCATGGCAAATAGGGGTCCTCCCAAAGGATCTCCATGTCGAGTGACAGCGACGGACTGTGGAACGGTGACTCCCTCCTCGGAAAAGCCATGCTGATAAAAAGAGAAGAATGTGAACTATAAAAAGACCGTACGAAAGTAATGAGGCTTGATAGAGGTCCACCAGCCTCTCTAAGCTCTCTAAAAATGGATGCATATGAGACGCTGTTAAAAGCGTTCTCAACGTTCACCTGCAAGACAACTCAATCCCGATGGATATCTAGAAGTGCTCTAATGCCCAACGATACCGCCTCACAACCTCCTGGTGTGGCGACTCCAAACTGATGTGGACAAAGATGCTCCTGGAAGTGTGAGCAATGCTGAAAAACAACGGTACAACTAACTAATCGCAATAAGACCTCTCCAATAGTAATCGGTCTGATGCCCCCAGTGTCTTTCTCCATCGCGAGAAGCCGACTAGCACCCAAAATCTGACTAACTGACAACGGAATCTCCCCTCTCGCAACTGATGCAACCACCTGGAATAACTCCGTGAAACCACTAGAGGGATCATCCGCCTGAAAGCAGTATCGAAGATGCTCATATACCATCCCTGACAAACCCCTTGAGGATAAATGTGGGGTTGTGCATAGAGAATGGGCAAATAATGATCTATCAGACATAATCAACAAGAGGAGCCATTATGTCTCCTCTTGCTGATACTCCAAGACCTCTAATGGTATCTCCTTGCCTATGGGTGGATGTAGAAGGCGTAAAGAGAAAATCGTCTCCTCAGTAGGACTAGCCATGGACAAAGGATGAAGGGCCCGTGCAGCCTTGCTATACTTCCCGGCCTGCCCCAAGATCCTACATCGTCGCAATCGCACCAAATCAGAATTATCATGTGACTAAATCCGACTCCTAATCTGTGTGGCCCGAACAAACTCCTCCTGCAATGTAGCCCAATCCCGTGCTTGGAATCTCCGAAATCTAGTTGCCACCTCCTTATGTCCAGCACGTCCCCTTCTAGTATAACGTAGATACCATCGCAAAGGTAATAGAAAGAAAACCACGCTAACTCGTCCATGGGATCGCGAGCCAACCGATTGAGCGGTAAGCGAAAACCACGTCTAGCCTCGTCATGGAGTGCACGAGGAAGCCTATGGAATAAACATGGATATGGAAACCTAGTCTCAAAAAGCCCTAGAATTGAACCTGCATGGGAAGCTAACCACTCCCACTACCCGATCAGTATACCCTGAATGCTCAACGAAGGAGTTGATGTAGTTTGCGTGTTCCCCGAAGTGAGAAATACCGATGTCGATGTGACCGTCCTCCTCACATGCACATCCCAAATAGTCCAATCATAATCTTTGTGCATCTTTCCCACGTGGGTCTTTACCCCTTGCGAGGTAAAGAGACAATGACACACATGACATGGTGTATCATGCATTGGTTTTGGCAGCCCCATGAGGGAAAGTGAAACTATAGTTAGCACAAAGAGAATGATAAAGAAACCCAGCATTCCATCATGTATCTCCTCCCAACTCCAAAACCATAACCGCTTAACACCCCACCTCACATCGAAAAATGATAACTATGAAAACCCTAAAACCTAAAAACCCTCATAATTTTGTATTCATATCTCCATAATGTTCCAACTAGGTTCGAATAGAACCAATGTCAAGGAAGAGATGTAACAAAAAAAACCATCCCCACACACTTGTGAAAATCTTGGAAATTTATGAAAGTCAATGTGACACTCAACTATGCCAACAAGATTTGTGTCGGCCTTAACCGCAAGGAACAGCATTTTAAAGTGATTCATCTGATCGATATTGTCCATCTGCTGTGTGGGTTTCTGTGCGAGGCCAAGGTCTTTCCGCCCTCTAGATTTGTGGGACGACTCCTTACATTCAACGAGTCTGAAGCTGATCTCCGGCTGATCCTTTCATGACGTAAGTCGGTGCCAAGTTGGTGTGATCTGTTCTTTATCATATTAGAAAATAACCCACTCCTGAGAATCCGTGTGTAGTCCTTTCAAGTTGAAACCATGTAATTGGTCGGAGCGCTTATTGTCTTTGTGAGACATTGGGGCTGTAAGCCCCAATGTCTCACAAAGACAATAAGCTGGTCCTATGTCATTCACTTCGTGGGTGATTCTTGGTGGACCCTTGAAAGAATCCACCCTATCTACTCGACGAATCCCTCTTGATTTTCACACTCAGTGCTTGTGGTCATGGCTTACCATTTTCTTTCTTTGATGGCATTTCCCTTACCGCAATCCCTGCCGCTGTTTGTTGGGATGCTGTTCGTTCATGAAGTTAAGTTCTATCGAACGTATCGTATGGCCACTCCGAGTATCATGCATGTCCTTCAGGCGAGAGCAGTGGTGCTTTCTCCACCGACACCCCTCGTCGCTGTCTATGTTTAACCAATGCGGTTCGTTTGTATGGCACTTCCTCAGCTGATCGGATGGATATTCCATTGTCCTAACTCAAGGTCAACTTCTGTAAGAAATTACGATCTCATGTTTTTTGTTTTGGAAATTGAACGATCTCATCTTGGAAAGTTTTTTGTTTTGGAAATTGAACGATTGTTTGAGTAGCCTGAAACTGCTAAGCACCTGGGGCTCTATTTGATTGTCGCACGGAGGCCCTTAGTTTTGGGTGTAGCTCGTAGTAGATACTGGACTGGAGGATGTTGCTCCAGGAGAGACGAAACCCGCACTTGTGAAAGCCAACGGTGAAAATTGTCTTAGATGCTGAATGCTTTTCACTCCAGGATGACTCTTGAGCTTCAGTCTGTACCTTCTTCATCCCTCAGGCTGTACATTGAATGTATCTCATTCACTGCGTAAAATATCTACTCAGAGTCTGTCTGTCCAGTTAGGAAGAAACAGTTGATTACACCAGGTCACATGTAAGTCCGTGAAATGTCTGGCTCGTTAAAAACATTTCTATCATATTCTTATCCACTACGTACTTCCTGAAGGCACTTTTGGGGAACTTGTATATAACTTTCGAAAGTGATGGCAAGATCGTAGCTATAGTTTGACTCTTTGCCTCTCCTCATTTGATTTGGGTTAATTTGATCGGCTTGAAATCGGCGTTTCCAGCAGAAACAGCAACTACAGTTCTGATCACGGAGTTCGGCAATGCACTCCATGTGTAGAAGTTATCGAATGGATTGTTTTCCAATTCGTCATGAGATATGGAAGACTAGACATAGACTAGACCACAAAGTGGCTACACCACAACCCTCGGACAGAAGAGAGAATCTCAGTAAATCTAAACGTTCTCTGCAAAGTCCTGCCACATTACTAAACGCAGGTTCAATCGCTCCTTGACTGCCCAATTGCCCCACGACTCAGCAATCTCTAGAGCATTCACCACTCTTGCAGCTTCTGCACGTTTGCAACTCGTCCATGAACGCCCTGAAGACTTGCCTGTAGAGCTCGCAATTCATGTGCAGCTCCAGGCAGGAGGAGTACCTGCAGTGGGAGCACTCAAACTCAGTCCCACTAGCTGCTTCTGGCATCCAGCCAGGAGGTGATATCATCCAGCACTTGAGCTCTGACTTGGTCGAGCTCACCCTGGAGAAGAGAATGAAAAGCACCCTGATACAATTTGATGGTTTTATCTTCGCTGGCTGCCGTCTCATAGAGCTTTTGGCTAGCTTTGGGGTCAGTGATGTTATCTTCAGTGCCATGGAGTACCAGAAACGGCACAGACACCCTCCCCAGATTCTGGTGCAGGAAGTCGCAAATCCTCTCAATCTCCAGCATCGTCTTCACCCTCGGGGCTGCAGCATAACGCCTGGGATTGCTGAGAATCAGCTCCCGTCGAGCAGGATTTCTGAACACATTCGGGGTTCCAGTCGCCGCAGGAACAATCGGCCACTTCCAGATCAGACGGCCGAACAATTTGTAGCCCGCCATGTAGGCCCAGGGCACAGCCATGGCGCTCGCAACGCCGATCAGAGGTGCGGAGAGAATGATCCCGTCCCAGCCCTGGGGATTCTGGAGATGCATGAGCAGAGTCATGGCGCCGCCCATCGATTCTCCCAACAGAAACCCTCGGAGCCCTCGATGCGCCGGCCGGGCTCGGACGGAGCCGTAGAAGCTCGAGAGGGAAGCTGCCGCGATGTCGAAGCTCTCGACGTAACCGGGCAGGCCCCACGATCGGCCGAAGCCCGGCATGTCTGCGGCGTAGGCTGCGTAGCCCCGCTGCGCCAGGGCGATGGTGAGGAGCTGGAACGACCAGGCGCTATCGGACCCGTAGCCGTGCGTGCAGCAGACCACTCCCTTGGGGGCCTGGTTCAATGGCAGCCACGATTGCGTGAAGAGCGTCCCTTGCGGGCTTTCGAAATGCTCCCGCGCGTTCTTCACCCCCTGCGACGCGTAGTACTCGTCCTCCGCCATGTCCCCCCACATGTTCGCCATTCTCGCCCTCGCTCGCTCGGTCGACGTCGTCGCGCCTCGGGCTTCTTCCGATTTTCGGCGGGAGAGGGGAGGCCCCGCTGTTCCAATTTAATTCCAATTCGCATCGTTCTCCGGTCGCAATCGGTGGGTCACATTCGCTGCATTGCGAAAAGCAAGATCGTCAGCTTCCATCCAATCACCGAGCTTGGAATTGACCGCTAGGTGGCGTTCAAGTGGTGCGCGTGGCATGAGCTTGGCCTGACCTCGCACCTCATGTGCCAGACGTTCCCGTTCCCGCTCGAAGTGACGGTGGAGGTTCGTTCAGATGCATTTGGCAGCTGCACCGAAACTAGCTGCGAATCCCGGCCTGCCAGTCAAGGTCGCTGATCATCTCAACTGCGCTTAGCTTCGCATGCAAATTGTGCGTGGCCGTAACTCTCGCATCTTCCCATCTGTTGCCGATTCTGAGTGGCGGGATTCGAATCCCCGACTTCATCACGCCGAGATGACCACACTCGCACCACTTCGCTGTTATCCTTACTACTACTTCATTCTCGATGGAAGGACTAGAAAATGCGAGGAGATGAAGAAGGGCGTGGCCAGAGAGCTAACCTTGTGATCCCTGAGGCGAGCCTTGGGCCAAGAAGCGCAGCAATCAGCTCGAGAGACTGGAGCTGCAACAGCTTCTGCGGTATACGATCTTGAAAATCAACCTAGGGCACACCGATCCACCATCAGCTGAGCTCGGCAGATGGAGCTCAATCGGGGGAAAAAGCTCCGAGGGAGCGGAAATTAGTTCGAGCCGAATCCAGCTCTACTGCAGCAGTCGAGGACAGAGCCGGGCTTTCATCGCTGTGTAAGTAACTAGCGACAATTCGACCGCCATTATTTCAGGGAGCGCTCCCCGGACACGTTCTCATTTCAACATCGGACGACTCGAAACCAACCAGATGTAAACTGCTCCACTAAGCCCAGAATTAGCAAGCGACGACATCGTGATGTTTCTCTACTGCGAGTTTGATAAAGGTGTGAAGAGAGTTTGAGAAATGAAGAACCTTTTTGTCCGAGCTAGATCCTAATTACTGCGACTCCTCGAGACACTGCTGTCATGAAACGTGGGTCACTCCAGAGCATGTTCTCGCAGGGATCTAGGTTCTAGAACCTTTTCTTCTACTCCTTGTCTCACTTTGTAGATGTTAGGAAATCCTTGTATAAATAGGAGTAGGATTGGAAAGTGCAGATATTTTATTATTGCAAGTGTTCAATTGTCAAACCATAAGTGAAATCAAGGTACAACGGGAGCTTGAGAAGTTGTATATCTCCATATTCAAGCAACATAGACTGGATTGGAATACTTGCAAAGTTATCCGAGTGTGGGTGCACCGATTGGACTTCTTAGAGGTCACCGCCTGGATTCCAATTTGTAATCGGAACGATCGACCCTTTTACTAGTAAAATTAAGAAATTATCTCAGATTGTGACTCAATTGTTTTGGATGGGTGTTCTGTGTGTTGAACTAGTCGAATAGTGATCCAAGGGGATACACATTTGCATAACTCTTCGTACTATGATTGTTTTGAATAAGGAAAAGACGCATAAATTCACTTTTGAGTATGGATTAATACTTTGTTCTCTTTGGAACAAATCTTAAATTCACTATAATTGATATTCCTTTGTGTGACTTTGCTGTTACATATATAAAATCTTTGGTTACTGCTATTCTATTAGCATCAAATAAGCCATCAAATCCATTATCTATAATAATAATGCAATAATTATTATTATAGACAGCAAAGCCACCGCATACTACATCCCTTAGAACATCAAATAAAAAAATATCATATTCATAAAAAACAGCTTGATAACTTAACAGTTTCTTTGACAACATAACCCCCGCATCCAACTTCAACAGAAGGTCCTCCAGCTTCTACACAATCAATACCGTCATAAACTTTGTATATTACACTTCAATAAGCTAGATATTTCTTTTTGGAGCATATTTTTTTATCTAACCAATCATATAAATCATTTTCAGCCTCTAAAAACCATGTCAAATGGAGACAGTGACTCCGAGGCTTTTGAAAATTCTCATGTGGAAATAAAATCTATTAAGTACCAAGCACATTTTCCCCGATATTGCAGAATGTTCGAAGAATATCCTCTTCTGCAGACGTCAACTTCATTGACAGCTTCTCTCAAATGTTTACGTCTTTCAACTCATTCACGTTACTAGATTGCAACCCAACGTCTTTCAACTCATTCACATTTTAGTGTACAACCAAAACCCAGACAGATATGTATAGACAATCCGCACTTAGTGGTGTCCGGATAAGACAATTGATATCATTTTGAGGTCAACAATCGATTGATTGTTGGGACGGTGTTTTGGATATGTGATGTCCCACATCCCAAGAAGTATAGACTTCGCATGTCCACTCATATTCAACTCACTGAGATGCACATGTTGAGAACTGCTGTATATATGTACTATAGAGATTGATCCTGTCCAAACGAGCACCTGAATCTGTCTTCTCGTTGTAAAGAAACGAGGACGCATACAATAAAAGGCACGATGGAAAGAGCCATCGAACAAGATAACAAAGCACTTGGCAATCAAACGATGCAAGTACAGTCTGTATCAGTTCATCCAGGGCGAAATGATCAGTATCTGTCTCCATCAGGATTAGCGGTTTTGCTTGGAGTTTAAGATAAGGAATGTAGCATCGCAGGGACTTTAACACGTAATCGATTAAGAAGGAACCCAGAATATACGATAAAGGCAGGAAATAGGCTCAGAAGGACCGTAAAGACAAGGAAGATATAAGATAGTGCTGGACCAATCTACGAATACTTCGTTCTTACAATACACAGATTTCAGAAAGCTTGGGAACATCATTCGTATCTTAGAAAACAATTAAAAATGAAAGAGGAAGTATAATAACAAAAAGGATGGGAAGATCCCATCAAATCTTACAAAGATTGAACCAAACCGATAATATCACCATATATGAAAAAATGGAGCTACTTCCGAAAGGTTAAACTAAGTAAAACGGTAATATGTCATATATATGAACTATCCAAGTCAAAAGATCTACAAAACATCCTAACGCACCAGAAAACAAATCCTCAAGGAACTTTTCATGCACTGTACAAGAAATGGTCTTCAAGAACAGTGTACTTGTGATGAATCCGTAGCTTCTACCGATATTGTCCAAGTCATTTCCTGCCTTGATTTATACGTGGTAGCTTTGTAGAACCAATTTTGGACGAGTCGGCATTCAACTTCTCGAAGTCCGCACCTGAAGTCCGCGGAGTACTCCGCACGTTCTGGGACATACAGAGACGGCCAATCTTTTCTAGTGCCTCACATCAAAATGTGACCCTGAAAATCTACTCTCCGGAGGTCCCGTGAGCGGTTTTGATCTTTATGGACTCCGGTGCGAAACAATTGAAGAGGGAAATTTGTTGAACCTCAGAATGTTCAGACTGCTAGTCAATCATCATCTCGTTTCCTCGCGTGCCTTCTTAATCTTCATCTACTTTCATCTTCTCTGCCCTTTCCAAACAATCGGCCATATTCTCCTGTCGGAATCTCTGGCCGTGAGGCTCAAAATAGTCCGTCCCAGCAAATTTTTGAAGCCCTGCCTTGAGGGCAGCGAGGTTGACGCCGTTGTGAACATGCACGCTTTTGACACCCATCTGGGTGACAGCCTGAATGTTGCGGTCCTCGCCATCGAAAAGGAGCATGGAGTTGTAGGGAATGCCCGTTTTCTGATGGATTTTCTGAAAGTGATCGTTTTTGTCGCTGGGGTACACTTCCATGACTGAGAAACTCGAGAGTAAATCCAATTTAGAGAGAAACGTCCGTGCTTTGTTTGCGGTTGGCGACCGGGATGCTATGGCCATCAAAACCCCTTTTGATTTCAGTGCCTGGATAACCCCCTTTGCCTGAGAATATAACACGGGGCTTTCATTCTCAGAGCGACAATCACAGAAATAAGGCCACAGAGTGTAATCTAGATCGAAAACTACAAGTGCCGGCAATCGATTGGCGGCGTTTAGAATCCGTGTGGCCTCTGGCTCGTCGTTCGTATCATAGTAGGTGGACCAGTATCCCACTTCATACTGCAGGAAGAACGACACTCGTAAGGTAAAACTGTCGAATGTTTTGCACACTGCAGACGAAGTGTGGACTGAACAAACTTGGAGCTATAGCTTCTTCAACTAATTTTATACATCTGTAATTCAAAGAATCTTGCGGGAACAAACGACATACCAACATTGGAGGGAACACAAAGGTTGAAGTTCCAAGTTCTCAAGAAAATGCGCTTACGGGATTTGCCATCAAGCTCGATGACACTGCGCTTTTCGAGCTAGAGTAAAGATACTGATGAGACTCGCTTACGCTTCAATGATCCTTGCGGAGTTACATCACATTTCAGACTGTGTGCGCTACGGGATCGATGTCCTAGTTTCCAATTCGACAACACTGTCCCGCACAACCGTTTCCACCATTCTAGACAGGCCAAAACGTGCTTGGAAACACCGCGTCTGCTGTTGAGAAATTGCTCGGGTGTTGGAGAACCAAGGTTCCCAATTTTATGTCACCACTAGAGCTCAGTAAAGATCGACATGTTTCTCCTCCGTCTGCCACTTCAGTGGTAAGCTCTCCTCGAGTTCAGTTGAAACTGGCGGGAAGTCAGAATTGATGAGAAGCGGGGGAACTTTGGTGATGGCTCCTAATATCTTGCCTAATTTTAAGGGAATTTCACGATTCCTCCAGGATGGAAAAAACAACCTCGTGAATCTTTCTGTCTGTTAATGTCTGTTCTCACCATTTCCAAAGAGAGGTTCTTAGGCGCTGCTCCCATCTTCCGTGACTCTTGTTCCCAGAAAATGAGCGTTCAGAATCGACTGCTACGAATTCGTGCGCTTCACTGTTCCATACTGCCAGGGAGCAAATTTCCTAAACCATCGCCATCATGTTCTTGTTGTTGAATCATGAGGCGATGCAGCCCGTAGGCCAAGACGCGAGAAAGATGCGAAAGAGCATAAATAAGATACGAGCAGTATTAACACAAGAGAACAAGAGAAAGCAAAGAATGAATCCTCGTGAAGTAAAAGCGCAGATAACTTGTAGGAGAGAAAGGAACCTAATCAGTGGACAGGATTCAAGAGACGAGGAAAGACTCAACATCCAATGTCGAGAAACTAAAGTAAGCGTGAAGATACAAGACTATTGGAAAATGAGTGAAAAAGGTACGTAACCAGAATGATTTTATCCATATTCTTTTATGGCATGGAAGAACTTCATAATTTAATAATTGCCATGAAGCAAATCTCTGACCTGAAATTAGTTGCTCCCAAATGGTTCGAGTAGCTCGACACTGCCCTAATGCATTTTTTCTGGTTTCCTCAACATATGACAATTCCTACATAATGAGGATTTTGGAATATTGAACCTATAGAAGCAAGCTTCAATAGCTAAATGGCAGTTTCTAAGTTGTGTAAGGAAAGAAGCTGATTTTCTACCGTGTTGAGATAAACGTTTTAATGAGTGGGGGTACGGGAGTATATAGCTATTAAATCTTTAGGTCTTGAAGAAAATCTCCATGTGGGGGTAGGGGAGTATATAGCTATTAAATCTTTAGGTCTTGAAGAAAATCTCCATGTGTTTGTCCATAGAGATAGACTATGCTGATAGATGTGAGTTTTGAGTGTGGACAATGTCATGATAGAATCCATCCACTTCACAACTTCCCAATGCAACTTCTCTGGATTTGACATGTACCTGGTCACCTTGCCCATAGCTAGAGCAATATCAGGTCTAGTGCACACCATCAAATACATGAGGCTACCCACTGCCTTGTCATAGGGAATTGACGACATCTTTCCTCTCTCAGTTGCATCAATTGGACATTGAGCTGCTGAGAGCTTAAAATGTGCCGCCAAAGGAGTCCACACTCCTTTAGAGTATGACATGTTAAACCTGTCAAGCACACGTTGAATGTACTTATCTTGACTTAACCATAGCTTCCTCTTCTTCAAATCCCTGTGAACATCCATACCTAATATCCTCTTGAACTCACCCAAATCCTTCATCTTGAATGCAGATTTCAATTGCCTCTTGCATCTATCGACGTCAGATTGTTCCTTTACCAAAATGAGCATGTCATCCACATATAATACCAGAATAATGAGACTAAAGATCTCATTATTCACCTTCTTCATGTAAACACATGGATCAAACACACTCCGTGAAAATCCTTGTGCTTTCATGAACTCATCAAACCTTGCATTCCATTGCCTAAGAGCTTGCTTCAATCCATATAGAGATTTGAGCAATCTACAAACTAACTTCTCCTGACCTTTCTTCTCATAGCCAGTAGGTTTGTCTCATGTAGATTTCTTCCTCCAAATATCCATATAAAAAAGCCGTGACAATATCCATATGATCCATAACTAGACCAAATATCGCAGCAAGTGCACATATCATACGAATTGTAGCATACTTTGCTACATGTGAGAAGACTTCGTTGTAGTCCACACCTTTCTCTTGTGTGAAGCCCTTAGCCACCAACCTGGCTTTGAAGATCCTCTTCTCTTCATCCATTTGGATTATCCTTCAACTTGTACACCCACTTGCTATCAACCAAAGGTTGACCATTTGGAAGCTCCACCAGCTCCCAAGTCTTGTTCTCAACAAGCGATTGCATCTCACGCTCCATAGCAATATCCCACTCAAGCTTATTGATAGAGGCTTGAGCTTCTCTATATGAACAAGGTTCTCCTTCTTCCAAGATCAACGCATTGCCATCATCATTCTGAGCTTCAATATCATGATCCTCAAGAATAGATGAATCAGCCCATGTTCCATACCTTTCGGAAGCTCTACTAATCCGATTTGATGATCTCTTAGAAGATGGTCATGGTTGATCTCCATTGTTTCATGCTCTGTCTTAAGGCTCAGCAACGACAACTTGCTCCTCCAATTCCTGTTGTTCAGGAATTTGCTCCATCTGTTCTGGAGCTTCTCCTTGTGGCGCATCATTAAACCCATAATGATCAATCTCCCCCTCAACAACATCCGTGAGTGGAGATTTGCCCTTGTCAGTACGGAGAGCCTGAGATATTTCTCCCTCTTTCAATGATATGGGCTCATCGAAAGAAACATCCATACTGACAATCACCTTACAAGCTACAGGATCCCATAGCCTATAACCTTTCACACCACTTGCATATCTAAGAAAAGAACACTTCTTGGATGTATGATCCAACTTGGTCATATTCTCCTTAGGTATGAGAGGATAAGCCGTACAACCAAAAATTCTCAGACAACTATAATCAGCCCTCTGTTTGTGCCTCAATTCAAACGGTGTCAAGAAATTGATTGCACTTGAAGGAGATAGATTTACCAAATACACTGCGGTATTTACAGCTTTAGCCCAGAATTCATATGGTAAATTAGATTGGCTCAACATACTACGCACCTTCTCCAATACTTGTTGGTTGAGCCTCTCAGAAACAACATTAAGTTGCAAAGACTTCAGACTTGTGTGTGAAAAAATAGACCCACACAAATCTTGAGTAATCATCAATAAACGATACATAGTACCACTTCCCATAATGTGAGGCTCTATGAGAGGGTCCCCACACATCACTATGTACATACTCAAGTAACTCTTTGGAACTATGAGTTCCAACACCAAAGGCTTTTCTATGTTGCTTGCCCATAACACAATGCTCACAAAATTCCATGTCAACTTTACCTAAACCAGGTAACAAGCCCCTATCTCAAAGAAAGATCAAATACTTGTTACTCATGTGTCGCATTCTAGAATGCCAAACATGAGCCATCTCAGGCCGAGATCTAGTAAGATTAACTTCACCACAAATGGTATTGCCCTCTAGCACATACAGATTTCTATGCTTGTGTCCTCTCAAGATAATCTTATCACCTACTCTCAAGTACTCCTTGTTTAGAACTCCACTCAAGGCCTTTTGAATCTAACATTCCAAGAGAGATAAGATTCTTTCTCATTTCACGTATAAACCTGACGTGAGTCAACGTACGTTTGACTCCATCAAACATGTGAATTTGTACAGATCCAACACCTTTAATTCTACAAAGTTGATCATTTCCCATAAGAACTAAACCGTTTGATAAGTATGAAAAAACTCTCTAATGTAACAAATATGATAAGAACAAGCACTATCCATAATCCATACATCACCAACGCCCTTTGGTGAGTTGCATAGGGCATACCTCTGGCTTCATAGTCCATCTTCGAGCAAGTCATCCTCCTCATCAAAATCTTGAGCCACATTGGCCAAAGGAGGATCAGTAGTCTTGGTCTTCACACGGCAGTCCTTCTTAAAGTGACCACTCTTGCCACATTTCCAACAGACCACCGTCTTTCTGTCTTGGGATTTACCCCTAGACATGGATCTACCTCTAGATCCAAACTTCTTGCCATCCTTCTCATTCCTTGATTGTGACCGTCCACGGATCACATTCAGTGCCATACCAGATGAAGAGGATGGAGTAGAGATCATCATCTTCTGCGGTAGATCATTAGTCAAGAGAGCACTTACAACCTCATTGTAAGTGCTCTCTTGACTTTGTCTATCACGATGGAGCAACACTCGTGACAATGACTGATATGATGCAGGTAATGAACTTAATAGATGAAGGGTCTTCTTCTCATCAATTATCTCCTCTCCGAGATTCTGAAGATCAATAACAAGATTACCAAAGGCATCAATGTGATCTTGGATCTTCGTACCTGTATCTTTCATCTTGAAGCTCATCAGCTTCAAGGAGGTGTACAACCTATTTGACAACTCTTTGCGATGAAACCGTCGCTGAAAAGCCTCAAACAACAACGTACAATTGTCATACTCATCAACTTGCTTCAGAACTAAAGGTTGTAGATGGAGTATAACAATACTCACTGCTTGCTCTTGAAGGTCCTTCCAGTCTTCATCATTGAATGTAGAGGGTTTAGACCTCAATGACTTGCCCAAACCGGAAGCCTTCAACTTGCCTTTGACTTGCCTCTCCCACAAAAGATAGTCACCACGCCCATCGTATTTGACAATATCAAATCCGGCTCCTCTTGTCTTCATAACTGACATCTCGCTACGTCTAGGCACTGAACTGGTCCTTTGTGTTATTCGGTTGTCAAAAGGAACCTCCAAAGTTAATTTCTTTCCACTCATATGAGTACAAAAGGAAAATTATAGTGGGATAAAAAACCTTATACCATAAGGGATACCTTAAGTTTCCATCGCTTCATCGCCGCTTATGCCCTATCTGCAGTTCCAATCTGCCTGTGACGCTCCTTAGTCCACTCTTATCACGACATGCATCGAAGTTACTCGATTTCTTTTGTCCCTAGGGACATTTTCATCAAGCGGTAATCGAGTTCTTGAACATGTCATCACGCCGAGGGCTCAAGGGTTGCGAAGGATATACATACAACCACCGAACTCCTCCGGCTTGAAGTCTTGGTTTCCATGAATGATCTCACGTTGGTTACTAGCTCATTAAATCCTTCACAATATTTAGGTGAGAAATTGTTTACACCTGCAATCCATGCTACTCGAGGTTCCAGGTTCGCGATGTAGCCAGAAGTCGTTCCGTAAATGGTCTACACAACCGTTCACGGTAAGAAGGTTTAGAGAAATGAGGTCCACTCAAAACCTGAGAGAGTCCAGGCCTAGAATGTCGGCTGCGCCGCTTACTCCTTCCCGAAAATATCACTTCTCCGAGGAAATATATTTCGCTACGGGATAATTGCCTCGAGAATGAACTGCTTCTACATCCCACAGCTGGAGTCCCCTACTTTCGGGAAACTGCACATCCTCATCTATGACATTCGCACTGGCGTTGGTCCTCCTACTCTCGCTTCTTTCGGGCCGGCCATGCCACAAGTCTCCACCCATGTAATGGTGCCCCTAGGTTGAACTCCAGAATACCTCCTCTTGCTCTTCTGTTCTCGATCCGATTACGTCCCGATTCAAGAAGCTAAGCCCAGCTAAATCCAAAGCAATGTGCACAGCCTTGGCAATTGCGTTGTGACGTGCCCACGATACAGTGCTCCATTTCTCCAGTCAATCAGGCGATCAATGTCTGAACTAATCAACACCATGCAGCTCTTGCGACAGCAAACACCCTCCGGCCCATGCTCTTCGTATCTCCCGAAGAAGGAATTCCGCTCCGTTTTCGATTTTGACTAACGAAAGCAATCCCACGGCGGCGCCGGTCGAAATCCGATATGAAGTTACAAATTTGTTCACCTCCACTGTTGTCAAGTGGATTTGCTTTCGGTCGGTTCCAACACTGCAACAAATTTTTAATCATCGTTGATTCTATCGATGTCGCATCAATTAAACAATTTGTAGCCGGAACCATGCATCTGGATGTCAAATCGCTACACATGCACCAACAGCTTGCTACTGAATTCACTCTGATTCGTTGAAAAACACATTGGGAAACTCCATTCTGCACTCCTGAGCTACCCCAAATGTGACGTCATCTCTGAACTGATCACTACCGGGTTTAGAATCCAATTTTCACAAGAAGTTTAGCTGCTACTTCAAACACATGACAGTTTGATGCGCTTCATGTGCTCTCATGCAGCGCGAATTAGTTCGAAGTATCTCCCTGACAGATCATCAATCGATTTGTCCCAGCGCAAATCCTGCTCCCATGATGCAATTCAATTCCGCACTCTTCCAGATTCCACGCTGACAATCATAGCAAGAAACTTCCTACTCCTGATTGCCACTGGGCAGCCAATTCCTCATTCAGACGAGACAAGAAATACGTGGTTCACCTCACTGAGGCTACGTCCACGAAACACACAAAGTCATTTTACTAAATACCCTAATTTGTGTTACATAGAGCTTCTGCCAGCCCTTTTATATAGTAGTACCAGCCCTAGCCCTAGTCTAACTAAACATAGTCAAACTAACCTGAGTTACTCAAGACATGAGTTAACTCCTAACACCGGTAACAAGGGAAGTAATACGATAATATCTTGAAATTCAGTTCTAATTTTATTCAAAGCAAGGTAAGCTCTATACGATAAAAAATGAGAAGTCTTAGAAGAAATATCTAAAATACTTTTGATAGCAGATTTGCTATCAGATAATATAAACACAGATTGGTCATTAGTATAGTTAGATAGCTCTAGCGTTTTTACTATGGCATGTTCTTCAGCATCATCGCCCTCATGAAACTCCCTTCTTACAACAAAGAAAGTCTAACCGCTTATTCAGCATCCACTTGAATGGGCACAGTGAAGAAAACTCTCCATGTTACAGATATACTTTATGAGGTAAATTCATTTACGACTTACCACTAACCTTTTCAGGATATCTCGTTTGTAATACACGGTAGAACGTTCAAGACGTGCGGACTCGTGTTCTTGACCTACTTTGTTTTCTTTCAATTTAATCCACTGTAATTTCAATGGCGCATTTACTTGGTAGGCCTTTAGTTACCCACATTCACTCTACAATCCCTTTGGTTGTGAAACTGATCCGATTGTGTTCCACACACATGTTGATCGCTCCAAGAAGGCATAGCGCCGCGCATGATTTCACTTTACTGATGTAGCTATGGTACAATTTTGTTTTCAAAAAATTACGGTAATAGAAGGGCGTTTCAGTATAGGCAGGTAGGATTTTATGGTGAGACATAATATTTTTCATGGAGATCAAGTGTAATTGTATGGTTTATATTATGCCCGTTTGGTCACCTTCCCTACTACTGTTCTACTGCAAAATACTGAAAATTTATAGCTCAACTATTTTGCTCTCCACAGACAGGAGGAGTTTTTATGGCTATCTGGTGCAATATGCCAGTTTCAGGTGCAAACTCAAATTCCAGGCAGCAAACCAACTCTAAGCTCTTTGGATGCGTAGTATTTGTATTTCCTACAAACACTTATTGCAGCTCTATGTATTCATGTCTGTGTTGACCTTTATGTCTATACATCAGACCCGAAGTAGGAGATTACAACATCTGCTATGTACGAAACATATGTCTGAAAGAAAGAAAAGAAAAAAGAAAAAGAAAAAGAAAAAAGAACATCTGTGTATTTAAAGTAAGTCTCCGTTAAATATGACAAATTATTCTGTCTGAGTAGTTGTTGCTCCAATGATGTGGATACTGCATGCCACTCTACTACACGTAGAGCTCTCGGGGGCTATTCGGGGTCTCAGGATTGAAATGCCACGAAGGCAATCGACAGCAAGTCTATTACCACCTCTTACATGAGCGAAACTGTGGCATAATATGGAATGGTGTAACTTTGATCGATTATAATATTCTTCATTACAACTTGTTATTTTATGGATCTCCGTGTGTGGCATCGATTCTCGTAAACTACTTAAGGGGATCTCCGAATTGCATTGCGCATGTGCATAGGTTCTTAAAGATCTACAGCTGAGTGCTCGGAGTATCCAGAGAATGAAAACCTTCAATATCAACACTCGTTTCCTTGTCAAAAAACTTGTCCGAGGAAGAGAATTGAGGTCTTTAAAGTTCTAACCCCAGTGCCAAAGCTAGTTATAATTACATCTTTACAATATTATGGTAGTAGTCTATACGGGTCTATTGCAAACAGAGTAAGGGGTTTTGCTTGAACTTGTGCAATTTTATTGCTTTTGAGTATTTCTATTCTGAAAAGCCCTAGTACATGGCTATGTTCATCTCGTGAACATTTATTGCTTATGACTAAAAATCAGTAATTCTATTATGAAACGCCCTACCAGCTCTCCACAAGAAGTTTTCTGTAGCGCCATAAAACTATGATGAAACACCCTTCTGTTGACGCTATTTTAGTTCAGTATAGAATATGGACTGTGCAGTACTGACGTCCGCTGTTTATAGCGGTTACGTGGTTGAAGCTATTAGCGTGCCGTACGCAGTGAATCTTGTCAGGAGTCATTAGGGTTTTTTCGCGGGGCTCTCTCCCTGCGGAACGACAGTTGAGATTGTTGCTGGAAGCACAAGGAGGAAGGCTTAGACGGGAAAGTGGAAGCGGGAAGACTTGAGATTGCGGGAGGTCCAGGAGACGCTTGACATCGTGGTGTAAAGCACGGGAGTCGATCAATGGCGGAGGAAGTGGGGGAGTTCTATGTCCGATATTATGTTGGACACAAGGGAAAGTTCGGTCACGAGTTTTTGGAGTTCGAGTTCAGACCCGATGGCAAGCTCCGGTACGCCAACAATTCCAATTACAAGAACGACACCATCATCCGGAAGGAGCTTTTTCTCTCGCACGCTGCTCTTCGAGAGTGCCGCCGGATCATAGCTGACAGCGAGGTTAGTTTCCACTAGCGATCAATCTCATTGCTTTCAGCGAATAACGCGAAAGTCATTGACCCAGTTTCGGAGCTTTCATGGATTGAATAACCGATGTTGTATCGTTGTGATCCAAAGTCTGTTTTGGATTTTATGGTTAGTTTGAGTGTTTGAGAGCGGTGATTGTCTAATTGTAGAGCTAAAGATGTGGCAATCCCACCACCGGGCAGGGTTCAACACCGTACAACTGTTTATACAGTTAGTGATTCACTTGTTGATCAGGCCAGCAGATTCAGCTTTGGGGATTCCAGTTTGTCTACGACGAGCAAAGAAAAACTCGTGGGAAAGGCTTCTCTTGACTCGAATAGATCAGTTTCTGCCGTCTCCTCTCTAGAACTGTTTCTTGACCTATCTCGTGAAGCAATATGCGCTGCAAGCAGCCAATGCGGGTTAATGTGCGGTTGTTGATGAAAACTCCTGAGCTACATCTCTCCCAAGAATTGAAAGCCAGGATTAGATTTCAACAATTCCTCCCAAACCTAAGAAGTTTGTGCGATCGACCGACGGCTCACGCCTCTCTGGCGTAACCTTCGCAGTCTTGCCAGACACTTGAACTAGCTGTCCCGTTTCCTCTCCGATGTCCTGGCGTTCATGTGATTTTCACCCAGGGCCTAAGCAGCCTTCGAACAGGTCAGCATTCGCTTTCTCGTTTCAATGAGATGGTTTGTGACTTAGTTCAGTAAGTGACGCGTCGCAATCAGCCAGCTCTGTTTCATATGCAGTGATTGTGCGAAACTACGGCGCTACAACCAGCTATTCCATCTTACGCACTCACAATAGCAAGTAAAGTCTTTGATTTTACTACCTGAATCGTGTTGTTGGTATACACGGTGTCGATGATGATGTATACGCGTGCAGAGTTCAGTTATTATTGAGGCTGCTTAGCATTTACAGTGAAGTTGGAATGAAGGCTTCTTGGGGGGGATCTTGTTTTCCCTCGACACTGACGTTACTGCTTGGCGAGAAGAAATATATTGAAGCCTTATCCTCTTTCCGGAACATTATGCAGATCATGAAGGAGGATGACAACAACTGGCCAGAGCCCGACAGAGTTGGGCGCCAGGAGCTGGAAATTGTTATGGGCAATGAGCACATTTCTTTCACAACTTCCAAGATCGGCTCTCTTCTCGATGTACAGAGTAGCAAGGATCCAGAGGGCCTGAGAATTTTCTACTATCTTGTACAGGTATGTGCAAATGTACGATTGTTGCTCACATGTTTTGGGAAAGTAAGAACATCCGCTCCTTGTGTGAGATATTTATTTAAGGTTTTGCGCTTGAGATTCGTGGTTATATCGGTTCATTGGCAGTATGTAAACGTAAGCGGTCTTCGCGACACTCTGGCCTCTTCATTTTGCTAGCGGAATATAATATAACTGTAAGCCTTCTCATTTCTGTTTTCGTTCACAGGACTTGAAGTGCTTCGTGTTTTCTCTTATCGGACTCCACTTCAAAATTAAGCCCATCTAAACATCAGCTGTGTCCCAGTTGTTTATGGGGGTCATATCCCAAGAGCACTGAGGTTGTCAGCTATTTGAACCACCTTCTGTGGAATTCATACGACTTCAGGTCGAAATTTTACCCACTGCGTATAATTTTTGTGGGATATCTTTGGATACATTGTGAATTACGAACCTGGCTGTAGGTCCTGGTAGAGCTACTTGTAAGACAATAGGCTTTTGTAATATACTTCTGAAATCGATATTCGAATCATATTATCAAATTTTTGTGTGGCTTCTTGACTGTCATCTTTGTCTGCATGTCCTTGTGTTGATCACTTCACCTGAGGCTAATATCTCAGCTGATCATATTAGCCATGATCTGAACATGTAGAAGTGATGCAGGACTCTTGAGGACCCCAGAATTCGGGAGGCCGGACTGCTAATTATAGGGTGACAGCTGAGTTGACGGAGTTGAGAGAAGTACTGTAATAGTCTTGTTTGTCAAGGAGGCGTTATTTCTTTGCTCTGCGGCAAGGCACAATTTCCAGGCCATTTTACTGTGATTACAGTTTGAGTGGCAATCATGGCACTTTCTACTTCGAATTACGCAACCCGACCTCAGTACAGAATTTCACTCTGTATTGAGCGCCGTGGAGGAGGTGAAGAGGGAAATGGTACAAATGCGTAAACACCTGTATGGTTACCATCGTACAAGTTTTAGATGAAGAGTGAGCAGAGACAGTGTCTGTGAGCGGCTCCCGTTGGTTCTGCCTACGGACAACGAAGGTCGAAGCAAGCGTTCTTTAGGAGCTTATTACGAAAGTAGCTCATAGCAGTCGGCCTCGTCTACAGAAAGAACATCCAACGTTTGCAAATCTAAAAACTAAAGATTCGTGTGGTGTCGCGAAGAAAATGCGGTGTGAATGTGTGATAGTCCCTCCCTCTTCTGTAGATGCCGAATGTAGTTTCTCATATGCATACGGTGTAACGAACATCAACAACATGTGAGCTTCTTGCTTTTTCCGTAGCGAAGTGCTGAAGTCGATAATCATACCACATGTCACTTTTTCTGCAGATTGTGTTGGCTATATCCGCTGCGGATCGGAAATAACGTAGACCAAACCGGCACGAATACTGAAATATTTAGTCCTTGCTGCCGAGATAATTCACGAGGAAAGTCACTAAATGGAAAAAGCCTTGAAGGAGGGATGAAGTGGAAGAAAGTTACCCAGAGAAAGACCTATACCTCAGAACACGTGTGATCAATTTTAATATGAACAAATCTTAAACCGTAACATAATTATGTTACAATTATAGCTACTGTAGATTTCTCACTTATGGCGAAAGTGCATCATCCAGGAATTTAGGGAGTAAGGGAGAAGAATGTTATGTATCGCGGAAATCAACGTCAGATCCTTCCACATGAGCCACCTCAGGAGAATTGCTAAATATATAATTATATTTAAAAGTTTCGGCGTTGCGATCGCCCAGAAATTTTTGAGGATTTTTTCAAGCTTAACCTCAAGATAAATATCTTGTCAAAGCATTGATTACTTGATTAAAATACTCAATCATTATCGTGGAATATATATTTTATGACAATGAATGCACCATCTCAACTCTATTTGATCTTCCTGATAAACCTAGCTATGTTCATCTCTCATCTTCTCTGATCAGGTTACAATATCCTTCAGTAATGTTTCTCTCACATCTCATCCACTAATCATTGAAACATCCGACAACAACATTCAAGGGAATAATGTGGCTGATTCCTAGGCTAAACAAATGTTTAAATCATGATCACATTCAAACTTACAAACTACATTAGAAAATGAAATTAAAAAAAAAAATTCAAGCCTTTTGGTTGACTTCATCAAAAGAAATCAATATAGTAAAATATTCAAATCTGGTCACACAGATTCTCATGTACATATACATCAAATATCTCCATTAAATGGTTCTACGTTTTCTGGCTTGACTTCACCTTATATCTGATCATGCAAGCATTTGAATGTTACATCAATCTGAATACTTTATGAACCCATGGTCGTATCTAACAGAGTATAAATGAACACTTACTTCACTTTTGTAGCAACTAAAGTGTAACTGAGATGTCTTTTCAACCAAGCAGTTGCTACCTTTACCCAAACTTCAAAATACAATTTATCAGTTAACTTGATTGGGATGTATTTTTAAAAAGAAAATTGATTAGTTTTCTACTTTTTTTTCCCCTCGCTTCTAATGATGATTTTAGCTTTGAATGCCCTTCCTCGTTTCGTCTTTTTATTTTGCGACCTTCTTTCCTAGTATTTTTTGGACCTTCTATGTTCTTGATTTTTCTATTCCCTCTTATTTCCATCCTTGAATCTTGAGTCTCTATGTTGCTTCAACTTCTCATGCGCACATGCATGAAGTCCGAATACTAAATCTTTGAAATTTCTTCTAGATTGGAAGAAATTTATGAGATAACATGTTAAATGTGTATGAAAAGAAATAAAAAAAAAAATTTAATTTATGAACAGTTTATTTTAAGGCCATTAATTCTTATTATGCATTAGATAAAATTGTTCAAATCACATAATAAGAATCAATTTTTAAGTAAACAAGAAAGATGAAATCATCACACTTAGTTTAAAGAAGTAATAAATGAATTAAATATGTGATTCCGTTTTAAAAGTTGTCATCTAACAAATAAATCATCAAAGTATGAGTTTTTGTTATATGCATTCAAACATATGATTCAATTTTCAAACTAATTTCATACATGAATATTTTAATATTTCAAAAAAAAGTCTCATCTTGTTTATATGTCAATGCATTATTTCAAAGTTGAGAATTTACCATTTATGATGTAATAACATGCATTAATGTCACCTCACATTTTCACCTCAATAAAAACTAATTATTATGAGAAGTAAATTGAAAATATGATATAAGTAAAATGCTATAGTGACCAATATTTTCTATTGCAAAAACTTTTAAAAAATTATGAAAAAATCCGAAAATGACTTAATAAAAGTTTAACTTTAAAGAAAAAATTAAATTCACATGATTATATATGATGTGAACAAACTATTTTTAAATATTAAATGAACACAAAAATCATTTAAAATATGAAAGATTTAATTTACAAATATCTATATTGGATTTTACTAATTCAAGTAATATTTTATTTCATCAAAATAATTATATCTTGATTTTGTTGCATTATTGAAGCGATTTGTATAGACAACTACAAACTTTTTCCTCTCATGCTCCAATTAGTATGATCTGAAAGGGATGATCTCTCATTAGTCAATATATCATTAAATCAAATATTACATTAAAATGTTGAACAATGCATCTTTAAAATGCAATTTTTTTCAAATTAAAGATATGAAAATATTTCATAGATTTCATTACTAATTATTTAAATATTTTTAATCTTTGAATTTAAAAGATTGATATTGAACACATAAATATAATATTGAAGCAAAAATTTTACTATAAAAAATATACATAGAATATCACACTACAGGTTAAACATCTCAAAAAATTGGTTGTTAAGATTTAGAAGAATTAAAAATTTTATATCATATAATGATTAAATAATAATATAAAAAAATTAATATCCAATTTTGGCAAATGAAAGTCTGAGGTTACTGTTATGAGATGGCTTCATAAAGTACATATTCTTTCCAGAATTGGCAAGGCATAATCATAATTACATTATGTATCAAACATATAAATCTTATTTTATTTTATTTTATTATTTATATCAAATACATAAAAATTTATTGAAAAATTTGTTGAAATTATATATTTTATTAACTCAATAACTCAAATCAATAGAGAATATTCTTGGATTTTTAATCAGAAATATTTATTATATTTTATAATTCATTCACAAAATTTTTTTTTTTTAAAATCAATTGTATCTTGAAGTATATTTTCAAATTAAAAAATCTGTGGTTTTTTTGATACTTTTGCACTTTGATATTTTTCAATTCAGCTAGGTATTTTTTACTTTTTTCACACAGAATATTTTTTGGATTTTATAATATTTTTTGTATTGATGTTGATATCATACTTTTATGTAAATTTTTATTCTTTATTCTTTAATTTTTCAGAATATGTTGTGAATCAGATATGTTTCCTCCATTGGATAAGGCATGAATTACAATTTCAGAAAACTAATCTCAAAAAAAAAAATTATGAAAATTTTTTAATTTTTACCAAGAATAAAAAATTAACAAAAATTACAAGAGCAATCTCATTGAGTTTACAAAATTATGATTGATCTTATATTTTCTATTCCTTATATATGAAACTATGTATTTTTCTTAACATGGAATTTCATTTTTGAAAAAATAGAGTTTATAAATTCTGTTCCATGTTCTTACATATTAGATTATAGTTTACAAAAAAAACTTTCTGCAAATTGATAGTAATTATTTTTGGTTGAAGTTCAAATTTAATTTTTCATACATGCGTTTTGAAAAAAAACTCTATGCCAAAAATGTATGTTGAATTTTTTATTTTCAAGAAAATAAAAAAATAATCCTATCTTTGAGTTATGTACAAAAATGTTCTTATTTTCTACCCTACTTAGGTATTTAGTTTTGAAAGTTAGTGGTTATGTAAATCCCTTTGATGGTTTTTTTTTCAAATCAGAAAAAGTGTATGTCATTTTTTAAATTGCAGATATGAAATGAGAATAATAATAAATGATATGTTGTACTCTTTTTTTTCAAGAAACATATTAGTAATATCATATCTATCCGATATTACCAATATATTTCTATATATATGTATGAAAATCAAGTGTTTTCCTATTGCTAGGTACTTTGGATAAGGTGGGTACCCTCTGACTTACTAGGGTAGAGGCATCCATATGCATCCGTATGCACTACGTGTGCTTCTTTGGCTCTACAGGAGACTCGAGAAAGTATAATAACAAAAGGGATGCGAAGATCCCATCAAATCGTACAAGGATGGAACCAAACCGGTAACATGGGGCTAGGTCCCAATAGTATCACACTGGGAAATATGTCCTACATCACCTAAGATATCTGAACTATCCAAGTCGAAAGGTCTACAAACAACAGGGCATCCGAAGAAGCATCACCTAACGTGATTGCTCTCCTATGGATTGCACCAGCTAGTGCTCTCTGTAGAGCAATGGAAACACGTTGCCTAAAAATAGGCTATACAAAGAAGCTAAAGAGAGTGATACCCCATGTCGCCTAGTATGGTAGGCTCTCGCACACTCCCTCACGAACATGTCGAAGTCGGTATCCATAGCTCCATATAACTCCAAAGCTAGAGGAACAAAGAGGTGACCTCTCTGCATACCTCTATACTTGGAGACCTTGGCTACTGCCGCTCCACTCGCCGCCCATCCTGGACGATGGGTGATCACCTCCAATGAAATGTGTCTCTAGTAAAATCTGTAACCACTACATCAGCCATAGTGACCTGGTCCTCCCGAACCAAGTACAGGTCTGCCCTAACCCTAGTCGACCGCAAGGCATACCAACGCTCTCTCCATGTGAGGTATTCACCCTCTCGCCATAGCATAGCAAACACCACATCCCTAATGGCATCATGGGTAGCTATCCTCTGCCCTCCGAATGGACAACGAGTCATATGAACACCTGCTGCATCTAAAGTGATACCACACTCACATGTGAGTAATGAAGATTAGATGGATGGACCAAGCCAAGACGGAACCTCATCGCTGTGGAGAAAGTAGCTGGTGCGAGTCGGAAAGCCCTGATGCATGGTCGAGCCAAGATCCACGAGCCCGGCACTTAAAACCGAGCAAGATCGTAGACGATCTCTAGTAGTACGAGGAATGGCCGGATCCACTTAGAGTGAATGTAGATTCTCCTGAAACTGTCGGTCCATCAAGATAGATTGTAGACCCCTAGTCCAATTGGTAGCCAATGAAGAAAAAGATCGGAACTCATGTCGTACCTCCCGTGGTAAAGCATCTCTCGTATGTCATAATAATACATGTAAGGGAAATGATCCCGTATCGACGTCCCTCTTATATATCTCCAAAATAGGTCTATCTACTATCACAAATCGAGAAGATAACAAAGGTACAACAAGCGTCCAACTCGCCAAGAAAGCCGCAGGTGCCATCTCCTCCATCGATAATAAGCCTACCCCTCCACACAAAATTGGCAAAGATGTCTATCTCCTTGCCAAATCTCTAGTAACACACTCGAATGTCCCTGGTCCGATGATGTCACCAAAGACGCCCATGATCCTCTTATCAAAGGCTGTCAAACGTGATATGAATGTAGGTGAAGGAGGAACCATGCGAACAAGATAGGTGGGTCGACGAGCAATACTAGATGATAGTATATCAAATGCTACCTGCGGATCCCCTAGTAGAGGAAGGTCGTCTACATGCAAAATATCCTCGGTCAATGCAACGTCAAGGTAGCGTGAAACAAAATCCTCAGTCCCTACTGGCACTCCTAGAATACGTAGGCCATCTATCGATATCATACATCCCTTTGGAAGCTGAAGGTGAGGCGGAATTCCCAAAGGAGACCAAGCCATCTAGTCCATAACATGATATGTCCTTTGTAGGGCTAAGATCAGGAGGCTGGTGGCTACAATGCCCCATATGTTGGGAGTTAACTCAGTCTTGAGTAACTCTGGTTAGTTTGACTATATTTAGTTAGACTAGGGCTAGGGCTGGTACTACTATATATAAGAGGTTTGGCGTGAAGCTCTCTATAACACAAATTAGGGTTATTTAGTAAAGTGACTCAGTGTGTTCCGTGGACGTAGACTCTGTGAGGTGAACCACATATTTCCTGTCTAGTCTCTTGATTGCATGTTGCTTCTAAGTGTATTTCCTATCTTTCAGACCAACAATTGGTATTAGAGCATGGAATCTTTATTAGAAGATTCATGATCTTTTAGTGCGCACTGAGTGGGCGAGAGATTGTCATTGGTGCTCGTTGGCAGCCATATCACTTTGACACCTTGACTCTCAAGCCTACCAGATGAAGCTCGGTAGTCAAGTAATCAAAGGCATGCATAATGCTGTCTACATGGCCCACAATGTGTGTATCATCCGCTAAGGAGGGGAACACACAACCGGGCACGGCCAAAGCAGTAGACACAAGAGCTGTATAATGAGCCATGGCGAATAAGGGTCTTCCCAAAGGATCTCCATGTCGAGTGCCAGCGGCGGACTGTAGAACGGTGACTCCCTCCTCGGAAAAGCCATGCTGATAAAATAGAGAAGAATGTGAACCGTAGAAAGATCGTACGAGAGGAATGAGGCTTGATAGGGATCCACCAGCCTCTCTCAGCTCTCAAAAAATAGATCCACGTGAGACGATGTTAAAAGCGTTCTCAACGTCCACCTGCAAGACAATCCAATCCACCTGCAAGACAATCCAATCCAGGTAGATATCTAGAAGTGTTCTAATGCCCAACGATACTGTCTCACAGCCTCCTCGTGTGGCGACTCCAAACTGATGTGGACAAAGTTGCTCCTGGAAGTGTGAGCGAGAGTGTGAGCTCTAGAGGATCTCACTGTTGTTTTATGTGAGGCTTGTCAAACCTTGTAAGAAGAGGTAGTACAGTTCTCTTTTTCATAGTGATATAGGTAATCCACTACATCAGGGCTATCCCTTCCATGATAAGGGTAGGGCAGGCCCCTCTCTTTGGCCTTGCTCACCATACTCAAAATGCATATAGTGAACAGCTAACGTTCGTGCGCAGCAAAACGGAGGTTCAATGGTCCAAGGTTAGCCATTGGGTGTAATGCCGGAACTCCGATTTGCTAGTACGGATCCACATCTTCAAACACAGGAGCCGGAAAGTTGTTCCTTAATTTAGTCGGAATTGTTCCACAAAATTATCCAATCTTACGCGTTTGCCTCTTGATTATGGAATTGCCACATGAACTAAATGACTTATCCATGCGTTGATATGTTTTCAAACAAATAAAAACATATATGTAATGCTATTATCCCCATCTTATTCTAATTTCTTCGAAATATATAAGATAAGTAAAAATTATAGATAATTTCAACTCACATTTCAAAATAACAGAAATGAGTGTTTACTCATCGAGACGACACGTTTCCTGATCACGTCAAGCAAAACTAAAATTGCAGAAGACAAAACAATGACAGTTCTGAAATTTTGTCACTTGTACCTTGTTTTTCCCTTTGTACAGCCTTCCAAGATAAAGTGATGATCCACAGTCCCGAAGCTTCATGAAGAAGAACAAAAATCTAAATACCAAGGTCCGTCTTCAAAGTCTCATTACAATGTGCCTGTGCCATATTGGGAAAAACTATGCCAAGTCCTTCCAAAACCTGTACCCTAAATTCCTAATACTGTCGAAAGGTCCAGTGCTGTGCAGAACAGGACAGTCCATGTACTGTGATTTTCAACGAGGTCCAAGGCTCTGAGCCACATCATCAACAACAACAACATCGAGTGACGGACGACGCTTCAGGATGACATTGAAGACCACAGTCGCGTGACGTAAATTCGTCGGCACTCGAATTAAGCGCAGTGCAGTACACACTTCCGTAAGTAGGTGTATACCCAGTCAGTGCGAAGACCTAATTACAGTTCCGTTAACTACAGTGGATAGCGCAGTATCGTGCAACCTTATGTTACAGTGGTAGTAAGAACCACGTAGTGCTGAAAACACTTCCTGGTCTTGGTAGGCCATATGTGTCCAGACATTGTAACCAGTGGCCACCGCGAAAGAGGTACGAACCATGATCGGCCGATTTGAGCTCGGAGCAAGCAGCGAATCACATCGGAAAGCACATGTAATGAGGTGAAGCCCCTTTGTCCAATGGGATCGTTGCAGATGAGGGGTCGCAGTAAACGCCATCGCTGAGAAGGCGTGGACTCGTGGGCGTTGGGCGCTCTGCGCCGGAGGAGGGTCAGCCAACTATCGTGCCATGTTCCGCAAGAGCATGGTCAAATCCAGGGGCAATTTTAGGGCTCTTCTGTATGAGCACTGCTGAGTTAGAAGTTGGTCAATGGGCTCACACCGTCCACGTGTGTCAGAGAGATATTGTACATTGCTGGGGCCGGGGTTCAAGCTCGGAAGCTCTTATCGTTGCCCACATGGAAAGCTCAAAAATTATGTCCCGTTAGCAAAGAAAACGGGCTCTGTCGATTCCAGCAAAGGCGCCATGTCCTTAGCTTCATGTGGAAAAAGCCGGCAGCAATGAAGGGAAATTCTCTTGCTGAGGTTGAGCTTTTCCAGCTGTGAGCCGATGTCAAAGCACCGATGTTGCATTAGGAAGATAAAGAATGTGCTTGCTTCATCTGAACAATAATGAAGGGAGGTCGACAATTGGTCTCACCGGGATTGGCTGGGTCATTCTCGGAACCCTAAACATTCGCCCGAGTGACTCCATCTGGATGGTTTATACCTTCTCCGGGTCTAGATGCCGAGCTGTATCCGAATGTCAACCACCAGTCTTGCATGGGGAGGAATATTGAGTACAGTTTCCTTTCATCTGATTAAACAACGGGCAAGTACGACATCTTTTGCTTTTGGTGCCACCGTTACGTATCCACCTTTGTGATATAAAGCTCTCTCTCGTTGGATACACTTCCCGAGCATGGTGTGCAAGGCCTTCAAGGGGCTTTCACTTCTATTTTTAAATATTGGCAGTGCTGATGACAGTTGGACATAAGTACCAGCTCCGGATGATGTTGCGAGATCAATATTCTTCAATTCACGAGACTAGGAAAGCTTTGTGCTGTAACGTTGCATTCGGGAATACACTGGCTCATGCGAGGCTGCTATTGGAAGAGTCAACAAAGAGAAGTATTTTCATTGTCCCTCCTTTCCTTCTATCTGGTGATGTTGGCCACAACATTGTACAGTACGATTAGGGAGGAGAATATGTCGGTGTTTGCGAATTTCTCCGCCTGGCATGGAGCTCCATAGATCAATGTTCAGTTGCTGATGCGGAAGAAGAATACTTCCAGATGCCTCTGAGCTTCACAGGCATGCTTCGACTAAGCGAATAACATTTATCCGCACTACAATATTAATGGAATTGTCTGATGCAAAAGAATGTCATTACCTGCATCTGACGTCAAATGACCAACTGTTCGAGAACAGACTTCCCTCACGACAGTGACGAGACCAGCGTATTATTACACAGTACAGGATTCATTATGTATAAACATGATGGAATAGAGAGGAATACTGGGAATTCAATTGTTAGACGAGACAAAAGTCTGCAATGGGTATCATGAGATACCAGGGTGGAGATTTTTACCCCTGGATTATTGTTACAATATTCTACACGACAATCTTTTGCACGAGGCCCCGTTACTCACTGTACCAACTTTTCTACGACGAGATCATTATCCTTCTGGCTTGGTGTAGGTGGCGGTCACCGCAGTTACCAGCGGCTGCACCGATTTCAATCTCTCCTACACTTTTTTATCACATGTTTATCCGCCAAAAAATACTGCACAGGAGTGGTGGTTAGATAGTTTTGACAAGAATAAATCAAAACTGTACCATCCACTGCAATTTTGACACGAGGGAATGGTCTCACCACAGGTCATTAGATGTTTCTGGCAGGCAGAAGCATCGTCGTGGTACTTAGATTCCCAAAAGCTCTAATGGGGCATATCAATCTTCGGGTACATTCTACTCGGGAGTTCTACCCCGACAGTCAGATCCAAAACAGGTGCTCCCAGTGAGGATCGAACTCACGGCCTTTCCCTTACGAAGGGAACGCACTACCACTATGCTATGGAAGCTCGCGGCGTGATGGTGCTTGGTCCCAATTTCCCGGGTTCAAAATATAGATCTTATGAAGAACTGACGGCAAAAGTGAACACACACAAGCTTCTACGCTGGCTCTGCTGCAGCATGCTCTGAGCCGACGAAAACAGCCCAGAAGCCAACTGCATGACTTTGCAAAAGAGCACCTAAAGTGGGGATTGACGAAGTGTAATCGAATAATGCTTATGACGAGAGATTTCTGCCCCAGTTCCGACACACAGATCATCAATAGTGCTGAATCCGAAAGTACAGGAAGATATTGCATCATCAGCATGCACTGCTTCAATCAAACTGAGGGTGGTCAAAAATAAGCTACAATAGTCCAGGGCTGTATCTCTTATGAGGGACGATGACAGATGTCTGGGTTTGATATCGAGGTTGCCAATATCTATTGTAAGAAGAGTCTGTCAAGATCATGACAGAAGTGATCACTTCCAACCCACATCCTGTACATTTCGACATACATTCATTATTGGTGCATGACGGCGAAAGGTTTAACATCTGGTCAATTTTATTTCACTCCTGTTATTACTCCACAGCAGAAATGATTCTCTATTCTTTGCAACTGGACATCCAGGGGCTAAAGATCTTCATTCGTGCACCTTCGAGCCTGTCTACAATCTCTGTAGAGGTCCAGGTTGCGAGTGGTGAAACAAATTATTTTTCTGCCCGCTTTCAAACCAAGAAAGCTACTGACGCCTGGGTTCATATGAGAGCCTGAAGAAGTAACTTCTGACATCAAGTCCCAACTCAAAGCAATCAGATTGTAAGTTTCGTACCTCGGGAGTGGAAGAGTTCTACAGAAACCTTGACGAATCGTACTCGTGAAACGTCAGTGACAGCCAGAAAAGGATATCAAATGACTGACAATTACTAAAATTCACGAGGTGGAAGAACCTGAGTAGGACTGCGACGCTCCGATGCAGCGTAAAACGTGGATCGTCGTGAAGTCTCGGTGAAGTGAAACAATCTGAATTCCAGATTATCTTCAAGGGAAGGCAACCACGTTCAAACTGATACAGCCAAACAATATAAGTAGCAGTGGCTAGTGATAAGAAATTAAAAATAATTTATTTACAGTTTCAAGTAGCAGATAAGGTTGCATAGCATTTCAAAGTGGCAGAGGCGATCAAAACCTTTTCCTTGTTATTGACAAATGAACGAATTAAACAATTAAACTAGAGGGAGTTGGCTACATCGAGAGCTTGTTTGGTGTGCATTGCTGTTTGCATTAATCTTTCCAGCAGAGTGGTATCCTTCCTGGCCGCAGCAACGAGCTGCAGGTCCATGTCTATTAGCTTGACTACTCTAAGAATTTCGAACAAATATTGCTCATCTACTCCGTCAACTCCGCGCAAGGCTTCTACTTCTTCCCCCACCCTCTCAGTTACAGCACCACCGGCGGCAGCAATCATCCTCCCATCACCGCCAAACGGTCTCTCGAGCAGACTCATAAAGACAGTCAACATGTCCGCAATCTTCTCTCCCTTCCCCTTTTTCACTCTTGGAGGATAAACCTTCGGACCGTTGCTGGGCTCTTCCCACAGGTCTTCGGTTGAATCTTGGGCTTCATCTTCGACAGCATAGCCAACGCCACCAGTTTCAAAGGCAATTATAGCGTCTCGTTCTTCATCCGTCATACCTACACTCTCATCCTCCTCAGCATCCTCAACAAATCCTGCGGAGAACTCAGCAAATGGATCCCTCTCAGCTCGGACTTTCACACTTCTCAACACCGTCTTCACAGACAAGACGTCGAATCCACTGGCCACTGCAGCAGCGCGTGCTCGAGCTCCAATGCAGAGAGCTCTGGCAGTCCGAGGTACACTGAGAGAAGCCTTTCCATTGGAAAATGCACGTGATACTGAAGGCACAGCGCCCGCTGTGCAGCACGAAACTGCCATAGCTGGTGACTTCGAGCTGCTGAACTGACTAGAGCTGAGGGGATTCAGGGGAACCTACCCTCAGGATCGACTCTGAAAGACGGGGTTTTGGGATCTGTGAGAGAACGAGAGTGGTTTTCAAATTCAGCACGCTTTTTGGACACTGGGATAAGGCCAATATCGACTTGGCCGAGCCATGACTCATGAGATATGTTAAAACTAATTATCGTCGCGTTCTGATTTGGTTCTTCAGATAGCAAGTTTAGGCCCAAAGAGGCTGCAACACATCGTACACAATCATTCTCCGGCAAGATGCTTCCGCATATTCCGGGTTTTGTCTTTACGTGCGCTTCTTCACCTTGAGTGACTTGAAACCCTGAATCATGTACCGAGCAGGTGTCGAGTTCGGAGTAAACTACAGATGGGTTTGTGTGTAGTTTGAATGAAGGATATGGTAGATTCCTGTCACTTGATTGTGTTGTAAAGTGACCTGTTTCCAGTTTCAGACTTGTGCACCTGCACAAGTCGGGTGAAGATTGTGGTGAGAATCCTGACGATTGCTGTTATATACATAAACTACAATACATTTTGACCTTTATCTCCAAGCAGGCGTATGTGTATTGTAGCTCTCCTTGCGAAACAAGGATTCAGGAGGTCGTACTCTTTAGTTATCATTCTCAGACATGGATTGTTGCTACAGGGTAACAGCTGCCCATGCTGAGGAAGTTGTCCACGACCAGCCTAGATTTTTTGAACTCTTAGGCACTATGACATACTCCAAGATTCACGTTTTCTGCTACATAAGATGGTGTAAACCTACACACAGCCCGAGCAGGACTTGTTCTATCAGTGAATCGCGCCACTGCCCTGAGATCCAGGGAGTATCTGCCACTTGGAGAGTGGGATCACAGCCTGTACGGACTGTACAATCTGCTGAACAAACCTGCATTGTGGAGAAAATAACTTGATGATTCGTTTAGAATAAATGCTTGCGGTCAGAACAGAACTTGGTCACACAGCTAGACAGTTGACCAGAAAAAGCGTGAAGACCCACAGGACCAACATCTTTCGAAAAAATGGCCGGAATCTGGAGGGATAAAAGTATGGATAGCCACGTCAACAAACTTGAAGGTGTAGCGGACAAG
The DNA here is from genome assembly GCA_014180765.2 of Marchantia paleacea. Taxonomy (NCBI): domain Eukaryota; kingdom Viridiplantae; phylum Streptophyta; class Marchantiopsida; order Marchantiales; family Marchantiaceae; genus Marchantia; species Marchantia paleacea. The sequence continues at coordinate 2,317,269 of MUAA02000004.1, forward strand.
AATACATACAAGCCCCTTACTTTGATTGCAGCGCCTTGAAAACTCTGGAAAATACCACTTCACTCTTTTTTAAAATAGGCACTGCGAGTAAACGTGTTCCCTAATTCTAGACCTTCCATATCAAGAAGACTACATGTCTTCTTGATATGGAAGGTATGTCTTCAACGAAGAAGATGTTGCATAGGCCGTCTCTAATCTGCAAAATTGTGTTTCAACTAGCTAAAAAACCCAGTGTCAGCCTTGATGCTTTAACTACTATTGATCGTCGTGTCTACTTTCAGCAGCGCTGATCTCAGCATCGATAGTTGTAATGAGTGTTTGACTAACTCGCTTAGCTACAGAAATCATGTCCAACAACACACTCGGATCCAACCCCGTCCCACCACGCTTTGTTAGTCCACATATTGAACCTTTCTTGTTGACTGCAACTGAGACTGCCGCAGTCATTTGTGATTCTTCTTCGGCGGTTGCATCGACGATGTAATGTTTACCCACCTGTGTCACAGTCATGTGAAAAGTTCAGATATCTGAATACCTGAAGATGTGTAAGGACTTCCCAACTGACCGACAGACATTTGCCACTAAGATGCACCAACCTTGGTTAGTGTCACAATGACTGGAAAACGGGAGGTGTCCACTGGAGTAAACTCTTCCTCGTTTAGTTCAAAGTCGGCGTCATCCTCAGGATTTGTGCCACTTGTGATTTCAACCTTGGGAAGTCCACAGTTGCTCAGAGCAGCCTGCCATGACCATGCGCAAGAAGCATAAGTACATGAAGAAGCTATAAATGAATCATACAACGGAAATGGCTCTGAAGTTGTCCCGAACTCATCTTCACAACAACATCCGGGTAAATAACTAGGCAGATGATTCATGCTCTCAGAAAACCTACCTTCATGGCAATAGACAGAGCATCCAGTAAATTACCATCTGAACTCAACACAAGTCCGTCAAAATACAATATCCAGCATAATTTGCCTTCTAGGACACCCAATGATGCCAAATCAATTGCTGCACCTGCATTCACACGAGAACAAGGTAAACCCGATCAGTAGCCGTAACAGTCTGCCATGAGTGAAAAACTAGCCTACAACTGCAACAAAGCACAGGTTAAACCAACAAAATCAGGCAAATGTTCATGAAATGGGTAGCGACTTGCTAATTCAGCACATTTCTCTGAAATGTCACTTTGCAGAGCATGTCTGCCTTCAGGCTGAAGTTAGAGGCGTATGTCTAGAGTGGCACTGATAAGTATCATATCCAAAGATCCATCATTATAATAAAATACTGTCAAGCATAAGAAATTCCTGCTTGTCTAAGAAACAATCCAACTAACCTGCTCCACTTGCACCACCCAAAAAGCTCCTCTGCAACGCTCTGGATAAATCCATGGAAAGCTCTTCTCCTCCCCTACCCTAAATTGCGTTAATGCATCAGTTTGCCACACTTGACAGAAGAAAACTGACAAAGGAATACTCCAAACTCTACTTGAAAATGTATTCCAAAAGGAGTTCTATTACGACACTATGCATAAAGGATCCAAAGCCTCTTCAAAGATCCCAACGTTCAATCAACCTCAAACTCGGGAGCTGCCGTGGGTGAGCATTCGACATTAATCTCCAATTTTCCATGATGAGGCCGACCAGGTGGTGGTGCACTTAATTCAGCCTGCCAACATTCAACCTAAAAAAATTCAGAAGTTGTAAAGATCTAAAGCATATAACTAAACCCAATTCTTGCAGTTACAACGAAAGAAACATTTACAAGGTAAATTTACAGGCACCTTCACACTCGCAATGACATCCGTGCCTCCAAGCCTTAACCTCGCGGACCCATTAGCCTACACACATGAGCAAATTGAACAATCAACAGATAGCACGCTTCGTCCTCCGTAAAGTATCGATAAAATCACTACAAATTGAAATACGCCACTCCTTTCCCGGCTTTCGATTAAGTTTCACCTCAAATACCTTTAGTTAAAAACTGTTCCTAAACCCAAAACCCTTGGCCTAAAATGGAAAGGCGATTGACGACCCTCCTGTCCAGAGTAATCGCATGGATGTGTGCTTCATAAAGAGATCCCTATTTGCACGAATCTTCCGCAATCAAAACTAATGAAATGACTGGGAACCCAGGAGACCTAAGCAAAAACAGAGCGAGATACACACACACTCAAACAAGGAGCAAAATTCCAGAAAAACCTGAGGAATAATCGACGTGTCGATGGAGAAATCCCGGAAGTGATGGCGGCCTCTGCCATCGCCTCGGAGGTCGACGGAAATGCCTCCAGCGATGTAACTCTTCTCCGCCGAAGACAATCCCAAGCCAACCACCATCGCTGAATTCCCCGTTCTGCTTCCTTCCTTCCTGCGCGCAAAATCTCTCAACTCTGTTCCTCATTGCAGGGCCTGCTCTTGCACATGTGAAAATACGTCCGGCATGTCAGATCCATACGTCCCACGACCGGCAGCATACTTCGGGATCACATGCGGCTGGAAATGGACTGGAAGTGGAAGACCATTCTTACGACTACAACTGCGACGTAGTAACAGTTGGACCTGTTTGTCCTCGAAGACTCCAGTGAGTACTGGAGCGTGCAGTACACTGTACAAAGCGCAAGCGTCTTCCCCAATTTCAAATGACCAAGACGTCGCAGTAACTTTGGTCTTGCATCATCACATAAGGGATTGACTATTACGGGAATCTTGACATACGGAAGCCTCCTCACACGGTGATCGTGCGATCCATGCATCGGTGTTACAGTCGTCGGTATGCGAACCGAGATGTGATTCTGACGTGTCAAAAAAGCATCGTACATGTCGTCAGACACGGCTGTGGATGTATCAGGTCAGATTCAGACTGGCAGCTCGTTCACAACTTCACATCGACTGCTTGATTCCGGTGACCGGTCTGCGAGCTATCCCTCTCCGTACCGCAACCCCCGTCCGACAAAGTAACCATCCGGACGGAGTGCGGTCGGATGGTTGTGCTACTTCATAGCCCACTTGTGACTGGCCCTGGTTAGGACGGGCACCCTGTAAATGACTGCCTCGTGCGCGGCCTGAATCCTGAACAATAACGCGGAGTGCGCGACAAACACGCGGTCGGACTAGTCTCATGATTGGAAATTTAATTAACTCGCAAAACCAACCGGCTACGCCCATCATGTTTGACCTGCTAAATTGGACCCATTTAGCAGGTCAAATCTCTCAATTGGTTGTTCACTTAACCAAATAACGCAGATAACGTCGTCAGACAGACTGCAAAGTGAACTCCGAACATGAGAAAAGGACCCCGTGCAAAAACGCGAGACTTATTCGATTCCGTGATGTGAAGTATAATCTGTTCACCTTCTTAAGTCGTGGTCCAGACTAATGAACTCTTACTAATTTTTTTTTCCTGACTGTTATCAGTGCCACTATACAATTAACTAATCCACACTAATTATGTGTACATTTATATTTCCGATCATAGAATTTATCATAACAGCAGTGTTCACCAGTTATATGCCTTTCTTTGACTTTAATATATCATGTAATAGATTTGAACATTTTACAAGTTCATTACATTATGCTAAAAGATACCTTACACTAAAAAAAAGTGAAGCATTTTTTTATATTTTTATCTATAAAGCATTACAATCTTGAAAATGGTAAAGAACTTCGAGAAATATCATAAACTATAAACCTTCACTCTTGACAACCAAATGGTTCTAAGTATATTTCTTTGTGTTTGTATTCAATGTAAACTCGCTAACGCGCGCGTTTTTTCCTATGTTTAGTTTATGTTTAGTCCTATGTTTAGTCCTATGTACATTTTTATTCTCACCTATTCTCGCGCGTCCATTCTACTCCCTCTCTTAGGTGAGAATAAAAATGTTATCATCTTGATGAAGGTTTACAACCTGACAGCAAATTCAGCCGCTTTAGTATTGCCACATTCTATAATAGGTAGCCTACATTTTCTTATTCAGCCATATTATTCTTGAAATTGATCATGAATAAACAATTTCAAGCAATTTGTTAGACCCAGATGTGCAATATTGTGGACCGCTCTGATTTCCAACCACAATATAGGTGCACCCTGTAATATTTTCATATTTCCATGCGATAATGTAAGTTACACATCCGATGTATTTGCGACATCCAAACTGAATTCTCCCTATTGAACTACTGAGCTTGATTGAATTCACTAGGAGCACATTGTGGCGAGATGACCAGATAAGCAAAGCATGGATTGCACTTCAGAGATTTACTAGAGGGATTTTGAGCTAGACAAATGCATCACCACCAATGCATTGAAAAATAATTCAAACTAGAAATGTACGCGAAACAAACAAAAAGCTTTACAAACACAACAGTGATATGCTAATCCACACACACTCTCTAACAAGGATTTTCTTAGATGAATATTAATTCATTTTTTAAATGAGTTTTGATATTTTAGAGTGAATAATTCTCATCATTCAAAAATCCCTCTTCTTCAAGTTTTCAATGAATTGGCGAATACCAAACTTGAGGAATGAGACACATTTTTTCCACAAATCCATATTTTAACAATAGAATAAAAACTTGTATATTCAGAACTGAGTTTAAATCTGCAGCTTGTTATGAAAGAAACAACTCTACAGTATTTTCTTTATTGCATACTGTACTCTCCTCACAAATGAAGGACATAATGTGAGTTCTTATACTTTGCATTTGAATGTGAATGACGTGAATTTACCACTTTCATATATAGATACTCAGTGCTTAATAATTGTATGAAATATGAACTAATAAAAAATATGCTTAAAATAATCATATTGAATTATAAATATCTGGATATCTCAAGATTTAACATATTTTTTTGAATTTCCAAAGTTTGAATTTTTTTATTTTCTGAATACATAATTCAATCATCTTTATTTGGAGCATTAATTAGAGGTAAAAATATATTAAACAGTATTATGTAAATCTTATATCAAACTATTTAATCCAATTACTACTAAAATTTTCAATATATAAAAAACAAATATATAAGTAAAAATTGTTTTTTTTAATATTTTTTAATATTCAGAGAATATTCATCTATAGTGATAAAGATTGTAAAATATTTTCAGAAAAATAAAAATATAATTTAAAAATATCAGTACATTTTTTTAAAAGAAATGCATTGAGTATTTTTACATTAATTTTTTCAACTTAAAATTCTTAAAAAAATATAAGACTGTAATTTGAGATTTTGAAGTGAAGTACTCAAATGGTTGTTCACTAGACGTGTATAGTTCTGTTGTTTTAATTTTTAATATGGAATAATTCATAAAACATAGAGAGAAATCATATTCATCAATGATTTCCTTCTCATTACATTGTTGATTTTTTTATTATGAGAATTTATATTTTTATGTACTAAATGTTAACATATGAAACATAGCTATAAGAAATATACAGCAAAAAGGATGGGAAGACTCCATCAAGCCGGACATGTATGAAACCAAAGGAGTTTGATGGGACTAACCCCTGTAGTATCACAACGAGAAATATATCGTACTGCACCTAAGATATTATAACTCTTTAGGTCGCGCAATCTATATACTAGATGAGCATCCTAAGAATCATCACATAATGTGATGGCTCTCGTATGGATTGCACATCTAGTGATCTATGTAAAACAATGGATACACATTGCATATGAGTACGATAAAACATGTATGAAATAAAGTAAACATCATTCAAAGTTTTTACAAGTGATTTTTTACTATTACTTTTTAATTGTTTGTGTGTGACTATTTGGTTGTTTCTACTTTTTGCCGGCGAGGATTTCAACTGTGTATGATATGATATGCATGCATGTGATAACACGGTCTCTATAGCGTAGTGGACACGTTGTTCTCCAATGTAGAATATATTCCTTCCGAGTCATGTTGACGAACCTATATAATATTACTTCAGGAAAAATCAAATGTATTCGACGGTCACTCTCAAAGGAATGTTGATTATATTATTTGAAACCTAGGATCACAAATACGGTAGAGCCTCAACTTTGTAAGTGCTCAATCTTAAGCAATAATGTTGCCCATTATGTTCGTTAGAATGTCGTCTCGGTAAACCATTCCCCCACAAGCCATGTTAGTATAAGTAGAAGAGTCTTATAAATCAAATACCATAGTTATTGTGAGAAGGGGCAAGGAAAAGGCACCTTCATGCGAACATAAGGATTATAATGGTCATGGCTGCATCCTGTTCATCATTTATCTTTCGATTTTTATTGACTTGAAGGGTATAATTGTACAGTATAAATAGGAAGGAATGTGTGGATATTACTTTTCGTGTGGAGAAAATAGAACAGAAATTACATTTATTTCTGTATCTACGTGAATTTTATTATTGAGGATGATTTGGAAAACGTGACTTGAACCTTTGCACTGGTCCCACAGTCCCACTTACAAGGCGGGCCCATTACATATTTGAAAGCTACGAGGATGTTTATTCTGCCTACAAACCAAACAAAAAAGTAGTCAGTTATAATATGTTGCGGGCCCCACTTTTATTTCCCGAAAAGTGGGGCGTATCATTTTTCCACCAAATTAAAAATCTGAAATCCACCAAAGAGGAAAGCGAGGCAGAAAGGAGACGTTGAATATGGCAGAGACTACGTCCAGCCACGGGGGCAGAACATGGCTGTGTCGGACGACACGTACGGAGTTCTGTTGACACGTCAGAATGACATCTCCTCGTAGTAACTGTCCCCATCGAGCTGCATGCGTAAATCGACGAAAACAGGTAGTAAACAAAAGACCGTAGATTCAACGATCTCGCGGCCGAGTGGGATGATGCTTCCGAATCTATGGATTCCCTTGGTAGTCAATCAATCATTCAATTCGAAAAGTCTACTATTACTGTACCGCAAGTCCGCGACGTCTCGCTCATTTGGAACAGAGGAAGCCCCGCGCGCTCGCTCTGCTGTACGATGCGTCTCCAACCAAAACTAGTTGCGTCTGCTCCTACGGCACCGTATATGTCCTCGCAAGAACGCCTCGCCAAAGCTGTACATACCGATATCCTTCGTTCGTTCATTAAGTGCCAGGTGCCGTATTTGCAACACCGACTACGGTGCGGATGATGACCCCCGTGATTACTCCGCAAGTTTGTATGTAGTTGAACGGCAGATCGCATCGCTCCAGTGCCGGGCGGACTTCAAGGCAGGAGAAGCCCTTGAATTCACTCTCTTGTCTCTTCTTGAAAAGGGTGTCTGTTCATACGGCGGGAAGAGATTGTCACCCGCAGCATTCGGAATCCAGACCCGCTATACCGGTGAGACTTTCCGTCGCGGGGCCGCTGTTGGAGATCGGCATGGTACGCGTACGGTGTCGTCACCCCAGCGAGGTTCAGGAGAAGCTGTTGTCGTTGAGAGACTTTCTCTCTAACTGTCATCTGCTTTCGACAAACACTTATCGACTACAGAGGGGGCCAACAGTAATATCCGTTTCGGGAGGGCTTGACGTGTAGCGGAGGACAAGCACCATGAATCTCCCACGACAAAACTGTGGTCCTCGGCGCACAAATAAAGCAACTCCTCTTCAGATGTGCCGTCGGACCTCTAGGGTGTTAAAACATTTGAAAATCTTGCTTAGTTTGAGTTAGCGGTAAGCCCGAGCTAACAAGTATAGGCTGGTCAGCAGTGCACGTGTAGGATGGCGTTCAAATTGGTAAGGTGAGCCGCTTGTTGCTCTGATCTGTATGTAGTAGCTCTACTACTCTACGGCAGTTGAGCGAGGTTGGGTGTGGAGGTGACTGGATTCAGGCGGTGCGGCTCTGAATCAACGCAGCGCATGCCGCAAGAACGGACTGGACTGGACTGGACTGCAGGCAGCGGAGGGGGCAAGACATCCATGACGCGTAGGAGACATCGTAGGAAGGGAAATTAGTGTTTACAGAGGCGACCAGGTGACGACGGGGATCGAGGAAAGGTCGAGGAGAGGGAGGGGAGCGCAGGAGGAGCTGTGGGTGGGTGGGAGGGAGGGGGAGGGGAGGAGAGGAGGGACGAAGGGGAGGCAGACGCAAGGGGAGGGGAGGAAAAGAAGTGGGAAGAGGTGGAGGAAGAGACGAGGGCCAGCGTTGACAGGCAGGAGCGATGGAGGCCAGCCACGCTGCTGCGGTTGCCATCGCCAAGGAGAAGGAGATGAAGGAGCTGCTCAAGGAGAAGGAAAAAGAAAAGGAAAAGGAGAGGGAACGGGAGGGAGAAATGGAGGCTGCGTTGTACTCCAATTGCTTGCTGCTGGGGTTAGATGCAGCTGTTCTTGGGAACAATGTGGGAGCGAGAGTCGGTTTGTTTAAGCATTCCAATCCGCGCGTCGGTGAAGCGCTTCTGCATTTTCTTCTCTGTGCCCTGCGTGGTCCCTCGCTCAGTGCCAAGGTTGGTGGACTTTCTTTGCGTTTCTTTACGTGTGCCGTGCGCATTGTAAAAATCGTGACTTTAGCTGTGCTCTCGGGGTGACAGCGCGCGCTCCGGAATTGAAGAGCTTTGTGAAATGCGACTTAGAGCGTTGGATCAACGGATCAGGCAGCATTGTACAATGTTAACCATTACGGTCATGTCAAGATAGTGGAAGATCCGTTTCTTGTACCCTTGGAGGGTTCAACGCCAACGTTTTAGGTCTTAGGGGATGTCGATTTATAACGGCCCTTTGGTAGCCTCGCACTCCTGGCCGGCAGGAGAACTGTCAACAAACTTTGGCTATTGTGCTGGAATTTACTCTTGGACAACAGGACTGTGATCGAAGGTCCACAGAATCGCCCATCTCAACTGTTTCTTTGAACATTGAGTAGTGCTGGAGATCAAAGCATGAGCCAGTATATCTGAACTTATTTGGGCGCATGGAAGTGCTCCTTCTTATGACACACTTGCGCATCTTCGACGGCATTGTTGCTCGACACATAACTCTCCCTATCTATCCTGCTCCTCTTTTAGCGGATTATTCTTAGCCGTCAGAAGGTTTCTGAAGGAAATGTCAGAGTATAAAACTTAGCCTTTTTTGACCTTGAAGACCATGATGTCATTCGACATATATGGCAGTTTTACAGAAGGTTACTAGGTACATTTGCGCAGTCCTCCATGCGTTCCTCATTTCTACTGCTGCTGGTAAACGTGTTGCCAGCTGTAGGCACGTGAGATCGCGAATGGAGATGTTGTACAATTACTGACAGTTATTGAGAGCCGTGGACTTACGCAGATTGCAGTTTTACTCGAAGCAGTGTCTGCAATTTCTACCACCACTGCACCTGAGTGCTGCAATTTGATATGCATTTGAAGCAAAATGACATCCGCGAGTATGTCCTCCGCTGGGCCCGCCGCGAATCAGCTATCCCCTCCAACCTGTCAAGAGTTTCTCTAAGGTCTTATACCCCGTAAACTTTGAGTAATGCTAAGTTAACCTTATGGTGTTCAGTCTTAGCTAGCTGGACATTCTTTATTTCCATGAATATCCGGGAGGAAGTATCAGGATGTAGAACCTCTTCTAATCATGGAAGCAGATATGACTTTTCAGTATGGGTTTCAAACTCAGGGCAGCATGTTACCCTGAAGCCCAATACGCCTGTATTGCAAAATTTGGCGAATGCAAGACTGTGACGCGAACTGTCAGGCTCCTCCGGTCTGGCCGGCAGTGCATCCGATCTCCCTTGACCCTACTTTCCCCTGTCACTGCACCAGACGAAGCTGGTAACCCATGGTTGTCTTTGAACAAGCTGCAATCGAACTAAATCCTGCCATCTCTGTTAGGGGCAACTGGATACAGTCGTACGATGAACGTTGCTTGAAAAATTTGTTGTATGAACAATTGGCGTCGGCAACATTTACATTATCTTTTGCTCATTGGGGACAGCGTCACTATACTGAATTCTCAGTCCTTTATCTGCTATAAGTGGACAAGTGATGGTGCTTGAGACATCTACAGCAACCATCTCTTAGAAGGGATTATAATTTAAATTTTTACTTTCCAATCAGTTGTCCTCTCCTGTGACGATTTGTGAAGTAATCTGCTCTTTCAACGCAGCAATTATGAAGGGTCCCTTGTATCATATTCCCGCTCATAAGGGATGCTTACCATCTCTGAACTAAGCGTGAGTACTAAAAGGAACACGTCTTGAAAAAAATGCCAGCTGAAGCCATGCTTCACTCAAATAAGCTAGTTCCATCATTATTCTAAACCAAGAAGGAATTATTTGCGCGAAATTAGTCCACTTGTGATTAAAAGTAGGTGCTTCGTGGTGGTGAAATGTTGCTTCTTCCTGATGGCCTTGTCATGCAATATCTAACACCTAAATTTCTGAATATGAGCAGGACTTTGCCGGTGTGTGGCCTATTTTTGACGCTGCCCAATCACGAGAATTTCGAAGAGTAAGCTTCATCAGCCTTCCACAAGTTACCCCACCTAGTGGAATAAGTCCTTGTTGTCGGTCAAACGCAATTCATTCCATTGAAGTCACTCGAGCTGCCAAGTGAGACAGTGCCAGTCACGTCTCTCGATAGGCATGTGGCAATGGACAATGCACTTTGGAGGCTAAAGTGCTTGTTTTGAACATTGTGGGCAGGTTTACGTTTCTGGGATTGCAATTTCCAAGTTTTAGATTGTAGTCTAATGCTGGTATTATACTTAATGATCGTTGCAGATAGTGCAAAGCCTTATTAACGAGCTGGAGGCTCAAGGAGCCTTACCACGTAGCAATTCCCGTGTCTCCTCGCTTGCCACCTGCTGCGGACAAAGGTACATGTCAATTTTATTTCCTATTTAGGATAACATTTTGGAAAACTCTGTCGATTTTAAGGTTCTTTTTTTATTTCAGTAACGTCCATTGCTGCGTTTTAGTTATTGTAATGATGTGTAAATGCCAATACCTGGCGTCAAAAAAGAAATGCGGTCGTCCTGAGGGTTTAGGGTGAGGTGTTTTCCTTGTATGCAATACTTCAAGCCTTATCTGAGTAAAAGCATGGCATCTTCTGGCGTTTCGTCAAGTCGTTCTGATCTGTAGAAAAAGAATCTTTGTTCTACTGGCCTGGCACTCTATACGGAAGAGAGGCTGAGAACGTGAATAGGCTGCAATGTTTGAGAGTCGAAATGCACTTGAAAGTGTTGCAATGTCATCCTTATGTGTATGACAGCTTCACATATTGAAACAGGTGTATCATAACTGATTTGTCTTGTTACTAGGGAGTGAATTATTGATGTGTTGCGCAACTTTGAATCGAGCTAGAGGTAGATACGATCTTTACGCTTTTGTATGTCAGCCAAGGTACAACATTTACTTTTGCTGACTTTGATGACTCTGAATCTAATTCAATCTGTGACGAAATCCTTCCAGGTTTGTCGAATTGTTATGGCATCTGTCTGCACACGCACTGCGAGAGGTTCACAAGCGTAGTTTCCCTGCCGATGTTGCGGCAAATCCTCTTCCCGCATCTCTTACTGAAGTAGTTTCTCAAAATTCGCATGCAGCATCTCTTCTGCCCGTCACAAAGGTAAGATGGTGACTTTTTCGTACGAGTTCTGAGTAACTATGAATTTTTTGGTGCTTGGCCAGTCATGGGAGTTTTCGCATTATCACCACTTGTCTCTGCTGCAGATGACCATAAAGAAGTTTTTGGCGAAAAGCAATGTTGATGTTAATTGCAGTCGATCTTTTCCATCTTAGGCCCGAATAGCTTTAGAGCGGAGACGTTTCTTGGAGGGAGCCACATCTGCTGTGCGCAGGCAGGCATTATGGTCAAACCTTGCCAATGATTTGACTGCAGAGTTTCGGGCTTTGTGCGCCGAAGAGGTACTTACCAAATCTCCACTTGATGTAAAGTTGGTGAATGACCTTTTGGGCACAGTTAATGTCTGGTTGTGCCAAGGTGAAGTTCATGAGAAAAGAGCTTCTTCAACGAGAAATATCAAAAAAAGTTTGCTCGTGATTTGCATGGAATAGAGCGTCTAGATCTTGGTGGTGTTGTCTCGTATAAGATTATAGTCTTCACGCTTAAGTAATTCTCACTTTCTTATTCTCTCCTCATACTTTTCCAGGCTTACTTGCATCAAGAACTAGACAAGATGCATGAGTTACAGGATTCAAAAGCAAGGATTTACGAAGGAGCTATGGCAGACGATGAGGCCTTGAGTGTGGAGACAGCCACTGAGCTTTGGGAATCTCTTCTTGAGCATACAGGTTCGGATGTACCTACATACATGACGTACCCTCAGTATGGTAGTCATTTTGTTGAATGAATAACATAACTGCAGCAGTCGTACATCAGAGCACAAGTATCTGTGGCGAACGTTGAGTGTATTTTAATAGATACTTTACATTTTGATAAATCTTTAAATCTCATGTTTTGATTCTTTCAGAACAACACGAGAAATTGGGATCTGGTCCAGTAGAAGACCTCATTGCTCATCGAGAGCACAGGTACATTTGAGTCCCGACAGTCATTTGAGAACGTTCAAAATGCTAGACCAGACGTATGCTTGACCTCTCAACGTCTAGGGATTTGTTAGTAAATACTTGGGTTTGCTCTTGTGCAGATATCGTATTGATGGCTCTTCTTTGCGGACTGCTATTGATCGGGGTTCAACTGTTCTTCCCACCGAGGCAGCTTCAGAGGACCTAAGTCAGAGAAGTAGGCCTGAGGATGATGTTTTGCAAAGACCTAGTAGTAGGGACGGCAGTAGGTTAGATTCGTTTCCCACTTCTTCTGAGGGATACGCAGCCGAGGAAAGTCGAGGCCGAGGTGATGAAAGGTCTAGTAAAGCAATGGCGCAGCTTGATGTCGCCGAAATTCTTCGGCGCTGGACTCACGCCTTGCATCGTCTACACAAACAAGCTCTCCGCCTAGTAAGCTTCTACATCTTAATTCATTATGTTGAAGTGCATTTGCGAGTGAGAGTGATAAAAAATTGGAAACTGACCGTAACGGTAAATCAACAGTCTGACGATTCTTCGTCTGTAACATACTGGTCTTTCGTCCTTTTGGACCTCCGCCATCGAATTCAGACCTTCAGTAGGTTGTGCATTCTTGAATAAGAGGCGAATGTCAATCAAGGCTGCTGTGATGTTAGCGTTTTGCAACATTTCCGATTGCTTGTCAGATAAGTAATCCAACTGAGTTCAATCATTTGGTAATAGGCCAAGGCCAACGATGGTGCCGGTCCAGAACTTCTCAAAGACGCAATGGCTGTAGCAGAAAATGGACACTCACAGTCCCTGCATGCAACTTTAGCGGAGCACAAGCAGCACTTGGCCAATATGCAGGTATACAGTTTGCGGGGCATGTTCCGTAGTAGTTTGGAAAAAAAGGCTATGGATCTTGCTTTCATTTGTCATATCGGCCTCCGTGTTTGTCCCTTGAATGTGTCTGCCTAGAATCATCACTGAGCCTGCAAATTTGAAATGTTTACTAAGCGCAGGTTAGCTCTTGTTAGTATTCCGCTTCATATAGTCACATTCCAGTTCCCAACGAAATTTGGTGTTGATGTCTACCGGTAATGGGTATGTTCACTCACAACATCACGTTCTTGTGTTTATTCAGGCACTTGTCGGGCAGCTAAAGGACTCCCTTCCTGGTATGGAAGCAGCAGTAGCTGCTCTTCGCGAACAAGTCAACGGTACCGATGCTGTCACAGCATGCATTGCTGCCCAGTCTTCTCTTTCTACATCTCCATTCCCTCCTGGGATGGTACATTCTCGAAAGGTATGTAGATTAATAAGTGTCCCGGCTACGTATTGCGAAAGAGTTTTTACGGTGTAAGAGATTTTTGTGTTTATTTCCTAATCAGTATACTTAAGAAATTTGAATTGACGGTACGTTCCTACTTCATTTACCAGGATGGTCAAGATTCTGATGCTCTCAACCGAAGAGAAGCTCCCCCGTTGGAGTTGGTTCCACCTAGTCCTGCATTAAAATTACCGCAGTTATTATCCACCTCACCTACATCTATGGACAAAGTGGCCCGACTACAAAAACGATTCAATCAATTTGCCATGGTTCATCCACTGGAGGCTTTGCGTGAAGAGGATGTCATGATGGGAAGTTCTATCGCCGGAAGTTCAGTCACGGAAGATGGATCAGGTAAGGCGATGGGGAGGCTGAAATACTTACTCGATGTGGGTTGTGTCGAACTTTCAGTTATTGAAATGTTCAAACGCTATCATGTTCCCATCGAATGTCATGAGATAACTTCAATATTTGCACTAATTTTTGTGTCGGAGCTTTCGATCACCTAATATGTGAATGTGGAAATTTCAGATGCCGGGGATGAATCAATAATGTCTTTAAGACAGGCAGTACGCGAGGCTGCTCTTGCCCATTCTGTTCCGTCACAGGAGATCTCCATCGATAGATATGGACATCCTTCTACAGAGCACTACTTTACACCAATCGCTCAAAATAACAGCAATAGGATTTTTGAAGACAAGAAAGTCGATGTAGTTTTTGGCAAGCAAAGAAGACCTGGGAGTACTGCTCCAAGGACCATGAGTTTTCAGCCTAGCGTAGATTTTTCATGGAAGGCAACGGAAGATCTTAAAAGAAGTATCAAGCCGGACTCGAACAAGGACAGCCTACTACAGAAGATAGACCGGCCAGCCTCACCGCCTCTACTGATGGAGCTATCGGCATTTGACGATACCTACGATGATTTGCTGGGTACGTTATTTCTTGTTCTTATCTTTCTCTGTGATGTTCAGTGATGTTTCTCTCTCATGGGTTCAGCTTGTGCCTCGTTATTCCTTATTCAAAGAGTTTTTCTTGAAAAAAGTAGTATGACACGGATTGTAATCAGGAGGGGTTTGGGAAGCGATCTTGCAAGCATGAGTACGTAGTCAGCTGGGGATTTGTACTAATTTTCTGAAAAAAACAGTTTCTGGCCATTTTTGACGCTGATCCGCGGTGAGTAGAATGTATAAGCCTGTTAGAGACGTGGGATATGAATCAAAGGGAGCTGGTGGGATATTGATTTAAACGGTATCCGGAGTTGTTTAGAAGTTTTAGAAAGTCTGGTACGTGTAAGGTCCAAAAGTACTTGTTTCCGTCTCTGCTATAGTGTATTGGTTTATCTTTCTTTGTAGTCATTGTCGTGCTGGATTTGATTTTGCCAATTATCGACCAAGGTCGTGAAAGCGAATTTCATGATTGATTATGGAGACCCAAGTGCGATGCATTATTTCCTGCACAGGGGCGTGCCGAGTTGCATCACAACTTTGCTTCAATCACCATAGGTATTAACGGGCTTGTTTGTCTTGTGCAGCACCCATGTCGGAGTTGGATATGCTGCACTAGTCGACGATTCAAGCTTCATTTTCACAAACAAGGTTCACAATGTGAAACATTATCTCCTTGACTACCATCCACCATCACTGCAGCACGCGAGGGCATGGTTTATACAAGCAAACCTATCCGACCTGGAATGCAAGTTACTCAAGAAAGCACTCGTCCAACAACCCAGTTGGGTTTGAGAACGATGTCTGCAATCGACAGACATGTGAGAGCTTTCTAGAAGAAGTTATCAGGCCAATTCAAACGATCAGAAAAGGCTTCAGTTCTTACAGCCCATAGGGAGCACATCAAGACATTTGAAGGTACTGGATGCAGTGATAGAGCATGTGAACCCACAGACAAACGAGATGGACGTTTGGAGATAACTCATTTATGACGATGGCCGTCCCTTCCATTGATGCTGGTTTTGTGGTGGACATGGGCTGCTGGGAACAGGGATGCGTTCGTGACAGGGAACAAGCAATGGGAGTGATGTGATGTGCTAGGCGCAGTTGTGTACTTAACATTGGATCTGGTTTGGCACACATGATCCAAGGTTGCAGAAAGGGTTCTCCCCTTAAGATTCGCACACTTTTGGGGTCTAACGAAGACAAAGGTTCGCCGTCCATACATCTCCATTCCTAGCAGGGAGCTCATCTCTATTTTTTTCCAGATTTGAGCTACTTCTGTTAAGTGACAAGGATTTGACGATTTTGTACTATACGGTGTTCCTGTTCGCGTCTTATGCCTATCACATGCAATGGTCTCTGGTGGGACCTTGAGTGCAAGGGCTGGCACTGCTCCGAGATCAGCTTCATAAAGTGCAGCCCTTCTGTTGTGCCATGATTTAAGAAACAGAACGAAGTCATCAAAAAAGAAACTGATGGCGGATTTCTTTGATGGTTTAGGAATGTACTATGTACAGTAAATTCAATACTGCAGAGTGTCATACTATTGATACATTTGTACAATAAACCCATTTATTATCATGGGTCTTCGATTTTCAATTGAAAACTGAAGCAAAGCACTGCTTTGTGTTGAAAGTAAGTGGAATTTTTGCATAGCACTGCTTTTTGCACAAGGAGCTGATCATTATGACTAAAAGTCGTAAAGTCTGCATATGTGCCGTATGCGCTCGTGTCCATGGACAGGAAGCTTTTAGGTCTCTTTCCTAACAGCAGTGGAGGACTATTGGAGGTCCCCTGCGAATTCTGCGGTCTTGAGTGGCACTAGTTGATGATCCCTTCTAGTGTTCTAGTATCTGTTCTGAACGAGTTAACACTATTCATATTCTTAGAATAGGGATAGTTGTTATGACTTTGTGGATAAACTAGGAGGATGTACATATTTTTTCTCGGTTCATCATTCACCTATCTTTGGAAAGATTCAGACTCCATACTTAAAAGAGTAAATTTTTAGTAGATACCTCAGGAATTTGTCTTCAGTGCCTGCGTTGTTTCCTTTCGCGTGATGGTAAAAGTGGACTTTCAGTCCCTGGAGGATATTAAAGAATTTTATATTCCCAATATGGTGGTTCTTATATCATGCCTAGACGGGAGTACATACAGTTGGCAAAGTTAGAAGAATGGATTGAGCTAATCTGTAGTTAAAGTGGGATGATGCCCTTCCATGGGGAGGATTCTTAACCATGATTCTGTCGCTATGAAACGGCCTCCTTGGGATCTGTTATTACGAAGATCCTTGGAGAATGCTGGGTGATAGCTCTGACTGGACTGCTGTACATCATACAAAGTTGTACGCTTCTCCTCAAAAGGATGCACCAAACAACCCTGAAAACTTACGTCAATTTACATATAGGCAGTATGACCAATGAGTGTTATGACCCCCTCAGGCGATGGGGTGGCAGAGGCAGGCATTTATCTGTAGCGTGATCAGTACAGTAGAAAGTGTACATGATTTGACGATATCTGGATGCAGACAAGACAACAGCTCAGGCTCGGGGCGATTCCTCACTCACCAGTGACAATAGAGTAGAGGTCTGAGAGCATGTTCTTGCGAACATTTCGGGTTGAACTACAACCCTCGTAAAGGAAGAACATGAAATGACTCATAAATTCAGATGTAAATGGCGGAACAAGCTTCGTATGTCATGTACATTGCTGCCGCGTACAAATGAGTTATGACCAACTGCAAGATGGCAGAGTGTGACCAGACGTCCGCGTCCACATCCAGTTTGTGTTGAAGTGTTTTCTAGTCCATGCTTGATAACAAAGAAAGAACGAGTAAGATAGCAAAAAGGATGGGAAGACCCCGTCAAGTTGTAGAGTATGAAACCAAGGGGGTAGGATGGGGCTAGCCTCAATAACATCATAATGGGAAATTTCATATTGCACCTAAGTTATCCTAACTATCTAATTAAGGGGGTCTACATATTACCATAGCATCCAAAGAAGTATCAACATTATTTCTCTCCTAAGGATTGCACTTGCGCTCTAGTGTGTATCCATTCCTTTACACTCCTGCCTAAAATAGACTACATAATATAATAAAGAAATTGATACCCTTATCACACAGTATGGTAGACTCTCTTCCGCTTTCTCATGAACTTGTCGAAGTCGGTGTCCATATAACTCAAACCTTGGAGTTATATAAAGTTACATCTCTTTGTTACTCCAACCTTGGAGGAACAAAGAGATGACCTTTTTGCATACCTCTATACTTAGGGACCTTAGCTATTGCGTCTCCATTCACCGTCCATCTGGAGGATGGATAATCATCCACTCTGAAACTGTGTCACGTCTAGAATATGTAACCAAAATCTCATCCCGAATCAAGTATAGATTTTCCCTAACCCTAGTCACTGGAAGTTGGAACGCTATCTCCATGTGAGATAGACACCATCATGCCAAAAAACATTATATTTCTAATGACTTCATGGGTAGCTATCCTCTGCACTCCGAATAGTCAACGAGTCATATGGACCCAAGTTGCATCTAAGGTAAAACCACACTCATAGTTGAGTAATGAAGATGCAAACACCAAACATGACTTCTCAAAAACCAAGATTCACATAACAAGACTTTTCCAAAACTAACTTGAGAGTTGCTTATCAACCTCTCTATTTTTAATACTTAGAATTTTATTTTAGTAATCTAAAATATCCACTATGTAACTTTCTCTTACCTAAACCCTAGATCACAAACCCCAATAATAAAGCATACATGACAACATGCAATTGGTACACTTGGGATCTTCTAGAAGCCCAACTACCATGCAATTGACTTTGGTATACCAAGTCAATCTTGCCTCTACATTTAAATGACATCGCCAATTCAAACCAATGAAAACTAGTCAAAGTGAAGAAAAGTGAATGTATTGATATGATGGAATATATTCTTTGATTTTTACTAAATAATCAAATAGATATTCTTATTTACTATAGAGGAGCTACTTTATATTTTCCTCCAACTTAATCATAACTAGCTTAATATAGTTATAGTCATCTTCTTCTCTTGTGTTATCAGGTATGAAAAGGTTATGTCTGTGCACTCTATCCTTCCATCTAAGTTTTGAAGAATCTGAACCCTCTTCGTGGTTCAAAAAATTATAATTCCGAATATTCAGGACAAAGAAGATTGCAATGTACTGCAAAGTAGAAGATAGATTATTTTCAACGTATATCAAAGCAAGGAGTCGACAAAGTTAATCTACCTTCGATTCGTAAAACTATTCCATGCTATGACTCCACGAAGAGTGAGACACAATAAAATAACAAAAGGGATGGGAAGACCCCATCAAATTGTACAAGTATGTAACTAAATAGGTAACATGGGGCTAGCTCCAATAACATCACAAGGGGAAATATGTCCTAAAGCACCTAAGATATCCGAACTATCTAGGTCAAATGGTCTACAAACAACAGAACATCCGAAGAAGCATCACCTAATGTGATTACTCTCCTATGGATTGCATCAGCTAGTGCTCTCTGTACAGCAATGGAAACACTATGTCTAAAATAGACTATACAGTAAGCTAAAGAAAGTAAAACCCTGTCACGACTTATATAGTGACATCTCTAGTTAGGTAGGTGCACGTATGTAGGAACAGATACATCAGTTAGAGCCGGTTGTGCAATTAGCGCCATTCGCACTGGAACTACCGTTAGGGGTCTTAGGGCTCAAGGGGTAGAGTTCGAATTAGGGCTCATTGGAGGGCAGTTTTCGAAGTTGAGTCTTTGAGAGTGTGACTATGGTGGATAGTATCTAGTGTGGGAACCTGGAGTCTTTGAAGCACAGAGTGGATTTTGAAAGATTTGTGGCAAATATCTAGCCTTTAGCGGTAAAACAACATCAATTTTCAGAACATTCAAAGCTTGAGAACAAAGATCTTCTTGAGGTTCAATTTGTGGAGATATCATATGGAGAGTATGCCAATGTTGTGGTGATGCTAGTCAAGAAGTCATAAGGTCGTCAATATTTATTGATGATAATAAATTCTTGACATAAATTTTAATGAATTTATCTTGCTATATAAAATTGTTGTTGTTTGAACTATTTATCGTATCAAGTCATCTAGTTGGAAATCAAAATTATCAAATGACTCAAGGATGAAAGTTATGAAAGCATATATATAAGTGCAATTAGTATATTATGTCTCCTTATCATTATGTCATGATTGCTACATGTTTCACACGATTCACAACTATCACAATTGTTACACCATTTGTTGGATCTTTCATTATCATGAGGACGGCTTGAGTGTGCATGGGAATGCATGCTTCATGACTTGTAAAAGAAGATAAGAAAAGTGTTCAAAAGTATGATGCTCTTTTTCAGCTTGCATTTTTCCTTGGTCATGTCTTGTCCCTCTATTACATGATTTTTATGATGCACATTACTTTGGAATTAAAGAGTCAAGAAAGTCAAGATCATCCCTAAAGGAAAAATCCTCAAATTATGTTCCATAGAGTATCATGAAGCTTATCAACGACATCAAGATTGTTGTATGGATGACAGTTCAAGGCATCAAGGAGGAAGTGGATATTGTTAGCCTCATGAATCATGTAATTGAGAAGTTGTTGTTCTTGACTTAAATGAAAAAGAAGGTCATGCAAATCAAAAACCTCTCAAAGATTCAGATTTTACTTATGTCATTTTCAAATCAATGGACTAGAAATGTACAAGAAAAATTTCCCAAAAGAGATGACTCTTGAGCTTATATTGTCTTTTGCACCTTCTCTTTGGGATCACGCAAATCTTCATTTTTTATACATGTTTCAATTCATAGGTTTAGTCTTCCCAACTATCGACTCTTAGCATTGTTGATTGAGTGATACATGTATCATTTTCATTGAAATTTATGTATTCCTTGAATTTTGCAGATGAAGTGGGTCACAAGAAAAAGAAGATCCACAACGATGAAAAGGAGAAAGAAGATCAAGTTTTAGATCTCGCAACCATTCTTTCCAACAATTTTTGCAATTTTGTTAGGAGAGATGTCGAATGTTGGGACTCCTAATTGAAAGTCAAGGAGATACAAAAAGTCATGACCTTTTTGGAATTTTTCTTGCACGTTGGGAAGGTCAAGACCTTTTGGAGAATTCTTTGGGAAGAATGTCTCCATTTTTCAGAATTCATGCCAAAGTTGGAATACACTTAAAGGATTGCTAATATCCCCTATGATTTCAAGATGTGCGATATAGAGAACGATGAATTTTCTGTTTTGAAAGAGAAATTCTCCATCTTGGTTGAGCATTTTGGCCATGCAATGTCTTCAAAACTTTGGAATTTTGTTGTGTTCCACTCAACAAAGTAGTGAAACATGATTGAAAAGATTTTACGAGAGACGTGCAATGTTGGCGTGGAATCTGATTTCTAATGAGTCTTCATTATTAAAATACATATATCACTTCTTCAATACATTTTTCTGTAATGACATGATAGTCATCACAAGACCAGAATTATAGTAATTCATTTCGCCTAGAGAGTAAATGTGAGTTAATTTATCTTTACTATTCTCTAAACATCATAGTTCAAAGAGCAAGAAAAAAAGGAGGAACAGATTACCTATTCTATCAATATCACAATTCCCATCACATGAATCCACACACGTATTATAGTGAATCAACAAATTGCTGAATAATCTCTTTATTGATGATAGGGATCTCTCTCTTGCAAGCTAAAGTCAAGGCGAGAAGTACTCCTGGGTGATCACGTGTAGTTACAGCTCATGGGCAAATACCCAGATATCTTCAAAGGTATTCGGTGTCAATCTAATCCGATTACATGTTGATCACACTAGCTTCATGAGTTCTCGTTCTACCCTGACTACAATTGCGGTTCAATCAAGTGAACACTTGCAAGAAAGGAGATGTGTCTTCTCTATTCCTACGTCTATTTAAACAAAGTTTTAGAGCCTACTGCTGAACGGTGGCGACATAGATCAACATCTATGATGTCTCCATGAGCTATCCACTCCACTTGCTCGCATCTCTATCTCCTAAGTAAACGCGTCGATTCCTACATGCAATTCTTGGATGTTAGCAGTAATTTCCTCTCGGTGTAGACACGTTGCTTCCTTGAATTCTCGTCCCAATGACTTGTACATTTTTTTGCGCTTCTCTTAAGAATCTCCAGGGTTCTCCATTACCTGCACCAACCGTTGTGACTCATCTTCATCACACAACGCAAAAAGGTGTTGAACACACTTGTTCGCCATAACTTCCAACCGAGCAGACGCCTCCACATCCACTTGATTTAGACATCTCTTTAGATCATGCACCGTCTCCTAAAGTCGTAAGTTATCCTTCTCAACATCCATAATTTGATGCATCGTCTAAATTAAGTCTATCCAACCATCTGTTTGCAGATCCGAGCCTTGTATATACTCTGCGTCCATCTAGTTCAATTCCATCAGCACCGGAACTACCACCGCTTCCAACTTCTATGACGGCTGCAAAATAGAGATGAAAGGCTCAACAATCACTTTTGTTGTTTTCATCTTTGGTCATGACACTCTATGAAGCCCAATTTCCTTAGTCATGTCAATCATCTTTTGCTTCTTTGGCGAGTTATCTCTGGGATTGTTCACCACTTCGTACTTTCTCTTCCTCAGAAATTCTACTACTACCTCCTCTCATTCTGAGTACTTTGAAACTATGCTGAACACCTCCTTGTTTTCTCCTTCCCCAGGGATGGCATCACCCAAGCTCCTGGTGGATCCGTTACTAATGTCATCTTTGTCTCCTTTCAAATCAAACAATCCCGACTCCACTTTGTACAATTGACTCTCTTGTGTTAGCCACTCCATCTTGGAATACACATGCACCAAGATGGACAAAAAGTAGACCACACATTTGTTGTCTTGCCGAAGTTGACTACCCATAGCTTGCACATTCTTGGTGAAGATATTGCCCCACTTCAGCCAAATCATTCCTCCCACAAAACCTTTGACTATGCTCACATTATGCATACTATCATTAGTAAAATGCTCAGGTGAGAATAGATGGATTAATGTGTAGGCAATTTTCATTCGAAAGTCATCTTTGATCAAATCAATTTTGTACCCGTTTCTGCCCTTACTCTCTCTAGGGTTAAACCATTTGGTCTCGTCGAAATTTATTCCAATGTGCATTGTCGTGCCAATCGAATCAACTCTATCCTTCTCCTTCTCATATTGGCGTCCTAGTACATGGGTCCACATCTTTGTATTCCACTTCTTTGGTTGCACTTTGCTACCCATTGAGTGTGTTGCTTTTCCTCGATGCACTTCTTCGCACAACTCCACGTAAATGAAATCCCATCGCCCCAACTAAAAAGCTCCTCTCAAGTTCATTATCTCAGCAACTCCACCCGTTTCTAATCTGCCATTACGATGAGAGGGCAAATCTTTCCCATCATCTTCTGCATATGTGGCAGCTTAATTACTTTCCTTCCTAAAATGTTGTTTTGCATTTTACTTGGTATCTCAATCTAGGTCTCGCTCTTGAAAGTCTTCGAACAAATTATTGAATTTTCACTTCTTGAGACCATTTGTCCTGAGGCTTTTCCTCTCTCTCCAACACCTTCTTCCGCGTGTGTGCGCCAAACGCAGCGAGGCAATGCGAATCCATCAAGCAACAAAAAAAAACCAATCCACGTGTTTTGCGCGTCTGTAGGGCCACCGGAAAAAAATTTCTCTTGCCCTTGCACTCGCGAACTACTTAACTATATTCGTACTTTTCTTATTATTATCATATTCATAAGAATACACCACCATATTCCCACAAAGATGAGACTTTTATTACTCAAACAATAATTTCATTCAAATTTCTGGATACTAAACCCTACATCTTCCTTCCCTTTGTTTCCACCTTCAACATATTCTGATTTTGTGTTTTCTTCATTTCCAATCCAAGTTGTGATACATATATATACATTTAAAATGATACAAGTACTTCTAATCCCATTTCTGTGTTGTTCTTTGAGGTAAAGGATAATGTTGGTGGACAAGTTCAAGACAATAGAATGGTTTGCTATTTTGAGTAGTAAACCATTGGGTACCACCATGAATTTGGAAGTAAAACAAGGAACGGGACATTTTTAAGCCAAATAAAGGCAGAAAAAATATAAGGATGTGAGTTATATTTCACAAAAGGATGTTAATTTTATGTTAGCTATTTTGAAAGCTTTGCTGCTGTTGTGTTTCCTGATGCCTAACGATAGCAATATTGTTGCAGATGGGAGATCTGCTCGATGTGTAGACTAGATGAGCCAACACTGCTGGCCACAACATGGGAGATGCTGCCATGTAGAAGATTACTATTGATACCATGATTACTATTGATTTGTTATTATACTTCGTCTATTGATACCATGTAGAAGATTGGTGGATACTTCAGATCTGATGAACTCGGTCGCCCTTGAAGAGCCATTAGTTGTGTGCAAGACCGAGTCTTGAAAGTGGACATCACAGTCTCATTTCCAACTTTTCAGCTGCAGGCCTCGCTGAAGCACACTCTAGAGCCGAACTAGAAGGTTTCGTGAGTTCTTGGGCGAAGGGACGGAGTGAGATGAGAGTTGCTAGCGTCAAGTTACCACACAGCCTTGCTCTTCATGGTCGGATTGATCACACAGCCAACTCATGATTCAGATGAAGACGTCTGGAACTTGGTCACCTAAGCTCGACCTCATCCGCTCGATATGGTCTCTTTGATTCAACTTGTGGAATGTTAGAATATGACGGATTTCGAATGAGCCCCTTTGCTATTGAAAGCACAAGGATGTTCGCAGACGATTCGAGATTGGGAACTATATATACTCTAAAAAAATATAATCATCCAAAGATAGTCTATACATGAAACTGCAAGAGTTGGTAACTGATAAAGAGACTCGGCTGTGGAATTAGGATCACGAAAAGACCGAGACAATCATTCATTGTAACTCACCTCTACTTTCTTGATGAGTGGGACAGAGACGAATATAACATCGATTAATTTGCTCCCATCATTCCTTGGTATTGTCACCGCTTCTTTCAATTTGATCATACTAGATATTGATCTATTTCTAAGGTTAACCTCTGAGTCAATGTTCTTGATAATCTGTGATTTCACAATCACAGATTATCAGGGGGATAAAGGTCGAACACCAGTAATACGTCCTTGGAGTATCCTTACTATCACGAGAAATGCAGCAACACATTTCTTCTATGTTCACCTTCTCCCTGCACTTCCTCCTCCATATCTCCCAACCCGTGTTATAAACACACATCCTCGCAACCTGACATAGATCTTCCCTAAGGCCCTCGCAAAATGATAAATACAACATCTAGCACATACACATATATAATCTTTAAGAGAGCTAATCCTCACAGTCTCTCTCAAGACAGTACCATGTGGCTTTGACATACCTGATCCAGAAAAGTCCAAAGTATTCCCATAAAAAAATTCTCGCTTACCTTTCCATGCCATGTTGGTGAGCAGACAAATAAACTAGGTGGATTTGTGTTCAATATGTGCTCTTCTGTCAACAATACAAGTGCTCTGCTCAAAGGCATGTGGAAAATTTTGCCAAAGTTAGTAAATTATTTCAAATGAACTACCTTTTCAGTGAACAATCCACTCTTTGTGCAATGATTTCCACACCACAATGCATTTTGAAAATTTATGATTTTAAGATTTAAAAATCATACAAATTAATTTAAATGCAAACGTTTTTGGTATAAAAATTGCACATTTTTGAATTACTCATAGGGCAACCCCTATCTGTTTGTGTATACTTATTTTTCAACCAAAAAATTTGAATTTATCAAATATTTCAATTGATTTGAATTTGACATTGCACCTACTTCGCCAAAGATTTATTTTATTCTACATTTCAATATGGTAGATAAGTAACTTTACACACTAATAAATGGTTCTAACATTAATGTAGATTTCTTTTTCAAATATTTATGCAAGTCAATGTGCTTAATTAAGGTATACATCCCCCTAACTTTCATTAGTGTACATATCTGATTCATGTCTATAAGTGTAGTATATACTAACTAAATGATGGATGTGAAACCAAAAAATATAACTTCAAATAGTTTAGTATATCTTAAATACAAAATTGTGTGTAGTGTAAAATATTTCATTGAGTTTGTAAGAAAATTTTCTTTTTAATATTTAAACTCAAATCCAAAAATATTATGTAATAATTGATATTAAATTTTTTTATAATTTTTTTATATTTAAATTATATATATTAATTTGTAAAAATATTTTTAAATATTTCATTAATATTTTTAAATATTTTATTTTTTTTATGTTCAAAAATATTTAATATTTGATAAATGAATAAAAATAAACTTGTTAAGATTTATATATTTATATTTTTTTTAATATATTTAGTTAAAAATTTCAATATTTTGCTTTATTGGCCGACACTATTCTACTTGTTTTATAAGAATTTCCAAAATTCAACTTATAGGTCATTATCATGATGGTAATATTCTTATTGTACTTGAAGACTTGTTGAAACTTATTGTAGAAAGATTCTCAGAAAAAATTAAGAAATTAGGCCAAGAGTTGGGATTGACATAAATTTATATCCATTTTATTATTTATAAAATATAATTTTTAAGTATTTTATATCATTATACAAAAATAACATCTTGATTTACATATACACAAAATTTTATGATATATTACTAGTCTATGCAAAAAGTGTATTGTTTGTTGTATGTGATATAAATTTTAGAATTAGAAGCAAAAATTAATTATATTTGGAATATTTAAACTACTAATTATCAAAATGTAAGATTTATTTTGTACAAAGCAAGAAATAAAATAATCAAGTTTTAAATTTTAATTTTTTTGGTATATTTGAAGGATTAAAATTATTTAGAAATTTTAATATTTTTTTATTTATAAATATTTTCATTTTATTGTTAAAAGATTTATAAATTTTTTATAAATATATTTTTTGAAAATTATTGAATTTTTAAATAATTGAATAATATTTTATTTACTTAAAATAATAATATCTTTTTGATTATTTATATTATATTATATTATAAAATACATAATTATATAACCTGAACTTATATTATTTTTTTCTTAATTCATGAATATGTAATATACATGCATTTAAGTATACAATCAGATAACTAAAGATTAAAAAATCAACGAAATAAAATCAATATTTTAAAATTTGATAAATTTTAAAATTAAATAACATAAATATTTCCGTTGAATTATGTTTAAAAATATGAATATTTCATTTTTAAAGTTCTGGAAAATGTGAATAACTTTGTGAAATATTGGCTTTACATTTTTTTATTTCATTTTTTGACTTAAATATTTTTTTATACTAATTTTTATTTTTATTTCACGGATTATTTTGAAAAAATATATATCAAAAATTTGAAGAAAACTATTTTTAAACTATAATTTTTAAACTAAAAAAAATTTCAAAATTCTTTTAAACGATAAAACAATTAAATTTTTTCAAATGATTTTAAATATATTTCACATCAATAAATTATATTAATGCCCTGTGTAGATTATTAAAAAAAATTGTGTATGTATAGATGGTTATTAATTTTGTGAATAAGTAAATGTTATGTGTGATTAACATGAATGTAGTAAATTCTTGTGTTTGAGTTAAGTAAAATAATTCTCTTGGAGAGTAGAAATTTATATTTTACTTTAAAAGAAGGTAATATGATATGATGATGAATGAACAACTGTCAGCTTTGGGTTAATCTCAACGTTTTTGGAGTTGATGCAAAAACTATCGACATTTGGTTCACACTTGTAAAAAATACAACTTCTAAGACCTGAATATGAATTCATATGTGAATTTATTATCATTTTAAACTAATGATTATACAAGTTGAAAATCAAGACTGTAATTGCAGTTTAGTTTACATTACGGAAGTGTGTGCTATACTCACAATTGTGAAAACATTGCAGTAACCAGTAGACTATGCCTAGAAAATATTACTGTAAACCTAAAAATAACGACGGAAATTTCTGGACGTGACTTGCGGCACGTTCATTCGCATGTTTGTAAATACAACGAATGAAATTGGTACATTTTTGCTGCAAATTTCTTATAATGATTTGATATCTGGCAGGAGTAATATCGAATAAGGCGAAAATTAAGAGGCTCCATAGCTTCAATTTTTTTCCCCTGTTTCGCATTCTTTGAAAGAATACAATGTAGTCATCAAGGTTATTAACAATTGCTGTCTAATTTTCTGATGAACCGAGATGCGCATCCCTAATCTCGTACTCTATTCGTGAAAGTGGCATAAGTATTAGATGCATTACGCCAGTAATGATGCAAAAGGAAAACATGCAGCATCGAGGTGTTCAGTGACATTGGTTTTTGAAGAATTAAGAAGAACAACAACGCTTTACTTTCAGGCCGAGGCCATGCATGACAAATTCAACGGTTTTTCTTTGGTTCCATTCTAACCGAATGTTGGTCTTGTGATGTGTAGGAGTATGTTCTCAACTTTCTTTCAGTTCAAGAGCGGTCATTGTCCCCTTAGATTGTCCTCGATACGGGAACAAGATCCCTCTACGTCATAGCATGGTTTCGCTCTTCACAGTTCATCATATGCAATGCTTTGACGGCAGTGCATATGATCCTCCTTGCGGTGAGCATTTGTGTGGTCTTATTAGTTGATATCTACTTACGATAATGGACAAGTAAAATAACAAAAAGGATGGGAAGACCCCATCAACTCGTACATGGATGAAACAGAAGGGTATCTACTTACGATAATGTGCATGTAGCTTTTCGGTGTACATATAGATGATGAGCACGTAATTTCATTTGATCTTGGCTTTTGAGAGTTGTTGCTGCCATAGGCAGTTCTAATGGTTCTGTTAGTTTTGTGTCAATTCATAATCCTGTAGAAGTGGGCGAGTTATAATCTCGGATGCAATTACCTTGAATGTTTGGGTTAACGTGTGTTCTCAAAAGGCAAAAAACTCTTCCCTAGGGTAGATCAGTTAAAATTCCTAATTAGCAAAGCATGATCTTATTTCTCCCCTTTGTATCGTAAATAATTTTTAAATGTTATAAGATCTAAGATAATAAATTTCAAAGCCTTATCCATATCTATGTTACCCCAAAAATCACCTACGGTAGTAAACAAAGTCACCTTGCAATACCCTGAAGTCACATTTCTATTGAGAAATCACTCCGTTAGAATTCAAGGCAATTTGTTGAATTTTCTCCTGCGATTACATTCCATCTTTCACAAAGAGAATCCATCCTTATTTTCATGGAATGATATCAATCTTTTTCCCATCGTTGATCCATAAGATGTAGGGCAGGTCAATTGATGGGCTCCCTCCTACAACTGACTTCCTTGTCCTCACAAAATGTATCCATACACAACATCAAAGTGCCCATCATGTGTGTTCGCCTATCAATGGTGTGTGCATCCGCTTATCACAAGAGGCTCGATCAGTCCTTGCTCTCCCCGAAACCTTGCCCTTCTTTTCCTGCCACTAAGCTCTTGGTTAGATCCATCAATGGCTAGAGTGATGATGTGAAGACCTCACGCAGTACCAACCTTGCATTCAAGAACATGACCGAATGATTAATGCCACCTGGCTCCTAAGAGGCTCAGCAGGTCCAATGACATGCCCTTAGGTATGCGGAAGTAAAATTTGAAACTCGAGTTATATGGAAGCAAACTATCCTAAAAAGAGGGTAGAGGGGATTATATTTATGGTTTTTAACTAAAGCAAATTCACCGAGAAATCTATTGGGCTCTTTTCTTAGGAAGCGAAATAGCTCTAGAGCAAGTGGAACGAAGATGTGACACTCCCCAAGATCTCCATGCTTTCTCATTTCTGTCCCAGCCACGGAATACACCATCCATACACAGTGAATTTAATGAACTCCGTAGACACACTCACCACGCAGGAGACCCATAACACAACACCACACTACACTCCCTACTGTAGTCACACAGAGGTTGACACGAACCAAATTCTCGCTCGTAGCTTTTTTCTCCCACAGAACCATAAAATATTGCAATATTGATACCAGGTCAGTCGGAACTCCAGGAAGCACTCTTCCGAACGCGAGCACAAGATGCAGCAGTTAGCAAGGGAGGTGCAAACTCTGATGGACCAAAGGGGCCAATGTATAACGTTTGGAAATTGCCATTAGCTGCCCACTATACGTCCAACACATCTTCCTTGCTTTCGAAAAGTGTGGCTGCCAGTCGCAGTACATGGGATGATGACACCCCCAATGCCAATAAATTTTTGGCTGAGAAAACAGAAAAATGAACAAGAGTCTTTGCCGCACCCAAAGATTTGGATACTACCTCATACGATGTTGATGGCTGGTCCTTACTTGCTCCATCTCCAAGTACATCCACATTTGCTTGCACACTCATCTCTCCAATAGGTTGTCTAGGAGCCATGGATGAGATGTTCAATGCCTCGGACAATGTGAAAGACAGATAAAGTCTAATTTGTCGGCTAGCCTCCCGTCTTTGTGGATCCAACTCCACTGACGCTACTCTTGACTCAGTAGTATGTGTTGCACTACGAGTCATAGCAACTGCACATGGTTGTGCCGTTACACACATGTACTCCACAACATCTCCATCATATGATGTAGAGTCACCAACTCTAGACTCTGAACTTTGTTGGACTATAACCATACGCCTCATGGGCTAACACTTGAGTAGGACTTGTCCTCTACCACCTTGAACTCTTTGTGAGAACATTATGTTTCAATCCAACAGGGCGTCTACGGAAATTGAAGGTTACTGTATTCGAACCAACGGACTTTCCCTGTTCTTCAAAGGGGGAGTGTTGAGTCTGGAGAGGTTCAATAAGCTTCTCTGGTAAACCTGGAGGTTTGCTTCGAGAGAAGAGCAATGCAGGGCCCGGGGGAAGGGTAAGGGCACCCGATGATCGTGGGGTTTCCGTCATTTCGCTGAAATCCTAAATTCATTTCACTTGCAGCCCAAAGTTTTTGTAACGCAGTGGTCGAGCTGGAGGCAAAAGAAGAAGAAAATTCGTGAGAGAATTGTGCCGAGACAATATGAGGAGTATGTGAATGTATGGCGACCCGGGAGGAGAAAGAAGTAGCTGTCCAGAAATATCAGTTCGAAGTTCTGCTGAAGAAACTTCAGTCAGAAGCCACTCTCGGCAGAGTAAGGAATTTGCACCCCGACAAACGACACAAGCTCAGAGACAAATTGGAGAAAACGTACGATGGGAAATTTTCCGAACCCCCGAAACAAAGGAAAGACCCGCCTGAACAGCTCTGGAAAGTGTACAGAGACAAGGAAGAGAAACAAAGAGCAGACAAGATGAGGAAAGTGTACAGAGACAAGGAAGAGAAACAAAGAGCAGACAAGATGAAGAGGGTGCGAGCACTAGCAGGAAAATAGTGTTCGCGATAGCCGCAGAAAATGCGTGCCATTTCGAAAGATCGTAGGGTTTCTGGATGCCTCTTGACAGTATAGATAAAGAACATGACTCTGTATGGGTCCAGAGAAGAAAACAACCTACTTGAGCTCTGCTCAGATTGGATGTTCGTTAGGGTTTCCTATTCCTGTTAGATGCAGGAAACGGCATATAAGCAATCTGGAGAATTTCCGAACGCAATTACGTGTTGCCTCAGCGCCGAATGTTAGTTGATGTTGGTTATGTATTTGGAGTGAATGCAGTGTGACACACTCGCGCATGGAACTGGGGTTGCGCTCATTTCTGAGGTTTCTGTACAGGAAGATGATATTTCAGATAGTGGATGCTTCCGTCGAAGCATTTCCAGAGAATCTGCTGGGAAGCGTAGTATGCAAAACAATACACTTAATCACAGGAACAGCAGGAAATCACTGGAAAGTTTAAAAGACGTAACGTGCAAATCTCAAAATCAGTCAATTGAATGGAAGAATCTTTGCGTTCCCACAACCGAAGTTTCCCTGTAAACTGCGTTGCAATTTTCACTTTTGCAAGGACACACCAACTCGCCGTGTATCACATAGACTGTCAGAAAGAGCCGCTACTCATCCTTTCCAGCCCGTTGATGGTCAAGACCACTTGACATCAGGTTAAATCTTTTGCTCAGTTGCTTGTCACATCTCTTGTACGTTTAGAAAAAACCATCGAACTAGGGCAGAGGAGTCCAGGGCAATGAGCTTGTGACCAAATTTGTCAGTGCGTTGTCAGCTATGTAAACAAAGTGAATCATGCGCGGCCCTATAGACAGGTATCCTAGACAGAATAATCTCAAAGTCTGCACACGCACGGAGTGCGATCAGAGACCCCAATTCCTGATCTCCGTTTTCTTCTTCCACGCCTTGAACGGAATTCTACTCTGCTTTTCTCAATGTTGGCTTGCTCAATGATCGCCGAAAGATGATAATACTCGAAATGTCGGACATGCAGGGCTTTACGTGGCAAAGTAGGTCGATATGAACCTCATCTCTGATATGATCATGACAGTTTTCATTCAACCGCTCCATACCGTACTCTCGTCGGTGAAACTTTCAGTTTCCCGGGGTATCAGTCGACAAGTAGGAAGAAGTAGTCACTTTGAACGACATGACTTTAAGATTGAAAACGCAAGCTACACCCGTCCGGTGCTTCTGCATCTATAGTTAAAGCGAAAGTTTCGGCAATTCTTACATGAACAAGGCCTAAAAGAAGATGTTTACAAGGGTCAAACTCTGCTGCACTGAAATGTCAAAAACATTTACGAGGACCTTTTGTGGAGATGAACTTTGTGGAAACTCCACCAGCAAATTGGTGGAGATTTCGAAACATTCAGGCTCGAAAGCATGCACAGGAGCTTGTTCATGAGTGTGGTCGACTGACATAGATATCTTAACGTCAATTACAGCTACCTGGATCTGACTTCCATCTTATCCATATAAACTCCAACGACACGTCGCAGAGGACCGAGATTTGCAGTGACTTAAGTCTCTGAACCATGCATCCAATAGGGATATCAGAGGGCTAAGAGACCAGTTCTTTAACTTAATCACTCTAAGAAAATGGACTGTATGACCCATTTGCTCTGAATATCTTACACGATTAAAAGACATGGATAACGATATAATCATTAGTCATCAGATTAGTAATTAAGGATGCTGCCATATCCCTGAGATGAAATCCTCATTATTGACGATAACGTGTAGTTAATTAATCCAAAGGAAGACATGAAATATATCAATTAAGATTCATTTCTCTTACCATTATAAATGTATAAATTACTTACCTATATTGGAGAGAGACACATGGAGTCTCCTCGCTGAGCACTACGAGATAATTTTGAAATCTGAGGTGCACAATCTCCAACTTAACATGGACATCCATCAATAAGGTCTTGCACTCCCATCAATGACATATTTGCCAGCAAGGCCTATTCACATCCTTGAACTGCCAACAATGGTAGAAGGTCTACCATTGTTGGCAGAAGATATGGGTATTGTTGCACCAACTATTCCACATGGTGTAATGAAACACATCTCACAAAGTTCCACATACAAGTATCAATCTACTCGTATGCTAGACTGCAAAATAGGAGCTACCACACATATTCCCTCCTTTGGATACTACCAAGCAATAGACATTGTATCTAAAGGTGACAAAATATTGGAAGTGGAAATAACTTCCTTCATCTCCTCCATCTCTAGAGCAAATGATAACTCCAAGCCTAATGTAGCAGCTAATTTGCCAACTATTGTAGCTGCATACATGAAGTATCTAGTGAATCATCCAAGGTCGATGACACTACTCAACTAAGGTTTGGCATGATAATAATATTCTTTGGATATGGACTATCATGTGCATCCATGTTATCCTCCAATAAATCATTAGGCTAAGTAACACAAGCACTAAACGATACATTATATGCGAAACCTTCACTTAGTAAAGGCCTTGAACCAATAATGAACCGCAACGGTAATCTACTCACTCAACCTTCATTAGATTGTCAATCTAGCCGATAAGAGGCTTTCACCTCCCAATAATCAATATTAAATCCCATCATATAACATTGCCATATCCACCAATACATAATAGGATTCAACAAGTCTAACTACATCATGTGCTTGCGTTGTAGAGCTATATGTGACATGATCTTGTTGCATTTGCACAATCAACTCTATGTAGGGGATATATGATGATGCATCATTGAACTCCAAGAGATGTCTTTCATAAATCGAGACAAAATAGTGCATCCTTACCCAACATAAGGGTTTGTGCACTAGAATCAAACAACATTCGTTGAGGTCGATAAACCTTTCTTTAAGGTCAGACCAAACAAAAAACATCAATCCTGTTATCCAACATCACCAAACTTGATGACACCATGGTACGCCTTGGTATATCATGATACACCATGGTATGCCGGCCTTACTTGTAACTTCATCATTCAAGCTATGGTAGCTTGCCAAGTTCCACCAGTAGCTATCATGATCCCAGTATCAACACTATTATTGATGTTAGTACCAAAAGCAACCAACACATCTTGCTTTCACAAAGTGTGGTCGCCAAGTATTATACATGGGACGATGACACCCCCAATGCCAATAAATCCTTGGTTGAGAAAATAGGAAAATGAACAAGAGTCTTTGCTAACGTGAACAATTCGCTGGATGCTAAATGGTTCAGTAATCTTTTTTGAAAAGAAAATTTAATCTAATATCCTCTTTCTCTTTTGTTTGAGTAATACAGAGTTACAGAAAGCCCGATTTTATATTTTGCAAAAAGTATGGGGCAACAATCTCTCTTTTATACTATGGTTATGAGCGGAGTGTCCTTGTGGACGTTTTGAGAGTAGAAAAGATTATTGTGATACACTTGTGTTGGTGTATGACGATCTATGTGTTGTGATGTTTGATGTGACAACGATGTATATTGTGATGCGATATGTATGTGCATGACAACCCCTATTATATAGTATGGTAGGCTCTCGCGCATTCCCTCATGTACATGTCAAAGTTGGTGTCCATAGCTCTATATAACTCCAAATCTAGAAGAATAAAGATGTGACTTCTCATACTCCTCTATACTTTGAGACCTTGGCTCCTACCGCTCCATTCGCCGCCCAACCTGGATGATGGGTGATCACCCATTCTCACTTTGTCACGAGTAAGATCGATAATCAACACATCCGCAATAGTAACCTGGTCCTCCCGAACCAAGTACATGTCTGCCCTAACCCTAGTCGACTACAATGTATACCACGCTCACTCCATGTGAATTATACACCATTTGGGCCATAGCATACATCACATCACTAATGGCATTATGGATAGTTATACCATGCACTCCTAATGGACAACGAAGTGTTTGCCAATTTTTTGTGCTTATCACGAGAGAATAATTTACTCCCGATCTATTCAAAGTTCTTTGTCTTTGGTGTTGACTGTGACACCTTCAGAAAGTCTTCAGTAATTTCGTCACAGAAACTGCGACGAAATTACTGAAAATTAACCTGCTTAAAGAACACTTAATCATCAATAATACCAGACACGAGAGTGGAAAGAAGCTCTACTGTACATTACGCTAGATCAATTTATCAGCCTGTGCAAACCGTAGGCACAGGGATTTGCTCAGACGGAAACTGTGACGAAATTACTGAAAGTTAACCAGCTTGAAGAACACTTAATCATCAATTATACCAGACATGGTCAGACACGAGAAGAGGTAAGAAGCTCCACTGTACATTCCGCTGGATCAGCCTGTGCAAACCGTAGGCACAGGGATTTGCCCATGATTGAGATTAAAAAAGCCAAAAATGACAAGAGCTACCGGAGGATACAAAGTCCACAGAATTGTGCTGCAGCCTGTATTGTCTGGTGCATGAATTGTAAAGCCTGTAGCGTGACTCTTCACGTGGCCAGCCAAGGGTGACTTTCTTCTTTTTCTCATACTCGGGTTACAGCGCAGTACAGAGGAAAACCGTCACTTCTCTTCCTTACAACTCTGTCACAGCCACAGTCAACGGGGACTTCACAACATGTTCTCATCATCATCAAGTTTACATGGTTAGATCCCATAAGAACAGTTCTACCACATCCATGGGTTACTTTGCTGGTTAGAGTGGTCTCTCAAACTTTACTAAGTTACCATGAGAGTCAAGGTGTCAAAATGTAGAACATGGTTTCCTTTGGGCATTACTCCTCATTTCTAGCTTCCAAACTGATATATGACATCGACACACGACTTATACATTCTAGGAGTGCCAATATGGTCCGAGTACTTTGTCTCACATTACCTAGACACTACACTTGCCGAGGATGTATTGCATATAGATGCCCTTCATCTACTAGGGATCCACATGTGGCATTTGGTATACTCTCCTCTACTAATGCTCGTTGACCCAACTATCTACTTCTCACAGTTTCTTCTTCACATTCATTCATATCACGATTGACAGTCTTTGATAGGAGGAGCGTGGTCGTCTTTGGTGACATCATCGGACTATGTACCTTAGAGTGCGTGATAGGAGACTTGGCTAGAAATATACATCTTTGCCAATTTTTGTGTGAAGTGGTAGACTTATTATTGATGAAGGAGACAACACATATAGCTTTTTGGGCATTCTCAATACCTTTGTTATCTTCCCAATTTGTGATTGTGAATAGGCTCATACTTGAGATGTATGCAAGGGAAGTGGATGGGGGACCATTTCCTTTACAATTCTATTACAAAAGACCAAACATGCTTAACCCCCAAGCCCCAATTTTTTCTCTTTGCCCACTGATTGGACTAGATGTCTATAGTCTATCTTGATGGATTGACAATTTTAGTCATGGAAGACAATGACTCTTAAATGATTTTCAAGATAAGATGTCTTCTCAAGATCTCTCCTTGCTTTATATATTGTAGGATTAGAAAAGTCCGAAATCCAAACTATGCCACATGGCTAACATACATAGGTTACATATTTCATTATCTTATCCTAACCAATTCTTAAAAGACGTCTAGCACATAATCCGATCCATCAATGCATGGTAGCCACCTCGTCATTAAGCCAAAGTTTAACTTTTATTTTTTGGATCATGCACACCACTATCTTGTCTTTTTGTGATCTAGTGACCAATCTAAGTTTTGACTAAACTAACTATAGCTAATCAAAATTGGTTACAAACCTCCTCCCATTTAAGACGTAACGTCCTTGTTGCAAGAAGACTCAAAAATCTCTACAAGTATCTTGATATTTGTAAGATTTGCCAATAGTTCCCAAATAGCTTCATAAAGTGGATAAACTTTCCACTGGACTAGATCAAAGTGGAGTCGACATGTGACATGAATAGAAAACAACATGATCATCCAAAATATATCAATGCCCAATCCATTTGTGATTAATATCCGGTGTGTTCATCGCAATCATTCTTGAGCGTGGTTATTATATCACTTTGGAGATTATTTTATGGTACAAATAATAAACTCTCCAAACCTGATTATTCTTCATGTTGTTTACTACGGCACAATTTGGGATTTGACAATATACATTTTGATTAAGTTGAGACAACAACAAGATTGTAAAGCAATTATATATGGAGTTTAGACAAGAGTTGTTGATCCAATTGCTGACTACCACGATCTTCTTATGCTTGAGTTTTACCGGTTGCAATAAACTCAAATATGGATTAATGAGGAGTAGAAAGAGAGAATATCAGCTCACACAAAATAGAAGGTTCTTCTACAGCCAGACACTTTGGTGTTCTCATAGTAAAGTAATGTTTATGCGACAATGTTATGGTTAGAGATTCTAAATGTGATAATATTTCGGAGTGGGTGATTATTTATCCTCTTATATGGAATTTAATGGAACAACATTAACCTATGTCTCCAAGTTTATGGGTATATAGAGAGGTCATATCTTTGTTACTATAACTTTGGAATTATATGAAACTATGGACATTAAATCTGACATGTTGGAGAGTATGCAAAAAATTACTATACTAGATGACAATGATATCATTCTCTTGGGATTATTATATAGATTTTTTTTAGATATGTATTGATTGATATTCAAATATCATTATTAGTGCAATCCATGAGAAATCAATCATAATTTTAAGTAATACTCAAATAATATATAGACTGTTTAAATCAGATAATTTTGATATTTTAGGAGCATGAGATATATTTACGATTATGAGGTTATTCGGTATAGTAACGAATAGCCATGTTACCGGATGGTTTCATCCATGGGGTGTTCCTATACTTCTGGCTATATATTTATTACTTCTTGTATCTACCATTTACCCCCCAACTTAATATGCATAAGTGCGTGTGATGATTCCAAGAAGGTGCTAACGTCGGGGGTGGAGGTTGCCATGCCTTGACTCCAGTGGTAGGTACACTGTATTTTACCACGTGTCACGCGCTGCTTGAACGCGGTGACTATCAAGTAATCACCAGCAAGAACGGTATCTGCAGCGAATTAGGCCACTCTCAAATTCTTCCCCTTCGGTCTGCGTCTCGATAACAAGAGGTCTCTTTTAACCTAGTAGGTGCCCGGTCCCTACAGGGCCCTGGTGCACGAGTGATTATCTTCATTTTGCCGGATCAATTAGTGTTGACCGGACAAACAACTGTCTAGGACTTGTCTCAATCAAACTTACACTAACTCCTCCTTAATAAAATAAACTATCAAAGTTCATATCACATGAAAAATGGACAAAGTATAATAACAAAAGGGATGGGAAGACCCATCACATGAAATAGTAAATAGGATTTGTTTTGACATAATATGCTTTCCATATCATAAATTATATATTTTCGTACACTAAAATTTATGTACAATGTCACACACATGTTTATTTTCCTCAATTACATTTATAATTTCTTTTACATTCTTGTCAAATTATGTATGCATAGTTTTATATTTTTTTTGGGAAATATAATACACTATATATGTTAGATTGAATCGTCCTATTTTAAACTAAATAAATTGCATTGTTACGTTGTTGCTGAGGAGCTACTTTGGTTCTTAAATAATTCTTATTTTTTAATTTATGCATTTAAAAAAAGTATCTTCAGCATTTTTATTTCATCTCAAAATATCAAATTTTACATAGAGTAACTCCATGATTTAATATGGTGGGAAGCCTATCAGACTGCAGTTCAACCGGTAGTATCACACACTGTCCAAATGACTTGCAACTTATTCGGTAGAGAGATGTAGACTTCGAGTGAAGCTTTTAAACGTTCACCACAAAGAAACATGAGGGTTTGAACTAATCATATGTCCAGAAAGATATGTCTCAATCTTTGAACCACTATGCCTGGCAAATAATATTTACAATCCCGGCACACACTTATTAGGACTTTGACACGGTGTTACAAAATGAGCATTCCACTCTCCCTGTAGAGGGAGGCAATGAGATTTGAAACATGGATTTGGAATTCAAGTGGAGTGCACTACCAATGGGCTACTTGTACTTGCATCTCCATGTAATTGGTTATCTCAATTTTATTATGCGATTTGGCCTCTCGCAGATAAATCAGTTGGAGTGATCACGCGAATTTGTGACAAATGGTTATTCGTGTACGACACACAGTGCACACTTGTTAGTGAAAACAATTGAGTCTTCCCACTGTGAGTCGCATAAATTAAGAGTGCAATGAAAAAATTGTTGTGAGATTGATGCCTCGTGAATCCTTATTTGGGTGACTGCGTTGGTTGGTTGATCGGTGCTATGCTCGCTCCCGCCCGGAAGACAAACCTATTCTCCTTCTCAGTGATTGTACTTGGGATTACACAGATAACCATGTAACGAATTGAAGAATACTGCAGTGCTGAGCGAGTTGGTGGCACATATTTGGGCTTAGTTCAAGGATCTGTCTAGGAATCAGCCTGTGTATCCACACTGCACGTTGTTTTTGGGTCGTGAAATTGGCCTAGGGATGTCAACAGCGATTGCTGGGAGCCAGGGAGCGTTCATAATTTCTTGTAGGATAGCGGATAGGGTGTAGAGATTTACTTCTCTTGTAGGTGGTAATTGAGTTTCTCGTTTCCTTCTTTCTTCTGGAGTATGCCATGTCCGTACTCCCGCGGTTCGTACGGCTGAGGCAGGTCATGACTTCATCTTACGACTTCCGTCATGGACACTTCGCCTGCTCCAGTTCTGAATTTTCTCTCTTTGAACCCAAGATCGCCGTTCCACTCAAACATGACCCTAGTGACATCACGCCATTAATCATTTCCAACTTTGACAATACTAGATCTCCATGCACGACACAGTATAACAACAAAAGGGATGGGAAGATCTCCATCATCGTTACCCAAATTCTTGGAAAGAGCGAATCCTTGTATGAAAGTTTATACAGGTGCAAGTTTTATCCCGTTGGTGATTGTTTGGCTCCAGTGTGATATGTCACACCATAAGTCGAATCACAATTAATGTTGTTTTAGCTTTTAAGTGAGAGTATGGTGTGTTCTGCACGAATAGTATCAAAATATCTCTTCCCGAATATTAGTGATAACATAATTTTGTTTCATCTGCGCGGTGAGGAAGTTATCAGTCAGAGGTGTACCTGAGCTGGAAACCAACTGAAAACTTTCACCGAGTACTTTCCTTTTCTTCTTCCCAGTAATCTTTCTCCGTGCTTCCCTTCCAGATACAGTCATGCATATCTTTCATTGATTGACCCGTACGTCAGAATCAAGACAGCCGCTGACGGACGTGCGTCTAAAGTACTGCAATTCTCTTACCGTATTTTGCAATGCAATGCCGCTTATAGGAGAAATATTGAAGACTCGCAAGTCCGGGATTACGAATGTAGTCTTCCACCTCGTTCGAGGAACATGAGAAATTGAGAATTGAGAACGCAGAGAACAATCATGACGCAGATCTACCATACAGTAAGAAAGGAACTGTCCTACAGGCTGCAAACTGCAGCACTCGAGTACGACTGGAAGTGGTGGACTATGGTAGGGAGCCCCTCTACTGTACCTTCTAAGCATAGGCCGACCACGGCAGTACTAAAAAGGAAGTAAGTGGTGGGGAGACACCGAGCTCTCCGTGGGGCCCACAAGGAATGTCAGACACACAAAGTGGAGGAACTTTCCTTTTGTTGCGATGCCTTGACTCGTTGCCAGCTGACAAGAGCCTCGACCAGGGTTAAAAAGCGCTTGATCTACGGACCCATATTCAACTGCCAGCGTGGTGACCCTAATAATACATGTGCAAGGCTTGTCTTCTGGTGCCCAGGAATTCAGCTCTCGATCCCTCGACGTACAACTTCCCCTA
Organism: Marchantia paleacea; assembly: GCA_014180765.2. Classification (NCBI taxonomy): domain Eukaryota; kingdom Viridiplantae; phylum Streptophyta; class Marchantiopsida; order Marchantiales; family Marchantiaceae; genus Marchantia; species Marchantia paleacea. The sequence continues at coordinate 2,358,225 of MUAA02000004.1, forward strand.
TAAGACAATCAAACCTTGCGCTTATGGATGTGGATTGTGACAGACTTTGTATCCTTGAGTTCCGTTTCCTTGCATTCTCGACATCAAGGACTTGCCGTCCAGGCTCCAGCTCTGGTCAGAACGAAATCCTGTTGACCAAATGCTTAAGAACAATTGTAGTACCTGTGAAGGATGTTGGACTAAAATGGTAAGCCAGGCCATGGTGTAGATTTAGTTCCCACGAAATAAGCAGAAATGCGTTCAACTAGGAATTGAGGCGCTATGTGTTAATATCGACCAGGGTATTCCCCATTCAGAACCTATATACATATATTAATATTCTCTGAATTATTTGTTATCAGGTGATATTTTTTTTATTATCATGCGAAGTGCATGTGAAACTTCTACAATTGAAAAAATTAGTGGATCTTCGTTTGAATTAAAAATAAATGCGTTATAGAAATTCAATTGTTTGATGATTCAAGTGAAAAAAATATTGAAAAGTGAACGGTGGTTTGAAACAAAACCCGATCACTGATATCATCAGAAAGAAAGAAAAGGAGGAAATCACGATCACAGCATATCTAGACGACAGAAGGGAAAAGAATGGAACATTAGAAGACATGGTCATGGTGATAGTTGCTCATATTCCACAAGATTGATATAAATGATGTTGACGCTATAACGCAATACGCGACCAAAAGCAAAGCTAGAGAAAATAGCTGACCAGGAGAGGCAAAAGAAGGCCTTTCTTGTAAGCGGCAATGGAACGGAAAAATTCATACTGGAAGATGCGATCGCGCCTTTGCTTCTCGACAAGTGGTCCAGTAACGTAGAAGAATAATAAAAGGGAGGCAGAATTCGAGGACTGATTGCTCGTGGACTGTGTGGGGACCATGAGGCGCGGAATTTCTCAAAAAGAGAGAGCCAGAAGACGGGGGAGGAGCCCGTGGACAAGCAACAAATCAGTTTTACCCTTGAGTCCGCGAGCTCGCGAGGACAGTGCACCTCGTCCACGGCACTGCTGCAGTCAGACGGCGCATCCACATTCCAGCTGCTACCCACAATCGGCATCGGGCAAGGGTCGCGGTAGCGCAGTAACGCAGTAGCAGCGGTGCGAGCAGCAGGCACAAGGGGGTCCTTTCGAATGCTGCTCCGGCTTTCCATTGTTCCATCCATCCGTCTCTCCATCGCGAGGAAGTTCCATCCACCAGTGGGCAGGTGCCTGAGCTTCGATCGATTGCTCGGGTCGCGTCCGTCCGTCTGGCGGATCCGCGGGTCTTCGCTTCGGATGCCGCCGCCGCCGCTGCTGCTGCAGTGTCGATGGTCTTGATGACGCTGATGATGATGCCTTGGAGTTTGTTCAGCCTTCGAGGACGAGCAGCAGCGACTGAGCGAGCGAGCGAAAGTGGAGGGATGGGAGGGGATCTCCAGCTCCGGGGATGGCATAATTCTTTAATCTCTCGTGCGTGTTGCCTTGGTCAGCTCGAGGTAGAAGGACGCTTTGGTTTCTGAGTCCAGATCTTTGGGAGGCTGTGTGCTTGCTTGCGTGCATGTGAGTCTGTCTTTCTCGACGCATTCTTTTCGTTCTTTCTACCACCATTCATTTCCGGAATTCATCCTGTTCTAGGCGGGTAGACGGATTTTTGCACCATCGATCGGCCCTCGCTTTGGTCTGAGGCGAGATTAACCGCGCTCCATCACGCCACTGCCGCAAAGTTATGGCTGATGAGGAGGTGAGAGCACCCTGTGAAGCAGCAGAAGCCCGGTCGATCAAAAGTGGAGTTTTGTTTGTGTCTTGCGGTCCTCCTCCTCCTCCTGCAGCGATGCACGCTTCTTCAGTGTCTTCTTCTTCTTCTTCTTCTTCTTACGGGGCGCGCGCTTTTCAAGGGTAGAGTAGAATTAAAGGAGGAGGAGGTGGTGGTGATGCGTTTCCATTGAGTTTTTGGCGCGCCTCGATAGGCAAGAAAGAAATCGCAGGAGAGGGGAGTGATGTGCGCAATCGTGAGTTGACGGGAAGTAAAGATCCAGGTTCTGGTCTGCGCAGATGGGATTCGTGGATCGGGTCGGTGACTGAAGCTCACCGGGTAGAGAAAGGAAGGGCTGAAAGCGAGGAAGGATGTGGTCTTCCGAGTGATCGTTTGTTGACAGGTGAGTGTGTCGGACGATCACAGTCGCCGAGACTTTCTCACTACCGCTTTTTATAGTACTTTCTGAATCTAGGCATTTGAGAATCCGAGACTGTCGGGCTCCGATTTTTTCCTCCTATTCTTTTAAGTGTGGATAAAAAGCTTCGAACAAATAGGCAGGCAGGCACGCAAGGAAGCAAGAGTTCGTGGTGGGGAGATGCTGAATGGGAAATAGGACTGGGACATATAAGCACGAAAACGTAGCGACGAGATTCTTGCTCATCTTCGAATTTGGTTCTTTGAGCCTAGCGGGTGATTGGAACTCGTATTGTTCTAGAGTGCAGGATTTTCATTCTGCGTCTTGTATTATGGTCAGTTGTCCTATTGCTTTGTCGGCAGTGTTTCTTACTCAGCGTTTGGTGGGATTCAGGTCAAAAGCAAAAGGCACGACCGACTTCGACTAGCGAGAGCTGAATGGGTGTTCTTGGACAGCGAAGCAGGAAAGGGTAGTGATGCCAGGAAATGTTTCGGAGTGCACTGGAGTTCGTGTTCTGATCTGCGCCTGACTTCTAACGTAGAGGGTGGCTGAGAAATTTTATCGATCAGACACCATTGGCCGGAGCTCAGCGCTGTGAAGGCGTCAAGGGACAGCGCTGATCAGGCATCGATTTGGGTCGAGGACAGGATAGGGGACGCCCAGGAATGAGAGAAGCCGTGGAAAGAAGACGGATTGGGATGCTCAGGAGCTGCCTTCGTGATTCTCTGCAATTACTATGGATGGTTTAGACAGGGGACCACAAAGTTCTTACATCTGGAGAGTGTACTGCCTGCTTCTGGGGCATCAGAATTCTTTACTCGGTCTCTGTATTTGCTCTGTAGCAGTCGATCTCGCTGTGCTCCGATCAGACCTTTCGCCCGTGTTTGCATCTGAGATAGGGTGTGCAGTGCGGAAGTCCAAGCATGACTGATGTGTCGTCAAATTACCTGGCAGGTGAGCATAAGATGATAGAAACAGGGAAAGGGGGTCCTGGTCTGAATCCAAGGAGCAAGGAAATGACCAAGAAATCAGTGGTTTCAGCGGCCGACACAGACAGGGATGATCGGAGCGTGCGTTCTGCACCCAAGAGCGAGAGGAGTGTCAGCATTGCCCCCACTGCCAAGGTTGATGATGATGAGAAAGGTTCCATCGTGGACTCGTATGCTTCTCTGAGGATTGCGAGCGGCCCTCGAGTGAAGATTGCTGACCCCGACGATGACGATGACGATGACGATGACGAGGAGGACGTCGACGAGGACGGTGCGTTTGGAAGTGGAGACGAGGGCCTCGAGGAGTACTCGGATGACTCGGGGTTCGAGCAGGGAGACGAGGACGACGAGGAGCTCGATTATGAATCCGATGGAGGTTTTGAGGACGTAGATGGAGGATTTTCAGGATACGCCAAAATTGCTGTAGACGGCGTGGAGTTTGATCATGGAAAAACTATAGAGAGGAAGTTTTCACCCTATGCAAGGATTTCTGCTCCGGACACCACTGAAGCCGAACACCGAAAGTATATTGACCGGGACTTCTCACCCTATGCGAGAATCTCCGTGGCAGGAAACGACAATGACAAAGATGACGGCTCGTACGCAAGAGTTTCTGTAGCGGGCAGTGAGATTGACAGGGATGCTGGATATGCCAGAGTTTCTGTCAATGGCAGTGAAGTTGATTTCAACTATGGAGATACAAATGCCCGAGTCTCCGTTAACGGAAGCGACGGCAAGGAGATGGATCGAGAGAGTTTTACTGGATTCGCAAGAATATCGGTGGCAGGTAGTGAGCCGGATCAAAACTATGTGGACAGGTTCGCCAGAGTCTCCATTGCAGGCAGTGACCATGGGAGAGACACCGACAGGGAGCTCCCAGCATATGCCAAAGTTTCTGTCGCAGGTAGTGACCACGGTAGGGAGACAGAAAGATATGCAAGAGTGTCTGTTGCCGGGAGCGAGTATGAGCAGGGCAGGGATGCGGAGAAAGCCTTCTCTTCCTACGCAAGGATTTCTGTGGCAGGCAGTGAAGCTGGATACAGAAAGGATCCGGAACGAGAATTTTCGGGATATGCCAGAATATCTGCAGCCCGAAGCGAGAGGGATCACGGAGAGGAGAGGGAAAATGAGTACTCTGCATTTCCCAGAGTTTCGGTCGGAGAGGCCTACATCGATATGCCAAGCCCCAGTGGATCGGGATTGAAGATCAAGAAGTATGAAAATGAACTCTACTCCGAGAACGAGAAGGAACTGTCGGTTAGTGGCTTGGTGGTGCAGGATGAAGACGATCATGACGAGGATGAGGACTACGATGCATTCTTGGAGCTAAGTCCCGAAACCAGGGCCAAGCTGCAATATCAAGTGAGGGTTGTCCTTGTTTCGCCCCTCTTTGAAGGCAAAGACAGGAAGCTCTCAGCGTTCTCCAGTGTATACAAAAAGAAGTTTGGAAGAGATTTGGAAGAGACCGGCTTCAGCTCTGCTGCCAGACTGTGCCGTGCCATGCCTCATGTTGTACAGAGGTCGCGACTGGAAAAGGAGGGAGAGCTGATCCTAGTTGATTCTGCAAAGAATCGACGAGCAGTTGCTGGGATCAGGTCAGGCCTGCGGCGTATCGTGCATGATGTGCTGAAGGAATCGTCTGAGAAGATGTCATTTGAACAGCTCGAAGAAAGGTGTTCAGAGCTGCTTGGGGCGCCCTTGGTTGAGATACTAACTGAGCATGGGTATGACACTCCCACCGTAGAGTGTCTAGTGAAAGACATGCCTGATATCGTGGCGTGTGAAAAGGATGGGCCCAAAAGAGGAGCGAGTCTGTGTGCTGGCGCAGAAGATCCTGCTCTAAGCGACGGGCTGCTCATTAAGAGTTCTCCTTCAAATAGGAATATAACCTACGCGCCAGAGAAAAAACACTCAACTGAATTGGAAAATGTACAGGATACCACAACAGGTAACAAAATTCCTCCATCTGATGATATGTGCTGGGTTCATGTCCTGTTCCGAATTGTTGCCACCAAGCTATGTTGTCCATTAATGTCTTTGGATGAACTCTCGAGCCTACTTATACTTCAAAAGTTGCTGTTGTACATTCAAAACTACGCTCGATGCCGAATTTGATGAAAAGACTCTTGTGGTTAGTGGTCTGTGTTGATAGTTGCATGTTGGATACAGTGCACATATGCTTGCAATGATGTACCCAACGATTTATGTCGAGCAATGATTTTGCTTTCGATTGGAGAAAATGAGTCTGTAACCCTGGAAGAATCTTCAGTCATCATTTGTTCTATTTGCCAAGATAGTTAAAGATTTTTACGAAGCGCATTAGTCTAGCCCTTATTATTTTCTTGGCAAGAAAGTCGTCTCCAGCCTTAAAAGCTTTGCAGTTTGCAAGTTTCGCCATTATTTTGTTTTTAATGAGTATAAAGCGAATAGCGTAAATGCATGCCATTGGGATGGAGCTTCCAGTAGGACGTACACTTTGCAGGTGGCTGACTTCTTTCATGCGGTCCTTTTGCAGAATCCACAATCAAACCAACTATGATCGAACCTCAATTGGAATTTAAACCAGAGAAGCTGAAGTTTTCGAAGACACGGAAGGTCGGAAGTACACTTACCATGCGTGGTCTGAAGAACGAGATCAGAAGACACGATGTGACCCCTGGTCCAGCCTCTTCGCTGGAGGATGAAATTCTGCAAGCTAGACTTCGCATACGAATTCTTCTGGCTTTCCACAACTCTGGACACGGCGTAGAAGTGAGCCATCTCTGTGAGCTTCATGAAGCTACATTCAAGGCGAGTCTAGATTTGCAGCTGCTAGGATACAGTTCGGTTCTGGAGCTTGCCCGTTCGTGGCACGACATATTCTTGTTCCAAGAGCCGAGGCCTGACTGGGTTTTCCTCGTCCCCCTTGAAGCAAACAAGAGGATTTTGAACACTCTTAGAACGGGTCTTCGGTCTGCTGTCTTTCACGTGTTGCTAAACGTATACCCAGATGGGCTAGAGCCATGTGATTTTATCCATCGCCTTCAGGAGTCCCAAGTTGGAAAGCTTTGGGAGGTACTCCAAAACAATGGGTACAGCTGCTCTGAACCGGGGAAGTTGGAGAGATTTCTGATCTCGAAGTTTCAGTTGGCCGATTTTGAGGAGATTCGGCTTCTTCTGGATGATATGATGGACTTCGTTCGTCTGGGATCAAATGAGGATGGCTCTTTGGTCATTAAACTCATAAGTGAGAAGTACCCTTTGCTCGACTTGGTGGATTGTAAGATGGAGGAGACGGACCTCGGCAGTTTTGATGAGCTGTTCGTGAACCTGATGATGCTAGCTGTAGATGAAGAGGATGGTGGTGCAGATGACGGTTCAGAGAACGGTTCAAAGCAGGGAGATGCTGAATCCGTGATCGTGGATCAAGTACCGATCACGGTGGGTCTTGTACGATCACGCGTTGAGTGCTTCGAGAATGGAGGTCTTAGGGACGCACATTCACCTACTCCTGATAACCTAAGATTTAAGCATGAAATTCGACTCATACTCGCCTCTCCGGAATACATCGAGAAAGGAGTGGCTTGGAGTGAGCTGAACAAGATCTACAAGGATCGAGCTGGACAGGAGCTAGGTTCGAGAACAAAAGTAAAAAAGCTCTTACGCGATATGCCAGATATCGTGTGTAAGGAGTCATTGACAGAGAGATACGCGCGGCTTTCCAAGACACCGAAGAATATGCGAATCCTCTCTGCAGCGAGAGCGGGTTTGAGACAGGTCCTGTTCTGGGCTTTGCTCAAGAACCCAGGTGGTGTTTGGGCTAATCTCCTTGAAGGATGGTTCACCGATTTTGCAGGAATGTCTCTTGCTGCTACTCTTCAAAGCCATGGGTACGACGCATCGAAATGCAAGCCTCTGTTTCCCGTCTCGTCCTTCCTCAGGGACATGAGTGATCTGTTGGAGAAACGGTTCCCTCATTGTGAAGTTTACGCCTGGGCGGGCGAGGTGCAAGATCCTGTTCATCAGGATGCAACCCTCTTGGGCATACCAGAGCTTATGATTCAGTATGATCCGTCGCGAGGAGATACCCAGTCTGTGCCAGACAGGGTAGCAGCCTTGTACAAAGAGTTTGTCGAGAAAGCCGCACTGAAGGAAGATAAATCTAGCGAGGAAGATCATCAGTCAGATTCCGAGTCTGATGAAGGATCGACTAATGATATTGCTGAGAAGCCAGTAACGGATGCAGAGAAGCACGGAGCCTTCAACGAGCCAGAGGTCCCGCATCTAGTTGATCTGGAGATCAAACGAAGTTCTCCTAGTGAAAAGATGGAGGAGGTCCCCGCCCAAAATACCACTGTCAACCAACCCGCGGTGGAGGAGACAGTACTGAAGATTGACATACCTGAGGAAATAACCGAGAAAGCCGCGGTGGTAGAGGAACAAGCGCAAAGGGAAAATCTTGCAGACAGAACGGTCGTTACTGTTGTGGCAGCGGTTGAAAGCTTTGTTGAGGTGGCAGGTGATATGATTTCTCTCGACCATAGGGAAGAGAGAGTAGCAGAGTCTGAAGAGCGCACCGTTGCGGATACTGCCGTTTGTAAAGACAGGGTGCAAATGGAAGAGGAAGAGTACCATGGAGACATTGAGGGTGACGGAGAGTCAGAAAGTGAGGATAATGAAGAAGATAAGAGAGTGTATATTTCTGGGAGCAGAGACGTAAGGGAGCTGGATCATGAGAGAGTCTATGTTCTTGGCGGTACTAGTGAAGAACTAAGCAGAGGAGACGATGAGAGAGTCTATGTTCCTGGTAGCAGCAGCGAGGGTTTGAGGGTAAGAAAAGAGGAGGATGACGAGGAGAACGACGATACTGTAGCAGAGGCTTATGCTCAACTGCGTGTGCATGGTAAGGGCCCAGCCGTCAACTTGGACGAATGGCAGTTTACAGACTCCGACGAAGATTATGGGGTGGACGACGACGACGACGATTATGAAGATGACGAGGTAGAAGAGGAGGAAGAAGGTTCAGGAGGATCGGACGTACAACCTAAGGTCGAACAAAAGCAACCGAGGGTCACTGTTGCTTACGATAACAACTCCGATCCCAAGGACTCCAAGAAGGCGTGGGTTCTTCCCAGCAAGGTCATTCATGTGAAATAGATGATACCTCGGAATCTCTCACGGGTCAAATCTTGATCTCATGAAGGAAGAGCATGACAGAAGTTTGGCAGTTGCGGATATGCAAAGATGAGAACCATGGAGCAGATTGAGGATGGTCTTCAAGCAAATGACTCAGTGATATGCTTCAGGATTGATAGTTCTTTTATTACTCAAGGTATATGTATCTTGCCAGCGGCTGCCCGTGCTGAAGAGAGCATGGACTACGCCGAGCAGAGGTCATTCTTTGCAGTAGTTCATGAGAATCTCCAACGTGGATTCCATGAGAGAATGTTTTACCCATGTAAGGGCATATTTCTATCCATCATTCTGGAAATGGGGTGGACTAGAAGGTACAATTTTCACAAAAATTCCCTGGTAAAGGGTGAGTCGATCGAAGACAAAGCAACATGTACGAACCTTGGACGAGGAGGAAAGAGGTTAGTAGCAACTGTGGAAGATCACTATCACTCAGGCTCAGTATAGTCACTTTACTAGTATCGAGTGTGGCTGCCCCTATTCCCCCATTTTTACCCACCCTACGACGAAGGTATATGGAGTGAATAATCATTCTAGAGTGTCCATTCTTATGTATGGAACCTCTGTTGGTTTCAAGCGTGCTTGAATGTATCACACGTGGGGTGTACGAGAATCATCATCGAGGGCTACGACAGTGGAACTCCTCAAAATGTGGCCTATCCCAGTCTCTGGAGCTCAATCTTGCCGAAGATGATCAGCAGACGCAGAAGAGCCTCTCAACTATGTCCTTGACTAGCTTTGTTAGGAAGGAGTGGTTGGTATGTTGTAACAGTATGTCTTCAAGTAATCGAGTATTGGTCTGGAGAATGCTACATGAGTAACTAATTCTGGTGCATTCAATGCACGCCAAGAGGTTACATCTAGGATCATGTGACAAACTTTCCCAGGCAATTGTTCAAATATTGGATAGTGGTATGATTTCCGGCCTGATTAGTTCTTTAGGCAATTCATTCAAACAGACAAAGGTTCCAACTTTGTGTGAAAGCTAATATGTCGAGCAGCTTGGGCGTCCTGATGTTGGGGTGATGTCACCTCCTGGCATGCAGTTCAAGACTTTGTATCCGAGCTGCGAGTAGTTGTAGAAAAAAATGATTGGTTCTAAGCATCTTCTTGGATTACCGCCTAGATCGTGCTTGGCTTCTGAGTAATGGAGAGCATGTACCTGTCTTGGTAGTACTGCCTGGATAATGACTTGGATGGAGTCTAATGCTGGAGTGTAATTTTTTTCCATCAGGTTTTTGGAATTCCACCTATGCTCTCAGTGGGTTTGTTATTAAAAAAATTGTACAGTTTTAGTTGAACCAACATTCCTCGCGCAGATATTTCTCTTTCAGTATACAACGAAGGAGCACGAACGTCTGGATTCTGCACGTGAGCTCGTGGATTGTTGGACTCTCTTGTTTTCCTGCCCTGTTATATTCTGATTTCAGTTGGTTTGAGTTTTTGTGGGCCGCGGCAGCCACTGGAGGACATCGAGTCCTGAGTTCAGGAGATGTGTAGGGTTATGATGAAATTCTCAAATAAGCTCACCATTAGTGTAGTGCCAGAGAATCGGTAGATTCATTTAACTTCAGAGAACACGTGAAGACGTTCGTATTGACGACAAGGATATTCCAACGAAAATGTAGTGTCGTCCGGTGTGTGAAACTGAGCAGTATCAGCAATTACGCCCTCTCTCCTCCAGGGCCCGCTGGGGACAAGTCTGCCATGCGCAGGGTTATGTCCACATTGTAAGAACTATAGTGATAAAGTTATGTACCAGGTTTTCGTATGTCACGAGAGGTAAGTAGAGTACATGAACGGTTCCAACGGGAGATCGTGGAATCATTATCCTTAAGGATGCAGCGAGCCTTTTACGTTTGTTTCTCTCTTCAGGTTCCAGGATTGACATTGTCGGCAAACACTCGCTACTGTGGGAGCTTCTCATGGAAGGAATACTTTACTACCCGGTATAACCGTATTTTCGGATCAGAAGAGCCTTGTTGTCACAAGTGATACTCGAAGCAAGATGAGATAAAATCAGTAATAATTTAGTCTTATCCGGTAAACCCGAAAAGAATTTCTAACTCAGTCCTCGAACACGAACTTTCAAGCCCTTGCCGTGGTTGATGAGAATTCATTGACAGTCCCGAAGCTCACGGAAAACACAGCTTCATCGGAATGAGAATTACCTTGTATGTTTGGCACCACCTGTCAGATGGTCGAAAGATCCAAGAGTGACAAATTTCTCCTGTAGTCCTGGAACATGTATTAAAAAGCTGTAACTTTCACCGAAGTAGGTGGTCAATTTGGTTCTCATCCCCATCTTAAAATACCGTCCTTTGATATAATCATACTACAAAACCAGATTCGTGTAACAGAGGCGAATGTGAGCCGATTTTGGGCAGGCCATGAGATTGCAGATTCTTTGGTCAAATCAAACCTTGCACGACAGCTTTGGACTGTTAACTTTGGGTGTCAAAATTTGAAGATCCGGAAGTCCTAACGTGAGGTCACAACAATACCATTGGACCCTGAAACGGGAGATGCTTGGCAACTGGACAACAGTCTGATGATAGTGGAGAGTGGATGAACTCACAGAAGAGTCAGAAGTTTCTAGAGGGGTGGAACTGTGGGCGACTCTAGTGAGATGCCCACTGTGAATGGAAGTCCCACCGCTGAATGATCGGATAGTGCTCCAAGATTCTTTGTCCACACTCATGGTTACATTTGACTATCAGTTTGAAACTCGCTGGAAGTCCCTCTCGGAAGGCGCTACGGCATGAGGATTTGACGACTGGTGGGGATCCGTCATTGAGAAGTGCTGTTGGCTTATCATATCCTAGACATGTGGGCCTGGAAGCACACATATGTCTTTGTATCACACGGACGCTTTCACATATTTCGAAATATGTGAAAACGTAAGTTGGTTGATCTATTTCATCAGATAGCTTTCACCCAGTAACACATTTTGGACATTTTCGATCACAAGAGCACTCAGAGACAGCGAGAGATGGCGAAGCGCAAGAAAGTGTCCGCACAAGAGCGATCGCGAGACTAGTGGAGAGCTCGAGACCTTACCATCAAACTTCCAGTCACAACTTCTAGGCGACTTGAATATATCAAAGAATGTAGGACGTTTTGTCATTTACGTACGACATGGAGACCAACTTGTTAAGATTTCTTACAACTTGAGCGATTAGGGACAAAGTATAATAACAAAAGGGATGGGAAGACCCCATCAATCAAAGCGTACAAGGATGGAACCAAACCGGTAACATAGTATCACATTGGGAAATATGTCCTACAGCACCTAAGATATCCGAACTATCTAGGTCAAACGGTCTACAAACAACATGAGCATCCAAAGAAGCATCACCTAACGTGATTACTCTCCTATGGATTGCACCAGCTAGTGCTCTCGGTAGAGCAATCAAAACACGTTGCCTAAAATAGGCTATACAATAAGCTAAAGAGAGTGATACCTCATGTCGCATAATATGGTAAGCTCTCACGCACTCCCTCACGAACATGTCGAAGTCGGTGTCCATAGCTCCATATAACTCCAAAGCTAGAGGAACAAAGAGGTGACCTCTCTACATACCTCTATACTTGGAGACCTTGGCTGCTGTTGCTCCACTCACCGCCCATCATGGAGGATAGGTGATCACCCCCTCTGAAACTGTGTCTCTAGTAGGATCGATAACCACCACATCTGCCACAATGACCTGGTCCTCCCAAATCAAGTACAGGTCTGCCCTAACCCTAGTCGACTGCAAGGCATACCAACGCTCTCTCCATGTGAAGTATCCACCCTCTCGCGCCATAGCAAACACCACATCCCTAATGGCATCATGGGTAGCTATCATCTGCCCTCCGAATGGACAACGAGTCATATGAACACCTGTTACATCTAAAGTGATACCACACTCACATGTGAGTAATGAAGATGTAGATGGATGGACCAAGGCAAAACGGAACCTAGTGCGAGTAGGAAAGCCCTGATGCATGATCGAGCCAAGATCCACGAGCATGCAGCCTTGCCCAAGCAAGAGCATAGACGAGCTCTAGTAGTACGAGGAATGGCCGGATCCACTTAAAGTGAATGTAGAGCCTCCTGAAACTGTCGGTCCATCAAGATAGATTGTAGACCTCTGGTCCAATCGGTAGCCAAAGAGGAAAAAGATGAGAACTCATGTCGTACCTCCCGTGGTAAAGCATCTCTTGTATGTTGTGATAATACCTGTAAGAAAAATGATCCCATATCCACGTCCCTTGCATATATCTCCAAGATAGATCTATCTGCGATCACAAATCAAGAAGATAACAAAGGGGCAACAAGCGCCCAACTCGCCAAGAATGCCGTAGGTGCAGTATCCTCCATCGATAATAAGCTTACCCCTCCACGCAAAATTGGCAAAGATGTCTGTCTCCTTGCCAAATCTCATGTCACACACTCGAATGTCCTTGGTCCGATGATGTCACCAAAGACGTCCATGATCCTCCTATCAAAGGATGCCAAACGTGATATGAATGTAGGTGAAGGAGACACCGTGCGAAGAAGGTAGGTGGATCGACGAGCAATACTAGATGATAGTATACACCTGCGGATCCCCTAGTAGAGGAAGGTCGTCTACATGCAAAACATCCTCAGCAAGTGCAACATCAAGGTAGTGTGAAACAAATTCCTCAGACCCTACTAACACTCCTAGAATACGTAAACCGTCTGTCGATGTCATACATTCCTCTAGAAGCTGAAGATGAGGCGGAATGCCCAAAGGAGATCAAGCCCTATACTTTGACACTTTGACTCTCAAGCCTACAAGATGAAGCTCGGTAGTCAAGTAATCAAAGGCCTGTTTAATGTTGTCTGCATGGCCCACAATGTGTGTATCATCCGCTAAGGAGGGGAACACACAATTGAGCACGGCCAAAGTAGTAGACAAAAAAGCTCTATAATGAGCCATGGCAAATAGGGATTCTTCCAAAGGATCTCCCTGTCGAGTGCCATCGGCTGACTGTAGAACGGTGACTCCCTCCTCGGAAAAGCCATGCTGATAAAATAGAGAAGAATGTGAACCCTAAAAAGACCGTACGAAAGAAATGAGGCTTGATAGGGGTCCACCAGCCTCTCTAAGCTCTCTAAAAATGGATGCACGCGAGACGTTTTTAAAAGTGTTCTCAACGTCCACTTGCAAGAAAACCCAATCCGGATGGATATCTAGAAGTGCTCTCATGCCCAACGATACCGTCTCACAGCCTTCTAGTGTGGCGACTCCAAACTGATGTGGACAAAGATGCTCCTGGAAGTGTGAACGATGCTGCAAGACAACAGTACGACTAACTTATCACAATAAGATCTCTCCAATAGCAATCGGTCTGATGCCCCCAATGTTCTTCTCCATCGCGAGAAGCCGACTAGCACATAGAACCTGACTAACTGACAACGGAATCTCCCCTCTCGCAACTGATGCAACCACTTGGAACAACTCCGTGAAACCACTAGAGGGATCATCCGCGTGAAAGCAATCTCGAAGATGCTCATATATCATCCTTGACAAACCCCCTGAGGATAAACGTAGGGCTGTGCATAGAGAATGGGAAAATAATGATCTATTAAGACATAATGGCTCCTCTGGCTGATACTCCAAGACCTCTAATGATATCTCCTCGCCCATGGATGGATGTAGAAGGCGTAAAGAGGAAATCATCTCCTCAATGGGACTAGCCATGGACAAAGGATGAAGGGTCAGTGCAGTCATACTATACTCCCCGGTCTGCCCCAAGATCCTACACCATCGCAATCGCACCGAATCAGAAGTATCATGTGATTGAACCCGACTCCTAACCTGTGTGGCCCGAACAAACTCCTCCTCCAATGTAGCCCAAATCCCTGTTTGAAATCTCCGAAATATAGCTGCCACCTCCCTATGTCTAGCACGTCCGCCTCTAGTATAACGTAGACACCATCGCGGAAGCAATAAAAACAACAACCATGCTAACTCGTCCATGGGATCACGAGCCAACTGATCGAGCGGTAAGCAAAAAGTACATCTAGCCTCGTCATGGAGTGCACAGGGAAGCCTATGGAATAAACTTGGACATGGAAACCTAGTCTCAAAAAGCCCTAGAATCGAACTTGCATGGAAAGCTAACCACTCCCACGACCCAATCGGTATACTCGGAATGCTCAACAAAGGAGTTGATGTAGTCTGCGTGTTCCCCGAAGTGACAAATACCGATGTCGATATGACCGTCCTCCTCACATGCCCATCTCAAGTAGTCCAATCATAATCTTTGTGCATCTTTCCCACGTGGGTCTTTACCCCTTGCAAGGTAAAGAGACAATGACACACCGGACATGGTGTATCACGCACCGCTTTTGGCGGCCCCATGAGGGAAAGTGAAGCTATAGCTAGCACAAAGAGAACGACAAAGAAACCCATCACTCCATCATGTATCTCCTCCCACCTGCAGAACCACAACCCCTAACACTCCACCTCACATTGGAAAATGCTAACTATGGAAACCCTAAAATCTAAAAACACTCATAACTTTTTATTGAGATCTCCATAATTTTCCAACTAGGTTTCAATAGAACCAAGAAAGAGATGGGGGAAAAAAAAAACCTGACCCATATATCTAATTGAAGAAAAATCACTCAAAATCCTTAAAAAACAAAAACACTCATATTTCACTATATCATTCTCCATAGTCTTCAATTTAGGTACCAATGGAACCCAACTTGAAAGAAGAAGAGAATGGACTATTCACTCTCAATGTTTGGCAAAGTATGGCCACAGAATATGCAAAAAAATATAGTACCCTTTTCTACTCTCTTTGTCCCCGTAATCTCCATACCCTCCTCAAAGCTATCATGTCTTTTCATTATGCATGGATACCATCATCATAGAATCAACAACATGCATAAGACAAAACAATCCTCGTGGAAAATCATTGTTTGTTATGGCTTAATATTGAGCCCTTTGAAGACTAATTCTAAAGTTTTAGGATTCATTAATTTATATCACTAGATATGAATTGATATTCATATCATTAATATTTATGACAATAATCATATTGTAAGACCTATAACTGATATAATGTATGATTTTGATCACCTTTTCATCCAATTGAACTTGTAGAACTTAGGTTAAATGTGTCAAAGTGCAAAATATTATCTCCTTCATGTATTCCTACCTACATAAAGGTTTTGAAGGGTTGTGTACCAATCATAGATGGTTTTTGAATTATTGATATAGCTCTAGGTTCTCATGATTTTCTTACAAGTTACTTAGAGTAAGCTTTACCACAGGATTTGATGTACATAGAGGTCTTCTCCACGTAAATGACTTGCAAGTTTTTACAATGGGACATTGTATCCACATGTGTTTCAAGTTGAGCATCATAGCTCAACTCAGACCGTAACTCCGTCTATATCATATTATGATACATTTGCCATCTTGATCGAAGAGTTATACAAATAGTTGGAGATACTATGGGTCCAATAGTGTGAGATTTACTTCATGATCCTTTACCACAGATCCTCCAACATATACATATCCTTCATGCAAAAACATGTACAAAGTAGCAGGGCCGTTAACGTCCAACTATCTAAATCAAATATTTTGTATCTCATGTTAAGATCGGGACATATCCATTTCAGAGGGATTTATAAGCATCATGAGACAATTTAAAACATTTAACCAGAAAGGTTTTTCTCCACTTTCTATAAATTGACAACAATATGAATCTATATCCAAAACACCCCATCTAGAAAAATCTATTATAGAGGGATTTATAAGCCGCACCAGACAAATTAATACATATAGCCAAAAAGATTTTTCCCACTTTTTATAGAACTGACAATGTAAGAGAATTACATGTTACTTTATGCAAGCTTATTATGACATAATCCTAACATCAATATTATGTGATGAATATGTATCCACAACACCCCATCTTGTCTTGTTTAGGCAAGGGTGATTACTAGTCATTCTATCCAATCGTTCTATATCATCACATTGTTACAATTTTAATTAGGATTAATGCAACCATCTCCATCTAAGTTTTTCACATGCAAGGGTGAACAATTATTAGAGGCATATGATGCACACCTTACACATGGTTCTTTTGACACTTAGATGACACATATATTACATCACACATGATGTAATATATGCACTAGTTGGGAAGAGTGCATCCATAGTTCAGAGAGAGATGATATGCTTTGACATCATGATGAACTTTGCAAGATAATCTATATATGACACAAGAGGAGAGAGTATTGTGACAAATATGCTTATGTTATAAGCACAATTGTAATAGCACGGGTATGCACTATTAAGTCCGAATTCGTATAGATTGATTCGTTCCCAAGGGAATGAGGGATCAAACCACACTAGTGAAGAAGAGAAACGTGCATTTAGGCGTCTTTCTAACTCTGGACTGTAGAGTCCGAAGAGTGTTCACAAAGAAAGCAATCGATCCAAGTTCAATTCCTTCACAATCCCATCGCATTATCAATTCCACAGACACATCAAATATATTTCAATGTTTGCTTTACTTTGGGATGGGAATCTCTCTCATAACAAATTTGCGTCTCGGCGAAAATATTTTCTAGAGTAAATCTGATGCTACAGACGGGCTCAGCTCGTGGTCGAATATCTGAATAACTTCACGGATACACTCTTCAGTCGTCACAATGTCAGCTTGCAGACACCAGCTCCTTGAGTGCTCGTTCTACCCTGACTACAATTTGCAATCCAACAGATTGGACACTTGCAAAGATGAAAGATCCACCACTTTATTTCCTACGACTATTTATAATGAATGTTCTAATTGCTACTCCTAACTGCTCCTACACAGATCGCTCTCTCCTAAGTCTTCTACTTTGATCTAAGCCGCTCGATCGCACCTCCGCTGCTTGCGTGAATGCGTCGATTCCTAACTACATTTACGTTATGGTTACAGACCCTACACATGATAGTGTTTTGGATGGGATGATTACCAATTTTCGTAAATTAGCGAGGTTCTCCAACTTTGCAGACGCCTCCACGTCTACCTGAATCAATCTTTGCTTTTGCTCCTGCACCGTCTCCCAAAGTTGAGCATTCTTCTTCTCTACAAAATGGATCTCTGCACCCTGAATACGACAGATCTCTTCGTAGGCCTTCTTTGCCTCTTGAACCTTCTGCTCCATCTCAGTCTTCTCCTTAGACAACTTGTCTACATTCTCCATTAGCTCTTTTACTGTGATGGATTGGTCCTCCTTTCCCAAAGCCAGCCGGTTCATCATCTGAATCAACTCCATATACCCATCGGCTTGAGGATCCAACCCTGACATATACATCGGTCCCATCTCATTCAACTCTAGCAATACCAAGACCACCACAGCTTCCAGACAGCTGTAGTACCGAAGCCATAGGCTCCGCAATCTCCTTCGAGGCTTTCGGTCTTGGCTTCATTGCCATCATCTTTGGCCGAGAGGTCTTCGGCTGTCATACTTCTTCCACCTTCTTCTTTCCCACATATCTTTGAACTGTTAGCGTGGCTGGCGTACTGTCCTCCTCTTCCTCAAAGTTCTGATTACTTCTGTGCGAATCGGATCGGGCTTACTCTGCACCGCCAGCCTGAATTCTCCCGTTCTCTTCGGTTAGAGAGGAGCACTCGTCTCTGAACTCCTCGTCAACAGCTACTGGCACTGTCGAGGTCTGCATCCAAGTCTGACAGTCCGCTCTCCAGTCGATACAATTGCCTCTCTCTAGGCGTTAGCCACTCCAGCTTCACGTACAAATGCACCAAGAAAGACGAGAGATAGACTACACTCTTATCCTCTTTTCTTAGCTTCGTCACCATTGCCTGTACGCTCCTCGCAAAGATCTCTCCCCAGTTCATCCGAATTGTTCCTCCGATGAACCCTTCTACAATCCTCACCTTATGCATGCTCACATAGGTCATTCTTGCGCTAAGAAAAGCTGATTCAAGGTGAGAGCCACCTTCCTCCTAAAGACATCTTTGATCAAGTCGAGCTTGTAACCATTCGTCCCCTTCCTCTCTCTACCACTTTCGCTCGTCGAAGCTAAATGCTGTATGCATCGCCGATCCCTCCCAATCGATGTCACCTTTGTCTTCTTCGTAGTTGCGCCCCAGAGCCTTCGTCCACAACCTCGCATCCCACTTCTCTGGCTGAGCTTTGCTTCCAATTTCCGTCAGCGCTTTCCCTCTCCGGACTTCATCGCATAGCTCTGGACACACGTAGTCCCATCGCCATGAGAGAAACGCTCCACCAAGATTCTTCAACCTCAGCAACTCCGCTAGAGTCCAATCCGCCATCAGAATAAGCGGTCGAATTCTCCCCATCGAAGACTGGTGCATTTGTTGTCAAGTCAATCCGTATGCCTGGTCCCTTCAAACAGTCTAAATCCTTCATACTGAAAGCAAAATAGTTTTTGAAACTCTTCAAAAATCTCCACACCCTACGTCGTTCTTCTCTTGTCACTTTGGGACCAATCTCAATATCCCAAATCTCCTCTCCATCGACACTAGAGATAGAAGACGTAGTATCTGGTTGCTAAATGACAACCTCTTGAGCATAACGCTTTTTCTGTTGTCTCATACCAGGCTCCACTATCTCAGTGTGAACAACTCATGTTGTTGTAGCTGTAACCTCTTATGTTGTATCACAAAGATCTAAAATGGTAACCACTGCTTGCTTCGTGCAAAAAACTCCAACGATACTCGAAAAAGACCCTAACTCTCCTTCTCTAACATCCCCATAAGACTAAGGATGAGATCTTGGGCACTTCTCACCCCTTGCTTTTGCCTCCATCGTCTCGGTAGGCAAAGAGCTTACTAATGGTCTTAAAGTCATACATGTGGATTGCATGCGTCTCTGCTCAACCAATCCAAGGCTCACAATCCAAGTCAAACAATTCATGTCCATAGCCTGACCCAACACCTGACGTCGTGATGCCTCTGACAATGTAGGTATTGCTGTAGTACCGGTACAAAATCCCATAGCTCGTTCTTTCTCTTCAGCGTTGGGTTCCACCAACCGCTGCAAGCGAGAATCCCATACAAGTCCAAGTCCTCCCTCTCTGTAAGCATGGGAAGTTGGGTAACTCAACAATGTGGGTAATGCCGCTCTTGGGTGACCCACAAGGTTCACCACTGCCATGGGTGACCTGTCAGCATAGACCACTGCTTGGGAGTGTCTGCCCACATCCAAAATACTCTCCAATGTGAGATGTGAGGGCCTCTCCACTGCGTCATATGCTCGCAATAAAACCTCCCTTGGAAGAAGGTTTGTCCACCATAGACGTGGACGGTGTGCACGAGATCCTAATCTCGTTGCATCCAGCAATACCGCTGGTACAATCCATGATCACACGTGATGTGCACTCGTCATCATCCGTGCACGTGGATCACCCAATAAGGAAACATTCTCCAAAATGTATGTCGGAGAATAGGTTTGTTGTGACTGGAGAGAACGTAACACACGTAACATCTCCCAAAACATGACTGAATATGAATCTTGTAGCCCATGACCATACCAGCACGTGTGTATCCCTGACATGGCCATCCAGCAATAACCAAATATATGGTGTCATGCCGAGCAAGGTCTTGCACCCCCAACAACAAAATATCTGACGGCAAGGCTTGCTGATATCCTTGAACTGCTAACGCTAGTAGAAGATCTGAGTATCTCCGCACCAACTGTGCCACATGGTGTAATGAGATGCGCCTTGCGATCTCATCTCGCTCCACATACAAGTATCGATGTACTCGTATGCCAGACTGCAAAACAACAGCCAAACTTGTGCTAATCCCTCCAAACAGATCCAACACACATATACGCTCCTCTGGATACTGCCAAGCAATAAGCATTGTATCCAAAGGTGACAACATAATGGAAGTGTGAATAACTTCCTTCGTCTCCTCCCTCTCCGGAGCAAAAGACTCACTCCAAGCCTGATGTATGAGCTGATTAGCCATCTAGTGTAGCTACATGCATGAAGTTTCTAGTGTTCCATCCAACGTGGATGACACTACTCCACTAAGACTTGGCATGATAGCCACATCCTCTCGACCATGACTATCATGAATATTCATGTTACCCTCCAACAAATCACCAGGCCAGATAACACAAGTACTGAAGATTGCAACATACGCCAAACCTCCACTTGATAAAGGCATAAAAACAGTAATGAATCGTACAGGTAATCGACTCACTCGGCCCTCGCCAGATTGCCAACCTGGCCGATAAGAGTCTATCTCCTCCCAATAATCAATGCTAAAGCCCATCGGGTATAACACTGCCGCACCCACCAATACATCATAGGACTCTGCAAGTGTAACCACAACACGTGCTCGCGTTGTAGAGCTATCCGTGACATGATCCGGTTGCACTTGCACAGTCAAACCCACCCGGATGATGTATGGTGCAGGGGTATCACTAGAACCTCCAAGACATGTGTGAATATGGAATGGACATCTCTCCACATCGGTCTTTCGCAAACCAAGACCAAGTTGTGCATCCTTACCCAACATAAGGGGTTGTGCATCAGAATCCAACAACACGCGTTGAGGTTGATAAATCTTTCCTGAAGGTCCGACCAAACAGAAGACACCACTTCTTTTATCCAACATCACCGCACTTGGTGACATCTGGTACGTTCGTATGCCGGCCTCGCTGGTAACTCCATCATTCGAGCGGCAGCAGCTTGCCAAGTTCCACTAGTAGCTGTCCTGATCCCAGGATCAACACTACTAGTGCTCACACTACTGGAAACAACCAACACATCCTCTTTGCTTTCGCAAAGTGTGGCTGCCAATCGCAATACATGGGATGATGACACCCCAAACGTCAATAAATCCTTGGCTGAGAAAACAGGAGAATGAACAAGAGTCTTTGCCGCCCCCATCATTGCGCTGGATGCTACCTCAAACGATGTTGATGGTTGATCCTTACTTGCTCCATCTTCAAGTACATCTACATTGGCTTGCACCCTTATCTCTCCAATAGGTTGTCTAGGAGCCATGGATGAGGTGTTCAATGCCTCTGATAATGTTAAAGACTTGAGTCACAGCAACTGCACATGGTTGTGCCGTTGCGCACATGTACTCCACAACATCTCCATCATATGATGTAGAGGCACCAGCTCCAGAATCTGATCTTCGTTGGGCTATAGCCATACTTGCTATCTTATGCTCCAACTGTTCATGTCGAGATGCCATGTTCACCTCATGACTAGCCTCATGGGCTAACACTTGAGTAGGGGCTGGTCCTCTACCACCACCCCTGCCATCTTGAACTCCTCACCCTCTTCCAAGAACTACCATAGCAACTCTTGTTGATCATAATTCTGGATGGAGATCAAAACATCGATCCATCATGTGACCATGTTTGTGACAATGCTCATATGATTTTCATCCAACAGGATCCATCCTTCGATCTTGAAGGCAATCCTTCTTGTGATGAGATCCACCACATGTCCAACCCAACAATTGATTGTTGTCCTAAAAAGGATGGCAATGGTCTGGATGCTGCACATTCCTCACTCTGTCCATATGGTCGAGACTATCCCACATGTCTACCATAACCACTCCCGGTTTGTGTTGTAGACTGGTAACGTGAAGAAGTTGATGAAGATGGTGAATCCTTGCTGAACCCAGCAGTCACCACCCTCTCTTCTTGCATGTTGAGTTGAATACGCTCAGCAAGACAAAACAAAATGGCCAACGTAGGTGATGTCTCCTACATCGGTTTGTATAAAATATTACCTAAACTAGCCTTTTTCTCATTATCTTCGTTAGCATTAGAACTGCATTAGACTAGAACCGCATTAGACTTGACCATCAAAGACGTATTCATACATCATTTGTGAGCAGCGTTCCTCCTATGGGTTCACCCGTTGTGGCCAAAACCCCATGTACCCTGATGCCAGGCCAGGTTCTCTCTTTATTTCTCTCTAGGGCTGTGAAAAGTGGATGCATGTTTGTGTTCGGAAAGAGTGGGATTTGTCCTTACATGTATCGAGATCCTGATCCTGAACCTAGCGAAACACTCCAGGTTCACCAGGAGGGAGCTGGGTGGGGACGAAATTCCATTACAAGAATGAGGGTTTAACAAGTGAAAATTGAAATGCTATTCTCATGGCCAAAAGTTCGACTCACCTAGCGTGTCACGAGGACAGATAAGAAATGAAGATTCGTACCTGCCAGTGTCCAACACTACGCCATACCTGTTTGTTTCCCGGAAACGATTCTGTACGTTGAGCGACATTGTTGCTTCAGCTTCTTCTCATTGTTCTGTAATCCAAACTTCCTCGAGGTGTTCTCAAGTATTCGCCGCCACCGCTGCATGCGTGACAATCCATGTGCTGGGACTTGACAACCATGCCATGAGGCAGCACCACGTGCCTCGGGATCTGGTCGCAGTGGAACTCAGCAGCAGAAAGCACCTCCACGAGTTTTGCCAATGAAGTAGATAATTTTGTCTCCATGTGTTCGGTCCGAGCTGGTCGTCGTCTTGAGTTCTTCATGTGAGCAGCGTCAGATAAGGTTTTCGGACTCGCAATCCGTTGACGAACGGATTGCGAGTCCGAAAACCAGCTGGAAAGTAGACATCCTCGCATGTGAACGCAGTTCCAGAGGAATCCTGTTATGTCCAATACAGAGCAGATAGCTTATGAACGTAGTCGCCTAGGCTGTGCATATGTGTTTCTTAGCGCCATAGTCACGCCCCGAGTGAACCACAAGAACCTGCCATGGACAGGTTGGAATTTACTTCTGTGAACAAAAGTATGTCGTAATTGAAGCTTCTGTCTAGCTTCAATCTCTCTTCTCTATAGACAGCACTGGTGCAATCCATAGGATAGCAATCACCTTAGATGATGCTACTCTTGTTTGTAGACCGTTTGACCTAGATAGTTCGGATATCTTAGGTGTTATATGACATATTTCCAAGTGTGATACTATTGGGACCTAGCCCCATGTTACCGGTTTGGTTTCATCCTTCTATGCTTTGATGGGGTCTTCCCATCCCTTTTGTTATTATATTTTGTCCCTTGGATGATTTAGAAACCTTTGTGACACTCTTGTGAACGAGTCCTCTGCAGTTAGTCGGGTGTGGCAAAGTAAAAAAACCCCAAGGTCAAGTAAAATAACAAAAAGGATGGGAAGACCCCATCAAGTCTTCCATAGATGAAACCAAACGGATAACATGTGCTAGGCCCCAATAGCATCACAACTGGAAATACGCCATACTGCACCTAAGATATCCGAATTATCTAGGTCAAACAAACAATAGAGCATCCAAAGAATCATCACCTAACATGATTGGTTTCCTATGGATTGCACTAACTAGTGCTCTCTATAGAGCAATTGAAACACCTTGCCTAAAATATGTATACAATAAGCTAAAGAGAGTTATACCACTGCCGTATAGTTTGGTAGGCTCTTACGCACTCTCTCACGAACATGTCAAAGTCGGTGTTCATGGCTCCATATAATTCCAAAGCTAGAGAAACAAAGAGGTGAACTCTCTACATACCTTTATACTTGGAGACCTTGGCAGTTGTCGTTCCATTCGCCGCCCATCCAAGAGGATACATAATCACCCTTTCTGAAATTGTGTCACGTGTAGGATCGGTAACCATCATGTATGGTCCTCCCAAATCAAGTATAGGTCTGCAAGGCATACAACGCCCCCTCTATGTGAGGTATCTACCCTCTCACGGCATAGCAAACACCATATATCTACTAGCATCATGGGTAGCTATCCTCTGCCCTTCGAATGGGCAACGAGTCATATGGAGAGTTGATGCATCTAAGGCAGTATGACACTCACATGTCCATTTACATCTTCATTACTGAAGATGTAGATGGATGGACCAAGCCAAGGTAGAACTTCATTGCTGTAGAAAAAGTAGTCGGTGTAAAGTTACTACATCCTCATGAAATTCAGTGAATCCACATTTGTTTGTGTTTTACTGCTAGTATATTGAATTGTTTTCACTCTGAAGCCTTGTACCCAAGCACAAGGCACAACTCATACTACAACCCTTGGGCACGGCTGAAGAGCACTCTTTCTCTCAAATAGATTTTATTCTCTAAGTGAGCAAGAGTTGAACTCATTAAAATCTTCAAGCCGGACAGAGTAATTTTAAGAGGATCATAAAGGTCATTATAACATTGACATTCACAGTAATCACGTGGGCTTTTTGCCTACAAAAGCTCAAAATATTTCATTGAGATACAATATTATTGCAATTTATGCAAATGACACTAAATTCAAGATAAAAATGATCCAAAAGCACAACTATCAATATCAGTATATTTTCACTATTTCTTGAGAATGGATGGACCTAGGATAAAAAAGACATAGTGGATAATCTAATTAAAAATAAAAATCAACTTATAACTTTTTGTGTTAGGTTAATCATTGTTGATACATAGTTAGGAACATGAACTTTCAAAATGACTTATCTAATTGCAATTATCCAGTTTTGATGCACATACATATCATATCATACATTGTTAGCACATCACAATATATAGATTGTGATACATTAACACAAGTGTATCACAATTACATTCTACTCATCATTATATCATAAATAAGAGATTATTTTTGACCAAATCCATTTTGTGTCACAAAGAATCCATGTCACAATCTCCAATGCTCAATTTCAAAGACTGACTTCAAAAAGTGTTAATTCTAAATTACCATTTGAACTTTAGAAAAATTTGAACTCTAGATTTACTACCAACACTTTGAGTGCAAACTCTCTTCACTACATGCTCTAATTTTTGTATCTACTCTTACTTACATGCACACCTACCTACCTCATTAAGTTGATGCAACATGATTATTGAGAGGGTTATCTTCAATCTTGCATTTATTTATTATTACAAGTTTTCACATCTACATAGATAAAAACTCAATTCAAATGGCATGATATACTCAATTATTGAGTTTTAACCACCGATCTAATGGGAAAAGAAGACCCTTCAAATAAAAAGTGTGATGAAAAATAATAAACAAGAGTACAAAAAAAAGAGATCATATAAAAATCTAACCTAAGGACCAAAGAAAAAGAAAAAACTAATATCTCTTGTGATAAATTGTGATGTCTCTAACTATGTCTCTAATGTCACATACATGCAAATCATCAACTACTTGTGATAATTGGAAGTTCAAACCAAGCATCTCCAATCAAAACTATCAATCTTTCTCTCAATAGCATATGTCAAGGCATACTATAATGCAATACAAATACTCTATATACAATATTGAATGCAATATGACAAGGACAAATGTGCACTCATAGCTCTATAATATTAAAGCCTATGACATTGTTTAATAAAATGATCCATGTCTCGTATGGATGCTCCATGCATCTAGATATTATAGAAGATATGTTTTCTCACATAATCCTTGATATTTGCAAAGATTAGCGTTGCTCGATACTCATGGATCTTAACAATAATGCTAATCTTTATAAATTCTCTAACATGAATCTACATACAGAAATTATTAGCAATGATGTCTTGATCTCTTGAGTTGGATATGTAACCATCACATTAGCGACAATAACCATATCCTCCCTAGACATGTAGAGACATGTGGGGTGTATCATCATTTTCTCCAAACCACATAAATGATATAATGAATGAGGTCATGTGTAAAAATCCTCTAAACTAAAAAAAAATCAACATGCCAAATGTGCCCAAGATGCATCTAGATCTCCATGTGAGCATGCTAGAGGTTGTAGGCTTTATCAACCCCAATAAAAAGAGTATTGATGTGATAAATGTGGAATGTGTGATACAAAAAGATCGGATAGAAAGTCATCTTCATTCTTGCTCCTACAAGTGAGAATACAAGCTCTAGATATGATATTGATAGAATTGTCATGCACTATAGATGAGACATGATGTGCGACCATGAGTGATGCATGTAATCCAAGTGCATCAATAACTACTTGACTCTCCAACAATGGATGTTCATATCTGGCCATGGATGAACCAACTACCTAGAAAAGCTAGTGGGGCACAATCCTCCATGGCAAGTAGACCTATGTGTCCAAAAGTAATATCAAACGTGACATGTAGCTAAAGGATATTGAAGTGATTCCCAAGTCCCCAACCATGATAATATAACCAAAAATTTGAAGAACTATTCTATCAAAATCAGCAAGTTCAAACATGAAGCAAGGAGAAGGTGATACCGTCAAGGTGAGATATGAAGGGCATTGTAAAATACACATGGATAAGATGCTCCATGCAAATTAGGTGTCCATTAAGTGTGGTAGATCTTGAAATAAAGCATCACTAGATAGCATGTGACAAAATCTTGGGAATCCACTTGCACCCCAAAACCTGAGGTACTTCTAGAGCAATGAAACATCCTTGCGAAACCTAAAAATCAGAAGGAAGATTCAATGGAGATCAAATTTTACATTTGGATGACTTGATCCTAAGCCCCACAAGAGCAAGTTGAGTGTTCAAAGGCAATAATAATCTCCCTCATACTTCTCACAATATGTATGCCATCTATCAAAAATGGAAAAATATAACCGGGTGCTATGTGTTGATTTCTAGAATAGCCGGATGGTGTGCCATAGCAAAAAAAAATCCCCCTAAAGGATCTCACCGATGCGTGTTAGTCGTTGACTTTACAACTATGAGTTCCTCTATGCATATCTAATTAAATATAGAAATGTTTTGCTTTTGGGACTTGGCTCAAGGCCTTATAACTATGTGAAACCTAGTTCGACATAGTTCGAAGGGCCCGACGATTTTATATGGAGAACTAGCATATTAAACCCTGAGCTTTGTTACATAAGGGTTATTCTTTCTAGAGTTCGAATCCGAAGATTGGCAGGCCCTAATTAGATCAATAGCCGCATGGAATTAGCACATGTAAACGCCTTTTATTGCCTTCCACATGACTATGGATTTTCAAGATCCTAGACCGGCCTTTTTCTCTATGAAATACACAGGAAATTCACCAGTGGATTTCATAACAAAATTCACTTGATAAAACAATTGTAAAGAGTTGACTCAGCTGAAGATGGAGCATTTGCACCATATCTGCACCAAATGATTGCTGATGAGGAGCAGCCCATATTTGTAGTCAACCTGAACGCTTTATGCATGTCATCCATTCGAATAACTTTGTTCAATAAATCTGTCATTTCTGAGAAACCTTCATTTCACCACACCAAACTCAAACATGTGATGTGGATTTGCAGCAACCTTGTGTGAAAAAGTGCAACCATTCATCAGATCAATGTAGAAAGTTTTTGTTAAAACTAACAGTTAAGATCATAGAGTGGGCCTCAAGTTGGTGAATTGTCAAAAGGTATGTCGAAGAAACTGTGCCACATCTATACGGAAATTCAGAGGATGTATACGCTGTTCTGTATCAAATCTATAATCCAATGATTCTTTAACCAGTCAATGATAAATTACAACAATTGTAAGTGGTCAGTTATCCTAAATCATCTTTAAAACGATTCAACCATTGACATTGTGTGAAACGTTGACTCCCTCTTTCTCTAACCGACCCAACCTATGATTAAATATGATGACAGAGTGAAAACTCATAGTGTCATGGAAAAACTGTTTTCACAAATCTCATTGTACAGATAAGGAAATACTGTTACTAGCAAAAGGTAAGCTTGCCATAAAACAACCATTTCGTATACATGAGACTTTAGATGATCAGCCGACCTCTTTTCATGTGAAATATTCACACTTTAATTTTTCTGTAATTCTTTTGCATTTATTTTTCAGTAGATAATGTGGCGGTATTTTCACGTAATAATTTTGCAACCTCAATTGATCTTGAATCTCTATGGGTTGCCATATTTAAAAAATCTCATGGTTTGGAGTTTTTATTAAAGGTGATATTCTTAGAATGTGCTCATAAGAGCATATGAAATTCTTCCTTTTTGCTCATTCTTGCACCTCGTGTTAAGTTATATTCCACTTGAAAGACGATATATATTTCAATCTCAAATTTTATTGATTATTTTATTCAACGTTAGTATTTAGTGGTCTAGTGGGTCTTGTCGTGTTGAAGATACAGACCAAGCACATGAGTATTCTGGGAGGAAATATTCCATCGAAAGCTCTCAGATATATTCCTGAATAGATGCACAGACCAACATGAGCCCCTCATTTCAACCACGTGACAGACCGGGTCAACCGTCTTTCCTCCATAACTGCGGAACGAAGTTTACATACGGCAGAATTCAGCGTAGACCTCACAATGGGGGTGTCCTAGAACGACACGTGACATCGGACAAGTGGCTGACACACCCTGTGGGGCGAACGAGGACGGTAGATCGGTAGGATTATCCCGCAAGAAAGATACAAGCCCCGGGCTCTTCCCCCCGTTTCCTCGTCAAACAACGACATCCCGAAATCACCAGGTCAGCCCTCACAAAACCATCCATCCACCTGTCAAACTCCGATTGGCTATGACCACACTCCACAAGCGGAAGAATTCCATGCTCAACGACCATGCTCAACACCCCCAAAACAGAACGGAATCAACGGGCTAACCAGCCCGTAAAAGCAAGGCCCCTCACCGTACTACGTCCGTCCTACTCACCCGGACGAATTACTTACTTCCGGGCGGTCGGTAGCCGAAAGTCGGTCCTTTACCCCAAACCCAGTCAAAACCACAAGCCCGAAACCACGGGTGGTGAGGTTTGAACACCAGCAGCGCCAGTCAGCCCGCCCGCGGCCCCGCGCCATCCATCCGAAGCTGCCGATCGATCGCAGAGGAGGAGCGTGGAAACGATGGAAAGAGCGATCGAGAGTCGGGACTGGAGTCAGTGAGTGACCACCATAATGGACGGGGCCACCTCCAGGGCGCCAGAATTAGGATCTCGGAGGAAAATTGACTCGGTGGGCGATCAGCCGCAGTGAGTGGACCGACTGACCGACGGACTGAGTGCAGTTCCTCTCATGCCGTCGAGAAACTGAGGGGGAATTATCTGGATAAGTGGCAAGGCCCTGCAGAAAAACCCTGCGTTCTGCGCCATCGATAGCGATCCCCTCCCTCCCTCCCTCTCTCTGCCTATGTGCTGCTGCTGCAGGGACCATCTGTCCTTTCATCTCCTCTGGACTGCAGTTAGTGTCACTCACTTGCCGGGCTCGCTGTGGCTCGTGTCCGGTCTTCCTTCGTTTCTCTGCCAGTGGGTCGTCTGTCCATCCCTCCCTTCCATGTGAAACATCAGCTCGGAGGATTTTGGCTGTTTTTCTTCTTGTTGCCTTCCTTTCTTCTTTTGGGTGCAGGTGTACAGTTTTTATTTTTGAAATCTCCGGGAGTGTACGTAAGGTTTGTCCTTGCTGTGTTGTGTGTTGAATCCGGGTGGATTCCATTGTTTCTTCTTGCTGGCAGCAATTGGAGTAGAGTAGATCGGGTACTTAGGTGACGAGGTTCAGGATTTGAACCCTTGTTATACATTTTGCCCAGGAGCTATGCCCCCCTTGGGGGCCTGTAAGCCCGCTGTCCAGCCCTGCCATTCCGAATTCTTCTTCTCAGCTCGAGCTGCCCCGTCCTGCTCTTCTCCGTTCGTGGGTCATTCGAGATTCTCTTTCGAGAGGCGAGTTGGTGGCGGAGGCTTGAGATTGCTGCGAAAGTCTTCTCCCTGGGAGCACTTCCAGGAGTCTAGCCATGCCTCTCGTTCACAGGTTGGTCGTCATCTCTCTGGCTCTTGCTCTCCTTTGTATAAGGGTGGATTCAGGGCAGGCTTGGAAAATAGGTTGTTGGCTAAAAGGGTGTGTATTGATGCATAAAACTGTGCTCAGCTGCTTTGATGGTCATTCTGCTTTCTCGTTGGTTCAGAGCACCGAAATTGACAACATTGTCGAAACACCCAAGTGAATCAAACAGTAGACTGATACTCATCATGTAGTTTCATTTGAAGGCACATCCTTGATTTCAGTGGACTGTTCAGTTGGATTGCACCACCTTTGCAGATGCAATACTCTGTGAAGAAACTGGTGAGAGCATTCCCAGTGCATTGTTGGTGTAATGCAGGCACCTCAAATATGCCGGCTAGCGTGTCTATTGGCCGTAGCAGATTGGGCTCCAATGGAACATATTTCTAAGAACTGCAGGTAGATTGTGTCATGACTTGTGAAGAGTTCAGTGCAGATCATGAATCACTACTTGCGATTGCTCTAAGTGATCCTTGCTTCAGTTTTGTCACATGCAGAATGCCAGAATATGTAGAGCTCAGGATGGAATGGGAGAAGCTGAACTTTTCTCCCCAAATCGAGGGGAAGGAGATCTTTGGAAGGTTTCGGCATACGGTGAACAGATTCCAACACAAGCGGAGTCCATCACCGGGGCTACTGGAACAATTCAGGCTGAATTCAGATCCCTGCCAGACTTGGACTACCTGCAGGTGTTCTCCTAAATTCTTGTCCAAGTTTTAACTTCTCTCATTGGGTTGTAGCTTCTATCTGAAGCAGCCGTTCGTGTAGGCTGATACAAAACCTTATAGAAGTTTCCTTCTGCATTCCCTTCTTTCCCAGAGCTGGGAGCAACCATAGGAAATATACGCATTGCTTACACTTAATTTTGTAAATTGGTTGCAGGAACTTCTTGCTATTCAGCAATCTGGACCAAGGGCGATAGGTTTTTTTGGAACACGTAATATGGGTTTCATGCATCAACAACTCATCGAAATTTTGAGTTATGCAATGGTCATAACGGTCAGTATGCAATCCTTTCACTTCTCTTGCTAATTAGATTAGGGTGTTCTGGTTTTTGCACAATACTGGTTCAGCTCAACGTCGCCAGAACCTGGTTACTTTGTGAGGTGTGCAGAAAAATCATATTTACACATCTGGAGCATCAGGAACCAACGCAGCCGTAATTCGGGGAGCTCTTAGGGCGGAGATGCCTGAATTGCTGACAGTAATTCTGCCCCAGAGCTTGAAGAAGCAACCACCTGAGAGTCAAGACCTCCTTTCGAAGGTGCTATTCAATACATTGGAGTTAAATTTAGAAGAATATTAGCTCCTTTAAAAAAGTGAACAAAAATACCCAAAATGTATGTCAGGAGACTTCTAGGTTTGAAGATATCCATAATTATAACTGGAGCTACTCGTGGTCAATGTCTCAACACGCTTAAGAATGCTAATCTGACGCCCTTTAGTCTCCCCTTGAAGGTAGGATAGGAAGCAATCACGCCTCTTAATGTTGTCTATCACAAGTTTTTTTGATGTTACTTTGAGACTGAATAGGAGATATAAGCATTTTTTACCAATGTTCATTTTTTTTTTTCAGGTGAAGAATGTGATTGAAATGCCTCACAACGACCATTTGCCTCTACTGGAGGCTAGCAGGTGATTACTACTTTGTCAGAAATTTACTTCTCGTTTGAACGAAGGGCATTCAACTCGGACCTATTCTTTTGCTTAGTAGAGTAAGGGGCTGAGCTTTACTTTTATTATTGGTTGTGGTTGTTTATGTGCAAATGCTGCTTACTACAAATAATCCTAAAAACTTTTGCTACTACAATAAATTACTGTTGTAGTTATTTCGTTCGGTTGCCCCTCATACTGACACCTTAAGGTTACACTTTGAGGCCTGCTCATTTGACGTCAATTCAGTAACCTGAAGACATATTTGGTCCAAGTATTAGGCACGCAAGAAGATGCTATTTTTTATAGGTACTTTCATTGTTTTATGCCCGAATTGGTGAGCAACAAATTCTCATCCTAGAGTTGTTGCTCGTATACGAGACATAAATTATGGGTCTACCGAGGAGATCCGTGTGTTACTGAGTCAATTTTCAAGTATGACTTGTCATGGGTCTCATTACATTTTAATGTTATATCTCGTCTTGCTATAACGTTTTCCCTTGTTGCTTCGGTTGGTGTCGTTTTCAAACATTACAATCACAATGGACTGTGTTCTATGTGTCATATCTTTAGTGGTTCTCATGTTGGCAACATGTTCCTTGGATTTTTGAAAATCTTTGGACTTTCGATCCACTGTCCCCTTCCTTCCTTCTCTCAATGAACCTATCCAACCGGCAGGTTTGGTAGGCCAACAGGCAGTTGTAGGTCAACTGTACTGTACACAGAAATTGGAAGTATTTATTATCACGGAAGTTTTTACTTGATATCCAGTTCTCTTGACCAACATAAGTTTAGTTCTGAAGGATCAGGTCGGCCGGAATTGTAGTACTTTGCCAGTTATGTGCACCTTTAGCCTCTCTGCAGTGTTGATCTTGTTGTCAACTGATTTGTCGCTAAGAAATTTTCATACATATGCTCACTAACTTGCATGGATGAGTCAAAACTATGACCCTAGCAGAATAGTCCTACCTTGTGTATAGTCCAACAAGAGGAGGATATTCCTTCTTGTAAATACCTCTATGGAAGTACACGGGCGTACACCTCAATCTTGGTACGTCAGATCTACAGTCGGTGTTGTGGACAACACCTACACTCAATGTTACTTCCTGAAACCGAAAATTCCTAGTATAGGTCTCAAACCGGTCAAATTAATCTTAAGCCTTCATTTGATACCCTTACCTGGAATGCTAGCTCTCAATTGAAGTACAAGTACTGTATTTTGTTTTGTTGGTTGGTGTAGATAGTGCTGACTTCTTTTAGTTTTAATCGCACATCAAATGAGGTAGTATTATCTGTACTGACAGAACCTGTGGTGAGCTGTGTTGTGGACAGGCTTTGCAATATGGACATCTTATCTCATGTTCAGCAAGTAATCTGCTTCGCCTTTCACGACAGCAACCTGCTGATGGAAACATGTAGGGAGGCTAAAAGTCTGCGGAAAATTGTGACATTGTTCTATCTGGACTGAAGATGAAGACATTCTCATGGTCCCGGGATTGATAAGTGAGTACCAGTGATTCACCTGGTTGTACAATCGGTTGTTCTCAGCTCTGGCAGTCGGCCCTCTAGAGGTCCTTGAGGCTTGTATTTAGAAGAGTAGGTTAATTCTTTTGTGTCATATAAAACATGGTACAAAGTGGGTATCAGCATTGTGACCTCTATCAGGGGGTCCAGCAAGTGCGCCGTCCAGGCTCTTGCTGTCAAGTGATTGCATTTTTTAAAATAAAATTTGCTGTCAAATCCTAGAAAATGACTTAGACAAGTCTTCCAAAGACAATCGTTGTTTCTGGCCTCACTTCCAATATCTTCAACTCCCCCGCGGATGAGTCCAAATCGCAGTTCACAGACTGTTCTTAGCCTGTTTTGTGATTAAGGTCTTATGTGAATTAAACGTGGATGGAAGGAAAAAGATTCTATGCCTAGTGGTTCAGAAGTGGAAAGCACCACAAATATCAATAGCTTGGAAGTGAGTAGAGAGGCTTAGAGGTGAATGTCATAGGATCATTAATAAGTTCTCTTTTCAGTAGTTGTTGAAGTTCATATCCCTGGTGGTATATGAGGGAAACACTGAATCGCGGTTGTTTTATTGGGTGTGAGAGTCTACAACATGATAGGTGCTGCGCAAGTATCTCACCACAACATGTGTCCGCAGCACATCAAACATCACACAACATAGATTTTCATAGAAAATATTTCTTGTGCGATTTGATGGGGTCTTCCCATCCCTTTTGTTATTTACTTTGTGGGGGTTGTTGATTTTCATAGAACATAAGTTTTTCATAATTGTTTTTTTTTTATTAAATGGTTAGAGTTTCTAATGCTAATTAGTCATAAGTCCAATCACATGATAGATAACATGACATTTGTGGGGTCATAATTAAGAGATTGAGTGTTACAATGTTCTCTCATTAATCACATGTTTGTAATCCAACCCATGTAATGGTCAAATCAGATTGCATGTTAATTGTTTGAGTCATCTCCATTGTTCACGTTCCGTCATTAGTCACTCGTTTGTAATTCAAACCATGTACCTATAGTGGTCAAACCAGATTGTATGCTAATTGTTTTGAGTCCACCATTCACTAGGCATCGCTTTGAAAGTAGGTGTCAAGTATGATATACAAATCTCCCGAACAAGAATTATAAGTCAAGACATTGGCCATTCCACCAGTTAACCTAGTAGATACTTTGCCCCCAAAATGCACTATACATCTATGCTACTTCCCTCAAAGAACACTCAAGTGATCAAAATATACAAAATAAACTTTTAGTTATCATATAAGTGATGGATAGACAAATTACACAATCCTTTGTAGCATGACTTTGGTTCGTTCTTCCCCCAATGTTCTATCCAAATGATCTTTCATCCTTGTTTTCTCAAGGACAAAAGTTAGTACAATGTTATTTTTTCTTATCAAATTAGAGATCACAATTCATGATGATAATGGTTACATGAGAACATACTATTGATACATGTGGACATTCTAGAAGTCCAATTACACATCAATTGACATTGATGTACCAAGTCAATACATCCCCTAAATTTAATGGTATTTACCAAGTTAAACTAATGAAATATTAGTCAAGTCAAGATAGAGATGTCACTAGTCATATTCCATGACTAGTGATTCTCAACAAACAACAAAATAATTGTTCTCATCCTTCGTTCTACTATATCAAGAACTATAATATCTATTCTTGTAACTTAATCATGACTAAGCTAAACTTGAGGTGTGAACTTAGTAATAAATAACATCATACTTTTATTTACAATCATACTAAATTTTATATGTACAACATTGGTTCACATCCACTCCACATAACATACATCTCAAAACTAACCACATATATGTTAGATTTGGATCCATTGTACCATCAATGTTTTTAAGTTAACATGACACACAATTATGTACATGATACTTCCAAACCACACTATCACACCATCTAACATCAAAACTCCAAAAGTTAAAACCTCACATACTCTTGAATATATCCGTAGGTTATAATCCATTCATTCTGCTGTGAATAAATTTGATCACAAACAAGAAATCTATGAAGTTCTCAAATGGCATGGGCATAACTTGATGAAAGAGTTTTTCCATATGAGAATACATCCAAATTCAAACATAAATGTAATCCAATCCAAGACTCCACTTGAATCTCGACAATTAGCTGCAAGTAAATTTGGATCTCTACCATGAAATAAAAAGTACGATTAGAGGTACACTAGACATGATTGTTGGCTAAATTGATAGCCCATGCCCAACAACAATAGCTAGATCTCCTAAATGATCTTTCTCCAAGCAAAACTTTCTTCGTCCTCTCTTCATCATTTGAACAACTCTCATTGTTAAACCATTAGCCTCATATTGATCCTTTGAGGTGAATAGATGATAGATCAACACTCAATCACACAAAACATGAAACTTATCCAAAAACTTAGTACCCTAAAGCTCTAAATGCATAAGTTGCTTACTCACTTGATTTTTCAAACAATGCCACCAACTCAATTCACTTGGAAAAATGCTCCATCATGATCAATACATATTGATGATGTCGATCAATGACAAAGTTCATGCAAAATCCAAGCTCCAACGATAACCAAACTCCATAATCATAATGGATATAATTGTGATGTAGGACATTGAATGATGCATAGACACAATCATTGACCATTCATATGGCCACAAATGGATGCACATTAGTATGCATACCTCTCCAATATTGACTTTGAAGTAATAGTTATGTTTGTTTCACTCCAAAATGACCTAACTTTTCTTATGAATGTGTCTTACCAACTATGCTCTTTGAGATGGAAGTGGTCCAATACAAATGTTGAAATCTCCTCATACACATAACACAAAAATGTTTCTACCTTCCCATCCAAATCTCTCGACTTTTTGTAGAAACTCAATCTTGCTCCTTGATACTCAAAATGTCCACCTAAGCATCTATATGAAGGTATTCCAACACCACTACGTATGTCTCGGCTTATTGCCAAACGGTCCTCAATCTCAGTGTTCGACAATAATATATCCACTCTTTGACCTAAGAGTAATATTAGAGAACTTTAAAAAACCATCATACTCCAAATGCATGTCAATCCGACATCATTTTCTCATCAGTATCATTATGCCATTGGGTCCTAGTTTTGTCAACTTTATTTCTATATGGGTTTCAATTTAATCCATGCGATCAAGATTCATCACTCCAGATCATGTACAATTGTGAAATCATACTTTTGTATGAAAAGAGCCCAACGTGCAAGCTTTCATGTAAGTTTATGTGATTCCCTCAACCACTTCAATGGTTGATAATTAATGATAAAATTGAACGTGTTTCAAACAAATAATATGTGAAATGTGTCAAACTGCTACAAAATATCTTCTTTGTAAGAACTATATTTTGAGTCTGCTGCATTGTTGGAAGGATTGCACATGGTACTACAAACTCCTCCTCATCATCATATTTGATGAGCATTGTTTCCAAATCAAACATAATTTAATCACTATGTAGTTGAAATGGATGACCTCGTACTGATCTTCTCAAAATAGAGGCAGATGTCAAACTTCCCTTGAGCTTAAAAAATGCTCTCTCATGTTCATCTCCCCAATGCCACTCTTGATCTAACTTTTTCAAGACTTTTGTAATACTGTCAAATCCTCACACATATTGACGATAAAAGTTTGCAAGTCCAAGAAATGCTCACATGCGACTTACAATTACGGAATACTCAAGATTGTCTTCATTTTGATTTTGTGAAATTTCAAGCTTCCTAGATATATGGTATGATCCAAATACTTCATCTGCTCCTAAAAGAATTAGGATGCAACTTGAGACCATAAGTTATCAATCGTTTAAATACATCATGCAAATATTTCATATGCTCCACCATTATTGCATTTTATATCAAAATATCACCCATGTAGGCTCTGCACAATTAGCAAGATCCTATTTATCACTTCCTAAAACATATAAGGTGTATTCTTCAATCCAAAAGATAAAAAACTCTATTGATACAACACATCTTTGTAATGCAAATCAATTGTCCAAAAGTCAATCTTGATCTAATCTTCATCTCAAATGCGTAATTAATTATATCTTGATTGTAAATCCAATGTACTAAAAACCTTTGCAAATCCAACTACATCAAAGATGTTATCAATGTAGTCATAATATATTGATCATATTTTATTTGTCGGTTGATAGATTGATAGTTATCAAACATGCGTATATCTATATAATTACAATTTTTATACTTCTTGACTCACATCATGACACCATAGCCATATTTTCTGTATGATATCTCCACTAATCCAACAAGGTTTTAACATCTAATTTGGATCAAATCTCTCTCAATATCAAAGAATTGATAGGGATAGTTAAAGACTAGGGCATTAGTTGTCAAGCCAATATGTCTACTTGGTCCATTCAAACAACCAAAATTTTTCATACTAAAGGCAAAATAGTTTTTGGAGCTCCTTTTAAATCTCCACATTCTACATCTTTCTCTTAATGTCACTTTGTAACCAATCTCAATATCCCAAATCCCCT
Organism: Marchantia paleacea; assembly: GCA_014180765.2. Lineage (NCBI taxonomy): Eukaryota > Viridiplantae > Streptophyta > Marchantiopsida > Marchantiales > Marchantiaceae > Marchantia > Marchantia paleacea. The sequence goes on from MUAA02000004.1 coordinate 2,395,964, forward strand.
CTCCATCAATACTAGAGTTAGAAGAAGTAATATCTGGTTGCTAAACTACAACCTCTTGAGCATAAAGCTTCTTCTCCTCTCTCATGAAAAGCTCCACTAGCCTAGGATCAAATGCCTTTATACTTGATCAATCCAAGACTCACAGTCCATGTAAAATTGTTTATGTCTATAAGTTGACCCAAACATAGGATTGAATTTCTGAAAATTTCATGTTAGCATTGGACAAGTCAATTAACCCCACCATTCTTGCTCTTCAATTCTTTTTTGATGTTCAATTGATCAACACTGTTTTTGTTTATATGAAAATTCCATGTTTTTCTTTATGACCACCCTCTCCATTTGATTGTGGATCTCATGATTCTTGGATTGGAGGATGCTGCAAGTGACATTTTAAGACATTGAAGAAATGATACACGTATCACAATTCGTTCTTGCAATTAGATCATCTAAACAGCATTGACTCTCTGCATTGTTATCACTATCCTTTAAAGAGTAATCATTACCCTATAAAATATAGTTAAACTTAACTAAATGCAAAATCCTACGCTTAAATGGCTTGGAAACGACTCAATAACTATAATTTTTCAACAGTGATTCATGTTTATTTTAACAATTAGTTCCATTTTGATGTTGATGTTTAGAATGTATATACTTTGTTGCAGTATAAATGACGTACTAGTGGTACTGAAAATTGGTGAAGATTTTGATCTTTATGGAGATGGTATCTATTTGTTGCTCTAAGGTTAGAAGTGAGTGATAATTGGGAATGTAATGCATAAGTTACATCACAAGAGTGTACATTGCAGTATTTGATATTCGTTTCCAAGGGAATGAAGTACCAAACATGTATGGTTGGAAAGTATTCTTTGAGATTAATCTTCTTCAGTGTACTCTAGACTTCAAGATATGAAGAGCGTTGCAAATGCCTTATTCTCTCATACAATCGCAAGGATGAATTCACACATTCAACTTCTCACACTTAATTTCATCAATAAAAATATCAATTACACAATTCAATCCCACAAATTTTTTTCATTTATTTGAGAGTTAGGATCTTCATTTACATGGGTTGATTGCGTGTGTAGGCAAATTCATCCAAAGTTCTCATGGGGATGCAACAATATGCGATGTACCACTAATTCTTGCATTATTTGATTTGCATAAGTTATTGTAGGTTGTACAAGACCAAAAATTTGATCTTTCACCAGTATAAGAGAATGGCTCCCATCCTTTACCATTTTTGAATAGAGTCATGATATCCTACCAATGTTTGATAAGAGATTCATTATGATGAAGCTCATAGTATGAACTTTAATACATTAACTGTAAAAGTGCAAGATAATTTTTGAGTTAGATAAGTATCTAAGTTGACTTTGCATATGCTAATAAAGAGCCAAAGTGAGATTTCATGAAAATAGAGGTTTGAAGAAGCCATGGTCATCAACAATAACATCAAATCGAGTTGAACATCAATTCTTAGAAATTATGCCTCATTTGCCATTTGCTAATTCTTCAAGAGAAGATACATATGAAGAGAAGTTACTATCTTGGTATATTTAAGATGAAATTATGAGAGAGATCAAATTTTTTTTTTATTATTCATGACAAGATATATCACAAAAAAACTTGGATTCCACACACAAATAGCAAATTAAAGACCACATGTACTTCTACATCCCATGGCCCTTAATGGGATGTTGACACATGAACATGATCTAAAATACATAATATATCTCTTTCTCGGTGGAATATGGTATGGGGATCTTCTTTTCACCATCATTTTTCTTGCCAAGTACATGAGAGATTTTAAAACATTCATGAGAGATAAATGTGGAGACTTGAACTTACAAGATCATAGATAGAATCATAAACTTTTTTCTGCTCGTTACGGGAAGGTTCTTTGTAAAGTAACCCTATTGAAGTCTAATAACAAGATACTAAAGGCGTTATATGGAGTCATATGTTGCACCAATAAAGAGTATCAAGTTGTTGAAGATCATGAAGAGTTCATTTCACTTCTTAAATATTTTATGCTTCAATTAGACAACTATAGAAACAATAATAAGAATTGGAGAATGATGGTAATCCTATGTGAGTTTGTATCTAGATGAATGTTTGAAACTGTAGAGATTTGATTTTTGATAGTGGTGCATACACATGAAGATATTAATGCCTCAATCGATGAAATGAATGATGAACGACATAAACTTCTTGTAGGGACATAGTTAGATGGTTGTAGTCAATTTTTATTTTTGTGACTAGTTTAGAAAATATTTGTGCTTTGGAGATTGCGACAAATACAAATTCGGAGATTGAAGCCACATAGTTGAATATGGGGATTTGAGGAGTGAAGGAGAGAAGCAGCTTGGGAGATAGAATGTAGTGAAGGATTTTGGCTTGAAAAGGACAAAAGAGAGACTCTCAACTATCTTGGAAGGGTGCAAATTATGACGAGAGTTGAGATCGAATTGCAACATTCTTTGCACGACACATATTGAACAAATTGATAGCTAAAATCATGTGTAAGAAGATCGAAGTTGAAGCCTGTGTAAATAGTCGACCCTTCCTAGTCGACACCATCCTTCTCCTTTGAGTAATCTCTTCCTAATGCTTCTGCCCAAAGCAGCACATCCCACGAATTTGGATGCCCTCTCCAGCCTATTGGGTTGGTTGTCTTCTTGGCTCGAACTTCCTCACACAACTCTCGACACACATAGTCCCAACGCCATGCTAAAAACTCTCCGCCCAAGTTCTTCAATCGTACTAATTCCCTGGCTGACCACTCTAGCTTTGGCACAAAAGATCGATATATTCCTGTCGGCATCTTCTTCATTGGCAATTGAATAGCCTCCGAGCTCCTGATCGAATGGCCAATTTCCTCTTCATTTTGTCTACTTGACTTGTCGATTTGTTCTTGCTCCTCTGCGGCTCGTTGCACTCGTTGATGTTGTTACTAATTGCCCTAATCCGTTCAATACTTCAGACATTCCTTAACAACTCATTAGTCTTGGCCATCTTCGTACTTATTTCACATATTCATATTCGGCAGGCCAGAATTCATCCGAATATCGTTCATTTTTATTCCAAAAATAAAAAAACAGTCTCAAAACCTCTAAGTATGATCCTTTAGCTTGTCGGTCTCCCTCTTGACCACCACAGCCATTGGTGGATTTATCCGATGTTGCTTCTGATGTACTGGACGAGCCTTCTCCTCTAACTCAATGCGATGAGTTTCTAAGGTTACTTCCTTCAAATCCTTGTACCTAAAGGCAAAGACATGGATATATTTTTGAAATATATCCAAGAACCTTGACTTCTCCTCCATAGTAACCTTGGGACCAAACTTGAGAGTGGATAGCCGTCGAGTTATCTCATCTTCACTCATCTTCATCTTCTCGGGATCTTTCACCACCCCTGACCTAGGAAGTAAATCCATTGCAGCAAGAACTTGAACTTGAACTTGAACATCATCATCCGAGATGTCTTCAGATGATGTCTCCTCATCGGTCGACATGTTGGTGTCAACATCTAAAAAGCTGCCACTTTTTTCACTTTCAGACTCCGAGTAATCACTCGTAGGTCTATCCAGTCGAGGCGATCCTCCGCCACTTGTGAGAGGGACCTTCACTCGATGGTTTTTCGGCCCTATACAAAGATAACCCTTATGCCACCCGATCGGTTGTCCTCACAGCCCTCAACCAAGGTCTTCCTAACAACAAGTCGTAGCTAGCCTCCTCAAGCACTTGAAAGTACAACAAGGTTTGAACTCCCATCACACTTACTACCACCTTGTCCACCACTCCAATGGGTTGCACCTTTTGCTTGTTGGCCATCCCAACGAAGGTCCTACATTACAGCACTCTACACATTTAATAACAAATAGAAAAAACGATATCATTAATCAGGACTTGCCAAAACATCTTCAACATTCCAAGAATTCATAGTTTTCATCACAAAATCATATTGGATTTTTTGAAATAATCTTTTCTATTCTCAAACATTCATAAAGACACTCTGCTCATAACCATAATATAAAAGAGAGAATACAATCAAACCAAATCCATTTTGGGCTTCAAAAAATCCAGATTCTGGCACTAGCTAATTTTCCATCATGGCCACACTCTAAAAGTCTCAACTTCAAAAAAAGCACCCTTGAAACCTAGATATGCTAACATCGTTATTGGCCCTAACTACACTAATTCTATAACTGTAATATATACTCTTGACTGCACGTACATATCTAAATTGAGTTGTAGTTATATAAGTCATGACATACATAAAAAAAATATAATTATAAAAACTTCTTATGTTTATGAAGTTTAGCATAATAGAGCCATAAATTTTTGATAATTTGCAATATTATGTAGGGAAAATTATCATAAAATACATTTTCTCTATATTAAAATTTGTTATGTCTTATCATAATTTATAATTTCTTATCCTAAATGTCGTACTATTTTTTCGTCATAGACATGATATGTTTTATGGCGTACTATATAATGCAATATAATAATATGATGCATATCCAAAATCTATATTACCAATATTAAATTAGGAATAATTTTAGGTATGATATAATTTTGTTCATATATGATAGAAATTTAGACAAATCTAGACAAAGTTATTGTTATGTTTAATTTATGTAATTTTTTGTTGTTTTTGGCTAGGAGTAATAAAAAATCAATGTGAAGTATTATATTATGAAGCATCTTAATATATTATTTGAAACTGTACTTTTGAATTTTCAACCATATTTGATATATACAACAAAAATTTATATTTATTAAAAAGTTTGTATAAAAATATACACACACCAATTTGATTACATTTGATTGGTTTGGATATTTGAATAGTGATAAATAAATAAATATTAATAATAACTCTAGGTAATTAAATCTAGAATGAAAAGTGCATTATAATATATTTGAGTATAAAAAATAATGATATGTATCACATGAGAAGTAATCTATCATAATCAACATGTGTATGTGAGAAATTAATAAAATTATTCCATTCGGAAGAATAACTTCTCGCTTCTAAATTTACTTCCATATCAAAAGCAACAAAAGATCATTGTTGTCATGGCATTGAAAGGTAAGGCCTTTGATGCCATTACTAGACGTCAAAAGATTATGCATCATTGAATAATCTTGGTTCCTAGCATGGCGCTGGAACAATGTATGTCATAAGTTGTAAGAGAAAGTACAAAGAGGAAAATCATCATCTCAAATTGGAACAAGGGCACAACCAAAGATATGGAATGCTCAAATGTGTACCAAGATACTTGGTAGGAATTACGAAAAGGAGAAGGAAGGTTTGAATTAGAAAGGGTTTGCATTGTATACCCGATTTGAGTTCAATGAAGAGAAGTGGTTCAAGCCTAGTGATCGCAAGGGAAAAAATGGCTATTAGATTGATCTCATTAAGGATGATTTTAGACATAAGATCATCCTTACATTGAATCAGATATTATCATCGTCAAGTACAATCTATGTGAGTATGCATAAGGTATGAATAGTAAAGGGATTCATGGAGAGATCGATCCTAATTAATTCAAAAGAGATATTCATCATGAATGTCAAGACAATGGTTGAACAATATAAAGAGGAGAAGAACGGCATACATATATATATGTCTTTCTTCATTGACATAAATGTGAGAAGAGGATGGTTTATTTCGCAAAAATGAAGATGTATTAGCAAGAAGCGGTATTGTCAGTGAAGGAAAAAGACATTGAAATCAAGGAGGTAAGTAATGGATCAACAAAAGAGCTTGACACCGTTGCATCAAGAAGATGTGACATCACCAACTATGGAGAAGGAATTTGGGACCGTGCTATCAAAGAACATAGATAAAATGATGCATGAGATAGAGGAAGATGTATTTGATGGAGATGGGTCTGTGGGCTCTTCACTAAAGCAAATCCGGATTCATAGCGTGGAAGTGATCAGAAATCCTTGACCAAAGAAGATTGTGAAGTGAGATGCAAGCTCAATCCCAAAGGCGTCTTGAACAAAGGTAAAGATAATGAAGACGCCAACAATATCATAGCCTTTGTCTTCAATGATCCAACTCACTCAAAAGTTGCAGAAGTTGATAGTATTGGTGCTCATGAAGCTGAACGAGATGGCTCCAAATTACATCCATGGGTGAGATCCCTAAAAAGATGGTTACATGGAGATGATTCAAGAGATGCATCGGTTAAGGATAGGGAGACATCATCATATGCAAACCATTACTCAACTTATCAAGAATGTTGATTGCCTAACAAAACAAAAGGTAGAGTGGGAACAAGAGACAAAGGAGGCAAAAACAACATATTCATAGATTTGTCGCATCAAGGGAGCGAAGATTCCATTCTTGAGCAAGAGAGGTCAAATCCGAATCAATATTTAAATCAAGTGGATATGAAAAGATCTGCTAGATTGCATTCTCTTGTGAGCCAGTGCACCCAATACCTCTTTGCTTGGTGTGACAAAGTCAAAGCACAATGCATGGAAAAACTCTTAGAATCAATGGAGAATCCGGGTGAATCCAAAGATCACATGAAGAGATATAGAAGGCAATGGATCGGAATTGCAAGAAAGTAATGAAATCATGGGAGATTGCAATGGATATTCAAAAGATGCAACTTGAAATCAAGGGCTCACTTAGGAGATTGAGTGACGATCAGATATTCCAAAGACCAACCAAATTTGTTGGAGAAATTGATCTGTGTAAGTGATGATTAGAAATAAAAGTACTAAAAAACTAGACTTAACTTAAGAAGAAAGGTCTTATTTTCATATTATTCTAGTAAGAACACAATTTTGTAGACATGATAGAACAAATCCTTTCAAAGTTAGTGGAGTGCACAACGTTGGTGACAAGTTTTTGCGAAGTTATTCATGAATTCCACCCAGAGAGGATCCCTTGCTCAAGAACTTGCAGAGGATATGGTAAAGAGAGAGGAAAAATTTGTTGATAATCTTCAAGAGCAAGAGAGAGGTAGGTTTGGTTCTCTCATGGACATCTTGGAGGTAAATATGTTGATTGTTAAACTTAATGATGAGTTTTTGATGACAGATTGTTTGTGTGTTGTCATAGCATTAGGATGTATCAGCCGTAAGCAAGATTCTCCATTTTTCAACCATGTGTTTTGTGGAGTGCGGTATCAACCTTGGCCATTCAAGTTCTTGTAACATAAGCATATGTTGTTGAAAATTCCTGGTGAAACTGACATCAAATTCAATCAAGATGAACATGCTAATTTGAAGGGCAACCTGTGCATATTAGTATGTGATCAGGACTATTGGTTTTGCGTGAATTTGAGAAACTCGTGCAAAGCCATATGCTGTACGGAAGTATAGACTTATTCAGCCGTCGACTACATGAGAATGATATCAACAACATAAAGAAAAGGAAAGGAAATACCGCCGTCTTTTACAACGCAGATATGATACTAACTTTACAGCTGAAAATGAACGTGGATGGAATTCGATCATGACACCAGTTTCAACACGACCGGGAAGCTATACCGAGACACTCAACAGTGAGAATCTTTCACATTCATGTTTCCAATATCTGACATCTTGTTTACTTAAATAGGTTATTCTTAGACTAAGATACGGAAGACAATGCTTCCGTAGCTATCGCCTTACTCTAACACTCTGGAGCTGAAAGAGTGTGATCGTCATCTCTTAATCTGACAAAATTCACGTCCATACACGAGGAGACGGCCTCAGGACTTGGAAAACTCTGCGGGCCAATGCGTCCTCCAAGAACATTTGCCTTGATTTCCAGCTTATTTTGACCTCTTAGAAGTTATAAGCTTCTGCTTCCGTTATCACCTGTGCAGGAGGAGGATTGCAAAAGAGGAACGCAGGTAAGTCATCACAGAATGGCCCTTCCAACGTCTTTGGGAAATTGTTTGACAGTGTCAAAAGCAAGTAGTAAAAGACAGAAATGGCAGGGCAAAACGAACTGCACGTGATCGAGAAACAGCCTTGCATAAAACAGCAGTGAAAACCGGTGCAAGTCATCAAGTGCTAGGCAAAATATACATACATAACAGCTGCCAAGATGGGAAGCTCACCGTTTGGTTGCAAGCTGAAACCGCGTTCTAGACGCACACACCGTAGTAGCATTTACCAACAAATGGTGGGAACCAGAAGAAGGGGTTGGGCTTAGTGCACTTGTAATCACAGAAGCCGCAGTTAAACGGGTCGTTCTTCAAATCAACGCAGCGAGAACCGCAGCAAGTGAAGCCGGAGAAGCACTTGAGGCCACAAACTGCACAATTCTTCTCATCCGTTTTTGTGTCGACGCACTTGCCGAAACAGCAGCTAGAGCCTGCGGGATTGTAACGACAGTCGCGGTTGACCGAGCATGGGTACGGGTATACCGGTGGTGAATAGACAGGACTGACGGGTGCCGGTGCGGCAGCAGAGACAGGACCCCTGGGAGCAGGAGTAGTTCTCGGTGATGGAACGGGAACTGGAGTGGGAGCCCTCGGTGCAGGAACAGGGGCTGGGAGGGGACCCCTGGGAGCAGGAGTAGGAGTTCTCGGTGATGGAACGGGCGCCGGAATGGGAGCCCTCGGTGCAGGAACAGGGGCTGGGAGGGGACCCCTGGGAGCAGGAGTAGGAGTTCTCGGTGATGGAACGGGCGCTGGAATGGGAGCCCTCGGTGCAGGAACAGGGGCTTGGACGGGACCCCTGGGAGCAGGAGTAGGAGTCCTCGGTGATGGAAAGGGACCTGGAGTGGGAGCCCTCGGTGCAGGAACAGGTGGAGGAGTAGGAGATATAGGTGAAGGAACAGGGGCTGGGCCCCTCTGTGCAGGTACGGGAGCGGGGCCTGGTGCCCCTGTTAGACTCCTGGGCGAAGGAACGGGTGCTTGTGGAGAAGTTTTCACGTCAGCAACAGGAGCTGGTGTTGGACTTCCGGGCGAAGGAGCTGGGGTTCTAACAACGGGACCTGTACTCGATGGGGCTGGAGTGGAAACCTCTGGTACTGGGTCATACGGAGGGGGAGGATACTCTACCGGGTGGTACGGGTAGTCCAGGAGGGACCTTCCGGTGGACGCTCCATGATCCGAAAGCTCTTCCGCCCGCACTTCTGCGAGAAATGCTGAACTGGAAATCAGCAGCAGACAGACGATAATGGGACTCATGATCATAAGAGACTCAGCTACACAACTTCCTGACAGATTCCAGAAATGTGACAGGGAAAAGATATGAACAAAGAGGCGAACTTGCTGACTTTCTGTATGAGAGATATGGTTGTTTATATATCAGCAGCTACAAAGCACAGAATGATTTGATCGGCAGACATGAATCTAAATTTGACAGTTGACGCACCACGTCTACAACGTGCGTGACTTGAGATGAGAGCTTCATGATTTGGCCAAGTTGTGCTGGTGGCATTCTAATTCCGATAGTACTGAAAAGTGCAACTTGGTAGCAATAAGGTAGACATCTTCTTCGCTCAAAATCAGACTGTCCAGATATTTCGCGAAAGAGCCAAAGAGCGTATGTTCCAAGACCACTGTTTGTAACCAATTGATGATGGATTGTCATGATGGAGTGCCAGAAAACGATCGAGTGCACGTTCGTGAATTGCTGTTTCCAATTAGATGTGGACACCAAGACTCCGATCATAGACTTTCGAACTCACGGTTTGGATTCTTCTGAGTAAGGTTACATCTTCAACCATGAAACTAACAAAACATGCGTATCGAGCCGGGAGGCTCCATCGGTTGGACAGAAGTCTGTCATTTGATGGGTTAGTTCTATAGCTCGGGGAAGCCAAGTAGAAAGGTACCACACCTACCTGTACATTCTCCTGCTTGTTATTTTGGTTTCCATCGAAGTGTTGTCTCCCTATCTGGCCTCTTTTCTGTAAACCTTCAAGTTTTGTTTACTTTCTCTGCTTCCTTGTGGATATCTTGCGGTCTTTCTCATTTCTTTCCACGTTATCGTTCTGTCGTGTATTGGCGTTCCTTGCTGCTCTGTCTCTGCTTTATATTCTCAGTCTCAGTGGAAGAAGGACGTCTCGACTATAATGCAGCTCTTTTGTCTCAAAAGCCACACATGGGTAAACGTAATTTATGGTAAGTTCAATTTTGTTTCGCTGTTTCTGGAGCTAGAGCCAGTAACATAGAAACAGAAACAGTTGTTAACTCCGGCTCGTTTGGTATTCTCCACTCCTTGCCAGAGGGCTACTTCATTAGATCTTAGCGTTCTAATGAAGTAGTTGATAGTCTCCAAAATTTGTGTTTAAAGTCCATGGAATATAGCTGGAAGCATTCGTGCTCGTCATGTAAGTCATCCAGCTCAATTTCAAGAATCCGTTCCTTCTGAAACCACTCTCAGGTTTTGTCTCCGCCATTATGCATGAAAAAGTTAAGAGTGTTAAGTCTCGACTTCCGTATATATACAGTAACTGAAGTAGGTTACAGATCCAAGTACAAATTATTTAAGTTCAACACAAATTGACCAAGAACGGCCTTCTGCTTTCGAGCTCCTTTATTTTGAAGACCTGCACCAGTTTCTTCTTTTTCATTTGTCTTCTTTTGGTTCTTGTCCGTAGATTCATGTTTCATTTCATAACGGAAGGTAAAAAAGCTCACGGAAGAATATCAGCAACTAGGATCATCAGTGTATATCGAAAGGTGGTATAAACGATGTACTAACTAGGACTTTACAGTGTACATGTACGGACTAGCTTTAACACATCTGAGGACTCCGGTATCCTTGTTTACTGAATCAACGGGGACTACAATTCAACACCACTCATTAGCTGTAGTCCCCAGACAAATGGGACTACAGTCTCCCATACGTACTAATTGTGTTGAATGGTGATAGACCAGTGCAGCATACAGTTTTGAAGACTTTGAATGTCAACGAAGTATTGTACTGAGCAGATCTGATGAAAAACATGTCAACTCAATTACGAGGTAGTGTCAGCTTTATAATCTGCGCCCTCTTTTGTAGCTTACAGGTTTCTGTTCAACAATTTACGATGTGAAGTAGATTCGCAGAGGATGAGCGTAATTTCCTCCACTGCCCTTGGTAGCATATGAACAGTCGAGGTTCAATATCTCCCATGGTCCTTGGAGTCCGTCATGTCTTATTCATTCAAAATCGTTTGTCAGAACCTGTACTTGTGTAGATAGAACATACGAATTGCATTAATATTTCTTCCTTCCTTGTCTAGGATAATATTTATCCCTGATATATACGGATAGTTTGTTCAATGTCTGCCGAAAGACGAAAAATAGAAAGGATGCGTACCAAATTGTGATGTAGTCGAACCCAATTATACTTTGTTCAGTTGATGTAATGACCTGGTAACTACGATCTTCTATATTGAGCACTCATGATCAGTTCACAACTCGGTTGTTGTTGGATGTTACAAGAAATATTGCAATACCTGTAAACATTTCAGAACCATAACATAAGTGAGGAAAAACATTCTAAAAGGTTGAGACTACTGGGCATTCTTCCTCAGAAGATGTTGGCAGAGATTCATCACAGGTGGTAGCATAAAAATATGGATTAAAATAACTACACACCTTGCAGACTATAGTTACGCATACAAAAGCTTGTCAGAGTAGAATGCAGTCTACAATTGTAACTTGCTTACACCTTCAAATATGAACTCAAAAGTGTATACGCCCAACAGATCACTCTGTACAAGTAGAGAATCAGATCCAGGGGCGTCCGAAGGGCGAAAGCAAGTCAAAAGCCAAAATATTAGTGCGGTACATACATTTACTTATGATGTTCAAGAGCACCTGAATCTGTAGTTACCCATCAACATCTCCTGTTCAAAGCTTTTATGCCGGAAATTTTAATATACAACGGTTGTACCGTAATGATCTCATATTCCATCATGTACGAAGTAATGGATGTACTGCACTAAGGATTATGATGCACATGCATACACTTAAGAGCCGTTTTGCAAGCTGTGATTGCTACAAGCACCTTGACAATGACTTTTTTCTCCGGAATTGCCTATCAGAATAACGTCGCCTCACAAGCATCGGGGTATCGGAAATTCCAACTTCCCTGTGTGCAGGTTTACATATTCCACATCAGTTGCTGTCAAGTGGAGAAAACTGTCTGTTTTCTAGTCTCAAAAGCATCTTAATATTTACTCCGGATCCATATAAATTTGAGGTTGTTCGGATTCCGGGACGTCGGGAAACTTCCATATTCGCTCTGGAGTTCCACTACATCAAACTTTGGTAGACATATTTTTTTTTATTAAAAGCAAAGGACACACTAAAATAACAAAAAGGATGGGAAGGCCCCATCAAGCCTCACATGGATGAAACCAAATGGAGAACATGGGAATGGGAAATCACAATGGGAAATATGTAGTGCGGGAACTAAGATATATGAACTATCTAGATCAAACGGTCTACAAACAACAAGAGCATCTCAAGAAACATCACCTAACATGATTGCTCTCCTATAGATTGCACCAGCTTGTGCTCTTTGTAGAGCAATGAACATTGTCTATCGTCTAGTATGGTAGGCTCTCGCGTTCCCTCACAAACATGTCGAAGTCGGTATTTATAGCTCCATATAACTTTAAAGTTAGAGGAACAAAGAGGTGACTTCAATGCATAGCTCTATACTTGAAAACCTTAATTGCTGCCGCTTAACTTGCCATTCATCGAGGATTATGGGTGATCTGTGACCTCCGGGCTTACTCTCACTCAGGTTTACCTCCGATGGCTTTTTGGAAGCTCATCATGAATCTAGAAGGACTTAATCCCACCCTATGACCATGACCCTAATGCACACTCTTACACAAACTCTCAAAGTCCAAGCTCTATTATGCACATTCTCACCAAGAGTAAGATATCACTCAAAAGGAAGGGATACTTTGGTAATCAAAGTCTTCATTGAATCAAGGCTCCACTCCGAACATGACGTCTCCAAGAACCAACCTCCCCAAAACTAAGATCACCACACTATATTCTCCCAAAATTAACTTCCATTGAAAACTACTTGAGAGGTGCTTCTCAACCTCTCTATTTATACTACTTAGAATCTTACCCTAGTAACTACAAGTAATCACCATGTAACTTTCTTTTAGCAAGTTTAAACGAGGTAGAGATCACAAACCCCAAGGAAAAGGATACATGACAACATGCAATTGGTCCACTTGGATCTTCTAGAAGCCCAACTACTCCCTAATTGACTTCTAGTGTACAAAGTCAATCTCGCCTCTAGATTTAAGGGTCTTCACCAAGTCCAACCAATGAAAACTAGTCCAAGTCAAGGAAAGTCAAGATACCAATGTGATGGAATCTATTTCTTGATTCCTACTAAACAACAAAATAGTAGTTCTCATCTACCACACCAAAAGTTACTCTATATTTTCCTCCAACTTAACCATAACTAGCTAAACATAGTCATGACTAAGATAAACTTAGACAAAATTTATATATACTTACATTTTATCCTATATGTACAACCCTGGGTCTTACATTTACCCCCTGACCAAGATTTCACTCCGTCCTCGGAGTGAAAGAATCTGATCGTCGATGAAACGGTTTCAACTTGTCGTGATTCACCCGGTCAAAATGTCGTCCTCCCAACTCCTTCAAATCGTAAGTAAAGTTTTCCCACACCTTGTGAACTATGAAAGGACCAAAGAACTTTGGAAGAAATTTTTTTCTTGCTCTCTTATATCTAATGGAGTCGTAAAGCATTACCCAATCACCTTCTTTGAAAGTCTTCATCTTCTTTGTCCCAAGTCGATTATCATGATACTTCTTCTACAATTGTTGAGCCCCCTCCACACGTACCATGGCCACATCTCGATCCTCCTCCAACTCCAACAATTGTTGATGTCTTGATTTGATAGCTTCTACTCCATTCCTCCTCTTTAACTTCCGTGGTATAGTTAAGAAGGTTGTCAAATCAAATTGAATTCGAAGCTTTAACTCGACACCATATACCATACGGAAAGGTGAGTACCCTGTTGATGTCTTCCAAGTCGTCCGATACTCCCACAAGATAACATGCAGCCTCTTGTCCCAATTTTGCTTGCTCCCGTCCATGTCTGCATCCTTGGCCAACATTATGCAAATGTATAGTTGGTTCGCTCTGCCAACCCATTAGCATTTGGTTTGTAGGAAGTAGTCACTCGTGCCTTGATGGAGAAATGACCTAACATGGCTTGTATAATCCTTCCAACAAACTCACCACCTCTATCAGATACAATTTCTAGAGTGCATCCGAATCTAGTTATTATCCTCTAAATCTACCCACTTCTTCATCACTAGTAGATTTTAGAGGTCTAGCTTCTACCCACTTGGTTAGATAATCTGTAGCTACCACAATGAACTTGTTACCCCGAGGAGTAAGATTCAAGGGTCCTACAAAATCTATTTCTCATTTCTCAAAAGGACCTAAAATAGGAACTGATGTCAAAGGAGGGGTTTTCATGGACTTTTTAGCAAAAGCTTGACACACATCACAACTCTTGCAAAATTCCACACAATCTTTGACTGTTCCACATGTCTAGAATAACCACTCAAGATTTGTGTTGTAGACTAATTACATGAAGAAGATGTTGACTCTTTGCTAAAACTAACAATCATCACTCTCTTCTCCTACATATTGAGCTCAATATGCTCAACAAGACAAAACAAAATAGGCAATGTATGTGACATCCCAACTCCCCGTCCAATATCCAATACCAATATTGAACATCTTGTGTTTTTGTAACCGCACAGTGAATGCTCTCTCCCATAGCACTATGTGCCTAAAATAATACATCATGGTTAACATTAATCAATTGATGCATTTGAGTGTACGTGTCTCCAAGACTTTTCCCTATCTTCCGTTGAAACTCATGCAAGCCTCTCAGCTTGTTAATCTTCACCTTTGATAATTTTTCCTTAATTAGACAAAAGATTCCAAAATATAATAAAAGATTGAAACTTTTAAACTTTCCCAACTCGAGTAGCTCCAACTATATCATCTTTGACAAGTTGAGATGATGAACTCGCCCCACCAAATACTGTACCAGAAGTAATACATATATAGTTTGGAGACTAATATTGTCTGTAAAATTCAATATCCTTAGGATTTTCAAGAGAACTTCTATGTGATACAATTATATATAACTTCACAATCGTATTAGCAACATGTCTAACTAGAATTAAAAATTGCAATCATAAAACTGCAACTAGAGTCACCACAAGGTGCTAACATAAGAACAACTACAATTTGTCATCATCATGGTCACTCATCCAATCTACAAGTTTGCAAGTCTTGTCTCACTAAGGAGAAACAAAGATTGTCTGACTGGTTCATAAATCTAGCCTCACTATTAACATTACAAGAGCATTTACACTCCATACAAGAAATCATCCACACAAACAAACGTGGTGCATAAACAATCACATGAAACGTAAATCATAATCCTCCATATCAAAAACATAATCTTATACTAGTAATATGATTATATAAGACATTGACTTAAGCTAACTTTTTTCAATTCTCTACGTTCCACAATTTCCTCTATCTAATTTTTTTCAACTCTTATTTTGAATCTCTAAATGTCAAAATTTTACAATTTTGACAATTGTAATACTAGTATTTGTAATTTTACAATTGTGAATCATATTTATTTGACAATTGTAAATTACAAATACTAGTAATAATTCACAATTCTTATCACAAAATCCAATTTGAGTTGTTTATGTTCTCAAAAGCTCCTTGTCCCGTTTGTTCTGCGGGATTTTAAAAATCTGCAACTCTAATTTCGGATCCATAAACATCAAAATTTTGCAATTCTGACCCCCGTAGAAATGTATTTAACTTCTTTATCCTTGCAAAAATTACTTGACATCTTCTATGACCCCATCAAATCTCAAATCAAACACATAATATATAATAATCCTTTAACCTATCATTCATATTTTCAACTCGAAACTTTCAAAATAACAAATCTTGAACTTCCATCATTTCTATTTGAAATTTTTTAGTACCAATATCGATTCTAGGTCCAACATCACTATAGGCCATGACCCATTTGGTAAAGTTTTGGACAAAAGTAGTACTTCCGTCCTCCAAGTTCGGAAATAAAATATTCAATTCAAAAAAGTAGAAACTCAAAATGTATAACAAAAACTTTGAAATGAATTTATTTCACGATCTCCACCATTGTCTTCAATCTAATCAGCGCTCTTCAAACATTATACGATAATCCTATAGCATGCCTCTACTATTTTCAATTCAAAAACTTTTAAACAACAAATCTTGGACTTATATCACTTGTGTTTAAAATTATTTTTTGACCAATATTGATTTCAAGCTCCAAGATCATTATAGTCACTAACTCACTTGGTCAATTTTCAACAACGTTTCCATCCTCCAAGTTCTCAATTTGAAAATAAAACACTCAATTCAAAAAAATAGAAATTTAAAACTAATCACATAATTGAATCTATTCTATTTTAGGATTATCACCATCGGTTTCACTCTTATCAATACATTACACACACAACAGCAATAAGATCAAAGCTGTCATTTAACAAAACTCACCAATATAGCTTCAACGCTTCAAAAACTCACAGTTCACATCATAAATTCCAATTTGAGTTTTCAAAATAATCTTTTCTATTTTCAAAACATATTTGTCGATTTGTAACTTTTGTGGGATTATAAAAAAATTTGATTCTAATTTCGGACCCCTATAACTCAAAATTTTGTAATTCTAAAACAGATGGCCATGTGATACACATTTTTATCCTTACACAAATTGCTCTATATCTTCTACGACCCCACCAATTTTCAAATCACTGGACACAATATGATAATCATATAGGTTATCGCTATTATTTTCAATTTCAAAAATTTCAAAACAACACATTTTGGATTTCAATCACTTCTTTTTGAAGTCCACATCACAAGTGATGGCAAGTGTACATGAGATATGATCATGAATTGGACCAACAAGATTGATGGATTCAACAAGAGTAGAATCTCATACACGCTGTGATGGACAAACCTTCTTCAAGGGAGGTATTATTATGAGCATATGACAGAGTGTAAATTTCCACACATCTTACAGTGAAGAGTATTTTAGATATGGGTAGACACTCATGCATTGATTTATGCTAACATGTCATCCATGGTAGTGGTGAACCTTGTGGGACAGGCAAGAGCTACATTAACTACATTGTTGAACTATCTAACTTCCCATGCATACATAGAGGGAGGACCTTGACTTGTATGGGATTATCGTTTGCAGCGTTTGGTGGAATCCAATGTTGATAAGAGAGAATGAACTATGGACTTTTGTACTTGTACTACAGCAGTACCTACATTGTCATAGACATCATGACGTCAGATGAATCAAGCTTTGGTCCTCAAATGCTTGACAAACATTGTGAATCTTGAATTGGCCGAGCAAAGATGCATGTGCTCCACAAGTGTGATTGTAAGATCATTGTTGAGCTCTTTGCCTACTGAGACGGTGAAGGCAAGAGGAGACATAGAATCTACTTTTAGTATGGTTGGAGATTTTTGCTTGGAAAAAGCGTTGGTTACCATTACAAAGATGTATGAAGAGGTTATCATTTAGCAACCAAATACTACATCTTTTATCTCTAATGTTGATGCAGAGGAGATTTGGGATATTGAGATTGGTCCCAAAGTGACGGGAGGAGAAAGATGTAGGGTGTAAAGGTTTCTAAAGAATTTCAAAAACTATTTTGACTTCAATATGAATGATTTACGCTATTTGAAGGTACTTGATATATGAATTATCTTGATAAATGACGCACAAATCTTTCATCATTCTTATTGATACAACGATATGAAAAAAGATTTGATCCAAAGTAGATGTCAAGATCTTCTTGATGATGAATTAGTGAAAATATCATATGGAAAGTATGACTGTGCTAAGGATATATATAATAATTATATAAATAGACATATGTATGATCACTACCAATCTATCAATCAACAAACAAAATTTGATTAATTTGTTATGCATACATCTGAAAAGATTTTTGACATGGTTGGGCATCAAATATTTTAAGTACATTGCATTTATAAGTAGAATATCATAAGTTGCGAGTCAAGATGAGGATAAGGCCAAGATGGCATTTTGGACAATTGATTTATGTAACAGACAAGTTACACATAAAGAATGTATTTTGTATTGCTTTAGATTTGTTGCCACATGAATAAATGGGATGTCAAACAAATACAACGAAGGTCAATATGCGAATTTAAGCTTCTTTAGCAGACTCTAAACATCGTAGTTTGAAGAGTTCAACCATTTATCACACAATTTTCATCAATCAAGAGTAAATTCCAAATGCTTGACATCTAATATAATAAGTATGATCCGAATCACAAGAGTCAATAGTGTACAAGGTGCAAGCTTTAAGAAGTTCCCTCGAAAAAATCATCAATAATCAAGCTCGTGGGTTAAATTCTTGGATAGCTTCATAGAAATCCGAACAGCAGTTTGGAGGGTCACCAAGATCTCCATCCAACTTCAAGAGATTTTGTTCTATCATGGCTACTCATGATCAATTCCTATCATAAATCTTGCAAATTCAAGATATCCTATCTAACTATTCTAATCAAATTTATACATAATCCTAGAGTTCATACTTAAATCACTACATACACTAATCATGTCATGCTACTTCTTTGGGAAGCATTCGCTTCATTCAATGGTGTCTTCAACTTCCATGCAAAAGAATCCATGCTCACAAGCAGCTCTCTTACATCCTTCATAATCTCTCTTCGATGGACATGCATCACTTTCTCACATTCACATCCCATGGTTTTGTACATCTCCTTTTGCCTATCCTTTGAGTTGCAAGGACTATTCATTATCGTGGTTAATCACTCCAATCGCTTTCTCTACTTTGTCACATGGAGCAAAAAGATATTATGTACATTTGTTTGCTAAAGCTTCTAATCTAGCATGTTGTTCTACATCTACCTTGTCGCTTTAGACCCTGTAATTGGCTCTGAAGTTGCCTATTATCCACCTCCACAAATTTCACCTCTGCTCCATGGATCTTGCTAATCTATGAGTAAAAGAGCTTTGTAGCCTTCTGTTTCTTCTATGCTTTTACCTCATGCTTCTCCAGACGTTCTACAGTCTTAGCTAATTTCCGAATCCTATGAGTTTGATCCTTGCGTCATGTGAACATCCAATTCATAACTTGAATCAATTCGATATAACCGTCTTTATGAGGATCCCATCCTTGGATGTAACTAGGACCCATCTTGTTCATTTCCATCATAACTTGCACAACAACATTTTTCAACTTATGTGCCAATTGTAACACTAAGAAGAGACTCACTGCCACCAACCTTGCAAGCTTTCACCTTAGGCCGCGATGTCTTTGATATATGACTTTTTGGGTTGACTATCTTTTTTAGCTTTCTTTTCTTTGGTATCGGCTCCTGAACAACATCTCCACTGGAACTCCAGTCTCTTTTCCTTGAATTTTCCACCGATTCCTCTTGCCAAACTATAATTTCCTCAATCTTCTACATTACAATGTTTAATTTTTCAGAAGTCATCTCGTCTCTATTTACGTCCATTATAGGTGACCAAAGACTCTCCCCAAAATTGATTCCTTGACTCCTTGCCGATTCACTACTCGTTGCATCCATATTTGACTCCCTCAATATATCCTCTACATTGAGTTGGCATTTCCTCCTTTCCTTCCGAATCAACCATCCCATTCTTGAGTACATGTGTACCAAGAATGAGAACATATAGACTAGTCCCTTTTCCCCTACTTCGACCTTCTCTTCCATTGCATGCACATTCTTTGTGAAGATCTCTCCCCAATTCACAATGATCGGTACTTCGGAAAAATCTTCCACAATTTTCACCTTATGCATACTCACATAGGTAATTCGATGTGACAAGAAGAGCTGGTTCAAGGTATACATGATCTTACTCCTGAAGTCATCCTTGACCAAATCAATCTTGAACCCATTGGTTTCTTTTCTTCCTTAGGATCAAACCACTTGGTCTCGTTGAAATCAAACCCCGTATGCAAAGTTAATCCTTCCCAATCAATACCATCCTTCTCCTTAGTGTACTCTCTTCCCAATATTTTTGCCCAAAAGATTGCATCTTATGTATCTAGATGTACCCTAAGTCCGATAGGATTTACCACCTTCTTAGTTCGAACTTCTTCACGAAGCTTGGGGCATACATAGTCCCATTGCCATGCTAGAAACACACAATCAAGATTCTTCAATCTTAGCAACTCATCCATCGTCCGGTTGGACTTCAACATCAAAGGTCGTATCAATCCTAATGACAATTTTTGGGAATTGACTCCCTCGCACATGATAAAATCGACACTCGTTTCTTTCTTGTGATCTTCACGAATCCTCCACACAGTTGATTCTTCTATACTTCGACGACAATTTGCAACATCTATTATCCTAAATGTTGAGATTCGTCCCATCACATTTCTACTTCTTCAACACACCACATTTATTCGTGACATTCATATTTATACTAAAAGGCTTATTTGTATTTGGCATCCATCATTTCCCCCTAATATGAAATCCTTTATTCCAAAAAACAAAAAAAAAAACATGGTCAAAATTGGCAAGGTACTACAATTTGCAATGCAAAAATGTGTTGGATTAGTGAAACTTACTACTACTAGTGCAGAAGAATGCATATGTTGCATTCCATAGAGTGATATTAGGACTTGATTGTGCTTGAACATAACTCAATGATATTCTAGTATAATGGTGGAACATGAAAAACATTTGCATAATTTGAGTGTTTGATAGCTCATGGTATCAAGTTGAATCATGGAAATTGTAATTCTTTTGAAAAAAAATAGATTACTTGGGTCATAAGTTTCGCTTTTAAGGAATAGATTTTCGCAAATGTATTATAGTGAATATTCGTGGAAATATTGTAACACATGTGACATCTCCCAACACATGCAAGAAATTGAATATTGTGAACCATGATAACTCCTGAATGTCAATAACCAAAGGAATGCTGCGATGGGATGACCAGCAAGATCTTGATGGAGGTTGTAAAGAACAAAGCCCCGCATCTCTAAGTTTTCCGAATGAAGACAATTCAGTCGAAAACATGCGATTTTGAACGAGGATCTTGATTTTCAACAGTCATTACAAACTTTTTGCTTGTTCAAAGGAGATCTAAACGGTGTCGCCCAGGGATATTGTTTGGACACGTAATGATCAATGCTACTTGTTGAAATTTGCTTGCATGGAAACTGGATCTCGCTATTCCCAATCGTCTGCCTGTCACTTGGGTTGATTGCTGTGTATTCCCCATCAACTCGTTATTGGAGTGTCCGAGCTACCGGGAAAGACCTTGATCGAAACGAGATCTGAAGGAAGTGGTGAATATGCTAACCTGCGCATGAAGCCATCGGAGGAACACGAGCAGAGACCCCAATTTGACTTATGGCCGCGCAAGGCAGTTCCGGAGCCGGAGGGCCTTTGTTGAGGGTGGCTGACATGCTGCAAGACCTAGCGGAGGACTCGAACTCGGAAACTTTCTTGAAAGAATCATTATCCTCAGATTCTCCGGATCTTTCGCCCTCTGCTCAGAAATTGAAATCAGGTGAGCAAATACGGACCCGCATTCCAATTTCGTCCGAAGGCACAAGAATTTGCTGGTTGTAATTGCTCTTTGGGTCAGAAGCTGCTGTTGATGACAGAATCTATTCACAGTAATGTTTTTAATTGAGGAATTGAATAACCTAATGCTTTCATTGGCACGTTTGTACAACTCTTGTGTTGTTGACATTAAGCTACAAAGAGGTCTTCTCTCGAGAAGGAAACTACTTGTTTTCATTGCCTTATAAGTGTGCCCTTTGGTGAATGGAACTTCTTGAAATTTTTCCTTGAAGCAGAGTCGGTTGCATCCGAATTTAAGATTTTAATCTTCTGGAGAGTATGTTGTTCGCAGGGCTCAAAATTCAGGACCTGCCAACTGCTTTTGAGGTCTATTTCTCAGCTGCAATTCAAAACCTCTCATTGAGTGTTCTCTTACTTGATATCCCGTTGCACTTGTATACACATCAGTGGCGGTTTTCTTTAGTGTGAACATCTCGGTAGAACAAGTTTTGATGTTTACATACTGAGTAGGATTACGACACGTTCTGATGCCAGTATGTCCAAGTGCAGGAAACGTACAGCGAACTCAATGTGGCCTTGTCACAGTCTGGACATATCTGGACCGGTCTCACACAACAGGTAGTTAGATTTTCCGGATGTTCACTTTTACGTCACTTTTTATTTATCTTTCTGGTGATGTGATAAAGAGCGGTATTTGAGTCAGTGGCTAGAAATCTGTTCTTACATATGAGGCTATTTGCGGAGCATGCACAGAATGTCTTAGGCCTTGAAGGCACTTACTTCCACAGTCTAGGTTGTATGTTTATTGATTAGAAGTGTTTTGGTTTTGCATGTCTGGTAACTAGTTATGTGCGACATTGACAACAGCAGACAAGTTGATACCTACATCACAGTTGCATCTTGGACAGCTGTCACAAGAACTGAAGAAATTAGAAAAAATTGTGGAGAGAGGACAAGAAGCTGTGATAAGACTGCAGCTTGCAATGGGGCAGGCCAAGGATGAATTACGAGTTTCTTGATTGTTGTAGGAAGAGCTGACAGTGTTCAAGACTCTGAATGTATAAAGAACTCTGTTACAATTAGTGATGAACATCACAATAAAGATAAGATCTGGTTCAAACTTATATTTTTTGTTCGTTTTTTTGCTTCCCGGGTGCCTAGATAACATATCACATTCTAGAGTCTTTTGCTGGTGATGATGATAGGTGTAGTGTAGGATGATTTTTGTGGAACTAAAAATGTCAAAGCTGATATCAGGCTAAGGACGGTGCTGAAGAAACTCAGATTTAATGGGCAGAATCTTAGGTCATCTTCTGCATCGGTTTTACAGTAGCTGCCGCTTCTTATGTATTAATATACTTGTGGCACTTAGGTCTGAAAGGAACAAACAATTTATCCTGCTCTGCTCTAGCTGCCGATGTAATGTTAGTGGGAACGCTTCTCAAATCCTTTTGCAGTTATGGTAAGGGTACTAGAAGCAAACAAGTAGTAATGTGCCAATAATCTCAGGAGGTTTCAGGTCTGTGAGGTGGTTCTGGCATTGTATGTCCTATAGGAGACTTCGTTTAATCTTCAACTACCATAAAGATGTGACGTATCTCAGAGGAATCTGACGACCTGATCATGATACACAGGACTATGGTTAGGGGCTCTCCGCCTATTTCTACTGCTTTATCTGGCTTCCGTCCCGCTTCTGCGGGTTAAGGGGCGTTCCCATCCCCTCCATATCGTCCCAATCCATATCTCCACAATTACCTGTCAGGCTTCTGAACCTCTAAATGTGCTCTTAAAGGATCTAATGTCAATGTCAGTATGGTGGAAGATGGTTTCAGTACTAGACCTGAGATATTTTGCCAGCATATTCAAACCAGATTCAAAGTCATCAATAACGATCACTTGTGCAAGTTTGAGATTCAAAGCTGTATTGGAATCTAATCATTAAGTCTAATATGATACTTTGCAGTGAAGAATCAGCAAGAACAGGAGCCAGGTGAGGAACAGGGTTCCATGCACAACAACAAAGTTGAGCTCAAAAGGTTCCGCTTAGTAATACAATTTAGTTATACGCTTAGTTATACACTTGATACACTTTTTTAGATTCCTTGAAAGCTGGTCTAAGCAAAACGAATAGACCGGAGGCGGATGTGAGATGTGCTTGCACTCCATCACCGATAGGAACAAGATAAGGTTGTTGCCCACGCTCAGGAGGTATATCTCATTGAGACATATTTCTCGCAATCATACATCGAGATCCTGTGCATGACTTACCAGTCATGCACAGGATCTCAAGCGTACTTTTCCTGATTTTGAGCTGCGCTGCCACCTTCAATCTGGTCAGTAGTACTATCCCGCACCACAAATGTGAAGTCCTCGAACTGGATCGAATAATCATGTCCGCAAGACTCACATACAATTCGTTGATAGAATTCCTACGTAGGTGACAACGAAGAGTAAGTTCAAGGTGGCCATATACGTTCCACTGGTGCTGCCAATCAACCTGACTAATTACATGTCTAACTGCAATGCGTGTAGCATATTTATTTCTAGGGGTACCAAATGTTACCTTCAGTTGAGTAAGACGTTCAGTGAGTGACACTATGAACTCCTCTTCCGCTGTCTTCTCTGTTTTGAGAACAAGCAAGTTCTCTTCCAGTTTTGGAGTTATCATCACGATCTGCATGCAAGTGTGAATTTTCACTGATTGAAATGTGGAATATCTGGGCATTTCCGCGGTGGGAGGGGGCATTGATACGTCCGTGGTTGGACGTAACACATTGTCAAGCTTAAGTGGAGAATAGTTGGAGACGGTAGAAGTTGTTGACAAAGTTCATGTACTCCCCGAAATCTTGTCTTGTAATTTCTGCTGTTCATCTTCGTTGTTTTACTGTGCGATAAGACCTAACAGTTTGGAAATACCTCATGGTACTGCGATTGCAACTCCTTCAGGGTTTCGCTAGCAACCCGTTGCTCATCTGTGAGCTCCTCTGGACGAGGTTCAGCGGCTGCAGTATTGCTAGTTTCTTCCTGCCAGAAAATTTTCCATCAGTAACTGTAACAGAAGTTGTGAAAGCAGAGATTAACGGGAGGTGTCGGCTCATACTCCATGAGCAGACGTTATAATAATGACTTCGTGAGTACAAGTCTAGCGGAAGGAGAAGATGGAAACAAGGTAAATCCACGACAAGTAAGAAACTTCTGGAGTCCATACTACATGATGATCAGGTTCGGCGTGATCGATTGGAATAGCTTCTTTGATAATGTTGTTCCTTTCTGGACCTGCTTTCACAACGGTCAAGATAAGAAAACCAGGAAAGATGTACAACGTGAATTCAAAGGCACAACACAATTTGATACATGACATCTGCGATAGAGTACGTACCTGGAAGGCTGCGTGTCCCATGTACATTCTGATGTGAAGATTTCACAGTATTAGATTATAGCACTAGTACTGATTGTAAAAGTGGCTAGGTTCTGAAAGTATACCAGGAGGCTAGAGTAGTTACAGTAACGTCTGATCAATGAGTTTTCGTGAGTTTTACCTTCAGAATTGTCGCTTCCTTCAGCTGAGAAGATTGGATGTGAACCTAAATTTTGAAGACAATTGAGCAGACCTTAGAGATGGAGTTGTTACTTACTAGTCATCATAATTAACTTTTGCTATGCTTTGAGTGTAATTCCCGCTCTAAGGAAAGAACTCAGTGTCAGCTTGTCCAGTCTTTGCATGCAGTTCTAAGTAGCTCTATGTCTTCAGTCAAGAAAGTGAAAATGATGAAATCTCCGTTGAATTCATTTGCTTTGTCGAAGAAAGTGAGTATACTTACGTTCCACTTCTCCAGCTCAGATCGAGTCGACGATACAAGGTTCTCAAAGTACAACCTGAAAGTGAGATTAAGAAAATAACGGAATCTCAAGTTTTCTACAAAAGTATGATAGCCCTCGCACAAAATTAAGGACTAGAAACCTAAGTATAACGAGGCGACTTACTTTCTCTCCTTCAGACAAGCGGACCGATTTTTCATTTCTTCTCTCAGAACCCGCAACGCCTGTAAAATCATTTCGACCGTTTGACTGAATTCTGACCATTTCGAAGAGTGTGGCACGTGGACATATAGATCAATTTCATGAACAGCAATCCTTCAAAAACTTAACATTCGTAAGAGACCGAAGGCAAGAAACTCACTTCTGCAAGAGCACGGTACTTCTTTTCGTTTTCTGCTAAACATTTCCTAGACTTTTTGGTAGAGTTGGATATCTGGTCACTTTCTTTCGACTGAAGTTCGATTGCAAGTGCAAGGCGCGTAGACTCCTCACGAACTGTATTCATTTGCGAAGAAATTATACGGATAAAAATGCACAACATGGATCAATCCCGAAATGGCTACATTCAAACAACTGATCTTGATGTGTACTATGGCAACGTCATTTTTGTTTCTACCTGCATTCAAATCTTCTTTTAAAACATTAATTATTGTCTGTTGCTCATGCTGCTCGGCAGTCAATGCATTCATCTTGTCTTCATGCTCTGTAGTTGCACGTAATTGTCAGTGGGTAATAAAAATTAGTTCATGGACAAATAGCGCCCCGTTAGCAAAAGCAAGAGAAATTCCAAACGCTTCTACAACATTTCATCTCAACACTCCATGACTCAAAGAAGCATTGTAGAGAAATGAAATTCATCTGAACTTATTTGATACCCAAAACATTTCTTATGAAATTGGACCTCTGCCAGTTTGCTGAATGTTACCATTCATATGACGGCGAAGAGTTTTGTAATGAGTCATATACGGACCCATTTCAGATGGAAACTTCACTTTGCTCCTCCACAAGGAACGTTTAACAACTCTGGAAGTGGAATCACGCTCATGCACAAACAAGAAAGATCAGGCATTCAAGAAGGTTTCAGTCTAAGTATCAAATACGCAGTTGGTGTTATGTACCGGAATGGAGAAGAGTATGCAACTTGCAATGACAGACAAGTAGTGAAACTACATGCCTTTCACTGGATGGAAACATGGATCCGACATTCAAGTGGAATGAAACCTCTGCGTTAGGATGCAACGGACGATGCAGAGTAGAGTTGCTTTTGATAGAAAGCCGATGAGACGCTCCGAAGTAAACAGAAACCTCGACGGAGTAGTAATACGATTGACGGAATCTCCTGTAAGCGCGAGAAGCGCGAGATGGCCCGCGGGGAACGTTACGATTACTGGATAAGAGCTCTCCAAGTGTTCATCTCCAAGCCCATGAGCGTGGCAGAAGAGCAGGTGTTTGAAACAATCTGACTTGGCAGTCGCCGCAGTACGTAGTCCAGGAACACCGTCCCTACTGCGCTTTTCAACCACAAGAACGCCCAAGAACGTACTGTACAGAAACTGCATCTCAACACCTACCACAAAAGCATTCAATCCGTCCGATATACATTGAAATAGATCTGAAGCGTTGAAGTCCAAGTACATGGTTGAACTAGGAGACAGCCACATACTGTACTACACAGTTCAGGAACTTCAGTTCACGCGTGAACGCAGTACGTGCACGAGTACGTGATTGCTGAGGAAGGTGCTGAGTCTGCTGAGCTGCCTTCGCTGTCGAACACTCTCGAAGTGAAGGACAGATCGAAGCAGCCACGAGAGGACGAGAGGACGAGAGCAATTCAGAGCTCAGAGCAAAAGTTCAACACTCTTCGTCGAGCGTAGACAGTGCTAGACACCTCTTTAGGTCGGTGTAGCGCATTTCTTGAAGATCAAGGCAAGAAGGAATCTATCGACCAGTTTGTTGGCGAAGACGGAGCTTGAGCTGGAAGCCAAAAGCTTGCGGATTGAATGCCGTGGGAGAAGTAGCAGTACTTAGGGGTGCGGATCGAGCGAGAAGAGCATTCGTGTGGCAATTTGTTGTTGAGTGTTCGTAGATCTATCTCAGTACAGTCACTCACAATAGCGCTGCGTAGTTTGAGCCGGAGGTTGTCGAGAGAAGTGATGGAGACTGTGAAGAATGTAGACTTGGAGAGGTACGCCGGGCGCTGGTATGAGATCGCATGCGTCCAGTCTCGTTTTCAGCCGAAGCAGGGTATGAACACGAGGGCCACGTATACTTTGAATCCTGATCAGACCATCCATGTCCTGAATGAGACTTGGGTTGATGGAAAGCGGAGCTGTATTGAAGGCAAGGCTTGGAAGGCAGATGCCAGTAGCGAAGATGCTAAACTGAAAGTGAGATTTTGGGTGCCACCGTTTCTGCCTGTTTTCCCCGTGACTGGGGACTACTGGGTTCTTGCCCTAGATTTTGACAATTATCAATACGCCTTGGTTGGCCAACCGTCGAGGAAATACTTGTGGGTAAGAGTCTTATTCTTTCCAAGCCAAATTTTGTAAAGAATCGTCTCTGGAGACTGCGCGCTTTTTCAACATGTGTTCACAGAGACTGTCTTCGTATGTTTCTCCATATTATGTGCTGACATATCTTTCGTTTCGCATTTTCATTTCGTGCTCTTATCGCTTTTCTTTCAGATACATTCTTCGAGATTGTGTAAACATTAGATTCTGTGAAATGATGCTAACGTTCGGTTTCTTCACGCAGGTACTTAGTCGGACACCACACATGAGTGATGAAACATATCGAAGTCTTCTTGACCAAGCGACGAAACAGGGTTATGATGTCAGTTGTCTGGTGAAAACCTCGCAAGTTGAAGGAGTTGACACTGAAAATACGTCCGAAAGCTCTACAGATAAGAAAGGCTTCTGGTGGGTAAAGGCAGCCTTAGGAAAATGATGGCATTCATGAATTCGCGTGATACTAGGAGAATAGGAATAGGTAACCTAGGGTGGATCGTGTAACTCATTGATTCATATAGAAATCGCCGCCTTGTACCATAAGAAGGTAAATAGTTACAGTGCCGGGTGCTATCCAAATACCACTCAATCATGGAGGAAGATTATTAGTGAGAACCGAAGAGCTCTTTAGCAACCTTTCCTTTTCAGAGACACGAAAAGACTATACATGTAATAATGTTTGGAAACAAGGTGAGATGCCCGCTTATTTTCTCGTAATATTGTCGGTGTTGTCGTTAATATGAATGTTGAT
Source organism: Marchantia paleacea (assembly GCA_014180765.2). NCBI lineage: Eukaryota > Viridiplantae > Streptophyta > Marchantiopsida > Marchantiales > Marchantiaceae > Marchantia > Marchantia paleacea. The sequence goes on from MUAA02000004.1 coordinate 2,424,676, forward strand.
AATAATCATATTCATCACAAGATCTTAGACTCTGTTCTCTCCAGTTATTTGCTCTATCCATGACAACTCTCCTATTTTTTTTTTAAGATACGCCGCCTGATGGCATTCTGATGATGGGTGTACTTATTCCACTCTACGCATTGCCTTACAGTGCAAAATGTCATATATTTGCTCCCAAGAGCTTAGCAAGGTTATTAATTGCTGTAGCAATAATTCTAATCGCATTTTTTAAGTTCCTTTTGACATCATGATTCAGAAGTTTTTCCGGCGCTTGGAATTCTTTTCGAGTACCCGGAAAAGAAGTAATGTTCATTCAAAATATAGACGAAAGAATATATCGGCGAGATGTGAAATGTACGACATTAAAATATCACAGAGGAACAATGGTCAACTCTAGAGGAAAAGAGTATGTGCCAAGAATATCACTCTGCCACAGGAACCAAACTATGGTAGACACGCAATTGGCACGTCCCTACATGAAGAATGGAAAAAGAGAACTTCGAGATCTAAGGCTCTGAGACCCCGAAACTGCCACCAGAATGTTGTCAGCGTATCGGCACGGGTAGATTCGCACGAATTTAGAGTTTAGAATTTAGATTTAGAATTTAGATTGTTCCACTGTTGATATGTAGCGCTCAGTACCAAATACCGAAGTGGCCATGCAAGCCAAGCCAACAATCATAACTTTATTCGTGCACAAGAACTACAGTCCTATAATTAGTCTGAAAATCGAACGAGGATTAGATAATCGCTTGTTATAATCCTCTAATTTTCTGCAGCCTGGAAGATCGTATCAAAGTATAACACATTCTCATGTGCAGATAGATGGGTGATTCCCTGAATCATATATCTTCATTCGAATGCGTGCAGTGCAAAGTTTATGAGCCTTACGAAGCCTCATACTCTTAGTGCTAACTTTGCCTAAAAGTTCACGTAGACACATTGAACAGGCAGTAGAAATTACGGTGTGGCTCGTTCTCATCTTCTTTCCAGTGTAGCAAATCCACCGTAGATGCAAACCCACCCTCACACTACTGCTAGAAGATGAAAACAGTTGGTTCTGAAATACTGTGAATATGAATGTGATGGACTGCTCATATAACAGTTTCTCTTAGTTTATCTTCAGGTTAACAATCATGAGTCAAGCTCAAACGTTTCCAAATGTCGGAAAGATTTCTTCATGAGAACCCATCCATGTGCAGTTAGTTACATGGACAAGATGTTGAGCGCGTGGCGGGATGTAGCAGTCACTGAAGTACCCAGACTCGATGAGGAAGCCGCAGTCCAAGCAATCGAGGAGTTGGTTGGTAATTCACAGATTGTTCAATGTCATGCAGTTTTGGGCAGTGCCAGTGGCGAGAACATGCGTGGAGCTCGATCCCAAGGGCAGAATCAGGATGCATTAGATTGGATGCCATGGTTGCGGTCATGCGTGTCGGTAAGCATTCAGAAGATATGTTGTTTCTTCGTAATTCTCATTTTTAGGCCAAGAAGGCCTCACAATTGTGCACTGGCAAATTGATGTAAGCTTAGATACCAAGCTTTGTATGAATTTATTTTGTTTGACTTTTGGTTACATGAGCTTCTAAAATTTATACATGTCACCGTGAAGTTTCGTCCTCCGAAAGTTCGGAACTTGGTGATAAGGAGCAGCTAGAGAGCATTTTGCAACCCAGCTTAAAGTTTCTGACCGATTACATTGTTCTCTTTCCGTTATAATTTCAGCGAAAGATTAGCTGAGAAGAGGCGGGGGCTCGAGTGCTGATCGTTGCCTCTGAGACCCACACGGCTGTTACCTCCAGAGCACATGAGGGGATTCTGCTGATGGTCTCGTTGGATCTGCGCTTTGAAGGATGCTGCTGGTTCATTGACCATCGGCTGTGACCTCAAATCTCATTTGGAGACGCTGCCGTGTACGAGATCGATTGAATGGGCCGGGAAATTAGTTTTCCCGGGGGGCTCCATCGCTACCGTTGGCCACTTGATGGAAGCTGCTGGTCTTATTTTCACCTTCAACGGAGATAGCTTCTATCACTCTCGTACATTATGTGAGGGTTCCTAGATGACGCTGAGAAACATGTCATTTCTCCCGACTGGAATGATAGGGGCTGTGCCCGGCCCTGGTCCTGCCAATCTGAAGCAGATGGAAGCGAAGCTCGAACAGCAAAGATTCCAGTTCCCGTGCTACAATCTTATTTCCAGGCTCTCTCGAAGGTGGTTGTATGAATACAATAAAAGAGACGGCTTCAAATCGGCTTCGTACTACGCTGGATCTCGGAACAGACCTTACTGTCGAAGTTCTGGTGCCCAAAACGAAGTTATAGTATTTCTTAATATTGTGCCCCGGTCCCTTCAAAGCATGGATTTGATATAGTACATAAAGTCTAATGTATTGTCGGTCTCCTATTTCGGCTTTCGGAGGATATGGCCTTCTGTCTTGTTTTCACTGTAACCGCTCCACAGATCTGATTTATGAACATCAGTAAGTGTAAACCGAGTGAAACGATAAAGTTTTTTCAAATTATTCAGAATACAACAAGAATAATGTGCCTTCTCTATCTGGATATAATTTATTTTCTCCTTAGAATGTTCACCCAGAGTGCTGTTTCTTTTCACACAAGGAGTGCTCGATGATTTCCACGTACTAAGCTCAAGCTTTTATTACGGACTTTTGCTTCAACTTTGCTTTTCCTACATTTCCTTTCTTCTTAGCGTCTCGTACGCAAAGATTGAAATCAATTGGTTTGTGCTGTGACTGAAGGGAAGAGCAGACCAAGTCCTCGATAGTTGCTTGCTTCAATCCATTTTACTCTTTCGAATCCGGCATTGATCCCCATGCATTTATAGGACTTTAATGATCTGTCAATCTTCACTCTTTCAATGTGCTATTCTGATGACCGTAGCGTACTCCAATTCCTGGACAATGATCATAAACACAATCCACATGATAGTCGTCCAGATAATACAGTACTGTACTTGCAGACTATCCACATCATTGATGCCCAAGGTACGCGAATTCGCGAATTGCGAGATTTGGTAGATTGCTTTGGCTGTGTCTGGTAAGTGGCAGAAGTTTCATGTGTACGATCAGGAGGACACTTCTTTTCTTCTCAATACAAGTTTCAGGATCTAAGTGACTGACAATGAGCTGTCAGATCAGTTCAAGCATATGGAATCCATAGGAAGTCATTGTGGACTTTCTTCTTCATGCTGCCATATTTTGTAATGAGTTCAGAGCTCAATCTGATCGGCCAACTCCCACGTCATCATTCCGAACCAGTTTTGTTGGCAAGAATCATAAGTGACTTCCTTCTACTGGGGTCCATCGATGCTGGCCAAAGAGGGACAATCAAACGTCACCACCTCAGATTCCGCGTCAGAGCGCTGCATCTGCAGCAAGCAGCACAGGTTCAAAAAACGTCAGAATGATGGGAGGCGGGAGACTATTATTTGAGCTTCAAGGTCGGTGCATGGAGAGCGTGCATCTGGGATCACTTTCTGGGGAATGTAGAGGATTGTAACTAGATCCACTATTTGGACCGATGCCATCTTCAGTTATCTTCCCCTAAAGAATTCACTGGTCAAGGTTGGTTGTTTTTACACGTTTGCAATTTGCGTACGATTTCATGACTAAGATTTCATGACAAGATGCTCTGCTCACCGAAAATTCGATTCTTCTGGTGCATCATGGTCTGCTCCATCTCCTCAACTTTCAGTTGCAAGTCCTGAATTTGGAGTTGGAATCTCTCCAACTCTTGCTTCCATATCCCAATGTTGAACTCCTCCGCTTCCTCTTGAAGTTCCTGCTGCTCCCGCACAATCGCAGCAACGAGCCCCATGTGTCCATTGATAACGGCCTCTCGAACCTCATGAGCCAATTCCTCCTTCAATTTTTCCCCCATTGACAAACAACTTGATATCTCCAATGACAGCCGACGGCTCCGCGCTGGTCTGTCCGAGCCTCGCCTGTCAAATTCGGTCGAGCTCACAGACGCAACGAGAAAATGCTGAACTCATGCCACTTGTACCGCGTTGAAACCGTAACAGATCCCAATCATCGATAGACTCGAGAAGTGATGCAATGGAGTCCGATCCCTCGACTAAAGTGTAAACAACTCGGGAATGTGTACAATGTGGTGCTCGCGGAACCCTAAGAGCTGGGAAGGGCGTGGAGTGGTCGATTGGACAGCTGTATGATGGGAAAATCAATCCTCGTACCAAAGACGATCGGGGGACAACTTTTGGAATGGTGTGCAGCCTTTCGTTGAGAGGAACAAACGACGCCCACCAAGGCGGGCAGTTGCCATAACTGATACCTGCCGCTGCCGGCCGAAGTGCACTTCACCGGACATCATGTCGGTAAGAGCGGTAAGCGGTCTTCGGTTAATGACAGTCTCGTCTCCCTCTGAGTAGTGAAACCAGCATTCGCTCCGTCTCCCAGTTTTGCAGTGCATTCCCGGCTTTCCAATTCTCCCCAACCTGGACGATCGGATCGTTTCCCACTGTTTATGCAATAACGGGTTCCCTTGTGCACTACCAACGCGTAATCCATGCTTCTCTGGCAGAGAAGCTCATTTTCCGCACGAGGACTTTACTTGTGCATGCATGTTCCGAGTTTGAATTCAAAATGTAACGTCAAGATGTCAATATACAGTTGAGATTTATGTACGTTGGATTGAATGACAATTTCAAGATTGGATGTTATGTAATGTACAAGGCGCAAAAACTCTTAAACATTTGGATAATGGACACCTTCGTCTGTTCCTACGGGGAGTGATGGAGTATAAATATTGACAATTTTGATCTGCATATCATTGTCGTTATTGTCTACATATGCAAAAAAATTCGAAACTGCCCATTTCTTTTACGCAAGGATTTCTTGAATCTCAAAGTCATGATAATTGATAATTGCATATCATAATTTACTCATTTGATCTACCTATTACTTGTAGATACGTTAGTTTCACCTATTCTTGAAATTTTAAAAGAGAATCAACAATATGTATTACGAAATGTCTTTTTCAAAAAAAGAATCAAAAAACAGAATTTGCAGTGATAATCGATTTGACATTTTTTAATGTAAAACGGTGAAACTTTTGATGAAGTCAGTAGAAAATGGGTATGTTTTCTTACTCGATTACTGAACACAAGTTTTAAATTTCCATTGGCATTAATAGAGTCCAACATATGTTGCAGTGAAAAATCAATGCGATTGATGCGCGAAGAAAGTAATTGCTTATTCGATTTTAAGTTTTATTTAGCTCAACCATACATGGCAAAACTATTTTTGATAGCTCAGATTTTGAAAAAAAAATTTCCCTACTGTTTTTATGCGTGGTGACTTTTATCTTCATGTAACATACACACAATTTGAATATGAATAATATTTGAATTAAAAATAATTATATTAGATTTGGTATCCATTTAAAAGTAAATTAACGTAGAAAAGCCTCTATCTGCAGCAACTAGATAATAAGTGCATAGGATTCTTTCAACACCTATTGTGAAAATCAAGTCTATGAACGAACCAGAACTTAGGTCAAAACTTTATGACCATTATAATATAAAAAAAAAAATCTCTTTTGATACCATAATGATTTGATTCAAAAAATATATCATTAAATTTTACGTTGAAAATATGATGTCAACACGATAAACAAAAATATATATATTCGATGCTATTTCTATGTATTACCGTATAGCCAGGACACTAGTTTCAAGATTGTGATTTGATCTGCTTATTGATACACCTTTCGGTCCAACAGAATGCGAACAGTCTCGAGTTTGGAATCCTTAGAAAGTTTTCAAAGAAAGCTTCTATTCTGTGGAGGCAAACCTAAACTTCGTTTTTCAGAGTAAGAGAAATTATGCATATTTTCGATTCTCAGTACGACCTTAGACGGAACCCTACCAGTTCGAACTGTCTGGCCACGCTGCAACGACATAAGCTGAACTTGGGAGTTACATTGTAGAGGGGATGAAGTTTTTTGAAAAATTATGTTTCAAAATTAAACGTGCATGCAACACGTTGTGAAATTTCTCTCCAAAATTTCTCAAAGTGTTCTATGCGCTTTTGATCACTTGAATGAATTTCAAGTTTTACTATCTACTACTGAACGTTAGAATTGAAGTATGCAGAGTATTACCGTGCAAAATCGATGTGCACGTTATAATACCACACATTTGAATTATGCAAAGTCTTAACGTGCAAAAACGATGTGTACGTTATAACTATGGAATGGAGATGGAGAGTTCCACCAAAGCTCGAAACTGGGAGATGAGTGTTCGATCACAGTCTCGTAGCAGATTGGATAATCCAAAGGCTCCTCCTCCCAGGATACACGAGCGACTTGTGAGTGGTTTCTGACATGATGTTCCAGGGAGGGGAATCTGAAAGTTTGCAACGTAGAGAATCTGAAATCAGTGAGACTGATATTTCACAGGAAGCTTTCTGCAACGGTGAGACTGGACGTAGATCTGCTGTGAGGTGTAAAACTTATCAATCCCTCTTTTACTCTTTAAGCTCAATTGATGTGGACAAAAATGCAAAGAACATTTTACTTTTGGAAATCATTGCACAAGACACGATTTGCACTTTGAATTGGGGGGGCTTGGTCTTCAATTTATCGTTTGAGTGCTCTGACAGTTCTTGTTAATCACAGGTTGTATTGCGATGTTTTTTGGACTGTCTTTGTAGCTTGAAGGTGCTTGTACCATCTAAACCCGAGATATGTAGATATCATGGAATGCCTGGTGGATGTGTTCGCGGAGAGAAGTGTTTCTATGCTCACGGTGTAGAAGATTTTCAGAGAAGACCAAGAAACTTATCACCTACCACTGCACCTTTCATGAGCCTTGCGAAAATCAATGTAAGTTACCCCAACCTCAAGAGTCTGCTAGGCGTGTACAAGTATTCGATTAAGAGAGAAATTATTGAACTGGTAACAATTATAGTACTGTTACAGTAATACTTATTACTTTGAATTATGTTTGCATTTTACAGCAAATGTCACAAGAAGACTTAAAGAAGAAAGTCTTTGTAGGAGGTCTATCACCATCAGTGGAATCAGGTAAGACATGTAGCTGGCGTTTTCTTCGCAGCTTTTTTTTCAGGAAACTGCAGAAGTTAAAGTAGGTTCATCTAAGACAATCACTCAGTCTGGCTTTTCAAGAAGAGAACTTAACGAAGTGTAGTAAGTTTCTGGCTTATCAATTGCATGTGGACTATCACCTTGCAACTCACGGAGATTGATTATATATATTTGTTGGAGCTGAGATGCATGTGCATTTTTCCCGCTTGTCCTGTGAGTAAATCTCTTATGTGCTAATGGCCTTTGCTCCCCTTTACTTGATAATCGACTTGACTGATGACCGTCATGTCTAGCTCTGAACCATGCGTGTGTAGATTTTATACGTCAATCATGTACGGTAGGAGGAAGTGAATAGCTATTTCCCAGAATGAGAGTGTTAATATTCCTACCTATACGTATTCCTAGTCTGTCCATATTCTAATTATCGCTGTATTGGCAGAGTACTTAAGAGACCTGTTCGAAGAAAAATTTGGCCCTGTCGTGGATGCAGTCGTTATTGGCAGTCATTCCGGTGATCAAGTCCAGTCTCGTGGTTTCGGTTTTGTTACCTTCCAGTATGAGGAATCCGTTTTACTTGCTGTGAAAACTCATTACGTCACCCTCTGCGGAAAGAAGGTAATCAAAAGCATATCGAGAATTCTATTGAACAAGATGCTTGATTCGACTTATGAATGGTTTAACTTCAATGAGCAGAAAGTTGACCGCTCGAACATGTTATATAGCTTCAAGCATCATGACATTGTCAAGAGTACAGAAGAATCTGATTTACTCCATATCTGAATCTCTGGGCATACAAGCATGGTTTTGGAGTGCTGTTCTCGAACTTCTAACTAGAACGAGTGCCAATGTTGAGGTTTTGGGTTCAGGTCGAGATCAAGGGTGCGGTTCCACGATCAGGATTGTCTCAACTTGAGATAGCTAAAAGGAGTCCGGCAATGGCAATGTCTACTGCAGTCTCAGCTGACCGGAAGGGGGGTGCCCCAAGGTCTCCTGATCTTAATTTCCATGCAGAAAGTGAAGTGGAAGGTCAGTGGACAAAAAGAATGAACCAAGAAACCGAAGAGCCAGCCTTTCCCGAAGGGGCTTCTTCATCTATGACAGTCAGCTGCAGTTCACCGAGCGCGGGCTCACACTGGGTGTTGCGATTTAAGCAGTGGCTTCCCAAATTTTTGACAGAGGTGTACAACCGCCTGAAGGAAGGAGAGTGGTATCCACTGTCTTCCCTGAAAGGAGATTTTAGAGCCACTTGCGGTTTGGAGTTGGATCACACGGGTATTGGATATCAGAAACTCAATGATTTCATCAAATGTCATCCACAGCTGTGCAGAATTAAAGTTGTACCTGTGGGCTTGGGCCCTGCCACTCATATGGTGCTTCTTCCGGTCTCGGGTCGGGCGATACTTACTGGACCACATCAGATGGAAGTAGATCAGATCAAGAGTCCCATCACAGTGACAACATTGATGAACAAGTCCCGTTCCTATGCAGATTCAATTTCTCACGGGACACTGAACGGTGGGACCATAAATCTTCAGAGTCCCGTGAGTTCTGCCATGGCCAATATGGCCTCGCTGATGAGAGATTATAAGCACTTAGACGGATACCCACGTCTAGGATCTTCGGGAGACTTGATGGTTCGAGACACTTTTCAGCACCTTGCTGAAAACAACGTGGATGGAAACTCAAAACTTCATGCAATCAAAGCACCAGTGTTCCCCAGTCAGAGTGGAACGCCAGCAGAAAGTCAGGACCTGCGACCACAAGGATCTCAAATCCTGAATGGTACATCAAGGAACAGTGCGGAAAATCTGGACTACTTGCTCTTCTCAGGAAGTAATGCAGGAGTACAGAGTGAAAGTGACGTTAACACGAGGAAGTCTAATGTTAACGTCATAAAAAACAAGAGGTTGACGGCTAAAGCTATTTTAGTAACTTCTCATGATGTTCATCATGGGAATTTGGCACTACCATCCGCGAATGGTCGTACAGATATACAGGACCTTACGGATTACATCACGAACGAAGCACCAGTTCACCGTCAGACCATGATTAACAACCTTTCAGAGGAGCCAAAAACTCCAGGAAATCAAGTGAGTTTGACCCCGTTTTCGACATACGATAATCAGCCGAAGTCCTTCTTGACACGTGACAAAGGTTCAGCCAGCTCTTCATACAACATGTGGGGTCAGAGCTTCCCAAATTTCATGATAAGTAACGATGAGGAGAAGAGTGTGCAACATACTGAGATCAAGAAACAACAGGTAAATATCGAGGTAAAATGGTACTTTGGTGATTTGAAGTCTTCTTGTTTACCTTTGTCAATATACCTCTCTGTAGTTTATGCTTTCTATTGCTCTACTGTCATTGGACTGGCTGCAATCTAAACCGAGAATAATAATAGTGAAATTCATTGTATTTCTTCATCACGAATGTCACTTTAGTCTTGGTTCACGTAGACTCCGTTTTTTGTCAGCTGAGATTCGGCAATTTGAGTGTAGTCTTGCTTTGTTATCTGACGCAGAAATCAGCCCGAGGTTTCGGATTTCATTCTGGAGGATGTAAAGGTCAATGGACAAGCCAGGACACACCGGTAAGTGTGCTCCATGCTCTCTCAAATGACCAGGATGGAGATCAGTTTCTTCCTACTTGTATGTTTTGCCTTGATCAGCAGTCTTTATGGGTCGCCATGCCTTGTAAGGACTACGCAATTTGTTCTTCATGCAAAGATGCCTTGTACAAGAGCAAAGGGAGCACATCTCCCTGTATATGTTCTGTCTGCTACTGTGTGGTGGAGAGGTGGGAAGCAGTTCTTTACTGAAGCCGTGTCATCGGACTTCATAGGTGAAGAAGTCACTATCATGTTTTAGTTTGCAGGCTAATTTTATTTTTTCTTTGGATTTTGGAATTTCAACATCTTCCTTATTGTATTCTAAAGGAATGAGAATTTATATGGTCAAAGTATCTTTTGACCTTGAGTGTAGACTCTACCGAAATATTGCGTTGGGCATTAATATAGATTCAATTCTTTAGGCAATGGAAGCAATAAGGACTTTATTGCAGGAGACACAGAAAATATCAGTGAAGAATTCAGTGCTGCTGTCACAAATGGCTTATGTTACAGAAAAATGATTTCATACTTTTTAAAGATGAAAATCTGTAAGACAAATTAATCAAGGTTTTATTTAAGCGATTTGCCTAGTCCTCGTGTACTAGAATCTCAGAAAGTCAACATTGATTGGATCATTTGGCCACCACACCGACATTGGATAAAACCGGTTGTATATTTCCTGGAAGCGATTGTTTCTTTTTTTTTGCATGCATTTCCTAGCAGGAATTGAGAAAATAGTTGAGTTCTTTCTGTTCTTTCTTTCTTTCTGTATATTATTCATACACAGAAGTCTCCCCAATATGCATCAGTAAACATAACAGAACGTCGAGTGGAGAAAGCTCACGTCTTAAGCGTCATCCATTCCAAGGATGCTCTCTTCAAATTGTTGCGAAATATGTTGAATGAACGTGATGTTCTTCTTCAATTTTTTCTTATTTTCTTATTTCCGCATGTTCTTGCACTCCTGTATTAAGTGACTTGCATTTCAAAATTTCAAATTATCTCCCGACTACTCTTCGTTTGAAATTCTTAACAAACAGAGAGTTTCACCATCCAAATCGGGGATATTCGGGTATTTCAAAACCAACCCGCGCGACTTTCCGTTAGCTCCATAAAAGGTTTCCTAGGACTGAAAAGGACAAAGTATAATAACGAAAGTGATGTGAAGACCCCATCAAATCTATTATGAAACCCCGTAATAATATTCCAAAACCCTTCAAAATTTCTTACAGACTCATTATCTTTTTACCACACAATTCATAAATGTCAAATTCAATTTAAGGATCAAAACTTAACGAGATTTGAAACACGATTTTATATAGACTTATTCCCAGTAAAATAATTAGAACTCTGTATCAAATCGAACTGAACCGCCAGGCCTAATTCCAAAACTTATTGAGCACTACAAATAATATTCTGATGAATTTTTCCCTGATTATAAAATGATCAAGCTGTAATATAACAACTATCTCATTTTACATCATATATTATTCAATTCAAATTTGTACAATGTATAATTTATTCACAACGGTATGATTTGATTTGTGATAAAATTTTTCATTTTCACACTATGCCAGAAAATAATATCGAAAACTGAATATACACAATAATAGTTAAAAATAATGATCTTATAAGATGTTTGTTATCAAATTTGAAAGTCTTTATCAAATTAAACTTAAAACACTAAAGATTTTTGAGCCAGAAAACATAAAAATTAAATATTGTGTCTTTATTATATGTTATTTTTAACAATATTATGAAATCAATAAATTTTTCAATGAATTTGACTATATTCCAAAAGCCATAGATATCTTATCAGATTTTACTTTCATGTATTATTAATACATAATTCAAATATAATCCACAAGATAAAATACAAATTATTCAAGAGGATTAAATTTATTCTATAGATACGAAATTCGTTAAAAAATATGTGCAAATTTTTTAATTTACATAATAATTTTTTAAAAAAAGTTAAAACTTTATATTTTAAAATTTTAAAAATCATTTAAAGTTAATTATATTTTGTTACCTTAAAATATAATAAAACATAAATAAAATCGTTATCATTCCACGAAAATTAAATAAAGAATAAAATAACTGAAAAAATAATTTACAATATAAAATCACATCATCAAGTATTATTAAAGTATATATAATAAATTATTATAAAAATTACATTCTTCTACAACATCAATACTTTACACTTAAGCTCAATAATATTAACATGGATTTAATATAATTAATTATATATAAACATAATTTTTAAATTTTTATTTAAATCATATGAAATAAATATTCATAAATTATAATATATTTAAAATAATAAAAGATTTATTTTTAATTAAATACCTTATCATAAATCAGTAATCATTTTATTCTGTGGATAAAATTTGTATTTTATATTTCAAATTTTTAAATCAAAATTTTTAAATATTTATTAATTATAAAAAAATTCTATTTATTAAATTTTTAGTATTTTAAAAATATATATATTTATTTCATATCAAGCATGTTTATCAAGATGATGTTTGTCTATTAATTCTAATTTAAAATAAAACAGCCTTAAAATATTAAGAACATATTTCATTAATTGATTTAAAGAAATTATCATATTTTTTTGTCACTCAATTTCATCATCATGTGCACAATGAAAAAAATTAATTTAATTTATATTTCAAAAGCAACAAATGTGTTTGAATCCTATGAAAGATCTCATAGTTACAACAATTGAATTAAAAGAAAATAAGTTGAAATTCCCAATAAACATAATTTTATGAGTTCTCTAAATGACCCACAACAATAACAAAAAATATTGATTTTATGTACAAGATTCATGAAGCAAAATAAATCATAGAATAAAATATTATTTAAAATAAAATATTTTTTATTTACTTAAAATTTTTATTTTTTTATTTTTATAAGTATATGATGTTCCACAGCAGATAAGAAAATTTTTATTTTTTTTAAGTACATTTTTTATTATTTTATAACAACAAATGATAAATACATAATTAAAAAAAATTTATTTGGGTTTATATTTTTAATCAATAATAATTTTTTTTTAAATTACTTTTATTCAATTTTTTTTAAAGGTATAATTTTTTTTTTCTTTTTGAATAGTAAAAATTAATATTTTTACATTTAAAATGATTTATAAAAAATAAAATTATCAATATAATTAAAATTTTATTATTGGAAAAAAAAATATTTATTTTTTAATTTAGGTTATTAATTTTTAATTTATTGAAATTTTACTTCAAATAAATAATATTTTTTAAAATATTTTTGTTTTTTATTAAAAAAAATTTTAATTTTTCATATTTTTTATTTTTTATTTTCTAAATATTTTATTTTATTCTTCTTGATATGTATACAGCAATCTCATTTAATATATATTATGAGCATAATTATGTGAATATAATGCTGAATAATTTAATTATTTTTTAAACACAATTTAGGATTTTTTTCAGTACCATGAATTGTGTTAAAATTTTGATCACATAAATAAAATATCAAGTTATAGTAATTTTATCACTATAAATTATAATTGGTAGGTCTAAAGTTATCTATCATTTTTTCCATAACTAATTTTTAAATCATTGTTATACTTAACATGTAAATTATAAATTTATGTCATAGTTTAATTTTTTCAATTTATATACTCACTATTCATTTCCTACACCGGTGACAGACAGTCCACAGGCCTAAAGTGGACCTCCATTTCTGAGGCTTTACGCTGTCAACGTAAGCTTTTGCCAGGGAGTCCGAACGCTTAAATTTCCAAACATAGATTTCCAGACAAGTGCACCAGATATTGGTCAGCAAGTGCCCGATGTCGTTGGGTCTCTGCCCTGGTGGTGCCCTATCCATGGCGGCCACTTGATCGATAGGGCACCACCCGCGCAGCACGACCTCACTCCACGTTCTCACCCAAATGGCGAGGACTCGTCGCCTCTCTGGGACTCCAGCTACCCTAACTTCTCGAGTCGCGACGCGTGTCGCAGAAGGATAGCGCTACCCATGATATTTGTTGCGGAGGTGGTGCTGGCTTCCTCGTCTAGTCAAGACTTTAAACGGCAGCCGTAACTTCCTTTAAGTGGCTTCGGAGGTGGAATAGCGGTCCTACAAAAAATAAAACAATGAAATAGCGGTCCCCAGACTTTGTATATATTCATGTTTTCAAGTACTTATTGAAAGTGGCTTGGGAGGTGGAATAGCAGTAGAAAAAAAAAATTCCATTTTTTTAAAAACTAAAGATTAACAGTCCCCAGACTCTAAATGTTCACATCTTTTATGGCATCAAATTCCCATCTTGGCGTGCTTTCCTGGGCTTGTTTATGATTGAGGGCACTGGTATTCTAACGTGCCAATCTTTTCACATGTCACAGACGGAACTGCATACAATTGAGATTTTTGGATCTGGGAGACATATTGATATAGTCTCATTCATTGAGAAATCTCCATTGGATGATCTGCACTTGCTGACTGTCATGAGTCTGAGAATGATATGCCTTTGACATGTTTCGCTTAAGCTATGTTCAGACATGATCAGATTAAATTGACTTCATAAGTCGATACGGCCTGCATTAAGACTGGAGGAGGATTTCCATGTGTGCAGGATGGACCAGTCGTGTTCGAAATGTAGACTACAATGGGTGGAACTATTTGTCATTCATAGAGCTGGGAAAGCTAGGTCGATAACAAAGTGTGCTCCTTTTGAACAAGTATATATGATGATGAATATCAGTGACACATGAGTTGTAACGAGTCGCTAAATCATATCCGCGACTCGTTAGCTCCTTGAATCGATTTTATGAGCTGGCCATGGTCAGACATGGATCTTCGTCGACTGTGGAGACTAAGCAACTAAAGCAAACCATGATACAACGTGCAGGATATTCTGCTTATTCGTAATTCAACTCACCGAATTTATCGCCCTCATTCCTCGTATCGTTCGGGTAGTTCATCTGATCTTTACTCGATTCAAAGAATATATCAAGGAAGGAACTTACAAGTGTTTATAGGAGCTGCGCGTTTGAGTCCGTATCAGTGAGGACTCAAACGCGCAGCTCCTATACACACTTGTAAGTTCCTTCCTTGATATATTCTTCGTCGTTCCAAAATTACACATACGTAGGTTTCAGGAGACCCGGAGCAGTGGTGATTCAGTGAGATTCATCGAGTGCAAGTGGAAAACATTTGGACTTTCAGCCCAGATAGTTTTCAGTTCTGTGATTCACTTATGTACTAAACTGATATCACTATCTTCAAAGAAACTTGGAATTGTAGAACCTAACACCAAATGTAAGCCAAAGTCTAGCACAGTGTTGATTAGCATGAATATCTGCATGCAGATATTCATGGGGCACACACTAATCAAATACATCTATAACGTACACATTTTTCAATCATACTGATATTCAAGCATACGCCCAAGCCTTGGTTCAGATGCTTACGACGTCTCAAACTAAAACAACATACAAGTAGCTTCTTGGATGACCCAGCAGTTTCGAGCATTCGCAGCGTAAGGAGAAGTTTAATACTATGAAACATGCACCATGACTTGTTTCACCAAGTATTTTCTAAATATTGATGCTAATAAAGCACATGAGCTGTTTTTATTCTCTCAAGAATCAACTCTCATAACTCTCATGCAGATCATTCATATATATTTTTATACATATATATTTGATAGAAAAGAATGAACTAAGCTCATATTCAGTTGGTTACCTGACATATCTAAGTGCTTCAGATGTCACCCACTCCTGTGCACATTTCTAGATCTCCACCAAGGCAGGCATCGGAAAGGTCCATAAGTTCACCGTGACGGAGATCTCCGACAAATCTCAGGAATGATATCTCAGAAATGGTTACTCCCTTAAACTAATGAGCTCCTCGTGCTAGACCAGCCAAGAAAGAGTCACGAACCGGCACTCTGTGATCGTTGTGATGAGTATCAAACTTAACGAGTCGGGACTCAATGCAGCGGTAGGAAGTGAAGAGCTGAACTCACAGTAAAGCTCCAAAACTTGGATTCCGAAACTCAAAGACTGTTGTAGAAGATCTCCACGTATGCAGTTGACAGGCAAATTGTGTATCCACAAGCTGCTTTGATGATCAAAGATCTTGCTTTGAAGATCCTGTGGAAGGGTCTTTCCAACTGTTTATTTCTCATAATCATCCGACCTCTTCGCCCACAGCTGCCACAGGCTCCGAGTTTCTTGATGGCAGCATGCCAAGCTTTGCCACAATGTTAAGCTGAATATTGTATAGGTCCACATTTTGGTCAGTTGCAGGCTGCAAAAAAAGCTCCCTGTTAAATTATTGTTCGACGGGTTGAAAGTTTGAAGAGCACCAAGACCACAGGGAATGTGCCCCGTAAGGAATGTGAGCTCAAGTTTGACAATTCTGAACTTATCCATCTCTCCAGAGTCTGTTCACGCCAAACGAAATGGCTTGAACTAATGGTCCTGTGAGAAAGTTGGGCCCACAGACAAATGCTCCTGACTCGTAAGCCTAGTACCAAATCGGGATTTTTTCATTTTTTTAAAAAAAACGAAAAAGCTTTGTTGTTGTAGCTCGGAGATCCACCGTCAAAGGCCTCCGACCACATTGCACGAAGAGATAACAGATGCTCAAGTTGGAACGCCGATCCCAAGCCTTGGGAAGGGCAAGAAGAGTACAAGGGTACACGAAGACTAAGACTAAATGAATGGATGAAGTAAGATTTCCTCAAAAGCATATAGATTTCCAAGAGAATCTACAGCTGACAAGGTGACATTCATGAGAGGAGGAGGAATGGCACCAGCAAGGGGAAGTGAACAAATGAGGCATGCAGAAGTGCAATTCACACCAGTCCACTGGGCCAGGAAACAATCGGCTCTGATTTTTGTTGTATCTCCTACATCCTTCTCGAAGTGCACCAGAACGGAGCTGTCAGCAAAACTGCACTTTGCAGCATATCCCATCTCCGCACACCCGAGGCGCAAACGCACAAACGCAAGAGGCCATACTAAAACGCCATGATTGTCCCTGCCCGGCACCCAGCAAGTGTGTGAATATAGCTCGGAAATGGTCGTGCCCCTACGCTGATAGCTAGCACCTAAACGCACCTGCCTGATCACTCGATACGCACCCTGCAACTACACTCACCAGCTACGTCCACCTGTCTATCAGACTTTCTATCATGCACCATAATCTATCATAAATGTAATGCAGAAGGAAGATGCAATGCATGTTTGCGAGAAGGCCCTGCCCAGGTACTCGATCGTTGCCAATCGTGCTTGATTCGGAGTATGGATTAGCTTATCTATTCAACAATGCGTTGGGATTGACCTTCTCTCCTTCGATACGTCGACAAACTTCTACTGACATTGTGACAAGAGAGAAATTTGACCGAATAACTGCACATTCTAGTCACATGGTCAATTGGCGATGGATGCATGGCCAAAAGTGACGTGTTTAAAGCATGACCATCTGAGGTTTCTGTGCTCGTTGAACTCTTTCCTCGGAACGCACACTGCGAAAACTAGGTCGTAAACTATTGGAGGAACATGAAACCTCTTCTATGAGGCAATTTGTTATGCCCAGTGTCGACATTCCTTCCGATGTGCTACGATTCTCGAAAACAGTGGCGCTTCAGAAGTCTACTTGTACGATAAGTCCGGATGGTACTGTGAGTCTCACGTACTGACTAGTGAAAATTATATTTTTTATAATATATACTATTCTGGACCTTGTTTACCCTCGGTCAGGTGCAATATAAGATAGCAGCCCCATTGTAGCTACTTCGAGATCCCCGAAGGTCCTCTGCATCTGTTGGAAAATGCAATGCCTGTGGACTTTGGTCTCAAAACTGCCGAACTGAAAGATGCTATAGGATACTCGATGCATAAACTGTGGAAATTTTGATTTACTGATTTCAGAATCTCCCGAGGCTCGCTTTGCTTGGATTTGAACAAGTCTCTCACATCAGAACTTGCATTAGCAATCACTGCCCTGGCCATTGGAAGATTAAAGTATACAGCCGCTGTGGACATCGGATATCTACATAACTAATGCATGCTTCAATAATGGTCCCGTCGAGGTACCGATGTATGAGCACTTTTGAAATGACACAGACTGGAACAAGGATATAAAGTCGCATGTGGAGTGTCTGGGAGCTGTAGGTTTGAATTCTGGTTGTGATCACATTCATACGGGAAGATCGAAGAAGCTACGAACGCTCTGAGGAGCTGGAGAATGATGTAAGCCAGTTGCTCATTATTTCTCGAATGGTAGGGACCCTGCACATTGGACGATGTTTTGGTTTGGTTCTACATCCTCCTCACTGCAGGTGAACATCTGTTTGTGAAAGTTTTTTGGATGGAGTCTGAAGCTTAAATCTGTTACCGGAGATACTGCTTCTAGTCTTGCAGGTGCGTCATGAAGGTGAAAGCTCAATAGCCGACAAAGACAGTAACTTCTGCTTTGCGGTATACATGGCGATCTTTCTTTCTATGTAAGAATCCTGGGAACAAATTATCTCGCAATCAGAGACGTTTGATGAGATTTTTAGTCGGGTGCAAATGGGTTCGAGCCTCGTACTACAATATTTCTGTATGTGTCAAAGATGTAAGAGAACTTTAAGGCTGGATGATTGTAAATTTGATGATGTTGACATCCTCTGTGATCGATCGTACTGTACTAGTACTGTAGTGGTGATGACATCGTGATGTCTGGAGTCATGACCCAAGTTCTGTAAACTGACGATCTTCACCGAAGTATGCGGTTTACTTTCAATTTGCCGGGGTTCTTTTCATGAAAAATTTGGTTTCAAGATGTGGGTATTGAAGTTAAGTTCTAATTATATAGTATGTGCATAAGACAATCATGCTCTTCCACTTGAAGAAAGATCGCACAGTGTGTTGACTCAGCAGCTGTCTGTGTGATGTCTGTGTCCTCTCCATCTCCAATAGTTCACCAGCATCAGTAGACCAAACTCCAATGCATTAGATCCATGTATGCAGGATCGATGTATGTCAAGTTCATGATTCAAACTGAAGCTGAGGGTAGATTATTTTCTGCGTGCCAAGTTTTTCCAGTGAAGATGGGATCAATTGCATTGGACTTTGCAAGCAGACTAGGTGGAGTCGTTTCTGACTGGCTTCTGTATCTTCCATATGTTATTGGTATTGACATCTGAACCTTCGTGAAAGCCCAGTAGAATGCAATTTTTACTCGCGCCTGCACCCAGCCTAATCATCCCCACATTAGTTTATATGTAAATTTCTCATCATGCCCTTGCTTAGTATCAGTATGTAAATATTGACTAGAGTCCATTGTACATGCTTCTGTAATTTTTCTCCATTTCCAGTTAATTGAGCCTTTGCATTTCAAGAGAACACAGTCATGTACATCTGTACCTGGAACTGGAAGCATTTTCTTCCGACAACGATGCTGGCAATTGCAAACATGTACAGGTTTTATCGCCTTCTTCCTGCTGAAAGTTGCAATTGTGTTCGCACTATCCGCACTAAGGAGCATGATTTTGACAAGACCTTCAAGAATTTCCATTTTCTTATTCTGTGGCTCTCTTTACCCCCTTCTGCTCCTTCTTCTGCTCACACTCACAAACTTGAACGTTCAACGATTTTCTGCAGCTGATTTTGAACTTTCGTTATGACCATGGCTCTGACTCCATTTACCAGCTCTGGGGCCTTTTGTTTCCAAAGTCTCTGCTTCAGTTTCCACCACTCTACTTTAATGAATAAGAAATTAAGAGACAAATTTTCGACTAACCTTCTGTATAAGAAGCTGCTGCGCAAGGAATTTCAGTGCGGAGCTATTCATTTGAACATGTTTCATTATATACTATGTGATTAAAATTCAATAACATGACCTGATTTCGATTATCAACTTGTCAATTTTTTAATTCTCATCGTTTCTTTCCTCACCGAATAAGATTAAAACGAAATAGAAAAAATGTCAGGGCAGACCCGCAGGTTTGCCCTCAGAATGCCCTGACCGACTCAAGAAGAGTCAGCAAATTGACTGTTTAGTTCCCTTGCTAAAGCTATCTTGTCAAGATTTGGCAAGAATCATACGGGATTCCTTGTACACGGACACTGTTTAAGAGTGCTAATCACCCGTTCCGTGGACGGGTTGTACCCAAGGTCTCCAAGTACATGGATACCCAAGAATCATACGTGAATCATTCTACACTTGACAAGATTTCATAATGGTAATCACCCTCTCCGCGGATAGGCAGTAGCCAATGTCTCAAGTACATGGGTATGGGTATGTATAGAGATCATTTTTTGTCTCTCTAGGTTTGGAGTGATGGACTACTACTTTGACATGTGAGCATGGGAGAGAGTGACTGGGAGTCTACCATACTAGTCAGTTAGATGATGATTCTTCGTATAGTCATGTAACATGTAGACATTTGACCTAGATAAATTCGGGTATATTAGATGGAGTATGATCTATTTCCCATTGTGATGTCATTGGGGGCTAGCCCCAACAACATCACCTAATAGTTTCATACCTTTACGACTTGATGGGGTCTTCACATCGTTTCTGCTGTATAGATTTTTTTTTAACCTTCTACTGCCTAAAACAAGCTATAGTTACACCGTAACTAGGATATTAACTTAAGTAGTTAGTACTCTAAATCCATACTCAACTTGGAGTAAATATTGGCCCTGAAAATTGCTTAAACACTACATACTGCTTGCTAATCCTGTATTCTTGTCTTAAACCCTGCTAACCTTCAAATTCGGGGGTTGCTATATCACTTGCCACGCATTCGGTTCATCGGAGTGCTACAATCGCCTCTTTGGTTGTACAATCATTCGCTAAAAATTCTTAATAAGGGCATAGCCCTGCTGACACAGGTCATTTCATTTGGCTCACTCGTTTTCTCTTCGTCCCCTTCCGATTCCAATTCTCTCTCGTTCTCCTTCAAAATGTTGCCGTATTCCCAATCTTTGTATAATCACGTCGATGATGATGATGCTGCTGCTGCTGCTGTCGAATCTACTCTATCGCAATGGTAGTTACTCTGGCGCGCTTGACAAAGTGCTTGCGTGTTCGCCACTACTACGCACGTGCGTGCTATCTTGAGATTGAGCTCGTCTGATCTGTCTTGTTTCCCAACTCTCTCTATCTTTGTTGTCTGTTTGGCTAGGGATGCCCACCTGTAATTTCTCTCTTTTAGCGACGCTAATTTCCTCCTCATGCTTTCCGAAGCCCCTTCCTGCTTTCGTATCATTGGTTTTGAAACAAAATTGCTTCAATATTGCCTAGTTCGCTCTATGTGTAAAACTATAAATAAGGAGGTGACGTGCGCGCTACCCTAAAACCGCTCCTAAACCTCTTTGTCCATGTGGCTGGGAGCAAGATGACTACTAGGAACTGCAATGCAACACGTTGTCCTTGTCGGGGACGTGGATCTATCTCGTCCTATTACATTCCAGCCCCGCTGCAATTTGTTTTCATTGCGAACAGATATCCATATATCCCATATTGTGTCTATTACTCTGGGCTTCCCGAATCTTCTCCCAGTTGTACTGAAGCACAAGCCATAAGAATATTTTGTCGAGCTGCTAATGAGCAAGCTCCATACTTTACTTAATCAGCTTCTTCCAGTATTTGTTGGTGTGTCCGGTATCCCACCTGGAATAACAAAACTGGCACAAGCGACCGCTAAAGGTTATATCTTGTCTTATACCTTATTGCTGATAATTTTGTTTTTCGCATAATTTCAATGATAGTATTTGGACTTAAAAAACATTGGTAAACAAAACAAGACCACAAATTATTTTTGTCCCGAGAAACTAGTGCGACTATAGATCTCAATCACCTTTATATCCATCGTAGTCGCACATTTGACCTTGCTTTGACGATCCAATCGCTCACAACCTACCACGTGATAAGAAGAAAGTCAAGTCGCTTTTCAGAGTTTATTCCACTTCGCTCTAATCGAAAAGAATTTATAGAAACTGACAAAGTTGAGTTCTTCACGAATCATGCTGTGGATCCTCCCACTTGTTACCTACATTCACACACTCCAAGTAAGTTAAACTCTAAGTAAAGCTAGCGGAGAGGTTGAGGAGGGAACAGCTTTGGAAGAAAGTGGGGATAGGGAGAATAGTAACTGCACAGCGAGGTCATAACGAGTAAATACATAACATTTATATGTGTGTATTTAAGTAAATACGTAACATTTATAAGTACGTAGTCTAAGTCATTTATAATATTATGCAACAATGTTCTCTCTGTCTCAAACATCTCCTCTTCACCTCAGCAATATAAGATTCATGAAATTGGCAAGATTCAAGGGTTGCGATTTTATTTTATTGTTTCAAATTGATGTTTCATTTATGATTTTGTAATTAGATAGGATGTTCCTTACGTTCACATCAATTCTAAGAGATGCGGTAAATACCAAGTGAATATGAAAGATATGATCAGAACGGAAGAGTGAATGTTTTGACTAAGAGAGTCAACCGTGAAAGTATAATAACAAAAGGGATGGGAAGACCCCATCAAATCGTACTTGACTAAGAGAGAACATGAAAAGTTGGGTCCCGAATCACCACAATCAAATGGAGTCTATTTGTATGGGAAATAATTTAATATATAGTTAGATCCATTATAAATGACAAAGACATTACCATATGATGTAGCAAGTGTGTATTAATTTTTTTATTTTTCAGGTTATCCGAGTAATAAATCCATATTTTAGGTTTACATACTCAAATTACATTACATGTCATGTTACCATTTACACACGTAAATATTCAACTTTATTGGCTCTTGAAGACTATGACACTATATTACACATGTGAAAACCATCTGGATAGTGACAGAAACCATTGTAAAAAACGTTAGCTTTTAGAAAGGCAACGAACTGAAATTGTTTTATGTTTAAGTCCAAATCGGATTGATACAACCGTGGAGAGAATCATAACAAAGATAAAGGAGAAAACACTATCCATTCATAAGGCAATGTCAAGCCTCCTTTGAAAAGGAAATGTCACCGCTACTATGGTTTGTATAAGGACGAAAAATTTCATTCTCACACCTACCAGGCTAAGTTGGATTCACAGTTTCACTTCAAGTGTGTGTATGTCAATTTCATTGACTCAATTATTCACTCTTGAAAGTACTTATGTATTTCAAAAGCCGCTGCTGTATAAAATAAACTAACATGCTCTGGCAGGTTACAATGTCCTGCTAAAGCTCCTTAATAATAAAATTTCCCTATAAATTTCACTATTTTCATTTGTTTGAGATGTTTATAATAAAAAAAGTTTTTCTCTCGAGAAAAACTTTTGTACAGACTTTTGTGTCCGCTGTCAGATTTTGGAAGACGCAATTTATGCCCAACTTAAAGTAACATCATATGCTTGCGGGTATATATATATATATAAAAAATTTGTGTAAAGATTGTGAGATGGAATCAATTCTTCTTTTTCAATAAGGCAGGCAGCAAAGTCCAAATTATTTGATGTTGTATAATATGAGCACTTGTTTATTGGAATTAATAGACTCCTCTGCTGATACTTGTGAAACAGATAAAATAAGAAACAGATGATCATCAACACCCTAGTATATTTTCTCAAGTTCTGTTAGGAAATTTGTCTGAAGTTCGAACCCTTTGTGTGACTTACAGTAGATCACTATGCAAAGTCATTTAGAGTATTTTGCTTCCTGTGAAATTCTCCAGAAATCAATCCTTTTGAAAATTGAACCTTCTATCGTTAATTTATATGGATGGCGAGAGTTACAATGTAGAAAATGGAAATAAGGGACATGACACGGTTTAAAGTGAGATGCATTTTAAAAAAAAAAATTCTCCATGTGGAGTTTGATGAGTGGAATGTTAAACAAAGATCTAGCCTCTTGACTTTCACAGTCTTACAACAAAGTTATTGTACTAGCATGTTGTACTTAGTCAAATATGTTAAACAAATATTTTGTACAACAAAAGGCTGATCATTTTTTATTTCTATAGCAGTGTGTATGTATCTACATCACCAAAATTCTTGTCACTTTTAAATATTTCTAAATTGGTACTACGTATTAAGTAAAGGAACAATTTCATTCATGCATGTGAGCGGATGGGATAGGCGGCGAGTAGAGCAGAAGAAGCCAAGGTCTCCAAGTATAGGGGTATGCAAAGAGGTCACCTCTTTGTTCCTCTAGCTTTGGAGTTATATGGAGCTATGACACCGACTTCGATATGTTCGTGAGTGAGTGCGCGAGAGCCTACCATACTAGGCGGTTGGGGATATCATTCTCTTTAGCTTATTGTATAGCCTATTTTAGGTAACATATTTCCATTGCTCTAGAGATAGCACTAGCTGGCGTAATCCATAGGAGAGCAATCACGTTAGGTGATGCTTCTTCGGATGCTCCTGTTGTTTGTAGACCTTTTGACCTAGATAGTTTGGATATCTTAGGTATTGTATGATATATTTCCCAATGTGATGCTATTGGAGCCTAGCCCCATGTTACCATTTTGGTTCCATCCTTGTCCGATTTGATGGGGTCTTCCCATCCCTTTTGTCATCTTATTGTGTCTCTTATCTACATGCATGTCTCTTAATGCATAGCATTGTGTCACTCACATTTAAATGTTAAAACTCACTTTTTTAGAAAGATTCAAATAGATCTGGTTATGATGTTAAAAGAATTTGATTAGTAAATATGTATATTTTGTTATTGTGGATACTCTAAATGCTCCTAAGTTAGATCAACACTATGCCCCATAGTTAGAATCTTATGCTTTTAAATAAATGGAATGACATGACACTATAGTTTTGGTTTACTTTTGGTTAGACACTTTTGGTTCCATCCTTGTACGATTTGATGGGATCTTCCCATCCCTTTTGTTATTATACTTTCTCGGCTACACTATAGTAGCATCGAAATTGACAATCTTAATTCTTTTAAGTTTTATCTAACCATTTAGAAATTTTATATTATCGTGTTTTCAGATAAAATTTCCATAAAATCAAGTTTATTATTATGCACATGTAGTTGATATCTCAACATGAGCATTTGTATCATATTAGTGTGCATGCACATTGTTGATTGTTTTTGTAATCAATGATAAGACACTACACAATCTTGTCTTGCAATATAAATGAAAGATTTTCACACATCTTTGGCATACAAATTTTGAATTGCTCAACCATAATGACATGCCAATTTGCAAAAGAAAACGGCATTCTCTATATCCAAAATACTATCATGAATCAAGAGATTGGACATTCTAAAATCCTTGCAATATATTATAGGATACAATACGAAATGAAATGTAAGTATAAGGATAATATTCCGCTAAGCCTACTTTTGTGTAGAAAGTAATAAGGGTGTAGAATACGATGCACTTTAAAGATGCAAGCGAAAGAGGACGTTTTAGAGCGGTACCATCCATGAACCTGGGAAAGGCATCCATCTGGCAAGTGGGAGGGGAGCAAAACCCTAAACCCCGTTGGCGCGTTGTGAGTTTATGAAAGGGAAATGCCAACTGGTCGGCGTCAAGGAAATCATGCACGGAAACAGGCGACCGCAGCGGGAAGGGAAGGTGAAGCTAAGGCAACGGAAGGCGGACTTGTGGCCAAAAACTTGCGCAGGAGAGTGTGCACCGACCACAACCCGTCACACGAAAGGAAAGGAACGCGGAACGGGCGGAGGAGTGCGAGGCGCGAGCGGAAAGAGCCAGTCCGTCCGCGAGTGAGGGATCCTCAAGCATCCGCTAGGTCACAAGCAAGAAGGCGCGGGAGGAAAAGAGTGGAGTGTGCGATCAGACTCTTTATCGAGTACTCGAAACTTTTCCCACTCAAGGGACAAGTCGGGAGACAGACGGATAGAGGGAGGGAGGAAGAGAACAAAAGGAGCTCTTGTTGAAAGCATTTCGATTGCAGGGCGTCTCGGCTTGCGCTTCGTCATCTGGATATCGCACTGCGCTCACCGGTGTCGATTGATTTGGATTTGGATTTGCGCGTGCCAGGTCTGTTCGTGAGGTGTGGCGGCATCCTCGTCTTGTTTGTTTTGTTGTGTCCGTAGAGTTTCTCGTCAGAGCTGATTTCGGTAGTTTGGAAAGAGGAGGGAGGGAAGGAGTTGGGAGCGCGTTTTATTGCATGCGGCGTTGTGTCCAAGGGAGGCAGTGAAAGAGAGGTTGGGACGCTGTGTTGAGGAGGCAATCTGGTTTGAGAGAGGCGAGAAGGGGTCGAGTAGATCGTGTTGTTGCGTTGTGTCGTGGTGGCGTAAGATCCAAATGAGTCTGTGTGTTTGAGGTGAGATCCGGATTCTGATTTCTCTCTAGTACATGAAAAGCAGCAGTTGGCAGTCTTGTGAGAATTCAGGATCTGGAGATTAGGAGCAGACTGTTCAACTGAGGAAAGGAGTGAGGACTAGGACCGGTGGGGTGAGGAGACTGAGCTTCTGACTTAGGAGAGAAGCAGTTTGTTCACTAGCGCGAGTCAGCAGCCGCGCAAGCAGTTGGCACCCGCGAGTTTGGAAGATCTGGTCTGTTCTGCAGAATTAGCCGAAAAGAAGGAAAAGGCCCTGTTCATAAGATCTGGTCCAGGTTGAGATCTAGAAACTGCGCATTGGGTTCCACTCACAATCGGTGGGCGGTTTGGTTGTGGGTTGGTGGGAAGTGACGGTTACAAGGGTACGGAGTGGAAGGGTCGAGTTGGTAGACGAAGGAAAAGAAAGAGAAAGAGAATGCATACATATCTTACCAGGTTGCTCAGTCACAGTTCTCGTATGGTGTCTATCCTGTCCCCTTCGATTGCATCCGGCAGAATAAGGCGTAGCCTTTGGGCCCGTGATGTGAGTTTGTCGCGAGGTCTTCTACACAATGGAACTTCTACTGCTGGTCTTCAGGAGTTCCGAAACAATTCTGTCCAGAGGGTCTTAGGCACCAGGGTGTTGCTTCCCAGTAAAAATGTGTCTGACCAGATGGTGAATTTGGCTGTGCGGTTGAAAAGCAGAAGAGTGGGCCGGAGCTTCTGCGCTTACACCACTGCAGGCGAGTCAGTCGTCGTGGAAGAGAAGTCGTCTAATTCCGAAGAGAACAAGCCGTTCATTATGCAGTCTGTGAGAATCCGTTGCCGGGGTGACATTGCGGTGAGTCCAAAAGTCCAATTACTTTTGAAGGATTTCGGTTTTTGTTCCATGAGTTATATCGATGTTTCTCCGGCACTTATCTAAGTCAATGGTCTGTATAATGACGTCTATGTATGGTATGGCTAGACTTTTAGTAGGTCTCGTATCGATCTTTCGGAAGTGTAATCCATCTGTATTATTGAGTGAGAAGCGTAGCTTGACTCGTTAATTTGTTGAGGACTGGGGTCATCATACTTTGCATTTATCGGTGTGTGATTATCTTTACTGCTGACTTTGTTTACTCAGTTCTTAGGTAGTCTACTGTCCTCGTCAGACGATGTGTTCGCTAGTCTAGGCTTGAAGCGGCAGTCATTTGATTGGTTTTTTTGCATACTACAGGATGGGCTTGTGGAAGCTCTGATGTGTTTTGGAGCAAGCTCATGCTGCATCGAGGATGCCCACTATGGGAGCACCAACGAGCAGGAGGTATCGCAAAGAGTTTTTGTCTTGGTTTATAATTCATCAACACGCCTATGACATTTTAGTTCGAGCTTTTGACTTTCCTTTTAGTACTAGGAAAGCTGTAACTTATTTGAGTTAATGACTAACATTTTTAATTGGATGCTTAATCAGATCTATTCAGACGGACCTGTTCCGTGGCAGACAGG
Organism: Marchantia paleacea; assembly: GCA_014180765.2. Taxonomy (NCBI): domain Eukaryota; kingdom Viridiplantae; phylum Streptophyta; class Marchantiopsida; order Marchantiales; family Marchantiaceae; genus Marchantia; species Marchantia paleacea. The sequence goes on from MUAA02000004.1 coordinate 2,452,155, forward strand.
AGAGCGTCAGCTGTGGGAGGAGGTGAGTGATTAGTAGTAGGAATCCGTGTGGTTGGGTCTACCTCTATCCAATCTCGCGGTAGTTACTCCCGAGTTGAAGCTGTATGTATATCGTGTTTCTTTCATTAGCATGAGGCTCTTAACAGTTGTATCAGGTGGCAGTTGTTTCCGGAGCTTACTCTTGAAGATGTAGGAACAGACTTATACGGAGCTGCCCTCTGTCAATGGATTCCTAGCCTCAACAAGAGGCTCGAGACAATTAGAAATCCAGAGTTATTATCTGATGCCCAGGCGTAGAAGTGGGGAACATCGACACGCCAGGTGGTGTCATTGATGAATTTAGGTAGTTTTCTGAGAGTATGCAACGAAATTTTCTTCTTGGAGGTGCTCCTGTGAAGTTAGAATACGTTCCTGGGAACAGGTAGTGGCGTTCTTGTATGAAAATCCAATTAGTGTTTCTTGTCTGAATTTGACAAATCATATATTTCGTTGTCGTTTGCAGAGTCACATCACTGCAATATTTCCAGAGGAACAGGATGTCGGGGAGTCCATCGCTATGGCATCCCACTCAATTGGTTTCAATGAGATGCCTCATTATGTTGTAGAGTTGATGGAGGATCAAGACTGGATTGAACAGATTCAGGTATCTACTAACTGTTTATGTACTCTCGTACAGTGTGCCAAGTGGAGAAGATGATTTGGAACACATTTTCCTTGAGCAGTTGATTATCATGATCTAATGGCCTTGATTTCCATCTGCAATGCAAAGATTGATCTGACGATGGTTGTAGGGTGTAAAAGTGGATCAACCAGGTCTCGGCTCCTAGAATGTGGCTCGTTTTGCACGTGGTTTTTCCATCTAAGTTTGAAAGGATCAAGTCTCGTGTCGTGTCCTCCCTTGCTTCTAGTAGGTGTTGTGTTCAGTCCATCACAACGTCGCATCTATGTTCATCCTTGTAGTCTAGGTCCGCCCTAATCTAGCTTATTTCGTTTTAATTCGCTGTGTAAGTGAAGATCTTCACCACCATTATGTACCGTAAGTGGAGTTCGTAAGTTCTCCTGTGGAGTTAGTGGTCTCTGAGGTTCCCTTCTTGAACATCATGTGCGCGTAGGTTTCTCTTAGATAACGGGGAACTTTCCATCATGTTTTAGGTTCAGGGCTTCACATAGGCGTTTCCATCGTAGGTTCCGCTGTAACTACCACCAAAGCAGGAGTGAGGTAGAGAGTAATCATTACGGGGCCCACTAGAAGTTCGTCAAGATTCATAAGAGGATAGTCTGTTCATCTGTAGGTCGTTCCGTACTTTTTTTCCGGGCCACAAGGACGTCCAGAGACTTGGGGAAGCTGCTTAATCGTTGCGCCAGAATGGAGTTAGTGGGTGTGGCATACACATGCTAGCCGTTACTGAGACTTGAACAACGAGATTTCTTGGCATTCCATTGGCATTTGTTGTCAATTTCTATCTGGTGTTGAATATTTCCTGGGTGGTTTTGCATGAGATTGAAAATGGAAACCCCCTCCTGTGGTAACCTATCCTCTTACTATGTTATCGGGTTCATCTTTGTTTGGGATTAACTCTTTTGGAGGAGCAGGAGTATGGCATCAGATTATTATTCATCAGATTGCTGGATCAAGTGCCTTTAAATCGTTGGAGATTAGTCAGTTACGGTCAAACCTCTAAGAGGCGCTTTTGCGGCAGAGTCAGGCCAGAAATAAGATTGGACATGCTGTGTTACTGATGGAACTACAGAGCTCCATACTGAGGATCAAGTGCTCTTAAATCGTTGGAGAATTAGGCAGTGTTGGTCAAACCTGTAAGAGGAGCTTTCGCGACAGAGTCAGGCTATGTGTAAGATCGGACAGGATGTGTTACTGTTGGATATCCAAAGCTACGTACTGAGGGGACAACTTATGACATGTTACTAGTTAGAGCTCAGTAGTGTGATAACACAGCATCCCGAAAGCATCTTGGCCCAGTTTAGGTATGCCTGAACTTCCTTTCACCACATGTCTCCGTCCGTCCTCCTGTAGTGAGATTATGTAAGAATGGCTAATGTACAACTCCAGTGTAGCGATGTATGTCTAGGTAGCGCTAGCTGGATGGTTGTCCTCTGTCAACACCCATTGCTGTGTCTTGATGTGTCTGAATATGGTCTGTGTCAGCAGAGTATGTTCGAGCCCGTTGAGGTCGCTGCCGGCTTGTGGATCGTCCCGAACTGGAGGGCACCGCCTGTAAGTCCTGCTAACTCTGTCTCAGCTTTTCATTGTTGTCGCGTGGATTACTTTGTGCCGAGCAGTACAGAGTTTTAAGGGTAGGACAATTGCACCACCTTCGTAATAGCACACTGTATCATGTTGTGGATAGGAAGCTAGATGTGGAAGCCGGTGTGTGCACTCGGGACTGCAAATATTGACTGCCTAGTTGCCCGCAGTTTTTGATCGTTATGAAATCTAATCTTAGCATTCCAACTACTCGCCTGAAACCAAAAAATAATGAAGCAGGGCGACAGACTTCAATCCCTTTGATGTAATTCCTGTGAATTTCGTTCTTGTAGAGGGAATTTTCTGACGTAACCCCTCGTTGTTGTAGAATCCAATGGCAGTGAACGTCATACTGGATCCAGGCCTTGCCTTCGGTACCGGAGAACATCCGACTACTCGTCTTTGTTTGCAGTTACTCCACCAAGTTCTTAGAGGTGGAGAACGGATGTTAGACTACGGGACCGGCTCGGGTATTCTCTCCATAGCTGCACTGAAGGTATACTCCTTTCTCGCTAGCGCTACAGATATATCTAATGCCATTCCGAACTGGTATTGTCTGTTTTTCCTTTACTATGCGGCTCTTTTTCACCTAGCTATTAGTTCGATTTGTTTAATTTTTCAAACTGCTAAACTGGGTGGTTTCGTGATTTGCAGATGGGAGCTTCCAGAGCCGTCGGTATTGACATTGATCCTATGGCCATCACATCGGCCCGCTATAATGCTTCTTTGAACGACTTGGATGATCAGAGGCTGCAGGTGTTCTTAGCATCTATCAATGGGGAGGATCCCGTCCCCCCCGGTGCAGCATATCATCCCGTTTTTGACAACGATATGGACGAAGGCCCGGATAATAAACTGTCCCCAGACTTCGATATTGTTATCGCGAATATCTTGCTGAACCCTCTTGTGGACCTTGCGAGTCGAATCGCGAACTACGCTAGACCCGGAGCTTTCGTTGGTCTCTCAGGAATTCTTGTTGAGCAGGTTCGTCGGTTTTGTTTTATTCTCTAGCCAACTGTTTTGAGAGAGGACTCCATTGTAGCACCTTGAGATCTTCGGGCACTGGGCTGGCAAAGGTCGTGCTTTTCAACCAAGCATCGATGGCAGTGTATCCTCTTATTAAAGAGAGAATGTGTGCTACGTAGTCAGAGAGTACGTGATAAGGGTAGTTTTCACGTGAAGACGTGCATCCTACTGACGATGTGCATGTATCATTTCGCAGGTTGAGCAAGTCCGACATACCTATGCATGTCATCTGGATAACATTCAGGTGACTCAGGATTGCGGATGGGCCTGTGTTAGCGGCGTCAGAAAGCTCTCTTAATGAGATTATTTCAAATCCTGATCAGCAATTTCTCTAAGATTGGGCCAGGAGCCCTTGATAGAATTTAAAGTAGGAACCTTTTTGGGGTCAAGCAATCTCGCCGTTATTGGCCTTGATGGCATTTATGCGATGGAAAGCTTGAAGTAGAAATTTGGGCTGGGGGATCTAAGTTTAGGGGTTACATGCAATCTCGTAGGACAGGCCCTTCTGGCACTTCATGTGGACGCTTCATTCATGTGTAGAAATTTGGGCTGGTAAAGCTAGTTTTAGGGGCTGGTCAGGATAGTTGTAGAAAGAATTTGTTGTAATTAGAATTTAGGATCATGTAAAGCACTTTTCTCCACTGTGTACTTTGTGTATGCTTTGCTCTCTGCTTGAAGAGTTTTTCCGGTGTGTGTTGTTTTGTTCTGTGCCGGATTTCAATCTGTTCTGAACTGGACTTCACAACTTGGAATATCGATCCGTCAGCTGCTTTCCATCTTCGTTTTCAGTTCATGTATGTTTGGAAGTGTGCATCGTGTGTATGCGTACTGACACAAATTTATTTTACTGAAACTAAAGAATCATCTCTCCGTGTAATGTATGTTTTGTGCCAGAGTTCCAGATATAATCTGGCTAGAACCTAAGTAGGACAGACATTAACTGAATTAGTGCAGACACGTTTTCACAGGGTATGCTGAAGATCCCGTTTCGATTTTTAGCTTCATCTTTATTCACTTGAGCGTAGAACGTTGATGATGATAAGAAATCTTACCTTCAATGTTCGTCCCAGAATGAACCTTTCCAAACGCTGTGGTGGTCAGCGTGGTTACAAAATGCAATCTCGTGATCCTTGTGTCAGTTAAAAGCGTTTGAGGATCCAAGTAAATCTGACGTGAATCAAAGCAATCGAAGGAAGTATTGAATTGTGTTTTACCTGTGACGCCCAACCGCCGTCATCGTTGGCTTGTAAATCCCCCATGCGAGGTTGTTGTTTCTCTGCTCCTTAATAGCTAAGAGGAAAGCGTTTAATAGGGCGATGCAGCCGAAGTCTAATATATCAGAAATCAGATATGAAATTCGAAGAAATGGGAAGAGATAAAAAAGTGATGAGAAAAACGAACGATAGAAGGAATAGTGTAGCGTGAGCGGAAATATCCATTTTAAATAGGTTTAAGGCCGGCGCGGATATCGGCGGCTGCCCTTTCGTTGAAGATTTCCTCTGTACTGAATAAGTCAAGTTGAGTTTTACTGGATCCTTATCGATACAAATGAATATGCATATTTTTATATATGCATATGAGTCTTGCCAGTTGTCATTTGAAACGAAAAGGATTGGGCTCCTCGCTTCATGCGTCTCTTCTCATCTCACAGTTTTGCATGTCCTCTGACAAGTTGGTAACAACTATACATCTACCGCTAGTATTTCCAATCTAATAAGTTTTCCAACCATATGTGGATGTGGGGATGCTTTTTTATTTGTATTGTGACTAGTTCTTCAAAGCAAAAAACTTCATCATTTATCTTACGCATACATTGGAAGGTTGAAAAGCATTAAAGAACTTAATATTTTAGAATGAATACAATACTCTACACATGAAATTTCTTAACTAATATCAACTAGATTTCTCTCTATATTTTATAAAACATATAGAGTGATGTTTGATTTTTAAGATGTTTCAAGCATATTTACTGAGACAACATACTACTCAAATTAAAATTTTCATTCAATTCATCACGTGCAAACAAAAGTAAATGAAAAAAAATCTAATTGTGTGTTTAAATTTTAATTCATTTTAATTATGCTTGTAAAATCCGACTGAAAGTTTGAAAAATTTTCATAATCTTCAATTTCAATTTTTATTATCGTAAAATTGCAATTTGATAAAAAAATTATCAACATATGTGTTAGAAAAAACTATCGTGTTAAATTTTAACACATCATGTCATGTGGAATATATTTATTTATCATAAAAAAACCTATGTGATGAATAATTATGTGAGTGAATTTGTATATATTTAAGAATAATGTGTATAAAGACATAAAAAAACAAATGCATAATATATTCAATTTTAAATTTCATAAATAAAAAAATTATTTTAGCAGCTAAAAAATATGTATGCAAAATTATTTTATGTATATGACACTAACCAATATTTTTTAAAATAAAAATTCAAAAAATTCTATATATACGCTAATTTTTATTTTTTTTATTTGACTATATCTATCAACAGAAAAGACTATTTTAGAATCATGAATTGATAGATATTCTTTTATGTAAAAATTGCCCTGGTTTTACTAAAATATGATATTAAAGAATGATATGTATGATGAATCCTTGAAATTTACAAATTAGTACATCTTATAATTTATGCGAAATATATAAAAAAAATCTGGATATTTTATTGAAATTCATATTTAATTTCTTTTATTATTGAGAATTTTAATTTATTTTTTTATATATTTCATGGTTATCACATTTTAGTTGTCCATGAAAATTTACAGAACTCATTTCGATGTTCCGTAATAGTGTACATATTGTTTACAAATCTAGATAGTTAATTCCACTGAGCACATCATTGATCAATCATCGGTGGCAGTCCACCCTAATCTTCAAAATTAGGTATGAAAATTAGGTGATACGTTCAGAAGGTATTCTCTATAAATATACTTAGATCTCACAGAAGATAATAAGAGAACGAGGAAGTCAAAAAAATGAAAGATCTCGGTTCGGACAGTCAGAATCTTGATTAAGTGGGGAAGAAGTATATGTGACTAGAAGATTTATTCCGTAGCTGAATAAAAATAGCCGAAAGACTATATAAGATAACAAGCAAAATGAAAAGAAGTAAAGATATAATCCTATATGATCTCCATGTTGGGATTGTCGGACCTACATTAAACTGGAAAGAAGATTAATTAAGTGAAGGAAGCTCAATTGCATATCATGTTAGCTCCAAAATATAACTCAATTGCATCCTAGATATTGTAAATCATTTGATATACATAAGATGAATCATCCTAGCTGAATTAAAACTCTGTATTCTCAATTGGCGGGAATCTAAATAGACTTCTGAAATTTCCCAGTAACAAACGAGTTAGAAGAGTGATTAGGTGACTTGAGTAGGGACAATGAAATAATTTTTTTCACGAATATTTATATGTGAGAAATGACTCGGATATTTAAATACATTCCCAGAGTGTATAGGATCCTTCCGCTTCAACTTTTTCACCACACTCGTATTTATCTAACATGAAGTTATTAGTTATTCATATCATAGTAAAACGTTTCCCAGATGAAACATTTATTGCAAATCAAACAGTGACAACTAGATTGTACATCATGTCGCATACATCTAATTTTCTTTCTCTCCTTGCTTTCGTTACAAAATTGGGAGTCTCAGTGTACATGATAGTTATTATACTTTGTCCCTTGAGGATCTAGTGTACATGATAACATCATCAAGTACAATGAATTCAAGACGACCGACCATCCATACCTATCGTCCAGTAATGCTAATGACCCTTTTGACCCAAAATGGAGAATCGAACCCCCGGCAGAGGACTAAAATCCGCGTCACACAATTATTCGCATCCTTCCTGTTCAGAGCACAACAAAGCTCGAATTATTCATGCATGTGTACTAGGCTTCACACTTTTACTATAATTCACTGTTTATGAGCTCTCCAAGCTCTCTCTAATTTGGCAGTGAGTTTGCGAAGGGAAGAGTGTATGGACATGTCGGGGAGAAAAAGAGTTGAAAAGTGTACTATATTTTCTTGCATATTCTGTAGCCATACTTTGCCAAACATGGAGAGTGAATAGTTCATTCTCTTCGTCTTTCAATTTGGGTTCAATTGGTACTTAAATTGAATACTATGGATAATGATATAGTGTGATATGAGTGTTTTTGTTTTTTTAGAATTTTGAGTAAATTTTGAATGATTTTTCTTCAATTAGACATATGGGTCAGGTTTTTTTTTTCACATCTCTTCCTTTTACTACATTGGTTCTATTGAAAACTAGTTGGAAAATTATGGAGATCTGAATAAAAAGTTATGAGTGTTTTTAGACTTCAGGGTTTCCATAGTTAGTATTTTCCAATGTGATGTAGGGGGTTGTGGTTCTGCAGGTGGGAGGAGATACATGATGGAGTGTTGGGTTTCTTTATTGTTCTTTTTGTGCTAGTTTTAGTTTCACTTTCTCTCATGGGATCGCCAAAAGCGGTGCATGATACATCATGTCCGGTGTGTCATTGTCTCTTTACCTCACAAGGGGTAAAGATCCACGTGTGTGTGAAAGATGCACAAAGATTATGATTGGACTACTTGGGATACACATGTGAGGAGGACGGTCACATCGACATCGATATTTGTCACTTCGAGGAACACGTAGACTACATCGACTCTTTCGTTTAGCATTTCGGGCAGATTCCGAGCAGGGGATTGGGCTACATTGCAGGACGAGTTTGTTCAGGCCACACAAGTTAGGAGTCGGGTTCATGCACATGATACTTCTGATATGGCGCATTTGCGACGGTATAGGATCTTGGGGTAGGCCGGGGAGTATAGCAGGGCTGCATGAGCCCTTCATCCTTTGTCCATGGCTAGTCCTACTAAGGAGACGATTTCCTCTTTATGCCTTCTACATCCATCCATGGGCGAGGAGATATCACTAGAGGTTTAGAATATCAGCCAAAGAAGCCATTATGTCTTGATAGATCATTATTTGCCCATTCTCTATGCACAACCCCACGTTTATCCTAGTGGGATGGTATATAAGCATCTTCGAATTTGATTTCAGGCGGATGATCCCTCTAGTGGTTTCACGGAGTTGTTCCAGATGGCTGCATCAGTTGCGAGAGGGAAGATTCCATTTTTCAATTAGTCAGGTTCTGGGTGCTAGTCGGCTTCTCGCGATGGAGAAGGACACTGGGGGCATCAGACCGATTACTATTGGAGAGGTCTTATTGCAATTAGTAAGTCGTACAGTTATCTTGCAACATCGCTCACACTTCAAAGAGCATCTTTGTCCACATCAGTTTGGAGTATACAAAGAGGTCACCTCTTTGTTCCTCTAGCTTTGAACTTATATGGAGCTATGGATACTGACTTCGACATGTTGGTGAGGGAGTGCACGAGAGCCTACCATACTATGCGACATGGGTATCACTCTCTTTAGCTTAATGTATAGCCTATTTTAGGCAACGTGTTTCCATTGCTCTATAGAGAGCACTAGCTGGTGCAGTCCATAGGAGAGCAATCACGTTAGGTGATGCTTCTTCATATGCTCATGTTGTTTGTAGACCATTTGACCTAGATAGTTCAGATATCTTAGGTACTGTAGGACATATTTCCTAGTGTGATATTATTGGGGCCTAGCCCCATGTTACCGATTTGGTTCCATCCTTGATCTTGATCCCATCTTTGATGGAGTCTTCACATCCGTTTTGTTATTATACCTTGTCTCTCTCAAGTAATGCTAACTTAGTATTCCCTTCCACTGGAACCGACGTCGGATGATTAATGTGGACTAAGTCATGACAACAAGTCCTATACTGACATTGATGCTAAAAGCTATCCACATGTAGCATGTACACAAAAATGTATATTCACACTTAAAATATCTTTTTTGGTGTGTAAGATAGATTATGCTATACACACATGAAAATATTACTACAATTCATGAATATAAAACATAAAAACTAATTTCAAAGCTTATGTATGTAAAGAATTAAAATATAATAGCTGTTAATTTTATTGATATTTAAATATATATCAAATTAAAAAATATAAATAGAATTAGGAGATATTTCATTGTATTTTATAACACAAAATTTTCACATCACATTAAAACATTGAATTAGTAGATAAGTCTAAAGAATTTTATGATATATAAGTATATTTTACTTTATAAATTTAAATAAAAATATTTAATATATCATGACATTACTACGATTTTGAATAAAAAAATCAATTTCATGAAAATGATATCATTATTATTTAAAATATATATATATATAATCTTATAGAGAAAAAAATTGCATTGATTTTCGCAATTATTGAATTCATTATCACACGTGTGAACTTATGACAGAATTTTCCAAAGCAAAATGAAATGAATATTTAAAGTGTCAATCAAGACCTGATATGTGTTTGCAGTGTGTAATACGTGATGGATTTCACATGAGTTAGGTTAACAACGTAAAGTTTTCAAAATATAATTCAGATAATAATTTGCTGAGACATAATACATATGACGTTGCATTTTTCATTTATGATATACATAATCTCCACTAGAACATCAAGGCCCCACCCTTTCTATCTTAGTCAATACATCCTCTTCTAGAACCTACGCTTTTGCGTTAATTAGTCAAAATGGACGTTAACTTGGGTTACGTTACGTTCGAATGCTACTCATACCTTGAGTTTGAATAGTAGTAAGGTCAACACATATCGAAGTGAGGTTGAAGTATGTACTTTAAGTTTTATGTACTCACTTCTTTGATTTGAGTCCTAAATCACCAATGGAGGTGGAATATGTGAACTCTCTAATCAAACTCTCTACATTTTACCGACTACTTTTACAACTTTAAGAATAGTCAGAAAATAGAAAGAGCACAAAGACCAGGAAAAAATGAATAAACAAATGTAAACAATTTTGTTTGGTCCTTAATTTTGGACACGGAACAACAGGTCAACGTTGTTCCAACTGGGAAGTTGGAAGTCCGAACAACGTAAACCTGTGATGAACATTTATGCGAATTGAATTCCAAGAGTTGACTTGTACCTGATTATCGTACAGTCGTCACTGTAAAAGATGTCTGTACAGTCCAATACATTCACCTGTCTCCAAGAGTTGACTTGTACCTGATTATCGTACAGTCGTCACTGTAAAAGACGTCTGTACAGTCCAGTACGTTCCACTCGGCAACCACGATCAAACGTTTTACAGTAGAACGACACGCGCACGAGGTTCCGGTCCTCTTATACGTTTGAAGCGACCAACAGGACTCTGGCGCCGAACTACAGTAAGGACTTCGCGCTTCCGGATGCCTATAACGCGAGCATGTGCTAGACGCCACCCACACAGTGCAGTAGCATACTACTGTGGTGAATAGCCGGCAAGCCGTTCACGAGGAACGGGATAAGATTACGTGGTGTATATTTAGCGAGCATGAGCTTAGATTCTAAATAAATAAATAAAATTTGGCGTGCATGTACTTTTCTGACGCATGACTTGAAACGCGTGTGTACCATTCCCAGCCAGAACGTGAACTGACCGTAGAAACATGAACTGACTTTGAACGCTTATTAATAAAATGAAGTCAGAAGTTATCAGAATACCAGACAAACTGAGAACTGAAATGAAAGTTAACCTTACATTTTAAAGTTGATATAACATGAGAAAATATGGATTGCATAGAACTCAACTGTACATACCTGCCTTTACAACTCCCAGTGTATTGTAAAGAAAGAATTCCGAATACTCCAAAAATTGCGGTGGTCATGAACTCTGTTGTTCATTATCTGGAGATCGGTCGAAAGGTCTTTTTACAAGGACTTATCCCTGCAAGAAGACTCTCGGGGAGTGACTAGACTAGGTAACTAATTAGAAGTTGACTCATCTTGATCAGTAGGGAACAAAATGAGTTGCATTGGATGGCTCAAATTACAAAAAAGGACGGCTAAGTTGTTGCTAATGAATCTAATCGCGTAGCCAACGGGTAACCTGGAGAGTTTCACTTAATTGCAAACAAATCTATGACTGCAATCATTAATTTTTTGCAAGCTTTCATATACAGAAAATCAGAATGGAAGAAAATCGATGGTTCCGAAACATGTTTTGGAGATAAAACAATTGATGGCATTCAAGAGGAATGATGGTCCATGACAAGAGATGCTTTGAACTCTCCTTTCTTCCAAATTCCTGGATGAGCAACTGATTCCTTCTTGTTCATGATCAGTTATTAAAAAACTAAACTTTCATATCTCTCAGAAACAAACCACATTCACAAAATACTAATTGTAGAGATTGGAAAATAACCAATGAGCATAAAGGTCCAAAAATTTAGGACACTTTTGAACACGAAACCACTTCCATGAAATATCCATTTGAACGTAGATTCTGCATGAAATAGCAAACGCTCATTCTAACAAAAGGCGAGTTTTCAGTGGAGGTTATGGAGCAGAACATTGTCCAAATAAATGCGAGGAACTTAAGGGGGCGTTTGGAGATCAGTTGGAACGATGGACAAGAAGCAAGAATGGTGTGGATGATGCCGGCAGTCTCATTAGAACAATCTGGTCAAACTACAGTTGTACAGCACAATATTTAATGTGTTGTACAAGTCACAGTCGTGCGTAATAGTGGAATCGGAAATACAGTGAAACCTGGAAATGTCCTTTATCCCGCTCATACTTTTATTTATCCAGCGTTTTCTCATTTTGGGCAAGCTCTTCATCTTTTTGGTCCAAGGCTCGGTCTTTTCGAGCGTGAAAACGCTCATTGTCATATATTTTATAACCGAAAAACCCCGCCCCGCCTACAATGACAGCAATAGACGGCAGGGTTTCCAAAAAAATTTACTAGGCCCAATCAGTTGCCCACTGTACCGCAGATGAAATCACTCGATGCTTGAAAATATACACGAGAATATTTCACATTTTGCCAAGTGAAAGACTAATCGAGCCTCTAGTAACTGCAAACAAATCTATCTATAAGTGCAATCACTCAATATCTGTAAGCTTTCATATACAGAAAATCAGAATGGAAGAAAATCGATGGTTCCGAAACATGTGCTTGGAGATTTAGGGTTTATGACATTCAAGATGAATGATGGTCCATTTTGGTTATTAAATTAAGAAGTGTGTAAATTGATCACTATGGATTTATACATTTCAAATATATACCATGGATCTTTCTTTGATTACATTTGAAATAATTTTGGTTATTGAATGAATTAGTTCTTAAATTTGTTACTATGTATTTACACACTTCAAATATATACCATGATTGAAAATTTTTACTCGTTTTGATAATTTTTTATGTATTATGTATTCTAATGTGAATAACTAAAACAAAAAATTGCACAAGGCATCAATGTTTAATAAATCATAATCTAATCATGACCATGCGAACTATCCCTAAACAAATATATGGTGAACTGAGAAATTTAAATTCACTTAACCATAAGTATTCCACCTACTTTTCAGATTTATTGTTAGTTTATTTTCATTTTCCTCATGTAACGTATTCCACCTAACTGAAATTTCATGTTTGTTTTCATTGATCCTCTGTAAAATGTGAACCCTCTATATAAGGAATCCATGGATGTGCCCCCCAGGCATTTGACGTAGCCAGGTTCAACTGTAGAACATAAATCAATGACAAGCGGGCTACTGACGAGCTGAAACATCGACCTGCGTTTCGGCGCTTGGGGGGGTTTTCGTTTCGTTGCGTCGCCTTGCCTTGCGTTTCGTACGCGGCACCGAATGTTTACTCATTAACAAGACATGAAACATTCCCGCGGTAGACCCTTTCCACAACACTGGCAGCATTAGCGCCGCATTGGAGGACAGACTTTTGCATGAAGTTTTGAACCTGCCTGTGGTTCCGCTTTGGTCCGGTTTTGGGTTTTGGAGAGCGGCTCACTTGGCAGGTCTTTGGTCTCGCCACATGTACTGTTGTGATTCGCCCTTAATTAAGTAACGCTCGGTGAAAATGGACATTCACAATCGCTGGATTGGCAGGCTCAAGAACGGAGCTCTAGCTAAAACGAGAGCTAGAGCTGATCCGTGAGTCCGAGAGATATTCACAGCGCGTGCTTTTGCTCTGCACCGAATGAGAGGCCCGTTGACGAGCAAGAAACACAAAGCGGCAGCGGCAGCAGCATGGCGATGGCGGCGTGTCGGGCCACGCGAATCGCTATTGTGGGCGATGTGGTGCGTACGGTGTTTCGCTCGTCTGTTTACTGAGTTTGCTTCTGAAGCTCATTCTTGGTTAGAGCAGCGAGTTGTGACTCGGGTGGGCAGGATGGGCTGTGTGACATTTGACGGATTTTTATTTTGACGTCAGCGTGTTTGCGGGACCGCCGAGGATTGCTCGCAATTTGTGTCCATGAGGAAGAGTTTGCTTCGTTGACTTCCAAAGAAAGTTTGCAGTCCGGTCGCCAGGGATGAATGTGTTTGAATTTTCTTTGGTTTTTCATGTATGTCGTGAGTCAATCGTGCTGACTGAGAGCAATATTACAGGGAACTCAAGTGGAGAATTCGATTCCTTGATAGAACAGCTCTTGACTTACAGCACTTTCAGCTCTTGACAGCTCTAGTGACCCATGATTATGCTTTTGCATTGGAACACGTGTGAAAAGAAATTTTTCTGGTCGATGTTCAAGAAAGTTGTCTGAAAGTGACATGGCCTTGATCGCCTCCAGTAGGTGAAAGGTCCCAGCCGAAGTTAATATTATGTGCAGTTCAATGCGCTTCATGGATTCTGGAGTTTAGAACCTTTCGGAGTAAAAGTCGTGATGACTTGTTTAACCTTTCTTGAATTCTCACCTCTAACCAGAAAAAGTATACCATGTGTGTAGAATTTTTTGAGTTCTTATCCGCGTTTGAATGGCGAATAAGTCGTAATAGTAGTGCTGTTGGAAATTTTCCTGAAATCACTAACTTAAACTGCAGTTCTTCAGTCCTCCATGAACAATGTATGTAATTCCTGGCGGAATTTGGGCAACTGGGCAAAGGGTAACATCATTAGAGTGAGACTGACATGTCGAGTGAAAATAATTACATAATAACAAGAAAGAGCAAGAGCAATCTTGGTTGAACTTTCCATTACAATATTTTATTGCAAGCAACGTATCTTGATTTTTGGAATGAATGTGAACACGAAATTAGCTAGGATAAAGCGCAACAAGTTTGTGCTTCTTTCGAGTAGAAGCTTTTGTTGGTGTGTAGAGCTCTATCGACGACCTCGGTTCCTGCTTGCCTGTGGGGCCTCTCCTATATTAGAAGAGATCGTGGATCTTATTATCTGAGGATTCGTATAATGTAAACTGACCCTATGATAAGACACATTTGGATTTAGTCTTGTTAATGTTCTTCTCTTGTTTTGCAGCATGATGCTTGGGATCCTGTGATAGATGCAAGAGCTCTTGACTTACTGCAGGTAGAGGGATTCTCAGTTTGATTCAATTTTGCTTGATATTTCACAGAAATGGCTAATCTTCTGTATCGCCTTGCATATGTGCGTGATTATTCGGGATGACCCACACCTTTGTAACTTTGTTTGTTGTGTCTTTGGTTTGCTTCTTGTTTGCAGCCGGACCTAGTTTTATTCACAGGCACGACATCTTTCATTCATTTTAAGAAGATGCCAGTTTCATTCGTAAGTTACGCCAGGTTTGAAGTCAATATGTAAAATATGGGGACTTATCATCCTGGCGGCCGTTGTGGCAATATGGGGACTTATCCTCCCTCGTCCATCGGCTACATCCTGTAAATTTGTGAACGTTATTTTTCTTGTCCTTTAGACTTATTTTCTCACACTTCGTTTTGTGACAACAGGGGATTTTGGAAACAAGAATGTGGATTTGGTGTCTAGTATAAGTACTCTAAACTTCCCAAAAGCTGCGATACTTGGGAATCACGACTGCTGGTTTCCGTCAGGAGTACCAAATCACACAAGGTTGTATATATATACCCTTCGACAGTAAAGTAACCCTGCGATCACTATTAGCATTTGTGTTAAGCAGTTTGTGCTAACTTTCTCTTCACTGTTCAATGCAGATCGTATAAGCTTGAACCAGACCCTATTCAAGTTCAACTAGACTTGTGAGTAAAAGTTAACTTTTTGGAATATTCTTGTAACTCTGCAATTATTCCTGCAGAGTGCTTGATTGCCCTCCTTACAAACCTTCTCAGACTAATGGTCTTTGCAAGATACTGATGGTTCCGTATCTTCTTATCTTGCGCTTATCGTGGCCCAGTTTGATCACTAATTTACGTCCTGTTTGATTGGGGAAGCCAGGCTTGGTAATTCACATGTGGGGTATAATCGGTTAGATTTTCCCCAACTGAAAATAAGCGTCGTAGGCGGAAGGCCTGGATCATGGGGTGGTCTACATATGCATAACAAAACAAAGCGATTGTAAGCTTTCCTTATTAGCTTTGATCTCCAGTTTCAGTTCTAAGGGTGAGACGATTCTCTGTTTTCAATACACATGGAGATTGTTTCCTTTTAGAGGTTATGGACATTGACGATTATGAAGCTTTTATTGCACCAGACAATCTTAGTTCGCAAGCAATTGAAGCTTTATTCTTTACCTTTCGATTTCTGGTATTGTCTTGAAATGTGTATATCAAAGAAAATGCGGTTGTGAAAAGATTTTGGATGTCATGTAAGGCAGGACTTTAGTTGAAAGTTAATATTTCAAGAATTGCACTTTTATATATAAGGGAACTTTAGCTGAAAGAAGGAAGACTCAGAGGCTGAAGTCAGACTTCTTTCAAACGTTCATACCAGGCTTTAATAGTAGCTATCAGATCCCCCAACTAATATATGAAAATAATGTTGTTTTGAAGCTTTGGAGCTACCAACATGGATCACAGCAGTGCTCTTATTTCAAAGGCGGCTCTTGGAGCACCAGAAGATAATTTTCTTTTGTTGTTAGCTCACAACGGCCCTACTGGTAATGTCCTCAGATCCTTGGAACTCCTTGCAGATGACGGACTGTCATTCACAAGGTCACTTTCGCTGGAAAGCTTCAAGTTTGTTAATAGACATGGATCATATCTGCTCGGCTTCCCGTTAACAGTCAATATTGTGGATGATGGATATATTCCATCTCATCGAGGAATTTAGATACTTGTCCGGCCACGGATTATGGATATGATGCAAACTTTTAAATGTCTAAACTTCTCCATTGTGGCCACAGGGCTCGGTTCAAAATATAATGACATTTGTGGCAAAGACTGGGAATTGGGAGGTGGCGACCATGGCGATCGAGGTAATTAAAATATTAAGAAATGATTCAAATTTTGAGTATACCATGATAACGTCCTCTTGTGTTTCTAAGCAACTTATACTACACGACTATTCTTCTCGTCTTTTCTTTTTCGTAATATGTTTGGACGCAGACGCAACAGAATCTATTTACAGCTGTTTGTGACTCATCCGAGTACTGATGTGGCGCTGTAGATTTGCGGAACGCAATTTCACAAGTGAAGAAGAAACGAAAGGTTCCACTTGTAGTATTTGGTCATATGCACAAGGGGCTACAGTACGGTGTTTCTGAGAGAAATATGATCGTGGTTGGAGAGGACAAGTCCGTGTATCTTAATGCCGCTGTCGTCCCAAGAATTAGAAAATTGTCATCCTCAAATGCTGACGAAGTCTCTCTGGAAACCAAACTGGCAGAATCAAGTCTGCATGAATGTTATGAATCTGAACCATTACCATCTCAAATACCGTCCGAAAGGAACTTCACATTAGTAGAGATGGAAGATGGAGAGCTAAAGAAAATTTCAGAGGTTTGGATCAAAGTCGAGGAGTCGCAAGCATCGATAGGAGAAGAAACTCAGTTGTACCCTAGAGATTGAATGGTGTAACAAAAGATTTACTTTGTAATGGACGGCTCGATGTAAGCTTGCGGAACTATTTAGGTTGAGATAGCGCTTGTAAAAATTACTTATCCTCCCGAGGTAGTGTAATCTGTTTTATACCTCTAGCACGAACCACACAGCTACTCCTGCAAAGAGATGTATTTTTAGAGTTTAAAAATTATTACATCAAAGACCATCATGGAGTGACTTCTGCAGCTTGAACTTTACCTGTTGTCTTTTCTAGAAAATCATGGAAATCATGTCTCCATCAAGTGAATAATCTCATGGATACCATGCGAGGCGTTGTCCGCCAAGACCTAAGAAGTGTAATGTCCTGTTTGGCCTGATATGTTTCGGACTTGACCGTTCGCACGTGCCACAATTGCTGCTACATCTCTTTCCCTTGCCAAAGCACTTGAACGGAGCACCATGATATTTGTATCACGCAGTCATCTCATAATATCTAAGCCTGCGTAGATTTGACCGCTCGGAGTCAAACCTTTCTGCAGACGAACTGCATTGGGATGTTAGATTATGTGAATGCTGGGCCTCTGGTGACTTGATACTTTCATAACTTGCTGAGATTGCCGCACTAGGTTCATCGAGGAGATAATACGCATCAGAACCCACAACCCAGTTAAAAGTAAACATCAGAGGTCAACTCTAGTATATTGGAATTGCAAATACTTGAGAGTTACCTACGAAAAGTTTGGGCAACTGAAGGACGATCCCTTCACAACCATTAACATGGGCACACACAGGTTCAGAGAAATTGAGACGATTACAAACTAACAGGACAATGTTAACCACCCATGATACTTATGAACAGGCGTTTACTTAGAAAGTTTCGACCTCGCAGTTAATAAATTTTTCTCTGTGACACAAACAAACGACATAATGATTGGATTGAAAAAATTCCGAAGGCCAGGTCAGAACAGGACAGTAGCAAATCATGTTCATAAAGAGGTGGACAACGTTCCGAGCTGACCAATTTGACACCAGTGTAATGCTTTACAAATCGTTCTGATTGACGCTTGTTGGTACGAGGATAAGGTGGCGGAACAATTACTCTCTTCTTCTTTGTCTCTAAAGATGAGTAGCTGCGTACATACGAAGAGGTTGTTACCCATGTCCAGAAGCCATTTTCCTATTCTATGGTGTCAGCACTTGCCTTCCGTGTGAGACACTAGGCCTCAATCACGCGTTCAGCTTCAGAAACCTGTCAAAGACAGTCCTCAAATCACCTCTTAAATGCCCAAAGAATGGTAATGCGTAAATTTTACATATCTAAATCTGGCCCTGTGTCATACTCCAAAATAAGGAGCACTGCCGCAACCACAAGCCTGCGATCACAAAACCATGAGGTCAATTCCAAGGGCTTCGAAAACTTCCGACGTCATATGTGCAAACAATGCATATCTGACTGACGGGTGACGACCTGATTTGAGTTCAATGGTTAGTAACTACATCTTGAGCTTGTCTGGGAATTCTTCAAGTCACTAGCTTACACACTTGATATACTAGCCAGCACCAGCGCCTCTGCTTCTACACAAAAAAGACACTCACCCGACGAAACGGAACGCTACAGTAGAATGTCAATCAAGCACGGACAGCACCATCCTGTGCAGCAATATTCCCCACATTTCAACTCCAGTACTTATGTCAAACATACACAGTCTGAAAAGACCTGATCCATTTCTTCTTCACTAGCGCTACCACCAAGGAAGAATGGTGACTTGATAAGGGAGAATGATTACGGCATATTCGGATGGCTGCAGATTTGAACTCAACTCTACGGCAGGTAACACAATAGCAAGTGAAATACAAGTCCTCACCTTTTCATCTCAGGTCTTGATAGGATTCGTAAATTGAACCAATTAGATACCTTGACCTTTCTCTTCGAGACTAATATAATATCTCTTTCATATCTCAAGCTTTATCCTAAACGTGTTGATTTGATTAAAATTCATTTAAAACACAGTAACCTCATAGACTACATCTTCATTGTTTTCTCCGATCAGCCGGTAAATAAGAACTTACAATGTCTGGACAGTAAAGATGCTTTCACAGGCGTTTTCGTTCTTAATAGTTACAGGTGGTAGATCTTTCAAGATAAGATAATTGTCAGCTACTCAAGCTTGTTCAATATATGGATCCTAGGCAGAGAAGGATAGAATTGACTTACTTGTAGATCACGATGAAGAACAGGAGGAGATAAAATCCAAGCTTCATCAAACGATACTTCTTCTCATAGCCAAGGAGATTGAAAATTTCTGTGACATCTACTAAATGTCGTTTATTCATATACCTGAGAAAAATTACAGAGATCGAGGCATTAGCAATATGTATGCAACACTAACTGAAACCAAAACAAAAAGATAAATCAGTAAAATTTCCTACTTCAGTTCTTAATTTTCTCAGTAATTTTCCGAGCAGATAGATGAATCAAAGACTTCAACAAATATTTTGAATCTTCAAAATATTTACAAAAGTTGTAAGATATGTGTTATAAGCATTCAAGGCTTAGAAATTGCACGGCAAAGGGATGCTTACAATTTTGCGTGATAGTAGACAACTGGCAAATTGAGAAGGAACAAGCCATAGTATCCAGTAACCAGAAACAAAGCGCAGAGACTAGCTTGTAATACGAATTCAGGTACGACAAACTTGTTGATGCTGGATGAAGAATCAAAAGGATTGATGTAGTCAAATTCCAAATCCGATAGGCACATGAGCTGCATTCCAACAAAAACATAAAAATTACATAAATGACGTAGTAACAAGCACATAAAACTTGTAAATATATCCCGTTCTCCATTTTATTTTGAAGTAAATAAACATCAAAGCACATAATTGGTATGTTTATAACGTCACTAGGCTGATATGATCATCCTAGTGACGTTATACACATGATCATCTATCCATTTTTACAATAGTCGACTTTTTTATGACATTGGAAGAGCAAAGCTGTGATGAAAATCAAGCGACGTACTAACTATAATCTGTCAAATAGATTACTGATCCAGGAATTTCGAAGTTCTTGGACTTCAAAACTGTTGAAAAGAGAAATGTGAATTTGAACAATGTGAAGTAAACTTGTCAAAAGATAGCAAACTGTGAGTGCAGTTTGTAATCAAAGAAGAAAAAACTGAGGAACATCTGGTGAGACACAGTGAGGCAAGACTGGATCAATAACAGTAAAATAAAAATGAGGGTCTCTTCCCTCATATTTACAAATTCTAAGCCTTGACAACCTAAGAAACTGCAGAACTATGACAAAGCAGACGGTTTGAACCAGAAGAATCAGCCACAATCATTACATTTGGGGGGATACAGAATGCAAATTACAAAATGAAACAAATTACCCTACAAAAACTAAGCGAGTTCTACAAATCCACAGATCGCATGCTAGACACGGGAGCTTGCCTGAACCTTACATATTCAGATTTTGTCGATTCTTATGAGTGGGGACAAAACTCTAGACGGGATGATGAAACCTAGGTAGCGCATCTATTCGATGGGGTATGACGGAAGTAGAAATACAAAACGCCAAACATTTCATGATACAATTTCGCATATCAAGCAATTCGTACCAGCAGGTATAATCAGGAATTCGCTAACCTGATAAACCACAATTCCGAGAAGACCGGCCACCACAATGAAAGACAGAAGCCACAAAGTCAGCTCCACAGCAGCCATGCTTGCCCTCTTTCTTGAGCTTGTTCTTGACACTCCCAAACCGAGCACAATTACAGATCCATTCCATCTCTGCGCCTGGTCATCGGACTTGATTTCAACTGACCACTTCTTCTAGCCCAGCCTCGCAATCTCCTGCCCAATAACATCTGATTTCCCTCCTCCTCGTACCCTCTGAACCAAACCAACTCCGGAAAATTTCAAATCCACCAACCGACCAACGCTGAAACCTCTTCACCCTCTAGATACAGAGTTCTAATCCCTGTCACTACAACTTATCCCTGCCGAATTCCTTCGCGTTTACGGGAGGAGGTGCCCTTCTCGAATCTTCCGCACCACAAATCTGCAGTGAAGGCTCATGGAGGAAGCCCAGGAGGTTTGGCCCTTGTGGTGGCAATCCAACAGAAGTCGCTCGACAGCTGCTGTCAAGAAGCCTCTAATTAAGCCACGCCTTACTTACTCTACTTAGGGTCGTCGCAGTCCTGCGCTTTGGCAACGAGAACGGATCAAAAGAACGAGAAGTGGAGACTCGCTAAACAGCTCGCTAATTTGAAACTGCTAATGTTAAAAGTAATCTTCCCCCTCGGACGCGGTTAAAACGCTTGCCCTCTTCGATAGAGTTGACCAATTCATAACGCTTAGAGAGTGCACACTTGCCTTATTCGGCAAGTCGGGGGTTCATGGCCCTTAGGGCAGGGCAGGACTGGGCATCAAGGGTTTTAGACCTTTCCTCTCTTCTTCTTCACTCCGTTCAAACGAAGTTACTCGGTAAATAATTTGAACCATCAAGGACTGTACGTGGTTGAAAACTCCACCACGTGTTGCTAATATATAGAGAACCGTGCACTTTGAAGACCACTTTTTTATACATTCCTTAAAAATTACAGAAAGTCTCCTGAAAGTCAAAGCTGGTCACGGTACAAGGCACACATGTTTACACAGTGACATCCCTATGCCGGCTGCATGCATCTATTTTCTATTTTAAGCTTCTCTTTTCCATTAATTCTCTGTAATGGTCGTCTCTGTAATTTAAATTTAAGGCCCACAACGCTGGCATCCTTTTTCTTTTCCAGGTTCTATTTTCCAGCAATTTTCTGCAATAATCTTTTCTGAAATTTAGAATTCTAGACACACACTCGTCACTCCTTGACACAATGGGCTGATTCAGCTCGTGGGGATATTCGTCAATCGATCCGCGCCACACGACTGTGTGGGACTCAAACCCTACGGTTAACTTGGTAATGTAACTGGCAGATGTGAGTTCGAACTTCAGAGTACATTACAGTAGACGTTCTGTTCCATACTTCATGAAACATGTGTAATGGTGGTGGACTGCGCAAGCCTTTCTTTGTCAATCCAGCAGATTTGTTGTTACTCAGTAGGGTACATGAATCGATGGATGGGTCGTGGTTCCCCCAATGCGGTCGGACCTGGGGACTCGATGCCACGAGTAAATTTATTATTCCCATTTGGTGAGTGAAAGGAGGAGGAGGAGCCTCGATCAGCAGGATTGCGAAGCAGAGGAACGATGCCAAGTGGGCAATTGTGAAGCCCCAGGGCAGGTGAGGGTTCATGGTTGCCCCCTGTCACTTGCGTCGACTCCGCTCTCTCTCTCTCTCTCTCTCTCTCTCTCTCTCGCGCGCGCGCGCGCGTCGCTCACCGCTCCTGGCCTTTTTGAGAATCTTTCATGTCCTTGTAAAATGCGTCTTCTCCCTCTCTCGTTCGCTGTCTTCTTCTTCCCGCGAGCTTCCCTGCCCTGTTCTGTCCTGTCCTTGGCTGTTCGAGGGCTTGGGATTTATCGTCATTTTGGGATAGTGGTTTAGAGGATTCACTCATCGTCTTGTTTGTGCAGTCGTGTGGTCTGGTTTGTGTGGCGTGGTTGGTTGTGTTCTTTGTGGTGCTCGCGACTCACTCTCGCAAAGTGTAATTTGCTCGTTGCCCAGATGAGTTTTCTGGACGCGTTCCTGGGTTTGGTGGCGCTATCAGGGCTGGGGCTCGGATTTTTCTGGGTGTTCGTCCTGGAGGATTTGCAGAGGTCGACGATTTTGGAGTATGCTCGTCTTTTTGCCCGTTTTTTGGGGCAATATTTTTAGACCTGAAGCGGACTGAATTTGCGGAGCATGAGCAGTTGATTTTTCAATAATTTTGCGCGCCGGGATGCGAGCTTCAGGAAGCGGGTGGAGGTCAGTAGGTCCCTTATTGGGGTGCAGGGGCGAATCTCAAAACTCAGGGTGAAGCATGAAAGTGCCCGGCAGTTATCTCTCTTCGTCGATTCTTCACATCCTTACATATGTGGTCTTTCAACATAGCGCACGTGCATCGAATTGAACCCTTTCATAGGACATCGATCATCCACGCTCGGGATTCCAGAGAGAAAAACCCTTAGATCAGAGAGGATCTCAATCCTTCTCGGTCAGTTGCTTCCTGCTCTTGCCCGGGTTTTTATAAAACTTGAAACCAGCTAATTCTCTGACGCACGTCCAGCTGCCGGGATGTCGTTCTCCGTGAATCCCCTATCCTTGTGCTTGTCTCAGTCGACATTCGAAGCATGGTTGAGGGATAGCGGGCACTTAGAGATCTTAGACAAATGTGTTATGGACCAGGCACGTACAAATGGTCACGGTTCCATCTCAGCCTTTATGAAGGCCTTAAAAATCAATCCTTTCAAAAGCTTAACTTTGGAGGATTGCTGCAAGAGTCCAGTAGCGTGGACTGGTGAATTTTTTGATTGTGGCACCGGACCAAGAGATACCTACACCTTTCCTCATAGTTTGACTCAAGCAAAGCTGCGAATGGAGGAGAATGTGAAGAGATACACGGGCAATTACTTGGTTCTTGCGCTGGTCATCCTTCTCTGCTTCTTGTAAGTGCATCAACTCCCTGTTGAAGTGTCAAACTGATGTTTTGGGCTTGCTTGGGGTTGACTTTTCCAAAGAATGATATGAGAAGTAGATTTTTACGACTGGAGGAAGCTGTTCAGTGTGTTCATAGCAGCAATTTAAAGAACTTGCACCTCCATTGCTGAGAGCAACCAAATGTATCTCATCATTTCTTGTTGGAAGAATTCGATGTGATGTCCGTCGAAAGGTAAAGAAGTGATACATATTATTTTCCAAGTTGGTGAAGAAGCTTTTATTCTAAAACGAAAAAGTGGTTCGGAATGGAAATTAAACTCCACAGAGACCCATGACCCATGGGACAAGAACTTAAAAGAGAAACAGTGTGACTACTTCTTTTGGGCGAGCACTGAGACTGAATTGATATTGGGTCACTTCAATTAATGAGTGGAACAACAGACTTTACTGGTCATGAGCCAGCTTTTTGGAAGTGCTTCTTGATTACAAGAAAAAGATGTCACTGCTTAGGCTTAACCATCTTCTTAAGGTCTCTACACCCTTCTAGCAATACATCACATATTTTAGTTTCGTTGTCGCTAGTATTGACCTTTTCTTTCAGACATTTCTTACTGACATTCTCGATATCGTCTGGCAAACAGGTACAAGATTCCCGTTGCTTTATTGGGGATTATGTCCATCATTGCACTTTGGGATACCATAAGAGTGTATATCAACTCGAGAGGCCTGACTCAAAACAGTTTTAGATTTCGATCCTTGCGAGTGCTCGGAAATATAGGTGTGTACCCGATCTTGTCCCAAGTTTCCATGGCATGGTGGAGCATGTACGCTGTTTACCGTCTTTATTATGTTTGATTGCTTCAGTGTATCTTCAGATTTCACACTCACCTTACTAAACATTCGAGACAAATTGTAGTCCCAGATGCGTCTTAAGTTTACCCTCCAGGTCTCTGTCCTATACTTTGATCAACTCAGAAGCTGAAGAATTGATCAGGAGACTACATGTTAAAGTCCATGGGACCTCAGTGAGTTTGGTATTAAGTAACAGCAGAGTCGACTTTTGAAGATTATGTTGATCTGAAATCTTGTAGAGACATGACGGAAAGAAGCATCAGCTGAGTTTTTTGCGGTGAATCCTATAAGTTCGTGCAAGTCATGTACAATTCATGAATTTTGAAATTGAACGGGATCTGGGCATGGGCACAACAATTATGACAAATCTTCATGTAGGTGGTTGGACATGTATGAATCGTTACGGGTTGAGGATTTTAGAAGTTGAGCTGAAAAGGGACAATTTTTATTTGACGTGGACAGATTCTGACTGACTTTTAAGAGTTTGGAAGAAACAATTTCCTTGTGAAGCCAGTTTGATTTTCTGACTTATGTGAGTAACTGTTTGGGTACTACTATGGATGGAAATTTCCTGGAAAAGATCTTCGTAATGGTTTCTCAGGAAAATCCCCAATGTACGAGACTAGTACTTCAGTGTCAAGAAGAGACGGGAGAATTGCTAATTTTTGTTTGGCAACCTATAGCTTGCCCATCATCGAGACTTCTCTATTTTCCGTAAAGTTGTTACCAAGAAGAATGAATTTTACTACGTTTTTGGGCAATGCGTTCGGGTTAATAAGCCTGAGATGCACTGTGAAACATACTGACTGTCAGTTTACGATCTAGCACCTGGCTGTTCCCACCGTCATATTTTTTATCAAAGGTTAAATACTTTGGTGACTTTTCTGTACTGCAGGTACTATATTCATTATGATGTACTGTAGAGTGGCGGTTGCGCTTGCATGGGCCGGGTTGACCAGTCTGTTAGGTGAGACAAGAAGCTGCAAGTGCTTGCAGTATGTTATTTTGAACATTAAGTTGTACTCTTCTTGGAGTTATCTTCTCTTAAGTTGTAGCTTGCATGGACAACTTCGTATCAGATCCAAGCAATTTTTACAACCTAGATTTCCGAGTGCTAGATTTCGCAAAATTTCTATTTTCATCTGCAAACTTTCTGTCGTCCTCGTGAGATTTGGGATTGTTTCTCATTTCATTGCTATACGTAGCCAAGATACTCGCACATCCTACTCATTGAGTTTGTCAGATGAAAGAGTAGAGAACCATTGTCAATTTTGGAGCTGATTCTCTTCTCCTATCTACGAAGTGTAGGTGTATGATAGATGTACCACGTAATCATGCAGCTCATTACATTCTTTCATTTTGGTTTCACATGTCTTACGATTGGTCTCTGTATGTTGGCAGTTGTGCTCGTCCACAGCATGCTGAGAAGGATAACACCTATGAAACATCCGCGAAAGCCTGCTGAGTTGAGAGATTGAAGTTTTCCAGGATTCAGGGTGCAACCGCATGTAATTATAACTTGGCGGACCCGTAGAACGCCCTTGCCATGAATGTCATGGCTTCCAACAAGGATGTAGCAATAGAAGACTAAACGACAATTCTCTGGTACAGTACCTTTCTGCACAGGATGTCTTCTCACATTTCTGAGTGTAAAGTGATGAACAATCATCAACCGATTTATGGTTCAGAAGTATAGCTCTTGTGGTACACGAAAAAGGCCCATGTCTAACAATACGGGTCAAGTTCTAACGTCAAGAACCGTCATTTCCACGCTTCTATGGCAACTGAGTGGGATAGCATGGTCGTAAAGAGACTGCCCAACAACTCAAGGGGAAACGGTTGAAAACAAACGGAAGGGACTTGGTGGATCAGTCAGTTGCATCGAGAAGTTGTATTCCCAGTTAGGAGAGTCAGAACTGAGAAACAGGTCAAATCAATAGTGACAAAAGTAAATAGTGACAATGTTATGATCTGCCCCTGGAAGAACTACGGTGTTTAGCGTGTACGATGAGCAGAGTAGTAGCACTTGGAACGGTAGCCATATGTAACATCTTTTCACGATGCTGTTTTGATGGTCTTGTAGAAATGCAAATGATAGTCGACCCGTGCTAGGTGGGTGCTAGACCCAGCAAGAGTATATGGGCCTTGGTAGATTTTTATAAAGTAAGTTTGAGTGGTTTCCTACAGCCTTCAGCCAGTGTTTCTTGATCCAGATTTTTTACACAAAAGTGTGACTTGGGATGGACCCTTTGCGCGTTGCTTCACCTCTTCTCTAAGATGGTCAATCGTCTCCGCTGAGGATAAATGTGAAGCCCATTGTAACTAGAGGCCAGTTGCATTGTACCGTCGTGAAAGAGGCAATTGAATGATGGCTTTCACACACGAGTGATTGTTGCCCGAGTGATGTGCATGCCGTGTGGGTGGAGAGAGTTGTGTGGGTACAAAGTTTTGGAAGACAAATATGTAAGAGATTGTCAGATTGCCCATATTGTGTGCCGTTACTATTGCGTGATATTACAGTGGCTTTCAGTGTCGATATTTATTCCTGGGACTGTAAGAGAAGCGGTGTGGGGTAAGACTTTGAGGATCAGTCACCGCAGGGGAACTTTTCCCCCCTACTTTTATGATTTTTGATGGGGTCTTCCCATTCCTTTTGTTATTTTACTGTGTCTTCTTCCTCTACTTTTATGATTTTTAAAGGCACCACATTCACGTGATCTACCCAACTCGAAACTCTGCGAACCAAAGGTCGTCACCCATCCCGCTATATCGGGATAGATGAAACTGGGTGGTGGAAATCATCATCCGAAGCCCGTGATCAAGCACTCTACAAGTACAACAATTATGCTAAAGCTAAAGCGAAAAGTTGTTGGATAACCGTGGTGGGTAGGCGATCGGTGCAGTCTATCTAGGTCTGGAGTTGTTTAATGTTTTCGTGGATTCAGCGGCAGCGATCTCCGTGTGCCAGTTGAGATTTGTAGCCTGCAAGACATAAATACTGGACGTATTGTTTTTTTTTGTCTTTGAACTCAAACGATATTCTCCTTCGGCGAACAAGTATTTCATGGGGGCGTCTGGCGTCCTCCAGATGCTGCTGGCCGTAGAAATACCCCTGACCTTTTCATCGCGGCTGCTGCTTTCTTAAGCACATGAATGACAGTGAGCCGGAATTTGGAGCGACATTTCACATTCACGTGGATGCTCACGAGGTGGGTCGTAGTCATCCCAGGTCTCGTAATTTTTCCCCAAAAAGCAGAAGGCAAGACACCCGTCCACAAAGAAATTGTGGATTCAGGAGAGTTACCATTTACGTTCCAAGGAGCCCCAGCGACATGAACATGGACACACGTGTACTGCGGTGTCAGGAATCAGGGCCTGCACTCGGAAAGTACATTCTCCCATAGAATATGAGTTACGACAACCACTTAAACGTCCAGGACAGTGGAAGTGGACAGTGTAAACGGGATCAAGAACGTGTGGAGAAGTTGCTCCACAAGAGCTCCCAACGAGACTCTCGTGGGCCCTCGAAAGCTGTGTTGAACTATTAGTGCGTGTCAAAGCTTTCCCTCAGTGATTTCCGCCCTCAATCTCACAGGAGTGCTGTAACTCCTCTCGCGAGCATTAACTTCAAAGAGGAGAACACTTAATGGATCTTTCTACCACGATCCTTTGGGAAATTTACTTTACTCCGAAAGTTGATCGCATGAGGAGGCGAATTGCTTGCTCACCGGGGTCCGAGGTGCGCGACGAGGTACTTTCCCGGGCACGAAGTGACAAGGGACGAGGATTGTCGAGTTGTCTATGGGCAAATCTAATCCCGGACGTCCCTAACTCTCTAGGGCTTCCGAACCTTTTCCCCAAGCAGACAGTGCCTAGTGTGTGCCAAAATCTGACCTCTCCCTCGCGCCTGGCAAGATTTGGGCGCCACAACTCTGACCCCATCGCTAGTTCCGGCGGGCCATCGTTTTGCTTTCTATCTATCTACGTATCTATCTGCACGTACTGTGCCTCACCACCTGCGATCCTGTACCATGTAGTGTGGCATGTCAACTACCGCTTTCTGTGTATTGGGGCCTAGCCGTGAAAAGACGAAGTAAAATATCAATATGGGAAGACCCCATCAAATCGTACACGGAAGGAACCAAACCGGTAACATGGGGCTAGGCCCCAATAGTATCACTATGGGAAATATGTACTACAGCACCTAGTATATCTGAACTATCCAAGTCAAAAGGGCTACAAACAACAGAGCATCCAAAGAAGCATCACCTAACGTGATTGCTCTTCTATGGATTGCACGGCTAGTGCTCTCTGTAGAGCAATGGAAACACGTTGCCTAAAATAGGCTATACATTAACCTAAAGAGAGTGATACCCCATGTCGCCTAGTATGGTAGGCTCTCGCGCACTCCCTCACAAACATGTCGAAGTCAGTGTCCATAGCTCCATATAACAAAGAGGTGACCTCTCTGCATACCTCTATACTTGGAGACCTTGGCTGCTGTCGCTCCACTCGCCGCCCATCCTGGAGGATGGGTGATCACCCCCTCTGAAACTGTGTCTCTAGTAGGATCGGTAACCAACACATCGCCCTAAAGTGACCTGGTCCTCCCGAACCAAGCATGTGTCCGCTCTAACCCTAGTCGATTGCGCAAGGCATACCAACGCTCTCTCCATATGATGTATCCACCCTCCCGCACCATAGCAAACACCACATCCCTAATGGCATCATGGGTAACTATCCTCTACCTTCCGAATGGACAACGAATCATATGAACATCTGTTGCATCTAAAGTGATACCACACTCACATGTGAGTAATGAAGATGCAGATGGATGGACCAAGCCTAGCCCCATGTTACCGGTTTGGTTCCATCCTTGTACGATTTGATGGGATCTTCCCATCCCTTTTGTTATTATACTTTCTCGGACCCTTTCTGTGTATTGGGGGGTTAAATTTCTCCTCCACGGTTGTCGTGTCTCCAAACGATGGGCTCGATTGGCAGACGTTCCAAAGTGCTCGCATCTCCACCGTCTAGTCGCTTTTCGAGCATGTCTCGCCTTACATGGAGCTTGTGGCAAGCCAGCCTGCTGGACCAGCGCTGGTACTCTATCCTCGCCAACCGAACGATGTATCGGCGAGCGGCGGACTGAAGGAAGGGCAAAAGAGAAAAAAAAACGGAAGAAAGAGAGGAAGAATAAAACAAGAGCCGAGTAGTCACACAAGATCAAGTTTGACAATCTGGATGGATTCCAGCTGCAGCCCTCAGTCTTGATAGCTAAGACCTGGGGCGGGGTACGTCAGTGGCGAGCGCCATGGCCTCGTTACTCGTTACTCGTTAGCAAACACAATTTGACGCCGGTTAGCACATGGCCGGGAGTCCGCGAGTCCGGGACCCGGGACGAAACAAATTTATTTTTTCTTGGCCACGGCTAGCGCAGTAGCCGGATGGAGGGACGGCTGGGCCTCTGGAAAATCTGTGTATCAAATTTGGAATTTGGAAGCCATATCCAGTGCTCCGGCCACAAGTCTAAAGCGGGCGGGCGCGTAGAGCGTCGATAGGATCGAGGAAGAAAGAGAGAAAGCAAGCAAGCAAGAGTCCAGTGCCCAGGTGAGGGGCTCGCTCGGGCAGTGGGGAGAATATGTCCATCGCTTTTCGAAGTACCAATCGAAAGCTGAAAGTCGCAAGCTCTTCTGGCGAAGCGAGGGACGGGGAGAGAGGCAGGGATGTAGGGAGGGCATATGAAGAAGGAGGAGGAGGAGTCTATCCGGGCCCTAGTCAAACGACAGGACAGGGAGTCTGTTCGGGGAAACGGGAACACGTGAACTCCGTGTAGCTTGTGAGGGGAATGGGTGGTCTAGCAATATCCATCAATGACTTGGCGATATGTCAGCGGGAGCCCAACAAGTCCTAGGATGTGATGAATGTACTGCTCCGTATCCCGACCCGACCGCCTGTACCGGCCGCAAGTAGAAATTATAATGGGCGAAGAGTGTATGTCCATCAAGGCGAGAGCCTGGAAGAAAGAGAGAAAGAAAGGCAGCCATGGGTCGGTCAGACCGCCCTGAGCTGCCTGCGCTGCGATTCCCTGAGGCCCGAAGGGGCGGAGCTTTGTAATTTGTGATCTGCTCTATTCTCATGCCTGACGGACTATTCCAAGGGCCCGTGACTGACAAGTGCTCTGATTGATCGCACTATTGAGTATGATTAATCTCTCGAACCGGCCAGTAGATAATTCCATCACTCGTGTCGCTCCGCGAACCCTCGCAATCAATCTTGAGGGCCACGAACCCCGCGGCTCCGGTTGTGATAGCCCCGTAGAAGAATCGCTGCAGCAAGAACTCGATCCGTACTTGGCCGCTAGCCTCATGGTATCGCTCGAGGCGTACGCGCCAGGCGCATGACCAGTTCGCATTGCAAACACAAGCCCTCCATGGAGGCCTTTACCGCCGCCGATCCCAACTTGCACGAGATTCTCGAGCGTGGTGCTGCTGCCACTCCGCAGTCGGGTACCCGTCCAGATTTTCTGACCGCGCTCGGCGACGGAGTGGGAATCGGAGTGTTGGGGCCCCAGAGCAGCAGCGGCGGCAGCGACTCCTTTCTGCGCCAGGCCGAGACGCCCAAAGCCAAGTGGACTGCCCCGCTCTGGATGATTCAACAACATCTCGGGCCTCCCTCCAGCTTTCCTCTCGCTGCTGCTGGTGCTGCTGTCGTCGTCCCCGCTGCAGCGAGCGGCGGCTCCAAGTCCCCCAAGCCTGCAACTTTACCCGGACCCGGCCCTGGCCCGGGCTCGAGCAACGACAGGCCTGCGCAAGCGTGGTGTGACAGAAACAGCAAGCAAGCGATTCTCAAGAGCGAGGGCGATAATGCACCACCTTCCAAACTTATAGCAATGGCCAAATGTGACAACAACAACAAATCTTCGATGGTCGTAGACACCCCTCCTCCTCCTCCTCCTTCTGCCGATTCATCCAGAGGAAATGTGATTGCCAAAGATGGCGTCGAAGTGGATGTGAAACAGATGGACTCGTCGGATTGCAGCGACCACATGGAAGAGCAGGAAGACAAAGGCACGAACAGGACCGTGTCAAAGAACCTGGTCTCCGAGCGCAAGCGCCGCAAGAAGTTGAACGAGGGCCTGTACACATTGCGTGCCCTTGTGCCGAGAATAAGCAAGGTTTGTTGCCGGCAGTTCATCGCAATTTGAACTCGTCGACTCGTCGGTTCGTCGGTCGGTTTCTGTTTCGGTTGCTTGGCTCAGATACTCACGCACTTGACCCTCATCGAAACTGGCGCGTAGAATCAGTCTGATGCGAGTGCTGTCTCAGTGCGCAGGACACTAGGAATAATGTCTCACATTGCAAGGCCGCTTCGCCTCGACGCTGGCCGACCGCACTGAAATCAGTTTTAGTATGCGTCTGTGGAGGCTGACTGATCGAAAGAAACCTTCTTCTTTTTTTCTTCCGACTAGAAGCACTTTTCGTTTGTGTAATGCATATCCATAGCTCCACAATACAATCAGCAGCACGTGGGATGGCTGTAGCGACCCAGTCTAGCAGAGTCATTCCAATATTCTTCTCTTTTCTGTTAGTTGCAAGTACGAGGAGGACTGGAGGGCGTTTCTATCTCGTTTATTCTCGATGGAAAGAGCAGCCCGCCAGGAGCTCCGATCCCAGATTCTCGATGAGTTCAGAATCTATATTTTAAACACAGTAACATCTTGTTGCCCCATTGTCTCGGTAGGTATCTATGTCTTCTGCAGCCTGATGGAGATCATAGACCTGAAAAATGATTCAAAAGCTACTGAGAGAAATGTACTCTGGCATTCGTAACACTCCTTTACCTGAGGAAGATAGGACTGACAAATTACCGAGATGGAGGCCTGGAGGTGTGCAGACTGAACGAGAGATCCGAGAGCCACTCGACTCGCACCCGGTCGTGGAGTAGTAGGACCCGTGTAGCAATTTCATCTCGAAGCGCCAGCCATCGGCAGCACATGCTGTCATTAGTCCCAGGCATTTGAATCGATAGTGATTTGACAGGCCGCTCCTACCGTGAAAACCTCCAAGTAGTCTAGGTCTCAGGTCCGAGAAATCCGTGCAGGTACATTTTTACGTCTCATTCCAAGCCTGTTGTGTGATGTAGATGGATAAGGCATCCATTATCGGTGATGCCATCGACTACGTCCGCGAACTTCAAAAGGAAGTGGACGATCTACAAACGGCTATCTCAGAGGTCGAAGCCTCGAGGAAAAGCGGCAATCTAGACACAGAGGAAATGTCTCAAAATGCCCAGATTGTTGACAATAGTATGGCAACAGAGGATTTTGAAAAAGCAAGTCGAAACAACACTCCAGGACCCACCGACGACACAACCACAGAACAGAAAATCTTGAAAGTAAAGTGTACTTCCTTTGCACCCTTTAGTCCTGTGAATAGGCGGATCAACTTTGCAAATATCTAACTTCCGTTCGTTTCTAGCCAAGGGTCGGCTGACTCTGAGTTATGGTGCAATCAGCTTGCTTTTAACTGTCGATTCAGCTTCTGCCGAACATCTGATGTGTCGAGGAATGAGTTTGATGGACACTCATGTTTCCTCGCACCCACAGTTGGACGTTGCGAAAATGGAGGAGAAGAGTTACCACCTCCGGATTTTTTGCACCAAAGGCCCAGGAGTGTTCGTGCTACTCATGCGATCGCTAGAAGCGCTAGGTATGGAGGTTTTGAGTGCTAATTTGACATCCTTCCAAGAAAACATTCTCAACACTTTCATCGCCGAGGTACGTTTCTCAGCCTTTTCTCAGTCTTCTTTTCGACAATAGTTTTAGTAAAAAGGAATGCAGTTCTTTATGTCATTGGCATTTACGTATGTGCATTGGCATTCAAGCAGTAGAATTGGGATTAAAATAGCCGAAGGCTAGCAGATGTATACGATGGTCATGCCCGAGGACTTCTGGCAATTTCTTCCATCTGTAAACCTCTGAGATTCCGTGTTCTAAGGCCTTCGCTGGTTTCTAGATCAAGGATTTGGAAGCAATGAAGACTGAAGAAGTCAAGGCGGCGATTTTGGAAGTATGTGCACGATTTGGTTTACAAACGACATGAAGTAGTGTTTCTTAATGCCAGGCATCGGTCCATGTTGTACAGGAGATCTGGATTTTCTAGATCGTCAGAATCATAGAAACCATTGTACATATCTGAATGAATCAACGAAACTACACTTGTACAAAATCAGGCGAGGCTCTTAGTATATATTTCGCGCAAGAAGTTGGAAAGATCGCAGCTCGAAATTCAATAAAGGTTTTGCAGCACTGCAGCCATCATCTCGCGTGTCTACTCTCTTTGTGCATGTGATGGACATTCCTAATCGCAGTGGACCAGGAAAATTTACGAGCTCATCCGGAGAGCAAGAGAGTCATCATTCAAATGGCAACTGTATTTCGTTGACGGGAAACGGTTTGTGAATTATGACACACTAGCCGGGACATGCAGCAGATCATGAGTATTGGAGAACATTTCGCTTCACAATTCATTTCCCAGAAACGAAAACTTCAAAGCTGATGGTACTGCCATAGCGCTCCAAAGGCTCATGGCACTCAATCGACAGGCTACAGTCTAACCAACAAGGAATCGTGGACAACAGTCTCGACTGCTGAAGGTGAGGTTGAGGGGGGTTTCCCCTGTCTTGAGGTCAGAATAAAACCCCACCATCATGAGCAATGCCATCAGACCTGATGCCAGAAACAATATCTCCCATCCCGTATCGGCGGGTCCGTCCCTCGGAAAAGTAATTCTTGTGGAATGACAGTCCGAGAATTCACTTCTGCCCACAGAACAAAATTTCACAATACATCTATCCATCTCTTTACGGAGGAATACGTAGAGTCAACAAAGTTGCTGACGCCTCGAGTGTGGCAAGGACAGGGAGTCATTGTTCACACGCTAATGATGCTTGATTCCATCTCAACAAGTGTGGCTTTCGTGATACATGTGAACCACATGCACACTGATGAGGGCTTCACTTGAGAAAGCTGTTGAGTGTGCAGCGCACAACTGTGTTCCAGTCAAAAAAAGGAAAACTGAGAAAAAGGGTTCTCAATTCTATCGCTGGTTCGATTTAGAAGAGCAGATACTGAATTGGAAAAGCGGAAGATCTCAACTGACAGCGGTTTGACTCTTTCGTCAGTAAACATATAACAACATCCGAGATGACCCCTTTTGTGTAAGTTCAAATGTTACTTTGCTCGGCACTTTATCCATTCAATGTGCAGACTTTTACTTTTGACATGAATAGCGTTTACTTTTCTTGGTGTGTTCTCCTACATTGACTTGTTTTCTAGGAACTCAAGTGAGAGTTTGGTTGTGTGTACAATCTTTTGGCCATGCACATCTAAATTAAATTAGCATCTCCTCTATATAAATAGTATGAGTTATCAGGACTAGATTCAGAATTAGGGTAATATCCCTACGAGGACTCTCTGTTTAACGAAAAGAAGAAGCATATCTGATGTAACATTTGTTATCATGATTACTTTCGCTTGGAATCAGATGAAACCAGACGTCAATATTAAACAGGGAGTTAGTGGAGACAGTCAAGGAGTCGACTAGCAGTTCTTGCCTTTAAGGTATTGGTAAGCGACTTTGAGGTAAATTCACAAATTAGCGCTGTGATTTATTCGTAAGATCTGAAACTAAGTATTTAAATTATCTAAATTTTCAAGCATGAATATATCATTAATTTATTGAAATAATAGATGGTTATATATGATACCCTCTCCCTCATGATCAGCAAGATTGATTCACAATGAAATTCACATGAATCATTTGAATTTGAACGGTATGAACAAAATTCATAATATATTATCTATTAGACATATTCATTCAAATTCTTAGCTTGCAGTTTCAATGGTGATTAAAACCTTTCAAAAAGTATTTCTTTTAAAAAAAAAATTTCTTTCAATAATGATGGATTGAATGACACATGTCATGAATCATTGTTATCAAAGTTTAATAACATCACATTGTTTTAATTATTCATTCAAATATCTTTTGATTCAAATTTGATGGCTTAAATGATATATGTCATATTCTGATATACAACATATATATATTATATAATGATGAAATTTATTCACCTTTATTGATATGATTTTTTATTAAATCTTTATAATATCATCTGAATAAAATTTTATATAGTTATTTTATAATTTAACTTCATTATTAAATGATATGTAAGCAAATAAGTGGTTATCAAACTAACTAGAATAAATGAACAGATGAATATGTCACACATTTTGTTTCAATAAAATTAGTTGAATGATATTCTATATTATTTTTTTAAATTTTTTTCATAATTAATGAATAAAATTATGTATTTCAAATACAATATAAAATTTAATCAATATTTTTTATACAAATTTTAATATATAATAATATTGTGTTAAAATTTAAATATTTCATTTACAAAAAAATTAAAGATTTACACATTATGTTAAAATATTATAACAATATATTTGTAACATTTTTTAAAAATGATATGAAGATGATGATTATTGTGACGAAGTAAAAAATTATTAAGAGTATTATGGAATATAAAATTACAAAATTATCTTTATCAAAACAATTCAATTGCAAAAGATTTCAAACAAAATCTAGTTGTAGATCATTGATTATGAAAATTCTTAAAAATCCAAAAACCTTGATTATTGGCTTTAAAAATTGAATATGAGAACAAATATTACTACAAAATTTATATAATTCAGTATGATTGTTATATAATTTAAATCATAAATCTTCATGATAAATCTAACTTTGTTACATAATTTAAAATTTTTTATTGTTAATCTCAACAAACCAATCATGTTCATGATATCATGATTTTTAGATAAAAATGAAGTTATGTTAGCTCTCAAATAACACTAAAAAGATTATGGAGTTGGCAAAATATAACAAAAAAATAAAATTTTGAAATTTTTATTTCAATTATTTTTTATTTATTTAATTTAAACATCAAATTTAAATATTTATTGAAATATTTTTAATATATAAAATTTTTTTTGATAAAAAATATATAAAAAATTAAAAATTTTGAATATATATAAATTTATCTTTAATTTTTAAAATTAATATAAAAACTAAATTAATACCTTTAAATTATTTATTTATTTTAAAAATTAAAATTTTTATCCATGAATATCAATTATTTTCATGTAAAATTTTGATATAATTTTAATAATTATAAAATTATTATAGAAAATGAAAATTTGAATTTAAAAAAAATATTTGAATTTTAATTTATTATTTCGAGTTTAAAAATTGAAATATTATTATTTTTAAAATTTTTTCATTTAATATAAATATTAAATGAATTTAAATCATGACAACTATGTTATTAAATATATTTTTAAATGTTCAAGAATGATTTTTTATGTTTTTTGTTTCTAAATAATTTATAAATTTATAAATTTTTGATGTCAATATATTTTTTATAAATTTTATTATTCTGACTTAGAAAAAATTTATATGGAATAGATGCAGTGTGAATATGTTAAATTTTATAAATGATGTATCTTCATTTTTAAATTAATAAATACTTGTGATCAAAATATATACCAAAATTAAATTATTATTTTTTATTTTTAATTCTAAGATAATTTATATAATTTTTTATCAAAGTTATTTAAATTTCAAAAATTGAATTAAATTATTATTTTTTATTTATTTATATTTGAATCAGATTTGAGGCTGTATCATTACAAATAAATAAATAATAATAAATTATATGATAAAAAAATGAAAACATAAAATAAAATCAAAACCTTCAAAAAAAATTTCAATTTTTGAAGCAAAATGATTTTTTAATGAGAATGAAGATGGATGTACTGAATTTTAAATGTATTGATCTTGTATTTATTACACTATGATTTTATTCAGTAATGCAATGAAAAAATTATTAAAATTTATTTTATATATATTACATAAAAAAAATTTACAATATATCATTGCATAATCAATCTAAAGAAATCATTATCAAATAATATCATTATTTGAAAAATACAATAGTCTTATTTATGATTAATTTGATTTTGATAATTTATAATTTGTATCAATTTTTTAAATTATTTTTTTTTAAATCATATGATTTTTTATTTCTCAAAAGGATTTTTTTTGAAAATAAAATTTTTAAATAAAATTACTATAAAATTTATTTAATTTAATATTAAATTATAAAAAAATTAAATGATAATTTTTTTATTTTATAATAATCTTATAAAAAATGAATAAAATTTTACAAATACATCATGAAATTTACATTTAGCCGAATAAATTTTTTGAAACCTGAAAAAGTTGAAAAAAAATTTAATTTTTTTTTATGTTGCCTAAATAATATTTCAAGTATTATTTTAACCTACTTGAAGATTATTTCAAAAGTTTCATAAAATCTTTACAATTCTTTTTGGGCATGAATTTTTTTTTATTAGTTTATGTATATTCTTTCTATGGATTTATTTTATCTTATATAAGATTTTTAATTCACATTTATTACTTTTGATTGACAAACTTGATATAAATTTTTTTTAATCAAACACAATATCAAATTGATAAACATAAAAGAATTAAATTAGATCAATTTGTTCCAAACATTTAATGAAAATAATACACATAGTTTAGTTTATGGGAACAATGAAACATTAATAAGTAATTTTTGGACATTTTTTGTGGGTAAATAATTTTACATATCCTTGTACAATTATAAAATTAACAAATTTTAACAAGCAATAACTCATATATCTCCACAAGGAAGTAGAGGTTACACAAAGATATCAATGTAGTCAAACTTTTTGGTCTAAAAAATGTAATACTAAAATGAGATCTTGCAAAAACCTTAATCCAATCTTTGAAACATTTTGAATCTTAATGAGATTTTAATTCTCTAAGATGTGAATTTTGCTCATTCAATTTTGATGATAGAAAATATCAAATGTGTCCATGAATACCTTTTACCAGTTATTGATTACAAGTTATCCATTGGACTTTGACCTTATACTTTTTAATAAATTCATTTCCATACTACAAGAACAAACATACAATTTTTTTCCACATACTTGAGTAGATATGAAACTTAACAATTGTATGCTTTATAGTGAAGTATAGATTATTATATTGTATAAATCTTGTACATAGGTTTGAATTATTAAAAACCTAGATTGAAGCTAGGATTTTAATAAGTCAAATGTTGACCGTCGTGTGGGCTTGTTTCGTCTCTACACTAGCTTGAGTTTTCTTTTTTTCTTTTCTTTTTTCGGATTTGGTTGTGAGGTATGACGACATGTGGAAGGAGATAGGAGAGTAGTTTAATGATGGGATCAATGCTTTACATATTGCAGGGTTATACTTTGCCAAACATGGAAAGTGAATAGACATTTCTCTTCCTTTTTCAATTTGGGTTCCATTGGTACTAAAATTGAACACTATGGAGAATGTTATACAAATTTATTAGTGATTTTGTTATTTTTAATGTTTTGAGTGATTTTTCTCAAATTTGACATATGGATCAGGTCGTTTTTATTCCAATCTCTTTCTTTTTCCGCATTGGTTCTATTGAAACCTTGTTGGAAAATTATGGAGATCGGAATAAAAAGATATGAGTGTTTTTAGATTTTAGTGCTTTCATTGTCAGCATTTCCCCATATGAGGTGGGATGTTAGAGGGTTGTGGTTATGTAGGTGGGAGTAGATACATAATGGAGTGCCATGTGTTCTCATCATTCTTTTTATGCTAGCTATAGCTTCACTTCCCCTCATAGAGTGGTGCGGGATACACCATGTCTTGTGTGTCATCGTCTATTTACCTCGCAAGGGATAAAAATACATGTGGAAAACATGCACAAAGATTATGACTGGACCACTTGGGATGCGCACATGAGGAGGACGATCATATTGACATCGATATTTGTCACTTTGGGGAACATACACACTACTCTAATGTTTCGTTCTCGGGGAATTTTTTGGTGTCCTTTCTTCAAACTCCACTTTGAACTCCCTCGTGTTCGAATCCGCTGAAACAATCACATCCAGCCCTTGAGTTATCTAAGACAACCATATCTTCCAAAGAGGTTGATCTCCCATTTTCCAATGGAGTAGAGCATGAGTGTTTGGCAGAATGAGTATGACTTGAAACTCATCCTCACTATGCCAAACACTCATGCTCTAAATTTTCACAAAAAGTAGGATATCATTCAAAAGGAAGTGATACTTTGATGATCAAAGTCTTCATT
This sequence comes from Marchantia paleacea, assembly GCA_014180765.2. Lineage (NCBI taxonomy): Eukaryota > Viridiplantae > Streptophyta > Marchantiopsida > Marchantiales > Marchantiaceae > Marchantia > Marchantia paleacea. The sequence goes on from MUAA02000004.1 coordinate 2,492,008, forward strand.
GATTCACAGCTCCAACCCGAACATGACTTCTCCAAAAACCAAGCTTCCCAAAACAAGGGCTCTCCAAAACTAACTTCCTTGAAAACTAACTTGAGAGGTGCTTATCAACCTCTCTATTTATACTACTTAGAATCTTACCCTAGTAACTACAAGTTATCACCATGTAACTTTTTATTTCCAAGTTTAAATGAGGTAGAGATCACAAACCCCAATGGCTACATGCAATTGGTCCACTTGGATCTTCTAGAAGCCCAACTACTCTCTAATTGACTTTAGTGTCCCAAGTCAATCTCGCCCCTAGTTTTAAGGGTCTTCACCAAGTCCAACCAATGAAAACTAGTCCAAGTCAAGGAAAGTCAAGATACCCATGTGATGGAATCTTGATTCCTACTAAACAACAAAAGTTACTCTGTATTTTCCTCCAACTTAACTATAACTAGCTAAACATAGTCATGACTAAGATAAACTTATGCACAATTTAGATATACTTACATTTTATCCTATATGTACAACCGTGGGTCTTACAGCACAGCCCTACACTTATCCTAATGGGACATGTCAAGGATGGTATATGAACATCTTCGATATTACTTTTAGCCATATGATCCGTCTAGTGGTTTCACGGAGTTTTTCTAGGTGGATGCATCAATTGTGAAAGGGGAGATTCTGATATTAGTTAGTCAAATGTTGGATGTTAGTTGGCTTCCTGCGACAGAGAAGTGCATTGAGAGCATTAGACCGATTGCTATCGAGGAGATCTTATTGTGTCTAGTTAGTCGTATTGTGGTTCTACATCATCATTCACACTTTCAGCAACATCTTTGTCCACACAAGTTTGAAGTCACTTGTAACCAATCTTGGTTAGCCATAGTTAGTTTAGCCAAAGCGTAAAGTGGTCACTAGATCACAAAAAGACAAGATAGTGGTGTGCACTATCCAAAAAGCAAAAGGTAAATGACGAGGTGGCTACCATGTATTGGTGGATCAGATTGTGTGCTAGACGTCTGTTAGTAATTGGTTAGTATAAGATAACAAAATATGCAACCTACACATGTTAGCCATGTGACATAGTTTGGATTTCGGACTTCTCTAGTTCTACAGTATATAAAACAAGAAGAGGTCTTCAGAAGACATCTCTCATCTTGGAAGTCATTTTGGAGTCATTGCCTTCAGTGTTACATCACCACACCATAAGGTTATGAGGTAGTATCGTTGGGCATTAGAGCAATTCTTGATATCCATCAGGATAGGGTTGTCTTATAGATAGACGTTGATAATGTTTTTAATAATGTCTCACATGCATCCATCTTTAGAGATCTTAGAGAGACGGATGGACCTTTAGCGAGCCTTATTCCATTCGTACAATCTTTCTATAGTTCACATTCTTCTCTATTTTATTACCGTGACTCTTTCTAGGAGGGAGTCACCATTTTATATTCAGCCGTTGATACTCGACAAGGAGATTCTTTGGGAGGATCTCTATTTATCATGGCTCATTATAGAACTCTTTTGTCTACTATTTTCGTAGTGCCAAGTTGTGTTTTCCCTTTCTTAGCGGATGATACACACATTGTGGGCCCTAAAACCACTTTAGGTAGGCCTTTGATTACTTGACTTGATTGAGTTTCATCTTGTAGGCTTGAGAATAAAGATGTCAAAGTGTAGGGCTTGGTTTCCTTAAGTCATTCCTGCTCATCTCAAGCATCTAGAGTGATGTATGACATTGACATACGGTTTACGAATTCTAGGAATGCTAGTAAGTGTGAGGATTTTACTTAGACATTGAACTTGATGAGGATGTTATGCATGTAGATGATCTTTACTAGGGGATCCGCATGTGACGTTTGGTATTCTCTCATCTAGTATTGCTTGTCAATCCACCTACCTTCTTCGCACTGTTCCTCCTTCACCTATATTCATATCACGTTTGACAGCCTTTGATAGGAGGCTCATGGGCGACTTTGGTGACATCATTAGACCAGGGACATTCGAGTGTGTGATAGGAGATTAGACATGGACACAAACATCTTTGCCAATTTTGTGTGGAGAAATAGTCTTCTTATCAATGGAGGAGATTTCAACTACATCTACATTACTCACATGTGAGTGTGGTATCACTTTAGATGCAACAGATGTTCATATGACTTGTAGCTCATATAAAGGGTAGAGTATAACTACTCATGATGCCATTAGGGATGTGGTGTTTGTTATGGCACGAGAGGGTGGATACCTCACATGGAGGGAATGTTGGTATGCCTTGCAGTCGACTAGGGTTAGGGCCGACCTATACTTGGTTCGAGAGGACTAGGTTACTGTGACAAATGTGGTAGTTATTGATGTGGTTACATATGACATAGTTTTAGAGGGGGTGATAATCTATCTTCCTCGATGGGCGACGAATGGAGGGCAACAACCAATGTCTCCACGTATAGAGGTATGCACAGAGTTCAACTGTTTGTTTCTCTAGCTTTGGAGTCATATGGAACTATTGACAAAGACTTCAACATGTGCGAAAAAATACCATACCAAGTTATATGAATATCATTCCATTTAGTTTATCATATAGCATATTTTAGATGACACATTTTCATTATTCTAGAGATAACACTAGGTTATACAATTCATAAAAGGACAATCATATTATATGATGCGTATCTAGATACCGAATAGTTCATATTTCCCATTCTCATGTTATTGGGCTAGCCCCATGTTACCCGTTAGGTTTCCTCCATGTCCGATTGATGGGGCTTCCGTCTTTTTGTTATTCTAAGGTGTCCCCACCAAACTGTACATTTTCTAACTGTTCTTATGAAACTATAAAATACTGAAATAAAATCTTATCAACTTCGGTGACAGTCAGGCTGTCTTATGCGTGCGTCGTCATGAATGACTTAGGCGACTGAAGGTGGGACCGTAGGTGGAGTTGGAGCGGATTTCGAGACATACAATCTCTGGTGCAAAAAGTTCAGGCGTTGGCAACAGTCGCCAGCTTTCTCGAATCCTCAGATGTCAGTAACACAAGAATATCCTTCGTAGAACGAGAATCGTCGAACTGTGTACACCCGGTACGGGCGACGTCGATCTTGAAACGCCGGTGCAAGTCCCTGTGAGGTTTCCGTCGATACAAAAAGAATTTCGCCAAGTGGGCCCCACACGCAGCCAGATTTGCCTACGTCGCGAAAATCATCTCCGTGGAGTCGTGGACCCTGAATCTTGGGCCCTGCAATATATTGCAATGTAGTGAATTTTCTTTTTTGGGCTGCGGTTGTGGCAACCGGGCCAATAGGGAAATAATTATAATAATACATAAATAGGGAAATATATATCCAATATTTCCCATGACCGAATCTACTTCTTGGGTGAGTCAAAGCGGATACTGGAGTGGGCTACTCTCGCATAACCTTTTACGATTTCACAAGGCCGGAAAAAATATTTTTTTTTTTCCACAATTGGTTGGTAATTGGTTGGTGAGTCTACCTTTGGCAAGAGTGAGAAGCTTGGGTTCTACTCTAGCTGCAGATGCGGCCGAAAGAGGGTGCCACTTGTTCCTACGAAGTTCAAATTCGGCGATCGATCGGCGCTGCGCCGCTGTCCCTCCTAAAGCCCAATCTCAGTCTCTCCCTCTCTCCCTCTCTCCCTTGTCCTCGTCCCGAGTCGCGACTTCCGACTCTCCAAGCGTAGGTACTAGTATAGTATTTAGCTGCAAGTCGTCGTCAGACAGTAGAACTTGTTCGACAGACTTACTAAAAGCGCCGGTCGTCTCCGGTGCCAACCATCGACTGCCTGGCCGCGCCTTCCCTTGCCTTGCCTTGCCTTCCCTCCCCTCCCCTTCCTTTCCCTTCGTTTTTCCTCTCGTTCCGCCAAATCGATTCGAGTGCACGGATCGTTGGAGATCGGTCCATACAGCAGCAGCGACATCAGCACGGGATCCAGCAGCTAGGTCGAGGTGAGGGCGTCTCGGTCAAAGCTAACAATTACGGTGTGTCTGTAGCGCTCGGAGCCTCAAGTGGGACAGACGAATTGCTGGTCTCGGAAGTGTGCGCATCATCACGGAGCACGGACGAGACCGGTGTACAGCAGATACGCCTTAGGCCGGATGTGGTTGATCATCCAGTGACTCGAGTGAATGGCAGGGCAGGGTTTGTAATGGAGTTCGTGCGCGGTGGGGCTGTGAGGTTTGACTGTTTGACCGATTGATTAGTTCGTGACGATCTTTCCCGTACATCAGCTATGGTGGGCACGAGTTAGCGTTATACGCTTTGGCGGACGAGTAGTCGTTGTATTTAGGGAAGAGCGAGCGAGGGAACGAGGGAGCGAGTACCGAGGATTCTGCGAGCAGAGCAGCAGGTTCTGGAGGTGTCGCTTCATAGATCTGTGCTGGATTCGAGGATTTGGTGAGGCGTCGAAGCAGGGTAGATGACTGGGAGGAGAAAGGAGAAGGGGAAGTATGTCAAGGACGTGTACGTCGCCAAAGAATGGACTGCATTGGAAGAAAACAGTGATGCAGAGGCTGTGGGATCGCAGGCCGGAGGGGAGTTGGAGGCAGCGGCACGAGCTAATTTTGGCGAATTCGTATCGGGAGGAAAGAGCGGGAAGAGTAGGCATAGGAAGAAGCATGGTGGTGCGAAGGGCAAGGCTGCCCCGGGTATTCCCCAAGATGGGCAGGTATTGAGTGCCGTAGACCGGCAAGACAAGCACGATGCTGGAGCGTCCGACAGTCACCGGGATTCAGAGACTTGTGATTCCCCGCGCGATCTGAAGGCAAGTGCATCAGATTCTTCGGCGGTCGCTTGTAATGGCGAGAATAAACTGGGTATGCATCTCGAGAGAACTCATTGGAAGTTTGTACTGGAGCCTGATCCAATTGTAGCACCAATTTTGGTAATAAGTCTTAATCTGTGTGAGCGAGACTTGTAGACTTCCGGTTCTCGTAGGTCAGGCTTTTTCTTGCCACGAGAATTTCATGATTTTGACATCAACTTGGCTTACACAAGACTCATGGAATTCTCGATTCGCCTTCGGTACACATCTGATTTATACTAAAAAAGTGCAGAAAATGGTGAGGGGAACAGTGGCGAAGTTCAAAACAGGGAGGGAGCGGTTCCCGGACGTACAAAAGGAGGTGAAGAATCCGTACCGCAAAGGCTCGAAAGGTTTATGAAGGCTTCTGTGATACCCTCTTTGAGTCCAGAAGAGTCCGAATCAAATGTTCAAGAGCAGGAGGATGAGGTGGGTGGTTTCAGATCTGGAAACCCCTCTTTCCTTCGTATTGGAAAACGTCATCGATAGCCATGCACGCAGTTTACCACGTTCCAAGTGGAGGATTGAAATTTAAAGTAACTCTAAACGCCTAATATCCCCTTCCACACTCCTATTTGAACTTGGAGAATATCTTCCTCCCGTATTTAGTGATCGATATGGCCATCATATACTTACACTGTATTTTAGAAAAATGATAGGATGTTTTTTATGAATTGAATACGCAATTTCATAATATTCATGAATGCCGTCCAGTAACCCAGAATGTGAGTAGATCGAGAGAAACGCTGTTGTGTTAAGCAGTGCCGGTCATAGTCTTCCCGCACCCTGACTAATTACCGAAGTGAAGAAACAGGGAGCTGAAGTGCACTGCCTGAACTGATTAAATATCTGAATTGTGTGAGCGGTTTTAGGACCTCCAGATCCAACGCAGAACCTCCTCACCACAAAATGACCTCACTTTGAATATGACCTGAGAACTGATCAATGTAGCAGATTCAATCCTAGGCTATTGAACTGTCCGAGTGTTGAACTATAAAACTTGGACAATTGCCCAGGAGAGTTTGGTTAGTGTGTTGTAGAATGTGGCTCTTATAGCTTCTCAAAGATGCAATTGTGACAAAAATGAACAAGAAGACCGAGCACGGAATTTCCGTAGTAGGTCTTACTTTGCTGTTTCAGTAACACGCTGTTGATTGAATCTGCTCAGTTGGGATGTTGAGAACAGAGGAAGGTGTTTTCACCGAAAGCACAAGCACAAGCACTAGAGAGAGAGAGAGAGAGAGAGAGAGAGAGAGAGGTAATTGTCTTATCTTGGTACAGTACCCTCTAAGTGTCAATTCTCAACTACTTTCTGATTAGACTGCTTATTCTGGTACTGAACTTCTCTGGACAAAACCGTATGGAGAAGCTTTCTAGCATCCCTCTGAGTAGCTATGTCGAACCGTATGCAGAGGTTTCTCAGGTATACGGTGTTTACCTTCTTGGTTTAATCAACTGCGCAGTGTAATTTAGAACTGTCATTTGTTTGCTGTTTTAAGTGGGGAATCGTTCTTAGTAGTAGTGACTACTTCCTTCGCTACCAGCTGAACGTTTACTTCCAATTTCACTAATTTTTTTCTCTATTGAAGAAGCCCCCATGGGTAGAGATATATCACATAGCTCAGCTCAATGGCTGTCATAGAGTTTGTGTATCCACTGTTGCCTTGTGCTGCACGATAGGGGTTTTTCCCATCCTCTCTCTAATGATGTAATGTCTTCAATTTAGTTTCTATGTAATCTGAATATAGGCCTTAAGAGTACTTCTTGCTGACTACTGGTTTTTTTGTTTGCGGGATTCACATTTTCAGTGGAGTTACCTCTTGATAATCTCCATTGAAAGTGACGATTCTAGTGATCTAGTTCTTATGATTTGAATCGTATAACTAGATTGACCTAGACAAGTGCCCGAAAGGGCTGGCGACTCACAGATGTCGCAGGACTTATCATGATATCGTTGCGAAAACATGAGATCCTGGTCAGATGATATAGTCTAGTCTCATGTAATAAACCGAAATTCCTCCATACTGCCATGGAGCTCTAAGACCAGCGTTAATTTTTTGCGATCGTTCTAACATTGACAACACTTTTTTCTAGAACGTAAAATAGCCTGCTGCCTGTTTTCTATGCTGTTGCCTTACAGGTAGTGCTCGTGAGTCTCATCTGTTGCAAAACATCAATGATTCATTTCAGTTTCTGAAAAGAGCAACAAAACGAACGTGACTAAGATCGTTCGTACTTTATGCCGATCGATAAGAAACTTTTTATGAAGTGAAATACCTGATGATGGTATTGTCTTTCATGTATGACTGTGTACAGCTGTTCTCTTTTTCTTTTATAGTGCTCTTCACATCAACTGTACGACCTCACCAGTTCGCTAATTCCATGATACATTTAGGTAGTTATTAGTCAAAATGTTCCAGCCTTCGCTCTTTTCTACAACAGTTGCTATGAGTTTTGTGTCGTCAACCTTTTGTGGCTCTATTTCTCACCGTGTAACATTCGCTCACAGATTATGGCCTTGGAAGCTATCTATGGAGAAGATTTCAAGCGCTTCAACAATGACAATATAAAGACTCCATCTTTTGCTGTATGTGTCTCTTCGTTTGTTTGGAAATCTCACAGGAAAACTTCTTCCTGCTTGTTTATGATGTGTACAATTTGTTTCTTTATGTACGGACTGAGGACTTCTTTACTATTGGGATATTTTACTGTACTTTTACAGGTGTACAGAATTTCAGGGATTAATACTATTCTTTTGTATGCGTATCTGACTTCGAACCGATTCTGCTATAGATGTTGTCAGGGAGGAAATTCCGAAAGACTGTTTGCAACTTAAAGTTTGAAATTTGATTTGAAATCTGCCAGTAACATTGCAAGCATGGGGCGGAGCCGGAGTTTGAGCACATAGAAAACTCTATACAACGAACTAATTTTACGCTACAATTTGCAGATCTCTGTCAACGTTGATATTCCTGAAAACATTATCCTATGGGCAGAACACCCATCAACTTCTGACTCAAGCAGTACTGGTGGGAACGAACATTTAAGTACCATTGATGGGAGTCCTGAGGCTTCTACTAGTGGAAGTTCAGAGAATGAGTCTATGCATATTTTTACTGTTCAATCTCTACCTCCATTCAGGCTAGTGTACACATTACCCGTTTCCTACCCTTCACATTCTCCACCTTTGTTCACCTTGTCCTCCATGTGGTTAAACTCAGCGAAGCTCTCGAGATTATGTTCTGCTCTGGATAAACTTTGGGCTGAGCAAAAGGGTCAGGTTGTTGTGTACTCGTGGATTGAGTGGCTACAAACGCAGAGCCTCTCATTTCTAGGAATGTCTGAAAAGCTCGAATTAGGGCCATATGCTGTTGGTGGAGAAATATGCAGAGAGACGGAATTAGATGGGCGGGCCTTGTCTGGTTGTATCTCGTTCGAGTCAGACATAGCTCGTCTTCTTCGACATAATGAGGAAAGGAGAAATGAAGAGTTTTGCAAAGCTATCCATACGTGCTACATCTGCTTCTCGGAGCATCTAGGTACCATCATAAAATCGATGCTTTTCTCTGATCTCGTGAACTTGATACCTTTGAGGCTTGTACTTTAACTATTGCAGCAATTCGCAAGCAACGCATCTAAGACTTCAAAATTTTCAAGGATAGTCCCAACCTTTAATTATTGTGATTTTTTCATGAGATGATGCAGGGAAAGATTTTGCCAGATTGCCCTGTCAGCATATTTTTTGCATGGACTGCATGCAAACTCTTGCGACTGTGCACGTGAAAGAGGGCTCAGTCAATAAGCTCAATTGTCCTGATACTTCTTGCCGGGGATCTATTCCACCTTATTTACTGAAACAACTTCTTGAAGAAGAAGTATTTCAAAGGTGGGAAGACTTGGTGCTACAAAGATCGCTTGATGCGATGATGGACATTGTATACTGTCCACGCTGTGAGACAGTATGCATAGAGGAGCAGGACAATTTTGTGCAGTGCACTAAGTGTTTCTACAGTTTCTGTAGTCTGTGTCGGCAGACTTGGCACGTTGGGCAGGAATGCATGTCTGTCGAATCTCGTTTGAGAATTCTTCAGGTATATTTACGATCCTTTATATCGTTGTCGTTTTCAAGCTGTTTACGAAAACATCGGTAGCTAAGTTGCGGAAAAACTGCAGGAGCGCCGAAATGGGAGTAAATCTGGGGAGGACCAGAGGAGGAAGGAGGAGGAGCTGAGAAATGAGATGATGAATTTGAATTACGTTCGTCGAGAAGCAAAGCAGTGCCCCAAGTGCAAGATGGCAATCTCCAAGACTGAGGGGTGTAACAAGATGGTGTGCTCGAATTGTGGGCAGTACTTCTGCTTCAAATGCGGCGATGCGATTGCTGGTTACAATCACTTTGCGTAAGTACGAATCTATAAGTTGAGAAACAAGGATAAACAGGATTTGGAGAATGTTTTGCTTTCTTACTACATTTTTTCGGAGACAAGAGCACAAGGGAATGCCCAATAGTCTTATGTGAGCCGTGAGAACCAACTAACCCTTCAAGCTTCAGCTGAGCATAACGTATGTGTGATTGCTTTTTTTTTTTCTGACTCAGCCTTGATAGATAATAAATAAGTCGGAGTAGAGTCTTCACACAGTCAGGCTTTGGCCAGACTAATGGTTCTAATCCCCAATTGATGCACCCTCATAACATGAATTGTACCTGTGGTGAGATTAGCTTTCAGTAAAACCCCTGAATATGTATTTTTTCGGGCAGGGATGGAAAATGTCGTCTCTTCGAGGAAGAAGAAATTCAGCGTTGGCAGCCTGAAGCCCTTTTGCTGCAACAGCAAGCACAAGTTGAGCTGGAGCTTTGGCCAGAGCGTGGTCGGCCATGCCCTAATTGTCGACAACTTAATGTTAAGGTCAGATACGGAATTCTAGAGCTTAGCAATTTGACTCATTTTTAGATCCCTTCGCCTATTGTAACCAATATTGTCTTGTTGAGTTTACTCAGCTGTTTCATAATTTGGCATGATAGATGTACATTTAGTATTAGTAGTTTTTAGTATTCATTCTGAGACGTATGTCTCTTCTGACATGCGTTGCATTCATGTGCTTTCTACGAGTGAATCAGACTACTGAGCGTTGAGGCTCCTGCAGGTTGCTGATCTATCTTGTGTTCTTACTGCATTTCAGACTGGCAACAATAATCACATATATTGCTGGGCTTGTAGAAACTCCTATTGTTGTCTTTGTAACAAAATTGTACGAAGGACGTCCGAGCACTATGGTTCTGGCCCTAGTAAATGTCGCCAACACACGGCCGATTGAGTCTCTTAGCCAAGATTTTCCCATCTCTGCACGAAGCAAGCTTGTCAAATATTGTCAAAGTTGGTGGTTTCTGGAGGTGGTGACTAGGTCCCTGACTTGTCGGCACGTGTGGGCTTTGCTACATAAAATTCTTCTGACAGGGTAAGTTTATGATTTTATGTCTGAAAGGCTTTGACTTGTCCCAGAGACTCACACTCGAGGATTATGTGTAGTTGAAGACATTACTCTTCGCCCAAAGGCTGAACAATGTTTAATTGTGCTGTTTTATTAAATTCAGCTTCTACTCTTATTTTCTTTCCCCAAATCTACGAGGAAAAAGGAGCTGGCTTATCTTTAAGAATTTGAGTAATATAACTGATGGTGGCGAGTGGATGATTGACGAATGCTTTGTTTTATGTAATAGGTGCGATTCTGTGGTCTCAATGGAGATTGATCCCTGAGACTGCCATCGTGGGATTGTGTATAGTGGAGGCATGGACGTGGGAAAGCCCAAAAATATCAGTCTTATTGATGTGAGATTCATAAGGAGAGGTATACTATTTTTGCACTCATAGGAAGAGTATGTGGTTGCTTGTGACTGAGTAGTGCACGACTTTTCTTCAGTCGCAGTGCAAGTAATAGTCCCGAATGAGCTTGCATTGCCAAAAGAGAAGGAGAGGTTCAACTTTTACAGTTTCAACTGACGAGGACATTGTGAGATCGAAGATTGGGTGGCAAAGACGTCGTCCATATTGCTTGGTTTTCGGTTATTCTTTTTACTGGAAATTTGAACTAGTCGTTATTTGCATTTCGAAGATAGAGAGATTAAAATTGCGAGCAAGCCGGAAATCTAAATTTTTCTGTACCAAGGGCATGCACTCATCCGATATGTAGATATGATTTACTGCACAATGCAGCAAATATTTATCTACTTCTGGTGTCGGGCTCAATCTTTCCAACCTTTGCATTGAGATGCATAATGGAATAAAGGAAATGTTGCTCATTCCATTCGTACTGCTTGTGAGGAGTAACTGAGATTATTCAGCTTCAAGAGACTTTCGATCGTATGGTCTTTCCAACTGGCTGCTTCGGTTTTCAGTCCATGATTTTAGAGTTGATGCCAGTTTGATGTCTCACTCCTGCTGAAGTAAATTCCTAAGTTTTCAATCGAAACTACTTACGTTAAGGAACATGAACCTTGTAGATATGAGGGAATTACATCAGTACGATGGTGTAGAGGTAGCCACGTTGTTGACAGTTCATGCAACGTAAACATGTAGCGAATTGCTGAAAACCTTGTCATCTAAGAGACACACAAAACCACCGGAGCAATTATACTTGGGCTAAGAAATATACTTGTGTCAAAGGTGAGACGACCTTTTCGTCCAACGATACATCTCTTAAATCATCCCCGAACAACTTTCGCAGTTTACATGAATGCAAGAATGAAACGCGCAGTTGCTCTTTACTCCATGAGCTGGAAGTTCTCAGATCCTACATGTATGCGGTAGCAAATGTTTCCTTTACCTGAAGTTAGAGTAGTGATATCGTATGGGATGATCTTAAATGATTTAACATGTAAGAGTGTGACCAATTAAGCGTAATTGTGGTAAGATGTCAGTCCGAAATAAGAAAATATGGAGATTTTTATTTAAAATGATACCAGTTTGAAAAAGGTGTGCATCATATATCTCAAAGTCAATCAATGATACGATGTTCCGAAACCTCAAAAACCATAAAAAACTAGGAAGGTGAGATTTGTTGAAATTCTTGGTGGATGAAACTAATGACATTTGGCAAAGGTAAATTGCCAAATTTTAAATTCTGAATATCTAAGTAAAAAAATTGATATATAAAAAACATTGGTGCACTTATCATTTCTCAAATTTCTTTGTGACCATAACACAGATTTGAAAAAAAGAAAAAACAATACATGTTTAATTTTTTTATAGTGTTCATTAGACATTAAGAAAGATATGTAGTGAAAACTAGAGATAGTATCTAAAAGGAGTTCGATAATGACAAGAAATTCTACCGCGCTTTCAATTGAATCATATACTCTTGCGGTGAGTAACTGCAGGTTTTCTACTCATGAGTCATATTTTCATCTTTTTGCTTTGATCTTCTTTTGATTGCAATTCCAATGAATTGAAGTTAAAAGGTGGGCGGACAAAGAGGAAGAACCGAGGAGCTAAGTGAATTAGAAGCAGCTTTTAGAATCATTTGTGTTTTAGAGTTAATCACATTGGTGTTCACTATCATAACCTTTGTTTTCAAAAATTGATTGTAGATGATTGTAATGAGTTCATAAATAACAAAAACAAAACAAAAAGCAAAAAACCATCTCTCAAAAAATGGCCACATCACAAGAAGGATTGGCTTCAAGGTTGGAGAGTGGATCCTATTAGATCAAAATCATGTGAACATTGTAATAAACATGGTCACATGATTGATTGATGTTTTGATCTCCATCCAAAATTGTGATCAATGAGAGTTGTCATGGCAATCCTTGGAAAAGGATAAAGAGTTCAAGGTGGGAGGATGATGGTAGAGTACCAGCCCCTAATCAAGTGATAGCCCATAAGGTTAGTCATGAGTTGAACATGGCATCTTGACCGGAGCAATTGGAGCAGAATATAACTAGTATGGCTATAGCCCAACAAAGGTCAGAATTTGAAATTGGTGCCTCTACTTCACATGATGGAGATGTTGTACAATTCATGTGTGTAGCGGCACAACCATGTGCAGTTGCTATGACTTGTAGTGCAACACAAACTATTGAGTCTAGAGTAACGTCAGTGGAGTTGGATCCACAAAGAGGGGAGGCTGGCAAAAAGTCAGATTTCCTCAGCCATTCACACTATATGAGGCACTGAAACCTCATCATGGCTCCTTGACAACCTATTGAAGAGATGAGGATGGAAGCTAGTGTTGATGTACTTAGAGATGGAGCAAGTAGGGTTCGGCCATCAACATTGTATAAAGTAGTAGCTGGCTTATGAGTGTACTAGAATGTTACCAAGTGTTGTGATGTTGGATAACAGGAGTGATGTCTTTTTTTGGTTAGACCTTCATGAAAGATTTATCAACCTCAACGAGTGTTACCTAGCATCATCTAAGTATCGGGGGGAAACTTCTTTGGATTGGGGAGTAATCGACCCAAGCGAAGATGGAACCGAATCAGGGTATTCATTTGAAGACAAGGTGAATCATTTGGAATGTTATGAGGTGGATGAAGACTTATTCTCAGAGGAAGAATAGCAATTAGAGGTCCAAGCAATGCATCTTTACCCAACATAAGAAGTTTTGCACCAACGCTTGAATAAGGAGCCTCTTGTACATATCCAGTAATTGCTTCATGGAAATATTGGTCTTTACTTTTGCCAAATTGGCTACCGAATCATAGTATTGTTGAGGGGACAACTTCATGGTATCCTCCACTCTTGCCCTTGAGGTTACCTTATTCGATTCCTTCTTGGTATTCGGGGTGAGCTCCTTAATATACTCATGTATTTCCACCCTTATATAGGCAGAAAATTCAGGTGGACCCTCTTCCTTCAAGACAAGGGCCTTCTCAAGTATCAAAATAGTTTATGCATGCTCTTCTTTGGAGTTGTGCTACTTTCTCCCTTTTACCGGATCCTGCTCCCTTGCATAACTTTGAGACAGACATACAAAGTATAATAACAAAAGGGATGGGAAGATCCCATGAAATCGTACAAGGATGGAACCAAACCGGTAACATGGGGCTAGGCCCCAATAGTATCACACTGAGAAATATGTCCTACAACACCTAAGATATATGAACTATCCCAGTCAAAAGGTCTACAAACAGCATCCGAAGAAGCATCACCTAAAGTGATTGCTCTCCTATGGATTGCTCTCTGTAGAGCAATGGAAACATGTTGCTTAAAATAGGCTATACAATAAGCTAAAGAGAGTGATACCCCATGTCGTCTAGTATGGTACGCTCTCGCACACTCCCTCACGAACATGTCGAAGTCGGTGTCCATAGCTCCATATAACTCCAAAGCTAAAGGAACAAAGAGGTGACCTCTCTGCACACCTCTATACTTGGAGACCTTGGCTGCTGCCGCTCCACTCGCCGCCCATCTTGGAGGATGGGTGATCACCCCCTCTGAAACTATGTCTCTAGTAGGATCAGTAACCACCACATCAGCCACAGTGACCTGGTCCTCCCGAACCAAATGCAGTGTGCCTTCTAACCCTAGTCGACTGCAAGGCATACCAACGCTCTCTCCATGTGAGGTATCCACCCTCTCGCGCCATAGCAAACATCACATCCCTAATGGCATCATGGGTAGCTATCCTCTACCCTCCAAATGGACAACGAGTCATATGAATACCTGATGTATCTAAAGTGATACCACACTCACCTGTGAGTAATGAAGATGTAGATGGATGGACCAAGCCAAGATGGAACCTTATCATTTGTGGAGAAAGTGGCGATGCGAGTCGGAAAGCCCTGATGCATGGTCGAGCCAAGATCCACGAGCCTGCACCCTTGCCCGAGCAAGAGCGTAGACGAGCTCTAGTAGTACGAGGAATGGCCAGATCCACTAAGAGTGAATGTAGAGCCTCCTGAAACTGTCGGTCCATCAAGATAGACTGTAGACCCCTAGTCCAATCGGTAGCCAAAGAGAAAAAAGATGAGAACTCATGTCGTACCTCCCGTGGTAAAACGTCTCTCATATGTCATAATAATACATGTAAGGGAAATGATTCCGTATCAACGTCCCTCGTATATATCTCCAAAATAAGTTTACTTGTGATCACAAATCGAGAAGATAACAAAGGTGCAACGAGCACCCAACTCGCCAAGAATGTCGCATATGCCGTCTCCTCCATCGATAATAGGCCTACCCCTCCACACGAAATTGGCAACGATGTCTGTCTCCTTGCCAAATCTCCAGTCACACACTCGAATGTCCCTGGTCCGATGATATCACCAAAGATGCCCATGATCCTCCTATCAAAGGCAGTCAAATGTGATATGAATGTAGTTGAAGGAGGAACCGTGCAAAGAAGATAGGTGGGTCGACGAGCAATACTAGATGATAGTATACCAAACGCCACCTACGGATCCCCTAGTAGAGGAAGGTCATCTACATGCAAAACATCCTCGGCCAATGCAACGTCAAGGTAGTGTGAAACAAAATTCTCAGACCCTACTGGCACTTCTAGAATACGTAAGCCATTTGTCGATATCATACATCTCTCTGGAAGCTGAAGATGAGGCGGAATTGTCACGACTTATGTATTGGCATCTCTAGTTAGGTAGGTGCACGTATGCATGAGCATATACAGCTGTTAGAGCCGGTTGTGTAGTTAGCACCGTTCGCACTGGAACTGCCGTTAGGGCCAACAACACCGTTAGGAGTCTGTTTGAGGGGTAGAGTTCAAATTAGGACTCCTTGGAGGCCAATTTTTGAAGTTGAGCCTTTGAGAGTGTGGCTATGGTGGATAGTAGCTAGTGTGGGAACCTAGAGTCTTTGGAGCACAAAGTGGATTTGGCTTGACTATAAGTCTCTCTTTTATGCTATGGTTATGACTGGAGTGTACTTGTGGACGTTTTGAGAGTAGAAAAGATTACTTCGAAAACTCAAATTGGATTATGTGGTGAGAACTTGGAGTTTTTGGAGCGCTGAAAGTGTTTTGGCGAGTTTGGATCGATGGTAGCTTCAATCCCTTGGCTGTTGAGCATGCAGGGCATTTCTGGAGTGCAGCCCGTGGTGGTGATCTAGAAGTAGAGTCGATTTGAGGTGGATCTTATCGATTTTGAATTTCTGTATTTTTTATTTTAGTATAAATTCAAATCGAGAATTTTCGAGGACAAAAACGCTGCTGGAAATTGACAAAGTGGGTCGATGCTTATAGTTGTCTTGGAGCATTAATTTGAGATTGGCTGAAAATATTTCGGACAGAAGTGCTCTAAGGTGGATCTTATCGATTTTGAATTTCTGTATTTTTTATTTTAGTATAAATTCAAATCGGGAATTTTTGAGGACAAAAACGCTGCTGGAAATTGACAAAGTGGGTCGATGCTTATAGTTGTCTTGGAGCATTAATTTGAGATTGGCTGAAAGTATTTCGGACAGAAGTGCTTGAAGTCCAAGATTTGATTTTTCGAAGTTTTCGGGTCAAAAAAGGAGGAGCGATATCAAATTATCATCATAAGTGTTTGATCTGAAATTTGGTGGGGTGATAGATTATGTAAAGTTTGTCGCGCGGGACTAAAGATGTCAGGTCCAAGGCTAGCAGTGTCAAAATTGCGAAATTTGGACGTTTAGGGGTCTGAAATCGAAGTTGAAGATTTTCAGAGTCTCGCAGAAGTTTCAAACGGTGTCCGTTTGCGAAAAAAAAATTTGTGTTAGGTAGCAAATTGAAAAAGGCTAATTTAAGGCAACGTTTATCAGTCTAATTTAAGGCTAGTTTCAGGCAACGTTTGTACAGTTTTATACAATTTTATCAGGCTAGTTTAAGATAACATTTATACAGCCGGATTACTGGTCTCAGTTTATCGATATGGAGAGCAAAAGGCCTTCAAAATCGAATTTTTGTGTTTTTAAATGCCCCTCTAAGGCTATGTCAGTCCGGGTTGGGTTGGTTTGACCCCTTTGATGGATGTTTTTGAGATGGAGTATTGTTCTTTATATTTCTTGTGATTGATATGACTCCATCTCTACTTCTTGTTTGTGCACCACGTTTGTTTGTGTTGGTGCTTTGTTGTTTGGAGTGTTGGAGTTCACCCTGTGTGTTGTCGATAGTGAGACTGGATTTGCGGACCAGTCAGACTATCCATGTTTCTCTCCAGTGAGACAGGACTTGCGGACTTGTAGACACGGTGAGTGACTGTGGTGATGGCAGGTTTGAAGTTGCCCTTGTGTTAGCACCTTGTGGTGCCTCGGGTACCCTCTGTTTGCGGTTTTACGGTTTACGATTCTTTGTTTTAAGTTCTGATTCTTTGTTTACGGGTTCAGTTGGGGACCTGTTTTTGTACGGTTGTGGAGGTGATACATTGGTGTCACAGTGGAATTCTCTGGAGGTTCCGGAGGAGAGACTGCTCGGGTTAGCATTGGGTGCACCCGTAGCGGAGTTCGGTACCAACCTTGGCCTTTGAGATTCACAGAAGACTATGATTTGATTTCATAGAGTGACAAAGCTGAGCTTGGTGATATCTTGGAGTGTGTACCCACACCGTTGCTGTGGGACATGGATGATATCTATGGGGCCATCAAGGGCCCTAGACGATATTTGGGTATAGTTGGCACTATTGAGTTGGATGACTTCATCCATGAGTTTGACTCATGGTGTGATTTACATCGGATGTGCAACTCTACGTTGTTCAGTCCGTTTTTGGCTTGGAAGGGATTATTCCAGCATTTGGAGGGTCCGACGATGGATGATTATCATGAGTTTCGGAGTGAACACCTTGAGGAGATAGAGTTTTGGAGACAATACTGGTCTCCAAACTACATCTCTATTACTTTTGGTACAGTGTTTGGAGGTTCGAGTTCATCCTCCTGTACCTGGCACTGATGATACGGTTGGAGCTAGTAGAGTTGGGAAGAGTTCAGAGGTCCCAACCTTTAACCATATTCTGGAGTTCTTCGTACGGTTGAGGAGAGACTACCAAGGGGTGAGAACTGACAAGCTATGAGGCTTGCAGGAGTTTCAATGGAAGATTGGGGAGAGTCTTCGGGAGGCGTATACCCGAATGCGTCGGTTGATCAATGTTATCCATGGGGTGACAGAGGCACAAAGCAGTCCAATATTGGTATGGGATATTGGATAGGGAGTTGAGACGTAGAGTGAGAGTTGCTACCTTACTACATGAGACATCACCTACGTTGGCCATTGTGTTTTGTCTTCTTGCCGGCGTATTGAGCTCAACATGCAAGAAGAGAGGTGGTGGTTCTTTGGGTTAAGCAAGGATTCACCATCTTCATCAACTTCTTCACGTTACCAGTCTACAACACAAACCCGGAGTGGTTATGGTAGACATGTGGGACAGTCTCGACTATCTGGATAGAGTGGTGAAGGTGCAGCATCCAGACCATCGCCATCCTTTTCAAGTCAACAATCAGTTGTTGGGATGGTGTGTTGGACATGTGGTGGACCTCATCACAAGAAGGATTGTCTTCAAGGTCGAAGGATGGATCCTGTTGGATCAAAATCATGTGAGCATTGTCACAGACATGATCACATGATGGATTGATGTGAAAGAGTCAAAGTGCATGTAAGGTCACTATGGTGCCGTCTTAGGTAAAACTTGAAATATATTAACCATAGAAGTTCAAATCAACACTAAATATGCTAAAGATTATAAGGGACTTATGTGGCATAAATCCAAGATATATAAAACTATAACTAACTATAAGTATGTGCAATGAATATATCAATAATATAAATCACATTATATTAAATTTGAAGATTTGATTTATTATATAGTCTAATATTTTTTTCATTAGCTAAATATGATAAAAATTTCACAAAGTTTGAAAAACAATAATTATCAAACAAATAAATACCTAGTTTGATCAGCTTTGTTTTATTATTGTATACATTGACACATCCATCATCTACCAGATCATGCTACGCGGTGAAGGAGTGCATGTATAAATAGATCGGCTTGCAGTAAGTACCATACATGTACTATAGCAGTGTAAACGAATACAACTTTGAATACGAATAGGAGTAGGAGGGAAGGGAAATCTGTCTTATTGACGTGTAGACTCTTTACTCGTAGTCTGAAAGAGAAAACGGGCGACGCACGGGAAAGCAAGCATTAGGGCGTGGTTTGGAGGACAGATAGATTGCACGAAATGTGACTGTCAGAATGTGTCCATGTGTTTGTCTAGGCAAACGCAAGGAGAACGCGATGGTCACTTTCAGGGTTTATTGACGAGTGGGTACGGGGACATTCACGAGAACGCCAAGTACGGGTGTCACGCAAGTTGCCAATCGGAAGGTTGTCAGGCGCAAGATTGTATGCGAGTCTGGGCTCGTCGATGTCAGGTGGTCTTGGAGGAGAGACTGCGCGAGCGATCGGTGGATTAGGGACTGTGGATAGAGGAGCTTTTTCGTATTAAATACTTGAAGTGTAATTTACGTGAGTTTTTCGTTCGTCGGGTTAATTTCAATGAGTTTTACAGTTTCGGATGTTGTACATCGGGTTCGTCGCAATTGAGGACCACGCAGAATCTCAGGATTTTTCTGGAAATAGGGTTTGTAGAAGTTCTTTTTGATGCTGGCTTGAGCCGGGGAGGTGCCTGTGTGATGCAAGGCTTATCTAGTTTATCCCTCTCACAGTGGATTAGTTGTTCTCCGACAGATGTCAGGGTGGATTTTAGGTGTGGGTTTTGTTAGAGATCGATTGTGAAAGGAGTTGGAAGTGTGGCGATTATCTCGTCGCACAATTGTTGCCGGAAGGCGTACAGCTCCTGCAAATGTCCTGTAAATGTGCTATCAGTGGACAGTGACCGCGCCTGTCAGAATTTGGATGTTCTAGTTTCTTTCGCCTACAAAGGGCCCTCACGGCGCGCTTCTTGTTGTGGTTTTCTCAAGGGGTAGTTTTCCCGGATTGTAAATGTGACCGTCCTACCGTTGGCGAACCCCGGACTGCCACCTTTGAGAAATCTCGCCTAGCAACTGTTGACTCTGAAAGGTTCACTTCATTCACTCTCCTTGAAGACGCCTAGTGACAATGACGGAGCTTGCAGCACGCCCTGGGCAGCTCAATTTGGATGAGACCCCTGCATGGGGATCTCGGAGCATTGACAATTTCGTGAAACTGGAGCACATTGGAGAAGGCACATACGGGTATATTCAACTTACAAGTAGAGTTGACAAGTTTTACATTTCACTTTATTCTTTGTGTCATCACCTTTTTCCAGTCGAGTATTTTGCAGGGCGTTTTGTCGCAGGAATCTTTTGTCTCACTAAAATCCCCAAATTTGTAGGAGAGGTGAAAACTGGGGGAGTTGTAGGGAGCATAGAAAGGTGTCATGCAGAATGGTTGCAACTGTGTCATGGCTTCCAACATAGAAGTAATATGTACATCAGGCACCAATCAATAATTTTCGTCAATAATTTCAGTCGTGGATGATGTATTTTTTCCCATTCTTGGAACCCAATCATGGACAGAAATTTCTTGTTTAAAAGAACTCTCTCTCTCAAATATAAATCCCTTCATACTTCTTTTTTGTTTTTTTTTTTTAACATCATACTTCCTCCTGGTTTTTTCTCAATGGACCACTTAATTAGAGCGTGAGTTGAGTAGTATGATCCATTGGGAGTAATTTTACTTGAAGTCACACCTCTCCTGCTGTCTCTTCATAATTATATCATGTCTCGCGGTTTGTTACATGAAACCCTCAGTTAGGGTGTTAGTCTCAAGTCTGTTACATGCAAACACTCTTGACTACAGTGTGCACCTTTTTCTCCCACTCGGTATAAGCTGCACTCCTTAATAATTTCATTTCACAACATGAAGGCGAAGCACCTTGGTTTAAGAATGCTCGTTACAAATAGAGACTTGTAGGTATTATGTGACGGTACTGAAGTTCCATAATGCTTTTCATGTTCTTTTGAGTGGGAATCAGGGTCTAGGAGTGTGTTGGGTTTTAACACTAATAGCTTTTTAGGTTATCTGTCTTCTTGAATGATTTGATACATTAGGACTTTCCAGTAGACAACAGATAGTCTGTGGAGATTAGGTAGATGTACCTCACACCATCAACGATTCTGTATGTTTTGTTCATGGGATTTAGATGCATTGTTTTCAACTCATATTCGGGAACTGCGAATGAGCATCACCTTTTATTGTTCACAAATCAGTTTCTTGTCAAAATTTTCTACTACTTCCATTTTGGTACTTTGTGTGAAACAAGGCCAATCTGCATGGGGTAGTGAAGGGTTCGTGACTGGTGGGTGGTGTGAGCTTTTTACACATTATTATCATTACCCCAAAGGTAGGAAACTCTCTCTTTGCTGAGTACAATGAGTATTAATCAATCTATTGCCTTCAGATCATACTACATGCGATTTCGCTGGGCGATAATCGTGCAATTTTCTGTGGAGTATATGACATAGCAATAGGGTTTTTATTACTTTGCAATGGGGGTCCAATTTCCTATATCATATTCACTTTTACAAGATTTATATCAAGTTAACTGTGCTTATTTTCGTTGTCCCTTCATTGCAAACTATTGTTTGAAACTCCATATTAACTTGGTGATTTATTTTTTATTACTTTTCCTTCGGTGATAGGTATATGGCCTTGATTTTCTGATTGAGTACGAAGGTTTATTACCTGCTCTATCCAATGAGTATGTGGTTCTCTATATTTCACAGTGAAAGCCCATTTTTTCCACATTTTTGGAGTTCACCTGTGATGTAATCTATCAGAAATGTAGTGTGACGGTGTAATTCGCGGGGTGAATGAAAGGTGTTTGAGAGCGATGACATCTATATAATCGTGATCAAAACAGAATACCACATCATTATTGAACCCGAACTGTTCAAGTTTGATGAGTATATTACACACAATATATTAGTATTTGTTTATTCGAGTGTACGATGTTCATTCTATGACATGCAAATATTGATGTACTTCTGAAGAAGGTTTTCTTTCTTATAAAGAATCTTCCAAACGGTTCGGTTCAGTCAACTGGTTCGGTTCAGCAGTTGACGTTCAACGTGCGGAAATCGTTATCATAAGCCCACTGTCTAGGTCTCATTCTTTCTTTAGCTTCTGTCGAGGAACCCTTTGCGGTCATCCTTACATTTTTCTTTCCAGGGCTTTTAATATTATTATTTGCATTCATTCTTATTGATTTACTCCCTTCCCTCCTAATCTTCCTTCATTTGAGCCCATGGATTTTTGTTTGGAGGCGTGTTTGGTTCATGTGCTACTGTAGATATGTACTTCATTTTCGTCTAAACAGCGTTGGTCTTTGCATCGAAGAAAAAATCTCACGAAATTATTTGATTGCTACAGTCAGGTATATATGGCAAGGGATAAAGGTACACAAGAAATCGTTGCTTTGAAAAAAGTTCGAATGGACAACGAAAAAGAAGGAGTAAGTCATACTCTTCTCGTTTCTCACATCTGAATCTGTTAACGAGATATGACTGTATGAGAAACCTGTTATTGGGATATCTGGTGAGAGATCGAGATCAAGTGGACAATAATCTATTTCTCATGATGCAGTTCCCTATTACAGCCATTCGGGAGATTAAACTTCTTAAGAAGCTACAACATGCTAATGTCATCAAGTTGAAGGAGATTGTTACCTCCAAAGGTTTCTTCTCGTTTCATCTCTTTGTTGTCACATCTTTCTATGTTGGAGAGAACGTAGGGAGTATCTTTTATAGGCAGATCTGTATCGATCGTTCTTATAAAAATCACTTTATGAAGGTTGATATTTGATATTAATAAGTTGTAATCCATATGCAGGGATTGAGAAGGACGATGCAGACAAGGCTCATGAGCTAAGTGCGTATTTTTAAGGCTTAACGTCTAATCTCATGTCCATTTTCAAGCCCACTCACCTAAAACTCCAAAAGTTTATAAAATAAGGGGAAAGTACACCAAAAGTAGGTTGCAGAAAAGGTCAATGTCAGTCCTTGAAATTCCTTTATGAACTATTTACGAGAAAAGTATCTCAAGTTGTACACATCAGATCCACGTACCACTTTATCATACCAACTATTCATGGACTTGTAACTTTTTGGGTCCTGTGAAGATCCTTCCACCCATATATGAATTTGGAATTTGCAGGTCTGGATAAAAGCTGCGAGACAAATTTGTTGAAGGGCAGTATCTACATGGTTTTTGAATACATGGATCATGATCTCACGGGATTGATTGATCAACCTGGCATACGGTTTACTGTACCTCAGATTAAGGTATCGTTTCATAATCGTGATCTTTTGTGAGAACTTGAAGGATGATAGATCTCGGTGTAGATTAAGTGCATGCTGCATGTGTAATAGAGTGAAAACTCAAGATTAACACGATTCAAGATACTGGAATGAAAGCAATATACATTGTGGAACCTCTTCTAGAAAGATCCAAAGACTGCATAACATTTTGAAGTTAAATGAGTCAAGCTGAGGGGCTCGATGAATTTTGTATTATGTAGAAACTTTATGATTTCTTTTAGATTTGATTGGCTCTGTTGATTAGAATTAGACCTTGAGAAGTAAAGTCAAGAACGTATATGAAAGCTCTTCGTGTTGTTTGGTGCAGTGCTATATGAAACAGCTCTTGACAGGTCTTCATTATTGTCACATCAATCAAGTGCTGCATCGAGACATAAAAGGTGGGAATTAGTCACATGAGAAGTATTTAGAGAAAGGTCTATGATTTTTCATCCTAATGACGACTGATGTAAATATGACTGTTAGCCTTAAACATTTGATGAAGACAATGTCATCTTTAAAGGATGGGGATGTAGCCTCATCGAGTAGTGTACTCTTTTATCCAAAGAATGAAAATGCAGATTACATTATATTTGGTATACATGTTTTGATAAGGTGAGCTTATTGATTTTCTATCTATTAGAGTTTATGTACATTGTTATATATCCGAGGACATTCATTCTATCTTGTACAGAAAACCTTTTTCTGGGCATTAAGTCGTACATAGCATGGTGAGCTTTATGTATCTTTCTTACACCTCCCTAAGTTACCCATCTCTACACACGGCAGCCAACGAGTTTTAGAACCGATCTTAAACTCAGATTGCATCTCATTGCATATTGTTCAACCTGAAAAGTTTGGGTGCTTTTGGTTTGGCGGACAGGATCTAATCTTTTGATCGATAACCATGGAATTCTCAAACTTGCCGACTTTGGTTTGGCTAGATCATATTCATCGGACTGTCATCAATTGACCAATCGGGTCATCACATTGTGGTACAGGTAATTACTTTCTATCCTACTCAAGTTCTAGTTACAGTAAAGTATGAACACATATTAGTGGCATATGTTGTCATATCTTTTTTAATACGATTGGGATCGAAGCTAGTTTCAAGATGTACAACAAGCTAAGTTCGGAATCTTTCCACAAAGGACAGATGATAGGGTTTTTTTCTTGGGGTAGTAGACAATTATGCTCGTGCCTTGAAGTATTCTTGGAAAACCATGGATGTCAGCTGACCTAACCAATTGTATTGTGATGAAAGCATAACAAATTCAGTTTTTCAAGATTTTCATCAAACTGTTATTACGAATATTTGATATGACATCTTTTTGCATCTTTTTGGGCTTTTTTTGCATCATTATTCGATTACTTCGCATTATGCTATTTTTTCTCCTGATGTTTTCAACCTCGGCATAGAGCAATGTTTTGATGTCCCTATTTCTACTTACATGAACCTTCAGGAAGTTGGATCCAACCATCGGATGTAAATGGGTAGTAGATATCAAAGTTATGAGGATTATGACTTCATGCAAGTCGAGTAGCAGAAGGAAAGACTTTGATCGTGGTTCTAAATGAAGTTAACCTCCTTTGCTAAACATTATTGCTTGTTTAGACGTAACCAGGTATATTCTTGGCATGAAGTTTCCTGAATAAGGGCAAGTTAAAATTCTTCGTCGTTTCAGCTGTAAGGATTGTGTGATCATCATTCACTTAAGTCTTTCTACATTAACAGTATCTTGAGTATAATTGAATTTTCAAATGCCTTTACGAAGTGTTAATTATAATTTGCGTCCCTGTATATTCCGTCGTACAAAAATAATCATTAACTGTAGTTTTTCTACTTTAACGATATCACGAGGATAACTGAAATTGCAAATACCTTCATCAAGTTTGTCAGTTATTTTTTGTATCAGGTCCGAACGGATATTAAAGTGGGTATATATGTATACAGACCTCCGGAGCTTCTTCTTGGATCCATGAAGTACACTCAAGCAGTCGACATGTGGTCTGTAGGCTGCATATTCGCCGAACTTCTTTACGGAAAGCCCATTTTTCAAGGGAAGACGGAAGTAAGTAAAGAAAATTCTCGCTTTGTGTTTTCTTTTCGATTCCTCTGGAATCTACCCTTATGTTCTTTATGGCTTCAGTCTTGTTGGCCACGGCCTCGTATGGATCTGTAATTTCGAGCAGAAAACTAATATTATTATGCTCAATCAGGCAGACCAGCTTCACAAGATACTGGAGCTTTGTGGGTCTTACGATGAGACAATGTGGCCGGGGGTTTCAAAGTTGCCCGGTTATCATCAATTTAAACATCCCAAGCCCATGAAGCGACGCGTGAAGGAAGTTTTTAAGACGTAGGCCACCTTTTTCTCCCATATATTCAGCCGGATCAGTTTCTAATTCTCCTTTTTTTTCCGTCAACATTATTCGATCTATTTTTATTTCTGGCTTAGTCTGATCTCAGCTTTTGGTTCCACCGACGGATTTACTTTTCGTTGCAGATTTGATCGCCATGCACTAGATCTGGTTGAGCGCATGCTTACTCTGGATCCTGCAAAGGTATGTTCTTGAATTCAGTGATAAACAACCTAAGCTTGTAGGGAACATATTGGCCATATATGAGATGTTTCTTCTAAGCGGTGTTTTCTCTTCTTTATCGGATAAAGTTCAAATATGATTGTTTTTGTTTTACAATCCAGTAGCCTTTGAAGGGGTTTTGCTTATGGAATTAGCTGTTTCTTTGGATTTGAAAGATAAAGAATGTAAATTTTACCTCCTGGCTACAGGTCATCAGAGGTTCGAATATATATGCATTGTGTTCTCTAGATTTATGGGGAGAGTTCAGATATGAGGGCGTTTCGCAATCCAATGGTTTCTGAAGTTTTCCTCTTCAGCTCAGATAGCTCAGATAGTTATATGATCTCCTTCTGGACAATATGAAACGTGTCTGACGGTCTTGTTCTTGAACTTTCGAATCTGCAGAGAATCACTGCGAAAGATGCTTTGGATGCTGAGTATTTCTGGACTGATCCGCTACCTTGTTCTCCTAGCAGGTTCGAGATTATTGTTGTCTTCTGAGTCTGTACTCTTCCAGCCAGCTTGCTAGGGTCGAGACTTCTCTTGAATATCAAATAGTCACCTTGGTATTGTAACTCAGTTCTTACATATTGTTTCATCATACTTGGTGATTAGAATGGGTGACCTACAAATCAGCGCATACTAAGTCCATCTTAGGGACAAACGAAAGATAGATGAGACTTCCTTTTCCACCCTGGTGGTTAAAGCATGTTATCCACATTCATGTTTACTTTGGGTTTTTCAGTCTCCCGAAGTATGAGACATCTCACGAATATCAAACCAAGAAAAAACGACAGCAACAGCGACAACAACAAGAGGAGATGGCAAAGAGGATGAAGATGCATCATCAACAACCACATCTGCCACCTGTTCCACCTGCATTTCCACCTAGGCCTCCGAATGGCAGACCTGCCCATAACAATCCTCCTCCTGCCGTTCCATCGGCACCATATCAACAATATGGTTGGGGCGGACGTGGTGGGCCGCAAGGAGGTGGTCAACATAGACAAGGTCGTCAAACGCATGGTGGACAAGGAGGTGGCTACAATAATTCAAATAACAGGGGTCCTAATGGTGAATATGGAGGTCCAATGCAAATGCAAGCAGGTGGACCGTATCCTCCTGCGCCTAATATGGCTGGTCAACCACCTCCAGCAGGTAGGCCTGCACCGTATGGAGTTCCTGGGCAACACAACGGTTATCCACAAGGAGAGTTTTATGGCAACATGGGTGGTCGGCCCCAAGGTGGACCTCCCATGAGTGGAGGGGGTCGTGGTCAAGGAGGCCAAAGGTAAGCTTCCGGCCCAGGAATGAAAAGAAAGAATCATATGTAGAGGCTACACGTTCTGAATTTTCAGATTTTACATAATTTTCAGTAAGCATTTGTGCTCCTACTCTTGATGATTGGCATGGTTTCCTTCAAAGTTTGCACGCAGTGTGATTACCAGAATACGGGGTCTCAAGCTGAAGAAATGATGGGAGATGGGAAATGGGAAATGAGAGAGTTGTGGTGGATATATTGCCCTTCGTATAGTAGGTTAAAACAGTAATGTTTAGAAATGTAGAGAATTTCTCTACTTGGATCCTAGCCATGGTTTGATAGACTTACAGGGAATGCATGGAGATTGTTCCGTACCATGGTGCTATTTAGTAACATCCATTCTCATGTTTATGATCTGCTCCTCGGGAATCAACCTTGCTGTGAACCTTTTTTCAAGTGAATCTAATGATCTTTCAGCACCTCATGTTCACGAAACAAGTGATCTGCTGGACTAGTAGGTTCATAGAGTATTTCAACTCGATATAAAGTACCTGGGGATACGTGATATTCTAGCTCCGGGTGTCATTCATGTTTGTTCCAGAAATGTATTGCAACACTTAGTGAGGGATGAACGTTTTCTACTGGAACTTTCAACGTATTTCCAGGGAGCCTGCCTTTGATCTAATACTTGTGGTCCACATTTTAATTCGTATGGGCTGTTTTGACAGGTAAATTCTGCTCAGTTTGGAGGAATGATACGCAAGTTTCCAAAATAGAACTTTGACCAAATGTCTATGGGGTGATTCAGTTTCCTAAGGAAGCTTGGCCTCATGTTTGTGTACTATGAGTTGCGGTTAGATGGACAAATTACTGGAACTGTTTTCTGTGGAGAATTTCAATACAAATTTTGTAAATATTTACTTTTACAAGTTCCTTCATTGTCTTTCTTCGTTTTTTCTCCTTGGAAGAAAGACTATGTAGATGTTTATTCGAAGGAAACTAGCTATAGGAGAAATTAAGCCCATACCTTGAGAATCTTCCTTTCTGTTCTGAGAAGTAGTCATTGGAGCATACATTTCCCAAAATTTACTCACTCAAGAATATTTTTCTTCACTTTGTAATCGTTGGTGGATTTGGACCTTATTCGGTATTGGACTTAATTGTAAGTGACTGCAAATCATTCCTTATGAATTTTACAGTGGTAATGTAAATAAATATGTATATGAAGGCGAAACATGTATTGGAACGGAGGTTTGAGGCACCTTCAGCTTGCTTTCTTTCTGTATTTGCTGTTGAGAAATTCTGTTGCTGGACAATTGTGTTTTGGCCATTCACTTATGTTGTGGATTGCATGCTATTCGGGGTATAAGTTTCCCTACAGGAGCCCGCTTCTGACACACAAACTATATCCAGGGAAGTGAGGCAACCCGCTATATGATCGATTTTTATGAGAATGGCTGTAATATATCCTACAAAGGTAGGAAGCAAAGAAAGAGGACATGACAGGTCTTAGACAACCCACCAAATGTAATATAGGAAGGCTGTGAATAGTAGGCTGGTACTTGCCAGACCATTCCATTAGTCATGGTATCGCTCTACATTGGTCGTCTTTAAAAGTGAACCACGAAACCCTTTTTTCAAATTCTGGACATTGGCTGCCTGTGAGAGAAGAATCGATGTTTACAAGGTAATATGTTGCATTGACCCTTCATATAAGAGCTGAAAGAATAGAAAAATTGAAATGGCAACGGCCATGCAATGGTAACCGATCTCCTTTTCAATTAAAGCTCATAACATATTTATGACTATTGTTGTTGCATTCCGTTTATCAGCGAAAAAATTATGCATCTGAACTCGACTACAAATTTTTGGAAAAGCACTTGCACAACTTTATTTTGAATCTTTTAAAAAGACTAAAGTATCGATCAACGAGTTTCATGAAGTGGCTCAATTTTGCTGCCAAAAGATGTAGTGGTATTACGCCTTCTGCTTTTTCATTGTTAAAGATGGTGAAAAAACCTTAATTGTCAAAATTATTCATATTGACGGTAAAAGATAGCTTAATAGTCAGAAGTAAGGGAGAGTAACAAATTAAGAAATTGACAGGTGAACTGTTGTTGAATGGTCTTGTTTATATAGTGTATTTCCTCTAGGTTAGTTTGCTCCGGATACGTTATGAACTAAGCTGCTGCTCTCGAAAGGCTATGCAATAGAACCCTATTTGACTAACCAAATTGAACCGGACTTAAGTTGAACCGGACTGCATTTCAACTGAAATCGGTGACTACTCAACATTAGCTTATCTGATTATGACTTTCGCAATAAGTGTTTATGTATTGTTAGTGTTAAAACTTATTTAGTGTGTACACATTAAAGAAGAAAATTAGATCCCAACCAAAAATTTACACTAACTGAAAATAATAATAACAGTAATTAGGGGTATGAATTAGAATATGTGAAGATTTTCCGTTTACCTTAAACCGGATCGTAATTCTCGGACCCGGTAATTGCAAGGCCGGTTAACGACCTCTGCCGACAGGTTTTGAACTCTGAGATTCTAACCCGACAGCCTCCCTCAAGAGAACATTTTTGAGTATATAGAGAACATAATTAAGGAATTCCTTGGATATGACCTGGAATATAGTGAGTTTTGAAACAAAATCATATAGGACTGAAAACCATAGAGCATTCACATTTTCTTGCACTTTCTACCAGCCCGTTTCTTTTGTAAACCATGAACCCAGAATTATCTCTCACCAGCATCTGCTGCAAGGTTCTCGCTAAATAAGCTCGAAGTGATCTTCAATCACATAGTAAACAATTTTATCAAATAAACAATCCAATTGGATAGTTTAAAATATAAACACTTGTATTTACTTATATATTTTATTTATTCGGATAAAATATCAAATAAACAATCCAATACCTTCCAATAGATTCTAGTTGAAGAAAGTAGTCCCCTTATTCAGGCTCTTACATATTTTGTGAATGAAATAAAGACAAAAGTGTACATTTATTTATATACTTATGTCTTGCAATTCAAATACATAGTTATTATATTACTTTTATTTTTGAAAGAATGACTTAACAATTTATCATTTAAACATGTATTTATTCATGCTCTTATTTTTATTTATTAATTTAATTTAATTCTAAATATTTATTACAAACAATAATATGTTTGTGTTTTAAATCGATCAAATATAATTAAATTTTTTTTAATATTATCATATTAAATTTTTTATTCAAAATTATCAATTTTCTTACATAATGTCACTTTTTAATTTTTATTTCAATTTTTAATAAATTTATTTCTATTTAAAATATATATTATAACATGATTTCGTTAAAAATTAATTTGAAATAAAAATATTTTTTAAATAAATAAATATATAATGAAATTCATCTTTCAATATAATTTAAATTTTTGATAACATAAAATATTATTGACTGAAACATAATCGATTAATGTTTAACATGTATATAATATTATGATGTGAAAAAAATTATATAAATTTTATTATTTGATAAAAAAAATTATATAATATTTTTCAATCACATATCATTATAAATTATTCACTTTTGATTGTAATAATATGATTTAAAATCAACATATAATTTTTAATTTTAGTCATTATATATTATAAAATTAATTTTATTTAATTATCATAAAAATTTATATAATCCAAAATTGTGTTATTCAAATCTAAATTTTTATATTTGTTTATTTTATTTAATATCATAATTCAGTTAAATTTATTTTTAATTAAAAAAAATATCTTTAAATTTCAACGAATAAAAAATATATATTTTATCAAAAATATCATTACTTATTCATTTATAACAATAGTTAATTTTTGGCTGGTCAAGATTTTATTAAAGAATTCCAAAAGATTGCAATAAGTTATTGCAAATCATGATGCCATCCCTCAAGAAGAAGAGCTTTATATCAAGAGATCAAGGTACAAAGTCAAGATCAAAAGTCCCAATACACCGGCAAGAGTTCATCAAGTGGTGTCAAACTGCCACTGGTAGTCAACAAGGTAGTCTACAAATCTAGAAAGCTCTGGGGAGTCCATGGGCTCAACTCTTGTTGATAAAAGTATTTATTAAGAGTAGAAGCATCATTACTTTATAAGTAACAAATGAAAAGTCACATGTAGTAAAATAACAAAAGGGATGGGAAGACCCCATCAAGTCACACATGGATGGAATCAAACAGGGTAACATGGGGTTAGGCCCCAATAATATCACACTGGGAAATATGTCCAACAACACCTAAAATATCCAAATTATCTAGGTTAAACGGTCTACAAACAACAAGAGCATCCAAAGAAGCATCAACTAACGTGATTGCACTAGCTAGTGCTCTCTATAGAGCAATAGAAACATGTTATCTAAAATAGACTATACAATAAGCTAAAGAGAGTGATACTCTTGCCGCCTAGTATGGTAAGGTGTTACGCACTTCCTCACGGACATGTCAAAGTCTGTATCCATAGCTCTATATAATTCCAAAGCTAGAGGAAAAGAAGTGAACTCTCAGCATACCCATATATTTGGAGGTTGTCACTCCACTTGCCGCCCATCTATGAGGATGGGTGATCAACCACTTTGAGACTATATCACGAGTAGGATCGGTAACCTCCACGTCTGCCACAATAATTTGATCCACTTAAACCAAGTATAGGTGTGCCCTAACCCTAGTCGACTGCAAGTCATATCAACACTCGCTCTATATGAGGCATCCAACCTCTCGCGCCATAGCAAACACAACATCCTTAATGGCATCATGGGTAGCTATCTTCTGCACTCCAAATGGACAACGAGTCATGTGAACCCCTGCTGCATCTTACGTGATACAAGACTCATATGTGAATAATGAAGATGTAGATAGATTTACCAAGCCAAGACGAAACCTTATCACTATGGAGAAAGTAATTGATGCGAGTCGGAAAGTTCTGATGCATGGTCGAGCCAAGATCCACGAGCATGAAGCTTTGCCGGAACAAGATCGTATAGGAGCCTTAGTAGTACGAGGAATAACTAGATCCACTAAAAGTGAATGTAAAGTATGCTAACACTGTTGGTCCATCAAATTGGACTATAGACACTAGTCCCATCAATGACCAAATAGAAAAAAAATCAGAACTCATGTTGTAAATCTAATGGTAAAATATATAAGGTATATTGCAATAATAACTGTAATGAAAATGATTTGGTGTCCAAGTCGCTCACACATATCTCAAAGATAAACTGATGTGCAATCACAAATCAAAAAATAACAAAAATCCATAGAATACCAAACTAACCAAAAATATTATAAATGAAGTATACTTCATAGATAATAAATCTTTCAATTTAATGTAAAATGTATGTCACGTAACCAAATCCCATGACACACTAGTATCACTAGGAAGGTCATATCCACTTGTAAGGAGCCGAGGGGACAAAGTATAATAGCAAAAGGGATGGGAAGACCCCATCTTATCCACTTGTAAGTAACCAGGTTATGGTACCGTGCGAGTATTCCCTTCACTTAGGGAACTCGCATTCTCGCACATAACGATATGTACAATGTTCAGCCATCATTGGTCGTTGCTGAGATTCTCCAAGAGTTTCCCTTCACCTTCGATGACAAAGACAAGGTCTCCTAGACCATACATAATCGGCGAGCTGGGGAACACGTAGACCATCTCGACGATGGTCCTGCCGGGGATGTTCCGCAGGACATTCGTGGGGATTCCGGACCCAAAGTCCAGCTCGTAGAATGGAAAGCGGATCATCCACGAGCCGCCGAGAGTATGGGTTGTATCAAATGGCGATCCCCTTCGGAAATTGCTGTCTAGGGCCAGCGAATAGATAAAGCGTCTGATCGCTTCCTCATCGATGCTGCGTGCTGCTTCGTGTATCCTCGTGGCAGCGTATTGCAGCGGCTTTGAGAGTATGTCGCCGATAGTGGCACTGGCCACCGCGACAGTGATGCAGTTGCCGAAGTAGCCTGCAGGGAAGTTTGTTATTCGAGATCGACAGTCCACGATATTCAAGAATTGCGACCCTTTTCTCGGCTCGAGCTCCGCATGAGCTCGGACCATCTCACGCCACATGTGGCCGAAGACGCAACTTGCGGTTGAGAGGAATTTTCCTCCATCGCATCCATTTTGCGATTGGCCTGAGGCTCGACCTTCAGCTTTCAGCTCTTCGATTCTTCTCTTGCTGTACGTCAGGGTTTTGCAGGCTGTTTGTGGTTTGAGGTTGAGCGAATCTGTAGTGTGCACGTTTTCTTCCGGCTTCATAGCTCCTTTGACCGACAGTAACGAGCGATTATGAACTGGAATCAGCGAAATCGACTCCCCTCGGCTGATTTCTGCCCAGGACTTCAGAAAGTGGAAAGACGAGAAGCCATCTGCTACCATGTGACTCCAGCTTGGACTCAGAACTGTCGTCCCACACTGAAATTCTGTCACCTGCATCCATTATCATCAACGACAACAACAAAATTGCTGTTCAGACTTGGCCAGCTTGAAATTGTGCAATCTTCGCATATTTCAGGTTGGAATATCGAGTCGTGTGGCTGGTGCACAGATAAGGCCAGATGGATTGATGAGGGTAGAGCACAAATTGCAAGACATGAACATCAGTTTGAAAACCAAAACATAATTTTAAACGGGAGAGTAAAGACAATTATGTGCACAGCCAGGGAACGACGATGAATATGCATTCATGTGACAGGAGACACTTTGAGTGCATCAATGGGATGAAACTTTCTTGCGATATTATCGTAAGACCGAATAATATATTGCCCTGCACATGCGAGTGGGATCTTCCAACTACAACTCGGGGTCCAGAGTATTTGTTGACAATACAGGGCAACAATTATCATTCTGTGCATGTTCACTTCAGAAAGCATGTCTAAGGACACTCACTGCATCTGCACTTGGGTGCAAAATTCATGAATTTAGATTACTGAACAAAAAAAGCAAGCATATACACGTTCATGGTTTTGAATACAGATATCTGTCATGCTCTTTGGAAGGTCATCGAGCACCTACAACCGCTGGTGTAAGAGGATCACCTGGATTATGAGCGTAGGTCGTCCCGATGGGTCGTAGACCTCTTGGTTCTGAGGAAACGTGTCTGCAAGTCCAGAGAAACGCTCATCTGCCTCGTAGTTGTATTCGTCGATGATTTCTGATAAAACTCCATCATAACGTTTGTGAATCCACACGGCTCCTACGTTGTTGCAGTGCAAACGCACAGGATCGTCTTTCGCATTCTTGATGAGTCGTCCTGCCAATGGATAGAAATAAACCAAAGTTTTGCTCAGAGATCTTATCAGTCCATCGAGAGGTAAAGCGTCGATTTCACCACCCTCAGATTTGGGCTTGTACAGGAACAAATACGAGGAGAACAGCTCGTTGAATAAGAAGTCCAGTGGCGTGAGCTCCATCCATTCCGGATCCTTCCCAACTTCGGGTTTCACCAACCGCGTGGAAAGAGTCGTCCACTTTGGGTCCACAACAGGAGCTGGAGTCGGGGACATCTCTTCCATATTATATTGCCACCCGAGTTCCTTCTCCTTCAATGTTGTGTCGATGTCTGAACATCGACCAGAAACGACGCAGGGTTGCAAAGGAATGCTGGCAAGTACCACCGAGACTGGAAACTGTGCACCTCGTTAGGCTTGTGTTTCGAAAACTGGCCCGGTGAAATGACGTCCACACTGTGACTTCTGACTACCCGCTCGTAATAATTGTCCGTTCATTGTGAAAGTGTAGAGTTAAGTGGGAACACGTAAAATAACAAAAAGGATGGAGTGTTACATGGATGAAACCAAACGGGTAATGGAAAATGGGTCGCTAGGCCCCACTAGCATCACAATGGAAAATAAATATTAATATATATTAGTTATCTAGATAAACGGGTCCTAATGTGATTGGAAAACTATTGATTGCACCAGCTGGTGCAAAGCAATGGAATACCCACTGCAGTTAAATATAACTGTTTTTAATACTTTTGAATCATCGTGACAGTTATATTTTAGGCATACACTGGCCACTGTGGGTCTGCCTGCCCCAGGCTTGTAATGGAGCAACTTCCCGGGCAAAGCCCCCTAATTTCTTATTCTCCAACTTCAGAGTATAGTGATAAAGCTGCCCCTTTCAAATCCAAACTTTAGCGCAATTGTAGAGGGTTTGCACTTAGAAAGTTGTCTATAATGATCTAGGGAGTAAGGAATGGGAGTAAGCAATTCTGAAAACTCTGTAATTGCAGTTAGCCCTTGTGTTTGTTTGTTGGAGAAGCACCCTTGGTTCCACTTATGTGACTACTTGATTTGTATATCCTCAAGACATTTATACCAAAACCTTGATACACATTTATTTTTGCCAATTGGCCTCCACGTGGGAATATGGACCCTTTTAAAAAAATTTCTAAACAGATATGTTCAGTACATGGTAAATCAAAAGATGGGGTGGAAATCAAAGCGTGGTGTCAGATGGGTTTAGGTCATTTCTCTAAACAGTCCCTAAGTCGCGGTGAAATATAGTCGGGGTACAAAGTCTTGACATTTGCCAAGACGAAACAAAAAACAGCCAACAGTGAAACCTTTTTACATTCATTGTTATGTCACTGCTAATTTCAGTGCAAAAGTATCTCGTTATTCTTTTATTTTATTTTCAATGCAATGGTCGAAACGGTATGCAATGAAACCTTATCCAAGCCCGAATATAACCAACAGATCCACACACAAGAAAACCACTAGCAATCGTGTTTGCATGTCCTTACACTCTTCGTGAAACTAAAGAATGTTTTCTTCTGTATCTTCTTCCCATCCTTTTTGCTATATTACTTGGTTCAACTTTTCTTCTGTGTCTCCACGACTCTAAAAGATCATCGTTATCACATTCTCCGTGCGTTGAAGACTATGGACATCGAACTCACTGTATCAGAATCTTGGAATTTCACTTGATAAGGCCAGACAGATTTAGTGGCCTTTTTATACCCCCTTACTTCTTGGCCTCTCGCCGTTCCTTTTTCCTTTTATCTTGTCGATCGTTTATTTCTGTGATCTCAGGAACGGAGGAAGGTTGACAATCGCAGTGAAATGAAATGTTAAACGATCGGTGAAGAGGATGAACGATGTGAGCAGAGCAGCTATTGGATGAAAGTAGTGACACGAGTCAGGCCAATGGGTTCTAAAATTTTGAAGATATAATGGACAGACCGTATAATGGAGAAGATAAGACCAAGTAGGTTACGTGAGTTAGTATGTCGGTTTTCTACAACTTTGAACAATACTCAGAGTACTGGCGCTGGATCACTCACATTGGTAAACATCTGTATTACCTGCATTCTTTTTTTTCCTTCTAATTTTATTATGTTCTGAACATATGTAATGAATACATTGTAGTCAAGGAAGCCATACGTCAATTAATGATAGAAACTATTCATATTGAGTTTCATCTATATTCCATGACTACACAGAATTTTCTCCAATAAGTTTTCCTTAACCTTAAGTAGATATGTAAATACATCCAACTTATTCTATCTTGCTTGGTAGCACAGTTGACTGTTAATGGAGAGTTACTGAGTTTAAGTATAAGCACACATAGGGGTAACCCTTGGTATGTGATGCGACTCAGGACCCTTCGTTTTCAAGCAAGGTAGTGCAGGAGACGAAATGTCTGTACAAGAAAAACTTTCAAGATTAAAATATGTTATAAATATGAATATATAAATCTATAAATTCATAATTATCAATGATGGTTGCACTTTAGAACATCGTTGGAATGAGGGCGGATTGAAATCTAACACTCATATGATTGTCATCTGTCTGCTGATTTAAAAATACTACTCATTACTTGCGTTTTTCTCACTATCGAACAGATCGCTGTTTGTACAGTCAAAGTACTTCCAAGAATGTATTTGTGCGCATACTTGCTAATTACCTAACACTACAAGCGTTTTAGATCTTTCCAATATTTATCGGCGCCAGGTTATAATACTTTAATATTACATTTTCTTTGCAGTATACACATATTTACATATCAAAAAAGTGGACACGGGTAACCTAGACACATTAGGTGATAAAATGATTGAAGAGTATGTAAGCTAATTTATGGAAAATTACACACTTGAAGTACATGCCATGTCACTTTTATAGTTATTAAATCTCAATCATATTGGTTTTAATAAATTCTATCACCTCCTTGCACATGTGAACGATTGCACAAAATGTTGAATTCTAATAAGTCTCGAAAATAAAAAAAACTCTCTAATTTGCTCCCAAACTTGAACACCTTCTTCCAATTGCATGTTTGCTTTATCTCTCAATTTGGGAACAACAGTTGTACTCTATTCAAATTCAATCTCACTCAAATTAGAATTGGCTCGCTTCAACAATATGTTATGAAGGATACAACAGGCCTCAATTATTCATGGAATCCATCTCATTGAGGATACAATTCCGGTATATAGAATGCAAACTTTTTGTTTAAGTATTCCGAAAAATTGCTCAACTATCATTCGACCGCGAAATGAACATGTGCATCATTAAAAATTCTATGACTATCTGGTGATCCAGGTTGAAGTGAATGTGATAGCATCATCCACTAACCATATGCATATCCATAATCGTCTTATAGATAAGGTCTAAGGGGAAAATCATCATTGATGTGGAATATTGGTGTAGCTAGTCTTTCTCACTAACAGTGAACTTCTCGTACAATCTAGACTTTCTCAAAAATCTTTGATAGTTGAGAGTGCCACATCCACATGCATAGATGTCCAAAAATTCCCCTTCACTAGTGACGGTAGCTTACATAAGTAATGAATGGAAGCATTTGCAGTTGTAGTAGTCTATTGGTAACGTTCGAGCTAGTGGTTTCAAAATAAGAAAGTGTCACATCAATCATCCTAAAACAGTTTGATAATCCACAGTAATTCAAAAATCCATTGCTAATCTGTTTAAGTTTGGCTTCAGAAGACCTTGCTAAACTTGTGGTCCCAGTATTGCTATGACCAACTTGACCAACTTCTTATCCTCCTTAAGGATGATTTTTATAGTTGTTTCTCCAACAGCAAACAACTCAGCAATGTTAAAATAGGTGGATCCATGAGAAAGTCAATCAACCAAAATGCTCGACCTTCCCTCCACAAGCACATATTTCCTAAATCTAATATTCAATTTTTCAAAATCGAGCTTTAAATGCTTCAAGAGCCAAAAAAGTGGATTTTTTCATCCTCATACAACAAACCCATCTTTCTTCTCTATACACTATTATAAGACAATGTTGAAATTAATCCTTTGAGTGATGCTTCTACTACCATCAAACTTCATCTATTTGTGTCACACAAATACTGATCAAAGCTATCACAATCATATTCTCTATAGTCCATAAAATTGACGTCTAACATTTTTTCTTCCTAGAAACACAGGAAGTCTTTCTCCTTATGTAACCATCTTTAGTTAGTGAGGACTAAAGTAGAGGTTACGCAAGAAGTAGATAGATAGTCTTGAGTTGACTATTAGTGGAGTATCTGAAGATGTTACGTCAATAATCCATATGCTCTTTAGGTTGTGTTTCTTGTGTGTTAGTTAATGTGTTGGTTGGAGTACACGTCAACAATCCGTGTGATCATAGGGATGACCACCATATCATCGATCCACGAGGAATTGAATGGATGGTGGTTGTGTAACCTTATCTAGTATGTACCTTTTTTAGGACTATATATGGAGAAAGAGAAACCATTGAGATATCTCTCAACTTCAAAATTTCTTGAGCTATTCGAGTGGTCTCTCCTCACTTCCCTAGTGTTACAATAGTATTAGAGCAAACTTGCTCTTTCCTTGAGTGAAGATTACCCCTCTTGGAATAGCAAGACGATGATGATAACTTTAAGTTCTTGAGAGTTGTATAGAGACTGGCAGAGGTCCTTGATCTGCATGTAGAGTAAGGGGGAAAGGAAAAACTGTGGGCTGCAGGTATGGATGTGATTGAGAAAAATCCTATATCAAACTTCCATTTCCCAATCTATTCAACATCCATATTCGATTCATGGAGAAGGATATTTTCTACACCTTACTCTAAACTTGGAACAGTCAACCATAAATCGAAACTCATGAATCTGTAAACTCGCAACAAGAGAACTCATGAAAGTTCCTCCACCTCAGAGATTTCACATCGAGTTCACCACTTATGTCACAGGGACATTTCTTCGCTTTGCGAACGCTTGAGCACCTAGCTGTAAAAGAACCCTCTTGAATCTTGTGTGAGTTGAGAATCTATTCTTCTTCTCCTCAACACTCCATATTCAAGTTCATTAAAATCGGTAAAACTTTAGCAGAAAAAGATTATGATATCAAATGATCGGACCAATAACTCTCGCTTAAACTCTTTGCTAGACCATCAGCCTCGGGATGATCTCTTGAGGTGGTACGATGATTGATCAATGCTCGATCACACAAAGTCTGAAACTCGCCCAAAAACTCAGTACCCTGATTAGTCAACACTTCTACTGGTGCACCAAATCGGCTAAGCACTGCAGCTAAGAATGCATAAGCTGTTCCTTCACTTGACTTGTCGGGCAAGGCCACCAACTCAATCCACTTGGAGAAATGTTCCACCATGACCAACACATATCGATGATGTCGTATAGTCAATGACAAAGGTCCTGCAAAATCCAAGCTCCAACGATAACCAAGTCCCATAATCGATAGAGGATGTAGTTGTGATGTAGGGGCATTGAATGATGTTGGAACACGATCACATACCATACATCTAGCCACAAACTGATGCACCTCAGTTTGCATACCTCTTCACCAATAGTGACTTTGAAGTAAGCTATATGTCCGCTTTACTCCAAAATGACCTAACTCCTCATGAGCATGTCTGACCAACTGTGCTCTCTGAGATTGAAGTGGCACAACACGAACACTACCATCTCCCCATACTCGAAGAAGGTGTCTTCCTTCCCATCTGAACCGTCGAGCTCTCTGTAAAACTCGATCCCGCTCCTTTGCACTCAAGGTGCCCATCAAAGCACCTGTAGGAAGATACTCCAACACCATCATGTCATCATGGATGTCTCGGTTTACCATCAAACCGTCCTCAGTCTCAGCGTCCAAGGCTAACATATCTTCTCTCTGACCCAAGAGAGATATCATATAGCTCTCAAACGCCAACATACTCAAAAAGGCAAATGCATGCCAACCCAGCACCATCTCCTCATAAGTATCACCATGCCATCGAGCCCCGGTTTCGTCAACTTGAGTTGTACATGGGTTTCGACTTAACCCATCTGCATCACGGTTCATCACCCCAGGTCTATGAACAACTGTGAAATCATATTCCTATAGGATAAGAGCCCATTGTGCATGCTTTCCTGTAAGCTTGTCTGATTCCATCAACCATTTCAATGGTTGATGATTAGTGATGAGAGTGAAGGAGTTTCCAAACAAATAACATATGAAATGTGCCACCGCCCAAACAGCTGCCAAACATTCTCCTTCATAAAAACTATACTTTGACTCAGCTGCATTGTTGGAACGACTCGCATAAGCCACTACAAACTCCTTCCTCTCATCATCATGTTAGGTAAGCACTGCTCCCAAACCCAACATACTCCAATCAGTATGTACTTGAAACGTATGACCTTTCACAGGTCTCCTGAAAATAG
Organism: Marchantia paleacea; assembly: GCA_014180765.2. Lineage (NCBI taxonomy): Eukaryota > Viridiplantae > Streptophyta > Marchantiopsida > Marchantiales > Marchantiaceae > Marchantia > Marchantia paleacea. The sequence continues at coordinate 2,532,575 of MUAA02000004.1, forward strand.
GGGCAAATGTCAACCTTCCCTTGAAACCTCAACAAAAGCTCTCTCCTGTTCATCACCCCAATTGCACTCTTGATCTAGCTTTGTCAGCTTCGTCAAGGCGTTGGCAATGGTGCTAAATCCTTGCACGTATCGACGATAGAAGTTTGCAAGTCCAAGGAAAGCTCGCACCCTACTCACATATGAGGGTTGTGGAATACACAAGATTGTCTCCACCTTGGTTTGCTGAATTTCCAATCCTCGTGGGCATATGGTATGACACAAGTACTCTACCTTCTCCTGAAAGAACTTGCACTTTCCAGGATGCAACTTGAGGTCATGAGCAATCAATCGCTCAAATACCTCCTGCTCCCTCACTCTAGCACTATACACTAAAATATCATCGATGTAGGCTCGGGCACAATCAAGTCCGGCTAGGATCCTATCCATCACTCTTTAGAACTCAGCATGTGCATTCTTCAAGCCAAATGGTAAGAACTTCCACTAATACAACACATCTTTGCCCAAAAGGTTGTCTTGGCCTTATCCTCATCTCGAATCCGTAACTGATGATATCCGGTTCGTAAATCCAATGTACTAAAAACCTTTGCATGTCCAACTACATCAAGGATCTCCTCAGGTGTAGGCATAGCATATTGCTCAGATTTTGTCTGTCGATTGATAGATCGATAGTCATCACATATGCGTCTATTTGTATAATTGCTATGTATATCCTTCTTGACTGGCATCACCACAACAGAGTCATACTCTCCATATGATATCTTCAATAATCCAGCCTTAAGAAGGTCTTGACACCTACTTTGGATCAGATCTCTCTCCATATCACTGTATCGATAGGGACGACGGAAGACTGGTGCATCGTTGTCAAGTCAATCTGCAAAACCAGATCCCTTCAAAAAGCAGCCTAAATCCTTCATCTTGAAGGCAAAAGCAGGTTCTGAAACTCCTCAAAAACCTCCACACCTACGTCTTTCTTCTCCTATCACTTTGGGACAAATCTCAATATCCCAAATCTCCTCTCCATCGACACTAGAGATAGAAGACGTAGTATATGGTTGCTAAATGACAACCTCTTGAGCAAAAAGTTTTTTCTGCTCTCTCATACCATGCTCCACTATCTCAGTATGAACAACTCCTGTTGATGTAGCTGTAACCTCTTGTGTTGTTTCACAAAGGTCTAAAGTGGTAACCACAGCTTGCTCCGCGCAAAAAACCCTACCTCTCCTTCTCTAACATCCCCATAAGACCAAGGATGAGATCTTGGACACTTCTTGCCACTAGCTTTTGCCTCCACCGTCTCGGTAGGCAAAGAGCTTACTAACGGTCTTGCAGTCATACATGTGGATCGCATGTGTCTCTGCTCAGCCAATCCAAGGCTCACAATCCATGTCAAACAGCTCAGGTCCATAGCCTGAACTGTTTGACGAGAATTCCATACAAGTCCAGGTCCTCCCTCTTTGTAAGCATGGGAAGCTGGGTAACTCAACAACGTGGGTAATGCAGCTATTGGCTGACCCACAAGGTTCACCACTGCCATGGGTGACCTGTAAGCATAGACCACTGCATGGGAGTGTCTACCCACATCCAAAATACTCTCCACTGTGAGATGTGAGGGCCTCTCCACTCCGTCATATGCTCGCAATAAAAGCTCCCTTGGAAGAAGGTTTGTCCACCATAGACATGGACAGTGTGCATGAGATCCTACTCTCGCTAGGATCTCGTGCAATATTGCTGGTCCAATCCATGACCGCATTTGATATGCACTTGTCATCACCCGTGCACGTGGATCACCCAACAAGGGAACATTCTCCAAAATGTATGCTGGAGAATATGTTTGCTGTGACTGGAGAGAACGTAACACACGTAACATCTCCCAAAACATGTCTGAACGTGAATCTTGTAGTACATGACCATTACCAGCACGTGTGTGTCCCTGACATGGCCATCAAGCAATAACCAAATGTATGGTGCCATGCCGAGCAAGGTCTTGCGCCCCCAACAATAAAATAAATGTCTAGTCACTACACCCGGCCGCATTGGGCAAGAGCGACTACTGAAACGCTTGTAAAGCTTGGGGATCTGAAGGAACCGGTGTTGGCGTTGATTGATCATGGATCAGAAATCAACATAATGTCAAGAGAGCTCTACAAGAAGGGGAAATGGCCCATAGACACGAGCATGGTTGGATGATCGGGGGCAGCGAACAACACTCGAGGGGACTTGTGCGGAGCATGCCTTGATGTTAGGTGAAGGTTGGGGATGTAGTAGGCGAACAGAATTTCTTTGTCCAAGACTCTACATCATACCCATTGATTCTTGGGCAACCCTATATCATAGCTTTTCGGGATGGAGACAAGAGTGCTTGATGATGGATCAGCATATGCACAATTAGCAGCCAAGATGGAAAGCGGTTGGTGCAGTTTTTAACGGTACCAAGCCAAATCATGAGAGGAATAAAGCGCAATTGAGAGGGAGCTTTCCCAAAATCTGAAGACTTTGAGGATTTTGGAGAGGTACCAGAGAGAGAGGATATAGTGGTACGGAGAAGAAGGTACTCTCACCTACACGAGAGAAAGGTACCTATCGTATAGGGTTGGTGGGATTTTCGCGAGATGGATATGCTACATACAAGGAGGTTTCGATTTGAAGAAATGGGAGAAGAAGGAATTTGCAGAGACATGAAGAGAAACTTGCAGATCTGAAGCTTCTTGAGGAAGATGAGTGTATATCGGGGAGTTTATGAGGAGTTTGGGTTGGGAGATCCATTGAAGGAGATGATGGAGATTGGATTTGGCGATGAGGATAAGATAGTGGAGGTTCACTCTAGAGAGCTCTATTCCACTATCGAGGCATTCCAAGCACCTGAAGTTCGAGTGGAGACCGGGTATAAAACAGATTGATAAGAAGGTGAAACCAATCGCTGTTCCTTTACCCAATGATTCAAGGGAAAAGGTGCGACAAGCGAGTAGAGAAAGTAGCTTGAGGGATCCTAGTAAAATGGGACACAAGTTTCTTTGAAACCACTTTGAAGGAGTTGAAGGTTGGATCAGATGGTTTCCTTCTTGCAAATGAGGAGAGATGTTTCAAAGAGATGCTTTCCGGGCATGGAAAAGCATTCGCTTTGAAGCAAAGGAGATAGGGTGTGTGGATCCTAATGTGGTAGCTCCCATGATCATTTTCACTATGCCTCATGCACCTTGGGACTTGAGGCCGATTCCCGTACCTAGGGCCCATCTTCCAAAACTCATTGAGTTGTTGAAGGAAAAGATGAAGATGAGGATTTTGGAGCCGTCATTTGCACCATATTCAAGCCGGTGGTTTCTGATGCCAAAAAGAATGGATCACTACGATTCATTCAAGATATGCAGCCAGTGAATCAAGTGACTATCGAAATATGGGAGTGGGACCAATTGTGGAAGAGTTTGCGGAGGCATTTGCTGGAAGAGCAATCTACTCGATAGGAGATCTTTACTCCGGATATGATCAGTTTCAACTATCGGAAGGAAGCAGGGGATGTTACTACAATGAGAACACCATTGGGATTGGTGAGGATGTGTACATTACCTCAAGGGGCAACAAATTCTGTTGCACATATGATGAATGGGATGAATAAAGTGTTAAGGGACTTTATTCCGGAGAAGACTATGCCTTTTCTAGATGATGTGCCCATCAAGGGATGTATAGAAGAGGAGAAGGATGAAACCAAGGATCAAAGGGGTTGTCGGAAGTTCGTGAAGGATCACATTGAAGATTGTGAGAGGATATTATCTCGATTGGAAGAGGTTCATCTTACATTGTCGTGGGGTGAAGTCCACATTTGGAGTTCGGGAGGTTGTGATTGTTGGCCATTTGTGTGGATGGTTTGGTCGCAAACCTGATCCTAGCAAGGTGGATGCTATCCAAAGAATGCGCGAGATCTGCACTTCCTTGACGAGAGGTGGTGAGGCGGTTTTAGGTCTTTGTTGTGTTCTATCACATATGGATTCCTCACTTTGCTCATATAACGGATCCGTTATATGAGTTGTTAAGGAAAAATCAGAAGTTTGTATGGGAGGATAGGCATGTAGAGGCCATGAGGAAGTTGAAGAGGTGTATGTCATCGCCTCGGTTTTGCGAAGGATAGAATATCATGGTAACAAGCGATGATGATATTGACGGTGGATACCGATCCCTATTGCCATAGGATGGGGTGTGGGACAAGATGATGAAGATGAAGCAGTAGATATGCGGTGAGATTTGGAGCCAAGGTCTTGAGTGAAAGACAACGAAGTTATCCTCGTGTGAAGAAGGAGTTGTGGGGTGTTGTTCACGGCTATGAAGTCCGAGAGAAACTACCTGATTGGAGCACATGTGATTGTTGAGACGGATTGTTTACCATTCTTTGGGGATGATCACCAATTGCAATACAACGAGATATTGCAATGTTGAGGTGGATAGCTTACATCAAGACACTTAATCCGGAGTTCAAGCATGTGGCGGGAAGGATAACAAGGTGGCGGATATGTTGTCAAGAGCTAGATATGAGGGAGAAGAAGAGATGATTGATGATCTTGATGATGTAGGAACGACGTTTTATTACGTGGCTCATCGGCAAGGAGTAACACAAGGTTTGGAGTTGTTTTTCGAGGATTTGTATGAGGATGAGTGGTTAGATATTGGAAAATATCTAAGTACACTTGCACGACAGTGGTTGGAGTGATCACGAGTTCAAACATGTAAGGAGGAAAGCCTACAACTACATGTTGCGGGATGGATACCTATGGAAGAGACCGAAGCGGAAGGGTGATATGCCACAACGTGTGATTTGTGGACAAGAGGCTCAACGAGAATTGATGCGAGAGTTTCATGAAAGCTTATGGGCAGGCCATAGGGGGGTATATACGCCACTTTCATGAAATTGAAGGAGAGATATTGGTGGAAGAACATCTACAAAGATGTAGTGGGATTTGTGGAGACTTGTGAGGCGTGTCGATGTATTACGGAATCCGACACCGTGATGGTTTGCATCCTACATATCCACTTGCTATCCATTACAAGTGGGTTGTGGATTTAGTGGTCATGCCAATGGGAGTAGGGCAGATGAGGTACACGGTGTTAGCGAGGAGGATCTATCCAATCAAGTGGAGGGGAGAGCGCTACGGTCGAAAGCAAACGAAGGGGTTTGCAGATTTCTTTTTGGAGGACGTCGTGTGTCGTTATGGATATGTTGGGAAGATGACCGTGATCGAGGGAGTTGAATGCTCAAGAGGCACGTGACTTCTTTGAGAGATGTGGAGTCAAGTTGTCTCTCACCACTGCTTATAATCCAGAAGGGAATGCAAAGAGTGAGCGGGGTCATCCACCTATTGTCAAAGCAATTGTGAAGTCATGTAGGGGGAATTTGGACAATGGCCTCGTTTGTTACCATTTGCATTATGGGCTGATCGTACAACCCATAGCTCGTGACCGGCTACATGCCGCCAGAGTTGATGCAAGGCCAAAAGCCAATTATGCCAATAGAGGAAAACATTCCCACATGGAGTGTGTTGCCTTGGGAGGATAATATGAGTAGAGAAGATCTTTTTGGCGATACGCATTCGACAATTGGAGAGGAGAACGGAGGATGTGCAATTGGCAATGGAGACTCAAAGAGGCACGCCTTAGAAATAAGGACAGATTTGACAAACGTCATAGGCCGAGACCAAAGGAGATCAAAAAGAAGGTGATTGGGTGTTGGTGTATGACAATAGTCTCGATAACCAACATAGCACCTTTGAGGAAGTTTTCGAAGAGATGGTTTGGGCCATATGTGGTAGTCAATGTCCATGACAATGCCACTTATTCGCTGAGAGAGTTGGATGGCACAAAGATGAAAGTGCCTATTGCGGGCAAGCGAATCAAGATCTTCAAAAGCCGGAATAAGGAGATCAACATTGGCCAACTTGAGGAGGAGTTTGACTTTTTGGTGAAGATGAGTCATATGGGGAAGATCTATTGGGATCGAGAAGATCAGGTTGACATAATCCGATGCCACGCACATTTTGGTTAACTTCTTGGTGCATACCGGAGGATGCGAGTGTTTAGGGGTGGATGTCGTGTTGTGACACGGCTATTATATGAAGATGATGACATGTGTCATCTTGGAGGCTATTGAGATGATGGCGATATTTTGGCGATATTTTAGGTCGGGATGGCCGACGGCTCATAAAAAAATTTGTTAAGAGGCCATAGTTGGATTGTCATCCTAGGGCGGGATGTAGATAAGGATCCAAGGGATATCATCTTGGACCTTATCGGATATAAAGCGTGGTTGGAGTCGAAAGGAAAGGGGGGAGGTCTAGAACGTCGCTGACTAAGGAGCTTATCCGATAGAAGTGGAGCCAACGTGGGACATGGATAGAGGCGGTATGATCCTCGGATATACCGATGCCCAATCCGTTTGTGATAAGCATCGGTGTCTACATCGTGATCACTTTAGGGCATGGTCGGTGTATCACTTTGGAGATAGCTTTATGGAAGTGGTGATAAACTCCCCGGATCCTTTCATTACGCCCATTGTTTCCTACGGGCGCGACTTGGGACTTAACGATCTATGTTTTGATTTGATATTAGCATTATGGACCTAAACTTGCCGATAGTGGCGCCTTTCAACACATGGGTCCTGTCCATCACTCTTGTCTACCAAAGGCAAGTCATAGGGAGTTGATTGTTAGGAATTTTGGCGAGGAGTATTATACTCAAGTTATAAACTCCCCGGTCCCTTTTGTTGTTCGTTTTATACTTAACGGGTTTCGAAAGTGGTTATTTTGACTCTTTATTAGCAACAACTCGTATTATCTATATGATGGCTAAGTAGTGTTTTTAGGCTAGTTGTTAAGCTCTAAGTTAGTTGTGGCTAATTTGGCCCACTAGAGGTCAAAATGGAACTCTTCATTCTCATTGGTTGGGAAATTTAGACCAATGAGAGCACTTGGGCAAGTTCTTTGGGGTTTTGAGGAGTTTCGGGGCCTGAAGAAGAAAGTTTTTCAGGATTGAAGGATAGGGTTGGAGAGCTGACGAGGAGAGCTAGGATTTTGGCTCAAGAATGAAGGCGATTGAGCAAGTTGACACTCGGTGTGGTAATTTGAAGTGGGAGAGTGAAATTTGGACCGATGGGAGAGTTTGAGTGAATTCGGCGTTCTATGAAGGCTTTGACAGATCGGATTCAATAGACACAGAGTTTACAACTCGAATTTGCGATTTGATCGAAATTTCAGCTCGATTGGTTGAGTTTTGAGTGCAAAGTAGTAGTTTGAAATTTATGTACACGATGCGAATTGCGGGATTGCAATGGGGCTATTCTGATTTAGTTCGACGATCATAACCCATGCTATCAATAAGATTGGTCAATAAAACTTGACAGAGTTGAAGTTGGATGATAAGTCGTTTTCTTGCGAAATTTGAGTGCAATTGGATCAAAGGATTGGAGTTTATAGTGGTTTTAGTGCGCAAGGGTCTGCATATTGCCTTGTGACACAGGGTATAGTTCGACATTTGTAACGAGAGATCTAGAATTGAAGAGCATGTGAAACTTTCCCGAGAGTTATGAATGGTTGCAAAGTACTTTTCTGCGAAGTTTGGCTAAGAGTTAACGGTTCAATCGTTGGTTACAACGATCCTCTTCCGCTGGAGTTTACCGGGTGCAACGAGTTGGGCATGGAGAGATGAGGAGATGAAAGAGAGGGTGATTGTCAGTTCACACGAGGACGAGGAGAGTTCTTCTACAGACAGACGCTCAGGCGTTCTCAGAGTAAAGCTTTGTCCATGCGACATCGCTCCACATACAAGTATCAATGTACTTGTATGTTAGACTGCAAAACAACAACCAAACCTGTGCTAATCCCTCCAAATAGGTCCATCACATATATACCCTTCTTTGGACACTGCCAAGCAATAGGCATTGTATCTAAAGGTGACAACATAATGGAAGTGGGAATAACTTCCTTCGTCTCCTCCCTCTCCGGAGCAAAAGACTCACTTCAAGTCTGATGTATGAGCCGATCGACCATCCGTTGTATTTGCATACATGAAGTACCTAGTGTTCCATCCAATGTGGATGACACTACTCCACTAAGACTTGGCATGATAGCCACATCCTCTCGACCATGATTATCATGAGCATCCATGTTACCCTCCAACAAATCAGGCCAAAGTAACACAATGCTTGAAGGTTGCAACATACGCCAAACCTCCACTTGGTAAAGTCCTAGAAACGATAATGAATCGCATTAATCGACTCACTTTCGGCCCTCACGGATTGCCTTTGGCCGATAAGAGGCTATCTCCTCCCAATAATCAATGCTAAACCCCATGGTATAACACTGCCGTACCCACCAATACATCATAGGACTCTGCAAGTGTAACCACAAAGACGTCTTTCGCGTTGTAGAGCTATCGTGACATGATCCGGTTGCTTACCTGATCAATCAACCCCACCCAGGTGATGTATGGTGTCGGGGCGTCACTAGAACCTCCAAGAGATGTCTGAATCTGGAATGAACATCTCTCCACATCGGTCTTTTGCAAACCAATACCAAGCAGTGCATCCTTACCCAACATAAGGGGTTGTGCATCAGAATCCAATAACACGCGTTGAGGTCGATAAACCTTTCGTGAAGGTCCGACAAAACATAAGACATCACTTCTATTATCCAACATCACCGAACTTGGTGACACCCTGGTTAGCTCGTATGCCGGCCTCGCTGATAACTCCATCATTCGAGCAGCAGCAGCTTGCCAAGTTCCACTAGTAGTTGTCATGATCCCATGATCAACACTACTAGTGTTCATACTACTAGAAGTGATCAACATATCCTCTTTGCTTTCGCAAAGTGTGGCTGCCAATCGTAGTACATGGGATGATGACACCCCCAACGCCAATAAATCCTTGGTTGAGAAAACAAGAGAATGAACAAGAGTCTTTGCCGTCCCCAACATTACGCTGGATGCTTCCTCAAACGATGTTGATGGCTGGTCCCCACTTGCTCCATCTCCAAGTACATCCACATTGGCTTGCACCCTCATCTCTCCAATAGGTCGTCTAGGAGCCATGGATGAGGTGTTCAATGCCTAAGACAATGTGAAAGACTGAGGAAGTCTAACTTGTAGGCTAGCCTCCCCTCTTTGTGGATCCAACTCCACGGATGCTCCTCTAGACTCAGTAGTATGTGTTGCACTACGAGTCACAGCAACTGCACATGGTTGTGCCGCTGCGCACATGTAATCCACAACATCTCCATCGTATGTAGAGGCACCAGCTCTAGAATCTGATCTTTGTTGGGCTATAGCCATACTCGTTATCTTCTGCTCCAACTGCTCCAGTCGAGATGTCATGTTCACCTCATGACTAGCCTCATGGGCTAACACTTGAGTAGGGGCTGGCCTCTACCACCACCCTACCACCTTGAACTCCTCGTCCTCTTCCATGGACTACTATGGCAACTCTTGTTGATCGTAATTTTGGATGGAGATAAAAATATCGATCCATCATGTGACCATGTATGTGACAATGCTCACATGGTTTTGATCCAATAGGATCCATCCTTCGACCTTGAAGGTAATTCTTCTTGTGATGAGGTCCACAACATGTCCAACACACCATCCCAACAACTGATTGTTGACCTGAAAAGGATGGCAATGGTCTGGATGATGCACCTTCCCACATGTCTACCATAACCACTCCGGGTTTGTGTTGTAGACAGGTAACGTGAAGAAGTTGATGAAGATGGTGAATCCTTCTTTGAACCCGGCCGATCACCACCCTCTCTTCTTGCATGTTGAGCTCAATAAATTTCAAAGCAAGACAAAACACAATGGCCAACGTATGTGATGTATCCTGTAGTAAGGTAGCATCTCTCACTCTATGTCTCAACTCCCTATCCAATATCCCATACCAATATTGGACAGGTTGTGCCTCTATCACCATGGATAACACTGATCAACCGACGCATTCGGATATACGCCTCTCGAAGACTATCCCCAGTCTTCCGTTGAAACTCTTGCAAGCCTCGTAGCTTGTCAGTTCTCACCCCTTGGTAGTCTCTCCTCAACCGTGCGAAGAACTCCAGAATAGGATTAAAGGTTGGGAGCTCTGAACTCTTCCCAACTCTACTAGCTCCAACCGTATCATCAGTGCCAAGTACAGAGGATGAACTCGCACCTCCAAACACTGCACTGAAGTAATATAGATGTAGTTTGGAGATCAGTATTGTCTCCAAAACTCTATCTCCTCAAGGTGTTCACACCGAAACTCATGATAATCATCCATCGGCGGACCCTCCAAATGCTGGAATAATCCCTTCCAAGCCATAAACGGATTTGAACAACGTAGAGTTGCGCATCCGCTGTAAATCACACCATGAGTCAAACTCCTGGATGAAGTCATCCAACTCAATAGTGCAAACTGTACCTGAATATCGTTTGGGACCCTTGATGGCCCCATAGATATCGTCCATGTCCCACAACAACTATGTGGGTACTCATTCCAAGATATCACCAAGCTCAGCTCCGTCACTCTCTGAAACCAAATCAGAATCTGCTGTGAACCTCAAAGACCAAGATTGGTACCGAACTCCGCTACGGGTGCACCCAATTCTAACCCGAGCAGTCTTTCCTCCGGTGTCGCATGGACATTTCTTTGCTCTGAGAACACCTGAGCGCCTCGCTGTAGAAGAACCCTCTTGAACCTCGTGTGAGTTGACATTCTCTTCTTCTTCTCCTCAGCACTCCACATTCGAGTTCATTACAATTGGTAAAATTTTAGAAGAAGTTTATGATATCCAATGATTGGAAAAATAACTCTCGCTTAAACTTCACAGAAAATTGCTCCACAACCCTTTCAATCTCTCAGAAAAGTTTCATATGTTTTTCTTTTCTAGATATTTCAGAATAATTATCGATTTACACACTGTATCACAAGGTGATATGCAAACCCCTATGTACTAAAACCATCACATATCCCAATCCTTGACTTCAATTACTCTCAAATTTCATGACAAGGTTATTTATTATCCGAACTTCAATTGTGAAAAATTTTATTGACAAAACTTTTTGATATCAAAAGATATGATCTCTGTACTCATACTGAGTGAGAGTCAGTGTAATCCTGCAACTCTAACTGTATACACAAACTTCAAGCTATCACTATGTATTCAAAACTCATCCAGTTGAGTTGAAATTTCAATCCATGCCCACTTGAGTCGTAAACTATATCTCCGTTGATTTAGATTTCTCAAAACCTTCGTAGGATTCTCAAAAAATACCCCAAATACACTCAAAGGTCTAAATTTTTCTCTTTTTCTTTGAATCACCATATCAGAGTGACACATATTTCAAATCCATCCATTCTTGAGCCCACGTCGTAGCTTGTGTGTCGTCAGTTCTCCAACCCTATCTTCCGAACTTCGAATGTCAGCCTCACTATTGATAGCACACAAGAGTTCCAACACTCCAAACAACAAAGTATCAACACAGCCAAACATGATGCACAAACAGGAAGCAGAGATGGAGGTATATCAATCACAAGAAACATAAAGAACAATACTCCATCTCAAAAACATCCATGAAAGGGGTCAAACCAATCCAACCCGGACTGACATAGCCTCAGAAGTGCATTTAAAAATACAAAAACTCGATTTTGGAGGTCTTATGCTCTCCAAATCGATAAACTGACATTGGTAATCTAATTATGTAAGGTGTTGCCTTTTTCAATTTGCTACCTAGCGTAATTTTTTTTCCACAAACGGACACTGTTTGAAACTTCTGCAGGACTTTGAAAATCTTCAACTTCGATTTCAGACCCTAAACCTCAAAATTTCACAATTCTGACACCATAAGTCTTGGGCTTGATATCTCTACCCCCGCGATACAAACTTTACATGTTCTATCATCCCACCAAATTTCAGATCAAACGGACACTATATGATAATCCAATAGCTTGCTGCTCCTATTTTTGACCCGAAAACTTTGAAACAACAAATCTTGGACTTCGAGCACTTCTATCTGAAATATTTTTCGGCCAATCTCAAATTAATGCTCCAAGACAACTATAAGCATCGACCCACTTCGTCAATTTTCAACAGCGTTTTCGCCCTCAAAAATTTCCAATTCGGATTTACACTAAAACAAAAGATCCAAAAATTTAAAATTGATCACATCTACTTCGAATCAACTCTACTTCTACATCACCACCAGGAGCTGCACTCCATCAACGCCATGCACACTCAACAGCCAACGAATCGAAGCTACCATCGAGCCAAACTCGCCAAAATACCTTCAACGCTCCAAGAACTCACAATTCTCACCACAAAATCCAATTTCAATTTTTGAAGTAATCTTTTCTATTCTCGAAACGTCCACAAGGACACTCCGCTCATAACCATAACATAAAAGAGAGATTACAGTCAAGCCAAATCCACTTTGTGCTTCAAAGACTCCAGGTTCCCGCAGTAGCTACTAACCACCATAGCCACATTCTCAAAGGCTCAACTTCGAAAACTACCCTCCAAGGAACCCTAATTCGAACTCTACCCCTTGAGCAGTAGGACCTCTAACGGCACTGTTGGCCCTAACGGTAGTTCCAGTGCGAATAACACTAACTGCATAACTGGCTCAAACTGCTGTATCTACTCCTGCATACGCGCACCTACCTAACTAGAGATGCCACTACATAAGTCGTGACACCTTATATAGACATTGGAAGTTCATATGAAGAGTATGGGGAGACAAGTGATGATGAGAGGGGAAAGGTGGAGAAGAGAAGAGAAGAGTGGTGAGGGTTTACTAATCAGTTTCAACTTATGACAACTTCAAAGACATGGGATGCAATAGTAAGAGATATCATAGTGCATAAAAAAGTTCACAACATGATCAAAAATAGAGATATGCTGTATGGTGTGAAAAATTGTTAAAATACCATAACATAATAAAATCAAATTACAGATAAAGTAAAAGTAATGAAAAGTAAATAGCGAAGGAAGTAAACCAGCTCAACTTGTAAAGGAAATTGGGATTGCCAATCGCTCGAAGTACCGTTGTAGAACAACTTATTCCTGCCAGAGTAACAAAGCTCTATCTATTTTCTTTTCTGCAGACTAGAAAGAAATCATAATTTTTCTATATTTAAATATATGTTATACATATAAAAGAGAATATAAAGGATATGCGATTTTATCATGAATCACTTTTTTTCAGCCAATACCCATAAAACATGTGCTTGATTTTCCATCATCTGTCGTGAAAATATAGCAGCCCAACTTGAAGTAAGACACATATCCTGTCCCGAGACAGGATATGTGTCTTACTTCAAGTTGGGCTGAAATGGTACAGCAGACCAACTCTTCTCACGTAGACCCCGAAGTCTTGAGCACATCTACTTCGAACGGCCGAGATTATTTGACAATAAACAAAAATGTAGAATTGTACAAGTACAAGCCTCGTACATCCATCCATATGCCTTCCCGCTGAACACCATCAAACAACCCGGAATGTATGCAGTTCTCCGGTCGGAATCAATCTGAACCCTCCGTCTTCGATCGTCGCTTGACGGATCGTTCCCATGCTGTGGGCGGAGGGACACGGAGGGAGGTCTCCTGTCTCCGTCGGTCCCCGCAAGCCAAGTGCCTCCTAAGTACAGGATGGGGCCTAAAGAAAAGCAAAGGAAGCGGAGTAGAGTAGAGTAGAGAGGGAGTGGTGTGAAAAAGACAAAGGAAGAAAACCGCCTTGTCCCTGACCGCCGTCCGTGGGTTCTAGAGGTTCTGTTGTGAGGAAGGCGAGGAGAGAGCGCCAATGAGAAGGCGCCTGTGACGCAGGACTCCGGGCCTCCTCCTTCCCTCCATCCCACGCTCCCTCGATCGAGCTTTCGAGCCTTCGATTGCATTGAACTCCGGCTATTCCCAGACACGCGCTGCAATTTGCTTCCTCGAGTCTTGGATCCCAAAGGCTTTATATCCTTGTCAGTCAGTCCCGTGTTAGAAGTGCCTCCGAGCGAGGGGAGCAGCCGAGTGCACGGAGATTGATTTCTTTCAAAGGTGGGGGCTTCTTGTTCCACTTTTTGCGTAGAGAGTCTATGCCTGGAGTCGAGCGTAGAGTGGTGGGTTGGGGTGGAGTGAGTTTGGGCTTTATTTTGTTTTTAAGCTTGAGAGAATTCGAGTTCGTGTTTTCCGTGCGGTTGCAGCGGGATTGAGAAAATTGTGGGGAAAGTCTAGAGAAATGGGGGAAATTTTGTTGAGTTTTTTCAAGAGATGAAACGCCTTTGAAGTGAATTGCGAGGTGGGGGTTTTTGGCTGCAGTGAAGACAGAGATTTAAGCTTTTCGGGCTGGTGGTGGATTTTAGAGAAGGCGAGATTTCGAAAATGAGAAATCTCCTGGGGATGGTGGAGAAATTGGGGGCTCGGGCGAAGTTGGTTTCGATTTTGTTACTTTATGTTCTTTGTGCCTCCAATGGGGTTAGTGGTTTTTCGAAGCTGTCGGATTTGGGTTCTTCGATCAATATGACTAGTGCTGGATACGCATGGGTTACTGCCATGGATGGAGATGATTTACACAGTGAAGGGAATGTGGAGACCGACGTGTACTCTGTGATGGGGGAGGAGAAGGTTGAGCGAGATACAGAGGTGGAGCCGGCGTTTACATCAATCGATTCTATGTTGCAGTGGGCAATTGGTACGTTGCGATCACAACAAACTAACTTGAAATATAGACCGCATCCCGGGACAGAGTGCTGGGCTAAAAATGGCGTTGACTGAACTTTGGTGCTAGAATGTTCAGTTTTCTCTAGTGGCTGCTCAAGGTCGCAGTCTTCGTTCATGTCGTGTGGATTTTGCACAACTCGGACAACTTTCTTGTCTTTCACGCAAGCGTTCAATTATATTACATTGAAACACAGTCCGAAAAAATGTAAATAATACAAATTATTTGCAGATTGTTTTTCAAAGCCTTCCCATCATCCGAGCAGATGGGCCATAGAAAACTGGACTCAATAACATGCCGAACAGGACAGAAGTGATTAAAACGATTATACTAAATCTAGAGTTTCTAACTTTCAGCGTGGCACTGCGTTCTCATAATCTTGACTCTGGATTTTATATCCTTTAGTAAAACGAGGTGCATGGAGAAGGGTGCCTATGTATAATGCTGGAAACCATCTGTTGCTGTTAAAGTAGCGAGGGGTAAGCCTCAAGCATGTCAAAAAAATCCTGTTCAAGGGATATTCAAATATTCGTTCAGGCTGTAACTATGGTTCTAAGATAATAGTTTTGGAAATTCTTTTTTTCCTGTATGGTCTCGTTAAGGGACGATGAGGGGCGTGATCGAGCTTGTTACGCTTTGTAGGGATTTGTTTTCTGAATTTTCTGAGTGGTACTTCCCTTGGAAATGTGTCGAGCATTTGCGGTCGGAGGCATGTTTCGAGTCACGCTAGGAATACGAAATGAAATAAGAATTTATACGAGAGTTCCAGACGTTCTCATATATTTGTCTGGATTTGGCAACTCGACTCTGTCGGTAGCGCTAGTTGGCCTAGAAAATTGAATGTCTTTCACAATTTTTGCTCCCGAATTGACTAATACCCTCCTATAAGAAAGAATTTTACTGTGATCACACCAAAACCGATGATGTAATCAACAGTCGGGGGTTTATGGTTTTGTACATTGTTGTTACACAGGTCATGCGGATCCAGAGAAACTAAAAGGATCAGCACAGGAAGTACAACGCATGACCCCTCAAGAACTTGAAAAGCGTCGAGCTGAAATCAAGGTACCGTTCATACGAGTTCATGCGAGAAGTCTATGTTCAGTCGAAGTCCACATATAATCTTGGGGTTGCATCTAATCTTATCTAAATAACACATACTTTTTTCCAATATTTTATTCAGCTGAGAAACATTGAGAGGTTAGGTTGGCAGAAATTGGTAAATGAATCGTTGTTGAAAGTTATGTGCAACTGTAAGAAAAAACGTGTTTTTAGTTTTGGGTATCCAGCTTATTCTCATTAAGTCTATATTGTTGCCTATGTCTGCAGGAATTAATGGAGAAGTTGCGGGTGCCATCTGATGCAGACCTAATGAAAATAGCTATTGCTGACCTTCACAACGTAACGTTACCTACGGAAGACCGCAAGCGAGCGTTGGAAGAACTTCTCATTCTTGTCGAACCCATCGATAATGCCAACGGTATTCATCTAGAAGACTTCTCCTGGTGGACTTTTTGATTTTGTGTTGTTGCAGCTAGATGGACAGAATCTGCAATTCCGACTATAAACGCTTGACAGTTTGATAAATGAGTCGTTGCGTCTATTTTTCTGTTCTGTGTGTCTTGTTGAAGTTCCATTAGCAGTGCATACTTCGAAGCGCTGGTTATATATATGAAACGAAACTTGGTATTACATGAAAGTGGTGCCTTATCCTGGATCTTGATTCATCGTATAAAGATATGGCAGATCTGAATAAACTAGGAGGCTTGGTCGCTGTCATTGGAGAGCTTGACAGAGAAGAGGTAGAACTTCGAGCAGCAGCGGCTTCAGTTCTCGGAAAGGCTAGCCAAAACAATCCCATCGTCCAAGCCCAAGTACGTGCTATATATCAGACTACGTATGACCTTTCTGGTGTGCTTCTCTTTACCATAATGAAAGACCTCAAACATTTATTGGGGTTCTGGTTGCTTTCATTCCGGATATGAGCTCTGAGGAAATCAAGATAAGTGCAGATAAAACGAAACTTTTGAATTGTAATTCAGCTAAGTTGCCAATCTCCGGTCATTTGTTGTGCCGTTTTTTTAACTATTTGTGGACAAAGGGATGTGAAACTGTGAAATAATGCTTCCAAGGGTGCTCCTCCGTGCAGCTATTGCGCCAGGGTGTGCTTCCTAAGTTGATGAAGATGGTGCAGTCGGTGTATGCGGAAGAAGCCGTAAAAGCTCTGTACGCCGTGTCTGCCATCATTCGGAACTTTCCAGCAGGTCATGAAGCGTTTTACCTAAACGGAGGAGTTTTGTTACTGAAGGTTAGTTATTCTGCTGCTTTGAAGATGAAACCGGCTTTGACAAAGAGATACTAATGAGTACAGTTTGAAGATGAAAAGTTGTACACAGTAGCGTATTACATGCCCTTGCCCTTAGATCCCCCATCCGGTATGGATCTTTGTGACAGACAATGACTGAGCAGAGAAGCTAATAGAGGAAGTTACTTCGCAGTGAAAAGACTTGTGAAATATTGCTGTGTACTTGGGATTGTGCAGGATTTGATGAGCAGTGAGGATGTGGACTTTAGGTTGCGGAAAAAAGCGCTCTTTCTGGTAGGTGACTTAGCAGAACAACGGATAGAAACTCAAGGTCAGCTTGATGTTTTCAAGCTAGATGACGGACTATTGAAATCTGTCGTGGGGCAAACAGAGTCAGATGATATGGATACTCAAGAGAAGGTATGTGTTCTTACAGATGCCGCATGTTCTTCATTCTCAAGCATCACTGAAATCACCAAATGCTATGCGATCAAACTTATTTTGCAAAATAGAAGTGTAGTCTAAACTAATATGAAATGATGGAATACTACCGTAAACTTTCTGAGTCTTTTACTATACTGTGGTTTCATCTTGTAGGCACTGTACGCCTTGAAGAGCCTGCACGGTGTACACAGCTCAATACGGCAAACATTGCGGAAAGTATGCAAGGTTGAATCTGTTCTGGAGAGATTAAAATTGTATTATGAAAAGTTGATGTCTGAACCGGACCAGGAACAGGCAGAATTTATCAAAGATCTGGAAGAGTTGAGACGCGAAGTTGCAGAGCTCTTTGGTCGCAAGGACGATTCTGGAACTCGTAAGGACGAATCAGGAAGCGGAGGCAGATCAAAAGTTGAAGAAATCTTGTACTTGTAGAAAAATCCTTCAAAATAGATCACCGGACTTGTCCTGCGTTAGATTGGTCTGTACATTAGTAGGTCATCATCGAATCAATTGTATAGAGCTGGTTAAATGTCATGGGATTGTTGTGTGGTGTTGGGCTTACATCATCCAAGCCGAGGTTCAATTTTTATCCATGTTGCACCTTTGCTTACAGTCTTGGATGGAATTCTAGAGAATAGAACAGCGCCCGTTAGTTGAGTTCCTCATGCGAATCACTTTCCTGGAATGGAGTAGACCAAGTGAAAACTAGAATCTCCTGTGTTGTTTCCAGTTAACAAAAGTGTCGTCATGTGGATGAGTTCCCCAGCCAATGCGAATCATTAGAAAGTCAGGATAACATTATGGTGCGGATGTATGTACCTGTGTAATACATACACACTCTTCTTATTCAAATGTCAGAACCGGTTCGTATTGAATTTATTACAATGTCATGGGCTTCTACAATGACATTACGTGGGTTTTGTATGCATGTGTGTGGATGAGAATGTGGAACAAGTCGTCGTTGCTGAGTTTCTCGTGCCTGTGGTTAGTCAAGGAATTTTGCGAGCAATTATTATCACGCTCATGAGTTCGTTTCTTTGCAAGCGGCACCCGTTCTGCATGAAGTGAGACCTTACAATGCTTTGTTATTTTCGTCCCAGTTAATGATCCGGCGTGCTTCAAATTGAAACTATATAGATCACATCCATTTCTGAGCATGGGCACCTGTAATGGTAACTGCCAATGCATGAACTTGCTTCACCAGCATCTGATGTCACTCATAAGTTGGCCCTATGGAAGAGCTGCGAAAGAAAAACTCTTCCACACAGATTTGCCCAAGGTTCTCTCTTCGAGTAGGGTCTTTGCGTGACCATGGGCGAGGTCATTGCCCAGATATTGTAGGAACCTTAGTTAATGGTACGTGACAATATACCTCGAGACTGAAGCTGCACAGAACTTACTCGAGACCACCACCTTACACCACAACACAATACACCACCTTGTACCGATCAACTTGACACGCTTCGAGATGCAGATTTGAAAAGCTTGGAGCTCACGCATTTTTACACCTGCTGATGTATAAATTGGGTACGGAAAGTTTGCACACCAAACAAGAAGAAGAAGTCTGAACATTTTCATGCAAGCGTTTTGCTTAATTACAAACTGGCCGGGAACTCTGAACTGATCATGCATCATTCATTTTTGCTGAATTCGCCTCTCACCGGTGGTTCAAAGGATCTACACAGTCGGCAAGCGATATCAGAGTCAGATCCGTCTTTCAACTGCTGTCATCTGAAAGACCATCCATCCGGTTTCTAGGATACGTTCGAATGGCAAGCACATCAGCGGAGCAGTCTTGAGCTCATCAGCTTCGTCTGAGCACATTCCAAACAGACACCTGTCATCCCCTCCTTCGATATCGATGTTCGAACTAGAGTCAGGAATTCAGCTGAGTCGCAAGACAACGGTACAAGTTGAAAACCCGTCCCGGATTGCAGTTTCCCAGTCGGCCTTTCTCACCCAGCAGCTCTGCAGCCCCCTGTCGAATCGCAAGGAGGCAGCAGTGTACTGAGGAGTTGTTTGTCCGACAAAAAGTTGAGACGCTAAGAGTGGGGAGACTCTTCTGTCGACATCTCGTTCGAGTTTGAAGAAATCGACAAGGTTGCGAAAGTACTGAGTCGGATTGCCTTGCAGAGTATAGGATCGTTGTGAAGTGGTCGACTTGTTTCGAACGATTTAGAGGATTTGGAGACTGCGGATATGCGGCGATTTTGTAGCGTCATTCACCGGGGGAGTTGCGGTGTAAATCATCTTGACTTGCAAGCTCGCGTTGCGAAGTCTGCAATTGGTGCTTCCTCTGGACGGAGTTTCGCGGTGGGCGTTGATCACAGACATCAAAACGAGGGAACATCCGAGCACTCTGCATCATCTTCGTCTGAAAGGCGATGGGAGGAAGGAGCAAGCAGATTCTGGCAAGGGGCTAGGGTTCCGTTGAATCCATGGCAGCAGGCAGCTGTTGCCGTAGGATCGGCTGTGGGAGCTGCGTTGAATCCTGCCAGAGCAGATCTTGTAGCGGCACTCGGTGAAACAACAGGAGGGCCAGCGTTTCAAAGGATTTTGAAGAAAATGAGATCTAGTCCAGAAGGACGGGTATGATTTGTCCACAACGTCAATTTCCTTGCATCCTGAGTCTTCTCCAGGAAAAAAGTTTGAAATTACGCTGAAATTTTCTAATTAAATAACTCTCAAAATGTACCATCTAGTACCTCGTTTCATAGTGCATGAAAATTGTCTCGTCAAATGGCGTTGGTGTGGACAAGTCTTTCATCTTGTGCAGTAAACTCTTCATTCTCTCTTTGCAATTTTGTGTACACTTCCGTTCACAAAATTCTCCTCTCCTTTTCATCCTGCTAGCATGGCGGACATCTCAGGCGACAAATGCAGAATTGAGGTTCCTCTCGAGAATTCGTCATTTCTACTTTTCTTCTAGATGTTCGTTTTCCTTCTTGACAAAAAATAAGAAAATTGCAGTCGTTGCTGATGCCGTGACCAAGTTTGAGCATACTTCAATGGAATGTATGGGACACATGTAGGAGTGTGACATGGACAGGGCTTGAAGTCTCATTCAGTTGGATGCATCCTGAGATCTGGATATGCTGTGTTGTGCATTTGCTTTGTCTCAGCGGGTGTTGGCCGACCGTCCGAGAGTAACTTCAGCAGCCATGGGGCCTGCATGGGACATGCCTCCCAACACATTCGGTGCAGCTTATGCGAAATTCATGGGCGACAGAAACTTCTCGCCGGATGACAGGCCTCCAGTTCGCTTCATAGACACAGAAGAGCTGGCGTATGTTGCGACAAGAGCAAGAGAGGTGCATGACTTCTGGCACGTACTCTTCGACCTTCCGACGAGTGTGATGGGCGAGCTGGCTCTCAAAATGGTGGAGTTCTATCAGACAGGGCTACCCATGTGTTTTTTGTCAGTGGCAGGCGCTTCCTGGAGACTCAATCTGAAACAGCGAAACTATCTTTTCACTCATTACGCACCTTGGGCACTCAAAGCTGGAACGTCTTGTTCCGATCTAATGTGTATTTATTACGAGGAACACCTGAATGAAGACTTGGAAGCAGTTCGAAGACACTGGGGTATTGTGCCGGCCCCACACTTACCCAAGAAGAAATCTCTGTAAGAAGATAAACCGAGGGTCTGAATATATATTGGATTAAGTATGAATGGATAGGAAAGATGAAATTCATTGCCTGTTGAGACAGTTTAATTACTGTACAGACTTAGTTTCCAGAAGGATTGATATTTTTCATCTCCTTTGCAAACCTAGTGTGGGGAAGACAGACATGACATAGGATGTCAGAGATACTCGATTGCGTTGAGAGACGCTGGAATAGTCAAGTGTATAGATTTAGTTCCTGAGAGATACACATGAGACAGAGTTACATCGACCTTTGAATGGTCAATAATTTTGGGCCTACTCTCGTCAATGTTTTTTTAGCATTCAGAAACTACTGAAGTTCTTTCTGTACAGGAGTTGAAGCTGGCAAGCAGACCAGGTTTTGAGATTGCTGAATCGCCAAGGAGATCACATCTAGAATCTAATTTTTCCAATTCACAAGCTGGTAAGCGTATTTCCAACTAAAGTTGATGTACTGGAAGTAAAGCTGAAGTTCGTTGATACTCTTAAGACATGTGTGGAGTATAGTAGAGATTGATTTCAACACAAATACAACTTCCATATCAGGGTTTCGATGTCGACCCTGGTGGACAGAGAACAGGCGAGGTGCATGATTAATTCGCAACCAAGTCATTTTTGCTGCCTATTTGAACGCAGATGTTTTGAGCTCCTCTCTTCCTCTGTGGAAGTTTTTTATCTCTGTGGACTCGCAACCTATGTGCTTTTTCTTTTGTCTTACATGCATTGTAAAATTTAAGGTTTGCCTTTTCAATCTGCACTCTCCTCAAGCTCTCTGCCTTCTTTCGTATACTCAAGACTCAAGTCTTGTGTATCTTGGCTATGTCAGGCAGGCTCGCTTGTCTCATTCATGATATCCGTTGGGCTCTGCCGGATAGCCTGCAGATGCATCAGTTATGCAAATTGCAGCCCTAGCTCGCACGATTTCAGGCAGAAACCTTTTACCCTCTGTTCACTCTGACTAAACCTCTGGGTTTTGATTCTCTGTGATGGCATCGGACATTTGCAACTCAGGTCTTGGTGATGCTTCCTGGCCCTTGCTGCATTCACCGCGAGGGAAGGGTATTACCGCAGTTGTGATGCTTTCATTATGAGCTACATCAGTGTCATGTTCTTGCCCTCCATAACCCGGTTTGGTTACTCAAGTCCTTCAAGTTTCAATCGATCATTTATGTACTCTCCGCTGTTATCTGGTTAAAGATGCAGCGATAGTTATAATTCGTATAATGTTTTGGTTACATGCTTTCAGCATTTGACAACAGATCTGGTTGTTCAACGTGGAGATTGTGGATTGATTTCGTTCCTCCCATATTAAAGCCCCTGCGGTTACTCGTGTACCATTTATATTTATCTTCTGCATTCAACGAGGATTTGACATACATACTTTTGTTTACTGAACGTACGGCCTATTCGTTAGATGTTGAGAGGTAGAATCTCCCTAGTGGAGTTAGACACACACAGACTTGAAAGTTGGCGATCGAGTTATCAACGAAAAGAGACTTCAATCACCAAAGGAACAAAGACACGCTGTTCGTCTCTAATTCTTCCAATCAAATCTTACCCTCCAATTTTAGGGCCATTTTCATTATCATTCGACTTAAAAGTACATGAGAGTGTCTACCACAACGATGGGCGACCCAGGTTTAAGGTACATGATGATACACGGGGCAGGTTTTTACAAGGATTCCTACATCCTCATCTTTCAGGACACAGGACTCAAGCAAGTTATAGAGGACACAGCATAATCTTCTCACTGCGAATTGACAATCTTCTGTAGGTATTCCTGTGTCGGAGATATTTGTGCGGTAATCTCCTGAAGCAGTTCCTGTGAGGGTGTTACCGGGGAAGTGAACTGTGTCAAGAAATCAGCTAAACCGTCGAGATAACCAGCAATCTGAGATTAACAACCACAGCAACTTTGAGGGCTTAGTATTATGTGTACTTGTTTATAAG
The DNA here is from genome assembly GCA_014180765.2 of Marchantia paleacea. Taxonomy (NCBI): domain Eukaryota; kingdom Viridiplantae; phylum Streptophyta; class Marchantiopsida; order Marchantiales; family Marchantiaceae; genus Marchantia; species Marchantia paleacea. Next base: position 2,555,624 of record MUAA02000004.1, read on the forward strand.
GTTGAGCAGCAGCCAAGAGAAAATCTGGAACTTACTGCACTCCACAAAATAGTAGCAGGATGTCACTTGAATTCACTTTCAAGATACGGAGGACCGAAGCGTGAGAAGGAGAGATGAATTCAGCATATTAAAGGCTTGACATCACAAACCTGAACAAGAATACCCTTGCCGGTATAGCCTTCCAAAACTAGGCCTGCTGTCAGGCCTAAAACAGCAAATCCCCCGTTGATGGCCTCAATCTCTCGTTGTTTCTGCATCATCCAGAGATTTTTTATGAAATGGTAAGCTTTCAAGCACCGGTATATCAAGTGCATCTCTGGACCTCTGCAGGTCAAACATCTCATATACTTGGCAGAAACCCAGCGTTCCATCGAGCCATTCGACATTAGAAACAAGTGTGTAAGAGACTAAAGGTAAACCGACTCCAAAACGCATTCTTTGGAGAGATGCAGGAAAGAAATATACCTTTGTCTTTTGCCGTGCTTTCAATGCTTCCATTTCCACAGCGGCTAGCCGCTTAGCCTCAACTGGGTCTACCATAACGACCACCTTCGTCTCCTTCACCTTTCGTACTCTTTTCGGAACTGGAACTGGGCCCTGAATATAGCAGAATCTCGTCAGAGCTCCGTTCATAAGGTCACCGGACCAGAGTTCTGATCCTCCAGGTCAACTTGTCGTAAACATTCCATCAGCATCTGCAAATAAATGACCAACTTCTTCGATCCCGGCCAGCAAGCAAACCGGCAAGAGACTTAGGTGGAAGAAAGAGCGCCAAAGACGACACCTCGGAATCCTAGAAGCTTAGATTTCACAGTGCGCCAAGCACCTTGGCTTAAAGTTCATAAGCCTTCCAACAGAAGCCCTGGATGAGCAGATTTAATTAGAGTGTTGGGCTGTAGGCACCTTAGGTAACTACTCTCTGACTGCAAGCGCATTCATGGTCAAAACCAATCGGGGTGCTTTCCTCCAAGAAAGCCAATGCACATCCTGATGCACACTCAAATGCACTTGCTGCAAGATGGGCTTTGATCTTCTACGTGATTAAGGCACGTTAAGTGCCTCGGGTCCCTAACTCAACATGCGCATTGGGAATGGCAAGGCTACAACCATTATACCAAGATGATGATACAAATTTATGCCAGTAATTTTACAAATAATCTAATTTCCTAATGGCAGAGGCAGAAAATTGGACAGTTTTTTATATCAAGGACAGCGCAGCAGTGCCTTGTTTGCGTCCTTCACAGAGGATATAATCATTGAACGGGAGAGAAGAAACCAAGTGTCGATGCGGATAACGGAACACACTGCTAAAGTGGAGACATATGGGTACTACCGCATGGACGTAACAAACTATGGGCATTCATAATTAAGTTGATTCTCTGGTACTTCGCTTTAGCACGCGATTGTATCAGAAAGAAAAAGCAGAGACTTACAGTTACGTCGGAAACAGCCCTCAATGTCTGCGTTTGGTGTCTGGAGATGCGTTTTGGCAAATGTACTCCGAGCACCTCCACTCCGAAGCTCGAATGGCCACCATCTGACGCAAAGTCAGCCCATTCGTGTCAACTAGCTGGCTGTAAATTCGAGTGCGACGTGCTCTGTTGAGCAATGGGCGTTTTCGGTATGTTAAGCCACACCATTACTATACCACACCATTGTGGCATGGCAATTCAAATAAGAGTGAAGAGGTTAAATAATGCTCATGGGATATTGAAATCTTGATAAGGTATTCACGACGGCATCAACGCAGGCAAAAAGTCACAACAGTCTGGAAAGGACGGTACGATGAAATTATGGCCGAATCGACGGCGTGATGCTGTTACAATGGCGTTCATGGAGCAATTTAACGAATCAGAAGATAGTTTCCAAATTCTCCTACGGCCCACGAGATGCTCGACGAATGCTCGTTTCAAACGAATCCTTGCACAATAAAGTAAAGAATGGAACGCCAAAAAAAAAATGGTCAAATGTCCGGGGACCAGGACAAACTCACAAGAAGAAGAGGACGATACACTTCCCACGTTACTCGAACTGGACGCCCGAGAGGAACAGCCCTCGGAGCAGCTCGTTCCACAGACGGGCCCAGCCCGACGAGCAGCCCAAGCTGCAGCATTCGGAGCAGCAGGGGCAGCAACGAACAATACGCCCACCATTTTGGCACCCGCAATTCCCTCTCGCATCCTCTCTGTTGTTGTCTCTATTTTTCTTGGCACTCTTCGGGCACACTCTCCCACGGTGCGTGCTAGGCCGCGACGCGTCTTGAGTTTTCCGTGATCACTCCTTTTGGCCAGGATGGAATCCGATCGAGTCGAGGCGAGGAGGGCAGCTCACGAGCCCATCGAGTGAGGGAGGGGATCGTCTTCCATTTTGACCGAGGGGAGTGTCACTGAGTGAGCGGGTGACGTGGACCGGTTCGGGGCTGCGAGGCGGGCACGTCCCCGTGGACCTGCCATCAAAGCAGCCCCGAAAGCCCAGCTTTGTCCTACGTGGACGATGGACGTGGCTGGACCGGAGCGCTTCGCTCTGGAGTTGTGGAGGTGCGTTGAACTGGCGCTCGTGTGACCTAAACGGTCCAAAAATCCCCTGCCCCGGACTCCCGACAGATGCAGTATTCAATGGGTTCGGCTCCGGGGTCTCACTCCCCCTTCCTCCCCTCGTTCTGGACCCCACACACTCTATGGACCTCTAGATGGTTCAAGTTTCGTCGAGCTTGTGAGCTTGTCTGAATCTTCCTCTGTTCCTGCTCCAGCAGCGGCATCAGCACCTATTCCTCCGGCCCGAGTTCGGTGGGATCCTATTTCTCCCTTCTGGAGGCCCAACAGTGGTGCTACCGCGGCGTGGATTGTCCTCGTCGTTTGGGTGGACTGCAGTTGCCTGGTGTGATTTTGGAAGGTTTGGACGTTGGGACTTGGGCGAAGCAACCGTCGGGCTTCGCTGTTCATTATCACGTTGCGTGCAGGATGGTCGCGGTAGTGAATTGAATGTGTGTGGGAAGGAGGAGAGCATTGCGACAGCCCGGCAGAGGAAAGTGAGGGAGGATTGTTGAGATTTTGCCGCTAAGCTTAGATTTATGGGTACCACTGCTGAATTGAACACCATGGAGAGCAGCGAGGATATGTTCGAGAACAAGAAGGATCACCGCAATCCTCTTGTGCCCCTTGGTGAGCATTCAGATTTTTTTTTCCTGTCCGGAGTGGGTTTTCTTTCACTGCTTGCTCTGCTTCTGCAATGATCCGCTTGTGTTGCGCATGAATTTGGGGCTTATTCTAGTTAGCTCAGTTATTGGATCTGAATTGAGAATTGGATTAACGCCTATCAAACGCAGAGGTTGAATTCTAGAATATAAGTGCAAATGCACACTATATTCAGTGTCGAGTTTTCTACCTGGATTTTACTTGTCATTTCATTCGCACGGCGTAGCTTAATGTTAGCAGTAAGCCAATCGAGTGACGTTGGAAGTAAATGTAGAAATTTTTTTACGTGGCCCTTAATTGGGGTTCGTAATAAGCTTAAGATATTCTGGCTCATAATTTACCATCAAGTTTGTTCGACACCATGCTAGTGGACACGATCAGACCGTAGGTCGGAATTTCGTTCTTGATTGAATGGACAGTGGATGAAGTAGCTCTAAGTCGAGTTGTGGTTATTAGCTTGTAACAAGATTAAACCAGTAAATATTGATTCTGAACAACAACATACGTCATGCATCGATCTCTCTATATTTCATTCTATACTACTACTAGTTAGGGTTACTTGCAAAAGAGAGGTTTAAGGTGGGAACTGCACTTCGAAGAATTTGCATCGAGATCCATTCCGATTTGAGAATATTCTGACCTTGCACATCAGCTGAGGATCATTCATTGGGGAACGTGTGCTAAATCTGAGTGAGTACTCTTTTTTTTTTTTCATACCAAATTCTTCTCAGATGATCACATCCTTGAGTCCAGCACTCGTAAATGCCTTGCCTCCTTGGCTTGGATATGTGACACCACATGTCGGATTGAGTATGCTTGCAATTCTCACCGCTCTTCCGTACAGCTACTTTTAGACATTGTACCCTAATCCAGGTATTTTTGCCTTCTGTCTCACAGGGGCGCTTGCAACAGCTGCAGTTTTGTGTGGAGGGCTCTATTCGTTTAAGCAGGGAAAGTCCCATCGGAGTCAGTTGTTCATGCGCGCCCGTGTGGTGATGCAAGGAGCCACCGTTGCTCTAATGGTCGGCACTGTTTACGCAAGTGGCAAGCAGTAGGATGCTCCTGATACCTTGAGCCACATTTTCATGTCCGGAGTGTGCTGCTCGCTGCATTGTTACCCTGCATAGATATACTCGGAAGGCAGCACCATTTCCCATATGGATCGGGGAATTCCCTTCCTCCAGGGGGTTTCGTGGTGTGATGAGCGCTGGTCCTGTGCCTGCTGATTGATTTGAGTAAGAACAGAAGGCGATCCTGCCAGTGACCGGCATTTGTATTCATGACACATTCTGTTCTAGCCTGTGCACACTTATAAGCTAGAAAATGTAGCAAAGGGGATATGAAGCTTGGGAAAGTCTTTTCTCGAGTAGAATACGAGGACTTAGATCCTCAACAATTTTGGTCACAAACTATTCCATTATTCTTTCAATTTGTCATTATTCTTGCCATGACAATGGAGTCTTTCATTTGGAGTTTTATGACCGGAAGAGATGTATAGGACTCGGATATAGGCAGTCATTAAAACTCGAAGCATCAAAACCTTTACCGCCGATTATATTCTGTACCATTCTGTAAGAATCAGCTTCATGCATAGTATCCAAATCTTTATGCCGGGTATTTAGTGTGATATAGAAATTTCGGTACATTGAGTTGATGATTGACCTTCGATGACCAAGCAACGGTTTATGCCCATTGTGCATTCGATGTCGATGTATCGTCTTTTACAAGTCAATCTATCGAGGCTATGGAGTTTTCCCAAAATGGCTGCTGCTTCCAAATCTTCTTATCTTTCGAATCAGACGGTAGCGAGGGAGGAGTTGTTTCCAGTTGTTTTTATATCATGCTTATGAAACCTGGAGACTTGGAATAAAGAGAGTAAGAGGAAGGTTAGGAAATCAACGCGGCCAAAGCCAAATAATTCTTCCGAAGACCCCGACCACAGGTAGTAAAAATATATGGCAGAGAGCCCTTTTTACTTTTGACCATCTAGAAGTCTTCTTTTTCTTCTTAGTGGTTTTTGTTTCGCCTATGTCTGCAATGGTATGTTATTTTGGATGGTAGTTAGATTTAGGAGATTCCGAGCATTAGGTTTGGGTTACATAGGCTAAAAGTAGTGTTCAGCAACATATACTTCTTTTTCGGTTCCTTTGCTAAGGTGTATGATCTTGGGGCAGGCTCAGGAGTATAGCAGGGTCGCGCATGACCTTTATCCTTTATCTATGGCTAGTTCTATTGATGAGACTATTTCATGTTTACGCTTTTTACATCCATCCATGGGTGATGAAATATCATTAGAGGTATTGGGGTATGAGCAAGGGTCGTGCATGACTTTTATCCTTTATCTATGGCTAGTTCTATTGATGAGACTATTTTATGTTTACGCTTTTTATATCTATCCATGGGTGATGAAATATCATTAGAGGTATTGGAGTATGAGCAAGGGTCGCGTATGCCCTTTATCCTTTATCTATGGCTAGTTCTATTGATGAGACTATTTTATGTTTAAGCTTTTTACATCCATCCATGGGTGATGAAATATCATTAGAGGTATTGGGGTATGAGCAAGGGTCGTGCATGCCTTTTATCCTTTATCTATGGCTAGTTCTATTGATGAGACTATATTATGTTTACGCTTTTTATATCTATCCATGGGTGATGAAATATCATTAGAGATATTGGAGTATGAGCAAGGGTCGCGCATGCACTTTATCCTTTATTTATGGCTAGTTCTATTGATGAGACTTTTTATGTTTACGCTTTTTACATCCATCCATGGGTGATGAAATATCATTAGAGGTATTGGATTATGCCCTTTATACTTTATTTATGACTAGTTCTATTGATGAGACTATTTTATGTTTACGCTTTTTAAATCCATCCATGGGTGATGAAATATCATTAGAGGTATTGGAGTATGAGCAAGAGGAATCATTATGTCTTGATATATCATTATTTGCCCATTCTCTATGCACAGCCTCATGTTTATTCTGAGGGGGCATGTCATGGATGGTATATAAATATCTTCGAGATTACTTTCAGGCGGATGATCCCTCTAGTGGTTTCACAGAGTTGTTCTAGTTACGAGAGGGGAGATTTCGCTGTCGTTAGGAAGGCTTCTTGCGATGGAGAAGGACACTTGAGGCATTAGACTGATTGCTATTGGGGATGTCTTAGTGTGTTTATTCAGTCGTACCGTGGTCCTACAGTATCATTCATACTTCGAGGAGCATCTTTGTCCATACCAATTTGGAGTCGCCCCACCTAGAGCTGTGAGCTGATATCGTTGAGCGTTAGAGCACTTCTAGATGTCCATCTAGATTGGGTTGTCTTGAAGGAGGACGTTGAGAACGTTTAATAGTGTCTCATGTGTATCCATTTTTAGAGAGCTTAGATAGGCTGGAGTAATTTTATCGAGCTTCATTCTTTTCGTACAGTATTTCTAAGGTTCAAATTCTTCTCTCTTTTATCAGCATGGCTTTTTTCAAGAGAGAGTCACCATTCTAAAATCCGCCGTTAGTACTCAATAGGAAGATCCTTTGGGAGGAATTCTATTTGCCATGGCTCATTATAGATCTCTTTTGTCTACTATTTTGGCCGTGTCAGGTTGTGTGTTCCTCTCCTTAGTGGATGATACACACATTGTAGGCCATGTAGACCACATTAGACATGCCTTTGCTTACTTGACTACCGAGCTTCATCTTGTAGGCTTGAGAGTCAAGATGTCAAAGTGTATGGCTTGGTCTCCTTTGGGCATTCCTCCTCATCTCCAGCTTCCAAAGGGATATATGACATCGAAAAACGGCTTCCGCATTCTAGAAGTGTAAGTAGGATCCGAGGATTTTGTCTCAAGCTACATAGACATTACATTTGACAATGATATTTTGCATGTAGATGACCTTCCTCTACTAGTGAATCCACATGTGGCATTTGGTATAATCTCATATAGTATTGCTCGTCGACACACCTACCTTCTTCACATGTTTTCTCCTTCACCTACATTCATATCCATTTGACAGGAGGATCCTCCTAACAAATGCTCATGGGCGTCTTTTGACACAAGGTTTGGCACATAGACACATATTTTTGCCAATTTCGTGTGGAAGGGTAGGCTTATTTTGGATAGTGGAGACCACATATATAGCATTTTTGGTTAGTTGGGTACTCTCAGCACCTTTGTTATCTTCTCGATTTGTGATTACAGATAGTCACATCCTTGAGATATATGCTAGGGACGTGGACACAGGATCAATTTTCTTACAGATCTAGCAAGTGTTCACATGACTCATTGCCCATTCGGAGGGCAGAGGATAACTACCCATGATGTCATTATGCATGAGGTGTTTGTTATGGCACGAGAGGATGGATATCTCACATGGAAGGAGCATTGGTATGTCTTGCAGTCGATTAGGGTTAGGGCAAATCTATACTTGGTTGGGGAGGACCAGTTACTATGGCAGATGTGATGGTTACCGATCATACTTGTGATATAGTTTCAAAGGGGATGATCATCCATCCTCTAGAATGGGTAGCGAGTAGAGCGGCAGCAGCCAAGGTCTACAAGTATAGGGGTATGCCTAGAGATCACCTCTTTGTTCTTGTAGCTTTGGAGTTATATGAAGTTATGGACACCGACTTGGACATGTTCGTGAGGGAGTACGCGAGAGCCTACCAAACTAGGCGGTAGAGGGTTCTCTTATTGTATAGCCTATTTTAGATAACATGTTTCCATTGCTCTACAAAGATCATTAGCTGGTGCAATCCATAGGTGATGCTTCTTCGGATGCTCCTGTTGTTTGTAGACCGTTTGACATAGATAGTTCGGATATCTTAGGTTTAATATGACATATTTTCTAGTGTGATGTTCTTGGGGCCTAGCCCCATGTTACCGATTTGGTTTCATCCTTGTAAGACTTGATGGGGTTTCCCATCCTTTTTATTATTTTATTGTGTCTAGTTTCTTTTTCTTCTTAAAAACAATTGATATACAATCGATAAGTACATTGTTGAACACACGGTGAAGAGGTAAACGGGTATGAAGATTACAGATTATAGCCCATGCTCAAGAGGTACCCAACATTAACAGGTATATTTTCGCACAAACATAAACTATTCCAACCATTCAAATAAGTGAGTTATCCTTGTTGAGAGCCAAAAGAGTTAACAATCCTTCTTTAAGATTTACGTCCCCGTAGCCCGAGCATCACGATGCATCATCGTGACAGTTAGTGCAATCCTGCAACTCTAACTATATACACAAACTTCATGTTATCACTCCGTACTCAAAACTCATCCAATTGAGTCAAAATTTCAATCCAAGCACAAGCCTAAGTTGTAAACTATATGTCAGTTGAATCAAATCTCTCAAAACCCTCATAGGATTCTCAAAACATCCCAAATACACTCAAAGGTCTAAATTTCCCTCTCTATCTTTGAATCATCATATTAGAGTGTCAAACCCCTCAAATGCATCCATTCTTGAGCCCACATTGTAGCTCTTCTTGTCAGCTCTCCAACCCTGTCCCCAAATCCCCAAATGTCCGCCTAGAAGGTCTCCAAAACTCCTCAATACCTCAAAGAAGTTGCCCAAGTGCCCTCATTGGCCCAAACTTCAAGACCAATGAGAATGAAGAGTGTTATTTTGACCTCTAGTGTGACCAAATTAGCTCCATACTAACTTAGAGTTTTACAACTATCCTAAATACACTATTTAGCCATCCTATACACAATATGAGTTGCCACTAATAAATAGTCAAAATGACAACTCAAAACCGGCTAAGTATGAACGGAACTACAAACGATACCGGGAAGTTTATAACTTGAGAATAATATTCCTCGCCAAAATTCCTAACAATCAATTCACTATGGCTTGTTTTCGGTAAACAATAGTGATGGATTGAAACTGTAACACTAAAGCCAATGACTCCAGAATGACTTCCAAGATGAGAGATGTCTTTTCAAGACCTCTCCTTGCTTTATATACTGTAGGACTAGAGAAGTCCGAAATCCAAACTATGCCACATGGCTAACATGCGTAGGTTGCATGTTTTATTATCTTATCCTAACCAATTCCTAACATACGTCTAGCACACAATTTGATCCACCAATGCATGGTAGCCACCTCGTCATTTACCTTTTGCTTTTTGGATAGTGCACACCACTATCTTGTCTTTTTGTGATCTAGTGACTACTCTACACTTTGGCTAAACTAACTATGGCTAACCAAGATTGGTTACAAACCTCCCCCCATTTAAGTCGCAACGTCCTTGGTGCAAGAAGACTCAATAGTCTCTACAAGTATCTTGGCATTTATAAGATTTGCCAATGGTTCCCAAGTAGCTTCATAAAGTGGATAATCTTTCCATTGGACTAGATATTCCACTTTTGGGTTCCGCTGACCTCTTGTCCGTTTCTTGAGGATTCTCTCAACCTCATATTCCTCTACACCATCAATCATGGCTGGTAAAGGAGGAGATTGATGTGGGTTACCAAAGGAAGGAGATCGTGGTGTATACTTCCTCAAGAGAGACACATGAAAAATAGGATGTATTTTCATGTGTGTTGATAACTCTAACTTGTAGGCAACTTCTCCAATCCGTTGGACAATCAAGAAAGGTCCAATAAACCGTGGACTTAACTTTCGAACCCCTATTAATGACAAATTGGTAGTAAACAACCACACCTGATCGCCTTTTTGAAACTCTACATGTCGTCGATGAGCATCAGCGTATTGTTTTTGACGATTTTGGGCAATGGCTAATTTTTGCTTTGCCTGATGCACTCCTCGTTGGACTCGTGCCACAAACTCGTTCACCGCTTCAACTTGGGTTGATGGTTCCTGCATGTGACCTACACTCACCAAGCTAGATGGTGTGATGGGATGTTCTCCACACATCAAGAAGAAAGGGCCGACTTTTGTGGATGCATTGATTGAGTTATTATAAGCAAACTCAATCAAGGATAAAAGTGCATCCCAACCTTTTTGCTCCTCCAAAGTGAAAGCTCTAAGCATGTCCTCAATAGTTCTATTTGTTCTTTCAATTTGCCCATCTGTTTGAGGATGATAAGATGTGGACATGGCTAGTTTTGTTTTAAATAGCCCAAATAGGGTTTTCCAAAACATGCTAGTAAATTGAGTGCCCCTATCAGTGATGAGAACTGTAGCTAAACCATGTTGAGCAAAAACTGCATCCATATAAATTCGAGCAAGTTCATGTGTAGTAATTGTCTTTGTTGTGGGCCTAATGTGGATCATCTTGCTCAATTTATCCACAAAAATGACTATCGAATCATAACCCGTAGACATCATTAGTAACTCACATACAATGTCCATACTGAGGTGCTCCCATCTTCTAGTCGGTGTTGGTAGAGGTTGTAGTAGACCTGCTGGTTTCTTATTGCTAGCCTTATTTTGTTGCAAGCCACACAACTTCGAACATATCTGGTGATGTCCTCTCTTAGTTTTGGCCAAAAGTATACTCGTTGGACGCCTTCAATGGTCTTCTCCACTCCTACATGGCTAGCAATAGCTGAATCATGTGCCATCTCTAACACTATTGTACGGACAGCAACATCTGAGGGTATCCAAATCCTTCCCTTTTAGAACGCCAATCCCCGTTCTAAATGTGCTCGACCCTGCTGAAGGGCTTGTGCAATCTCTTCATCCTCGTTGGTAGCTCGATTCAGGTTCTCCCACCATTCAAAATGAATCTTCACCTCCGTGATGTGATTAATGCACAGCATTCGTGTCAATGCATCGGCTAGCTGCTTCTTCCCCTCCACATACACGATCTTCATGTTGAAACGATGTAGTCATTCAAATTTAACGACCGCCGCTTTGACAGCTCCTTTTGAGTTTCTAAATAAACCAAAGACTTGTGGTCTGTCTCAACCACAAACTCCTTATCTCCGAGATAGTGCTTCCAATGTTAAGTAGCCAACACAATGGCTAACTCCTCCCTCTCTGTGGTATGATAATTTTGCTCCGCCGGCAAAAGTTTCCGTGAAAAGAAAGCAATTGGGTGCCATCCATCTTTCCATTCATGTTGTTACACTCCTCCAACTGCCACACCTGATGCATATGTAGCAAGTTTTGTTGGTCTACCGGGTTCATACCATTTAACGATTGGTGCATGTAAGAGCGCATCTTTCAAAACCTGAAATGCAATCTCTTGAGCTGTACCCCATTGCCATTTCTGCCCTTGACCTAAGAGATTTGTTAAAGCTTGAGCAATATGAGCAAAAGCTTCCACAAACCTTCTATAGAAGCCAGTTAAACCCAAGAAACTACGTAGGTGAGTCTGATTCTCTGGAGCACTCCAATTTTGAATGGCTTCCACTTTGTCACTTATGACTTGGATGCCATCTGCACTAACTCTATGGCCTAAGTAATCTACTTCTCTTTTGCCAAACTCACATTTTGACATCTTAGCATACAACTTATTTTCTCTCAACACTTGGAGTACTTCTCGCAGATGTTTATGATGATCTTGTAAGGACTTGCTATATATCAAGATATCATCTAAAAACACAATCACTGATTTATCTAGATATTTACGAAAAATATCATTCATCAGGTGCATGAATGTGGCAGGAGCATTGGTTAAACCAAATGGCATAACTAGATACTCAAAATGTCCATATCTAGTTCTAAAAGCTGTCTTTTGTATGTCTTCATCCGCCACTTTGATCTGATTGTATCCGCTTCGAAGATCAAGTTTGGTGAAATACTTAGCTCCATGAAGTTGATCAAACAAGTCATCCATTCGCGGTAATGGATACTTTTTTTTCACCGTTTGTTGATTTAGAGCACGATAGTCCATGCACATCCGCATGGAGCCGTCCTTCTTCTTCACGAACAACACTGGAGCTCCATATGGTGACACACTAGGTTGGATGAATCCTTTCTCCAACATCTCCTCCACTTGAGCCTTGCATTCCTCCAGCTCGTTTGGTGCAAGTCGATAGGGACTTTTACAAGGAGGAGAACTTCATGGTAAGATCTCTATCTTGTGATCCACTCTCCTTCTTGGTGTGGCGTATGCCACCCATTATATCAGGAGAAATAATTGATTATAAAAATATAAACCTGGAGGCAAATCATCTAGAAAAACATCTTGAAACTCATTTAAGATACAAGTTAACTCCTCGTGTATAAAAGATTGCTCTTTTGGAGCGCTTACATCTCTTATTAGGCCCAAAAAACATACATATTTGTGACTGATATCTGATATTCTTTCTATCACATATAGAGGTAAGTTTTTTTGTTCTGATCTAAGTCTATCTCCAAAGATCCTCCAACCGATAGTTTTTACTATCTTCCTTCGCCAATCTACCTCAGGATTATATTTTTCCATCCAAGGCATACTCAAAATAGCATCATAGCGAGCTAATCGAATTACTCTCCATTCCAACGATTCCTTGTATTGCCCAATCTTCAACTCCACTTTCCTAAAAATGCTCTCAATGCTTTCTGTTTGCCCGTTTGGCAACTCTACCTTTTCACTCTCATCTTTCTCTAAAGCTAATCCCAACTTTATAGCAATAGATCGGGATAGGAAATTTCAGTAGCTCCTGGATCAATCAAGACTCTCACTTTTACTCCTTCTATCTCGCCATCCGTCACAATCAAGCATGTTTCCTTCTTTCTCAAACCATTTACCTCATGTTTGTGCTTCCTTCCCTCGCCTTTTCTCCTTTTCATCGAACCAGTAAGGCCGCAAGGCGAGGTTACTGGTGCTCGTCGTTTCTCGGATTTCCATCGGTCACTTCGTCTCCACCTTCAAGATTGTTGAGAGCTCGTCCATAGGGAAGTCTAGCTCCTCTTGCTAGAACTCGGGTACGGCAATTCATGGCAATGTGACCAAATCTTCCACAATTATAGCATTCCCTCATTTCTCGTCTTCCCTCTACTCCGTCTCCTCCTCTTGAATTTGCTTCTCGATGAGGATTCGAATTGCAACGATCTCCTCCTTGTGCGTTCACTCCCCTTGGAATGAAATCTTCTCTCATCCTTATGTTGCCCAACTCCATAGGCTTTGGTCCATAGTATTGATTCGTGGGAACAGATACCTCTCCACCGTTGTGGTAGACGTTGGACATTCGTTGTGCACAAGCAATAGTCTCGTTCAAGTTGCTTGAATTATCCCGAATCACCTCATGTTGAATCTTTTTCTTCAACCCTCTCTTGAATAAATCAAGGGCTTTTGCTCCACTCATATCTCGGATCTGAATTCAAAGATCTCGAAATTCCTCAATGTACTCCTCCACACTTCCCTTCTGTTCAAGTTTCCACAACCTCATCCGTGTCGTGATGATGGGATCCACTACTTGAAAATTCTGAAGAAGACCTCGCTTCATTGCACTCCAAGTAACTTGTTGGCCTGACTCATTGAGCTCCATCATCCAATCTTGAAACCAAGTAGACGCTTTCTCCAACAACAAAATACGGACAAAAAGATCTGCAATGTGATCGTTGATATTGAACAAGGCAAGATGGTACTCCATTCTCTCAATCCAACCCTCTAAAACTCCCATGGTTTGACTTCCTCTGTAAGGTTCTTTCTTACAAGCTTTTGTTATCTTCAGAATCATGGATGTTTGAAGATCTAGCTCTCTCGCTCGTTGAGCCGCTTGGGCTTCAAGAGCACAGGCTTTCACTGTATCTTCACTCTCCACCATTGATGGTGATGTCTCTATCTCCATTTGAGTTTCTCTCATTCTCTCATTTTCCATTCCTCTCGTTTTGACTGCTGTCAATTCTTGAGCTAACTCTTGTACTTGAGTTTGGCTTTGCTCAAATGCGTTTCTCAAATCTCTCAACTCCTGAATCATTTCTCTCAAAGTGTCCTCCATGATTCGTTTTCGTCCACTCTCTCTCATTATAGGGTAAGATGAACACTCTCCAATTTCTCAAGATTGGCAACACAAAAGGAATAGATGATGCTATCACCTCGTGGTAATACTCCTCTCCAAAGTTTCTAATAACTAGGCTCTGAAACATAGCTTTTGGATGATACACACAATAGATTTCACACTGTGTGTTGAATCTCACCAGTGGTGGTCTATTGAGGTCCATCTCTAAATAAAATGTATATTGTGAGATCCCAAGTAACATCGTAGATGACTATAGGTAAGATAACCGGATCTTGAGATCTCATCACTTGGTCCATGAAGTTGGCACCAAAATGATAAACCAAAATAGTCGAAATAACCTTGCTCTCTCAATGTATAATAGTTTGACATGAAAAGGATTAAGAAATGGGAATCTCGGTACTATTCTGTCTCCCCCATCCATAACCTGCACCCACAATAAACCCCTTCCACTACTTGCAGCTCAATGGTCACTGCCAGCCTCTAACAAACACTCTCCCCTCAAATAATTGTACCAATCCAAACTATTCTTCCAAGAGAATTGATCCACACTCATAGGAACAATAAGCCTGCTCTGATACTATTGTTACACTAAAGGCAATGACTCCGGAATGACTTTCAAGATGAGAGATGTATTCTCAAGACCTCTCCTTGCTTTATATACTGTAGGACTAGAGAAGTCCGAAATCCAAACTATGCCACATGGCTAACATGCGTAGGTTGCATGTTTTATTATCTTATCCTAACCAATTCCTTACATACGTCTAGCACACAATTTGATCCACCAATGCATGGTAGCCACCTCGTCATTTACCTTTTGCTTTTTGGATAGTGCACACCACTATCTTGTCTTTTTGTGATCTAGTGACTACTCTACGCTTTGGCTAAACTAACTATGGCTAACCAAGATTGGTTACAGGAACCCATGTGTTGAAAGCCACCACTACTAGTAAGTTCATATCCATAGCGCCCAAACTAAATCAAACGTATACTGTTAAGTCCCAAATCATGCCGTAAAAAACAACTAGAAGAATAATCAGATCAGGAGAGTTTATCACTTGTTGCATAAAGTTATCTCCAAAGTGATATACTGACCACGCCCAAAAGTGATCACGATGAAGACACCGGATGTTGATCACAAATGGATTGGGCATCGGTACATCTGAAGGATCATGTTGTCCTTTATCCATGTCCTACGTCGGCTCCACTTCGATCAGATAAGCTCCTTAGTGAGCAAAGTGATGTGTCTAGATCTCTCCCATACCCTTTCCACCCTCACTGTGTTTTATATCTGATAAGGTCCAAGATAATATCTCTTGGAGCTTTTTCAACATCATGGCCCTACAAAGTCGATCCAACCGTGGGCTCTTAACATCCTTACAATGCACCGTCAGTTATCTTAACATAAAGTATCACCGTCATGACAATAGCTCTGAAGATGACACATGTCATCATCTTTTCATCGTAGCCGCATCACAACACGACACCGCTCGATCGGTTGACACATGATCCCATGGACGAGTTACTGTGGTTTTTGTTTCTCTTATTTCCATGATGATATCTATCATTATACTAGAGGGATGTTGGACATAGGGAGGTGATAGCTAGATTTTGGAGATTTCGAGGAGGGGATTGGGCTACATTGCAGGAGTAGTCCGTACGTGCCATACAAGTTAGGAGTCAAGTAACCACATGATATCTTTGATTTGGCTTGAATGCAACAGTGTAGGATCTTGGGGCAGATTGGGAAGTATAGCAGAGCCGCACGATCCCTTTATTTTTTGTTTATGGCTAGTCCTGTTGAGGAGACTATTTCCTCTTTATGCCTTTTACATCCATCCATAGGCAAGAAAATATCATTTTGAGTATCAGCAAAAAGAGCCATTATGTCTTGATAGATCACTTTTTGCCCATTCTTTATGCACAACACTTGTTTTGAGTTGCCACATCATGAGGTTGTGAGGAAGTATCGTTGGACATTAGAGCACTTCGATATCCATTCGGATTGGGTTGTCTTCTAGGTGGATGTTGAGAACGCTTTTAATAGTATCTCAAGTGCATCCATCTTTAGAGATCTTAGAGAGGCTGATGGATCTTTATCAAGCTTCATTCCTTCCGTATGTTTTTCTACAGTTTACATTCTTCTCTCTTAAATCAACATGGCTTTTCACACGATGGAGTCACCGTTTTACAGTCCGCCACTAGTAGTCAACATGGAGATCCTTTGGGAGATCCCTATTCATCATGGATCATTATAGGGATCTTCTATCTATGTTTTGTGTGTTCCCCTCCTTAGCGGATGATACACACATTGTGGGCCTTGTTGATCACATTAGTCAAGCCCTTGATTGCTTGACTACCAAGCTTCATCTGGTAGTCTTGAGAGTCAAGGTGTCAAAGTCTAGGGCATGATCTCTTTTGGGCATTCCTCCTCATCTCAAGCTTCCATAGGGATGTATGACATTAACAAACAGCTCATGCATTCTAGGAATGTCAGTAGGGTCCGAGGATTTTGTCTCACACTACTTAGACATTATACTTGCCGAGGATATTTTGCATGTAGATGACCTTCCTCTTCTAGGAGATCCGAAGGTGACATTTGGTATACTCTTATCTAGTATTGCTTGTCAACTCATCTACCTTCTTCCTAGGGTTCCTCCTTCACCTACATTTATATCACATTTGACAATCTTTGATAGGAGGATAATGGACCTTTTTGATGACATAATTGGACTAAGGACCTTTGAGTGTGCGACATCTTTTCCGATTTCGTGTGGAGATTAGGCTTATTATCGATGGAGGAGACTATACCTATAGTATTCTTGGCTAGTTGGACACTCTCACCACCTTTGTTATCTTTTCAATTTCTGATTGCAAATAGGCCTACTTGAGATATATTCGATTGAAGTGGATAAGGGATCATTTCTCTTACATATATTATTTCGACATACGATAGATGCCTTATCCCTAGAGGTACGACAGAAGCTCCAATCTTTTTCCTCTTTGATCATCAATTGGACTAGAGGTCTACAGTCTACCTTGATGGATCGATAATTTCAGCATGCTCTACATTCACTCTTAGTGGATCCGGCCATTCTTCATACTACTAGGGTTCGTCTACGTTCTTGCTCCGGCAAGGGTGCAGGCTCATGGATCTTGGCTTGATCATACATCAAGACTTTCTGACTTGCACCAGCTATTTCTCTACAGTGATGATGTTTCTTCTTTGTTTGGTTCATCCATCTACATCTTCATTACTCACATGTGAGTGTGGTATCACTTTAGATGCAACAATGTTCATATGACTTGTTGCCCATTTGAAGGGTAGAGGATAGCTATCCATTATGCCATTAGGGATGTGGTGTTTGCTATCGCGCGAGAGGATGGATACTTGACATGGAAGGAATGTTGGTATGCCTTACAGTCAACTAGGGTTAGGGCAAACCTATACTTGGTTTGGGAGGGACAGGTTATCGTGGCATACATGGTGGTTACCGATCCTTCTCATGACACAATTTTAGAGGAAGTGATCATCCAGGATGGACGGCGAGTGGAGAGGCATCAGCCAAGGTCTCCATGTATATGGGTATGCAGAGAGGTCACCTCTTTGTTTCTCTAGCTTTGGAGTTATATGGAACTATGGACACCGACTTCAAAACTCAAGAAGGTAGGTTTATAGTGGAGCCTGCTGTATTGTACAAATGTCAGAGTCAAGTCTTGGTGAGATCATAAGAAAAGCTTTGTTGAACTCGTACTGGCCAGTGGTGGCCGAGCATTGGGACTATAGAATGAGACATTCTTTTTATGTGTTCACGGAATAACAACAACAGGTTGAACAGTCAATTTCCATGCTCTGGGTAACAGGGAATAAGTTTTTTGCGACTGTATGAGGTAGCGAAATGAGTTTTACACGGTTATAAGGGAAACCTCTATTGGCCAGCACATCTCCTTCACTTGACGGAAATTTGACAGTAGTCATTACAACATAGGGATTCTTATTCTTCTCAAAAGGAATCGGGTTGCGGATCAGGATGTCATTTAGAGTTGAAAGACAAAGTAAAATAAACAGAAGGATGGGAAGACCCCATCAAGTCGTACATGGATGAAACCAAAGGGGTAACATGGGCTACCCAAGTTACCCCTTTGGTCGGGATGTCATTTAGAATCATAACAATCATCTTACTTTTCTCTTTTCAATTTGCACTTCTTTCACATGATTTTCTCAATGACCCTATCTCCTCTCTTTTTTTCTTTTGTTTTTGTATCTATGATTATCGTCTGAAAATTTCAGGTTAAAAGTTTCAGCGGGCTTTTGCAGACTTTTAATATGTGAGTATTGGATATCGAGTATTCAGACATGGTTAGTGAGAAGAATCCAAGCTCACATCAGGAAGAACATGAAATAGTGGCAAACAAGAAGCAAGAATTTATCAATGATTTTTTATCAAGTTCAATTGTCAATTTACTCAAGGTTCTGCTAAACAAGATCTAAAGAAAATGGATGAAAATTGAATAAAAAAAAACATGTGGAAGAAGTCTGTAATCAATTCGAAGATGATAGGTAGGACCTCAATGGTGGTTGGTAAAATATTTTGCAAGCATAATGCTCAAACTCATAGTTTGGTTTTGTCATGCATAATTTATTAAACATACTAGTGTAACATGGTAACAAGGAATAAGTTTTTTTGACTGTATGAGGTACTCGAATTCGTAAGTCGTGTGTCAATGTCATACATCCCTCTGGAAGCTGGAGATGAGGAGGAATGATCAAAGGAGACCAAACCCTACACTTTGAAACCTTGATTCTCAAGCCTACAAGATGAAGCTCGAGAGTCAAGTAATCAAAGGCTTGCCTAATGTGGTCTACCGTGCCCACAATGTATGTATCATCCACTAAGGAAGGGAACACACAACCTCGCATGGCCAAAATAATAGAAAAAAGAGCTCTTTAATGAGCCATGGTAAATAGGGATCCTCCCAAAAGATCTCCTTGTCGAGTACCGGCAACGGACTATACAATAATGACTCTCTTCTAGGAAATGCCATGTTGATAGAAGAGAGAAGAATGTGAACCGTAGAAAAAACGTACGAAAGGAATGAGGCTAGATAGAGGTCCACCAATCTCTCTAAGCTTTCTAAAAATAGATGCACATGAGACAGTATTAAAAGCATTCTCAACGTCCATTGCAAGACAACCCAATCCGGATGGATATGTAGAAGTTCTTTAATGTTCAACGATACTGTCTCACAGCCTCATGGTGTATCCAAACTGGTGTGGACAAAGATGATGTCGGAAGTGTGAACGATGCTATAGGACCACGTACGACTAACTAAACATAATAAGACCTCCCCAATAGTAATCGGTGTGATGCCCCCAGTGTCCTTCTCCATCGCGAGAAGCCGACTAACACCTAGTACTTGACTAACTGACAACAGAATCTCCCATCTTGCAACTGATGCAGCCATCTCAAACAACTCCGTGAAACCACTAGAGGGATCATCCGCCTGAAAGTAATCTTAAAGATGCTCGTATACCATCCCTGATAAGTACCATGAGGCTAAGCGTGAGGTTGTGCATAAAGAATGGGCAAATTGTGATCTATCAAGATATAATGGCTCATTTGGTTGATACTCCAAGACCTCTAATCGTATCTTCTCGTCCATGGGTGGATGTAAAAGACGTACAGAGGAAATCGTTTACTCCGTAGGACTAGCCATAGACAAAGTATCCCAAGATGCTACACTGTCCTAATCACGCCAAAATTGAAATATCATATGAGTGAACCCCAATTCAATAGTGGTATGAGTGAATAAAACTCTGGTAGGCAAATGATTGCACTTTACTTCCTAGAGTGCAATTTTTTCCTGGCACACATGAGAAAGAACCGCGGCGGATCGCGCTCGGGGCTAGTCCCAACAACATCCAGCTGCCACGGATATGACGGATGATGTAGAGTCCATAGTCCCAAGCTTCAGATGCATGACTCAATGAGTTGCAGATCAACACTGGCGACTCTGTCAGAAGTTCTCTCGTAATGTATTACGGAATCGCCAGTGTGACAGCGTTTTTAGTTTGTAACTGCAGGAGTTTTGTCGGCGGTGGGAGATAGATCCATCGTCTTTTCTTTTATTGGTCGCCATTTTTCCCCATTTGACTTATTCCGTCATGTTGCAAGTGGGGAATAAGCATCAACGTCCTCACGGAACCGAATCTTCGCGTCATTCCCAGCTTGGCCTCTTATAGTCTAGCGTGCGCTCACTCCTGGACAACCTCGGCCATAAGCCACTCCCATAACCAGCGGGTTCACAGCGAAGAGACTATGATACAAGTCTTGAAAAGTCCTTAGCTCTTTTGATACAAGTCTTCAAGATTCTGCTCCTACACAAGGCTAGACGTCAAAGAACATGACCAGTCACAATAATGATTTTATCATTTTCAAGTGGTCCAATGCAGTAGCCAAAAATGCTTTGTACCTTCTATTTCTAATATAAGTGTACAATCCAATTTTTCATATACGGTTTAGTGACAAAAAGTGAAAAAGTTCACTTCCTTCTTCTTTCGTGATATTGTTCGTTTTCATATCCGTAAGTTATGCTATGCACCATAAGGACATGCAGGTTTCAAAACTAAGATGCCAAGGACACATATTCACCATAACCAGGTTAACCATAAATAAATCAACATGGAGAAACAAAGAAGTAAGACCACAAAAACATCCACAAGATGCAGCCCTAAAATTCATAAAGAAATACAATGAATGATGAAGTATACTTCAAGTTCAATTTAAAAATTTGTCACTTATGTGCAACACACCGCTAGTTAGATAGGTGCGCGCATATAGAGCAGATACTGCAGTTAGCATCATTGCACTCGACCTGTCCCTAATCTCAATTTCTGGACTGTAATGTAGTAGCATTATTAGTAAAGACCTAGGAGTTAAATAGATAGAATTTGAACTAGGGCTCTTGAGAGCCTGATTATGATGGGATATTAACTAGTGCATGATCCAGAATTCTTTGAAACACAAATGTAATATCTTTTTTATGTTTTGATGATAACCGAAATGTACTTGTAGACATTGTAAAAGTGAAAAATAATTATTCATAAATTCCAATTGTAGAGGGATATTTGAGATTTTGATGATTTAAAAGATTTCAATCAATGGTATAATTGATTGAGTTGGGATTGAGTGAGCAAACCATTGATGGAGTAAAGATTTAGTAGTGTTTTGAAAATAGAAATAATTTGAAGTTTGTGTAATCTATTTTAAAATTCTTATGGAGGTTTGATAGTTGTACGAAAATAAAGTAGTTTTAAATTTATATTCTCGATTTTGAAATTCTATTTTTTTACATTTTGTTCTTTATTTTTGAACAGAAAATTTTGAGGGTACTTATAAAAATTAACCAAATGGATCAACGTTCATAATGATATTGATGTTTAAAATTGATACTAGTTAAAAAGATCGAGAAAAGGAATGATTGTTATCGAGAATTGTTGTTTTGAAATTTTTTGAGTGAAAATAAGAACAGTAATCATATGATTATTGTATACTATTTGTTTATTCCAAAATTTGATGAAATCATAAAGGATGTAAAATACTATGTAAAATACTATGCTTGAAGACATTATGCAAAAAGTTAACAATGTCAAAACTACAAAATTTATTTATCTAGTGGTCCAAAATTGAAGTCAAAGATCTTAAAATTTCTGAACAATATACAAATTATGTTCATTTTTTTAAAAAAAATGTGAAATTATGATTTGACTGTTGAATCTCACTTAGATTTAGCTCTCATATTTTTTGGAAGCTCATAATTTAGAAAAATATTTAAATCTTGATTATCATAACTTGTTTACATCGTCCTATACAAACTATCAATTTCAAAACTCTAAATGAACTTTGATATTTTTCAATCAAGCTATGTTTCACATTGTATTTTTTTGGTATCACTCTATCTAAAAAAATTCCAAAAAAATATAAATATCACTCAAAAGGTTAAAAAAATTTATTGGTGTTTATACCATTCTGAAAATAAGGTTTGAGAGTTGCTTCTCAATCTTTTAATTTATAGTACTTAAATTTTACTCTACCAACTTAATTAATGATCATATAACTTTATAATACTAATTTTTATAGAGATAGAAATCACAAATTCTAATGAAAATAATTACATGAGAATATACTATTGTTACACTTGAGCATTTTCAAACCCAACTAGCATCCAATCGATTTTAGGATTTTAAGTCAATTTTGCCCCCATATTAAAGAATCTTTATCAAGTCAATCCAATCCAAAACTAATCAAATTCAAAAAAAATCAAATAAAGTTAAGATAATCATAATCATGCAATATTATTTTTGATTTTCACAAAATAAGAAAAGAGTTATTCTCAATTTATTAAAAAAATTTATATGATTCTTTTAACTAAATCATAACTAGCTAAACACAACTATGACTAAGTTAAATTTAATCATAGATAAAAACCATACTTTTTATCTAATCATTCTACAACATATAGAAATAACCATCTTCAAAATCTTACAATACGAATCAGGTTGATGAGACCATGACCTAATGACATAGTGATATTAATATATAATGCAAGGTTCGCATGCATGAATGTTTTTGAGTATATTGATTTTTGGAGAGCTATGTGATATCATTCTCATATAAAAGAGTGAATATGTTATACTTAAACACTAACATTAAGCATGCTTTTGCATTGAGTTAATTTTTGAGAGACATGTGATATCTCTTTCATATAAAAAAATGGATATATTATTTTCAAACATTAATATTAAGGATGGTTTTGCAATAAGCAAAGACATCCATGATAGTATTACAGTATCTTTATATTGGTGTTGTGATGAATATTTTGAGTGTCAAGGTGCAAGATTGAGTTCTAATGAGAGCCGGGAGATTCATATTAAAAGGTAGAAAACTTATTCACTCATGGGGAGATGATAGTGTCTATGTTGTGCCACTTCTATCTTAAAGATCATAGTTGATCAGCATCATCATGATGAGCTAAGGTCATTTTGGAGTGAAGTAGACATACAACTTATTTCAAAATCACTAGTAGTGAAGAGATATGGAAATTGAGGTAGAATGGTTTGTGGTCAGATGTATGATATATAATTAATTATGTATAGACATCATTCAACACACTAATGTCATATTTACATCCTCCATTGATTATGAGGCTTGATTTTTGTTGAACTGTAGATTTCGCATAATCTTTGGTATTGCTATATGACATCATTAATACATGTTGGTCATGATAAAGTTGTTTTTCAAGTGAATTTAGTTGATGAAATTGCCTAACAAGTCAAGTGAAAGAGCATTTTGTGTACTCTTAGCTTATGTGCTTTGCCGATTTGGGGCATCAACAAACATGTTGAGTGATCATGATATTAAGTTTTTGGATAACTTCAAGGCTTTGTGTGATTGATCATTGATAAATCATCATGAGATTGATGGTTTAGCAAAAAGAATTGTCGGTGGAAAAATGATTATTAAGGAAGTTTGGCTTATAGAAAAGTATTTAAGAGATAGGGACATGCATCTCGGTTAGTCATGGGCTATTGATTTAGTCAACAAGCCTCTTTAGCATCCTTCTCATCTATAGTAGAGATCCATACTTATCTATAACTATTGACCTAGAGTTAGATGAGATTTTAGATTTAAATAACTTGATGTTGGATTATATAGTATATTCTCAAGGCAAAACTCTTTAGTGATACATATGGTATTTTAGAACCTAGTTATTGGTCATCATATAGATACTTTCTGCTATGATATCATCACCTTGTAGAACTTGAATATTGATCTACAATTTGCAAACTAAGTTTACTTGTAGCAAAGTGCAACAAGCTCATTAGATATGACCCTTGATTGCATAAATTTATGAATATCTGAGATTTTGATTTCTAGAGTTTTGACGTGATAGGTTGTGGTATGATTTGAAAGGATTATGTGCATAATTGTGTTTCATGGCATCTTCCAAACATTGATGGTACTATGAATCCAAGCATGATAGTTGTGCATCAATGTTTGTAATGTATATTATGTGGATCAGTTGGTGGAGTAATCAATATGTTGATGTGTGATTTTTTTTAGAGAGGATGAAATATGTCATGTTGACATCTCCTCTTATTGCAGTAATCCGTTGGTCACGGAGATGTACTCAATGCAGCCAGTAGGATAGTTTGATCATTACATGGTATGGATTGCAAACATGTGATCAATGATATGGCATTATAGCATGCAAACTCTTGATCTTAGCCTCACAAAGGTCGGGTTATGTTGATGGTCTACACGGCTAGTTGATGTTAGAGGGACCTAATTGCCAATTAGGGGTATGATTGTGGTATATTTATGTTGATGTATAACAATCTAATATATGTTGTGATGTTTGATGTGACATCAATGTATGTTATGATACTATCACACTTATGTAACATCACCCCTAGTTAGATAGGTCCGCACATGTTGGAGCTATTGGAGCCGGTAGTGCAGTTTGCATCATTCATATGAGATGTTTTGATAGTGAAAAATATTGATGATGATATACTTGTGTTGGTATATGAAAATCTATATATTGTGATCTTTGTTTTGATAATGATGTATGTTGTAATATGATATGTACGGGCAAGACATAGTGTAAGAATGGTTACAAAACATTATAATATTATGAAAGGTGACATGTATTAAAAATTGTGAAAATAAGGATTTTCATGAAATAACTATGAGTTGTAGAGGATAGAACAAGTTAAGTATGTGTTCTTACCAGTTTCAAAGTCAATTTTACACTATGTGCGGAGGCTAGAGCCATAAATGTTGAAAAGCTCAAAAAGTAACCAACAATCACTTTAGTGCATAAGTAAAAGTAATCAATTTCAAGAGATATAAAAGTTTGAAGAGAAGGTGGTGATCTAGTCCATGAAAATAATAAAGTACAAAGTATAATAACAAAAGGGATGGGAAGACCCCATCAAAGCGTACAAGGATGGAACCAAACCGGTAACATGGGGCTAGTCCATGAAAAGAGCTTGTATGAAATATCATGTAAGGAAGAATGTTACCATTCACTTTTACCTTCAGGTATGTAATAACTGTTGCTTTAGAAATCGAGAATGTAAATATATAATCGCAAGGTTAAAACTGGATAAAGTGCAGAGTTTGTACGCTAATTTTTTGCACTCATCATCAGCGTGTGTATAAAGACCCAATCACAGATACATCCAGATGCGAGAAGCAGAATAGATCGAGAGAGACATGGCCGAGCCCGTGGCTCCTCTCTTGACCTCGAAGTGGACGACTGTAAGCACACATATAGTGAAAGCTGATCCTGAAGCATGGAAGGGTCCAGAATGGATGGACTTGGCATGCATGGAAGGGTCCAGAATGGATGGACTTGGCATGCATAGACCAACTTTTATTTGGAGTTTTTTCATCAAATCTGTTTCTTTACAAGCCCAATCGTGAGCTCTCAACCAAGGACTCTGAACCTGCTGATGTTCTGCCTCTTGAAAGATTGATTCGATCTTTGGAGAAAGTTTTGGTCCATTTTTACCCTCTTGCAGGAAGGCTGATAAAAAATGAAGCACACGATCTCGTTCGTGTGTTCTGTAACAACCAAGGAGCTGAATGGATTCATAAGCGGTACGATGGTGCTGCATCGGAAATCATAGACGAAGACAACTTCCAGCCAGATGAGCGGTTATCGGGATATTCTCATCTGAATCTTCGCTCACCGAGTTACGAATCATCTGGACTAACTGCGCTCGTTGTGCAGGTGATTTCTGTATGCTCACAGCTGCAGCTGGGCAATATACTTTCACATTCAATTTTATCAATATCTTACTCCAGATTCGATCCCGTTTGCTTTCGATTTTCTCTATTTAAGTCATATGCTTGGCGAGAATACTTGTTATGGGAAGTTCACGAGTTACGTTACAAGCTACGAGCTACGAGCTTATTTTAAAGCCAATAAAGTTTGATTGCTTTTTGTTCATTCGGCTACCAGTCAGCCTCTTTTCGGGACCGGAAAGCGATAGATTTTGATTGTAAGCTAGATGTCTTGTAGAATGAGTCCTCAGTCAAGCGCTCTGTGATAAGGAATTTACATGATGTGATACGAGATTGTACCAAGCACTAAGAGACGTAGTCGGCGCCCGTTTGGGGATGGCGTTGTGTGCCTTTCAATCCCTCCTCTATATCCACGTCTCCGTCTTATTTTCCCTTCAAGATCTGCAGTTCCTCACAATGCTGGACATAAAACTGTAAGAAACACGGCTCGTTCCTGACTAACTCGTCGGATTTGTGATCTTGAATTGGAATTTAGGTGACAGAGTTCCGGTGTGGGACCGTGGCTCTGAACGTTGCTTATAGTCACATGCTGGCAGATGGTTTCTCGGGTCTCCACTTTTTGAAATCCTGGGCAGAAATCAGTCGAGGGGAGCCCATTTCGCTCCTGCCAGCGCATGAACGCTGGTTCCTGAGCGCCAGCAAGGAGGCATTGACGACTGCTGGAGCTCCAACGATAAGACTCGTCTCTGACGGAAGGGACATTGACTCCAAGCGACCATTGGCCTTCAAAAACGTGAGATACAGCAGAAGAAAACTCGAAGAGCTGAAAGCCGAAGCTCGAGACTTAGAGCAATCTGCCAGTGGCCAGGCCAAGGTTCTCTCCGGTGCAGATTGCGCCTCCGCCCACTTGTGGCACAATGTGACGCGGATTTCGGGCGTTGAGCACGACAAAGAAATGCGGTATGCCACTCTTGTCAACGGCAGATCTAAGTTGGAAAACTGCCCACCGGGCTACTTCGGCAACTGCATTTTTACAGCGCCACCGGCGACACTTGCTGCAGCCAAGGCAGCGGAACTTTTGTCACAGCCGCTGCGTTTTGCTGCCACGGCCATACACGATGCTCATCGGAGTGTCGATGACGCAACAATCAGAAGCTGGATCGATGTTTGTCAGGTGACAGGAAGCTTTTTTAGTGGGTTGGACCCGAGTTCTCTATTCCTATGCTCTTGGCAGGTCCGGTTCCCATACTACGAAATAGACTTTGGGTCGGGGATACCCGCGAATGTGTTAAGGAACGTCCGCTCCGTGGCGAATGTTGCAGTGCACTTGCATGCGTACCCTGGGAGCTCACCGGGAGATGTCATCATGGTTCTAGAAGCTGATTCCAGCATTTTGGAACAACTCGGTGATGAACTTTGATTAGCATGGACCTCATCACTGTGAATTCTCAGGGCTCCTTTTTCTCTGGCTTTGCAATTCATGAGGGCTTTTCCCATCATCATTCTACTCATTTTTTCTCATTTTCACAGAGATCTTAGGATAGACAAGTATCAGTCGGTCCAACGAGTGAATATTTGATGTACACATAGAAAATGGTATTCTTTCCAGCAATAAAACCTGCACTATTGCATGTCTTGCTCCACAAATTTATTTCATAGACTATTGTAAGATTTTGCTTTGCTTTGATCTTGTATTGTTGGAGGTTTACGGAGATCGAATCAGGATGTAAATCGATCTCATTGCCTGCAGAGCATCTACAGAAGCGGAGTGTTATTGAAGAATTTCCTTTACATGTCTGGTCCCACATTTCGTTGCGAACATACACAGGTTTCATTTGTAATAAGATATCAGTTTGGAATCCAAGGGATGTCATCATCGTACTTTCAGATACCATCTTCTCAAACTATATCTACTGCAAACACAAATATGGGTAGAAATGTTGGGAGGTGTCACTTTTGTATGTTCTGCAGAAGTGCACTTTTGTGTAACTTCACTTTTCTAAGCAATTAAGCTTGAGTATAATGAGATTGAAAGGAATCAAGAGATTGGACGCAGGTGGCAGAGTTCCACTGTCCAGTGGCTCGTACGTCGCTTTAGTCACATGCTTGCAGATCGTTTCTCAGATCTCCACTTCATGAATTCCTGGGAGGAAATCAGTCGAGGAGAGCCTTTTTCGCTCCTGCCAGTGCAAGAACGCAAGGAGACATTAGGAGGATTTAGGATAGCTTTTTACGGGTTACGTTAAGTTCTCTAAAAAAATTTGAGCATAAGGGAATATAAACGGTACCTGTTCAATTAAAGGCAAAAGGTTCATTCTCATACATTTGAATCCGTTGGGTGTTTTGGAAGTTTCGCTGTATCGTTTTTCCCATAACATTTTGTACGGACATGTGCAATTTTACCTTAAAATAGTTATGGGAACGGTTTTAATTCTGAAAGGCAATAAGTCATTTCCAAAAAGTTTTCTGGAAATCATATCCCGAAACCACCTATTAATGACTAAAGTTGCGAAGGTAAGAACCTCGACTTGCCGCGACTTGTAAAAGTTTGATGAGCGAAGCCTGCAACTGAGCGAAAGGACTTTTCCCTGAGTAAGTAGAAACGCAAATCACTGAATCCGCGAACTGACATAAGGATAATCATCCCCTCCGAACAAGTGTCACGTGTAAGATATGTAGCCACAATGTATGCAACAGAACCTGGTACTCCCTAATCAAGTAGAGGTATGCCCTAGCCCAAGTCAATTACAAAGTATACCAACACTCACTCCATGTGAGATATACATCCTCTTGTGCCATAACAAACATCACATCTCTAATGGATAGTTATCTTTTGACCTCTGAACATGCAACAAGTCATATGGACCCCTCTCCATCTAAGTTAGTACCACAATCATAAGTGAGTAATGAAGAAGATGTAGATAGGTGGACCAAGTCAAGCCGAAACCTCATCGCTATAGAAAAGGTAGTTGGTGCAGTTGGAAAGCCTTGAGCCTACACCCTTGCTAGAGCAAGAGCGTAGACGAGCCCTAGTAGTACAAAGAATGATCGGATCCACTAAGAGAGAGTGAAGAGTCTGTTGAGAATGTGAGTGCATCAAGGTAGACTATAGACCTCTAGTCCAATAGGTGGACAAAGAAGAAAAAGACAAAAACTCATATGATTCCTCTAGGTAAAACATCTCTCGTCTGCCGTAATAGTACCGATAAAAGAAATAATCCTATCCACATACCTTGAATACATCTCAAGTATAAGTCTATTTGCAATCTTAAATCGGGAAGATAACAAAGATGCTGAGAGTGCACAATTGGACAAAAATGTTATATGTGTAATCTACTCCATCAATAATAAGTCTACTCCGTCACACAAAATCAGCAAAAATATTTGTCTCCGTGTCAAATCTCATGTCACATACTCGAACGTTCGTGGTCTAATGATGTCATCAAAGATGTCCACGATCCTCCTATCAAAGGCTATCAAGTGTGGTAGGAATGTAGATGAAGGGGTAAACATGTGAAGTAGATAGGTGGGTCGACATCGATGTCATACATCCCTTTGGAAGTTGGAGATGATGAGAAATGCCCAAAGGAAATCATGCCAAATATGGATCCTCCCAAAGTATCTCCTAGTCGAATACCAGCTACGAACTGTAGAAAAGTTACTCTCTCTTGTGAAAAGTCATGCATCATCATGACTTTTCAAAATGAGAAGAATGTGAACCGTATAAGGACCGTACGAAAAGAATGAGGTTTGACAAAGGTCCATCAGCCTCTTTAAGCTCTCTAAAGATGGATGCACATTAAAATTGTTCTCAATATCCACTTGCAAGACAATCCAACCCGGATGGATATCTAGGAGTGCTCTAATTACCAACAATACCGCCTCACAAACTCCTTGTATGGCGACCCCAACTGGTGTGGACATAGATGATCCTAGAAGTGGGAACGACGTTGCATGACCATAGTCTGACTAACAAGGCGTAATAAGGCCTTCCCAATAGTAATGGATCTAATGCCCTCGTGTTCTTCTCCATCACGAGAAGCAGACTAGCACCTGGCTACCTACCAAAGGAATCTCCCCTCTTTCAACTAATGCAACCATATGGAAAAACTCCGTGACACCATTAGAGGGATCATCTTCTTGAAAGTAATCTCTGAGATATTCATATATCATTCTTGACAAGTCCCCTAAGGATATGCGTAAGGCTCTGCAAAGTGAATGGACAAAAAGAAATCTATCAAGACATAATGGCTCATCGGGCTGATACTCTAAGACCTCTATGGTATTTCCTCTCCAATGGGTGGATGTAAAAGAGTTAAAGAGGAAATAATGTCATAAGACTATTACCTATGGCTTGTAATACTAACCATAGAAAAAGGATGAAGTGCTTGTGTTAGTTTTCTATACTCTCCAACTTGCCCCAAGATCCTACACTGTCGTAATCTAGCCACATATGAAATCTGATTCCTAAATTCTGTGTCCCGTGCCGACTTCTCCTACAATGTAACCTAATGCTCTACTCTGAATCTCCCAAATCTAGTTACCACTTCACTTTCTCCAACACGCCACCCGGAGTATAGAGTAGAGTAGACACCACCTTGGAAATAGGATAAACACATAGAACCAAATTACCCAGTTTATTGTATGTAAACAATGGTAGATATAAATTTTATCAAATGTTACTTACATCCCGTACTCTAAACTGTCAACACAAACCATTACCAGTATTTTGAATTACTTTAATTTTTCATTTGGGTTCGGGTTGTGGTGAGTGGCTAGAATATGGTTGTAGTGATTATTTCATATATGTAATTTAATATTTGAACAGGTGGGATTATCGTCTGACTACCTGAGGGTCATTTAGATCTTCAATTGAAAACCACCACTCGCAAATCTCCGCGAGATTAAAACGGTTGCTGAGGTTTTAAAAATAATCCCGAAATCCCAATCATACGTTGATTCAGGAATGTTTGAAATTGCCAAAGTCAACCTAGTCTAAATCCTATAGTGAAACCCAGGAGGACTTCTCTTTGCCCATATATACACCAGGCTCTCAAATCCCACATACTTGTCTCAATTCCCACATCCTTGTTTCGCTTGCGATCCATACATGAGCTTTTCCTTAGTCAAATTCCAGAACTAGCGTTCAGGTTCGGCCTATGTGTATTCTGACAAAGATGTTGCACCCCGCTGTGGGATTCATTCATCAGAAACTCAGTTCCAGTCTGGACTCCAAGCCATTCCTGAAGTGCATAATATGCCTGTGAGAAGTGTCTTAGATGATCGCTGTATATGGAACTCCTGTGACATGGATCCTCCCACTACAGTTTCAGAACTCGACAAGCCTCTCTTCGTGACAACTTTCTGCTGAGCTACGTGGGGACAAAGACTACACAAGGGACGCAGGACTTTACATGAGCTTCACCCTTGAAAGCTCACATGGATTCTGTTACTGTACACACTTTTCGTATTTGGAAACTGCATCGAGATAAACCAAATGACCCCACCTCTGCTGACGAGGACAGATGCCGACCTTTTGCAGTGTTTGCACTTATGATCATTCGCAGCCAAACGCCTGTTAACTACTGCACCAGATATCACACGAGGTGAGTTCAAAACCGAGTCTTCTCGTTCAGAACAGCAGATGAAAGGTCCGTGTTATCCAGGGTACTTTCGAAACGATATTCACAGGCCACCGAACCAATTTCCCCAATTTATTTCTGCACAAGCATTACCACTGGCGACCGAGACAGATGGTTCACTTTTGCAATGTGATACAGTTTACACAAGGATGAAGATTTTTTTCCTAGTCAGATGAATATACAGATCTCGTGAGCAGGAAGAACGGAGATGGTACGTTTTGCAACAAACGATCATGGCACAAATATTGACCACCTGCTTCTGATAGACATATTGTACAACGTAGAACCAGACACGATCAGCTTGTATTTCAGAACCCGGAATCATCCCAGGAACGACTAGTTCGTCTAAAGACTCTTCCTCCCATACGATTTCTTGACAGATCACTCTGCCGCAGGAGAGGAGGCCTTTCTTGAGGAGGAGGCAGGTCCAGAAAATCACTAATCTCCTGAAGAATCCAACTTTTCTCAATTGCCTCCAGTCCCGATCCGAAAAGATGACGGTTTACACCCTCGTTCAGCCTGCAGGCCGTTATCGGCCTCCCATTCAGCTCTCCTTCCGCAATCATTTCCACGGAGTTGATGTCTCTGACCTGACCAGAAACCCTGTGCTTCCAAAACCTTCCAACTTTCCATTCAATAGAAAAAACGTCTCGGTCAAATTCTAGACTCACGCTCACTGTGAGGTTGGACAGTGTGCTCTTGGCAAGTCCGAAACCCACAACCCAGAAGGGTATAGAAAACAAGGACATGACGCCAGCTCCCCCTCTGATCGCTGTTGCTGTCCAGAAAACAATGAAAGCATTCCAAGCCACTGTAAAAGTACCTGTTCCTACAGTCTCTGCAGTGAGCCCCACCGGAGGAATTACAATTTGCAAGCTGTCATTAGTCCTTCTCAAGTCAATCTTTGTCCCTGCTGGTTGCGAGATCCTCTGCATGCTTTGCTGCTCGACCGTGTATGCATTCGAGCCCACTCGGAAGGAGGCAGGAGGTTCATTCACAGCCTTGAGAGCAGCAATTACCTCCTCTGCTGACTGAAACCTGTCTTCGGGAGCAGGCTCCAGAAGCTTGTCGATTACAGATCGCAGGCCAGGGCTCATTGTAACTGCACCGAAGTCGACTTTCAGCCGAGTCTGAGGGAAGGAAGAAGGGGACCGACCAGACAGAAGGTAGAGGAGTGTACCCCCGAGTCCGTAGAGATCAGTTTGCAGTGTTGCTCTGTTCTGAAATTGCTCGGGAGCCATGTAGCCGTACGTGCCAACCACAGTGCTGCCCATCACCGTCATGGAAGCTGCATCTTGCACTGCACCAAAATCTACCACCTTGACCTGCCCGGTCTCCTCGTCCATGATGATGTTCTCTGGCTTGATATCCCTGTGGAAAACTGGGGGCCTCAAGTTCCCCAGGTACTTCAGCACCTCCAACACCTCGAAAGCGATGCGGACGACATCCTCCTCCGTCATTCTGGATCCATTCTGTACAGCCTCCGCCAATGACCTACCCTTGGCTACTTTCTGCGCTATGTAGAATGCTCTGTCTGTCTCCGTGTCCACCTCGAAGTAGTCTATGTACTCCGGAATGCCAGGATGTCTTAAGGATTTCAGAACCCTCGCTTCCCTTTCGAAGAGTTCGAGATCTTTCCAGCCTTTCATAAATTTCAGGGATATGGCCTTCAAAGCAACCGTGCTCCCGTCTTCGATTTCCGCTTCATAGGTGGTGCAAACCCCACCTTGACCCAGAACGCTGATTATCTTGTACTTGTCTCCAATTACATCCCCGGTCTTGTGAAATACTCCCAGCGCAGACCAAGACTTCTCGTCCAGCTCCCCACCGCTCCTCGCCTGCCATCGGACCACAGCGGTTCCATCTTGTCCGAAACGCCACTGTGATCTTCCACCTTTGAAAGGATTGTGGCTGGACTGAAATTTGCCGGTCCTCACAATGAACGCGTAAACGAACCCGTTGCCAGCAATGCACCTGCCCCAGACATGGCTCCAAACTTCACTCTGTCTGAAAACTCGTGCTGAATTCTGAGGTACAAGCTGACAGTTCATGAGATTAGGATAGCTGTCTAATCGCAGAGTTTCGTAATCTGCGAATTTAGGGCTTAAAGGTTTTCCGTATGTACAATGAGCAAATTTCTTTTGCAGGGATCAAAAAATCGGAAATCGCTCAAAAATCGGCTATCGAAGCACCGAAATATTTCTACCCCTTGGCACATTGAGATTCAAGCGAGATCTTGGGCGAGAGAACGACAATTAATGCTGGGAATTGTTGGTCTCCTAAGGAAGCAGGTGAGTCTGATCCGTGACGATTCTCCCACTCGTGGTCCAGCACAACCACGAGCGTGCACTGTATTACACGAATGTCACGGAGATTTCCACCACAGAGATCTCTGGTCTCACATCCTCTGTCTCCGTTTTACTCTCAGCCTAGTTTAGCTAATTCCTTGATGGGGTCGTCCCATCCTTTTGGCTAACTTACTCGCTCCTCCTAATTCCCTGTTGATCTGATTTGCTCTCGGCTTTCCTCTATCTTGATCTTCCCTTGCAGTTTTTTCTTACATGAGACTTCTGAATCATAAAAGACGTGGTTACATGTTTTGGTGTTAAATATGTCACCACCCAGTGACATGTTTATCACGACGACATTTGAAGGAACTGCATGGTCATGGAAATGAGGATCTTGTGACCAAGAATGCTTCAAACGTATGTCGTTTACAAGGCAATAGGGTTTGACAGTGAGTACAGAATATCAGTATTTAGCTAAAATGTCAAACGATTGAATAGTAGGCGCTGAGTAAGCGTTGCCTGATGTTGCCTGATGTTGCAAAGTATTCCGTTTGTTTTCCTTGATAAGATAAAAGTCCTGTTGAGAGTTCATTTTGTTAAGCTTACCCACTGCTGGAATTGAGAATATAACCACGAGGCTCATGTGAAACCAAAGTGTAAAAGATCAAGAGAATAGACAGAGAAACTAGTTTCCCGAGTGTTGCTTTGTGTCTGCCTTTTATCCGATAACATGAATGAATCACTCTAAACAAACAAAGTATATCAGTTCCTAGTTCTACATATTATATTAAAGATTGGAAAATTCATCAAATTGAACAATAAAACTCAATATATATCTTTGTTTATATCATAGTAGAATTATTTTTCATGCAACGAAGCCACGAGTACATTGCTTGTTGACAAAATTTAAATTCAGAAATTGTGTTGCTATACATTTTATTTTAATAATGAGTGATTATAATATTTTGAGTTCATTATAAATGTATTATATATGAAAGATGAATTATTTTATTTAATTTTTAATTATTATTCACATATAAAAAAATATATTTTTTATAAAATAAAATTTTTCAATATTAAATTATTTTGATATATATTCAAAAAAATTCAATTTTTTACTTTTATAATTTTTAAAAATTTAACATAATAATAATCAAATTTAGAAATTTAGAAATTTTCACATGTCAAATAGCAATACAACATGTAGATTAAACTTGTATGAAGACTAAATTTGAAATTATTCATATATATGATCAATCTAAACTTATTAGTTTCTTAATAATCATGTGCATTATAAACATCAATAAAAAGGTAAAAAAATAACAAAATAATAAATAAACTTATGTGTAATATAAAATAAAAATAAAAATAAATTTATTCAAAAAAATCATTCCATTGATGATTATTAATGTTTTTTTAAATTTCATATATATTATGAAAAAATTAAACGTCAATCATTGAAATAAATCATTGCTAATTGGTATAAATATAATTAAATCTTTCAAAATATTTTATATGATTCGATATAAAAATCTAATTTTTGAAGCATAAGTAAATTTATTCATTTTGAATTAAACTGAAAATTTTATTATTTAACATATCAAATTTAATATAAAAAATAAACATAATACAAAGTTACATATTTAAATTTTTTTATATAAACATTTGTGAGATTTTAACATCTTGAAGCAAGCAGTATTTTTAATTAGTTTGATATAATAAATTTTATTTGAATAAAAAATAAAATTTTATGTATGTAATTATGAATTTCAACTATTAAGTTTATATTTGGACATGAAAATTAAAAAAAAATCTATCGTTTTGGCATATTTTTCTTAAATCATGAAAATAATGTTTTGTTATTGTGACTTCACTTCCATATGATTCATTGCAATTTTTTGAAAACTTCACCTTATAATCCATGTTATTTTTTAATAAAACGGTTTTTAATACATATTATTTAATCTTCATTGTTATCAACACAAATGATTTTCATTTAAAAAATTTCTTGCTTTTATTTAATTTTATGGTTTTAATTTATATTAAATCAAACTTCCAAATTTGTTATGACATCAGAAATTTGCATGAAAAAATTAATGAATATAGTTTTTTTTTTCAAAATTAATTTAGGATATTTAAAAAAAAAGCATTAAGCCCACTTTCTGCATAAACATTTTGGTTTACTCCTTGAATTTAAATGCCTCTATGTGTTTCAATCTTTTTTCTAATTGTAAAAATTGAATTTAAAATAATCCATTATGTCAGGATTGCTCTTGATTCTTATTTGAGTTCTTTATGTTGTATTGAATATAAAAATATGTGTATAAAATGACAAGAAGTTCAATGCGTAACTATGAACTTTAAAAGCTACATATTTTTGAAAACAATTGCATTTTAAAATGATGTGATGCAAAGTAAACGTGAAGTTTTATTGATATGAATTAAAAATTTATCCAAAATTCAATTGAAACATAATGAATAAAAAATATTTTCTATATTTTTAATTTTATTAATGATATTTGATTCAATAATGTATACATACAAAGAAATTAAAAAAAACTATTTAAAAATCTGATCAATTCATTTTTAGACAAAAAATACTCAAAATGAATATCATTGTCAAGTATCAGCGTTATATATAATTTCCTTTCATTGTTGAAAGCATGTAATGTTTATAATATTCATCAGGCATATTATTTACTTATCAATTAAAAACAATAACATTTTATGCATTAGATGCAAAAGTTATTCACATGTTCTTTACATATCAATAAAACAAGTTCTTTTTATTAGAGTTTATTCATAAATATGGTGAAGGATATTTTTTGGATATTGTAATTGTAATAATCTTACAAAAAGGAATATTTGAATGTACAGATTCTTCTACTCAAAAGCTTGAATACATCCTACCAAAATGAAACCTCGGAGTAAAAATCTGAAATGGAATTGAAAAATCCGGCAGATAATTTGGGAGGCCCTATAGCTGTAGAGCAAATACCTGCCAACAATATATGGAACAATCCAACATAATACAAATAATTAACCTGTACAATATTTATGTTTTGAAGTCGATTTTAATTATAATAATTAAGCCCTATTAGGGATATTTACTACCAAACAATAAAACGTATATTTCAGATAAAATGATTTCTCCTATTCGACTTATCCACTTAAATAGCAAGTATTTGGAAAATGTGCACTAAAAAAATCACAAAGAACCGCGAGTTCCCACTTACTTTTCTGCCGCGTGCTTTGTTCTTGATTTGCTGGGCATTTTTCCATCGTATTTTCTTTTCATTCTCACTATTCCTTTTAGATTTCCACTATTCATTTTGGAGTGGAACATACACAAAATTGGAGGTTTAAAAAGCAGAATATCAAGGAAGAAGAAGATTATATAATACTAAATGTTATCAATTATTTCAAGCTGGATGAATGCGAATGAAAAAGCTCCAAACTTCACCATTTCACGATTTCGTCTATATTTCTTTTAGTGATTGCCGTAGTCCTTTCATACATGTGCAGTACACACCATGATAAAAAACGGCGGTGCATGTGATACGGAAATAATATCAGTCTTAGTCCTATTCACCAGCACACGTTATAAAGGAGTTTCGAAGGGAGGGATGAAATTATTGTCAAATAAAACAGCTGAGGAAACCTCACGGGACGCAAAGGGGAAAGATATCTCTAGCACATGGAAATAATAAACACCTTGTCCTTGCTCCACTGCGTCCGTTTTCAGAATAGAGCCATAGCACACGCAGGACTATATTTCAATCTGTACTTTTCGCTCAAGATGGGGCTGCATTTTCTCGGACACTACATTCTCGATATGATATGGAGCAGTAACATTTTCATACTTCAAGAAGAGTCTTTCTTGTAAAATGGACGATGCTATGGGGAGTGGCACTGTCAGTAATTGTTAGTTACAGTGACATTCGGGGCTCTTCCAAGAAGAACCTACAATGTTAGCCTAAGAGTATGTCCGAAGATTTTTCTTCTCCTGCAGTCTTGTGGCTGAGACATAATATCATGCTTGTTCGTGGTGCAGGATTTTGCAGAAGGAACAGACGGTCGAGGGTGTATCATCCCGGAGAGAGAACCTTATTTTGCAAGTGAACCTAAGCTGAAAGTAAATGTCGACATCAGAAAGCAAAGCAAAGCAGTGGTGTAACTGCAAGTCAGATCACCTTGTCATCTTCCAGCCAGACTAGTGTAGGGCGGGAAATCTGAGAATGTTTTGTGTAGTTTACGTCGAGCTGTATCCGAAAAGTGAGCAGTGACGAAGCAATACTTGGTGTCAGATGCTAGGTGCGATGGGTTGAACGGACGCCTTCCTAATCTCTTACCGCTGTTCATTCTTCACCAACTGACCAGATACAGAGCAGTCGAAGAGCCATTTTGCTGAATGATGGCGTTTGCCAAATGCTCTTACTATGCCATGATTCCCATGCAATTAGTATTTTATTATTTTTACAATTAGAAAATACGAGACGACAATTTCTGTACGGTTGAAGATGTATTTTTTGTGATGCGAAGTATTTTCTTTTTCTTTATCTCATTTAATGGATCTCATTTATATCTTTAGAGACTTTTGGGAGGATGTGTACTTTGGTGAGAATAGTTTTTTTTACCATATTTCTAGGGTTCAATTTTTATTTTTAAGCATGGCTTTTCACACGAGTGAATCATTATTCTATAGTACTTTACATGGATATCATTTGGGAGTACCATTATTTACCATGGTTCATTATAGAGTTATTATGTCTATTGTTTTGGATGTGCAACATTATATTAAAGTATGATAAACACATTGTGGACCATGCAAACTGGATTAGACATACATTTGATTAATTAACTATATAGCTTCCTCTTGTAGGTTGAGAGCCAAGGTGTCCGAGTGTAGAGCATGGTATACATTAGATATTCTTCATTATCTATAGCTTCGAGAGAGATGTATGACATTGCCAAACAACTTCCATATTCTTGGAGTGCAAGTGGGTTCCAAAGACTTTGTCTCGTGTTACCTAGACATAGCTCTTGTCGAGGATTTATTGCATGTATATGACCTTTCTCTTCCAGGGGATCCTCAGTTGGCGTTTATAATACTTTACTATAGTATTGCTCATATGTCCACCTACCTTCCTCCTTCACCGACATTGCTATCATGCTTGACATCCTTTGATAAAAGGATCACGAACGTATTTGGTGACATCATGAGACCATGGACCTTGAGTATGTGATAAGAGATTTGGCATAAACACAAACTTTATTACCGATGTCATGTGGAGGGATATACTTATTATAGATTAAAGAGATGACACCTATCACATTGTTGGATAGTTGGACATTCTCGACACCTTTGTTATCTATCCAATTTGTGATTGCAAACATGCCCATCCTTGAGATGTATGCGAGGGAGGGATGTGGAGGGGGACTCATTTCCCCTAATACTACATACGAGAGATGTTTTGTCCTTGGAAGCATGACAAGAACTCCCATCCATTTACTTTTTGCCCACCAATTGGACTAAATACCTACAATCTACCCTCTTGCTCTAGCAAGAGTGCATGCTTATGGATCTTGGCTCGATCATGCATTAGGGATTTCTAATTCACACAAGCTACCTTCTCTACAGGTTATGTCTTGGCTTGGTCTATCATACCTCTTCATTACCACACATGTGCTTGTGGTTCAAGCTTAGATGGATAGAGGTCCATATGACTCTGTGCCCATTCAAAGAACATATAGTAACTACTCATGGGAGGGAGTGTGGTATGCGTTGCAATCGACTCAAGTCAAGATAGACTTATACTTGGTTTGGGAGGACTAAGTTACCATACCACACTCAACACTGTTTCACAGTAGATGATTATCCATTCTTCTCGATGGATGGCAGTCGCAGCCGCCAAGGTCTCAAATTAAAGGGATATGCAGAGTGTACATCTCTTTGTTCCTCTAGCCTTGGAGTTATGTGAAGCTATGGACGTAGATTTCGACATGTTCGTGAGAGAATACATGAGAGCCTACCATACTAGGTGACATGGGTATCACTCTGATTATCATATTGCGTTGTTTATTTCCGAGAGTGGGTATCTAATGCTTGTTCTTTTGATTCAGTGTGCGTGTCCATATTATCTGCGGCTTCCGTTGTAATTGAATAGTATTTGTAGACCTTTCAACACTATGCTTTGAGGTTCACCCTGCTTTAAAACATGTGTAAGACATTGATTCCCTGGTAACCAGAGAGGTGGTTGCCGGAGATTCCAGAAATTAAAGACAATGCTGAAAATTCTCGACCAAAATTTTGCAATCCGGTCACTGGAAAAACAAAACAAAAGTGAAATGAAATAAAGTATCAGGAGAAAAGTGAAGTGGAGGAAATAAAGAAAAAATAAAAGGTTTGCAGCTTGAAGATAACAACGTATACATCTCCCTCTCAGAGACCGAGTGTAAATTGCAAGAATCGAAGTATCTTACAATCTTCGCACTCTATCGTCAAGTATCGTCGGTTGTATATTTTATGGAAATTGGCAAAGAAAAAAAATGTTAAAGATTCCATGCTGAGTACTTGCGGAAAACGGAAAAAAATTAGAGGAGAACAGAACGTTCCGTGCATGCATGAATGGGATGATCTCTCTGTTCCCATGGAAAAAGGGTCTGAAGTAAACATGCGTGAAACTATGTCTCGCCTCAACTGCAAGTCTACGAGCACCGAAGCTGGAACGGCGCATCTAGCTACTGCGTAAGGAAGGGAGCAGAATCGGCCGATCCAGCAAGGGAGTGAGCGGGTGATGTGGTGGATTCAAGGCCCTCGGTCTCAGACAGTGGAGTGAAAGCCAAGGCAAAAGCCGCAGAGAGAACGGAGTGTTCAATTTACGCATCGCCTTCATTCCTCTGTCGCTTTTTCCTCAGCTGTTTGCGTCTGAACCAAGGGTCCATAGCTGCCGCTGTGGTTGTCGCACGCCCTCCCTCTTATGCTCGCTGTTGCTCCGACGGACTCGGAACCGGCTGCTCCCAGTCGCTCACAATATTTCCCAGATTCTCAGGGCGATGCCCGCCATGGAACAATTACAATTCAGTTCGCTCAGACTAGCATTGGATCATGTTTCGTGATGGGCAATCACGCAGAAAATAAACTTATCTGGTTTGAGAGAGGAAGATTCCATCAATGATCGTGCACATTTTTCACACCGTGCCTACCAACGTATATAAATATATCTTCATCATCATATATCAAATCATGCACTGCTAGGTTCAGCGGCGGCCGGGGCTGTTGGAGCCTAGCCTAGAGCTGGATTGTCTGGAGCTAGAGCCTAGGCTTTCATAAAAAAGAAAAGAAAAGAAAAGAAATATAAATATATATATTTTGGATAGAAAGAAAATATAAACCAATTCCCCATGGGAAGATAGCCCACCCAAAAAATGGATAGGAAACTCATCTACTATAGTTTGATCCGATTAACATGATCTGGACACGGAATATACTGCACAACAATTATAGTTAATAATAATATAAAAATGACAGTTGTTACTATCATTTCAATGAATTTCTTTACTTTGGAGTGAATTATGTGCTTGCATTTCCTAATTTCCTAAGTCTTGTGGACTTACATCAGTGCAGTTCTGGTTCGTGCAGGAGTGCTCCGAGTACCACTAAAAATATTCTTTTGTCCTGAAGTTTGGTTTTCTTTGGTGAGGGAGAGTGGAAAATTGGGTTGGGTTGAGATACGCTGACTTGGGACTAAAAGTTTAATCAGTTCGATTCAGTTGAAAGAGAAGTTTTAAAAAAAATGCTTCATGTTTTCTCACAGCCGTATCAATGGGACACGAACTTACAGCTATTTCAGCTTATTTGACAAACTCTTACGAGAAACCTCACGCAACTGTCACTTTTTCTGGATTCGAGTACATTTTCTTGCGCATTTTATATTACTCTACCAAGAGGTACTCAACTGCCACCAGAGCTTGTCATATTCTTTTGTACAATTCTTCTCTTGTTGTTTTTGCCCCAAGGGCCTACATACACTCGATGAACGAAAGAACATCGACCACAAAGAGATCACTCGAACTGGATGAGGTTCCATGTACGATTAAGTCTCACAGCTCTTGCAAATTAAGTTTACAAACCTATGTTGGAAAAGGAGTTGCGCAAGAAATATATAGCACAAAGGATGGGAAGACCCCTTCAAGCCATACATGGATGAAACTGAAGGAGATGAGGCTAGGCCCCAATAACATCACAATGGGAAATATGTCACACTACACCTAAGATATCATAACTATCTAGTTCAAATGGTCTCCATACTATAGGAGCATCCAAAGAAGCATCACCTAATGTAATTGCTCTCCCATAGATTGCATCAGCCAATGCTTTCGGTATAGCAATAAATACACTATAGCTAAAAAATGCTACACAATAACCTTAAGAGATTGATACCCCATGTCACCTACTATGATAGGCTCTCGAGCACTCTCTCACGAACATGTCAAAGTCGGTGTCCATAGCTCCATATAACTCCAAAGTAGAAAAACAAAGTGGTGACCTCTATGCATACCGTTATACTTGGAGATCTTGGCTACTGCTGCTCCAGTCGCTACCCATCCAGGAGGATGGATAATCACCCCCTTTGAAACACTGTCATGTGTAGGATCTATAACCATAAAGTCTGCAATAGTAACCTTGTCCTCATGAACTAAGGATAGATATGTCCTAACTTGAGTCGATTGCAAGGTATACCAATGCTCAGTTCATGTGAGGTATCCATATTCTTGTACCATAGCAAACACCACATCCCTAATGGCATCATGGGTAGCTATTCTCTTCCCTCCAAATGAACAATGAGTCATATGGATCCATGTTGCATCTAAGATAGTATCACACTCATATGTGAGTAATGAAGATGCATATGAGTGGACCAAGCCTAGACGGAACCTCATCTTTTTAGAAAAGTTAGTTGGTGTGAGTTGCAAAGCCCTGATGCATGATCGAGCCAAGATCCATAATCATGCACCCTTGCCGGAGCAAGAATGTAGATAAGCTCTAGTAGTACATGTATGACCAGATCTGTAAGACCCAGTGTTGTACATATAGGATAAAATGCAAGTATATCTAAATTGTGCCTAAGTTTATCTTAGTTATGACTATATTTAGCTAGTTATGGTTAAATTGGAGAAAAATATAGAGTAACTTTTGGTGTGGTAGATGAGAACTACTATTTTGTTATTTAGTAGAAATCAAGGAATAGATTCCATCACATGGGTATCTTGACTTCCCTTGACTTGGACTAGTTTTCATTGGTTGGACTTGGTGAAGACCCTTAAATCTAGGGACGAGATTGACTTGGTACACTAGAAGTCAATTAGGGAGTAGTTGGGCTTCTAGAAGATCCAAATGGACCAATTGCATGTTGCCATGTACCCTTTTCATTGGGGTTTGTGATCTCTACCTCGTTTAAACTTGGTAAGAGGAAGTTACATGGTGATTACTTGTAGTTATTAGGGTAAGATTCTAAGTAGTATAAATAGAGAGATTTAGAAGCACCTCTCAAGTAGTTTTTCAATGGAAGTTAGTTTTGGGAGAAGATAGTGTGGTGATCTTAGTTTTGGGGAGCTTGGTTCTTGGAGACGTCATGTTCGGAGTGGAGCCTTGATTCAATGAAGACTTTGATTACCAAAGTATCCCTTTCCTTTTGAGTGATATCTTACTCATGGTGATAATGTGCATAATGGAGCTTGGACATTGAGAGTTTGTGTAAGAGTGAGCAATAGGGTCATGGTCATAGGGTGGGACTAAGTTCTTCTAGATTCAT
This sequence comes from Marchantia paleacea, assembly GCA_014180765.2. Lineage (NCBI taxonomy): Eukaryota > Viridiplantae > Streptophyta > Marchantiopsida > Marchantiales > Marchantiaceae > Marchantia > Marchantia paleacea. Next base: position 2,599,248 of record MUAA02000004.1, read on the forward strand.
GATGAGCTTCCAAAAAGCCATCGGAGGTAAACCTGAGTGAGAGTCAGCCCGGAGATCACAGATCCACTAAGAGAGAGTGTAGAGCATGCTAAAATTGTCGGTCCATCAAGATAGACTGTAGGCATCTAGTCTAATCGGTGGACAAAGAGGAAAAAGGAGAGAGTTTATGTTGTACTATAACACTAGGGAAGTGAAAGGAGACCACTCGAATAGCTCAAGAAATTTTGAAGTTGAGAGATACCTCAATGATTTTTTTTTCTCCATATGCAGTCCTCAAAAAGGTATAATATAGATCAGGTCCTCAAAAAAGTATAATATAGGTCCCACAACCACCATCCATCCAATTCCTCGTAGATCGATGATATGACAAACATCCATATGAGCACACGGATTACTCACGTGTAACTCCAACTAACACACAAGAAACATAACCAAAAGAGCACATAAATTACTGAGGTGATATTTTTAAATAGTACACTAATAATCAACTCAAAACTATCTATATCCACCTTGCGTAACCTCTACTTTAGTTCTCGCTAACTAAAGATGGTTATAAACCTCCCTCCTTTTAAGATGTAATGTCCTTGTTGTGCCCATGTTCAAACTCTTGAATGATCATTGGTGCATTGGCTAAATTCTTTGACGGTTTTCAAGTTGACTCATATGATGGATATCCTTTCCATTGAACAAGCACTTAATTTTTGGCTATTTATGACCCCGAATCCATTTTTTGAGAATCTTGTCAAGCTCAAATTTTGCATGATCTGTAACCATAGTATATAAAGGAGGAGGGGCTGATGGATTTATGAACTGCTTGGATCGTGGTACATATTTTTGGAATCGTGACACATGGATGTATTTTCATATGCAACAAGAGCTCCAGCTTGTAAGACACCTCGCCAACATCACAAAAGGACAGATGAATCCAGGGTTAAATTTTGGTATTTCTACAAGTGACAAATTGGTCATGGATAATCAAACTTGATCTCCTTCATGAAAATTCACCTCTCTACGATGAGCATCTGCATATTACTTTTGTCAATTTTGAACAATTACCAACATTTCCTTTACTTGATGCAGTCCTTTGTGTATGTGTTCCACAAAATGATTGACATCCGCAACTTTGATTGAAAAATCATGCATTTTAGGAATTCTCACCAAACTAGAAGGTGTCAAAGGATGAACACCATACATCAAATAAAATATAGACACTTTTGTGGATGCATTAACATAATTGTTATATGCAAATTCCAGTAGAGTCAAAAGAGTATACCACTCTTGTTATTTCTCCAAGGTGAATGCTCGTAGCATATTCTCTATTGTTCTATTGGGTCTCTCTGTTTGACCATCAGTTTGAGGATGATAGACTATAGACATTGCTAGCTTTGTTTTGAATAAACCAAATAAGGTTTTTCAAAACAAACTAGAAAAATGAGTTCCTCTATCGGTGAAAAGGTAATCCCGGCATCCTACTCAATACATTATTGGAAAAATCAGGAAAACAATATTTGTTTAATACTTCATACGAAAGTCTGCTCCCAGCTACAATCTTTGACATGTGATTCATAAATTGGACGGAGTATAACTAGGCCACGCTTCATTATAACATACCCACATATCATTACCACCGGCTTACCACTTAATTCCCTAATGTACGTTGATTACTCTAGAACAGAAAACCTTGCACAGAATTAGAGTGAAAGAGTGAGGGCCAGATCCAAGAAAAGTTCTCAACGGTATCTGCAGTCGCAACATAGTAAACTGCATCGCCCCTTAGCAGAGGATCCTGAGGCCAACTCCTTAATCTCCGCATCTTGGCACCAAATTTATCTGCCAAGTACACCCAAGATCTCTGCCGCTTTTAGTCTGGATGATGGGCAGCAGCCAGATTGGAGAGAAAATTCCAGAGAGAGAAATTCCACATTATCCGAGCATAGTCGGAGGTGTCCTGAAATGCAGGAGGTGGGCCGACACTTGGAGGCATGCAGAGGATGTGGATTTGAAGCTGACCAATTGGCGAGGTGGAAACACATAGCCAGACACTTTGACAACACCAATTTCAGGACTAAAAAGGAGACACCTCCCTCCCTCCCTCCTCCATTTGCGTGGTCCACTTACAACGAGAGAAAGTCCCATCGTCCAGACTCTGCTGCAGTTTCACTCATTCCTCATCAGCCCCTCCCTCGTGTTGCTACCTCTGTCTCAACACATTGTGGCTCGCGGCGAGAGCAGGGCGGATATATTCTCCATAATTTTGTGCCACTCTTGACTCTTCAACGCCTCAAAGTCTGAAAGTAAAATATAATATACTTCTTTCCAGTCCATGTCCATCCATCCATCAATCTTAGCGGTGGTCCCAAGATTGTCCGCCTCCCGCCTGCGCACTGCCACACTCTCCGTGTGCACACAGTCTACGCAATCCATTACAATCAGAAGTATCCCCTCGGTCTTATACATGTTGACTTTCTATTCTACTGACTTGCAAAACTCGATTACAATACGTTGCTCCGACTGGTGGCGGTGGTTGGAGCCCGGGACACCACGAAGCAGCTGCTGCTGGTGGCTACGTCGAGCTTCTAGCAATTCTGAAATCGTAATGAGGGCTGATGAGTGAGTGGTGATCGAGTGCATGAGTTTCAGTGTACTGTGACCCGACATGAATATTTTGGCTCGAGGGCGGCTTTGATTCCCCCTTGTCCTACCGGTCACTCTGGGACCTGGAAACTGGCCGGGAACGTGGAGAGCAGTAGGAAGACGTGAGGAAGGAAATCAATGGGGGAACGGAAAGACTGACGAAGGGCGAAGTGAGAGAGAGAGGGAGAGGGGGAAGGGAAGGGAGGACCCGAAGACTTGCTCAGCCATGGCAGCTGCTGGTTCATTGCTGTCCGTGGCCTTGACGGCTGGTGCTACTGGCCTTACAAAAGGAGCTGGATCATCAATCGCAGCTCGTTCATATGCAGGAGTAGTTCCAACTGCTCAGCAGAAGCTCTCGGGCAGGGCAGGAGCGGCGAGGAGCAACGCCAACAACGGGTGGATTCCGATGGCCAAATTGCAGAGCTCTGATGAGAAGAAGATGGCCGGTCTGACCAACGGCTGGAATAGTTTAACCGATCGCTCAATCCACACTAAGGTCTCTCATTCAGTACTATCCTTTCTCAGCCTCTTCGTCTCTCTCTGTCTCTCGAGCTCACGTACACAGACGCTGGAATTGGCCGTTGAAGTCCTTGATAGAGTCTGTCCCAGTGGTTTAGGCCTAACCTCCGCTACATCTCGTCATGGAAATCACGGAGGCTGCCCCCGTGGTGGACAATGGAACTATGGATCCGAGTAGTCGTCCGGTGAGAAGAGCCAGTTTGTAGTACTGGCACTATTCTCTGGTTGATACCAATTTGCGAATGTCAGTGGTGACCTTTGTCCTCTGGTTGAGCGGAGTGGAGGCAGGGTCAGTCGTTTGTCTTCTGGTACAAAGATGCTCATAATTTGCTCTGCACCCGGCAGCGCCAGTCATACTCAAAATTCCCGATACCCCGAACTTATCATGTACGATATACATCACAGGGCGGTGGAATTCGGACTTGGTCTAGTTTAAGGGAAGGGAGACAGAGTGCCCATGGACTACAGCCAGTCGGATGGGGATAGAGTTAGATACTGAATGTCAATCTGTGTCCATGAGCACACCAGGTTGTTGCGCCGATTTTGGTCACCGGTAGAAACTCTGCAATGATGAATTCGAGGTGGATTCATCAGTAGTAGCGGGTTTGTCAGTCATTTGTTCCTTCGTTCTACTGAGCAGCATTGTAATAAGAGGCAAATATTACTGGCCGAAGAGTTGCAGTGGAGGAATCAATTTGGGGAATAAAGAAGGAAGGCTTTACCATCTAACTAGTGACTTGTGTTTGTGGATCTTGCGTCTAATCTGGGGCTCAGAGATAGGATTGGACGATGCATGACTGATGGTCGGGAACCTCAACGAGCTCCCCAGCCCCTTCAGCCAACAATTACCAAATTTCTGATAAGAACTCGGAGCTTCGTTCATGACCGAATACTAGAACGATTCTTTGTTTAGAATGTGGCAGGGGAGGACAATCATCATTGGATTTTAATCTATTATAGAATTCAGTCATCTTGTTGGGTTTAGAACCATTTTCCATCACAGCGAGGGACGTTCATAGGTGGAGTCCTTGGAGTGCAGGTTGCGAAAGGCGATCGTTCTAGGGACTGACTGACTGGGTTTTGAGGCAGATAGATAGGGCTAATGGAAATAGAGACGAAAAGCCTGCAGTGGGCTTCATACGGAGTACAGATATCGGGGAATGGTAATCCAGTTCTTTTGGTTGGGATGCAGATGCAGGCAAAAGGAGATGTGACGGATGTAGAGAGTGAAGGAGGATTGTCAGAACCACTTGTTCCGTCAGGGGACTATGACAGATCCTGGACTTATCAATCGGTCGTTCCCCCGTAAGCTCACTCTTGTACTCCCCTATTCTCCAGTTGGTAATCGCATAGAAATACCAGTTATAATTCCCGTCATCTTTCAGTCAAAGATGGTCTTATGATTTGCAATTTGTGTTGCAGGTTTCTTTTCCCAGCTCTTGGAGGTTTGCTGTTCGGTTATGACATTGGAGCCACTTCAGGGTCTGTTCTGTCCTTAACGGTAGTCTAACCAAACCTATCTTTTGAGAGTTTGTACGCATAGTGTCGATTTCACCTGATTCGTGAGTGGTTCTTTGTGAGCGTCATGATTTGTATAGACAGCTGGAATTTACTTCCAGCTATGAAGATGATGAGCCCATGGAAAAAGACCGATTAGGGATGCTGCTCACGAGCTGAAAATACGTCGGTGATTTCCTTTTACACATGCTGTTGTTGCGTTGCAGTCACCAGATGTAAGTGGGACAACATGGTTCAACCTGTCATCCATCGAAACTGGACTTGTGGTAAGAATATCAATTCTTTTCAATTCTATAATTTTGAGCCACGGAGCGCTTAGAATATGAGTCGTGGCATTGGTAACTTTTCTTGTCACGAGAGGGAAGATCTATTATTCAGTGGCATATCTGCTTGCTTTAGCTCTGAAGACAAGAAACTGACCTTTGCCCCCTCAAACTTCCGTTTCACAGGTTAGTGGATCACTTTATGGTGCTCTGTTGGGATCCATCCTTGCTTTCAACGTCGCAGACTCTCTCGGTACGATGCTTTCTTCTTTTGATCATCAAGAGTTGGTAACAGGGGTGAATATGTGTTCAGTAGTTAGTGCAAAATGTGTTTTCAGCTTGAGAGTAGAGGACAAATTATCTTTCAGTCGTTATCCGTTGCATCTGTGAATAAGTTTCCGGTGTCTGGAATTCACCAGTAACTTGAGTCTGAAAAGTAGCAAACTACCTCGGACACATTTCTATGTTGTGAAGGCCGGCGTCGGGAGCTCATTGTTGCCGCCATAACTTATGCCGTAGGCGCTGCCGTGACGGGCTTAGCGCCAAACTTGCCCATCCTCATAACAGGGCGGCTGATTTATGGAATTGCCATTGGACTGGTAATGCTGCCAGATATACTGTTTCATGCTAGAATATCAAGGAAGTCTAATTATCATTATTATGTCACCTCTACGAGCGAAAGATGACTAGTAATCTGAAAACTGTATGTGATAATTATTTTTTGCAGGCCATGCATGCAGCTCCCTGTTACATTTCAGAGACTGCTCCAACTGACATTCGAGGAACTCTGATCTCCTTGAAGGAAGCTTTGATTGTATTGGGAATTTTGGTAAGTTACTTTGTATTCATTTCTTCTTCCCCGTCTGTTTGCCGATTTTGTCTCGATGATGCTTCACTCTTCCAGTATATGGGTCCTGGGGATACGTCCATCTTGGTGGATATTGATGAGGCAGGTTGCGCACTATTCTGTAACTGTGTAGCTGCCATCTCTGAGTTGCATTCCCAAGGTGTAAATTATCTAGTTTGGTTAAGTGGGTAGAGAATGTTCGCTCAGATTAAACATCTTTTTCGTTTGTATATATGATTTCGCAGCTTGGTTACCTCGTGGGCAGTTTAGAAATCAGCACAGTCGGAGGATGGCGTGTAATGTTTGGTGCTGCTGTACCAATGGCAGCCCTTATGGGCTTGGGAGTATTTTGGCTACCACCATCCCCCAGGTGGTTGCTCCTTAGAGCGGTGCAAGGGAAGACGAATCTCGCAGATGCCAAAAGTCAAGCCTTGAATGCTCTGAGCAGGCTCCGAGGGGTGAAGAGAGGTCAAGATGGAATTGATGCAGAGCTAGCTGAGACCCTGACATCTGTAGAAAATGGTGCTGGAGGTTCAGAAGAGACTACCTTCGGAGAACTGTTCCAGGGAAATTTGAATCAAAAAGCCCTACTCATCGGAGGAGGTTTAGTTTTCCTTCAACAGGTACTTTCCTGCAACCTTGTTGTGGCTGTCTATAGTTAGCCGTACATTTTTCTTCCTCTTAACTTGTGGAAGTGAGAAGCAGAACCGTATAGATGCCAGACCTGTTGAAGGTTGACGACTCCCTCGGATGTCTACTGCAGGTGACAGGCCAGCCAAGTGTTTTATACTACGCTGCCCCAATTCTTCAGGTATGTTTCAGACATAGATACGATGTGCGTCTAACGGGACATGATACAGCTTCTATTTTGGCCTGGTTTTTGTCTATCGGAGGCGCTTTCACCAGCTTTGTTTGGTAGGCTGCGAAACAATTTTTAGAAACAATCGTTCAGTTATCCTTTGTTAGGGGTGACGGCCATGAAGAACATGGCTGTTCAAAACTCATATGTATCGTCTTGGTCTGAACGATTCAGAGTGCAGGATTTTCAGCAGCTGCAGATGCCACAAATGTTTCAGTTCTTCTTGGCTTCTTCAAGGTGGGTCATCTTTTAGTACCTGAACATCTCAAACATGGGTTTATTTTTGCAAAACCGTCGTGCAATCTGGCCGAATCCGGGTTCAATATTGGACATTTTTACTGAAGGTTGTGCTCGAATTGCTTTGCAGTTATTCATGACTTGTGTAGCTGTCGTGTACGTGGACAAAGTTGGTCGCCGACCTTTACTCATCGGAGGTGTCACCGGAATCGTGAGGCTTTCTTTCCTAGAACTTCACTGCTTGCTTTGTTCCTAATGCTTCCAGCTGATGTACGTTGTCGAAGTAACAGCTTGCGAGTCTTTTGCGACGCCGAAAAAGAATCTTACCAATTTGCAGAGCATGGCCGTCCTTACACTCACAGCAAACTTCTTTGTCCAGGTTGCGAGTCTCCTTCTCTTGTCAGCGTACTATTCCTTCGCTTCTGGAGTTCCAGCATTGGCGGTTGGTGCTCTACTGTTGTACGTTGGATCGTACCAGGTACAATCTTCATAGCTTCATTCTCTCAAACCTCTTCCAAAAGTTGCTGACTGCAGTCGAGAATCCGTACTGACAGTGTAGTAGGTGGCCTTCAAGAGGAAGGTCACGAGAATGCCTTTTTCCTCTACTCTTTGCCTGACTCAAATCCGATTGAAGAGAAGTCACCACTGCTACTCTTGTTAGGATTGTAGTTCACCTGACTGATTCGATATGTCCTGACTGATCAGAAAACGTGATTGTTATCTATTATGCAGGTTTCCTTTGGCCCTATTTCATGGCTGATGGTGTCCGAAGTATTTCCTCTGCGCACTAGGGGCAAAGCCCTTAGTTTGACAACCCTGATAAACTTCGCTTCCAACGCTGTGGTTGCCTTCTCATTTGCACCTATTCAGGTAAGATGGTCTTCAGTGAGCAATACAGTGCCGACTAATTTGTTCTTCAACAGCATGATTGTGCTTACTAGTTGCTAGGTTTCAGTTTGATATCATATGCTTATGCTTCGAAATCAGATTTGAGGTTGAGCCATGGCAGCTTTGTGGAATCTCCATGGAGAAAAAACAGAACGGAGGTAGAGTTTTCATTCAACATTCTGACCTTAGTCGCAACGTGGTGAGCAGGATCTGATTGGTGTTTCCGCGACATTTCTCCTCTTTGGTCTGATCGGCGTAGGGGCTTTCTTCTTCGTATTGTTGAAAGTACCTGAAACCAAAGGCTTGAGCCTTGAGCAGATTGAGACAAAACTTTCAGAGTAAATAGGAAGATAGGCAACTGAGATCGAGATGTGTACAAACGTGTAGAGTTTGGTCACCTTCAGTTTTGACCTTTCTGATTGGAAAGGAAGGGACTGTGCAATGATATGTCAGCGGAGCCAGATGCTTGGTATTTCCTGAAAGTTTCCTCATGGAAAGCTCCTTGGGAAGACTCCTCTTGCAGCTGCTACGATCAGGTCCTGATTGTGTGGGCCGACACATAGGAGCAAATCGTGTAAAGATTGACGGGAAGGGGACGTGTCGTATAGTCTGAAACACATTAATGTCCAGAGATTTGAATAGACACGTGCTTACATTACATCGTAAGCGACAACCTGTAAAAAGCACTGTAAAGTAGCATTTCATATCACGACAGTCCGAAGATGTACTCGAGGAGTTCGGCTGTCTTACAGAGCTTCTTACGAGCACCAACCTTTATAACAGAGGCTATGTACGCCCCCAATATTAGTCCAAAAATTGTTCATCTGATCTGCTCGCATGTACCTGGCTGCTTGCTTTGCACTGATTTAGAATAGGAAGTCGCCCTTGTCGTCCACGTCTTATTTCAGGGCAGTAAGATGATAGTACGGATGATGAAGGTGTCGTACGTTCGAACAGTTAATAGTGAAATTGAATTACATCCGTATTATGTTGGAAAACCGCCGATGAAAGGAGAAGCCTTAACCACGATCTTCGTACACTGCCTTTGACGTGGAGGAAGTTTAGTGTGGAGTTTTTCCTATAATTCAAAGGAAACTCTTAAACGTAAAAGCGTGTGAGAAGGAGACACAGGGAGAAATGGTAACAGAAGGGAAAAATTGTATATCTAAAATAAATGTGATTACGTTGGTCAATCCTAAAATCATTTACAAAGAGCACAGTTTTTCCTATTTTTCAACGTACAGTATGTTAATCACTGACAGTTCAAACTCATCAAACAAATACATTGTACATCATTGAATATGATTTTCCCATCTTTGAAGCAGTCAAGATCCATATCTAGAACTACTCCATCACTCCGACCATAACTTGAATTATACATGTGACTCTCGAAAGATTCTGTCGGTAGATTAGAACTATCACGGATGCAACAATAAACTAATTAAACTGTTATTTGACTGTAAGTTTACACTGTATCCAGTTATAACATAATTGACTCAACTTGATATAATTATGATTCAAGTGTCAAAACTGTAACTCTACACTGTATCCAATCGGTCACGATCCTAGCTGCCCCTAAGAAAATTGGCTTCATTTATCTGGCCCGATCTAAAACATGTACAGAAACATCACAGAGAAAAGTGATGGGGAAACAGGACCAAAGCGTTTTGTGCACTTTATGGAGAGTTTCTCTTCAAGGGATAACTGGGTGCGTTGAGTTCATGAGTCCAAGCGTCACCAACATGGGAAACTTTGGACAGTCACCGTGCTCTCCAACCAGCCATGCTATGTACGTGACCAGTTTATAAACTCCAATTGAGAACTATCAAAAAGGAAGTTCTCGTCCAACAACAGCAGAATCTGTTAGTCTGCTGTATCAAATTTTACAAAATGTTTGATGGAGATTTTCCCAACTGAACTCCATCTACATCGCTATCGAACCTTGTTAGGGCACCTATACAACGCCAAGAGCATACTCCGCGTGTGTCGCCCCTTTCCTAGCAGCTGCGCTTCGCAAGATGAAGACCGGAAGCAAAGAATGAAAGAATACTGGAAAAAAGATGTCAGCCACTGGCAAGAGAGCCGCCTCTGTGATGGGAAGGAGATCTACTGACTTCCGATGAACAGACAGGATCTGGAAGACCAAGAGCCTGCGCAAATATCCTGCAAGCTGCAACGCCGGGTCGCGCATTTCTCGATGGTCTCACTTGTGCCATGGTAGGACTTTTAAAGGCTTTGTGGACACTTTCACAAAAAGCTTCATCATTATGAGGGGAAATGACGGCGGTGTTCTCCATAATTTGTACTCCACCAGTAGGCATGTTCAGCCCTCCAGGTGAAAGTGGCCTACCGCTTTCTGCAAATAGACATGACATTAAACTGCACACATGAGGAATTGTAAGTCATACCTACTGACCCAGTATGAGAAAAAGAAGAGCCGTGGATGATACATGATGGATAATAGAATCGTACCAGAAGTAGGTAATGGCGAAAAAGTAGATTCCTCCACCAAGTTGACAACTGGATTGACAGCTATCCTGCATGGAACCTGCCGGGAAGGAAACCTTGCTGAACTCCCAGACGGTGGCAAGCCAAGTGCATTGGCAAACATTCTCTTGGCAGCTTTGACCGAAGACTGTTGCATTGCTTCCTTAGTCTCCTCCGAAGTAAGCTTTCCGAGTGTAGGGCTTGGAGTTCCGTCGGTCGTTCTTTCGCCAAACTGAATGACCAAGTCTTGTGGCGTGATCACTTCAATCGAAGGACTAGTGACAGCCAAAAGCTTGGGCTTTCCTAAAGCGTGCGCGATCATTCTCCGAGCAACTACAGGATCCGATCGCGGCCTAGCATGTCCAGACTCCTTTGAATTCTCATCCGCATGTTTCCATTTCTCAGAGAATATCCTTTGCCTCGCTGCTAGATACGCTGCCTGCCTCTCTTCCAACGACAAACCAGGTGTGTTCACCAACGCTTGACCTTGAAGACCATCTGCAAGTACAAAAAGAAATACCTCACTCTTCGTTAGTAAAGTTGATCTGATGCTTACTTTCAAGTTAACAAAAGAAGTTTATTTGACCGAACGATGTTAGAGCTGACAACATCCAATGGTTTTGCTCCCAGGATTCCTCATGTATCGACAGCTAGTGTGCTTGTAATATAGTACTCCTACAGAGTCGTCTGGATGTCTTTACGGTGAAGCTGAGTGTGTATTTTGCCCATAAAGAAAAAGTTCGGCTTCTCTACAAAGACATCCAATTATCAGGCTCGCTACTGCATCCAAGTCTGAATCAGCAGGTTCAACGACTTGCTAATTACTAGTGGAGCCAAAGCAGACAAACCTGTTGGAGATGCATGGCGCTTCAAAAGCTGCCGAGATGATTGAGGGTGATGTGCTTCTCCGTCGTTGTGTTCTAGGACATCACTCACAAGCACCGCAGGGCTGCAAACAATCCAGGGGCTCAATATAGGGTAAGCGCAGATCTCAACAATACAGGAAGATTAAAATTCGACCGAGTTAGGTTGATTTAGAATATATCAACTATTACATCAGAATGAACTAGAAATCCTTTATTTCAGAAGCAAATATACAAAAACCGCAAATAAGTCCAACGATGACATATACTAGCTCTACAAATGGGTTTAAACTGACTGCCGACTAGAACAAGGACAATAACTGCTATGCTTACATTAGAGATTCCTCGCACTTCTCCACCACAAGGTGCCTTTCTTCTCCTTCCCCCACGGACTCGTGTGCCAACCTGTTGGTAGAATCATCGGTGCAATCAAACTTTCAAGCTAGACTGATCAAAGAACGTGCCACAGTTACAAGCCTTTCAACTGCTAAGAAATGTTGCAAACCTGCAGCAAACTGACGTAACTTCTCTGGATACCTTCAATCAGGTTACGAAAATGAGTCTCTACATTCAACCAACAAAGGTTGGGTTGAAGATGCAGCATTCATAAACATACTGGCTTCTCCAAGAAACAAAGGAAGCTAACTTCTGCAACAGTTATTGACATGTCATCTTCCTTATACGTCGATGAGCGTGGATACAAAGCAAACAGACACATCATTGTAAAAGCTGTACTTTCCGTACGGAGGTACTTTGCAGTACTTTCCGCTCGTTCTAATGCGTTTGTTATTTCCCGTGCCCTGCAAGAAAATGAGTTCTTTGATGCAAGATGCCACTGTTGAAAACGCTTGGCTTTCTTACCCAAAGAGATCAGCGAGTCGATGCAGCAACATACGTTGATAAGACACCATTGGCTCCAGTGCCAAAGTTTCCTCCTCGCTGGAACAGACAACACAGTACTCAGACACGATTGCAACTGAACTGGGACTTTACCAGGTAATCATCGAACAAGCAGACACCACATAAACCCGTTCTTTACGTCCCTACTGAGAAAATAGTCCCACGGTTCATAAGTTAACACCTCACCTTAAGGGACATTCCAAAAACTCCACGAACAACTCTTCGACAGAAAGTACGAGGTGCTTAGCGTACAGATTGTCTTTCACTAACCACGCCAGCTCCTCTACCTGATTCATATAAAAACACAATTTGAGTTCAAGCACAAATTTTGTCTGCTCTAGTCATTCATCAGACTTCAGCTTAACTAAGAGATATGCGGAGAAGCTGGAAAATCAAGGGTGAGTGACGAACAAGAGTGGGCCCGAGCATGAGAGGGCTGGCTGCTAGTAGGCAATAACCAGGAAGTAGTCTGCTGCTAAGGAAAAACTGATGCAACAATGTCTACAAGAGAGGTGCCACTTTGCCTGATATGCTGGAGTACGAAGGTGCACTATAGGCTTAACCTGTGAGCTAAAATTCACACAAAAGTAGTTCGGACTAACACAATACGAATGAGGGAATCTAAAAAACAATTTGTATTTCGGCAATAATTTGCACGCAGACAGACTTCTCGCGTTTCGACAATAACAATTCGATCCAGGAAGGCATACTATCAACACACTTACAGGAGTTGGAATGCCCATTGCGACAAGGCTCCGAACAGCTCCACTTCTGGAAATGCTCACAACACACGGCAACTCTGAATCCCTTAATTACCCCACCTCGGAACATCCAACCATGTCCCCGCGTCTCAAAAATCGAATCCGGATCTATCGATGATCGGAGTCTCCTCGACCGTGAATCGAAGCTGACACAATGTTCATCGACAAGAAACAAAATCGTCTTCGCCCAAAGTCCCAAAAGGAGCTGGCTTCTGCTACCACCGAGTTGCGTGAACCCACAGGAATCGATCCGACAATCTCCAGATAAAAGTGTATTCTCAGCTAGCGCTCGTCTCCAGTAAATGCTGAGTAAACCCTACGTCTGCCAAGCTAGGCCAGTAGCTGGGCCAATTCTAGCAGAAAACATCCTCCAATTCGGAACAAAAACAAAGATCGCGCGGTACAGTATTCCCTTTCACTTCGACAGGACTCAATGAATGTCGCCTTCGTCGTTGTGGTGGGTCGTCCGTCCAACTGCCGTGAGCGCTCGTCAGGAAAACCCTAGCGAGTGAAGCTCACGCGATGCGAGGAGGAGGAGGGAAAGGACGAGGTGAGTGATTGCTCCGGTAAAGCTCCTTGTCTACAGGGACATTATTGCTAACACGACTAGGGTTCGTCGTCGTCACCCGAATCGGTCAGAGCTGTCAATTCTGGTTTCGATTCATCTCATTCGACCACAAATTTCCGTTGCGCAGCGAGTGCTAATCGCTGCAGCAACGTCACGACATTTGTCGATTGCCACTCGAAAGTGCTGCCCAAATTTGAATGCCATATATTCTTTCGCGAAGTTTGCGCTTCGTTTGGCTGGCCCCCTTAGAGGCCAAGATCTCTCTCAGCGAGCCAACTTTTCTTTACTGTCGTCTGCGTTCCCGTCCCCGTCCCGGACCCCGTCGCCGACTTCTGGGCAGCTCACCGGACCTGGCCCTGGCACTGCCATGAGAGGCTCGGAACAGCTTCGAGACTCACTCCAGCCTGGACTGCCAGGGTGGTGCATTTTGCACTTTATGGACTGTCCAGCACATTGTGTGGTCAACTTTGGGTACAGCATGATCATCCACGTGTGCGTCGTTTCGGTGCAGTCTATTCCTTAACGACCGTTTTGATGTTAACTCTCGATAGAGGTTTTCTTGGTGATGGCAAAATAGATTATTTTTCTTCTACAAAACATACAAAACAAACAAAGTATTTAGACGCGAAACCTAAAACACTGGCGAAACATAAAAAAAACATGAACGTACACAAAAAAGCATGTAGGTCCAAAGCCTCTGGCCTATTGTTAAAGATGACCATAAAATAGAAATTAGATTTATTTTTCATCAAACCATGAAACCCCAAACGCTACTTTCAATTAACTCTTGCCTTTTATGGATAATAATGAAATTAGAATTTCCATCATTGATTATAAAATTAATATTTATCTGTAACTGTATTATATATAGGTTGAATTTTTTTTATATTTTTTCATCTCCATTACCATATACTTGTAAAATTATAATCATGAGTATTATAGGATATATTGATTTATAGTTGAAGTATAGATCAACACTTCAGTACCAAGTTTTATAATGATATTTAGTGATTCAGAAGTCTTTTACTAAATTTAGAAAAAATTTAATGTATTCAACTAATAGTTCTTAAAATTTTTGGTCTTAAAACTTTGTAATATTTCATAGTTTTATAATTAATCCTTATCTTTGGATTAACATTCAAAGAATTAGGAACTAAATTTTGTTGGACACCAATTTACTCACCTTTCTATTGATTGATAAAAAATTGCAAATGTAGGCAAATTGCTATTGTAAATTTGCAAACAATAGCAAATTGCAAACAATTGATTGATAATTGTCGGCTATTTGCTCTTGTAAATTCTTGATTCTCGCAATTCTGATATTGCAAGAGTGTTCGAATGTAAAAAAAAACAAATTTCCTTGGCAAGAGTCGGGCATTCACCGGCATCAGCGTCTTCTATTAGGCATGAATGCATAAATTCCAATAACTTCTACTTAATTTTGAGGTCAACTATGGGATGATTTCCAGCAATGGAATCACTCGGACCAGATCTCATGCTCGTAGAATCTGTTACTGAGAACGGAAATCAATACCGGGGCCTCTTATGTCATGAATGAATCTTCATTCAGATTCCCTGTGCCATGGAGGAAATTTCTCTGCTGCTGTACAGGCAATAATGAAGAACAATGGGTACAGTAGCCAACAGCCCTTTATTCGTTATGAAGAACATGAGTCAAGTACAGATCATTACTGCCCGAGACCTGTTAAATTGTTCGCTCGTCGAACTGTCTAAGCAACATACCTCAGTTATGTAGCAAACCTTCAGAGTTCTATCTTTCGGTTCACTGGGTGCTCTCACTCGATCACCGACAAGGACACACTGTGAGGTATTATTTGATAATGTGTAAGCTGAGAAGAATCACGAGAAACATTGCATGATCCATGGTTCTCCCGGCTACATATTATGATCGGGGATCTACCATCGTTTTCACAGTTTCGTTGGTACCTGGCACGGACTTTTGATATCAAGTCGGCACAGTTCGAACACTTTCGTTGATCCTTGAAGGTTTGGGATCCTTGAACATTTTACACGTGCACTTTGCAAAATCAGTTACAAACATTTACAAATCGTGCTCAGCTGTGACAGTCTTGCCCTTACACCATCTGCCAGAAAGAAGACAACATGGCTTCATATGTACTCTTCCTCAGTCCAGCATGAACATCAATGAACAATGGTTATAACATAATAAGTTTGACACTGGTATATTCACCTCATAATCTGCATCACCTATCTGCAGCCAGCCGCTGAGAAGCTCCTGAGTACACTACACTGCAGATGGGGATAAATAGGACTTTCTCAAAGGATAAGAGTCAGGGCTGCGTTCTAAACTCAAGTACTAATCAGAGGGCTCTAGACTCTGAGAAGCGATCGTTGTAACAATCAGTTGGAGTGGTACTTTCAAAAGTACGCACATACACACAGACGAACCATTCAAATCCGAAAATGTCACTTGCATGAAGGCATGCATACTCGGAATAGGGAATTTCTCAAGTGAGTCAAAATGAGTGAGTAATAAGCAACTGTGATACATACTGAACTGATTCTGCTGTACAGACAAAGAGCCGCTACCTCCATTATAATTATTGGATCCTCACAGTTTTACCCGGGGCGAGTGTACAGTGGCTAAAGACGAGCGTATGGTTTTATCAAAGAGGTTGTCAATTTTCAATCGCCTTGATAACAGGCGATTTGTAAATGTGTGCAGTAATTCTAGTCAAGAAGTTTCGTTGCTGGATTAGATGCCTCTATACACCGTTACAACCATGCATGGCTGTTGATCAACTATGGTTTCAGGCCTAGGCTTTGAGTTTCTGAGCGCATAATAGCCTTTGCCTCTTCTGAGCAACCTCTCCATCAGGTAGTCCAGGCCTTTGTTCGAAGGAGCTTGAGGGTGTATATCTTCAGCCCTAGTCAGCCTCAAACATTGCACACATCTTTAGAGTTTGAGGTGTGATCAGCTGGGATGGCGACCTTCCGTTCTTGCGGCGTTGACGTCTGTGTCCATCGACGGAAATCATCGATCCGAGGAGAATAAAAGGTGTGTTGAGCATGGCCCCTCTCTTGCTGAAGTCTTCTAGCTCCGTCCTCGTCGATTTCTGGCGATTTTGGCTCTCCAACAAGAGTAACCGCTCTTGTTGTTCTCCTTAGCCTAGGTTGACACTTCCAGGCTTCGCCGTTTCTCCCTCCACCTTCACTCAGCCCTGCGCTTTCTTCCTCTTCCAACGTAATCATATTTCGGCGTCCCTCTGTGCTATTAACGTGACAATCGTAGTGCTGCTCCCTGATGTAATGTTCAGGCCCTCAATTTCGTTGCTTAACTAAACGCAACGTAGTGATCAGTCCAAACACCTCACAAACAGGGCTGCTGATCTGAGGTTTCTCGCTCCCAAGTTTTGAGCCCATGATAGCTTCGCTTTCTGAGCCACCTCTTCACTGGACACACTTGTCTCCAAGGAGACCGAGGTTCTCAGTCGCCTATGTTCTAGTAAGTCCTGAACGCACTGCACATATTCGTCTTCATTGAGCGGCATGAGTTGCATGACGCGTGTGAGACCGAAGAGATGTGCCAAATCCAGAACCTCCTCGTCTCTACATTTTGAGTTGATATGCCTGACCGTGCAGCTCCGAATCTTAGAACTTGTTGCACAGAGTAGTACATTCTCTGGCCATTCCAGCTTATTGCCATCCAATGCAGATTTTAATATGTTAAATGTGTACTTGCAGAATCCGGAAGGCATCAAGTCGTCGATGAAAAGAACAAAACGAAGTTTCCATTCGCGAAATCCCAGCTGTTGAAGAATTTTTTGAAAGTTATATCCTTTTTCGTCATCACCTTCGGGTCCGAATTCGTCCACAGGCCATCTGAAGGTAGGCAGTGTGACGATTCTTAGATCTCCGAGGCTTGCGACTTCGGTGAGTACTGACCTGAGCAGCCAAGTCTTCCCGACTCCAGTGGGACCGTACAGCAGGACGTGCTGAGCCGAGCGTCCATCAGCATGTTTGGTGAAGTTCCTCACAAGCATTTCTTTCTCGTCTCTCTGAAGTCTAAGATTGCATGCCTCGTTTGCCCTAGCAGTCCATCCCTGTTTGTCAGGATAGATATTCCCTCTTCTCACTAGCAGAAACTGCTCGGATGCAATCAATCCCACGCCGTACACGGCGTGGTACTTCTCCAGCAAGGGCACGGCATCAGACCACCTGCTGAAATTTTTTATACCTTCTCTCAACCCCGCCCTGATCCCAGCAAGCGACCGGTTTGTTCTGCTTAAATAACTAGGGTCATTTGTGCTGCTTTGATACTCAGGCTCAACTTGGATTGCAGAATTTACAGGCTGCTCAGACTTGGGCACAAATATGTATCCGGACTCGATGCCTTCACCAGCTGCCTTCTGTAGTTCCAACTCGAAGGCTTTTGCACTTGTTGCATCCACACCAAATCTCGAGGATCTAATATGGTGATCCGAATCCTCAAAACGTTGAAAGTCAGAAATGCATTTGGCAGAATTTTTGAAAAGCGAGTAAGTTTCGGTGCCGAAATTGGAGACGGCAATGAGCCAGTCCGGTGTGTAATCCACTACTGTTTCTGCCACCCACTCACTCAATGTCGACTCAGAGATACTGAGCCGCTGAAGGGTGTCGAGATCAGAAGCAGCAGCCGCCTCCAATGTCGGTGGAACCTGTGCGCCTGATGTCCAGCGAGCCTTGGGGTTCCCGACAGTTGCAGCTGCTTCCGCAAAAGGATTGTTCTCGCATGTGAGAATGGACTCTAAGATATATTCCTTCCAGCTGGGGAGCCGGGTGATGCACATAAGCTTGAAAAACAGTCCATAGTGCTCGAAGAGCCGTCCATCGGCATCCTTCCGGGACAGGCAGTCCAGGACCTTCAAAAACGCTTTTGCTGGTGGCTTGCTGAAGATATCCTGATACACCAAGAGCGTGGAAACGTCCTGCAGCAAGTTAGTGGTCTTGTCAACAACACTGACACGAGGATTCTCCGGATAACCGGATAGCGAAGCGCACCTACTCTTCCTCGTGCCCAGCTGCACTCTGGATTCCACCTTCTGAACTCCTCTCCCTATTCCGAATGCTTCCATGGGCACCAGGCACGGTGCTGCAAGCTTTAGCTGCCGCTGTTTCGCCCTTCTTTCGCTGCGAACTGCGGCAAAAACTGTTTTATTCGCTTCCAGTGTGCTGATATCGATGGGCGCTTTGAGCCTTGCTGGGGACATCGACCCTCCTGCTCTTGTCAGTAGCTCCGACATGTTTCTGATCCTTCAGTTACGTACACGAGCTCCACGTAATTATAAATCCACTCTGTCAATAAACTGAGGCTGCCTTGAGATACATCCGTTCACCAGTGCCCTATGCTGATTCTTCGCGTGAGCTTGGTGAACTTAGTCTTGGGGTACTTGGACGTCCCGTCTGGATTTGTCTCAGCTCACCAAATTAGCCACGTCCGATGATCAATGACTTGTGGAAATTAAGGGAACTCTGGGATAAATGTCTTTTTTTGGGTTTACACAGAATATTTCAGATGAAGGGGTTGTTGGCGGCTACCTCCTACGAAGTCTTTCACCTGCCACTGTCGGATCTAAGACTGGCAACTGTTAAAATCTCCTGACCGTGATTGCAATAAGAACTGATTTTAGATCCAAATTGTGAGTGCGAGCACTGAGCCGTTGCAGATTTTAACCCCGATATTTTTCACGGCCTTTGCTGTACTGTTAATTGTCTACTGGGGTTCTGGTGGCTTTGCCGATGGCCAATCTTTACGCACTAAGGAATGTGAAGGGGCCGACGGCGTTTTTATGCAGAGACGATTTTCCTTCACGAGCCGCGTGGACCGTGTAGTGCTTCGTGTGCACGCACGGTTGCACTTGTCGATGGCTTTGCACGGAAAGCCTGATTTACTGGCAGTTTCAGTCATGCGTACGGCAAGTATAACGGTATCTTCAAAGAGGTTTTATGTTTAGTTTCATTTGACAGCTGGAATAGATACATCGGTTTCATGTTTGTAACTCATGCATGGCTGTGTTATTTAGATGCTTCGTTTCGGGATTGCCAGCGTTGGCAGATTTCTTAGCCGGTGAAGGTTCTCATTCTAAAAGAAATTCAAAAGTTTTACAGAAACGACGTTCGTTACGCTTCTTGAGATGAGAAACTTGGTTCTCATCGGACGCAACGGGAGGGACTAACGGTGTCAGAAGAATGCAGCAGCGCTAGCTGTCATGACAGGTTTCATGACCCCGAGCTGGGGGAAGTGGAACGTCCTGAAATAACTCGTGTCCCAGCCGACATACAAACAATTTCCAAATGCTAGAATTTATCGCATCTTGAACTGTAAAAGGTGCTCTATATGCTGGTCGAATTGGACCTGATTCAAGAAAGATTGCACGCAGACGACTGGTAGAACGCCATGCATGAGTCACAAGCATCACACACCTCGAGCCAGGGCTAAGAAATCAACTGTCGTAATGAACTGGGTCTCGGCTGTTCAGATTTCTCAAATCAAGTACAGAGCGACAGCAGGACACGATATGTGACGGCAGCTTGCAGCTTCACACGCTCGCGTAGGATTCAGTATACTGAATACAGTAGGCGGAATTCAAGAGCTGCGACTGGCTTCAGCCTTTCTTTCCTGTTGAATTTTATTTCAAAAACCAGACAAGTGGCAATTTCATGGAATCCGCGAGAAATTGTCGTTGAAGAATTGGTAAATTTGGTCAGAACAGGCAAAGTGGTGGAATCGAACCACTCTTTAGAGGACATCAGCTCTAAGAACCGTACATCTTGGTTAATGTTCGTCACCAGGAACAACTTGGGAAAAAATTTCTTATATAAGATGAGCATCTTTTTCAGTGCAAACTTGCAATAGTATGTGATGGATAGTAGTCGTTCAACGCAAGTTACTGGGCCCGGTTCGTCGAGCTTACCGCTCCCTTCTATTCAATTCGTGGCTATATTTTTTTCCATGCATCTGCGATCTTGTCTGCTACTCAAACCAGTGACTGTCATGCTGGAAAAAGGCATCATCTGCGAATCAAAGTCGATTCGCGGATCGTACACATGTCTTAATAATATTGCCTGACTTGCTGACGTGTGAACTTCTAAACCAACATAAAATGAGATTTAGTCATCAGCTAGATAGAAAAATGGAGAAAGCAATCCCACCAACTGACGTTGTAGGAGTCAGTCGGACGCCAAAGATGAAGGAATCAATCGAAAAATTCTATTGAAGTCTCGCTTTGAAGGATGAGTTTTATAAACTGATAAAGCTTCAATCATACGCTAAGTACATCTAATTTCGAGCTAAAATAATTTGAAGCCTAAAGAAACTCGGATTTCACTTTGTTAATCAAGCTAGCTACAATGTTCTCTGAGCTCACTGTGATTTTGTATTTATGAAGACGAGGCAATTCTTGGGACTCCAGAAACTCACGTCCACTTCATTTACTTACGGCAAACACAAATCTGGTGACAAACGGGCACATCTTCTATGCAACTTACCACGACTTCTTACAACTACACTGAATTCCCAGTCACTTCATTTCAAGATCCCCGTCCGCAAATGAGTGGATAAGTAAGATTATAAGAAAGTGTGCTGGCGGCGAGATCATTTCGGCACGCAGCGTCTCTCTTCGCGTGACAGCAGCTCAAGCTCCGCATACGGTGCTGAGTCCGGCTGCAACTCCGGGAGCTTTCATTGATTATGCCAAAACACGTGATCAGTGGACTACACATTGCCAATCAATGGTCCCCTCAACCTCAAGTGCTTCACCATCGATCTTGCTTGCGCCTACTATTTGTACTGTAAGGTAATCCGTTATACCTCAATCAATTTGTTGGTTAGCAATCGTATGCTCCCAATAAATACGCTCCTTGTCCGCTATCCGTTGTCCATTTGATAGTAGAGAACGTCAGTTGCAGTTGCAATTTGAAACTCGGTCATTGATTCAGCGCCGCCTCTTTTCAATTCTGAACTTCGACCTTTGGACCGCGGATGATTAGGGCTCGCTAATCACCCGCGGTTTCAGTTTCGGTTCAACGAAAGTCGAATCTGAACGGGACGAAAGGAGATGTATATTAATGAACTCGTATTTGTATTCTCGGCCTTCTTTTACATTATTCCCCGTTTTACTTTTCATTTGTTCTGGTTGATTTCTGCGCTGTATTTGGGAATTGCATGTTCTTTGGTTTCATTACGTGATGTCCAGATTATCTTTGTGTATCTCACGTGACTGGGTGTTACTTCGAGATATTATGCTACATTTCTTGGATCGGGGTGTAAAGTCGTCGTTATTAGAGATGGGTTTCATTCCACTGCTCCGAAGTCAATTTCAATTCAGATTGCATAACCACGGTAGCTGTGGGATTCGTCGTCTCATTTCCTGTACCTTGATTTCATAACCAGGTATGCTGGTCAGACAAGAAGGAACTTGAGCAATCAGTTTGCAGATCATCGTCGAAATCTTTGGATTGACCAGACGCTGGCAGGATTCTTCATGGAACCGGAATCAAGCACAAGTCGAATGACGTTAGAACCAAACCCGTGGGGAAACCTCGACCACGAGATCGTAGAGAAAGTTCTAGCTAAGTTGCCTCTCTCCAGCCTTCTGCGATACCGTCGTGTGTGTAAGAGGTGGAAGGAGTCTATCTCGTCTCCCAAGGTTGCTCGAGATTATCATATCCTGAGAACGACAGTTTTCTACTGCAATCCTGGGTATGCATTCAACTTTCATGGTCGAAGGACTTGGGGAGCTTGCCTTATCATCCACAATGATTTCTCGGGAGTATGGATTAGAGAATCTCTGCCGTTCGCAACACGCAACGAAACTTATCACCTCGTTGCTGCTGGAGGAGGATTGCTAGGTTTTTGCAAGGGCAACACAGCAGAAAATTTCGTTGTATACAATCCACTTTCAAAAAAATGGAGAGCTCTCGAGCTACCGTCATCTCTTCTACCAAGACTTCCTCTGGGAGCCTATTGGTGCAGTCCTTTGCTTCACATTTTGTTTGGTTTTATGGTAAACCGCGACACAGGTGATTATAATTTACTGGTCACAGGGTTTCATGATGAAGGTCCTAAAACTACTTATATATATGACTCTAGCACGGAAATCTGGCTACAATCTAATGCTGAGTTCCCTGCTCTGCCTAAAAGCTTGAATGGATTATGGATCAACACAGATCTAGCTGTTTGCTTTTCTGATAAGCTCTACTGGTATATTTGGGAGCGTTCCATGAATAACAATGATATCATCAAGGGAGTGGTTGTATTTCGGTTCAAAGATGAGGTCTGGAGGCAATCAATACAGCCTTATTCAGACGCTCTCCCTTGTGGCTTTCATTTGGCTGCTTTCGACGGACGTGTAATACTTCTGGATTGGTACGATGACACTTTTCATGATCTCAGTTATCCATCAGGGGGACTAGCGAGTGAACTGGGCGAGGAGATTGATGTCCTACCGCATTGCCTGTATTCGGATATCGAAACTGTAGGTAAGAGTCTTCTTACACCACGAAAAAGTTTCGCGGACGGATCCACTTTGTTCACACTGTATAGATCGACTCCTTTAGATGTGCCTAATCCACCTCCTTCATTCTATGCAGTAGGAAAATACGACACTAATGATGGACTGGCTTTGTTACCGCTAATCATGTCTCCGGTGCGAGATGAGACTAACTTTGGTGTTTTCACACCACGACTTCTAGCTTTTCCTTGAGGTAGATCCGAGAATTCCAGATGTTATTGACGGAGGAGATTCTTGTAAACCTGTGCCATGCAACCTTTATAAAGTACCTTCTGTATTCTTATTTCCACGGTACTGATGTAAAATTTTTAGCCGGTGATTCTTTTCTGTAGATCATCAAATAACTGCGACATTCTAACAATTTCACTGCACCGTGCTTGTTTGAGTTGAATTTTGGCTACAAACTCGGAGTCAAGCTATCGGGAATTGCTTGAAACACAGTTGGACATTGAAAATATGTTTCTAATATACATGATTGAAACATGTGCATTGGTCAATTTGTGACGAACATTGATGCCCAAGGTTTTGAATGACGTTGGTAACAATGTCCGTCCATATTCACGGGGCATCCAAGAGCCTGCACCAACCTTTCGAGGAATATGATCAGCTCACATATACTAGGATAAGAGAGAAATAATGACAGAAGATTGAAAATAGAAATGAGGTTTGTTTGTTTTTTTGTTTGTGATGAGAACCTAGGGAGATTAGGAGAAAGTTGCGTCGAGAGGATATTAGAGAAGTTTTGAAAGATTCGTCCTAGATCTGACAAATCCTTATAATGTAGAACTTGCCGATACCATGTCAATGTATGGATGAAGTCTTGAAGTGGGAATAACTGAAAGAATGCAGAAGTTGGGCAGGTCAGCAGCCAGTCAAATTAATATTCTTCGTGGGAAGGGATGAATACTCCCTATAAGAGCGTTTCCTCACTTTATTCTGATTGTACCAACCTTTCGGACGGTCGCAACTTTGTACTTGTAGCCATCATGGAAGTAGAGCTGCATTCCCAAGTTAACTTTGTTTATGAGATTCACATAATTCACATAACTTTATTTTACCATAATCGCGTTATGTTGTTCTACTAGTCTGTGTGCCAAGCATCAATTAAAACCAAATTCCATTTACTTTTTATATTGTGAAGATTTATGTAGTGTCACCCCTAGTTAGGCACGTGAGTGCACACATAGTAGATAGCAATGACAGTTGACTATGCAATTTGAGATATTTGTTCTAGACATGTTGAAACCGGCATTTGGAGATTTAGGGTTAAAGTTTGAATTAGATTTCATTGTTGTGCAGTTTTTGAAGTTGAATATTTGAGAGTGTGGTTATGGTGGATATTAGTTAGTGTGTGAACTTGGAATCTTTGAAACTCAAAGTAAATTCGATATAATTTTAATATTTTTTTTATGTTATGGTTATAATGGGAATGAACATTTTGAGAATAGAAAAATTTACTTTGGAAATTCTAATTGGATTTTGTGGTGATAACAATGAATTCTTGGAACACTAAAGTTATTTTGGAGAGTTTTGACGGATGGTAATTTTGATCTTTTTCTATAGAGTATGCAAGGTGTTGATGGAGTGAAGACAATGGTGGAGATATAATAGTAGAACAGATTTGAAGTATGTATCCAAAGTTGGCATGATTGATTTCAAATTTATATATTTTTTGTTTTAGTGTTTACAATCTGAATGGCGGAAGCGTTGTCAAAAGATAGAATGGATTTGAAGTAGAGTGATTGATTTCAAATTTATGAATTTTTTGTTTTAATATTTATAATCCGAATCAAGAATTTGGATGGTGAAAGCGTTGTTAAAAATTTATCACATGGGTCAATGTCTATAATTACTTTGGTTCTTAAAATTGAGATTGGATGAAAAATATTTCTTATAAAAATGTTCAAAGTTCAAGATTTCATATTTCAAAGTTTAGGATCAAAATAGTAATGTTACCTAAAGGATTGTTATAGAGTGTCCATTTGATTCAAATCTAGGTTCAAACAGACATTCTATGGTCGAATCAAATTTGGAGAGATCATAGAAAATGTAAATTAGTTCGCATGGAGTTAGAGATGTCAAACAAAATGAGAGCATATCAAAATTGAAAAATTTTGAAGTTAGGGGTCGGAAATTAGAGTCAAAAAATTTTCAAAATCTCATAAAAGTTATAAATGGTATGTGTTGCAAAAAGAAAATTGTATTATGTGGAGAATTGAAAAACAATGCAAGTGTTCTCCTTGGCCAAGAACAAGGCTTAGAACACTTTAACCTAGAACAAAAATTCACCTTATGATAAAAGCCTTCTGCTGTCAAAATTGAGTTTTAGTATTTTAAATGAGCTCATGAGACTGTGTCGGTTTGGTTTGGGTTGGTTTGATCCATGTGATAGATGTTTTTTAGATGGAAGATTGTTATTTATGTTTCATGCAATTGATATATCTCCATCTTGGCTTGTTTATGTTGGTGCTTTGTTGTATGGAGTGTTAGTACTCTTGTGTGATAGTGAGGTTGGATTTGTGGATTAATCAAGCTTTCCATGTGGTAGACATGATTTTTGGACATATAGATTGAGTGAATTATTGTGGTTATGATAGGTTTTAGGTTGTCTTTGTGTTAGCACAATGTGGTGTTTCAGGTATCTTATGTTGCTGGTTTTGGTTCAAGTTGAAGACATATTGCAATTATGGATTTTGGTTCCGGTTGGGGAAGCGGTTACTGATGTGATACATTGGTGTCACAGTGGAATTTTTGAAAAATTTGGAAGAGAGATTGCTAGCATTAGTAGTGCATGCACTTGTAGCGGAGTGCGATATCAACCTTGATCATTGAGGTTCACAAAAGACTGTAATTTGGTGTTGGAGAGTGAGAAGACCCAGCTTGATGATATATTGGAATGTGTACCCACACCGTTGTTGTGGGACATGCCCCATATCTATGAGACCACCAAGGGTCTCGTACAGAAGTTGGATGACTTCATGCAGGAGTTTGATTCATATTACGATTTGTAGCCGATGCATAACTCTATGTTGTTAAGTCCATTCATGACTCGGAAGAGATTATTCCAAAATTTGAAAGGTTTGCCAATGGACGATTATCATGAGGTCCGGTGCCAATATCCTCAAGAGATTGATATTTGTAAACAAAGTGGTCTTCAAACTACATTTCTATTATTTTAAGTAATGTGTTTGGTGGCACGAGTTCATCCTCTATACCTTTGATTGATGATATGGTTAGAGTTGCTTGAGTTGTGAAGAGTTCAAAAGTCAATATTCTAGAGTTCTTTGAACAGTTATAATCAATCTTGGTTAGCTATAGTTAGTTTAGCCAAAACTTAGATTGGGCACTAGATCACAAAAAGACAAGATAATGGTGTGCACGATCCAAAAAGCAAAAGGTAAACTTTGGCTTGTATGGATCAATGAAGAGATGGCTACCATGCATTGGTGGATCAGATTGTAGTCTAGATGTCTTTTAGGAATTGGTTAGAATAAGATAATGAAACATGCAACCTAACATGTTAGGCATGTGATATAGTTTAGATTTCGGATTTTCCTAATCCTATAATATATATAAAGCAAGGAGAGGTCTTGAAAAGATCTCATCTTGAAAATCATTCCCGATTCATTGCCTTCAGTGTTACACCGGTTGAGGAGAGACTACAAAGGGGTGAGGATAGACAATCTAAGAAGCTTGCAAGAGTTTAAATGGAGAATATAGAGAGTATTCAAGAGGCTTGTACCCATGGGGTGACAGAGGCTTATGTTGTTTAATTTTGGTATAGGATATTGTTCATGGAGTTAAGACATAGAGTGCTTCCATCAATAACCAAATGTATGGTGCCATGATGAGCATCACTAGAACCTCCAAGAGATCTTAATCTGAAATGGATATCTCTCCAAATCGATCTTTTACAAACCAAGGCCAAGCAATGCATCTTTACTCAACATAAGGGGAATTAGAATCCAACAAAACTTGTTGAGGTAGAAAAATCTTGCTTGAAGGTCTGACCAAACAAAAATCACCACTCTTGTTATCCAACATCATCATACTTCGTGACTCCTTGGTAAGATCATATGTTAGCCTTGTAGTTAGCTCCAATCAAGCAGTTACAGCTTGTCAAGTTCCATTAGTATCTGTCTTGATCAATACCAGAAGCAACCAACGCATTATCTTTGCTTTTGCAAAGTGTGGCTGTCAATTGTAATACATGTAATGATGACACCCCATCTCCAATAAATCATTGGCTGAGAAAACATGAGAATGAACAAGAGTATTTGCCACCCCCAATATTGTGATGGATACTACCTCAGATGATATTGATGGCATGTGACCTCTAGGCTGACTCTGACTCAGGTTTACCTCTTACACAAACCCTTAAATTCCAAACTCCATAATGCAAATTCTCACAAAGAGTAAGATATCACTCAAAAGGAAGTGATACTTTGATGATCAAAAGTCTTCATTGAATCAAGACTCCAACCTTAACATGACTTCTCAAAACCAAACTTCCCAAAACAAAGTCTCTCTGAAACTAAGATCACAAAACTAATTTCTTCCAAAACTAACTTGAGAGTTGCTTCTCAACCTCTCTATTTATATTACTTAGAATCTTACCATAGTAACTAAAAGTAACCACCATGTTACCTTCTCTTACCAAGTTTAATCCATGTAGAGATCACAAACCCCAATGAAAAGGGTACATGGCAACATGCAATTGGTCCACTTGGATCTTCTTGAAGCCCAACTACACTCCAATTGACTTTAGTGTACCAAGGCAATCTCGCCCATAGATTTAAGGGTCTTCACCAAGTCCAACCAATGAAAACTAGTCCAAGTCAAGGAAAGTCAAGATATCCATATGATGAAATCTGTTCCTTGATTCCTACTAAATAACAAAATAATTTTTCTCATCAGGAGCTACTCTACATTTTCCTCCAACTTAACCATAACTAGCTAAACATAGTTATGACTAAGATAGACTTAGTCACAATTTAAGTATACTCATATTTTATCCTATATGTACAACCATGGGTCTTACATGCTAGACCTTACTTGCTCAATCTCCAAGTACATCAACACTTGAGTAGGTTGTCTATGAGCCATGGATGATGTATTGAGTGCCTCATAAAATGAACGAATGAAGAAGGTTGACTTGCTAGCCAACCTCCATCTTTGTGGATCCAACTCCACTAACGCTCCTCTAGACTCAATTGTTTGTGTTACACTACGAGTCATAGTAACTGCATCATCTCATGTATAAAGTCATCCAACTCAAAGGTTAAACTTTACAAGAATATTGTTTGTGATGGCATCAAATATTAGATCAAACGGACACTATATGATAATCCTATAACCTACCGCTCCTATTTATGACCCAAAAATTTTAAAACAACAAATCTTGGACTTTGAACACTCTTTGTTTAAATTTTTTTAGCCAATCTTGATTCTAAGCATCAAGATCAATTTTCAGCAATTTTTAATATTATTTTTGACTTCCAAATTCTTTATTCATATTTTAAGCACTAAATTCAAAAAAATTAGAAATTTAAAATTATTCACATCAACTTTGAATCTACTGTACTTCTAGATCGTCACCATAATCTTCACTCCATCAACGCCTTGTACACTCTACAATAAAAAGATCAAAGCTATGATGGATCAAAACTCGCCAAAATAAATGCAGCGCTCCAAGAACTCATACTTCTTACAAAGCCATTTTGAGTTTTTCAAGTAATCTTTTCTACTCTCAAAACATCCACAAAGAAACTCCGTTCATATCCATAGAATAAAAGGGAGATTACAGTCAAACCAAACCCACTTTGAGCTTCAAAGACTCCAAGTTCAAGCACTACCTACTATACATCATGGTCACACTCTCAAAGGCTTTATTTCAAAAAGTGCACACCAAATGGCCCTAATTCAAACCCGAACCCTTGAGTGTTGGTTCGAGATGGCAAACAATGAGTCACACATTGTAACACTAGAGAAGTGAGGAGAGACCACTTGTATAACTCCAAAAATTATGAAGTTGAGAGATACCTCAATCTTTTCTCTTTCTTCATATATAGTCCGCAAAAATGTACAATCTAGATAAGTTTACATAACCACCATCCATTCAATTCCTCGTGGATTGATGACGTGGCGATCATCACTATGAGCACATGGATTACGTTGTCGTGTTGTGACGTGGCTACTATGAGAAGATGATGACGTGTGTCATCTTCAGAGCTGTTATCATGACAGTGATATTTTAGGTTAGGATAACCGATGGCATTATAAGGCTGTTAAGAGCCCATCTCGACTGAAGCAGTTGGAACATAAGATAGCAAGTATGGCTATAGCCCAAGAAAGATCAGATTCTAGAGCTGGTGCCTCTACATCATATGATGGAGATGTTGTGGAGTACATGTGCGCAGCGGCACAACCATGTTTAGTTGCTATGACTCGTAGTGCAACACATACTACTGAGTCTAGAGGAGCGTCAGTGGAGTTGGATCCACAAAGAGGGGAGGCTAGCCGAAAAGTTAGACTTCCTTAGTCTTTCACATTGTTAGAGGCATTGAACACCTCATCCATGTCTCCTAGACAACCTATTGGAGAGATGAGGGTGCAAGCCAATGTGGATGTACTTGGAGATGGAGCAAGTAGGGACCAGCCATCTACATTGTCTCATGTAGCATCTAGCGCAATGTTGGGGGCGGCAAAGACTCTTGTTCATTCTTCTGTTTTCTTAGCCAAGGATTTATTGGCGTTGGGGGTGTCATCATCCCATGTACTACGATTGGCATCCACACTTTGCGAAAGCAAAGAGGATGTGTTGGTTGCTTCTAGTATTGTGAGCACTAGTAGTGTTGATCTTGGGATCAAGACAACTACTAGTGGAACTTGGCAAGCTGTTGCCGCTCGAATGATGGAGTTATCAGCGAGGCCGGCATACGAGCCTACCATGGTGTCACCAAGTGCGGTGATGTTGGATAACAGAAGTGGTGTCTTCTGTTTGGTCGGACCTTCAGGAAAGGTTTATCGACCTCAACGCGTGTTGTTGGATTCTGGTGCACAACCCCTTATGTTGGGTAAGGATACACTACTTGGTCTTGGTTTGCGAAAGACCGATGTGGAGAGATGTCCATTCGAGATTCATACATCTCTTGGAGGTTTAGTGATGCGCCGGCACCATACATCACCCGGGTGGGGTTGATTGTGCAAGTGCAACTGGATCATGTCACGGATAGCTCTACAACAGGAGCACGTGCTGTGGTTACACTTGCAGAGTCCTATGATGTATTTGTGGGTGCAGCAGTGTTATATCCGATGGGATTTAGCATTGATTATTGGGAGGAGACAGCCTCTTATCGGCCAGGTTGGAAATCTGGCGAGGACAGAGTGAGTCGATTACCTGTAAGATTTATTACCGGTTCTAGGCATTTATCAAGTGGAGGTTTGGCGTATGTTGCATCCTTCAGTACTTGTGTTACTTGACCTAGTGATTTGTTGGAGGGTAACATGGATGCTCATGGTAGTCATGGTCGAGAGGATGTGGCTGTCATGCCAAATCTTAGTGGAGTAGTGTCATCTACGTTGGATGGAACACTAGGTACTTCAGGTATGCAGCTACAACAGATGGCTCATCAGCTCATACATCAGGCTTGGATTGAGTCTTTTCGTCTGGAGAGAGAGGAGACGAAGGAAGTTATTCCCACTTCCATTATGTTGTCACCTTTAGATACAAGGACTATTGCTTGGCAGTATTCACAGGAGGGTATATGTGTGTTGGATCTATTTAGAGGGATTAGCACAGGTTTGGCTACTGTTTTGCAGTCTGGCATACGAGTACATCGATACTTGTATGTGGAGTGAGATGAGATTGCAAGACGCGTCTCATTACGCCATGTGGCATAGTTGGTGCGGAGATATCCAGATCTTCTACGAGTGTTGGCAGTTCAAGGATATCAGCAGGCCTTGCCGTCAGATATTTTGTTGTTGGGGCCGCAAGACCTTGCTTGGCATGGCACCATACATTTGGTTATTGCTAGATGGTCATGTTAGGGACACACACGTGCTGGTAATGGTCATGGGCTACAGGATTTACGTTCAGGCATGTTTTGGGAGATGTAACGTGTGTTATGTTCTCTCCAGTCACATCAAACCTATTCTCCGGCATACATTTTGGAGAATGTTTCGTTGTTGGGTGATCCACGCGCACGGGTGATGATGAGTGCACATCATCCGCGGTCATGGATTGGACCAGCGGTATTGCTGGATGTAACGAGAGTAGGATCTCGTGCACACCGTCCACGTCTATGGTAGATATATCTTCTTCCAAGGGAGGTTTTATTGCGAGCATATGACGGAGTGGAGAGGCCCTCACATCTCATAGTGGAGAGTATTTTGGATGTGGGCAGACACTCCCAGGCAGTGGTCTATGCTGACAAGTCTGTAAGATCCAGGGTTGTACATATAGGATAAAATGTAAGTATATCTAAATTGTGCCTAAGTTTATCTTGGTCATGACTATGTTTAGCTAGTTATGGTTAAGTTGGAGGGAAATATAGAGTAACTTTTGGTGTGGTAGATGAGAACTACTATTTTGTTGTTTAGTAGGAATCAAGGAATAGATTCCATCATATGGGTATCTTGACTTTCCTTGACTTGGACTAGTTTTCATTGGTTGGACTTGGTGAAGACACTTAAATCTAGGGGCGAGATTGACTTGGTACACTAGAAGTCAATTAGGGAGTAGTTGGGCTTCTAGAAGATCCAAGTGGACCAATTGCATGTTGCCATGTACCCTTTTCCTTGGGGTTTGTGATCTCTACCTCGTTTGAACTTGGTAAGAGGAAGTTACATGGTGATTACTTGTAGTTACTAGGGTAAAATTCTAAGTAGTATAAATAGAGAGGTTGAGAAGCACCTCTCAAGTAGTTTTCAATGGAAGTTAGTTTTGGGAGAAGATAGTGTGGTGATCTTAGTTTTGGGGAGCTTGGTTCTTGGAGAGGTCATGTTCGGAGTGGAGCCTTGATTCAATGAAGACTTTGATTACCAAAGTATCACTTCCTTTTGAGTGATATCTTACTCTTGGTGAAAATGTGCATAATGGAGCTTGGACTTTGAGAGTTTGTGTAAGAGTATGCATTAGGGTCATGGTCATAGGGTGGGATTAAGTACTTCTAGATTCATGATGAGCTTCCAAAAAGCCATTGGAGGTAAACCTGAGTGAGAGTCAGCCCGGAGGTCACAGGTCACCCATGGCAGTGGTGAACCTTGTGGGTCAACCAAGAGCGCGCATTATCCACATTCTTGAGTTACCCAGCTTCCCATGCTTATAGAGAGGGAGGACTTGGACTTGTATGGAATTTTCACTTGCAGCGGTGTCGTGTTGTGACGCGGCTACTATAAGAAGATGATGACATGTGTCATCTTTAGAGATGTTGTCATGACAGTGATACTTTAGGTTAGGGTAACAGATGGCATTGTAAGGTTGTAAAGAGCTAGGGAGATCTAGACACATCACCTTGCTAACTAAGGAGATTACCTCATTGAAGTAGAGTCGATGTAGGACATGGATAGCGGACAACATGATCCTCAAGATGTACCATTTTCAAGTCCATTTGTGATCAACATCCGGTGTCTTCTTCGTGATCACTTTTGGGTTTACTTAGCCGGTTTCAAGTTGTCATTTTAACTCTTATTAGTGACAACTCATAATGTGTATAGGATGTATAAGTAGTGTATTTAGGATAGTTGTAAAGCTCTAAGTTAAAATGGAGCTAATTTGGCCACACTAGAAGTCAAAATAGCATTCTCCATTCCCATTCGTCTAGGAGTTTTGACCAATGAAGGCACTAGAGCAACTTTTTAGGGGTTTTGGAGACCTTCTAGGGGGGGATTTGAAGATCTAAGGATAGGGTTGGAAAGCTGACGGGACGAACTACAACGTGGGCTCAAGAATGGATGGATTTGAAAGATTTGTCAATCTGATATGGTGATTCAAAGATAGAGTGAGAAATTTAGACATTTGAGTGTATATGGAGTGTTTCTGAGAATCTTACGAGGATTTTGGGAGATATGAGTCAACAAAGATACAGTTTACGACTCGGGCTTGTGTTTTGATTGAAGTTTTGACTTGATTGGACAAGTTTTGAGTACGGAGTGATAGGTTGAAGTTTGTGTATATAGTCAGAGCTGTAGGATTGCACTGACTATCACAAAGTTAGTACATCGATCATATCTTTTAATATCAGAATGTTATGTCAATAAAACTTTGCACAGTTCAAGTCTGATGATGAGTTTACTTCTCAAGAAATCTGGGAGCAATTGGAGTCAAGGATTGGGATGTGTGCTGGGTTTTGTACACAGGGGTCCGCATATCGCCTTGTTATACAGTGGGTAAATCAAAAATTGTTTTGAGAGATCTAGAGGAGAAAAATATCTGAAACTTTTATGACAAATTGAAAGGGTTGTGGAGCAATTTTCTGTAAAGTTTAAGCAAGAGTTATTAATCG
Source organism: Marchantia paleacea (assembly GCA_014180765.2). Taxonomy (NCBI): domain Eukaryota; kingdom Viridiplantae; phylum Streptophyta; class Marchantiopsida; order Marchantiales; family Marchantiaceae; genus Marchantia; species Marchantia paleacea. The sequence goes on from MUAA02000004.1 coordinate 2,632,630, forward strand.
AATCATTAGATATCATAATCTTCTTCCGTTGAAGTTTTATTGGTTGTAATGTGGAGTGTTGAGGAGAGGAAGAAGAGATTGTCAACTCACACAAGGTTCTAGAGGATTCTTCTACAGCAAGGCGCTTTGGCATTCTCAGAGCCAAAAAATTGTCCTATGCGACATAGGTTGGTGGAATCCAACGCTGAAGAGAGAGAGAGAGAGAGAGAGAGAGAGAGAGCGAGCTATAGGATTTTGTACCAGTACTACAGCAGTACCTACATTGTCAGAGGCATTACGACGTCAAGTGTTGGGTCAGGCTATGGACCTGAACTGTTTGACATGGATTGTGAGCCTTGGATTGGCTGAGTAGAGACGCATGGATCCACATGTAAGACTACAAGACCATTAGTAAGCTCTTTGCCTACCAAGACGGTGAAGGCAAAAGCTGGGGGCGAGAAGTGCCCAAGATATCATCCTTGGTCTTATGGGGATGTTAGAAAAGGAGAGGTAGGGTCTTCTTCGAGTATCGTTGGAGTTTTTTGCACGGAGCAAGCGGTGGTTACCACTTTAGACCTTTGTGAAACAACACAAGAGGTTATAGCTTCAGCAACAGGAGTTGTTCACACCAAGATAGTGGAGCCTGGTATGAGAGAGCAGAAAAAGCTTTCTGCTCAAGAGGTTGTCATTTAGCAATGTGATACTACGTCTTCTATCTCTAGTGTTGATGGAGATGAGATTTGGGAAATATTGAGATTGGTCCCAAAGTGACAAGAGAAGAAAGATGTAGGGTGTGGAGGTTTCTGAGGAGTTTCAGAAACTGCTTTGCCTTTAGTATGAAGGATTTAGGATGTTTGAAGGGATCAAGTATACGGATTGACTTGACAACAGATGCACCAGTCTTCTGTCGTCCCTAACGATACAGTGATATGGAGAGAGATCTGATCCAAAGTAGATGTCAAGACCTTCTTAAGGCTAGATTAGTGGAGATATCATATGGAGAGTATGCCTCTGTTGTGGTGATGCCAGTCAAGAAGGATATACATGGCAATTATACAGACAGACGCATGTGTGGTGACTACTATCTATCAATCGACAAACAAAATCTGATCGATATGCTATGCCTACAATTGAGGAGATCTTTGATCCAGTTGGGCATGAAAAGGTTTTCAGTACATTGGATTTACGAGCAGGATATCTTCAGTTGCAGATTCGAGATGAGCATAAGGCCAAGACAACCTTTTGGGCAATTGATTCGTATGGGAAGGATGTGTTGTATCAGTGGAAGTTCTTACCATTTGGGTTGAAGAATGCACCTGCTGAGTTCCAAAGAGTGATGGACTGGATCCTAGCCGGACTTGATTGTGCCCAAGTCTACATTGATGATATTCTAGTGTATAGTGCTACAGTGAGGGAGCATGAGATACATTTGCAGGAGGTATTTGAGTGACTGATTGCTCATGGCCTCAAGTTGCATCCGGGAAAGTGCAAGTTCTTTCAGGAGTAGGTAGAGTATTTGGGTCATACCATATACCCAGGAGGATTGGAAGTTCAGCAAACCAAGGCGGAGGCAATCTTGCGTATTCCACAACCCTCAGATGTGAGTAGGGTACGAGCCTTCCTTGGACTTGCAAACTTCTATCGTCGATATGTGCGAGGATTTAGCACTATTGCCAAAGCCTTGACAAAGCTTACAAAGCTAGATCAAGAGTGGATTTGGGGAGATGAACAGGAGAGAGCTTTAGCTGAGCTCAAGGGAAGGTTGACATCTGCCCCTATTTTGAGGAGACCTTTGAGAGGTCGTCCGTTTCAAGTACATACTGATTGGAGTATGTTGGGTTTGGGAGCAGTGCTTACCCAACATGATGATGAGGGGAAGGAGTTTGTAGTGGCTTATGCAAGTTGTTCCAACAATGCAGCGGAGTTGAAGTATAGTGCTTATGAAGGAAATGTTTGGTAGCTGTTTGGACGGTGACACATTTTAGATGTTATTTGTTTGGAAACTCCTTCACTCTCATCATTGATCATCAACCATTGAAATGGTTGATGGAATCAGACAAGCTTACATGAAAGCTTGCACGATGGGCTTTTATCTTGCAGGAGTATGATTTCACGGTTGTTCATAGACCTGGGGTGGTGAACCGTGATGCAGATGGGTTAAGTTGAAACCCATGTACAAGTTAAGTTGACAAAACCGGGGCTCGATGGCACCGTGATACTGATGAGGAGATGGTGCCGGGTTGGCATGCATCTGCCTTTTTGAGTATGTTGGTGCTTAAGAGCTATATGATATCTCTCTTGGGTCAGAGAGCAGATATGTTAGCCTTGGGACGCTGAGACTGAGGACGGTTTGATGGTAAACTGAGACATCCATGATGACATGCTGGTGTTGGAGTATCTTCATACAAGTGCTTTGGTGGGCACGTTGAGTGCAAAGGAGCGGGATCGAGTTTTACAGAGAGCTCGATGGTTCAGATGGGAAGGTAGACATCTTCTTTGAATATGGGAAGATGGCAGCGTTTGTGTTGTGCCACTTCCATCTCAAAGAGCACAGTTGGTCAGACATGCTCATGAGGAGTTAGGTCATTTTGGAGTTAAGCGGACATATAGCTTACTTCAAAGTCACTATTGGTGGAGAGGTATGCAAACTAAGGTGCAACAGTTTGTGGCTAGATGTATGGTATGTGATCGTGTTTGACCATCATTCAATGCCCCAACACCACAACTACATCCTCTACCGATTATGGGACTTGGTTATCGTTGGAGCTTGGATTTTGCCGGACCTTTGCCATTGACTATACAACATCATCGATATGTGTTGGTCATGGTAGAGCATTTCTCCAAGTGGATTGAGTTGGTGGCCTTGCCCGACAAGTCAAGTGAGTGAATAGCTTATGCAATCTTAGCTGCAGTGCTTAGCCGATTTGGTGCACCAGCACAAGTGTTGACTAATTAGGGTGATGAGTTTTTGGATGAGTTTTAGGCTTTGTGTGATTGAGTGTTGATCGATCATCGTACCACCTCAAGAGATGATCTCAAGGTTGATGGTCCAGCAGAGAGAGTTGTTTAGAGGGTTAAGAGAGGACTGAGAAAGTTTGGCTTGGAGAAAGGTCATCTAGAAGACTAGGACATCCAGGTACCATGGTTGGCCATGGGTTATCAATTTAGCTGGCAAGCATCTCTAGCGTCATTCTCACGGTACTTTTTATTATATGGTAGAGATCTAGACTTACCTGCAGCTATCCGTCGAGAGTTAGATGAAGTCTTGGATTTGGATAACCCTGATTTTTCGGTTAGGGTGTGTTCTCAAAGGGCATAACTCTTCCATAGAGTCATGCCCATGGCGTTTGAGAACGTGGCTATTGCTTAGCATAGAGATTCTTTGCGTTATGCTACCATCCGAGGAGGTGGATATCGACCTTCAATTCACAGATTTCATGTTGGTGATTATGTTTACTTGCAGTAGAGTGCACCGACCACATTGAATGTTACGGCTGGTCACACGATTCTACGATTACGTGAGGTTTACCTTCAGGAGTTTTGGTATTGGAGGGTCGTGATGGTGTGATTTGGAAGGATCATGTGTGTAATTGTGCGTCATGTCACCTTCCAAATATTGATCGTACTATGGATCCAAGCCTGGCAGTTGTACGTGCAGGCTTGAGATGTATGTTATGTGGATCAGCTAGTGGAGTAGCAAGTACGTTGATTTGTGATTCTTGTTCGAGAGGATGGCATATGTCATGTTTGACACCTCTCAATGTAGTGCCCAATGGACGGTGGAGATATCCTCGATGCGTTTACCAGGCAAGCAGGTCTGATCGTTACATGATATGGATTGCAGATAGGCGACTAATGATGGGGCATTGAAGCACCCGGCCTCTTGATCTTAGCCCCACGAAGGGCATATCATGTTATGGACTAGATGGCTACCTGGTGTAAGAGGGACCTAACCGCCAGTTAGGGGGACAATTGTGGTACACTTGTGTTGGTGTATGACGATCTATGTGTTGTGATGTTTGATGTGACATCGATGTATGTTGTGATGCGATATGTATGTGCATGACATACGAGAGACAGTAGGGTCTGAGTATTTTGTGTCACGCTACCTAGATGTTGCACTTTTTTAGTATGTCTTGCATATAGCTGAACTTTCCCGACTAGGGGATTTGCATATGACGTTTGATGTAATCTCCTCTAATATTGCTCGTTCATCCACCTACTTTCTTCGCCCGATTTCTCCTTCACATATCATGCTTGACAATCTTTGATATGAGGATCATGGACGTCTTTGGTGACATCATCGGATGTCACCACTTTGAGTGTATTACATGAGATTTGACATAGAGACATAAATCTTTGCAGATTTGTTGTGGAGGGGTAGGTTTATTATCGAGGGAGGAGACGACACCTATAACATTTTTGACTAGTTGTGCACTCTCGGCAAGTTTGTTATCTTCCCGATTTGTGATTGCATATAAACCCATCCTTGAGATGTATACAAGGGACGTGGATGTGGGATCATTTGATTACGATATATAAGAGATACTTTACCATGGAGTTACAACATGAGCTTCTGTCTTTTTTCTATTTTACTATTAATTGGACTAGGTCTATAATATACTTTGATGTATCTACATATTTTGAAATCTATATATTCACTCTTAGTGGATTTGGTCATTCCTTGTACTACTAGAGCTCTATAGTCTTGCTCTATAAAGGGAGAATGCTCTTGGACCTTGGCATGGATGAATGTGAAACTCAACACATCCATATGTTGCTTTTGTAAAGCGAACAAGCAACATGCCTGAGCTTCATATGAAGACTGACATTCATCAGAGTTCGAAAGCCTTACTTCCTTGAAATTGAATCGAATATCATTCCATCTTGGAATCCGGCCTAGACATCTTGGAATACACATGCTTTCTCTGTGTATGGAAACAAATCGGAAGCAACTGTCATGAGAAGAAACGCAGAATTCAGAGTGGCGCATCCAAGGTTTGATTATCGAAAGTCTTTAGTTATCGCTGGTGGCCAAAGATCTATTTCCAAGCATACTTTTGTTTTGGTTTGTTATGGATAGTGCTCAGATTTCATACACCCATCAACGTCACAGAAAGTTAAAGTTCAAATCTTCGCATGGCAGCTGCAACAGCTCCTGGAATGCAAGGACAGCTAGGTTGGAGAGGATATGAAGCTCAGTGACTTGTGCTGGTTCCCAGGTTCCAGTCTCAACCGGAAAATGTCCTTATGTCAGATCTGGTAACCTAAGGTAGCAATCGGGAAATGGCAAAAGATAGGCCGTCACATCGTAGCTGGTGATTGCAAACCCGTTAGTTTCATCTGCCGCTGACATCAGCTGACTTTGGCCTTACTTTTAAATGCCACTCTCTTGAGGTATTACGTTGCCAGTATTTCAAATCCACGACATATCGATTTATGGCACTAACTTCGGTGCATGATTTGCCTTCGTTGGCAAAATTTGACACCTGAATGACACCCACATGTAGACACATTTTGTTTTCTAACTGCAATGTTCGTTTCCATATCAATTAGTCTCAACGGCAAATATCTGGACATCAGAGCCCAAGGCATTTGTCACCATGGTTTTATTTCAAACTTGTCGTTGGGAAGACTTCTGTTCGAATTCGAAAGATGCATCCATAGCTGGGACAGCAACGGCTCCCAACTGAAGAAATCTCACAGGCGCTGAACTGCAGGCTGTAAACGCATATCCGCCTAATCTGCAGCAAGAATGAAATTGAAGAGACTCCGAAACTCAAATTTCAATATAGAACTATCTTATTATCTTGCCATCTCATGCTTTGCCTCAAGTTCCGCCTTCATCTGAAGTTATATACAGATGTGGTTGTATTAATGTACCGAAAAGATTACCACTGCACTTTGTACTCGACTGTATGAGTTTTTCTCTTCCATCTCTTAATGTGCCTGTTGTTGTTGACAGATTAGACAGGAAGTTCTTTTGGTTGATTAATCATCATCTGATTGAGATATCTACGGTACGAAATTGCTGTCAGTAGTGGAGTGTCACATGTCAGTTTACCAATTCGGTGCCTCCGAGTAGAGATATGTTTGTTGGTACCTGAGCGTGGTTGAAAAGCAGAGTGATTAGACATAGACAAATTTACAGCCAACGTGATGAGGATGAAAGTTTCAACATATTCTCCGAGGCCAATGTGAGAAGACGGCATTCGGCTTCCAATTTCAGCCGACTTAACCATTTCTGATACTTGTTGTCTCTCTTCATCACCAGGTTTGAAATGCGGTGTGTATACTGCTGAGGTACAGTCTTGATGGTGTTCTCTCTCTCCAGAATCTTCATCAAGTGATGGCATTTGCGTTCGTTTGTGGACTGCTGGAACGGGGCATTCTGGTCATAATGGAGCACATGGACGAAAACTTTGAACAGTCTCAGTCATCGTTTTCTATCAGTACAGGCGACACTCCGCACAAGGATGGAAGCAGAACTAGAGACAAGAACGCCTTACAGTTTCTTTTCATTCTTGCTCTTTGTATCACAACTTTCAATTTCATTCTACAGAAGACTCTCTGTCGCCGTTGGTGCGTGACCAGAAAGAAGTTCAAGTGGTCCAACCAAGCAATCGACGTTTTATTGCACTGCTTACAGGTTGTGCTGCCTGTATTGTGGACTTCCCTTTTCATGTGTTGGGTGTACCAGCAAGGACTCTCAAATTGCATAACTTATTATCTTGTAGGACTTGTCACACTTAGAATTATGACCACCTTACTCCGGTTTGCCAAATGGCTGGCGTCAAAAGCGCATCAGTGTTGGTCTATGTGACCCTGAAGACGAGATGTCGATCAGGCTTTCTATTCCCAGACGATCACAAAATATGGTAGATTTCAGAAGCAATTTCTCCTCACTGAATTGACTCAGTTTCACTCTTCAAGAATGCGAAGGGGTTGCGAACAACTTTCCTCGTGGTAGCTTGGGTGTGGGCTGTGTCCTTTGTTCATTTAGACAGCTTGTTACGAACAAAGTGTCATGCATTTTATACCAATTGAACGTGTTCAAAGCTACAGAGATTGTGCAATAAATTTCAATTTCAATTTCATTTTCAAGTTACTTCTTTTGGGTTCTGCAGACAGAACTCGCATCTGACATTTAGACTGAATAGAATTCTTACTCTTCTTTGCAAGTTCAATTCCCACAGAACTGTCCATAACGTTTAACTTCGTACAAAAATTAATGTCACTTAATAGAAATTTACAGTAGGATTTCTAAATTCTAACGATGCTCAATTATAAATTGTTATGATTTTCGACGCGAATATGTTTTCAACGCTTCAATGTTTCACATAATTTCCAAAAGCATCTTTTAACAGTTTTCAGCGTTGAGAAGTCAGCTTCGAGATGTGACTACTGAGCTTGAGAGTCTCTGACTGCTGGAGATGACAGTAGTACTTAATTTACAGATATTCTATCTGGTCTCACTAACAGTTGAAGATTCTTCGAAGTAGTTTATATTGTCACATGTAAAAGAGCGACAGTAGCCTTGTGTCACAGGAGCATAGCTTTATCATTGAGGTTGTAAGAACCTAGTCAGTAAATACCCATAAGATATCTTTAGATTGGTAATGCAGTACCAACGCTCTTCACTGCAGCTTGAAGCGTGAAACGGTTTGCGTGTGTAAATTCATCTACTTATCAATAGAAAAAAAACCCCTGAAGGTCAGTTTTCATGAGCTTCATCTGGATGCTCCTTCACCATGAAGAAGACTAAGATGAGGCTCATTGAACGGATAATCGAAACTTGCCACGATCAAGCTTTTCAACCGACTGTAGCGCTGAATGATTCAGAGAATGGTATTCTAATGAATTAGTAAGTTTTTAACAGAATTGATGGAGCCTCATTCCGTTGTCCACATCCTATAATCTGGACGTTGAGAAGCCGTTCAAAACCGTGTTGACTTTTCAGCGAGTCAGCTCCTCGTATGAACTGGAAACAAACGTCAGCAAACATCTCTGAATTTATATAAGGAAAACTTGATCGTTTGTGATGGTGAAATCTCGGACTCTTCATATTTCAATACTTGGATTAGGTATCCGCAGGCAAACGAAGCAACGGACGTAAGGAAGCTGAAGTTGACTGAAGCCCAACTCCAAAGCACATACAGAAAGAAGAAACCTCGTGTTGACAGCAGGCAATGTTACAAGAATGTTCGGCATTTGTTGAATATTACCTCCGCCATTTGTGCTAACATGTATATGAAATTATGATATCAACGTGGGAATTTGTGCTCAAAACACTAACACAGTTGTAATGTTTCTACACAGAGAAACAGCCCTCTTTACTCATCGTTGAAACACTTTTTATGATGTTCAAGTGTTCAGAAATGCTAGTCAACGAGGATCAGTCTGAACAGCTGACATCGTTTTTCTGATGGAGGAATTCCAACAAATCGAGACAAATACCGTGAAGAATATCTGTGTCGGAAATGAGAAATCTTATGCAGCTTCATACATTGAGCTGTATGAGAAAATTACGAGTGTGTTCATCAAAATTATCCTCATGTACCTATGGCCTTTACTGTGGACTCGGTCGGGCTCATCCACCACATGAATCTGTTGCTGTAAGAATCTCCAGGAGAGCTTTTTTCCTCCTCACAGTTCTTCGTTTAAATAAACTGGTTCTGAAGCTGTTGGAATCTGTAGAGATTCAAGATAAGTGCTACGTAATAAGATTATCTATCATCGTGCTCAATCTGATTTATCTGAAATAGCCATGTGAAGGGTTTTCTTGAGGATCATTCGCTGATACGAATTTTCTGCGGCAAAGTCCTCGTAACTTCGGCTGAAAATCTCACTACGATGTTCTAGTGCTAACGAGCTCTGCATCGACAGCTGTACTCATGAATATGTGTCTGTCATGGCCTGAAGACCAAGGAACCTGGGTCTTGGCCTCAGCGGTGCTACTGCTTCCACAACAACAAACATAAGAGGAACTGCTGCAGCGCCTGTAATCAACCGCCTGATGGAGCAAGACGAGAAAAATTCGGTCAAGGTCGATTTCATCAAACGCGAGGACTTGTTTCTCAAGGTAACCATGGATCTTTACGGGAGGATGATGAAGTTGGTTTTGACGTTTCTTCTCTTGTTCAGCGTGCCTCGACTGTGGCGACCTTTATATGTCTCGGCGGGAGCTTTGAGAATCGCAGAGCAATTTCTCTACTTCTTGATACTGGTTCAGTGCAATGACATCTTTCTGTTTGCAGCAGATTCCGTGGCAATTCTGACTCGGAACTTCTTGAACAAACCATCCATAGTCATGCTTCACCCCATTCTGCAGTATTGCATGCTGCACAGAGTATTTGAACTCTTCCGAAATTAAACCATTGATCAAGGAGTCCTTTAACTTTAGCATAAAAATATAAGACTACCTTTTGCAACGGCACCTTATAGTATCGAGCTTTCTAATCAGCTTTTTAAAATGATTCCTTAGCTATCTTCAACCAGAACATGGAGGCTCATACACATATGTACATGGCCGTACCTTCTCTTTGATCACTGCACAGAGATTAAGTGCTTAAAAGTTGATTCTCGATGGTGAATGAAGTTCATTCTCTAAATGATCTCAAGGTTAGATAGAAATCAGAAGCAACGGTCATTTGGAATAAAACTGTTTTATTTCTTCATATGAACTTCATCAGTTTGAATGGAAAAATGGTTTGTCCTGAATCTTTGAAATCTCCTTTACTTTATACTTGCGAACTTTTACTGCTCAAAGTCAAACTCTCCATCTTAATTTGGAACTTGGAAGATTGATTTATTATGAATTTTCAATCACGATTATGCAAATGATTATTCCCACCAACGGAGTGCTGAGATCCCCAAATATTCAAATATCTAAATTGAGATTTGAATGGATTCCTCGTGCTCTCATTTTCATACATTCTTTCTTAATTAGTCAACAATATGGCACTATTTATGTAGCAGCACCCCTAGTGAAGTAAATGTGCACAAGCAATCTGTTTCCATTATGTAGAGTCACCCCTATTATGATAGGTGCACACAAGCAAGAGACAGTGCTGCAGTTAGTGCTATTCTCGTTTGATATGTCATCAGGCCGATAACGCCGTTAGGAGACTCAAGAGCTCAAGAGGTAGTGTTCAAATTAGTATCCTTCCATTACACTTTTCAAAGTTGTCTTTATGTTGGATCGTTGGCTATTTCATAAACCTTTATTATTTGATCCACAAAATGGGTATGGCTTAATTGTAATCTCTCTTTTTATATCATGGTTATGAATAAAATGTACATTTTGAGAGTTTAACAAATTAATTCAAAATTAGAATTTGATTTTTTAATGAAAATGATGAGTTCTTAGAGAACACATAATGTTTTATTGAGTTTTTATTGATAATATCTTGTATCTAATTTTTATTGAATGTATACTTGGTGACCGAATGAAAACCATGGATTTTGAGGAATATTTTTTGAATTTAATGATTGGTTTTTGAATTATGAATTTGGATAGAGAAGCGCTACTAAAAAATATATCATCCTAGATTTATGATGAAATTTCAAAAGTCATCTAAGTTAAAATTGGGTGAGAGTCAACCCAAAGTTTACAATTTTTTGTTCCATTGTAAGAACTTCAATTTAGAATAACTATAAATGGTTCAATCTAATTTCTTGTTATTGAGAAAGTATGTATGAGAGATCATATGGAGTGTAAAATACAAGAAGAATGAGCCGAGACCATGCTATACAGTATTATACTACTTATGTATCCTCAATTATAATATGATAGTCTAAATATTATCATGAATATTTTGCTTAGTTAAATCTTTTTTGAAAAAAGTTGAAAGGGATATAATGTATTTTGGGAAAGAAAAAATATTTTTCAAATTTTATTTAAGAATTTAATTGGTTTCACATTAGCAATAATGATACATTTTTCATATCAAATCAAAATGTTATAATATTTACATCAAAAGTTATGATGGTTAAAATAAAGTTATCTAGGGCTTTGTTATATTTTTAAAGTTAATTCTTGAGCTTATCATTTTGGGCATGAATCAAATAAAGATTTAAAATTTTATGAAAATTTTCAGAATAATATCAGTTATATTTTTGTTTAAAATTTTTTTGACATATAATTTCTGAAAAAAATTAAAACATTTTAATTATATAGGGTATGAAAGTTAAAAAATTTATTTTATTTTTAGGGTTTATTATAACCATGTTATTGGTCATTCATAATGATATCTTGCATGACTATTTGTATAGTGAGAATTTTCCTAAAGAATTCAATTGTCTAAGATAACTCAAGGGCTAGACATGATGTTTTCAGTGTACTCCAATATAATAGAGTTTAGACATTAGTTTGAAGAGGAAATTTTGAAAAAAAATTTCAATAGCAAAATAAATGAGTTGTTTCTATTGTGGAGAGTAGTGACACAAGCTTATGAGTTATAATTCGAATACAAAAGATAAAAGATTGAGAGAAAGAATAAAGTTGAGTGATCTAAATTTCCATTTAAGACTATCATCTCCACATGAATCCAAAAGTGAAACACACTATGATAATTGTGGAATGATGGGACATGCGGTATACTAATGGAGTAGAAAGAAAGTTTTGTTTAAATAACTAGTGAATGATTTTTAAAATAGATTTAGTGCAGATATCAAACACTTGAGTTCTCAAATTGACTCAACTTCCAACTAAAGTTGAAGATCTTTTTTTCAATGACTGAAAGGATGTAAATGAGAGTGAGATTCATTGTGTGTTTAGCACAAAAATAGAGTCATGACAATCATGGGCCAACCAATTTTAGTTCATTTTACCATTGATGATTTTTTCAAGAAAAAAATTTGTTTTGTTTATGTTGTATCATGAAGTATCAGAAAAATTTCTAACAACGAAAGAAAAGTTGGAAATGATGAAATTTCTGACGTTTTCTAAAAGAAATAATGGATATATAGAATACTTTGTAATGAATTTTAAGTGAGCATGTATAGAAATAATGAGAGAAGAAAATCCAAATGGGTTATAATTTTGATTGATTTCTTGAAGTATTCAGTACTGAAGTTGTACAAGAAATTATATGTGGAAAAGACAATTGGAAGAATTTGACGGAGCATTTAATTGCAAACTTTCTTCTTGATTAAAGTTATAGGAAGCTTATATGTGAAGTCACCTTCTTGAGGCAGAAAGAGAGCAAAAAGTTGATGTCGTATGCTGAGAGAATGGAAAAATTGTAATCATATCATTGTGTGGAGACAAGATAGAGATTATCATGGTGGCAATTATGGTGATATTAACAAAAAATTTGGTCCATTGTATCGGTGAACTACTTCCATCATTCTTACTGTTCAACTCCTTGTTTCATTTAATAAGCTCACTAGCCTTCTTGTCTATCTCAAAAAGTACATGCTTTTCCTTCACGATCACCCTCTCAAAGTGGCTCATCACCAAAAAAGCTAGGGAAGTGATATGTGTATGACTCTTTATTTCTACAATCAAATCATCTAAACTGTCTTGGCTCTCTTCATTGTCAACACTTTCTTATGAAGATGAGTCAACACTCATAAAACCAAAGTTATTTTGAGCAAAATACAAATCCTACACTTATGAAATGCACATTCAAAATTTGAAGAACACTGCAACTGCCCTCAAAATACTTTTTGCACTCCCCGGGATCATGTACGGTATTGTTACGAACGGGTATACGTTACCATGTACGAATGCAATCTCATGCACCACATTCATGTAAATGGTTCATTGCTTCTTCTGGCACAATAAAATTGTGATTTCAAATGGTGAAGAGAGAAAGTGAGAGAGTTGATTAGACAACCCTAGGAGTCGAAGATGATTGTACTAAGCTAAAAGCTAGAGACTATTCTACTACACTAAGAGCTAGAGACAATTTCATTGCACTAGGAGTTAGAAATGACTCCTAGGAGCTAGAGACGGCTCTAAGTCATTGGCAGACATCTTGAAAAAAAATGTATAAGCTCATGTATCACTTATGAGCTAAATCTCATGCAAAATAGATCACAATGTCTACACTTCTTCACTCCTTAACCTAGTATCAAATGGTCATGAAAATTTTTTTGATGTTTATTTTATGCTTCTTGGGCTGTAAACGATAAAAAAGTTGATAATCCTAATTTTTCAATTATAATTTTTGACGTCCAAAATACTTGTACTGTTGCAATAATGATATCCATATCCATGTGTTGTATGAAAGGTTTAATTAGATTTCAATCTTCATAGAGATGATCACTATTTGTTGCTCTTCACTTAGACGAGAGTGATAACTAGAGTTATATATTTTTTTCATTAACGGATGTTACTTTCATGGAAGGATTTTAATAACCGAATCAAATGAGATTAGATTTCTTGTAGTTTGGTCACATTTAAAGTTAGTTGGTTAACCCATTGCTACTATGCTCATTTTTAATTATTGTTTTTTGCTATGAAAAAATAATAGAATGATACATGTAACATTGGACAATGATACATGTATCACTTGTTCTTTGAAAAATTTTCAAATATTTTTCGTTCAGTTGTTAAGTTGTATAAGAAGTGATATATGTATCATAAAATTTTCTTTCCGGATGTGCCATCTAGAGAAGGTCAACTATTTTGACATAAAGAACAGGAATTTCAATCTTTGATCTTCTCTAATTATTATTCTCAAATTTTTCAAAATTTTAGAGGAATACCATATTTGACAACACTTTTGTTTAAAGAGTTAATTTTACTTGTGATCTCAAAAAATAATGATACATATGAGACATTTCAAGAAAAAGAAATCTTTTTGTAAAAATGTATAATAAATTTTACTCCTTTTTTAGCAAACTCGGATTTCATGGTCACATTATTGGTTTAATGTGATCTTGAAAGGGCAACATTCATCATGTAATGTGTTCCATTGAAGTTTAAAGAGGAAAGGAAACACACTCTTTGCCTCAAAAGTCCTTGACCCTCAAAAGTGTTGTTGATGATGCATTCTCTTCTTCCGTAAGCAGAATCCAAGGGTACAATTATGTTCAAAAATTGAACCATCTCTGAGTCACCAGTTAACATAACAAATTTACAACTAGTATAAGATGTTGTTTATGTGTAGTTGTGTATTCAAAACTTTCATCAAACCATACAACTTTTTAGACGTTAGAATCCTGGTGATATAATAATATAATACAATGCTTGACAATGTTAGGAGTTAACTCAGGTCTTGACTAACTCTTGTTAGTTTAACTATAGTTAGTTAGACTAGGCTTGTAACTACTACATAAGATGGCTAATAGATGCTCTCTATGACACAATAAGGGTTATTCAGTAAAGTGACTATGTGTTCCTTGGACGTAGCCTCACTGAGGTGAACCATGTATTTTCTTGTGTCGACTCTTGATTGCATGCGTTTCTCTGTGAATTCATGTTTCAGACCAACAATTGGTATTAGAGCTAGCGTTTGTGACCCGAAAGCCTCTCGCTCATTTTTTATAATCTTGTGACTCGGCGTTTGCGGCTTAGAGGAACACGCATCCAAAAATTCTGCAATTCTTGATCTTGCACCGCATGCTCCTTCTAGCCTCTTGTCCATGTAGGCGGAGAAAGTGGCGTGCGGCTAGTTTCTTTGTTGTCGTTGGATTCTATGGGTGAATTGAACTTCTGATTGCGGCTTATTGGAATGACTCAGTGTTCCACAGTCACTTGTGTTGGATTGCTTGAAGTTGTTTTTGTTCCGTTTGCCTTGTATCTTGAGTTTAGCCGGTGTGCTATTGGATACTTCTTTGGGCATCATGAATTATGTTATCTAGATAAAGGTCTGAATCCCTTCTGATTATTTGTCAAGCTGTTGGACGTTCCAAGAGTGGGTGCTACAGAAGGTCAGTGGAACAGCTCTTGCCTTTGAAAGACAACGGGGAGGCTGTCCCTAATCTCAAGCAAATCTTGAAAGGTTTACCTGTGGACGTCTTGAAGCCTGTGATGGATCATGTGCAACTCTTGTTGAAGGGAAGTGCACCGTCGAAGCACAAGTTATCGGAGTTTGTTGATACACTTGTGAACATAGTTACATCGCATATTGATTGTGTGGTGAAGAAAGTTGACTTAACCGATTTTTTAAGTGCGTCTGGCGGATGGCAAAGGAACAATCCGACTGAAATATGCATTCAAGATGAAGGATTTGGGTAAATCCAAGAGGATGTTGGGTATGGATGTTCACATGAATTTGAAGAAAGGAAAGATGTGGTTAAGTCAAGGCAAGTACATTCAGTGTGTGCTTGGCAGATTGAACATGGTAGTCTCTAAAGAAGTGTGGACTCCTTTGGCCGCACATTTTAAGCTCTCAACAGCTCAATGTCCAATTGATGCAATTGATAGAGGAAAGATGTCGTCAATTCCCTATGACAAGGCAGTGGACCACCTCATGTATTTGATGGTGTGCACTAGATGTGTTATTACTCTAGCTATGGGCAAGGTGAGCAGTTACATGTCAAATCAAGGGAAGGTGCATTGGGAAGCTGTGAAGTGGATTCTCATGTACCTCAAGAGTACTAAGGATTATTGTCTTTTGTTTGATGATTTATTGGACAATGCCAAATCCTTGTTGGGTTATGTTGATGCTAACTATGGACAAGATCTTGACAAGAGTAAGTCTACATCTCGATATGTGTTTACACTTGAAAGTGGATGTGTTAGTTGGAGATCTACCTTGCAGAAATGCATAGCTTAGTCAACTACGGAAGTCGAATATGTAGCGGTAGCGGAAGCAGCAAAGGAGGCTATTTGATTGAATAGACATATCACTAAGATGGGATTAAAATAGTATGTTGTAAATCTCCATTGTGATAGTTAGAATGCCTTACATCTTGCAAAAAATCAAGTGATGGATAGAAGGGTGAAGCACATCGACATCAGATATCACTTTATGAGAGATGCAATTTTTGATAAGAAGGTTGAGCTAATCAAGATTGATGTTAAACTCAATCCAGTTAATGCATTGACCAAAGTGATTCATTTTAAGAGTTTCAGAAGAAATTGTGCAACTATGCAAGTTTTGCACAAATAGCACTAATAGAATTACTCTAGCAATTGTTTGATTCTTGTATATGTTTTACTGCTTCCTAGTTAGGCTACTGTAACCAATCTTGGTTAGTCATAGTTAGTTTAACCAAAGCGTATAGTGGTCACTAGATCACAAAAAGACAAGATAGTGGTGTGCACTATCCAAAAAGTAAAAGGGTAAATGACGAGGTGGCTACCATGCATTGGTGGATCAGATTGTGTGCTAGACGTTTGTTAGGAATTGGTTAGGATAAGATAACAAAACATGCAACCTACACATGTTAGCCATGTGGCATAGTTTGGATTTCGGACTCCTCTAGTCCTACAATATATAAAGCAAGGAGAGGTCTTGAGAAGACCATCTCTCATCTTGGAAGTCATTCGAGTCATTGCTTGATGTTACAATGGTATCGAGAGCGAGGCTTATTGTTCCTATGAGTGTGGATCACCCCTCTTGGAAGAATAGTGCAGGTTGGTACAATTATTTGAGAAGAGAGAGTGTTTGTTAGAGGCGCAAAGGGCCATTGAGCTGCAAGTAGTGGAAGGGGGTTATTGTGGGTGCAGGTTATGGATGGGGGAGATAGAATAGTACCGAGATTCCCATTTCTTAATCCTTTTCATGTCAAACTGTTATACATTGAGAGAGCAAGGTCGACTCAGTATTTGGTTTATCATTTTGGTGCCAACTTCATGGACCAAGTGATGAGATCTCGAGATCCTGTTATCTTACATATAGTTACCTACGATGTTACTTGGGATCTCACGATTTACATTTTAGTTTAGAGATGGACCTCAATAGACCACCACCGGTGAGATTCAACACACGGTGTGAAATCTATTGTGTGTATCATCCTAAAGCTATGTTTTGGAGCCTAGTTATTAGAAACTTTGGAGAGGAGTATTACCATGAGGTGACAGCATCACCTATTCCTTTTGTGTTGCCAATCTTGAGAAATTGGAGAGTGTTCATCTTAACCCTATCTTGAGAGAGAGAGTGGACGGAGACGAATCATGGAGGACACTTTGAGAGAAATGATTTAGGAGTTGAGAGATTTGAGAAACGCATTTGAGCAAAGTCAGACTCAAGTACAAGAGTTAGCTCAAGAATTAACAGCAGTCAAAGCGAGAGGAATGGAAAATGAGAGAATGAGAGAAACTCCAATGGAGATGGAGACGTCACCATCCATGGTGGAAAGTGAAGAAACAGTGAGAGCCCGTGCTCTTGAAGCCCAAGCAGCACAACGAGCAAGAGAGCTAGATCTTCAGACATCCATGATTCTGAAGATGACAAAAGCTTGTAAGATAGAACCTTACCGAGGTAGTTGAACCATGGGAGTTTTGGAAGGTTGGATTGAGAGAATGGAGTATCATCTTGCTTTGTTCAATATCAATGATCACATTGCAGGTCTTTTTGTTCGTACTTTGTTGTTGGAGAAAGCATCTACTTGGTTTCAGGGTTGGATGATGGAGCTCAATGAGTCAGGCCAATAGGTTATTTGGAGTGCAATGAAGCGAGGTCTTCTTCAGAATTTTCAAGCAGTTGATCCCATCATCACGGCACGGATGAGGTTGTGGAAACTTGAACAGAAGGGAAGTGTGGAGGAGTACATTGAGGAGTTTCGAGATCTTTGAATTCAGATACGAGATATGAGTGGAGCTGAAGCCCTTCATTTATTCAAGAGAGGATTGAAGAAAAAGATTCAACAGGAGGTGATTCGGGACAATCCAAGCAACTTGAACGAGGCTATTGCTTGTGCAAAACGAATGTCCAACGTTTATCACAACGGTGGAGAGGTATCAGTTCCCTCAAATCAATACTATGGACCCATGCCTATGGAGTTGGGCAACATAAGGAGGAGAGAAGATTTCATTCCAAGGGGAGTGAACGCACAAGGAGGAGATCGTCGCAACTCGAATCCTCATCGAGAAGCAAATTCAAGAGGAGGAGACGGAGTGGAGGGAAGACGAGAAATGAGGCAGTGCTATAATTGTGGAAGATTTGGTCACATTGCCATGAATTGCCGTACCCGAGTTCTGGCAAGAGGAGCTAGACCCCCCTATCGACGAGCCCTCAACAATCTTGAAGGTGGAGACGAAGTGACCGATGGAAACCTGGGAAACGACGAGCACCAGTAACCTTGCCTCGCGGCCTTATTGGTTCGATGAAAAGGAGAAAGGGCGAGGGAAGGAAGCACAAACATGAGGTAAATGGTTTGAGAAAGAAGGAAACATGTTTGATTGTGACGGATGGCGAGATAGAAGGAGTAAAAGTGAGAGTATTGATTGATCCAGGAGGTACAGAAAATTTCCTATCTCGATCTATTGCTATAAAGTTGGGATTAGCTTTAGAGAAAGATGAGAGTGAAAAGGTAGAGTTGCCAAACGGGCAAACAGAGAGCATTGAGAGCATTCCTAGGAAAGTGGAGTTGAAGATTGGGCAATACAAGGAATCGTTGGAGTGGAGAGTAATTCAATTAGCTCGCTATGATGCTATTTTGGGTATGCCTTGGATGGAAAAATATAATCCTGAGGTAGATTGGCCGAGGAAGATAGTAAAAACTATGAGTTGGAGGATCTTTGGAGATAGACTTAGATCAGGACACAAAAACTTACCTCTCTATGTGATAGGAAGAACCGCTATCAGTCACAAAGATGTATGTTTTTTGGGCATAATAAGAGATGTAAGCGCTCCAAAAGAGCAATCTTTTATACATGAGGAGTTAACTTGTATCTTGAACGAGTTTCAAGATGTTTTTCAGATGATTTGCCTCAGGGTTTACCACCAAGAAGGAGAGTGGATCACAAGATAGAGATCTTACTGGGGAAGTTCACCTCCTTGTAAAAGTCCCTATCGACTTGCACCGAGGCAATTTGGAGGAATGCAAGGCACAATTGGAAGAGTTGTTGGAGAAAGGGTTTATCCAACCTAGTGTGTCACCATATGGAGCTCGGTATTGTTCGTGAAGAAGAAGAAGGGCGGCTCCATGCGGATGTGCATGGACTATCGTGCTCTAAATCAACAAGCGGTGAAAAACAAGTATCCATTACCGCTTGAATGGATGACTTGTTTGATCAACTTCATGGAGCTAAGTATTTCACCAAACTCAATCTTAGAAGCGGATACAATCAGATCAGTGGCGGATGAAGACATACAAAAGACGACTTTTAGAACTAGATATGGTCATTTTGAGTATCTAGTTATGCCATTTAGTTTAACCAATGCCCCCTGCCACATTCATGGGGACTGATGAATGATATTTTTAAGTAAATATCTGGATAAATCAGTGATTGTGTTTTTAGATGATATCTTGATATATAGCAAGTTCTTACAAGATCATCAAAAACATCTACGAGAAGTACTCAAGTGTTGAGAGAAAATAAGCTCTATGCTAAGATGTCAAAATGTGAGTTTGGCAAAAACGAAGTAGATTACTTAGGCCATAGAGTTAGCGCTGATGGCATCCAAGTCATGAGTGACAAAGTGGAAGCCATTCAAAATTGGACTGCCCCAGAGAATCAGACTCAACTACGTAGTTTCTTGGGTTTAACCGGCTTTTATAGAAGGTTTGTGGAAGCTTTTGCTCGTATTGCTCAAGCTTTAACAAGTCTCTTAGGCCAAGGGCAGAAATGGCAATGGGGTACAACTCAAGAGATTGTATTTCAGGCTTTGAAAGATGCGCTCTTACATGCACCAATCCTTAAATAGTGCGAACACGGTAGACCAACAAAACTTGCTACGGATGCATCGGGTGTGGCGGTTGGAGGAGTGTTACAACGAGGTGGAAAGATGGATGGCATCCAATTGCTTTCTTTTCACGGAAACTTTTGCCGGCGGAGCAAAATTATCATACCACAGAGAGGGAGGAGTTAGCCATTGTCTTGGCTACTAAACATTGGAAGCACTATCTCGGAGATAAGGAGTTTGTGGTTGAGACAGACCACAAGCCTTTGGTTTATTTAGAAACTCAAAAGGACCTCTCTAAGCGGCAGATTCGTTGGGCTGAATGGCGATAGCGTTTCAACATGAAGATCGTGTATGTGGAGGGAAAGAAGCAGCTTGCCGATGCATTGACACGAATGCCATGCATTAATCACATCACTGAGGTGAAGATTCACTCTGAATGGTGGGATAACCTGAATCGAGCTACCAAGGAGGATGAGGAGATTGCACAAGCCCTTCAAATAGGTCGAGCATATTTGGAACGGGGATTGGCGTTCTACAAGGGAAAGATCTGGATACCCTCAGATGTTGCCCTTCGTACAACAGTGTTAGAGGAGGCACATGATTCAGCTATTGCGGGCCATGTAGGAGTGGAGAAGACCATTGAAGGCGTCCAAAGGGTATACTTTTGGCCAAAACTAAGAGAGGACATCACCAGCTATGTTCAAAGTTGTGTGGCTTGTCAACAAAATAAGGCTAGCAATCAGAAACCAGCAGGTCTACTACAACCTCTACCAACACCGACTAGAAGATGGGAGCACGTCAGTATGGACATTGTATGTGAGTTACCAATGACGTCTACAGGTTATGATTCAATAGTCGTTTTTGTGGATAAATTGAGCAAGATGATCCATATTAGGCCCACAACAAAGGCGATTCTCGCTTTTTGAACTTGCTCGAATTTATATGGATGCAGTTTTTGCTCAACATGGCTTAGCTAGAGTGCTCATCACCGATAGGCTGACGGCCTTGATAAAATGTCAACGGACCCTAGAACTGGTTATGAAACCCCTGAAAGCAGGTTACATCGATCTAGAAAACGGCAAGGTCATCCATTCGCATTCGGGTACTCTCCAAGGTAGTGTTTTGAGTCCACTCCTATGTAACATAGTTTTACACGAACTGGATCAATTCATGCTCAGTATGTAAAACAGATTCAAGAAAGGGATTAATAGACGTGAAAATCATAGGGGCACTCAATTTACTAGCATGTTTTGGAGAACTCTATTTAGGCTATTCAAAACAAAACTAGCCATGTCCACAGCTTATCATCCTCAAACAGATGGGCAAACTGAAAGAGCAAATAGGACTATTGAGGACATGCTTAGAGCTTTCACTTTGGAAGAGCAAGACGGTTGGGATGCACTTTTATCCTTGATTGATTTTGCTTATAATAACTCAATCAATGCATCCACAAAAGTCAGCCCTTTCTTCTTGATGTATGGAGAACACCCTATCACACCATCTAGCTTGGTGAGTGTAGGTCACATGCAGGAACCATCAACCCAAGTTGAAGCAGTGAACGAGTTTGTGGCACGAGTCCAACGAGGAGTACACTAGGCAAAGCACAAATTAGTCATTGCCCAAAATTGGCAAAAACAATATGCTGATGCTCATCGACGACATGTGGAGTTTCAAAAAGGCGATCAGGTGTGGTTGTCTACTACCAATTTGTCATTAATAGGGGTCCGAAAGTTCAGTCCACGGTTTATTGGACCTTTCTTGATTGTCCAACGGATTGGAGAAGTTGCCTACAAGTAAGAGTTGCCAACACACATGAAAATACATCCCGTTTTTCATGTGTCTCTCTTGAGGAAGTATACCCCACGATCTCCTTCCTTTGGCAACCCCCATCAACCTCCTCCTTTACCAGCCATGATTGATGGTGTAGAGGAATATGAGGTTGAGAGAATTCTCAAGAAACGGACAATAGGGCAGCGGAACACCAAAGTGGAATATCTAGTCTAATGGAAAGGTTATCCACTTTAGGAAGCTACTTGGGAACCATTGGAAAATCTTACAAATGCCAAGATACTTGTAGAGACTTTTGAGTCTTCTTGCAACAAGGACGTTGCAACTTAAATGGGGGGAGGTTTGTAACCAATCTTGGTTAGTCATAGTTAGTTTAGCCAAAGCGTAGAGTGGTCACTAGATCACAAAAAGACAAGATAGTGGTGTGCACTATCCAAAAAGTAAAAGGGTAAATGACGAGGTGGCTACCATGCATTGGTGGATAAGATTATGTGCTAGACGTCTGTTAGGAATTGGTTAGGATAAGATAACAAAACATGCAACCTACGCATGTTAGTCATGTGGCATAGTTTGGATTTCGGACTCCTCTAGTCCTACAGTATATAAAGCAAGGAGAGGTGTATATAAAGCTGTAGAAGAACCCTCTAGAACCTTGTGTGAGTTGTCAATCTCTTCTTCTTCTCCTCAGCACTCCACATTACAACCGGTAAAACTTCAGCGGAAGAAGATCATGATATCCAATGATTTGACTGATAACTTTCGCTTAAACTTTACAGAAAATTGCTTCACAATCCTTTTAATCTGTGAGAAAAGTTTTAGATGTTTTTGCCTTCTAGATCTCTCAAAACAATTGTAGATTTACCCACTGTATCACAAGGCGATATGCAGAACCCTGTGTACAAAACCCATCACAAATCCCAATCCATGACTCCGATTACTTTCAAATTTCATGAGAAGGTTACTCATTATCCAAACTTCAACTCTAGAAAGTTTTATTGACAGAAATTTTTGGTATCAAAAGATATGATTGATGTACTAAGTTTGTGATAGTCAGTGCGATCCTGCAACTCTAACTGCTTACACAAACTTCAACTTATCACTCCGTACTCAAAACTCATCCAATCGAGTCAAAACTTCAATCAAAACACAAGCCCGAGTCGTAAACTGTATCTGAGTTGACTCAGATCTCCCAAAACCCTCGTAAGATTCTCACAAACACTCCAAATACACTGAAAGGTGGAAATTTCTCTCTCTAACTGTGAATCACCGTTTCAGAAAGACAAATCCTTCAAATCCATCCATTCTTGAGCTCACGTTGTAGCCCGTCTCGTCAGCTTCCCAACTATTTCCTCTGATTTTCCGAATGTCCCCTAGAAGGTCTCCAAAATTCCTAAAACCTCAAAAAATTGCCCTAGTGTCCTCATTGGTCATAACTCCTAGACCAATGGGAATGTGGAATACTATTTTGACCTCTAATGTGGCCAAATTAGCTCCATTGAAACTTAGAGCTTTACAACTATCCTAAACACTCTACTTAGACATCCTATACACAATATGAGTTGTCACTAATAAGAGTTAAAATGACAACTTGAAACCAGCTAAGTATATTCAAAAGCGATCACGATGAAGACACCGGATGTTGATCACAAATGGACTCGACAATGATACATCTTGAGGATCATGTTGTCCCCTATCCACGTCCTACGTCGACTCCACCTCCATCAGATAAGCTCCTTAGTCAGCAAGGTGATGTGTCTAGATTTTCCCACCTCTTTACAGCCTTGCAATGCCGTCGGTTATCCTAGCCTAAAATATCACCGTCATGACAACAGCTCTGAAGATGACACATGTCATCATTTTCTTATAGTAGCCGCGTCACAATGCGACAACGGCTTAGTTCTATTTAATCCTTGTTTAGAAGACAACCTATGCTTCAGGTTTCCTTCTAGAACTTCCCACTGAGTATGTATATTGATAACAAGAGTTAAAGACCCTAAGACATGAGTCAAGAGGGAGATTGCTAGGAGTTAACTCAGGTCTTGAGTAACTCTAGTTAGTTTGACTATAATTAGTTAAACTAGGGTTAGTACTACTATATAAGAGGGTTGGTAGAAGTTCTCTGTGACACAATTAGTGTTATTCAATAAAATAACTCCGTGTTCTATGGATTTACCCTCATTGAAGTGAACCATGTCTTTTCTTATGTAGATTCTTGTTGCATGTGTTTCTCTGTAAATTCGTGTTCGGACCAATAGACAATGATTTGAATTTTTTTTTATCATATAGATATTTTTTAGTGATATACACACAAGTTGAAATGCATACAAGGTGAAATTTTTTTTATTTAATCACAGATTAATTATTTAATTTCAAGCATTAGGTGATTTTTATGACAAAAATTAGTATATCAATCTACTGAATGTTAATAAATTTTGATATATACAAATATATACATCATATTCATCATTCTAATTTAGGATCATCACAAGAGATTATAATAAATTATATTTTAAAAGAAATTTAAGTCTTTTTTTCCATTTGAAACAAACAAAAAATATTTTAAGAGTGGGAAAAAATTAATTAAACAAAGATATATTTTTACATTTTAAATATATAAAAAATTAATTATTCTGTCATGATCAAATCATAATTTAGTAAAACTCATTTGATGTTTGCAATCTTTTTTTTTAATTGAATTTTAAATTATTTGAAAAAAATATTTCATTTTAACCATTATCTTATGATAAAATTGTATAATTTTTTTGTATGTAGAAAAAAAGTTAAATAATATAGAAAAACTTACTAGTAAAAATTCAAAAAATAATAAAAAAGTTATATACTCCAAACATGCATCTTCCATAATAAATCTAAATTAAGTATTATACTTGTTTTCACAAAAAAAATCTTAAACATTTTCAGTAACTGCATATGACAAAGAATTTGTAACATTCTTTGTAAAACCAGATTAATGACTTTAGACCATTACTTTCAAAAAATCTTTATCATGTAAGGTTCATAAGTGATGGTTTTTCTGTATTGATATTATTGACTCATTGGTATGGAAAAAATAATAACATAAATAAAAAGAATATATTATTATGCATAATGTTTAGAAATTTGATTTTATATTGTATCTATATATTTTATACATATTGAAGTTAAATGGATAATTTGTTATAATTGGAATCATATCAATGAGAGCATGACACATATTCTGCAAGTTTACTAAATTATATATTTTTTGGATAGTAAAAAATAAAATTTTCATTTAGATTATAGATAGCAAAATTTTTCTTGTAACAATCATTGCATGATAATGCAAATCAATATTTGGTCTAAAATATTCAACCATGTTCATAAAAAATTCAATCACTAATTATCAGTTCAAATATAAGATAAAAATGAAGAGAATGGGAAAAATTATCAAAACGGCTTTGTTGCATTTTTTAATCTTTCACATTATTGTTTGAATGACAAATTATATGTCAAATCAAACTTGATAACAATAATCAGTAAGCAGCTCAAATATCATCTGAACAAAATATTTTTAATACTACAAAATCAAATTTTTGATATAAACTTAAAGTGAAAAAAATGATTTATTATGCATTTTTTCTAACATAAACACAATAATACATTGATAGTCTCATGCAACAATATAATAAAGTCAAAAATTTCAAAATAATTATTTTCCCAATCATAGCATTGTAAGATATCATGTTATGATAAATTAAATTTTTGTTACGTATATAAATCATAAAATTCTAGCATTAGATTTCGTGATTACAATATATTTAATATTCAGATGTATATTCTAGTCTGCACCAATTTTTGCTATAAAAATACATCAAATTTAAAATGCTAAAACACATAAATTAATTTTTTTTTCTAACAATGTATTTAATAAATTATCGTGTTAATATATCACGTAATAAGAGTTAAAAACACACACATGTACTGATTTTTATATACTATTAATCACACACTCTACCAATGAATCATCATTTGCTACTCATCCATGCATGTGTGACACTCACTGAACTAATTGCTCTTGTGAGACCCTATTCAAAAATCAGCTTTCATGCTATATGTGAGAACTGTTTGAAAAACTCCTCCAAAACTTTATTTTGAACGACATTTGCATATGATTTTCTTATAATTAAATTTTTACTAAGTTAACCAAGATTGGACATATCAAATCATCAACAGCTTTCTCGAATGAAATATGAACACAATATATGCGTACATTGTCAACATTATGGACAAAGATGGATATAAAGAATGTTACACAAATACAATCAAGTATGCTACAAAGCAAAGTGTGGAGAATTCCCGTGTATTTTACAACACATAATTCAGTTCATATATTTCAGAACCAAGCCAAAAGATGCTAAAATGTCGCCTTTGAGGAAAAGTCTAGGTCATACCATTTATAGCTATTATAAATTTGGGAAAAAAAACCGTTATAAAAAAAAGCTATTTACATAACACCATGATTTAATAGCCCTTTTTTCCTTCCAGTTTTTTGACGTATATAATCGTATGCTAAGCTTTGAATCAGTTTTTCAGCTCTTCATAAACCATTGAGTTCCTAATGAGCAAATTCCTTGAGGTTTGCAAATGTGGAGACACTCTCCGAACCTTCTAAGCTCTGCCAAGTTCAACCAAATCAGCCAACTCGCGAACAAACTGCTGTTACAGTCATGACTATTCTCGCAGCTGCTTCTACAAAGATTAAGGGACGAAGTGGGCATGAACAACAGCGAAACGACTGTTCTCCAAGGGGCTACTGTATGATCCATGGGGTACTGCCGCGCGAGAAACGCATCGGAGCCAACTTTTGGATAAATTTCACCCTGCAGGAACGGTGTCTGGATTTTTCTAAAACAAGTCTACCTGTGATAAGTAGTGAATATGAACGTGAACAAGGCCTCGACTTTGTCCAAACAAATTGGATCGGATTGGGGTGAGCATGTTGGTTTCTGATGATGACACTGAAACACTGCCCACTGTGCTGGCGTTCACTAGCGTTTACCTCCTCTGCTCTCATGGGTGATGCATTTGGTCTAAAATTGGTAATCTCTCAGAAATCTTGGATATCAGCTGGTGTCGGACGAACACAAACGTTCGGCAATTCCGTGGTGAAGCCGTCCAAACCTCTTGCTTTGCCGGGCATAACGAGTAAATCACATTCTTCGCCGTGATTGGCATTTGCCTTCCTCCTGCTCAGTCGTCTTTCCAGACCGAAATTCCTCTTGACATACTGTGAGTATATTCAGCTATTTTCGTACCGGGATCTATCATATTCATATCAGATGAATCCAATGCCGAAGTCCATATGGCCTTTGTCATGAGTGGTAGAATACTGGAAAACAAGCTCGCTGAGGGATTACTGACTCTTTGAATTGAGCTCGGAACATTAGACTTTGCCCCATGGTAAGGTGTAACATTCTCAAAAACTTCAACGGAAAGGACGGAAAGGACGAGTTGTTGGGAAGTCAATGCAGGTTTGGAGTTCAAAGTTCTCCAGTCCACTACTGCGGTAATTTGGTAGTCCTCCCGGACATTCTAAATGAGGTTTACTTGCTCATTCCGTGTGTTTCTTGAGATTCAGATATTTGCAGCTTCACATTTTAGGAAATTCTTCTTATGTATAATAGCTGGGCACCTGTAAATATAGGTCAGACACCGGCCATTTCATCAGACAGAATGTAAGATGGAAGATTTTTAGTTTTGGATTTCCTTATGGAGGCATATCACAACGTTTGTTTTGAATATGTAGAAACTGATGCAGATTCCTTACCTGGCTCTAAAATTAAGAAGCAAAGTGAGAGAATTCAGAGTTTTGAAGTGGGTCTTGTTTACGTCCTCTCTGTGCTTGTATTATCCTCTCGTACTACTATCTCTTAGATGCTCTAATCTGTTCGTACGACTCCATTCAATATCGTGTAAAAATTCACCACAGCAGTACATCAGCAAAGATTCATTCTTCAATCAGCTGCATAAGACACTCTGTGACACTGGAAGGGTCAGAAGTTGAAAATTAGATAGTACAGTTGGCTGGAAAATCAGGTGTACAGAGTGATATGCAGGATTTAAGTGGCAGATTTAATGTCAACTCGTGACCAACGATCCACGCATGCGAATTGAATTAGACGACTGTTGTTTTGTGTAAATTTGAGCGAATCCGTAGATCATGAATTCTTGTCGAATTCATTGTCTCCGGATCGGTATGTCATGCAAGATCTACCCTGTGCTTCACCATCAAATGCCACTATGCGCGTTCCGAAATCTGAAACGAGGTACAGTGTAAGATATACTGAACACTCTTTTGCAATCTTGTCATTACAGACTGGAATCGTGTGATACAATATCATACATTCGACTCCTCTGAAGCCAATGGCAACCAGTAGAATTCCAGGGCTCTGTAAAGACCTTGCTGAATAATGATCTGTCAATCTTCAGGAGTCGCTCGGCTGCTGTATCCGGAAATTGGTGTCGAACTCACACTAGAATTAGCACAAGTATTTTTTACTATACGCCAATTACTCCGTAATTCAGGTACTACTTCTTCGCGGCAACGACCTCCTCATTCCGTGCTTGGAAATCGCCACGTTTCTCTACCTTGTCCGGTAATGTGATGTTTCAGGTTTTCCTGACAAGTTTGCCTATTCTTACTGTCTTACACTACATATATTCTCGCATCACAGTCTCTTCCATAATGGCTTATCTCTTCCGACCTGGCCTCGACCCCGCCAGCGGCAATGAGAAGTACGTCATGTAATCTCAATAATCATTTTAGTCTGAAACAGCTCGAGGTATGACCGTCTGTGAAATTTGTGAACGCGCTGATCGTACACTTAACATC